>CM055122.1:517800832-520228332 GCA_029206835.1 Rana muscosa | reverse complement strand
GCATTACCTGTGCAATTCGGTCTTGCATCAGGGCGACATGCTCAATCACACTCCTGTGGGGAGAACTCTCACTTTCCCAAGTTTCCTTGGCAATATCCAACAGCCCTCTTGGGTGTCTCCCATACAGTAACTCAAAGGGGGAGAATCCCGTAGAGGATTGGGGCACCTCCCTAATAGCAAACATCAGATAAGGAAGTAGACAGTCCCAATCCTTTCCATCTCTATCCACCACTTTCTTCAACATTTGTTTTAGGGTTTTGTTGAATCTTTCAACCAGCCCATCGGTTTGGGGGTGATACACAGATGTACGTAATTGCGTCACTTTGAACAATTTACACAGCTCCTTCATAACCCGGGACATAAAGGGTGTACCTTGGTCCGTAAGCAGTTCTTTACAAATACCCACCCGGCTAAACACAAGAGATAGCTCTTTGGCTATGGTTTTGGCTGAGGTATTTCGGAGAGGGATCGCTTCTGGATAACGGGTGGCATAGTCCATTATAACTAATATGTACTGGTGCCCCCTAGCGGACTTGATTATAGGCCCTACCAAATCCATGGCGATCCTCTCAAACGGGACCTCAATGATGGGTAGAGGGACCAGCGGGCTACGGAAATGTGGCATCGGGGCCGACCTCTGACACACAGGGCAGGAGGAACAATAATTTTCTATGTCCTTCATCACCCCCGGCCAATAGAATCTCTGTAATACCCTCTCTCGGGTTTTCTCTGTCCCCAGATGACCTCCAAGAATGTGCCCATGGGCCAACTCCAACACCAACTTCCTGTAAGGTTTGGGCACCACAAGCTGCTCAACGGTTTCTTCTGCCCTTTTTGCCACCCGATACAGTAGGTCCTTCTCTACGCTGAAGTATGGGTAAGTGCAGGTATTATCTGGGTTCACTAACTCGCCATCTATTTTCACTACGTTTTCCCGTGCCTTTATTAGGGCGGGGTCTTTCAACTGTTCTGTGGCAAAGTTTTCCCTGTGAACCTCAAGATCAGAAAACTCCACAGACGGTAGGTTTTCGTCTGAGGAGGTGGGCTCCTCTCCAGTTTCTTGAGTCTCCCCTGCCAATACTGATAAGGGAAATTCCGGAGAGTCCTCACCACTCTCAGGGGAGTTCTGGCTATCACATTCCTGGTACATAGGGGCACCAGTGGGGGGCTCAGGATCATCCCACAGTTCCCAGAACTTCGGAAAATCCCTTCCCACAATGGCGTCATGCGGTAACTGAGATACTAAGCCCACTGGATGAGAGAGGGTACCTTTGGGGGTCTCGAAACACACTGTAGTCACTGGATACTCTCGGGTGTCCCCATGCACACAAATAACAGCTACCTTGCTATTCCCAAAGACCTCTGTTTTAACTAACTCAGCCTTTATCAGGGTCACAAGGCTACCTGAATCCAGCAATACCACAACATTTCTACCATTAACACACATTTTGCATAAATGTTTCTCAGTTCCTCGAATGGCAGTGCATGCGACTGTCGCACACAGCGACTGACGTCTGCCCGTCAGAAAGTCACACTGCATGGGTTCCTCCATAACCGGGCAATTGGCTGCAATATGTCCCGCTTGCCGGCAGCGGTAGCAAACGATCCTTCTTGCCGCCTCTTGAGCCGCTGATTTCCCAGGCTGTTCTCGCCAAACTTGGGGTAGAGCTCCCACCCTCTCACTCTCTCCACCCTCACCCCTTGGAATCCTCTTATCCGCCCCTGGGGATGGTCTGGTCTTAGGGTGGAAAGTCCGAGTGTCTCTGGAAGAGGCCGTCAGGTTCTCTGTAGCCAAGTATTTCTCCACACGATCCACAAGACCATCGGCCATCTCTGGGTCTCCATGGCTTACCCACTTTTGGATGGCAGTAGGAAGAGCTCTCAAAAACCGATCCATTACAACACGTTCCACAATCTTTGGTGCGGACAAAGTCTCTGGCTGTAGCCACTTTCTGCTCAGGTGAATGAGATCATACATTTGAGACCTGGGGGGTTTTCCAAGCTGGAAAGTCCAGTTATGCACACGCTGAGCCCGGACAGCCTGGGTGACACCCAGCCTTGCCAAAATTTCAGCTTTTAGCATCACATAGTCTTTTGCTTGGTTAGGCTCTAGGTCATAGTAAGCTTTCTGCGATTCACCAGTTAACAGAGGAGCCACCAGTCCAGCCCACTGCTCCTCAGGCCACTTTTCTCTTTCAGCGGTCCTTTCAAATGTGGTCAAAAATACCTCTGGATCATCCTCTCCAGTCATTTTTGTCAATAAACGACTCACCCCAAAGGACGCGGTATTAGTGGGAAGGCTTTCCTCACTGGTCTGCGGACGTTGCTGCATTACTGCTTCCATTTGTTGTAGTCTCTGCTCTTGCTTCTGTAACAGGTCTATGAAGCGGGCCTCAGATTTCTGCTGGGCTTGTTGCTGAGCTGCAAGGCTCTGTTGATGAGCTTGCTGCTGGGCTGCAAGGCTCCTTTGCAAACCTGCATTTGTCTGCTGTTGATTGGCATTTGCTAGAGCCAGCTGTTTCAGTATCTCCTCCATGCTGGCTTAAAAAAAAACTGCCACTGGTTCTCCACCAACTGTGAGGGGGTTAGCTCGGCAGCGGGTGTGTGTGACCCCCGGGATGGGCTCCCCACACAAAACAGGCCCAGCAAACGGAGGTTGTGGTTTTCAAAATCAAAAAGGTGCGGTTTATTTTCTATTTACAGTGACAAAACACAGCAAAGCAAAAGAAACATAAATAAAATAAATCCTGGTCAACTTGACCTCTGAGTAAACATACAGGTTTCCTAACTAACAACTGGGATCAGCCTAGTGCTGTCCTAGTCCCTAAGTCCCTGGTTTTAAATGTCCAAGCAAATAGCCACACAGGCTTTGTCTCACCGCACAGGGGTTCACTCTCCCTAGACAGTCCACACAGGTCTGGTTCCAGGCATGAGCAAACACCTAATGAATCTGGGAGTTCTTATAGAGGCCTAAATGAGCTGACAAGCTTCAGCTGGTCTCATCAACTCCCTGTCTGCACAACGCCCCACACTCTCCCTAGAGGTATGAGTCATCCATGAGCCCACTAGCCTCAGCTGGGCTTATACAACTCTCCACCTAGTTGTATAAGTCGGCGTAAAGCCTGAATCTGGGCGAAATATATCTACCCCCCTGGATGCAACCAGGTGACTTTACCTTCCTGCTGTCACAATATATATTTATATATATATATATATATATATATATATATATATATATATTTATATAATATATACATATCTATATATATATATATATATATATATATATATATATATATATATATATACACATCCCACCTTTGTGCAGCTACATCTCACTGCAGGCCATTAGTATGTCTGCAAGGCAAACAAGGAGAGGCAGACAGTCACAAGGCAATAAAAGAGGGCAAGCAGGCTCTGTGTCTAGAGGCAACAGTGCTGGTCGTGGACACAGTGCATCCTCATCAGCACGTGGCCGCGGGACACGCTTGTCCTTCTTTTCGGCAGCTGGCCATGTTGAGACGCAACATGCCCAAGACTTGGTAGAGTAGGTGACCAAGCCATCCTCTGCCTCCGCATCCTCATCCTCTCTCACCCAGGCTCAGGGTACTTTGTCTGGCAAAGCAGCTGCCAAAGCGGCCTTTTCCCTCGGCTCAATGGCATCAGTCACTCATTCCCTAGCCCCACCATGTTCTCCTGAGGAGTCCCCCGAACTGTTTGACCACAGTGTTGGGTACATGCTCCAGGAGGATGCCCAGCGTTTTGAAGGCTCCGATGATGGAACCCAGCTGGAGGAAGGCAGTAACATGAGCCCAGAGAGAGGGGGTAGTAACGTGAGCCCAGAGAGAGGGGGTGCCCAACAAGGACAGCTATCTGGCAGTCATGTTCCCCCAGCTGCAGCATACTGCCAGATTTGCTCCAGAGATGAGGACCGATGCACCGACTGCATCACACCACAGAGCTCCATGTGCAGGGCGCTTCTGTCTCTGCACGTTATTCCAAAAGTTCTTTGGTGTGGGCCTTTTTTCAGACATGTGCCGCAGATCGCACCGTTGCCATTTGCCACATATGTCTAAAGCGTATCTCGCGTGGCCAAAACATCAGCCGCTTGGGCACCACGTGCTTGACAAGACATATGTCGACCTTCCATGCAGTTCGTTGGCAAGCTTACCTAAAAGACCCACATCAAAGAATAAAGCAGACCTCTCCTTGCTCCTCATCAGCTGGAATCTCCAACCCCACTATACCTCCAGTCGTCTCTGAAACCTGCACTGAGAGGAATGAAGGTGTAGAATTAGGTGTGTCACGGCCAAGTACTTGCGGGCAATCTGCTATCGGTACACCGACGTCCGATTGTACCAGGCAAATTTCCCTGCCCCAGCTGCTGCACCGCCAAAAGAAGTTCGCTCCTAGCCATCCACATGCCCAGTGGTTGAATGCTAGCTTGGCTAAATTGCTAGCACTTAAACTGCTGCCTTTTCAGTTGGTAGACTCAGCCCCCTTCCCTGAGTTTGTGGAATGTGCGGTTCCTCAGTGGCAGGTTCTCAAACGCCACTTTTTCTCACGGAAGGCGATTCCGGCTCTCTACCGGCATGTGGAAGGCAATGTCTTGGCCTCGCTGGACAGGGTGGTCAGCGGTAAGGTGCATATTATCGCTGACTCATGGTCCAGCAGGCATGGACGGGGAGGTTACCTGTCTTTCACGGCACATTGGGTGACTCTGCTGGCAGCTGGGAAGGATGCAGGACAAGGTGCAGTAGTGTTGGAGGTTGTTCCGCCACCACGCCTCCAAAATGTTACTACTGGTGATTCTGACACACCCCTCTCCTCCAACCCTCCTCTTCTTCTTCCTCCATGGCCTCTACCTGTGCTTTGTCCTTGGAACCAGTGGTGCTCCATAGGCGTTCAATGGGCTACGCAAGTACGCAGGCAAAAAGATGCCATGCGGTGCTTGAGCTGGTGTGCTTGGGGGACAGGAGCCACACTGGGGCAGAGATTCTGTCAGCTCTGCAGGGGCAGGCTCAGAGGTGGTTGACGCCACGCCATCTTAAGCCAGGAAAGGTGGTTTGCGACAATGGCACCAACCTTCTCTCCGCCCTCCGATAGGGACAACTGACCCATGTGCCCTGTTTGGCTCACATCCTTAACTTGGTGGTGCAGCGGTTCTTGGGCAGGTACCCGGGCTTACAGAAGGTCCTGAAGCAGGCCAGGAAACTCTGTGGGCATTTCCGCCGGTCATATAATGCCAGTGCTCAGCTGGCTGACCTGCAAAAGGATTACAACCTGCCCAAGAACCGCCTAATCTGTGACATGCCCACCAGGTGGAACTCTACGTTGGCCATGCAGTGGCTGCACACACAGCAGAGGGCCATCAATGAGTATCTGTTGCAATATGGCACCAGGACAGTGTC
The DNA here is from genome assembly GCA_029206835.1 of Rana muscosa. Classification (NCBI taxonomy): domain Eukaryota; kingdom Metazoa; phylum Chordata; class Amphibia; order Anura; family Ranidae; genus Rana; species Rana muscosa. The sequence continues at coordinate 520,222,921 of CM055122.1, read as the reverse complement.
AGGGGAGCTTGGATTTTTTTCCGCACGCCAGTGGGCCATGATCAGGGATGCATGCACTGTCCTGGCACCATTTGAGGAGGCCACGAGGATGGTGAGCAGTGACAGTGCATGCATCAGTGACACTGTCCCTCTTGTCCACCTGTTGGAGCACACGCTGCATGGAATAATGGACAGGGCACTTGAAGCAGAACAGAGGCAGTGTTCCTGGAGGAGGAGGAGGAGGATTATTGTGTCAGCATGGAGGTGGAGCCTAGCACTCAGCACTCAGCAGCAGCAGTCTTCAAGGGGTCAATTACAGTCCCATGACACCCATGGACTTGTACGTGGCTGGGAGGAGGTGGCTGCGGATCATGTCGTCCTCAGTGACCCAGAGGACTCCGTACCGAATGCCTCTGCATACCTACGCTGCATGGCCTCCCTGATCCTGCAAAGCCTTCGGAATTATCCTTGTATTCGTGTGATCAAGGAGAGGGATCATTACTGGCTGGCAACCCTCCTTGATCCACGTTACAAGGGTAAAGTTGTGGACCTTATCTTGCCGTTGCAGAGGGAGCAGAGGATGAAGCATCTTCAGGAGGCCTTGCAGAAAGGTCTGTGCAATGCGTTCCCAGAGACTGGGAGGTTACAAATTCCTGGTCCTGGTCCCAACGTGTTGCTGAGGCTCTGGTCAGTCAAAGAAGGACCGGTGGGGGGCGTGGCCTGGACATCGACCAAGATGGCAGCATAAGCTGAGAGCTCCTGCGATCCGGGGACTGAATCCTGCTTTCCGGGGGAACCTACGACTTGCTACCAATATGAGCAGATCCACACGGAGCTCCTCTGCCTCCCGATCAGCTTGTGCCTCAGGTACGCAGCTCAGCAGAAACATACCGGAGCTGTTTCGGTCCCAACTTATGGCGACACACGCGGCCTCACAGGCCCAAACCCCGACCTTGCCTACTGCGGACCCTGCTACTCCACTATCTGGGGGATCTGATACAAACATGGGGCGAGCTCATCCCCCCAGCCTCTTTGATTTAGAGACAATTGCGGCAGATATTAAGAACATGGTCACGGCGGCGATCGCGGATCTTAAAACCGAACTCCATGCGGTAGTGCACAGGATTGATGGGGTGGAACAGACTACCCAACAACAAGCAGCGGCCATTCGGCAGCTTCAGACCACATACGATGCCCAACTCTCCCAACTCCTGGACATCCATAGGCACGTCAAAGACCTCGACAACAGAGGCAGGAGACATAATATCAGGGTAAGGGGGGTCCCTGAGACTATAGAACCGGGCTCCCTGCAACAAACAATCTGCACGATCTTTAATGATTTGATCGGGTGCCCGGCAGACTCCCCCATAGATATGGAAAGGGCCCACCGCGCTTTGCGCCCACTTCCCCGTGATAACGAACCACTAAGGGATGTAATATGCTGTGTGGTTAACTTTCCACTTAAGGAGGAAATCCTCTGCAAAGCAAGAGAAAAAGGCTGTATCCTCCATAATGGCGCCGAGATCAAATTGTTTCAGGACCTGTCCCAGATCACGCTCCAGAACAGGCGTGCTTTGCGCCCCCTGCTGGAGGCACTACGGTCTAGAAATATTCAATACCGCTGGAAATTTCCTTTTGGACTCTCGGCTTCCGCTAGAGGACGCTCTGCGCTTCTCCGCACACCTGAGGACTTGCAGGGCTTCTGCGATCAACTCGATCTCCCGCACGTCGACCTTCCGGAGTGGTACGCCTTCTACTTCCCCGCTGAACCGTGGCTCCCGGTCTCTCTTCACCCTTCACCGAAGGCGCAATGACACAGATCCCGTAGGAAAAGAGCCGACCCATCCTCTCCGGAAAACCATGCTTCTTGCCGCGACTTGTACCACCGCAGCCTGGGTTCCCCTTCCACGCCCTCTCGGAGGAGAGAACGTGCGGATGCCTAATGATTCTGGATACCTCTCTGCCAAGTGCCTTCCCCCGTGAGTAACTGTCTACATCTACCACCCTTCTGCTCCCAGCCTCTTTTTGTCTCTCTCCCCCCTTCCAGGACTTTCGCCTACACTGCTACCCCTGGTGATCTCTTACCCTCCACAGATCCGGCGGTCATCCCTGCTTCATAGATTGCACGCCATACCAACGACGAGACGATGGCGGAGGCCCCTGCATACTGGATCTTCCTTTTTCATCCCTCCCAGACTTCATCTCCTGCGCCTCTCTCCACGGATCGACCAGCACGGTGTTTGACTGTCCCGGTAGATGTAGCCTGGATCTAAAGGAGGTAACACTTCTCATTACACACCTGACTTTTTTGGAATGCCGGGGCAACCAGCCGGATTGGCAGGACTCCCACGCTATGATTTTGCGTGTCATCCTCTCCAGTCCTTCCTGCCATATCTCCCTCCTTGATAATGCCTGGGTCGCAACTTCTGAACTTTTTGTTTTTTGACTTTTGATTTTTGACTTTTGACTTTTATCTTTTGAATTTTGATTGTTGATTTTTGATTTTTGACTCTTTGATTTTTAACATTTGACTTTTTTCATATTTTCAAAATGTTTTCCCCTTTATTTCCTCTTAGCTTATCAATTGGCTTATTTTTTCTCCTTCCCTCCCTCCTGTTGAGTTTTACTGGGTCAAGTGTCTTTCTGTACAAATTTTGCTTGATTGACAATAGTCCACCTTGCCTTAAATTTCTGAGTTGTAGGTCAGGCCGGGACCCACGGGGTTTGGGTCGTGTCTCTCAAACACCGTGGGTCCAGATGAGGTGCCTTTGACACCTGCCCTGGAACATAAGGGAATGTTAGCTCAAGTGGGGAACCCCCCCACTCCTCATAGGAATCCTAAGACCCTCAAGCTATCACACAATGCAGCAGACAGCTCTCACCCCTTTGTTAGTGTTTATTTTGTTATGATGTAATGAAGAAATCATTGGCGGCACTTGGTGTGTTTAAACTGTTCCATATGTTTCAAATGTTTTCTGTAGGGCTCCCTAGCCCCCAGTGTTCAGATTACACAAAACTCTTTACTTTACCAGTTATCCTCTAAAAGTAGGTTCCCCACTGTTATCACTGTTATCACGTGTTATTAATTGTGCTCAGTTCTTCACTCCCTGGATCGCTGCCTTCTTTTGGTTTCCGTCCCTTTTCTCGTCCCCACACAGCAATCCTCCTGGGATTTGCTGACCCCCAGGTTCTCCCTTTTCTAGGTGATTTAGCGAGACTACTATCACCTCTGGTTAATTTCTTGTTCTTCCATTCCCCTCTTTATCCTTTGCTCTATCTGCACCACCTCTGCTTCTCTTCTCTGCTCCCCCCTTCCCCCTTTTTTCTCTCTCATCTTTTCCGCCCCCCCTCCCCTCTTGTGGTTTTTGTTTTTTGTTTTTTTCTCTTCGCCCCCGTCTCTACCTACTTTTTGTTTGTCTTTACTGGCTGGATCCGCGTCTGCCCCTCCAAGTGCTTTTTCTGCCCTTGTTCATCTAACTGCACGTTACTCTCTGAAAAAACAGCAGTTTGCTACGCGTTATCGAAAAGGTGTTCGTTCCTCCACCAGCGAACCATGCCCTCCCTGACTTTGAGATGCCTTTCTCTTAATGTGAAAGGCCTTAATTTGCCAGAAAAGAGATCACAAGTTTTATCCTCTCTCACCAAACACAGAGCGCATTTTATTTTCCTCCAGGAGACCCACTTTCATTCGGATGCCATCCCTAAACTCTCTAACCACATATACCAAACAGCTTTCCACGCTACTAATCCGGAGTCTAAGACTAAAGGCGTTTCTATTCTCATATCTAAAACAGCAAACTTCCACCTATCAGATTCCCTGGTTGACCCTGAGGGTAGGTAGATATTCCTTAAGGGCACATATGCTTCAAAACCGATTACGTTAGCTAACATATACTGCCCAAACGAACATCAGGTGGCCTTCTTTAGGAAAATTGGTGATTTATTAGCCTCTTTCCACTCAGGTCTAGTACTTTTGGGAGGGGACTTCAACATTCCCCTAAATCCACTACTGGATTCCTCTTCTGGTTCCTCCACTTTAACCTACAGGGCGTTGCGCCACATTACTTCAAAGCTTCAATCCTTGACACTGCACGACGCGTGGCGCACGATGTACCCTTCAGATAAGGACTACACTTTTTTCTCAGCCCTGCATCAAAAATACTCTAGGATAGATTATTTCTTTCTCATCCAGGCGGACCTCCCCTTTCTTCAGCAATCTACTATTGAACCGATGTTTCTGTCAGACCACCATCCGATCACTGTCACACTGTCTTTCCCTGAAAATTCTTCCAGAGCAAAGTCCTGGCGCTTGAACTCCTCCCTGCTCGGGGATCCCCTAGTAATCGACCCCATACGCACAAGAATCCAGCAATACTTTGGGGAAAACTCGAGTCCGGAGGTCTCGCCGGTTTCCCTTTGGGAAGCGCATAAGTACGTGATCGGAGGTGAACTGATTGCCTTGGCCACAAAGGCCAAGAAACAACACCAGGAGCACATAAACTCCCTCATCGGGACAATCAAATCTCTTGCAACCTCTCATAAACTAACTCGCGCACGAGCCACATTACAGGACCTGACGCGCACCCGAGCTCTTCTTTTGGAGGAACTAGGCAAACGTTCTAGGAGACGTTACATTCTTGGCCAGAGGATCTTCTATGAACAAGGCAACAAGTGTGGCCGTCTTTTGGCACGCACGGTCCAAAACTCAAAATCTAGCTCTACAATTCACCATATTTGCAACCCTGGAGGTGATCTTCTGGTCAAGAATGCGGATATTGCGAAGGAATTCAAGAGTTTTTACTCCAAGTTATACAATTTGCAGCCCCATGCTCCCTCTTTACACAAAGCCGATACTCAAACTGCACAAATTAGCAAATTCCTTTCTCGCTACAGCCCCAAGCCACTCTCTTCTCAACAGTCACTTGCTCTGGAAGACCCCATTTCGGCGTCGGAACTGAATTTGGCCATGAAACAAATGAAATCGGGAAAGCCCACAGGCCCGGACGGATTCCCAGTCCAATACTACAGATCCTTTATAGACCCTTTAGCTCCCAACCTTCTAGACATATTTAACACCTTATCAGACCCCCAGATCAAACCAGATAGCATGCTTGCTGCGCATATCGCGGTAATCCCTAAGGAGGATAAGGATTCTTCCTCGGTGGCGAACTACAGGCCGATTTCCCTTCTTAACGTCGACATCAAAATATACGCAAAGATTCTGGCTAACAGACTGCTCCCCCTAGTTCCTGGACTTGTCTCCCTAGATCAGGTTGGTTTTGTCCCTGGACGTGAGGCCAGGGACAACACCATCCGTACGCTAAACTTGCATCATTGGCTCACGACTAGTGTTGAGCGAACCCGAACTGTAAAGTTCGGGTCCGTACCGAACTTTAGCTTTTTCCCGAACCCGAACCCAGACTTTGCGCAAAAGTCCGGGTTCGGGTTCGGCAATCTAATTACGCATTTAGAAATGCTTCAGGGGCCAGCCAATCACCTTTTGATTAGCTGGTGTGCCCTTAGAGGCCATCATAGCCATGCCTACTAATGGCATGGCTGTGATTGGTCAGTGCAACATGTGACCCAGCTTCTACATAAGCTAGAGGAACACAGCACACACGTCACTCTGCTTCAGAATAGATAGGGAGAGGATCTAGTCTGCTGCTGTTGCTAATAGGGAGAGATTGTAAAATACATGAGGTAGTCCTGATTCTGCAATCTGAGGGAAAAGATAGAGAGATAGTGTAGTGTAGGGCCAGATTCCTGTTGGTGCTTTCAGGGAGAGAGATATATTATATAGGAGTCCAGATTCAGAGATTAAAATCAGCGATCTGCATAGGTTTACCTGTTTGTGTTGCAGTGCACAGTCTTTTTACACTGCCATGAGCCCAGTGTCAGAGAAAATCTAACTTTTATCTGTAAGCTCAGTGCACCAGCACTGCATATTACGTTGAGAGATACACTGTTTCCATACTGTGGGTGTATTCTGCTCTTTGAAAAAGATCCATTTAGGGGGAAAAAAAAGGCACTTTATTGTGCTCTTTTCCAAAAGACCCATAGGGCAAAAAAAAAAAAAAAATGCATTTTATTTTGCTCGTGCAAAAAAAGACCCGTTTAGGGCAAAAAAATAAATAAAAATTTGCACTTTAATGTACGCTTGCAAAAAGAGCCATTCAGGGCCACAAAAAATAGTTTGCAGTGTGTTATACATATGTGGAGGTGTGTGAAATAAACAATTTCTATATAGTTTTCTCCTACTGTGCTATACTAAAAAAACAACATTTTTTTGAATAGCATTTTCTGCAGTTCTGTAGCTGTGCGATTCAGCGGTTACGTACTGTAGGTGTGTTCTGCTCTTCCAACAAACGTCGTTTAGGGGCACAAAAAATAGTTTGCAGTGTGTTATACATATTTGGAGGTGTGTGAAATAAACAATTTCTATATAGTTTTCTCCTACTGTGCTATACTAAAAAAACAACATTTTTTTGGAATAGCATTTTCTGCAGTTCTGTAGCTGTGCGATTCAGCGGTTACGTATTGTGGGTGTGTTCTGCTGTTCCAAAAAACGCCGTTTAGGGGCACAAAAAATAGTTTACAGTGTGTTATACATATTTGGAGGTGTGTGAAATAAACAATTTCTATAGTTTTCTCCTACTGTGCTATACTAAAAAAACAAAATTTTTTTTGAATAGCATTTTCTGCAGTTCTGTAGCTGTGCGATTCAGCGGTTACGTACTGTGGGTGTGTTCTGCTCTTCCAAAAAACGCCGTTTAGGGGCACAAAAAATTGTTTGCAGTGTGTTATACATATTTGGAGGTGTGTGAAATAAACAATTTCTATATAGTTTTCTCCTACTGTGCTATACTAAAAAAACAACATTTTTTTTAATAGCATTTTCTGCAGTTCTGTAGCTGTGCGATTCAGCGGTTACGTACTGTGGGTGTGTTCTGCTCTTCCAAAAAACGCCATTTAGGGGCACAAAAAATAGTTTGCAGTGTGTTATACATATTTGGAGGTGTGTGAAATAAACAATTTCTATATAGTTTTCTCCTACTGTGCTATACTAAAAAAACAACATTTTTTTTGAATAGCATTTTCTGCAGTTCTGTAGCTGTGCGATTCAGCGGTTACGTACTGTGGGTGTGTTCTGCTCTTCCAAAAAACGCCGTTTAGGGCACAAAAAATAGTTTGCAGTGTGTTATACATATTTGGAGGTGTGTGAAATAAACAATTTCTATATAGTTTTCTCCTACTGTGCTATACTAAAAAAACAAATTTTTTTTTTGAATAGCATTTTCTGCAGTTCTGTAGCTGTGCGATTCAGCGGTTACGTACTGTGGGTGTGTTCTGCTCTTCCAAAAACACCCATTTAGGGCAACATCCTAAATTTGGAAAATATGAGGAGAAGGTCAAAGGGACGTGGTGGCCCCGGTCGTGGTGCTGCTGGTGGAGCTCCTGTTGCAGGGAGAGGACGTGGTGGATCTGTGCCAGATACACGCACAAGTGAAACACCTTCCTCAGGTGCGAGTAGGCGACCGAGCCTGCGGCGGTATTTTGTCGCGCCTAATGAGGCTGTACGAATGTTTAGGCCAGGACAAGTACAGGCGATAGTAGATTGGGTTGCTGACAGTGCCTCGGGTTCCTTCACATTGTCTCCCACCCACTCTTCTGATGAAAGATCAGAGTTGGCACCTGAAACCCATGTCCATCAGTCTTTCACCTCACCCCCTTGCAAATCAGCCAAGCAGTCTGAGCCCCAAATCATGCAGCAGTCTCTTCTGCTTTTCGATGACTCTGTTAGCAGGGTTTCCCAGGGCCATCCACCTAGCCCTGCCCCAGAAGTGGAAGAGATTGAGTGCACCGATGCCCAACCACTTATGTTTCATGATGAGTACATGGGAGGACCATCGCAGTACGTCTCGGATGATGACGAAACACAGGTGCCAACTGCTGCTGCTTTCGCAATTGTGCAGACAGACAAGGAGGGCAGGGGTGAAGACTGGGTGGAAGATGATGTGGAGGACGATGAGGTCCTCGACCCCACATGGAATGAACGTTATGCAGGTGACCAGTGTAGTTTGGAGGAAGAGGCGGTGGTCGCACAGAGCAACCAGCACAGCAGAAGAGGGAGCAGGGTGCAAAAGCGGAGCGTCCGTCCCCTAGACAGTATGTCTGCCACTGCCCAACGCAGCAAGGGACCAAGCACACCAAAGCCAGGTCCAAGGAGTTCCCTAGCGTGGCAGTTCTTCACACAATGTGCTGATGACAAGACACGAGTGGTTTGCAGGCTGTGCAATCAGAGGCTGAAGCGAGGCATAAACGTTCTCAACCTGAGCACAACCTGCATGACCAGGCATCTAAGTGCAAAGCACGAGCTGCAGTGGAGTAGACACCTCAAAAACCAAGAAAGGTCTCTGGATCCTCCTGCTTCCTCTTCTGCTGCAGTCTCGGCCTCTTCATCCACCTCTGTAGTGACAGTGGCACCTGCCACCCCGCAAACAGAGGATCTGCCAGCAACACTACCACCTGGGTCACCAACCATCTCCACAATGTCCCATGGAAGCGTTCAGCTCTCTATCTCCCAAACATTGGAGCAGAAGAGGAAGTACCCCCCTAGCCACCCGCGATCCCTGGCCCTGAATGCCAGCATTTCAAAACTCTTGGCCTTTGAAATGCTGTCATTCCGTATGGTGGAGACGCAGAGTTTTAAAAGCCTGATGGCATTGGCTGTCCCACAGTACGTCGTGCCCAGCCGCCACTATTTTTCCAGGCGAGCCATCCCTTCCCTGCACAACCAAGTGGGGGACAAAATCAGGTGTGCACTGCGCAACGCCATCTGTGGCAAGGTCCACCTAACTATGGATGCGTGGACCAGTAAGCACGGTCAGGGACGTTATATCTTCCTAACAGCACACTGGGTAAATGCAGTGGCGGCTGGGCCTGAGGCAGATAGCAGTTTGGCGCATGTCCTTCCACCACCGAGGATTGCAGGGCGCTTCAGTTTGCCTCCTGTTGCTAACTCCTCCTACTCCGCTTCCTCATCCTCTACCGCCTCCTCATCCGGTCAGCGTAACACCTTCACCACCAACTTCAACACAGCCAGGGGTAAACGACAGCAGGCAGTTTTAAAACTTTCGTGTTTGGGGGAAAAACCCCACACCGCGCAGGAGTTGTGGAGGGACATGGAACAACAGACCAATGAGTGGTTGCTGTCAGTGAGCCTCAAGCCCGGCCTGGTGGTGTGCGATAATGGGCGAAATCTCGTAGCAGCTCTGGGCCTAGCCGATTTGACGCACATTCCTTGCCTGGCGCATGTGCTGAACTTGGTGGTCCAGAGGTTCCTTAAAAATTACCCCAATATGCCAGAGCTGCTGCAGAAAGTGCGGGCTGTGTGTGCGCACTTTCGGCGTTCTCACCCTGCTGCTGCTCGCCTGTCAGCGCTGCAGCGTAACTTCGGCCTTCCCGCTCACCGCCTCATATGTGACGTGCCCACAAGGTGGAACTCCACCTTGCACATGCTGGCCAGACTGTGCGAGCAGCAGCAGGCGATAGTGGAGTTTCAGCTGCAGCAATCACACGTGAGTCGCTCTGCGGAACAGCACCACTTCACCACCAATAACTGGGCCTCCATGCGAGACCTGTGTGCCTTGTTGCCCTGTTTCGAGTACTCCACCAACATGTCCAGTGCCAATGACGCCGTTCTTAGCGTTACTATCCCAGTTCTATGCCTCCTTAAAAAAAACGCTTCGGGCGATGATGGAAGAGGATGTGGCACAGGAGGATGAGGAGGAGGAGGAGGAAGCGGGATCATTTCAAAGGCTTTCAGGGCAGTCTTTCACAAGTGGCTACGAGGGTGGGTTCCTGCACTAACAAACGCCAGGTACACAACTGTCCGGCAGAAAGGGCACAGTTCTGGAGGATGACGAGGTGGAGGAGGAGATGGAGGAGGAGGAGGAGGAGGAGGAGGAACCATTTTCACAGCAGGGTGGCACCCAGACCAGCTCGTGGCCATCACTGGTGCGTGGCTGGGGGGATACAGAGGACACAGACGATACACCTCCAACAGAGGACAGCTTTTCTTTGCCTCTGGGCAGCCTGGCACACATGAGCGATTACATGCTGCAGTGTTTCCGCAATGACCGCCGAGTTGCCCACATTTTAACTAGCGCTGATTACTGGGTGGCCACCCTGCTGGATCCCCGTTACAAGGACAACGTACCGTCCTTAATTCCCTCACTGGAGCGGGATCGTAAGATGCGCGAGTACAAGCGCACGCTGGTAGACGCGCTGCTGGTGGCATTCCCACCTGACAGCGGGCGTACGGTGGAAGCACAAGGCGAAGGCAGAGGAGGAGGAAGAGGTCACCAACGCAGCCGGGGCACCGGCAGCACCTCAGAAGGCAGGGTTAGCATGGCTGAAATGTGGAAAAGCTTTGTCAGCACGCCACAACAACCAGCACCACCAGCTGAGATGGAACGTCTTAGCAGGAGGCAGCATTTCACCAACATGGTTGAGCAGTATGTGTCCACAGGCCTACACGTACTGGATGACGGGTCTGCCCCCTTTAACTTCTGGGTCTCCAAATTGGGCACATGGCCTGAGCTTGCCCTTTATGCCTTGGAGGTGCTGGCCTGTCCTGCAGCCAGTGTATTATCTGAACGTGTATTTAGCACGGCAGGGGCATTATCACAGACAAGCGCAGCCGCCTGTCCAGAGCCAATGTGGACAAGCTCACGTTCATTAAAATGAACCAAGCATGGATCCCACAGGACTTGTCCGTACCTTTTGCAGAATAGACATGTATACCGGTGTTGTGACAAAAACTGTCCGGCCATCGGATTGTGTCCGGCCCATACTGCGAAGGCGCAGAGCTTACGCAGTACAGGGGACAAGGAGATTCACAAAATCTCCGAAGATGAACGGCGCCTGCACAGTGAGTGCAGGTTCAAGCCCCACCATCCAAGTGGACATACGGTAGCACATAGTAACAGGGCCCCTCACGGGCTCGGTTCGATCGCCACGCTTCGGGCACGGCCTCACTTGGCTCGGCTTGAACCACGGATGGTGTGGCCTTCACCTGAACTCACCACGCAGGCGCCGTTCGTCTTGGGAGATTTTCTAAATCCCCTTGTCCTACATACTGAGCAAGCGCAGTACAGGGTGGACACTATTTGACGGGGGACAGAATTCGACACATCACCGGCCTTACCCAGCCATTGTTGTATTTTTGAACCAGTGTTGGCTACCTCGTCCTCCTCCACCGCCGCTTCCACCTACACAGCCACATCCACCGCCACCTCAACCTCCTACTCCATATGGACCTCGTCCTCCTAGGTCAAGATTATAATTTTTATTTTATTTTTTTGTAGCGCACAGATCCTTTCCCCCTTACCTGCCTTTATGTTGTTGGCTCCTCGCAAGAGGGAGAAAGGCACACCGCACTACCAGCCCGTACCCTCCTATATGAAGAGGTTGAGCGGTGTACTTGACGGGCCGTGTCCACAGCCGGAGTCAAAACTCCTCCAGAGGATGATTCTCACCTCTACTGTAGGTAGAGGCAAGTCCTTTAATTCCCAGTAAAGTCAATGTCCACACCAGCTGAAATTACAACTCTTATTCTCTCATGGCAAAATAAACTCTACTCGGAAAGAAAAGGTTAGAGCAAAGAAACAGGACAGCTTAAGGTGTGGAGGAGGTCCAGGCACAAACGTAGCGCATTCACTTCACTGCTTAGGTTTCTCAAACAGTTTTAGGTGCACGGTCTCTGCCACAGACCTTGAGGTTGGTCTCTGCCACAGACCGGGTGTACAAGGCCCCTGCCATGGACCTGGAGAACTTTAGTCTCTGCCACAGACCAGGGTGTATAAGGCCCCTGCCACGGGCCGGGTGAATAAGGCCTCTGATACAGTCAAGATGACCTTGAGCTTCTCCTTCTACGAACCTAGCCCATATCAAGGGGAAGACATCTCTCCAGGGAGTCAACAGACCCTTCCTTCACCGTGACTCCCGCATCGGTCCATCAGAATGATCCTCCCTTCCCTGGAACATGGTCCCCTACACGAGGCGGCACCCTAAGACTCCTCGACCCTTAGCGGACTCCAGACGAAGGCTCTGGACTCCAGGCTTTACTCCCGCACCTAGGCCTCCATACCCAGGGCAGCAGGAACTCCAGGATAGTACCTCATCCCGGGCTAAAGGTACCCGAGATGGAACAGGAACACATGCACCCAGGCCGAAGGCACCTGGGCGTGGACCCCACTGGACATCAGCCCCCAGGCCAAAGGTCTGCCCCTTTTATATGCTCTCCCAGCATGCACAGCAGGTTCCCCGCCCCGCTGTACCACTGCCAAGAGGGGACACAAAAGGCACAGCACTGTATCGGCGGTTCAACCCTAGCCTACCATGGCAGTGCCACCTGTAGGCCGCAGGGAACTGCACACCAATACTGTCCCCCGAGGACAAAATGGTCCATGAATCCTACAGAATTAGGGTGTTTGAGCCTATTTACCACTCAAACACTTCCCTTAAATTTAGCACCCCGCTACATTTTTATTTCAAAGTATTTTATTTTCCCACTAGCTTATCCATTAAATTGAATAATTTATTCCAGAAAGGGCATATTCTGGGGCATTCCCACCATATGTGTGGCATCGTGCCGTTGAGTTTCTGAGGTTCTTAATGACTTCCCGTACCTCTTCTGCTGAAAAGGGGGCCTCCAGCATATTTTTTTATTTTTTTATTTTTTTTATGTTATTTTAAGTTATTTCCCTATCCACATTTGTTTGCAGAGCACTTGACATGCTCTTAACAACATTTTGCTGCCATTTGCAGCCCTCTAGCCCTTTCCATTACTTTTTTAGAGCTTTTTTAGTCCTTAGAAGTCCGGGTCCCCATTGACTTCAATGGGGTTCGGGTTCGGGTCCGGGTTCGGGTTAAAGTTCGGTCCCGAACCCGAACTTTTTTCCGAAGTTCGGCCGAACCCGTCGAACCTGAACATCCAGGTGTCCGCTCAACTCTACTCACGACATCCAAATCTCATGGTTTCTTTCTTTCACTTGATGCTAAGAAGGCGTTCGACAGGGTGGCTTGGGACTACATGCCGGAGGTGCTCTTGGCTTTAGGGCTGGGGACCCGCATGATGTCACATATCACTGCATTTTATACGGGTCCCTCCGCGGTGGTGAAGGTCAACGATCACCTGTCGGACGCCTTCCACATCAGCAATGGCACACGTCAAGGCTGTCCCCTGTCACCGTTGATTTATATTCTTACCCTGGAACCCTTTCTTAACAGACTAAGAGATAACCCAAATATACAGGGGATCACCGTTAAAAGGCCGGGAGTTTAAAGTGTCAGCTTTTGCTGATGACATTCTTCTCTCTTTACAATCCCCCCGGATCTCCTTACCTAATCTTCTTAAAGATATTGACCACTTCGGCTTCTTGTCCACTCTTAAGATCAACCACACAAAATTACAGGCATTAAATGTAACCCTTCCCTCGCAGGAGGTGACACACTGTCAGGAGTCATTCCCATTCCGGTGGGAACAGGACACACTTACATATCTTGGAATTCGAATCCCCACTCACTTGACAGACTTGTATTTGAAAAACTTCCACCTTGCCCTGCTCCAGGCCCAAAAGAACCTTAAAGACTGGATGGGTCTGAATGTTTCCTGGTTCAGTCGCTCAGCCCTGATTAAAATGATTATTCTGCCTCGTATACTCTACCTAATGCAGTCAATTCCTATTTCCCTACCCCCAGGGTTCTTTACATCCTATCGGAAATCTTGCTCTTCCTTCTTATGGCGGAACTCCCAGCCACGTGTTAAGTACTCGCGACTCACGTTACACAAATCTAGGGGGGGTATTAGTCTACCGGACCTTCGACAATACCATACCGCATGCCACCTTACAAGGATCGCTGACTGGAATATCCATGCATACAAAAAGCTATGGGTGTTCCTGGAGAAGGCTTTCTCCTCAGGACCCTTACATTTACTCCCATGGCTGCCTTCCTCTAACTGGCCCCATTCCTTGTTGACTCACCCACTCATCTACCCCACTCTTCTGCCATTCAAGAAGTCGGCGTTACATAGGCCCCCAATGACCTCCCCGAGCCCTTTGACAACTCTGAGGGGGAACGTAGACTTCCCCCCTGGGGTCTCTGATGGTTTTCTGAGCCGTGAGTGGCCCTTTGAGGATGTACTAGCGCTCCAGTTCTACTCTGAGGGGAAACCCATATCTTTTGAAGCCCTAAAGTCGTCCACCAAGACGGCCTCTCTATCCTTCTGGACCTACAGACAAATCCGACACTTTCTCACGACATATGCCAATCAGACAGCCTGGACATGACGACTTACACCATTTGAATCCCTGTGTCATCGCAAAACTCTGCAAAGACACTTGATCTCCTTCCTTTATACCCTCCTTTTGGAGGCCCCACCACTGACTCCTACCCCTTCACAGCTCTCCTGGATCAGGGACCTCCAAACGCCCTTGTCGACGTAAAGACTGGAATACTATATACGAATACGCTCACAAGGGGTCGCTGAATGTGGCCATTCAGGAGAATGGCTATAAGATACTAACCAAATGGTACAGTCTCCACAAATTTGCCCCGGGCGTTCCTGACACGTGTTGGAGATGCGGGTCGGGAGTGAGAACTATGCTTCATGTGTGGTGGGACTGTGGGGCCCTCCAACCTTTTTGGAGGGAGGTCCACGGTCTCATCTCACACGTCACAACTTACACACTGGATTTTACCCCATCCCAATTTCTCTTACACCACACCTCCCTCCCTAAGAAAGTCTATTATAAATCCTTGGCCATGCATATGGTAAATGCAGCTAGACTCTGTATACCAAGACACTGGCGCTCCACAGGCGTTCCCACAGTCAGGGAGTGGCTTGCACGGCTTTCCTCCATAAAGGAAATGGAGGAACTGATCTTCACTTCGCAGGAAAGGATGCATAAATTCTCTGCTAAGTGGGCCTGCTGGAATTACTTTATTACCACTGATAGTTATCTTCAGTATATATCCTAAAAATGCCCTGTGGGGTGGGGGCTTCCCCCACTATCGTGGGTGGGATGAGGGTGGAGATGCGGACCCACCCAGGCCTCCTCTGTCTTTCTTTCTTTGTTTGTTTGTTGACCCCCTGTGCCCCCTCTGTTTCCATCCCTTCCCCTCCTTTTGCTCCCTTTTCTGCTCTCCTTCCCTCTCTTTTTTTTTTCTTCTCTCTCTCTCTCTTTTTTTCTCTCTTTCTTATTCTTTAGTCCCTTCTCTCCCAGAAATTTCTCTTTCTACATGAGGGTACCTCGCCTCTGAGCGGTCATGATACACTGCACCCCAGTTCATGGACATGATCGAGGTCCTACGCCAGTCTCCCCCTTCAATATTGTATGGGGGGGATATGGGGGGGAGGGGAAAATAGACAATACGATCCTCCGCCCCTAGTACGCTTCATTACAGTGTTAATCCCCGGCCGTGGCCAGCCAGTCTTTTCTGAGCTTTTCATAGAGTGTTATGACATATGTGTTTTCATGTCCTCATGTTTTCCTGCTAAAAATTTGTATTGTGACCAGGATTTGGTCTTGTATGGTATGCTTTTTTCTTACTAAATAAAAAAAAACTTCTTATGGAAAAAAAAAAAAGAAGGACCGGTGGAGAAGGTGGCCATCTGACCGATGCGTTCAGACAATTTTTTAGTACGCAGTCCCAAAGTATGATCGGTTCCAGCAAGCATCGCCAGCGGCTGGTTTACATGGTGCAGGAATACCTAGGGGCAGGATCAGACTTGGACACCTTTCCCACCGAAAATCCTCTGGGTTACTGGATCTTGAGGATGGATCACTGGCCAGAGCTTGCACAGTATGCAATTGAGCTACTGGCCTGTCCTGTTCTTTCGGAACGCACATTCAGTGCTGCTGGAGGCTTTGTAAGCGATCACAGGGTGCGCCTGTCCACCGACTCGGTCGATCGACTGACCTTCATAAAAATGAATCAGTCTTGGATCACCACCAGCTACCAAGCACCTGATGCTGATGTAACCGAATACTTTTTTTTAAAATGTCAGATCCCTTCAAGACTGCCTATGCTGACGCTGAGTGACTATCCTGTTCCTCCTCAATGATCATGCTGATAGCTTGAAAGAACATTTTTGGTTCTGGGCACCGCCACCAATGGCTAAGGCTCAATTCTTTAGCCCCTGTTTAACAGGGGCATGTATTTACAATTTTTGACAGTATATGTGAGGGGTTGCAGTGTTGTGGCACCAGTGCCTAAGGCCCAATTTTTATGCCCCTGTTTAACAGGGACATGTAATTACAATTATTGATCTAATAATTCACAGCAGGGTCCATTCTTGCGCCCACCAAGTGTAACTGTGAGGGCTTACAGTGTTGTGGCAAACGGCAACACCACCACCACCACCACCAAAGGCCCAATTGTTCTGCCCCTGTTCAACAGGGGCATGTAATTACAATTCTTGATCTAATAATTCACAGCAGGGCCCATTCCTGCGCCCACCAAGAGTAACTGTGAGGGCTTACAGTGTTGTGGCAACACCCAAGGGCCGAATTTCTGCAGAGTATACAGTATATGGCAGGCCCCTACTTTCAAACATCCAACTTACAAACGACTCCTACTTGCAAACGGAAGGAGACAACAGGAAGTGAGAGGAAATCTACCCCTATGAAGGGAAATTCTCTCCTGTGAAGCCCTGTACACACGATCGGATAACCTATGGATTTTCGTCCGATGGATTTGACCATCGGAAATCCGATGAAACTGTTTTTCATCAGTCTTGGCCACACACCATCAGTTAAAAAACCGATGGCAAGAAAACGACGGCACGTACAAAACGTACGACGCGCTATAAAAGGGCCGAACAAATCTAATGGCACCACCCCTTGGGCTGCTTTTGCTGATTTCGTGTTACCGCGTGTTAGTAAAAGTTTGGTGAGAGCCGATTCGCGCTTTTCAGTCTCCGTGCTTTGCAGATCATTTCCTGGTGTTCAGTTTGTGCTTGTGGGTTTGTATTTGTGATTCAGTGCGTGCAGTCAGGTCGTTACTGCCTTGCAGTGCCTTCTTGGCCGTTCGTTTACTGTTTTTCAGGTCGTTCTTCTCAGGCCTTGCTGTTCCACGGTGCGTTCTGTTTGAGTGCGTTCTGACCAGCCGACCGGTTTAAAACCATGTTAGAAGTGCGTTCTCGTTCTCGAGCTCGTGCTGGCTTTGGACTTGGTGTTGCAGTTAACACTGTAACCCGAGTTCAGTCTGTGAACAGGGTGAGGAGGAGTTCATGGACTAAGAATTGGTTGCTCCAGCGGGACCAATTCCCTCATATGCCTCTGCTGCGGGAAATCCATAAGAATAATCCTGATGATTTCAGGAATTATCTCAGGATGACGGACCCCGTATTTCACCGTCTGTTTGGATTTGCTGTCCCCCTATATCACGAGGCAGGACACTGTGATGCGCCAGGCCATCACTGCCGAGCAGAGGCTTATTGTCACATTAAGATACCTGGCGACTGGGAGAAGCTTACAGGACCTCAAGTTCTCAACAGGCATCTCCCCCCAGGCTCTCGGGATCATTATCCCTGAGACGTGTTCGGCCATCATTCAGGTCCTGCAGACGGACTATATGAAGGTAATTTTGCTCCTTTAACCTCACATTATATGTTTTTATTGTTTTAGAATCTTCTTATTTTTTCCCTCCTAACCCAAATTTGCCTGTTTGTAATATCCTGGTAATGTCCCCATTTTCCCCATGCCTGTTTTTACCTGTAAAGCCCTTTTTGGGCCCTACATGCCTATTTCCCTTCACTAACCTCTCCAGCATGCTATCGTGGGTGCAAACCCAGCTAGCCTTCTATTTTCATTTTCATTTTTTTGGGGGTCATTGCCCGCGTAGTTTGACAACCCCCCCCCCCCCCCCAAAGTTGAAAAAAAACATTTAGTTCTCAATCAAGCTCAGCAGAGTGGTTGAGCCTTTTTTTGGATCCCCCACAATCACCTTAGGCCCCCCCCTTAGATTATTTTAGAATGTCCACTCAGCGGGGGTGAGGCATCTGCTAAGTGGGCCTTTGTTTATTGGTAGGAAAAACTCCCTTAAATAATAATGTTATAATGATGTTGGTCAACAATGTTTTTGTGTGTAATCTGCTTGCACTGTAAACATAAACCGTACTAATGTCTTCTTTTTGTTTGACTCCACAGTTCCCTAGCACACCACAGGAATGGCTGACTGTGGCCTTCCAATTTGCCCAGCGGTGGGATTTCCCCAACTGCGGAGGGGCAATTGATGGGAAGCACATCCACATAGTGCTGCCACCCTGTTCGGGGTCATACTATTTTAACTATAAAGGTTTCAATAGTATTGTGTTAATGGCGGTGGTGTCGGCATGGTACGAGTTCCTATATGTGGACGTGGGGAAGAACGGCCGGATGTCCGATGGCGGAGCATTCGCAGAGACGGAGTTCGCTCACCGTCTGCAGGCTGGGGGTCTTGCACTGCCTCCAGATGCAGAGAACGTGGAAGGGCTACCGTTCATTTTCATTGCGGATGAAGCTTTTGGACTAGGACCACACCTCATGCGGCCGTTTCCCCAACGCACCCTCACCCCGGAGAGGAGGGTTTTTAATTACCGGCTGGCCAGAGCCCGGAGAGTTGTGGAGAATGCCTTCGGGATAATGGCCAGCCGGTTCCGCCTGTTCCAGACAGCTATACATTTGGCGGATTATAAACTTAACAACATTGTCTACTGCTGCTGCTTGTTGCACAATGTTTTACGCAAATTCTCGACAAATTATGTGTCATCAGTTGGGCCTGAGGCCGGTCCCTCTGAACTGATAAATCTGACCGGCCTCAGCACTGCCCGTACTGGCTTGGCCCCCCAAAGTGCCCGTGAAGTACGTCAGAAATACGTAGAGTACTTCACGGGTAGGGGGGCCATCGCACTGCCAGACCACATCTGACCTTTGATTGTCCCTTTTTAAAATAAAATAAAATATTTGATTTACTACAAACTTGTGTTGTCATTCTTGTATTTGTGGTTTATATGTCTCCCAGGTTCTAGTAGTG
The DNA here is from genome assembly GCA_029206835.1 of Rana muscosa. NCBI lineage: Eukaryota > Metazoa > Chordata > Amphibia > Anura > Ranidae > Rana > Rana muscosa. The sequence goes on along the minus strand of CM055122.1, from coordinate 520,203,859 downwards.
CCAAGTGTATTTGTCCTTAGTAAATAGCCTCAAATCTCAGAGGTAGAAACACTCTTTTTGCATCTTCAGAACTGCTATTGAGCATAGAAAGAACAAGGCACACCTTTTTTAGACTTCCCGAATGTTTTTATTGATTGCACCACAGTTTTGGTTATTTTTCTAAATACTTTTATTTATTTTTTGTGCGGTTTTTTTTGCAGAAACATGCATGGGTCAAAAGCCAAATTTTTTTTTCTGAAAAAGTAATAAAATAACACAGTGAAAAATACAAACAGGAGATGGGGTGATGTTACCCCTGATCCATCCCAAATGTCAAGAACCACACTTTATTTTTGGGGCTCAAATGGGTATCTTCAACATGATCCCATGGCTAAGGTAAACATGTGCTATCTGCCATCATGGGGGATCAATGGACGTGCTTTGGGGGTGAAAACCCTTCCTCTCCCCTACTTGAGGAGGGAGGAAGAGGTTGCACCCCCAAAACAGGGACATAGATATCCTGTGATGGCAGATAGCACATGTTGAGTCTTCAGTGTGTGCATCTTCACATTTGGGCTGGTGGAAATCCCATAGAAAATTTCGGACGCATAACAAAACACACAAAAAGGGGGGGTTCACACTATTCTCCCTAAAATATCTATCATGTTTTTATATTTTTGCTCAATCACAATCATTCTCTTTCTCATAATGTCCATCTCGCTACTGCATTCCATGATTTCCTGAATGATTATTTTGGCGCTGGCACTCGAGAATGGAGGATTTGGACTTCCTGACACACCCCCACGTTCAGTCCCTAAAAAGAAACAAATATTTTAAAACTATGCAGGCCTTCATCTGTATTTACCTTGAAGTTGTGGTGACAGACACTGACCTGTTGTGCTGATAAGCTCCACCTCTCCTTCCTCCACCTCCCCTTCCTCCACCTCCGCTTTCTCCCCCTCCGCTTCCTGAACCTGCTGAACTTGGTCTGCTTCGGGGATCTTCGGGGAGTTTCTGTGGTGTTGGGTTCCTCATCTCCTGAGCATGGTGTCCTCCCAGTCTCCTCTCCCCTATGGGAATTGAAAAAATAATGTATCCTTTAGCACACAGACTTTTTAGGCCTGAAAATGGATTCTCAATGTTTTAAAGTGGGGTACAATTGATTTTTGGCCCTGAGTTTCATGATGAACATATGAGATCTTGCAAACTCAACAAAGCAACATGTTACTTTTGAGGACACTCACAAATACACTTGGATAACCACCAAGGTATCCACTGGACCACCTGTGTGTGACACCGTTAAGAAATTTGGTCATGTGGCCCAGAGTATAGTATCTTGATCAAGAACAAAACAAAGTACACAACTGCTGGAGTTTCATCTCCTTTACCCAGAATACAGTTTATCCTTTCATTCACATTCTAAATTTCCTTACAACACATCATCTAGCCAACAATGTGTAGATAAACATTGTTGAAGTAAAATGAGGCATGCCCACATGTAGTTTACGTGGATATGTGCCAAACATGTTTGGGGGAAGAGCAGCAATTTTTTTTCCCACACATTTAGCAAATAAGTGGACTCTCCACTTAACATAAAAGTTGAGATTTTAAAATGTGAAACCAGTCAAGCCAAGCACATGGTGCAAAACATGGAAGAATACATATTACAATGTGAAAGAACACAGTAAAATAAACTTACTTTTTTCAATGCTTTTTATAAGCTTCCTATACTGCTCCGGCTCCCTGAGCTTCAGGTCTGACCACCTTTTACGGAGTTGTTCCTTGGATCTCCTGACCCCATATTTTTTATAGAGAGTCTTCACAACTTTGTCCATAATTTGTGACTTCCGGAGATTAGGGGTGTCGTATGGGCCATGCTTGCCGTCGTAATCCTTCCTCCGCAGAATGTCCACCATCTCCGCCATCTCAGAAAAAGACATATTAGTCGCCTTGTATCTTTTTTTACTGAATCGGGACGTTTCCGCCTCCGGGCTTTCCTGGCCGGTAATTTAGACTAAAGAAGCCACCTGTGTCTGCGACATGTCGCCGTCTCACACTGTGCGCCGATCGTTAAGGGGCGGGGAAATGCTGAAAAAGCCCATCATGTGCGGACGATGAGGGCGGAGTTACACGCATGCGCAGGGTATAAAAAGGGGAAAGAAGTTATTAGGGATGCGCGGAGTAAGGACGACCGGAAGTGAACCAATGAAGTGAACTAAGGTAAGAAGGGAACTCGGGCCTGCAGTGGCCTATAATGGTTCATGATTGTAAAGGGCAATATTGTGATAAGTTGAGGAGAATCAATTCTGATCCTTTTCTTTTTTTAACTTTTTTTTTTACTTGCTGATCCAAAAAGATGCATAAACTATGAGAGCCGGAGGTGATGCTGACTTTTATAGAAAAATATAAGGAACAGCGCAACCTGTGGGAACTGAAACACCCTGCGTACCACAAGAGTGATGTACGTCGGGCAACTATTACCAAATTAGCAGAGGATATGAAGCCATGGATCCCAGATGCAGACTACACTATGATCAATAATAAAATCAACAACCTGCGTAATTCCTATAAAAAAAATACAAGGAAGTGCGCCAGTCAAAGAGATCAGGAGCAGCAGCCGACGATGTAGTAAAGCCCAAGCTGTGGTACTACAGACATCTTCAATTTCTGGATGACCAGTTTGAGGCCAGGGAATCTATTTCCAGCCTTCCCTTAACCCTTCCTTCCACCCTTCCCTCCAGCGTTCCTTCCACCCTTCCCTCCACCCCTGCAGAGGCGGAGGAGGAGCCTCCCGAGCTAGAAGAGCCAGATCTTCGCATCTTCAGCCAGGTATAGTATTTTTGATCATAATTATTGTCCACTAAGTAATATTGTGTTGAACTGTTTGGATTAGCCATAAATTATATCACCCCCCCCCCCAAAAAAAAAAAAACAGTAATGAGATCATAATTGTGTGTGATAGATTCCCCAAATAATCCAATTTTTCATTTTATTTAAAAAACAGGATGAGGCAAGCCAGGAGGAAGAGGGTCAGGAGTGTGACAGGCAGGAGGAGGCAGGGCCAAGTGGGACTCAGCAGGCCCTCAGGCCTAGTGGCAGCACAGTCTCCCAAGTGGCTCCCCTCCATGTCAGACCGCCAAAACAACGGCGGATGACACAAGTGGAGGAGGAGTCACTAAAGATGATTCAGGAGGCTGCTGCCATTATGAGGGCCCCCCTCAACCCTACGGAGGGCTTTAGCACCTATCTGGCGGATAAGTTGCTCAGAATGGAGGCGGGACAACGGGCCCTTTGTGAGCACCTCATATATATGGCCGTACACATGGGGGCGAGGGGGCGAGGGGGCTGCTGACTGAGGCCACCCATATCTCGCAGCAGGCCAATCCCTCTCCTCCTTCTCCTCCTCCTCCTGCCACATCACCACCCACAGTGGCCCAGCCTGCAAGGGTGCGTGGACGGGGCCGTGGAGAGAACGCTGCAGAGAGGCGTGGAAGGAAGGCTACAGGGAAGAGCAGGAGGCGATTCCCTGGCCTCGAGCTGCTCATCCAGAAATTGAAGGTTGATGGAGTACCACAGCTTGGGATGATGTATGTCTTTGGCTGCTGCTCCTGATTTCATGCTGTTGTTGATTTTATTATTCATCATAGTCAGGTCTGCATTTGGGATCTAATGACTTGATATTCTCTGCTAATTTCTGAATAGTTTCCCTTGTTTTTTTTTTTTTTTTTTCCGAAATAAAGGGAAATTTGATTTCAGCCAACATACATGCCTGATGTGTTTTTTGTTGAAGTAGCAATAAGATTTCATAAATACAATGTGTAATTAATAACAAGGGACACCAACCTCCATGAGTAAAAAAACTAAAAAATATGTTGTTCGGAGAAATTGACACACCAAAAAATGCACAACAAATTTAAAGACAAAAACAAAAAAAAAAGGTGTAATTTGTGAGGTCGGCCTTGAAGAATTAAACTAATTATTCCTAAGATCACAAGAAAGAAGAAAGACATACGTTTGTCAGATCTCATGAGAAAGATCTGCTGCCAAAATGACATTTTAAAGACCGTTCTAAAGCAAAAAAACATGCGCTGCATTAAACGAAGCAATAACTTGCAGAATGACGAATGTGCTCTCTCCATTAGGAACGCTAGCTTTACCAGAACGAGCGCTCCCGTCTCCTAATTCAGTCTGAGCATGCGTGGGTTTTTTAACCGATGGACTTGCCCATAGAAGATCGGAAATTACCATCGGTTTTTTATCCATCGGAAAATTTTAAAACAAGTTCTATTTTTTCCAACCGATGGAAAAAAGACCGATGGGTACCATACACGATCTGTTGGTCTGATGAAAACCATCTATCGGACAGTTTTCATCAGTCAAACCGATCGTGTGTACGGGGCTTAAGAGTTAATATGGGAAAAAGGTGTCTCCTCTCCACTGATGCTTTATCACCAATCCTTGTTTCAATAAAACCCCCAAATTTTCAAAAAACATTTGTCATTGGGACGGAAAGTGAGGTGAAATGTTCTGAACAGGTGCACAGACAGCAAAACAAATGTTACAGGGGTGATAACCCTTCCCTATGTTTTCCAAAAAGCTTAAACATAGATTTTTTGGCTGGAGCTACATTTAAAAAAATGTACCTGTTCCAAATTACAAACAGATTCTACTTAAGAACAAACCTACAGTCCCTGTCTTGTTTGCACCGCCTGTATACTGCTGTTCAGAGTATATAGGGCCTTTTTTTAATTTGGGTGCGGGGTTCTCCTTAATATCCATGCAACACCCAAAGGGGCTGGTATTGGGCTGGGGGGGGGGGGGTACCCATGCCATTTTTCTCAATGATTTTCATCCATATTGCTGGGTCTAGACATTACATTAAAGCGGCAAGCAGTTTTAAATGACTTTTTTTCCTTTAGAAATTTCATTTTGTTCAGGGATAGTTCTAAACACGGGAAACATGTGCCACTTCACAGGCATACTTTAGACACCCCCCAGGTACGATATTTAAAGGAATATTTCACTTTTTTTTTCACTTTAAGCATCATTAAAATCACTGCTCCCAAAAAAACGTCAGTTTTTAAAACTTTTTTTTGCATTGATACATGTCCCCTGGGGAAGGACCCGGGTCCCCAAACCCTTTTTAGGACAATAACTTGCATATTAGCCGTTATACTATAATTAGCACTTTTGATTTCGAGTCCATTGTATTTAATAGGGTTCTAAAGTTTTCGCAAACTTTCGGTCCGTTCGCAGGTTCTGGTGTTCGGCTCGTCCCTAATGAGAAGCAATCCAGTGACTACTTTTGAGGCATGTTATTTCTGATAGCGTGAGGCTTGAGGCTTGCTGAGGTGTGTGGGGAGCCATCCATCTATTCATGTGGGATCTGTCATCTTTTAAATGTTGATTGAGACCTCTTGAGTTGTGGGATTTAAGGATTTGGTAAGCAGCATTATAATCACTTGATGGTTGGTGCACAGCAGCTGCATGAATATTGTGCACACTTTTGGTGGACTTTGATATTTTGTTTACAGGACTTTAATTTTCCTATTTTTCTATTTTGTTTGTTATTCACTATATATTGAATTCAAAGTTTTCCTGACAGTGCAACAAGATTTTTTTTATTAAACCTAAACTACCGTTATCTGTAGTAGCTGAATGAAAAAAGGTACATGAAAACAAAAAAACACAAATTTACACACAGTGTCCTTACAAGGGATTTATTAATCTCACTGGTATAAAAAAAACTGTATAATAACAGGTATGCCATCATACAGCTTATATTGATAATTTATAATTTAAAGGAGAACTAACCTCCACATTTTTTTTTTTTTTTTTTTTTATAATTCAGATTTTATTAGAAATTTTCTTTACATATAATAAACAAACATATATTACAATTCAAATTCTCACATAAACCATATAAAGGTGGAAATGCCTCCCCACCGCCACTTGTTCCCATCCCTCTTGTCCGAAGCAGAGAAAGAAAAAAAAAAAAAAACCCTGTCGCTCCCAAAAAAGCACACATGAGTTACATCTTCATTGCACAGAGCAATGTCGCGTGCAAAAATTCTGACAGGCAAGGATAAGCAGTCAAGACAGAAGAGACCAGCAGGGTCTCTTGTCATAAAAATCCTACCTGTTAATGTTTTTTTTTCTGAGTTTTATTTCACTTTACACACAATTAAAATACTAAAGGCTGCTCTCATTTCACAGATACATCTTTAGAAAATGGTTATAATATAGCAGGTTGTTGTAAGTCCCCCCCCCCCAAGTCTCTTCAAGGTCTGGGCATTTGCGAACTGCAAGGGCTTTTTTACCCCTATTTTTACCTATAGAGCAAAGGGTCCATTATACATGATTCCCTCTTAAACATTTTTGAATGCAATACACTTTTTCTGTGATCTTTTTCCATTTATATGCAAATAGTCCAATCATATTTTCTTTAGTAATTCAGTGCGTTTATATGGAAGAACTTGCTCTCAATAAATATCCTAATCTTTTCAATTACATTCCTTTCCTTCTCATACATGTTCATTCTTCGTGTCTTATCTTGAACAGTTCAGTACATGAACAATTATTCAACCTATTAAAAACCTTTGTGTGACTCATTCCATTGTTGAAATGATTAGAGGTCATCCACATCGAAGTTCAAGTTTCTATTTTTATAGCTTTCATTTTCATTCTAATTGTAATTTTAAAACTTTACATTAAACTAGATTTCTAATTTAACTTTTTTATAATTATCAGATTAAAAGTAGTAACTGATCTAATGCATAGTTTTTTGGGCATCAGTTTATGATGTAACACCTAAAATATATAACATGACACGGTTTAAGGTAAGCCCTTTCATCAACAGGTAAAGAGTACACCCTAATGGGGTCTTTAAGATAGCATCTTTTTTTTATAAAATGAACACCTGAATGGAGTTATTTTCCAGACGATGATCCCAATGTGTAGCCCATTGGTTTACGCCACTGGTTAAAACTTATGCACAGGCAGATGACTGAAGAAATGTACCAAGCCGAGAGACAAAAATGTAGGTAATTAACAATGTCTGAATGGGGGAGAGTTAGATGAATGATAGGACTTTCTACCATATTTACAGCTATTGTTACATGCAGTGTAAACTATGAACAATCTTTTCTCATTGAATGAGCGGAGAGAAGGGTGCAAGTTCCTGTCAAACCTTTTTCAGAGCATGCTTACAGAAGACCCAAAGCTAAAAACTCCCAGCACTGGACATTCAAGCCTCGTACACACGACCGAGTTTCTCGTCCAAAACCGGCAAGAAAAGTGCCGCGTGAGCTTTTTTGTCGAGAAAACCGTTCGTGTGTATGGTTTTACGACGAGAAAATTGCCGTGAATCTCGACGAGAAAATAGAGAACCTGCTCTCTATTTTCTCGTCAGGATTACAGATTTCCTCGTCGTGTTTCTCGTCGGCCTGTTTTGTGACGAGAAAATGGTTCGTGTGTATGCTTTTACGACTCTTCCAAAAGCGCGCATGCTCACAAGCAACTATGAGACGGGAGCGCATCTTCTGGTAAAACAAGCCTTCGTAATGGAGATAGCACATTCGTCACGCTCAAAATTTTTGCATCGTTTAAATGTTGTGCATTGAAATCTTCGTTAGAATGTGACATTAATCCAAACGAATGAACTTCTTTTGCTGCTGATATTCACACAGAGTTATGATTATTTTTTTTAACCTTTTTCATGCTGCTCTTAAGAAGATTTATGTGTATTATATCGTGCAAGTTTTTAGGAATATTTAAAAATTTGTTATTTTTCTAACTGATGTTAATTGTAATTTCGCAATGTTTTGGTAGTGATCTCCCATTGAATCTTTTAATATATATGATTTAAATTTACACACTTTTTTGGGAAACACGATTTAGTTATTTTTTTGGGGGGTTGTTATCTGTCCCTTTTTTTGTCAGTCAAATGTATCTGCTTACTCCAAAGCTAGATTTTACATTTTTACAAATACACATAGTCAAGTATGAACTTAAAGAAAAATAACATGTATTCATGCTTGAACTAAAATAAAGAGAAGGCAGCGCTGGAGAAGCTGCTGCCATTTGTGCATCCCAGGGACCCCAGAGCACACAGCAACCCTGTGTGGACACTAAAATTGGGAGCTTGAGAAGGCCAACATTTCTGAACACAATCTGATGCTGGCCTCCCAGAGGTCAGGAACAGCAGCAGGTGATATATATGTCCCAAGTGTGTGGTACTACAACAGGCTGCCTTCTGTCCGACCACAATGAAGCAAGGCCATCACTTCCTCGTCTTCCTGGCAACCTTCCCTGCAACCTTTCCTGAAGCCTTCCCTGCAGCCTTCCTTCTTCGTTTGGCTGGAGGCTGGGCCACTGGAGGGGTACTCCTGTCAGGAGGAGGAGGAGGTGGAGGAGAAGGGGGTGGCGCAGAAGAACAAGGTGGAGGTGGAGGAGACGGGGGTGGGGCGGAAGAACAAGGTGGAGGTGGAGGAGAAGGGGGTGGGTCGGAAGAACAAGGTGGAGGTGGAGGAGAAGGGGGTGGGGTGGAAGAAGAAGGTGGAGGTGGAGGAGGAGGTTGAGGTTGGGACAGTTGTGCCACCTCACAAATGGCGGTATTGGGGGTAATTTTTTCCATCGGCCCCTTGTTGAGCAAGGTGATGAGCAGGGGCTCGCATAGGAGGCGTTGCTCCACGCTCATCACCTTGAACTTTGCCTCCACTAGGCTGGCAATGGCTTCTTCAGGGGATGTGGGCTCTTTGAGGGTGGCATGGGCCTCTTTAATAAGGGCCATTGCTGCCTCACTGGTGGTCCTGTCCCTCCTGCCTCTTTTGGGAAGCCGGATGGGAGGCACCTGGGATCTGGTGCTTCTCCTTTGCCCTGCCACCTCCTGGCTGCCACTGGGCCCTGCCACCTCCTGGCTGCCACTGGGCCCTGCCACCTCCTGGCTGCCACTGGGCCCTGCCACCTCCTGGCTGCCACTGGGCCCTTCCGCCTCCTGCCTGACAGTTTCCAGACCCTCCTCCTGGCTGATTTCATCCTGTGTATGAAAAAGGGACATAGTTTAATATGTTGTTTTAATCTTTGCATCAAACTTTATAAACATGATTGAAGCAATTAGAATGTAAATCCAGAAATCATTTTTTATAATTTACACCTACATCAGATTGACTATTTAGCACCCAATTAAGTGCAGACTAATGTCTCGAGATCTTGATTTCACTTGTGGAACCCAAAATATTGTATGTTTCTCATCTTGACATATTTGTCAAACATTAATTTTATCCCAATACATTTTCATGTAATACTATACCTGGCTCCAGATGGCCAAATCAGGATCATCCAGGATGGCTGCCTCCTCTTGCTCCAGAGAAGGCTCAGGTTGGCTGCAGGGAAGTCTGGGGGGAAGAGTGGAGAGTGATGGCCTTGCCTCAATGTGGTCATCCAGGAAGGACATCCTGCTGTAGTACCACAAAATCGGGACATACACATCATCTGCTGCTGCTCCTGACCTCTGAGAAGCCAGGACCTTAGAGCGTTCAGTCCTGTAGGTGCCTCTCAAGCTCCCAATTTTAGTGTCCACTTGTTTTGCTGTGGCTGTGGGCACCTTGGTCTGCACAAATGGGAGCAGCTTCTCCAGCGCTGCTTTTCTCACCCCTCTTTTTTTATGGATGGGGTTTTTCGTCTCCCACAGAGCGGGCAGCTCCCTTACCCGGTCAATAAATTCTGCCAGGAACTCTTTGTCGCTAATAAAGACATTCATATTGTATCTGCAAGTTTAAGAAATAATATATAACTAATGTGAGGCAAACAGTCTAACCTCCTTAACATCGTAGTCACCATATATATCCTACAACATTCTCAAAACAGTATAGGCCAACAATTTGTACAAGTCACAAAATCACATACCTTCGTTCGCACGTCCGTCACTTGAACTCCTCTCTCCGCACACCGAACGTACTATAGTCACATGTGTGTTTGCTATATACACACCACGCATGCGTCAAAATTCGAACACGTCGCTCCGCACACGTCGCCCACCCATGACGTTCTAACTAACATCTTTTCCCCGCCCCTTCTCTTTCGGCGTGCAGACAGATATGGCGGAGTTACAGCAGGTGTCTGATAATTCCGCAACTAACGAGGAGGAGACAAGCCTGGAGACCAAGGAAACGTCACGATCAAGGAGGAGATTCAAGGCATCGAATATGTCTTTTGCGGAGATGGTGGACATCTTGCTCAAGTCTGATTATGACGCAAAGCATGGGCCGTATAGCAAACCAAATAGAAGGAAAGCCAAAATCCTCACTAAAGTCGTGAAGAGTCTGAAGACGAATTTCGGGGTGAAACGCTCAAATGAGCAGCTCAGAAAGAGGTGGTCAGACCTCAAACTGAGGGAGCCAGAGCAGTTAAGGAGCATTAAGAGAATGCTCGCTAAAAGTAAGTAAAATGTACACTTTTCTGCTATTAATCCTTTTCTAAACTGACATGTTGCTGGTTTTTTTTGTTTTTCTTATTGGACTCCCTTCCAAAATGTTATATTTTGAACTTGGTTGGGCACAGTAATCGTTCGTAACGTTACAGACACTTGGTTCGGCCACTATCCGCTGTTTTGGATTATTTTACAGCCACAAAAGTAATTAGACATCTGCCATGTTTTTGCAAATTTGGGGCACAAAGTTTTAGGCTAGATGATGTGTTTGTAAAGAGAATGAAATGCAAACTTTTGTCAGTGTAAAGGAGAGGACACTCAGCAGCTGCTTCCACATCTGTACTTTGGAGCACTATAGTGTGGGCCACCAGACCCGCCTTTTTTGGGTGTCCCACACAGGTGCTTCAGAGAATTTTTGTGTTGCCTACATGTCTAAAAAATGACAGACAAAGGTGAATACTAAGCATATTCTTGGTCAGAAATAATGCATTCATCTTTAACTTCCGCCCAAACACACACTTGTACCCCACTTCCAAGCAATTTAGCCTGTTTTTTTGTTTAACATAGAGAATTTCTGTGTGATAACTCTACCTTTTGTTTGATTCTCATAGGGGAGAGAAGACTGGGAGGAGGACACTCCAGGGAGCACAAGAACCCCACAGCTTCACAATAACCCCAAACTCCCAAAGACCCACAAACAAAGGATGTAGAGGAAGTTGAGGTGGAGGAAGGAGAAGTGCAGGAAGGAGAGGTGGATGATGTTGTGGAACTGGTCACCACAACAGGTCAGTATCTGTCACCACAGCTTCAGGTAAGAGAGGTAGGCCTGCAGAGTTATAATACCTTTTTATTTTGTTTTTAGGGGATGTGAATGTTGGGGTGAAGGATAGTACAGTTTTCTCTGCTGACAGTGCCCTCCGCCTCATCCAGCAAGTGATGGAATGTAGCACGGAACTGGACAAAATTAAAGAAAGAATACATGTGATGGATCAAACATTTAAAGACATTCTCGATGTTTTGGGGAGAATTCAATAAGGCATCCCAACCCCCTTTTTTCTCATGTTTGTTCTTCAACTTTTAAAAAACTTTTTGACAATCAAACCAGCCAAAAATTGAATCTGCACACAGTGTGTCAACATGTGCTATCTGCCATCAGGGGATATCCATGTACGTCTTTTGGGGGTGCAACCCCTTCCTCGTATCTAAAGTAGGTGAACTGAGGAAGGGGTTGCACCCCCAAAACACGTCCATTGATCACCCCTGATGGCAGATAGCACATGTTGACAATAGGGATCAGGAGTCTAAAATCCCTATAGGAAAATAATCCCAATTGTGTGCATATTCAATTTTTGGCTGGGCAAGGGGTGGCAGGACCCCATATTAGGACGGGCACATAGAGACATATAGTTTGTGTAAGTGAATGTCTCAGATTGCTCCGAGGTATCCAATTTTGTAATTTTTGGAATGCAACTGTTGTTTTTGTATTTTCCTAAGAAAACAATTGCCGGTTTGTGGCCAGGCAAACAAAAAATGTAAAAAAAAAAAAAAAGTGTGTGAATTTGCACATAGTAAAAGATTTGAACACAAACAACGTGTAGCTTCTTTTTCTAATATGCTCTAACCTTATTTGGTACATTTTTTAAGGTTACATAGTGAAATGGTTGGTATTTACTAAAGGAAAATACACTTGGCACTACAAATGCACTAAGACAAACTAGGAGACAGGAAACCAAGAAAAGGTAGAAGTTTAAACAAGATTTTTATTTGGATCGTTAGACAGCAATCTTTAGACATAGCCTGGCATAGGAATTGCCCCCCTACCCGTGAAATAGTCCATGTATTTGTCCCGAACCTCACGGCCATTTTGGGGGGGCAAGCCAGCACGGGCAGATTCCAGGCCTGGCAGGGGATTATCAGGGGAAAGTCCAGCCTCTGGCAAAACTGAGGCCATATATGAATTCGATTTGCGGCAAAGAAAATTGTGTAGCACACAGCAGCATAACACTACATAGTTTATTTTGTAGTCCGCCAAGTGGATGGGAGTCCTAAAAAGGCGGAACCGGCTGGCCATTATGCCGAAGGCATTTTCAACGACTCTTCGGCCCCTGGCCAGCCGGTAATTGAACACCCTCTTCTCTGGGGTCAGGGTCCTCTGAGGAAATGGCCTCATAAGATGTGGTCCGAGCCCGAAGGCTTCATCAGCCAAAAAAACAAAGGGGACTCCTTCAATATTCCCTGCATCCGGTGGCAATGCAAGGTCGTCACTCTGGAGACGGAGGGCGAACTCCGTCTGGATGAAGGATCCCCCATCGGACATCCGACCATTCTTCCCTACATCAACATAGAGGAATTCATACCGTGCTGACACCACCGCCATCAGCACAATGCTATGAAACCCCTTGTAGTTGTAGTAGTAGGACCCAGAACGGGGTGGCGGCACGATGCGGACATGCTTCCCGTCTATAGCACCACCGCAGTTGGGGAAGTCCCACCGCGTGGCAAACTCCGATGCCACAGTCTGCCATTCCTGTGGCGTGGAAGGAAGCTGTGGAGTCAAACAAGATGGAAAAAAATTAGAATACACAAATCAAACATTACAAGTATATTCTAAGAAAATACATTAGAGGCCAACATCAAGCAAAGTCTACGTTTATTAAGGTGTTTTAAATAAGTATAATGGAAGGCTCATGTATCATATTCATCACCCCCTATGATGGTCCATTAATAAATTATAATGGGGAGGGGGGGGAGATGTGTTTGGCCACAGGATAGCATTGCAGTGGCGGTGCGTCCAGAGTGGGCGCTGGAGCACTGCCCCCTCTCTCCTGTGCCCGTTACTCAGAACAATACATAGGTTTATGCCTTGCATTAACCTATGTATTGTCTATGCCGCCCACTATTCAGGTGGATGGCCCCCTGTTAAGCGACCGACATATGAAGAACTGCGGCATTTATGGGCTTAAAATTGCATATCAGAAACAGTAAGGAAAATTGTCTTGCACATTACAGCCTGAGGGATGTAATTGGCTGCAGAAAAGTTAAATAGGGGATGCAGGGGGGGGGGCATTCCTTGGGTAAACACTGACAGGCTGCTCTCCCAATCATGTTCACCAAGTCTGTTTAATGGCAACATGATTGGCTGATGCAACATCAAGGGAAGGAGAAGACATCAAGGACAGAAGAAGGATGGCGCTGACCACAAGAAGGTAAGTGCAGGGCTGGGGGGGAACTGGCTGCATTGGAGGGGACAAAATGGCTGCATTAGAGGGAACAAAATGGCTGCATTGGAGGGGACAAAATGGCTGCATTGGAGGGAAAAAATGGGGGCGTTTAATAGGCACCAGAGCAAAAAAGGAGGAAGTTTATTTCCTAAATTGGGGTTTGAACCCCCAAACATTTGGAGCAACAGGCGCCCCTGCTGGAAAGGTTAGTGAAGGAAAATATGCATGGAGGAGAAAAAAGGGGCAATCTAAAGCTTCAGGCATACATGAGGACAAAGGGGACATTCTCAGCATATTACAATCATGGTAATTAGGGAAGGATGAAAGAAATACAATACATTAGCATACATGAAATACATGGAATGTGATGTTAAAGGAGAAAACTTACCCTAATATAGTCCTCCTGCAGGACTTGTATAATGGCAGAACAGGTGTCTGGGATTATGAGGCTCAGAGCCTGGGGGGAGATGCCTGTCGTGAACTTCAAGTCCTGAAGACTTCTCCCTGTCGCCAGGTACCGTAAGGTGGCGATGAGCCTCTGCTCAGCACTGATGGCTTTCCGCATAACGGTGTCCTTCCTGGTAATATAGGGGGACACCAAAGCCAACAGTTCCTGAAAAACGGGGTCAGACATCCGCAGAAAATTCCTGTAGTCCTCAGGATTATTCTCGACGATCTCCCGCAGCAGAGGCATGTGGCAGAATTGGTCCCGCTGGAGCAACCAATTCTTGGTCTATGAACTCCTCCTCACACCATTCATGGACTGGTCTTGGTCCAAAACAAGCAGACCAACACCAAGCGCACGCACAGCACGAACTCGACGACGAGAACGTCCAGGCGACATGGCTAGGAAACGGTCGTCTTATCAGAACGTACAGAACAGAACGCACTTTGGAACAGCAAGGCCTATGAATAACGAACTGAAAAACAGAAACGAACAGGCAAGAACGCACTGTAAAACAGATACGACCTGCCTAGACGCCCTGAAAGTCAAGATACGAACCCACAAGCACAAACTGAACCGCAGAAAACGATCTGAAAAGTACGAAGACTGAAAAGCGCGAATCGTCTCTTCCCAAACTTTTACTTCACACGCGGTAACACAAGATCAGCAAAAGCAGCCCAAGGGGTGGCGCCAAGAAAAAAGATCTTCCCCTTTATAGTGCCGTCGTAAGTGATGGACGTGACCGCGGAGAACAACGAGGAAATTGGGAAATGTCAGTGTGTACGCATGGAAAGCTTGACGAGAAAATCGACAAGCTTAAGGAAAATCTCGTCGAAAAAAACGACGTGTTTTTTACGACGAGAAACTCGGTCGTGTGTACGAGGCTTCAGTGCCAGGAAGAGGAGCAGACATCACTGCACAGAAGAGTTCTACAGGATCTAGCTGCCTGCACAATGTATGACATACTTCATTACAGGTAAATGATGTAATTACTGATATAAAGAGAAAAATATATTTCCGCTAAACTTCAGCTTTTAAGCAAACCTGTGTCTTGCCAATGAAGGGTAAAACTACAGGCCAATTATAATGATCCCCTCCCCAGCAACTTGTCATTCCTTCACTCCTCTGGATAGGTCATAACCAAGAGAAAAAAATACATTGTATTCTCATCAATGTAAGTATTTCTAGTCTACTTTGTTTTATCTGTGCTTTATATTATCAAGATTTAAAGAAGGAGTAGGTGGAAACACTTCACATGTTGTTGTGTCAGAGGATGGAATTTATATTAGCTGCTATCCCAGTGTAACTAAACTTGGTAAAAAAAAAGTGTTAACAGATTGTATTTAGACAAAGCCACAACTTCTTATAGACTGAAGCAACATCTTCAGTTTGGCTACACAGAGACTGTCTTTTACATTTTAACTCTGTTCATAATGCCCTTACATGTACTATTTTTTATTGAATTTAAAATGCAATAAGACAGTTCTATGAATATTTTATTTAAACTTGAAAATTTTGTAGATTAGTACACTGAATCTCAGAAACATCTTGAAGAAATAAATTATATAATCTTACATTAGCATATCTAAATTAAGTAATAAGATCTTCTCTGAGTATGTTTAATACTGTGGAAACTTATAAGAGTATTATGATTGCTTAGGATGTTTCTTGGCCTTCAGCCATGTTTCACTTCATGCATGTAGGAACTCTAATGTTTTATAAAGTGCCCATGGACAAAGATGTAAGTAATATTTTACATATTCCTTTGTGAGATAGAAGCAGGTGTAAGGTTGAAGCAGCTGTTGAAACACATGATACAATTATGTTGAATAGACAAAAAGTGTAGCGCTGCCCCCTTAAAAAACAAACAAACATACGGATAGTGGTGGAAACCCCCTATGTCAGGGATATGCAATTAGCGGACCTCCAGCTGTTGCCAAACTACAAGTCCCATCATGCCTCTGCCTCTGG
Source organism: Rana muscosa (assembly GCA_029206835.1). Taxonomy (NCBI): domain Eukaryota; kingdom Metazoa; phylum Chordata; class Amphibia; order Anura; family Ranidae; genus Rana; species Rana muscosa. Next base: position 520,187,814 of record CM055122.1, on the reverse strand, counting down.
TTGTCATGCTTGATGCTGTCAGAGTCTCGCTATGCCTCATAGGACTTGTAGTTTGGCAACAGCTGGAGGTCCGCTAATTGCATATCCCTGCCCTATGTGAATGTGAATCACCAGAATGCCGTCTTCAACTTGTACTGCTGTAACGTTAATAACTGGTATATAATTTAAACTAAATAACTACTGTAAGTGTACTGCAAATGTGATATACAAATCATAAACAAATACTGTATAATATAAAAAATATATATATATATTCAGAGCCCTTTGACTGGAGAGATGTGAACCACATAAACACGCCACAAAACTAATATCATAAAGTAGACCTGAAGTGTTCCCTGGTCTGCTGGACGGTGTGCCAAGAGCAGGGGGCAAAATATTGGATAAGGAAGTAATTAATTAATTGAGCTGGTAACGTACTACTGGGCAAGCTTGCAGGAGGCTTGCAACATTTCTGCTTGCGGATTCGGAATGTATCGGGCAAAGCAAGCGTATTTCCACCTGCCCATTCTCTTGATGACATGGTCCGGTACACCATGTTGTGATGCTGCTCTGATCCAAGAAGGAATATCCAGGCCTGTGAGTAACAGTTTCGGGGGAAACCAAGTTCTTAAACACACCTGCGGAAGTGACATTGTGGTTGGAAACGAATGAAGGAAGGGTACAGAGGGGAGAGGGAATATGACAAAAAGTTGGAAATTTATGTATTTATATAATCGTCTTTTGTTCCCATCTCTTCTCTTCCTCCTTTTAATTTCTTAATTTTTTTTAGGGGGGGTACCCCCCCTCTGGGACATTTTACTTTTTTCTTTTCAGGATATATACAAATATGCGGGAGCAGGGGGGGTGTAAAGGGGGGAAAGTCATAATTAGAATGTGTTGCTTTTTTTATTTTTTTCTTTTGGAATTAATCACATATGGGGAAATTACACTTGTGGACACATTGGAGTTTTTTTTCCTCTCATTAGTTTTGGGAAGTAATGCACAAGAGAAATTGCTAACAAAAAAGGTTGATATATATCACTTCGGAGAGGAGATAGGTCACTTTAGAAGCCCTCAGAATGGGCCCAAAGGAGGGCAGGGAAAGAAGGGGGGGTAGGGGGAGGAGGAGGGGATGGGGGGAGAATGGGGTAGGCGTTTGGATGGAGGAGAGTATGAGGGAGGAAGACGTATGTTTAGGAACCACACAAGTGGGAGAGAGAGGGGGGCGAGGGGGGTGGGGAGATAATGGAATGTGTGTTTGGATGAAGGAGAGAATGAAAGGGAATGATACAGGCTTGAAACTTACATAGGAGGGGGACGAGTCACTAAGTTATGGTTTTCTCAAGGGAAAAAAAATGGGAATACAGAAATCGGGGTAAAGCACTTCAGATTTGTAGATATGGAGGAATAGGGGTAAAGGTTAAGGTCTATTCTGAAAAATGAAAGGAGAATAGGAAAGGAGGATGACAGGTATTAGAGAAGGAAGAGGGAAAACCCCAAAACAGGCTAGGAAGGTAAAGATATGTTCCTGGAATGTGCGGGGGGTAAGGGACCTGTCTAAAAGACAGGCATTTTTTCTATGGCCGATATAAGTAAAATTAAAATACTCTGCCTGCAGGAGACACACCTTGAGAAAGATACAATCTGTGCTTTAAGGCACAGGAAGTATCGGATGCAATATCACTCTACACTAGGGATGAGCTTCGAGTTCGAGTCGAACTCATGTTCGACTCGAACATTGCCTGTTCGCACGTTCACCAATAGCGAACAATTTGGGGTGTTCGCGGCAAATTCGAAAAGCCGCGGAACACCCTGTAAAAGTCTATGGGAGAAATCTAAAGTGCTATTTTTAAAGGCTTATATGCAAGTTATTGTCATAAAAAGTGTTTGGGGACCCAGGTCCTGCCCCAGGGGACATGTATCAATGCAAAAAAAAGTTTTAAAAACGACCGTTATTTTCGGGGGCAGTGATTTTAATAATGCTTAAAGTAAAACAATAAAAGTGAAATATTCCTTTAAATTTCGTACCCGGGGGGGGGGGGTGTATAGTATGCCTGTAAAGCAGCGCTTGTTTCCCGTGCTTAGAACTGTCCCTGCACAAAGTGTCATTTCTGAAGGAAAAGAAGTAATTTAAAAGCACTCGCGGCTATAATGAATTGTCGGCTCCCGGCAATACAGAGAAAAGTCATTGATAAAAAAAAAAAATGCGTGGGGGTCCCCCCAAATTCCATTACCAGGCCCTTCAGGTCTGGTATGGATATTAAGGGGAACCCTGCGTCAAATAAAAAAAAAATTACGTGGGGTTTCCCCCAAATATCCATGACAAACCAAATCCTTCAGGTCTGGTATGGATTTTAAGGGGAACTCCACGCCAAATGTAAAAAAAAAAATGGCGTGGAGTTCCCCCCAAAAATCCATACCGGACCCTTTATCTGAGCACGCAACCTGGCAGGCCGCAGGAAAAGAGGGGGGGACGAGAGAGCGCCCCCCTCCTGAACCGTACCAGGCCACATGCCCTCAACATGGGGAGGATGCTTTGGGGGTCTGTGACCCCTCAAAGCACCATGTCCCCATGTTGATGGGGACAAGGGCCTCATCCCCACAACCCTTGCCCGGTGGTTGTGGGGGTCTGCGGACGGGGGGCTTATCGGAATCTGGAAGACCCCTTTAACAAAGGGGACCCCCAGATCCCACCCCCCATGTGAATTGGTAAGGGGTACATTGTACCCCTACCATTTCACAAAGGGGGTAAAAAAAATAAAAAAAATACACAGACACAGTTGGGAAAGTCCTTTATTAAAAAATAATGAATAAAAAACCCATTCCAGCAATGTAATCCAGTGTCCCGCGGTGTTCCGATGTCCAGCGCTGTAGTCTCCACTCCACACGAAACGTCATTGGCTGAGCGGACCTGATGGGGAACTTCCTCTGCAGTGTAATAAATTAATAGACCCCGCCCCTTCTCAAGTTCCCCATCAGGTCCGCTCAGCCAATGACATAGAAGGCGGGGTCACCTTCACTGGGTGTAAGGCTGAGCGGACCTGATGGGGAATGTGAGAAGGGGCGGGTCTATTCATTTATTACACTTCGGAGGAAGTTCCCCATTAGGTCCTCTCAGCCAATGACGTAGGTGGGGTCTGAGGTACGAGGGGGCGGGGTCACCCGTCAGATCATAGGGGTAAGCCCCGGCTTTCCCCGCTTGTGGGGAATAGCCAATGACGTAGGTGGGATTCCACGGGATTCCGCGGGATTGGCTATTAAAGGGGTCTTCCAGATTCCGATAAGCCCCCCGCCCGCAGACCCCCACAACCACTGGGCAAGGGTTGTGGGGATGAGGTTGTGGGGACAGACCCCCAAAGCATCCTCCCCATGTTGAGGGCATGTGGCCTGGTACGCTTCAGGAGGGGGGGCGCTCTCTTGTCCCCCCCTCTTTTTCTATGACCTGCCAGATTGCATGCTCAGATAAAGGGTCTGGTATGGATATTTGGGGGGAACTCCACGCCATTTTTTTTTATTTGGTGTGGAGTTCCCCTTAAAATCCATACCAGACCTGAAGGGCCTGGTAATGGAATTTGGGGGGACCCCCATGCATTTTTTTAAATTTTTTATATCAACTACTTTTCTCTGTATTGCCGGGAGCCGACAATTCATTATAGCCGCGAGTGCTTTTAAATTACTTTTTTTCCTTCAGAAATTACACTTTGTGCAGGGACAGTTCTAAGCATGGGAAACAAGTGCTGCTTTACAGGCATACAATACACCCCCCCCCCAGGTACGAAATTTAAAGGAATATTTCACTTTTATTGTTTCACTTTAAGCATTATTAAAATCACTGCTCCCGAAAAAATTGCTGTTTTTAAAACTTTTTTTTGCATTGATACATGTCCCCTGGGGCAGGACCCGGGTCCCCAATCCCTTTTTAGGACAATAACTTGCATATTAGCCTTGATAATTAGCACTTTTGATTTTGAACATTCGAGTCCATTGTATTTAATAGGGTTCTAAAGTTTGCGCGAACATTAGGTCTGTTTGCAGGTTCTGGTGCGAACCGAACGGGGGGGTGTTCAGATCATCCCTGCTCTACACATACTTCCTACTCAAGGAGGGGTGAGCATTTTGATAGATTCCAACATGTTTTTTTTTCTGCAGGCAGAGTAAGATAGATGAGAATGGACGATATATTTTTCTTTTTTGTTTAATAGAAGATAGAGAGTGAGTGTTGGCCAATGTCTATATCCCTCCCCCATTTAGTACAGAAATTTTGTGTGAACTAATGAAATTCATTGTGTACAAGCTGGGGGTGCCGGTCATAGTGGCAGGAGATTTTATTTATGACCATGAATAAAAATATGTATAGGTTCCCGCCGTGAGCCCCTCCTGACGGGACTGGTGGATGTCTGGCGGAGGTGGTATCCGGGGGCAAGACAGTATACTTGCCACTCTAGGACACACGTCACCTTGTCCAGAATTGACCTTGTGCTATGTACTGAAGAAGCTTTGAATATGATGGAGGAGGTAGATTATGAACTGAGGGGGATCTTGAACCATTCAACTGTGGTCTTTTCAATAAAAATAGGGACGAGCTATAGTAGAGGGGACTGGAAAATAAACCCCTTTTGGTTAGAAATAATTGAGGATTCTGGGAAAATGGTAGCCAGCCTAGAGGAGTTTATAAACTTAAATTCAGGGTCAGCCCCTTTGGGAGTAATCTGGGACATCCTGAAGGCGTTTCTACGGGGTGTGCCGATACAGAAAATTTCTTATGTTAAGAAGCAATCACAGGTTAAAGAGATTACCGCAAGGGAGAACGTGAGGTGGGCGGAAGTACGGTATGTGGACGATCCGACCCTAGATAGATATGGGGAGTGGGTGGAGAGACAGGAAGAATATAAGATTGTCACCCCTGCTCTTCGCCTCGCAATGGAGACACTGGCCATTGCATTAGGAACCTCCCCAAAGGTACAGGGATTTAAAAGGGCAATGGGGGAAGAGAAGGTTGCTATGTACGCAGATGATGTACTTCTGTTTTTAGGTGACACACAGTCCTCTTTGGGGGCAGCCATGGGGATAGTTAGAGACTTCGGATACTTTTATGGGCTGGTAATCAATTGGGAAAAACATGTACTTTTGCCGATAGACCCCCTCATAGAACACCTTCCGCAACAGGTAACCCAAATAAAAGTAGTAAGCCAAATGAGGTATCTAGGTATCAATATAACAAGAGACCCAGGACAGTATATAGCTGGTAAAATAGTCCCACTTATGACGAAATTAAAACAGAAAAGCCGGGTGTGGGGCTGCCTCCCTCTCTCGGTAGCTGGACGGTGCAATTTAATTAAAATGGTTTGGATGCCACAAATATTATATGTATTGCACAACTCCCCAGTGTGGATCCCAAAACATTGGTTTAAAAAACTGGATAGCGTGTTTAGAGAGCTAATCTGGAAAAATGGAGTGGCAAAAATTTGCTTGCAAACGTTGCTGCTGCCGAGAGAGGAGGAGGTCTAGCACCACCAAATCCAAGATATTACTTTCTGGCGGCACAAATGCAGCATATGAGAGGAAGTAACCTGTCAATAGAGAGGGAGGTAGGAAGTGAACTGGCGCTGAATGATACTAGCCATGATATGGTAGTAGAGGCAGTCGAGGTGGACTCCTTTAGCTCTAGATGCCCTACGGTCCAACTTATGGTAAAAAGCTGGGAATCCGTCAAGGGCATGTTGGGCTATTGCAGATTTTCTGAATTCTACCCATTATGGGATAATAAAAACTTAAAGGGGTTGTAAAGGTTCGTTTTTTATTTTCTAAATAGGTTCCTTTAAGCTAGTGCATTGTTGGTTCACTTACCTTTTCCTTTGATTTCCCTTCTAAATATTTTTTTTCTTTGTTTTCTTTGTCTGAATTTCTCACTTCCTGTTCCTCCTCAGTAAGCTGTTCAGTAAGCTGTTCTGGCTGACTCCACACCACTCGGATGATGGTGTGAAGTTTAGTGAGGAGAAACAGGAAGTGAGAAATTCAGACAAAGAAAAAAAAACATTTAGAAGGTAAATCAAAGGAAAGGGTAAGTGAACCAACAATGCACTAGCTTAAAGGAACCTATTTAGAAAATAAAAAAACGAACCTTTACAACCCCTTTAAAGAAATTTAAAGTGATGGGGAAAATAGGGGAATGGGATCGGAGTGGTATTCACTGTCTTGTGCAATTGTACAGGGCAGGTAGACTGAAATCATTCCAGGAGATAAGGGAAGAATATGCGGTTCCAAACCGGTCTTTTTACAGATACCTGTAAGTCAGGCATGCCCTGGACGCACAATTCGGGGGGGGAGGCACCGGAGTGGAGTGAAATGCCCTCTCTTAGGAAAGTGGTCAATGCCAGGACATCTAAAGGGTTAATCTCCGATATGTATGGGTGTATAAGTAAGGTGGGTCAGGAAGGGGAGATAGAATCTAACAGCAGGATTAAATGGGAGAGAGACATTGGACCAATAACCGAGGAGCAATGGAACCGTATTCTGGCATTAGGGTCCAGGGTCTCATTATCCCCCTCACAGATTGTATCACATTTATATTTGGTACACAGGTCGTATTACACACCCTTGAAGCTGTTCACGTTTGGGAGAAGACCAGTGCGAAATGCCAAAGGTGTGGGGACAGGAGAGGTGACCTCGTACACATGGCCTGGCGATGTCCCAGGTTATATAGGTATTGGATACTGTTTTTGGATGCTGTTTTTTACTGGAATTTTATGGTTGCTTTTAATAAATTCCCATTTTTGGATTTACACTATGTGGAAGTGCTCTTTCCTGTTTTTTTGGTGACACCATCCATATGGAGGGCTTCGGGTCTATATGCTGATTACCCACACCTGGAGCGAGTCACATTTGGAGACATTGAAAGACGCCACCAACAGGAGAGGACAACTTTGGTTTCTATTCGCTGGTCCCTGACGTGGACATAAGCCTGATAGATCCACCGCTATATGGTGAGCTGGATCTACAACACTTGGTAAGAGTATTTATTTCTTACTTATTGTCCCTGACCCAATGGTGAAGGCACTCCCGGGTGTTACATCATATTGGCATACAAACCATCTATTTCAAGGAACCATTTGAAACAGGACTTGCATATCCACAGACGACTACTTTTGGATATTGTTTTCCTACCTGTACTCAGAGACATTTAGAAATTTTGTTTGCACTGAACTTTCTGGATATTTCATATGTCACATAGTTCTGTTCCTTATAGGTGATTTACAGTTTTGTATATGATTTAGACACCAACAGGTGTTACAGATTCTTTATGATTGTTTATAAGTGTTCACTGTAAAGAGTCACTACATCTTTTATTTTTATTTTTGATCCATTTCTAGGGGTATCAGTAGTTCTCTTAGATCACGGTGACACATCACCGCACCACTGTTTGAATAGATTCATCATACTTTTTATTTTAAGTATACACGTCACACGTGTTTGTTACAACGTTTATTATTTGGTCTTCATTAGGCCATTCGGTTCTCCATTGAGTCCCAACACACATTTGAATTCACTTTCGAATTTCACGTAGCGCCTACATTTATATATTCATATAATTTTTACTTTTTCTGTCAGATTGTTATGTTGGCTGCTAACATATAAGTTTTTTGCGAGGTTGGCGCAATATTTTTGCCCTTTTTATCTTTATATTTTTTGACTGTATTTATTGCTGCCTCCTCGAGTATTTCACATACTACTTCACTTAGTACAGACATTTTGATATGGATGTATTTGATTATCGCACGAGTCGCACGTTCACCACAGAGGGTATTTTTACAGTCACCAGTACAGACTCTGAGATAGGAGGCTTGTTCATGAGGCTAAAAAACCTCATGACTACAGAACTGCATCTGGAATGGGATAAAGCCTTTCTAGAACAGTATCTCAAAGAACGCATGGTCCCCAGAGGACTAAGGTGGGATGTATGCCCACAACAAGGAGACCTAGAATTAGATCTATGGTTTCGTTATTTTAATGATGCAGGAATTTCCTTTATTTCCTTTTTACTAGAGAAAAAGGTTATACGGTTAGGGCTCATTGATAAAGAGATCAAAGAGATTAGGGACAAACTCCTACCACACAAATCCACTTCAGAATATGGTATGCTGTCCACAAGTTTAAAAACACATTTAGAAAAGGAAGAGAAAGAACAAAAAACAAAGAAGCAAAAGAAGTACACTCGGGATGTTAACGACTATAAAAGCGGTTGTGTGTTCAGTTGGCAATCCAAAGAGAGTGTGATAAGAACCATTGAAGGCAATTCCAATAACATGGATATTTCTGCCCCACCAATGGGAGAATTGGGATCACGACATCCCACCTCTGTACAACCTCTGAACCGCACAAGTGGCCCTAGGGATTCTAATCCCAGGCAAACTGGTGCACGTACTCCTATTTCCCAACCAAAAGGCCCCCATCAAACTCAGGGCGGAAGGGGCAAAGGACCTCGAGGTAACAATAGAGGTAGAGGGGACCATTCTCGTGATCGTTGGAGACATGATTCCCCACGAGGTAGAAGTGGACAAGGTCATCATGACTATGATTATTATCATCCCTACCAGTCTCAAAGAACGCCGGTAGAAACTCATAATAGATTTTTCCCTTTGAGGGAGGAATATGGAATGCATCAATCCCAACACTACCATAGGGACTCCGATGATAGTCATCAATTTAATAGGTCCCCGTACAGTTATAACCAGAACCACCCAGGGCCTTCATACTCAGGGGGTTTTTACCAGGAACAGAGGGGATACAATCGAAACCCCGATCCAAACGTGGATGCAGAGGCGGATGGCGCGCCAAGAAAAAGAAAATGCGTTTAACCACTGAGGGAATTTTCAACTTGAGTTCAGCTACATTCACTGAAGCAGAACAAATAGTTTTAAATAAAGGATTGAAATATGTCCCTCCCAGACCACTTAATAAATTTACCACATTCATAGATGTGCACAAATATGTGCGCAAATTGAATATTCAGAGATATTTTATCTCCAATCCAGTTAGACCAAGTTTACCTGAAATTACTTCACCCACTGTTCACTCAGGGCTCTCAAATCCCTCGCTTTTTAATCCTCCAGGCGCTACGGCACCCTCTATTCAAGTATTTAGAGATCTAGTATTAAAAGATTTGGAGGTATTGCCAAAGAAAAAAATGTACAGTGACCCTAGAATCAAAATTGGTCTTAGGACACTGTGTGAGCGCAAAGACCTCATTATACGCCCCGCGGATAAGGGTGGGGGCATAGTAGTACTCGATAAAGAAGCTTACCATGCTGAGATGATCAAGATCTTGAGCGATGGTGATACATATGTACGTTTATCCAAAAACCCCACACAGAGTTTTAAGAAAATATTGATTGATCTTGTAGATACTGGAGCTCAGCTTGGTATTTTAGATAAAAAAGAGAAAAGTTATTTAGTGCCAGTAGCTCCACGGATTCCCATTATTTATTACCTCCCTAAGGTACATAAAGATGCCAATCATCCTCCTGGCCGCCCAATTATCAGCGGCATAGATTCTGTGACCTCCCGCATAGGGAGATACATAGATTTTCATTTACAGCCAATTGTTCGAACAATTCCATCGTATCTTAAGGACACCAGACACACCATTACATTATTACAGCAGATAGAATACAGTGAGGATATTCTGTTGGTTACGGCTGATGTAGCCTCACTGTATACATGCATTTCTCATGCATTGGGTCTATATGCAGTTAGCTTGTTTCTATCTAGAGACAACAGGCTGTCAGGAACACAAAAAAGGTACATCATGGATCTCCTACATTTTGCCACAACTCATAACTATTTTTGGCACAATGGAGATTTTTTCCTGCAACAAAAGGGAGTTGCAATGGGAGCAAAATTTGCTCCCAGCCTGGCTAATATCTTTATGGCCAAATGGGAGGAGGATGTCGTCTATGCTTTAAATCGTCCCGAGATTGTACTTTGGGTACGATACATCGACGACATCCTCCTCCTATGGAGAGGAGATCAGGATTCCCTTAAGAGTTTCATGTCTATTCTTAATGACAACAATATTGGCATTAGTTTGTCATATGAAATGAGTTACACTCAGATTCATTTCTTAGACTTAGAGATATTTTCAAGTGGGGGCCAGTTACATACTAAAACGTTTTTCAAATCCACCGACCGGAATGGATACATTCCGGTTGATAGTTGTCACCACTCAGCATGGCTGAAATCGGTCCCACGGAGTCAACTGTTGAGGATTCGGCGCAACTGTTCCCATTTCTCAGATTTTCAATACCAAGCTAACATTTTGAAATCTAGGTTTGTTGATAAGGGCTACAATCCTTCTCAGATAGATGAAGAAATTCAACGTATTTCCACTATAAGTAGGGACTCATTATTAACAGAAAGAAGTAAAACAATTCAGGATTCTAAATTTAAATGGTCTTTTTATACCACATTTTCCACCCAACATAAACAAATAAGAGACATTTTTCAGAGGCATTGGAATGTCCTTAAAAATGATCAGGTCCTTGGTCCTTCACTCCCAGATAGAGCTGGAGTGACCTACAGAGGGGCCTCCTCACTCAAAAGTCAGATAGCTCCAAATATAAGTAATCCACCCATCATTCCCGTCTTTTTTCCACACCTTAAAGCATACTATCCATGCAGAAAATGCAAGGTATGCCAGGTTAATTTATGTGGGAAACGGAAAACGGATACTTTTTGCTCTACATCCATGGGAACAAATTATAAAATGAAGCATTTTACCACCTGTGCAACTAGATTTATTGTCTACCTACTTACCTGCCCATGCGGGAAACAGTACGTAGGACGTACCATTCGCACGTTTACCATTAGGGTGGGTGAACATCTTACTAGCATTCGTAAAGGAAAAACCAACCACAGTGTTCCAAGACACTATTTGGAGTCTCACAATAAAGATCCAAGGGGCACTAGATTTGTGATCATAGACAAATTTGTTCCCCATTGGAGGGGGGAGTCCTGTGTAAGAGGGGTCTCGAGACTAGAGACCTACTGGATATACCAGCTAAAGAGTTACAGGCCCTATGGACTTAACATCGATTGGGATATTAATGCCTTTATTAATCAATCCTGATATTTTCCCATTCGGGGTTACACATTTCGCCATCTGCTCCAAATCATTCATGTCCTATGCAATTTTTATTGCAATTTTTATTTTTATTTTAATTTTATTTTTATTTTATTCATAAATCTTTCCTATTGATACATTGTTCACGTGTGGGTTTACATTGGCACTGTGGCAATTAGTCACACATTTGCCCGGATGTTCTGTATTTGTATATGGTTCTATATGTGTCATTATATATTCTATATGTATGGATGAGACCACAGGTCTCATTAACATATAGCCATGTGTGGCCCTATTGTGTACAATGTTTTTACCCTCCGGTATATATGGGTAATTTCTATATATACATATATTTTACATACCAATATATTGTTTAATCTAACTTGCACCATTTGGTCTTTTGATCATCAGCGGGATGTTTACTACATCATATTGGGGAATTGGTCCTTTAAGATTGAGTCTGGGAGACATATTTCGGAGTTCCATATCCCAATACGTGGTGATCTGCCCTCTTTACACGACGTATGGCCCGCAAGCACACAGTGAGAACACAATACATGGAAATAGCCGCCACGCTTTATTGCGTTCCGACTACATATCCCACTGTGCTTTGCGTACGGTCACGCCGTCTATGAGGGATCCAATTTAATGTACGCCGATGACACGCAGACATTGTAAGTCACGTCGATGGCGTAACACGCTTCTTCGCTTTGTCCTGATTGGCCCAGTGTATGCCGAGGATACGCGGACGGTGTTAGTCACGTTGGTGGCGTAGTATGCCTCTCCGGTTATCCTGATTGGCCTGACCCGTCACATGACGGAGGTCATGTGACGCGGAACCAGCCATGTGACTCACCAATCCCGGAAGTGAAACATTGGGACATACGGGCATGCAATTAAGGTACAAATCTCTTCCTATATATAGCGTGGGGGGCATCAGGACGGCGTGTACCCCAGTTGATGTCTTATCAGACGAAACGCGTCGGGTTTTACATGCCAGTCCTTACTGCCCATCTCACGCATATCTGAAGCTTACCACTTCTGAAGTTCATCTTTGGGTTTGTTTGTAATTTTTGAGTGGATTGCCTTCTTTTTTGAGATTGAACTGCTTGTTTGCTGCTGTTTTTTACTGGAATTTTATGGTTGCTTTTAATAAATTCCCATTTTTGGATTTACACTATGTGGAAGTGCTCTTTCCTGTTTTTTTGGTGACACCATCCATATGGAGGGCTTCGGGTCTATATGCTGATTACCCACACCTGGAGCGAGTCACATTTGGAGACATTGAAAGACGCCACCAACAGGAGAGGACAACTTTGGTTTCTATTCGCTGGTCCCTGATGTGGACATAAGCCTGATAGATCCACCGCTATATGGTGAGCTGGATCTACAACACTTGGTAAGAGTATTTATTTCTTACTTATTGTCCCTGACCCAATGGTGAAGGCACTCCCGGGTGTTACATCATATTGGCATACAAACCATCTATTTCAAGGAACCATTTGAAACAGGACTTGCATATCCACAGACGACTACTTTTGGATATTGTTTTCCTACCTGTACTCAGAGACATTTAGAAATTTTGTTTGCACTGAACTTTCTGGATATTTCATATGTCACATAGTTCTGTTCCTTATAGGTGATTTACAGTTTTGTATATGATTTAGACACCAACAGGTGTTACAGATTCTTTATGATTGTTTATAAGTGTTCACTGTAAAGAGTCACTACATCTTTTATTTTTATTTTTGATCCATTTCTAGGGGTATCAGTAGTTCTCTTAGATCACGGTGACACATCACCGCACCACTGTTTGAATAGATTCATCATACTTTTTATTTTAAGTATACACGTCACACGTGTTTGTTACAACGTTTATTATTTGGTCTTCATTAGGCCATTCGGTTCTCCATTGAGTCCCAACACACATTTGAATTCACTTTCGAATTTCACGTAGCGCCTACATTTATATATTCATTGGATAAAATACATTTTGTATTTGGGACATCGCTAGACATGGAGGCCAAGACTTGTGTCCTGGGGCTCATGGAAGCGAATGGTATGTCAGGAGATACGCAGATTGCAATAACTAGATGCCTATTTCAAGGGAGGAAATTGATCGCATAGAAGTGGCAAGCAAAAGATCTCCCAACGGTGGTAGAATGGATGGAAGTAGTAAAAGATACGATTGGGAAAGAGAAATTTATAAATAGAAAGAGGGGAAATGCCAAGAAATTTGAGAGAATATGGAAGCAAAGCAATAGTTAAAGGTGGAATAACCCCAGTTAATAAATGTCAGAGGTGGATGTGAAGGAGGGAGGGAAGGGAGAAGAAAGGTACAAGTGTGTAGGATGAATGATAGGAGACGGTGGGGAATGGGGGAGTGATAAAAAGAGAATGTATTTTTACTATTTATACATTTTTGAAAAAAAAATGGAAAATAAGTGTATTTTCTTAATAAAAAGCATTTGAATTAAAACAAAAATATTGATACAAGTGACTCAAGTGAATGAGCAGAAGCAGATCAGTACTTTAACACTTTTGTATACTTTTGTACTTTATCTGAAAATTCAATAAAACCTTATTGAAATTAAAATAAATGGTCAGCTGCTGCTGATCACATGTACCTGTATACAAATGCTGGTTATCGCCATTTACTTTACTCAGCTCTGTCACTGTCGGAGAAAGGAAAGCCAATAAGTGGCTTTCCTGTGACATGGGGTTATTCACACTGATAATCAGTACAGCCTGTCAGTGTCCATCAGTGCAAAATATCAGTGTACATAGAATGCATGAAGGTGAAAAATTTTCAGCCTCTACAACCACTTTAACTGTTAGGGGGGCAGTTAATCTACAATGCTATTTGTAATATGCAGCATGGAGGGGGTAATGTATTGCCATCGGTCACTGATGCATTAGTGACCAGTGGCAGTTAATTAACCTTTTTGTGCTGTATTAGTGGCACCAGTGTCAGTGCTTATTAACCCCTTCATGCTGCAGAACAAAGGGGTTAATTCATTGGTCCTGGTAACTTATGCATCAGTGACCAATGGCAATACATTAACCCCATCCATGCTGCATATTATTACATATAGCATTGTAGATTGATTACCCCCCCCAAAAAATAAAAAATAAAAGTTAACCACTTCAGTAGGATCACCCAGATCTGATTCTGCTCACTCACTTGAGTAGGTAGTCAGCAATCTTCCATTTCACGCTCCTGGCCTCTGAATGACATCACGCAAGGCGGGACCTAGAAAGCGATCTCCCGCTGATAGCAAGTGACTGGGTTAGTATTGTGCCAGCCGGGTGCACTCGGCACACTGGTACCGCTCCGCTACAGGCAGCTCTGCGCATATAACACTTTGTCGCATACAGTGTCTGTCCCCTACAGCTACATTAATACAGCCCTGAGTGTGGCCTTTTCACCAGGCATCAGAGCTGCCTGGGTGGCAATTGCCACCCTGCCCCCCAGCCCAGTCCGCCCCTGGTTTACATCCACTCTGATAAAAATTGTCAATTGCACTTTCCTGAAAAATTTATTAAGAAAAAAACTTTTGGCTGGACATAAACTTTAAGTTGTAAAGAGCTATAAAATATATTGATAATAAAAAAATGAATGCCAGTTCACTGTTACTGGTAGAGAAGATATTTAGTTGAGGCTATCATGGACTTTCAGGGTAACGTATGAAGGCTTTACATATACAACATAATTATAAAAATATGGAATTTATTACACAAATGATTTGTTTAAAAAGACAAAGGGCTAGCACTTTCAAGTTGTCACATGCAATATGTATCGCTATCACTCGACATGTTTCATGGATGAACTTCTGATTCCTCAAGAGCTTATTGTATATCAGCTCATGTGAATCAAGCATAAGCTTTATTTCTATAAACAAAAGAAAAAAAGGAGACAATTATAATATTCACACATATAAACAGAATCTTGATTTGGTTACCAAAACTGCACGCGATTCTACCCATGAAGTGACCAGGTAAGTGGACCCACAGGTACAAGTCTATCCCGGCCAATGTGGGAGCGCTACACCAGGAGGCACACAAATTCCCGGTCTAGTGAAAGAATTGGCATCATAAAATGAGGCCTTGTATTTTAATGGTTCACACACCTTAACAATAGATGCAAGGCATAATGACCCCTCCCTCTCGTGGATTGGGCTTAGATGAAAATAGTTCCAACATCTATAAATTTAGTTGGACATTTTTTGTCTTAGTCAAAAAACACCTATTTAGCAGGAAATAAAATAAGAAAACCGATGTAGGTTTTCTTAAGTGTTTTTTGACTAAGGCAAAAAATGTCCAACTATAATTATAGGTGTTGGAACTATTGTCATCTAAGTCCAACCTACGAGGAGGAGGAGTCATGACACCTTGCATCTATTGTTACGGTGTGTGAACTATACATTTTTTTAAATCTTTTTTAAAACTATATACAAGGCCTCATTTTATGATACCGATTCTATCACGAGACTGGGAATTTGTGAGCCCCCTGCTGTAGTCCGACATTTGCTGGGATAGTTTTGTACCTGCGGGTCCACACACCTGGTCACGTCATGGGTAAGATCGCGTGCAGTTTTGGTACCCAAATCAAGATACAGTTTTTTTCTATATGTGTGAATGTTATAATTGTCTCCTTTGCTATGTAATATACAATGAGCTCCTGGAGAAGTTGTTAGACCTTTGGAGAAGAAATAACTTTTTTTTATTTTTCATGGCATAAGCCCCATGAGAAAATTTTTAGAGTAAGGGCACAATTACTTCAGCTATTTCAAAACTTTTAATGAATCACCTATGGGAGAAAAAGAAACCCTGGACTGCCGCACTCTGTATAGACAGTTATTTACTCCAAAAGTTCAAGTAAAAAATCCAAATTCAAAATAAATCCATAGATCCAAAACAACAAATGCAGATAGTGTGCATGCAGGGAAGGGTGGCTAACGCGTTTCACGTCACAAATTGACGCTTACTCAGCTATGATAACCTTTATTTAGGAACATAAGAAATTAAAGGGAAAGGCAGCACTGGAGAGCCTGCTTGCATTTGTGCATCCTTTTGACCCCACAACAACCATCCAAGATGTGAAAACCAAACTATAGATTAGATCAAAAACAAAAAGGAGCCCAATCTTGGCTTGAACTCCCAGAGGTCAGGAGCCACAGCAGATAAGTCTTATATGTCCCCAGTCTGTGGTACTACAGCAGGCATTATTTTTTCCTCTTCCTTGTAGCCTTCTCTCCAGCCTTCTCTGCAGCCTTGGTTGGTTTCTTCCTCGGAGGCTGGGGATCAGGAGGAGAGGTTGTGGCAGGAGGAGTAGTAGGAGGAGGAGGAGGAGGTGGAGGAGTAGGGACAACCTCTGTGATGTCAGTGTACTTGGTGAGCTCCCCCAGCAATCCCTTGTTGATGACTTTTAAAAGAAGGCTCTCGCTGTAGAGCTTTTGCCGCAAGTCCATTTGGCCTAGCTTCTGTGCGAGGACTGCAGCAAAGCCCTCCTCAGCAGAGGGTGCCTCCCTGAGGGCCGCTGTTGCCTCTCTGATGAAGTCTCTTGTTTCCTCCTCCACCTGCCTACCTCTCCTTGGCCCTCGTGGTTTAACTATCAGGGGAGGCATCTGGGCTCTTGTGCTGGGCCCAGCCTCCTCCTGGGTGCCACTGGGCCCTGCCTCCTCCTGATCCCCAACATCACCCTCTTCCTGGCTCTGCTCTGGCTGTAAAAAAAGAAAGGCACTGTATTTTTTCACACCATCAATCACACACATTGTTCACCTCTAGACATTGTTGAATTGAATGTGAAAATTTATGTCATTTTCCTTGATTCCGCATCCTGATTTTGTTGCCTTGTCCACATTAAATTAGACCACTACTGTATCTTGCTCTTTAACTATTTATTTTGTAGTACATTAAATACCTAACAATACTAACATCAATTTTAATTCATCAATTTTGTAAGATATAAATGTAGATATCAATACTTTACCTGGCTCCATATATCCAAATCTGCCTCCTTAAGGACCTCATCTTGATCCTCAGAGGAAGCCAGAGCAGGGTTGCCAGGAAGGCTGGAGGGCTGGCTGCAGGGAAGGCTGGAGGGTTGGAGAGAGGTTCCCGCACTTCCAGCTGGTCATCCAGAAAAGAAAGCTTGCTGTAGTACCACAGACTGGGTTTATAAACCTTATCTGCTGCAGCACCTGACCTCTGGGACCTCAGGACCATAGTTCTCTGGGTCCTGTATGTCCCTCTGATGGTCGCAATTTTGGTTTTCACATCTTGGAGAGTTGTTGTGGGTATCTTGGTTTGCACAAATGCAAGCAGGCTCTCCAGTGCTGCTGTCCTGGCCACTTTATTTTTATTTCCGCCACTTTTTGTTTGCCATAGGATAGATAGTTCTTTCCATTTATCAATGAACTCCCCCATGATCTCCGGGTTCTTAAATGAATTCATTCTCTCTGTAAAATCAAGAAACAACAAAATACATATGTTTCAGGCAACATTCATCAAATCTGCATTTTCGACATATTTAGAAGCCCCAAATCTCCTCTGATGAAACTCAAATCCTTAAATTGTTATGTACCTTCGTCAACACGTTCGTTGCTAACTCCCTCTCCCGCCAAATGAATGTTTTTGCGACACATGGTTCTTCACTTGATATACACTGCGCATGCGTGAAACTACGCACGCTTTGCCCGCCCCTGACGATCAATATTGTACTTTCCCCGCCCCTTCTCACTCGTCGTAGTGCTTATCAACATGGCGGAGCCACAGGTGACAGAGATTACCTCGACAGAGGATGAAATTCCTGAGGAGCCCAAATCCCGACCCAGGAGATATAAGGCATCCAACATGTCATTCGAGGAAATGGTGGAGATGGTCACCATTTTGAAGAGGGAGGATTATGATGCCAAGCATGGTCCTTATGAAAAAGACAAAAATTATGGGCAAAGTGGTCCAAACTCTTCGCAAGGAATTCGGGGTGTGCAGAACGAAGGAACAGCTCAGAAAACGTTGGTCTGATCTGAAGTTGCGGGAGCCCGACCAATACAAAAGAATCAAGAAAGTTTTAGGAAAAAGTAAAGTATTTATTTTCTATTTTCCCTGCTAAAGATTATTACTTGAATTATGTTGTGTATTTTTGTCTTTGATATAGTACAGTGAAAGATACCATCTTTCTGGTTCGTCCGCACAGTAAACGGACGTATTAAACCTCTTTCTCCGTACAGTTCATAAAACGATGTTTTGGGTTCATCCAGTGTGAGCACACATGTATTTAATTTTATTTGGGGGAGCAAATTTGGTATCCATTTTTTTTTTTGGATAAAATCCAAAGGACAATTTTTTGGAAAAAATAAGGATATGCATGGTAATGTTTAGGAGTGTGAATGCTCAGCAGCTGATTAAACAACAGAACGCAGTAGTACAAATGTGGGCCAAAAGCCCAAAACCTTGAGGGTGTCACACACAGGTGATCGTGTGTATATACTTTGGGGTGTTACAATGTGTCAATTTTTTTTTAAAAGGATATGCTATGTTTTTGGCTATGTATCCAATCATGTGTTCCGGTTGTCACTGGGGGTACATTTAAAAATGGAACACACTTCAAAATTATGTTTACCAATTATTTAATCATGCTTTAAATTTCACTCAAATATATTCACTACTAATGAAACTATACCTTTTCGTGCAATCTCCATAGGGATTCAAAAAGCTACGTCAGATGTGTCCAAAATGCCAACACCTTCAACATTACCCCCAGAACCACATGATGGAGAGGAACGTGAGGTTGTGGAAGTGGAAAGTGGCACCACAACAGGTCAGTGTCAAACCAGACAGATGCAGGTTAATAGATGTAGGCCTACATATTCTATACTACATGTTTTTTTAAAATTTTAGAAGCAGTTCTGGCCGAAGACCCCGATAAGTTGACACATCATAGTGCCCAGATCCTGATCCAATACCTCATGGTCTGCTGTCGTGACCTCGAAAAAATAAAGGGAGACTTGACAGAGATCAGGCAAAATACAAAGCGGCTGGAGGAAAGGCTACAAAAGATCATGGCTGTGCTTGGGCGTGTTTCATTTTTTTTAACAAAAGAAGGTTGAAGTTGCTGTGTTTTGGCAGGTTTGTTTTTGTTTTCACCTTTAAAGGACTAGTGTATGTTTATTTTTAACAAATATTTGTTAAGACATTTTGTTTATGCATGGCTGGTCATGCGTTTTAAAAACCCAAAAATTAAGGGGACATCTACATTTCAAAGGAAGTTTCCCCCAAAAATAAACAATAAAGGTATTTTAATCCTCAAAAAATGTGGCTTCATTATGTAAATGTTGTGCTAAGTGAACTACTCGATGTTTTGTGTTTACACTGACAATGAAGGCAAATTAAGAATGCTAAATACACATGGCAATACAAGTGCACTAGGTAAACCTACGAGAAACATAAAACATTAGTAAATTAAAACACCAAACCAATCTTTAATCCAAAAAAATATTTATTTTGCTAAATGATAAGGTTAAAATTGTTCAGGCATTTCAATGGCCCGCCCTACCCACAAAATAATCGACATATTTGTCACGGACCTCACGTCCGGTTTGGGGGGCCAAGCCTGGCCGGCCAGGTTCCAGGGCCACTAAAGTTTCATTATTCAATAAAGAGGCCTCAGGCCCACTCAAAGCCAGATAACTGGTGGAATGCACCCGTAGGAAATTATGCAGCACACAGCAAGTCATTACCACATGGTTCCATTTGTATGGGGCAAGGTGGATGGAGGTCAGGAAGAGGCGGAATCGGCTGGCCATGATGCCAAAGGCATTTTCCACCACCCTTCTGGCTCTGGCCAGCCGATAGTTGAACACCCTCCTCTCAGGGTTGAGGGTGCGTTGCGGGAATGGCCTCATCAAATGGGGTCCCAGGCCAAACGCCTCATCCGCCACAAACACAAACGGAAGTCCCTCCACATTCTGCTCCACTGGTGGCAAGGCCAGCAGATCCAAAAGGATCCGTTCCCCAAACTCCGTCTGGGCAAATACTCCTCCATCAGACATCCTACCATTCTTGCCAACGTCCACATAGAGGAACTCGTAGGTGGCCGACACCACTGCCATCATCACAATGCTGTGGAACCCCTAGTTGTAATAAAAGGATCCCGAATGGGGTGGTGGGACGACCCGAACATGTTTGCCATCGATGGCTCCTCCACAGTTCGGAAAGTTCCATCGGTGGGCAAACTCGGAAGCCACATTCTGCCATTCATGTGGCGAAGAAGGGAACTGTGGAATAAAAGTAAAAATAAATTAATAATTTGAGAAAGAAACATTGAAAGCAGATTTCATTAAAACATTCAGGGCCAACATTGGTAGAAAAAGAAAAAACAACATATTAGTATGCAACAACAAACCAAGAACAAACCCTTAAAAAAAAGTTGGGGGGGGGGGTTGAAGATGAGTTGGGGATATCACAAATGAAGGCTGTAGCACTCTGTATGAAGTAAACCAAAAAAAAACATTCCTAGCCCAAATTTTGTGTGCGTTTTGGGTAAAGCACTACGATGGAGCATAGAATAAAATACATAGAAATGACTAGGCAAGGTAGGTATGGCTCCGGGATAGCATGCTGGAGAGGTTAAGTAAGGCACATTTAAAAGGTAGGCCTCAAGCCACACACTTTTACAATAAATACATGGGGAGAAAGGGGACATTCCCTGCAGCTAAGAATCATGTGAATTAGGGACTGATAATTAAGCCAAAAATAAAGTATACAACACCCAAAAAAAAGTGAGCTTTTTAAGAAGAAAACTTACCTTAATATAGTCCTCCTGCAAAACTTGAAGGATGGCAGAACAAGTCTCTGGTATAATGATACCCAGAGCCTGGGGAGATATGCCTGTGGAGAACTTAAGGTCCTGCAGGTTTCTCCCAGTCGCCAGGTATCGCAACGTGGCAATGAGCCTCTGCTCAGCACTGATGGCTTCACGCATAACGGTGTCCTGCCTGGTTATGTAGGGGGACACCAAAGCCAACAGATGCTGAAATACGGGGTCAGACATCCTGAGAAAATTCCTGAAATCATCAGGATTATTCTCCCTGATCTCCCGCAACAAAGGCATGTGACAGAATTGGTGCCGCTGGAGCAACCAATTCTTGGTCCATGAACGCCTCCTGACCCTGCTCATGGCATGGAGTCGGGATACAGCATGAACCCCTGCACCAACTACAGCACAAACTCTACGACGAGTATGTAGCCGCAACATGGCTAGATAACGGTCGGCTGAACAGAACGAACTAGAAGAACGCACGGAAGAACAGCAAGGCCAATGAAGAACATGCTGAAAAACAGGAACGAGCAGAGCAGACCGCACTGAATAAACAGATACGAACTGACTACAAGCACTGCCAAACAGATACGAACCCACAGGCACAAACTGAACGCCACAAAACGATCTTCAAAGCACGAAGACTGAAAAGCGCGAATCGTCTCTCACCAAACTTTTACTAACACGCGGTAACACGGAATTAGCAAAAGCGTCCCAAAGGGTGGCGTCATTAGAACGGAACTTCCCCTTTATAGTGCCGTCGTACGTGTTGTACGTCACTGCGCTTTGCTTCATCGTTTTTTAAAATGATCGTGTGTACGCAAGACAGGCTTGAGAGGAAACATGAAAAAAAACGACGTGAAAAACGGCAAGAAAAAAAATGGCAAGAAAATCGATCGTGTGTACGCGGCATAAGACTTTCCAAAGTCTATTTTAAGCAACTCACAGAAATATCAGATTTTTTTTAGCTCAGAAATATTTTAAAAGTATACCTATTGTTATGAATGACATATCTCTATCTTAACCATGTATACAGAAGCAGGGCTTTTTTTCAGCGGGAACTTGGGGGAACGCAGTTCCGGCACCTCCAGCACTGAATGTACTGTGTGTAATGACAAGGGGTGCTGGGGTGGGCTGAAGTGTCTATTATTGCTGGCTGCTGGGTGATCTTTTGTTGCTGGAGAGGATCTATTTTTGAGTGGCGGTCTGTTGTTGCTAGTGGGGGATCTATTGTTGCTGGTGGAGGATTATTGCTGGAAGAGATCAACTATTGACAAAGGGGGGTCTATTGTTGCTGGCTGCTGGAGAGTCCATTGATGCTGGCGGCATCTGTTGTTGCTGCTGGGGTGGTATTTTGTAATGGGGGTCCATTGTTGCTGGGGGGTCTATTGTTTCTGATCAAATCTATTGTTGCTGGGGTGTCTATTGCTGCTGGCTGTGGGAGATCTATTTTACTACTTTTTTTGCTATCATTAACAAATTCCATACAAATTGCTTAGCACCACAAAATGATACTTGGCTCTGAATTCTCTAATAGGGGCAGTACTGAGAGGTGGGTGGGGGATGAAACCAAGGAACAGTGCTCAGAGGTGGGTGGGGGATGAAACCAAGGAACAGTGCTCAGAGGAGGGTGGGGGATGAAACCAAGGAACAGTGCTCACAGGAGGGTGGGGGATGAAACCAAGGAACCGTGCTCAGAGGTGGGTAGGGGCTGGAGACAAGAAGTGACTCAGAAAGGGGGGAGTTCCTTCACCTAATCTCTGAGAAAAAAAGCCCTGTACAGAAGTATATATATCCATACAGCATGTGATTTTACCTGCATGAATAAATATTTATAGTAACTAGAGGGGTAAAACACCTATCCATATTCAGTTATTTTGGGTGATATTAATGTCTCAAATTGTACCCTCACATTGTACTGATTATCAGAGTTCATAAATATTATATATACTAGCAACACTATACAATCAGATACACATTATGAAGATGGACACTTTCTACAAAATATTACTTATAAAAATATTTCAAGTTAAATATTTCTGCTTTATGAATCCCTTGGTGGTTAAAAGAGGCAGTGAAAATTCAAATAAGAAAACTTCCAGGAAGGTAAAAGATTATCTACCTCCACCAATGAAAATGAAGACACACTTTGTGCATTAGGTTATAACATTTTTTATGAGTTAATTGTTCATAGTGATTTTTAAGACCACTGACCATTACCCAAAGGACACACAGACACACTTCATCCGTCAACTTCATTCATTCCATAAACCTAACTATACTTGTAACCCCACCCACATTCATTAAGATTCCTTGATGCCTTATACTCTGAAACTCTGAGGACGCAAGACACAGCTCTGCCTTAAGCAGAAGCCATCTTGGAAACCACAGCAGCCATTTTAGTACTCCGGTAACACTATTTTAGACCAGCAGTCATTTTGGTAGGGTAATTATATTGTATTGCCTTTACCTTATTTTTTTTTTTATCAAACAATTTATTTTATTGAAAGAATAAAACCTTTACAGAAATCTTGAACAGCAGAATTACAATGGAAGATCACAAGGCAGAAGACTACAGTAATGTAGAACATTGTACACTGCAACATTAGAACATGCGTTGTGAGGGGTTAGGACCCATCCTGGTAGTCTAACACATTTAGAAAAGTCACTGGTAGCTGTGACTTGCTGAGAGGTCTGGAAATAGTAGTGGAGGGGCCTAGTTATTCCTAGCTAAGTTGAGGTAGGTGGGAGATTGAATCTGAGGTCTTAATATAGTGTACTTCCAGAGGAAGGATTGGGTGATCGGGAGTATGGTATAAAGCCTTTGTCTTGGTCTAATACCTTGTAAGGAGGGGTGTGGGAATGAAGGGATGAGGGGGGAGGGATGGGGGAGAAAGGGATGAATGGGGGGGTAGAAGTGGGGGTGTCTCTGACTTCCTATGTTTATATACTATTAGATGGGGAAATCTAGACAAGAGAAAAGGGGAGCGAAATGGAGTGGTTACACAAACCGGGAAGGAGTGTCAGGGAGAGAGGTAGATTGATTAGGGGGAAGGTGTCGGTTTGCGGTAGTCATGTCCTGTCATACATCAGGCCACTTTTTGAATGGGTGGATCTAGTATATCAGTATATGCAGGTGTTGTCTGAAAGTGTGTCCAACAGGCCCAATTTTTGCTATATTTTGTGGGGGTGTCACAGACAATGTGGATAAGTTCTTCCTTCTCGGCCACTTTGCGAATTCTGAGAAACCATTCTTTGAGTGTGGGTATCTGTGTGGAGTTCCAGTGCATGGGGATACACTGTTTTGCTGCGTTAATTAAATGCATAGCCAATGATTTGTGATAGACGTTATGAGGTATGGGTGAAAGGTCGAGGTCATAGGTAGTGATCTGGGAAGTGATGCGGCATACTTCCTTCCAAAAAGGTTGTAAGGAAGAGCAGGACCACCAGATATGGAGTAAAGAGCCCCTTTCTTGGTGGCATCTCCAACAGAGGTCTAGCGTAGTGGGATTGAATTTGTGTAGGAGGGACGGAGTGCGATACCATCTAGATTGGATTTTGTATCCATTTTCTTGAGTAGTGGTTTTTATCGATCCTTTATGGATATTCAGGAAGATTTGCTCCCATTTCTCTGGTGGGAGTGAGATGGATAGGTCTTTCTCCCAATTTTTACATGCTAGGCTTACATTAGCTTTTGTGTCAGAGAAAATGAGATTGTGCGTAGTAGAGATTAAGTGGAGTTGGGTACATAAGTTTTCAAAAGGAGTGAGTTGTCTCGAGCATCATGAGTTAGTGTCTAGGGATTTAAGATAGTGGGCAAGTAGCAAGTATGTCCAAGGAGGGATAGGTGGTCTTTCCAGTCGGGAGGGGAGCTGGGAGGTGGAGAGGTGTTCGTCCTGGTGGAAAAACTGATGTGTCCTCATATGATTGTGTGGCCAGTTATCTTTAAGAAAGCGGTTATGTAGTCCTGGTGGGAAGTCAGGGTTTAATTTGACTGGTGAGAGTGTGCCGGGGATGGAAGATATGGAGGTCTGGTAGGCCTATGCCGCCAAGACGTTTTGGACGGGAAAGCAGAGAGAAAAGAATTCTGGGTTTGTGGTCCCCCCACAGGAATCTGGAGCAGATACTCCTATATGTTTTAAAAAAGGCAGGTGGGATCTGTGTTGGGACTGTCTGTAATATGTAGAGCATTCTCGGGAGGGCGTTCATTTTTAGTATTGCAGCTCTGCCAAACCATGAGAATATTGGTTTATTCCAGGTTTTGAGATCAGCAGTTAGTTTATTTAAAATAGGTAAATGGTTCTTTATATATAGATCAGAGAGTCTGGCTGGGAGCTGTATACCTAGGTATGTGATGGATTCTTGTTTCCATTGGAAGGGGAAATTTTCTTTGGACTGGGCCACTAGAGAGTGAGATAGAGATATGTTGAGGGCAAAGGATTTTGAAATATTTTTTTTAGGCTGGAGAGCATCTGGAATTGTTTAAATTCTGACAGTAGCATTGGTAGGGAGGTCACTGGATTTGTAAAGAATAGTAATATGTCGTCTGTAAAGGCGGCGTATTTATATTCCTTTATGGGCGTTCTGATTCCCTGGATGTCTGGGTTAAATCTAAGTTTGCAGAGAAATGGTTCAAGAGTGAGTATGAAGAGAACAGGGATTAAGGGGCACCCCTGTCTTGTTCCTTTTCGGATGGGGAAGGCATCCAACAGAGTGTTATTGACCCGGACTTTAGCAGATGGGTTCGAGAAGCGTGAGAGGATTAGGTCAGACATGTGTGGACCTATGCCTATTGCTTGTAAAACTGCTCTCATATAGTCCCATGCCACTCTGTCGAATGCCTTCTCCGCATCCAGGGACAGGAAAAAGCCTTTTTGGTTTGTTTGCGTCATTAGGTGGTGTAGGTTGATTGCCTTGATGGTGTTATCCCTAGCCTCTCGGCCAGGGACAAAATCAACCTGGTCTTGGGAGATAATAGAGGGGAGTAGCGGTAAAAGTCTGTTTGCCAGTATTTTGGAGAAAATCTTGATGTCTGCGTTTAGAAGTGATATAGGCCTGTAATTACTCGTTTGTGTGGGATCTTTATCTTCTTTGGGGATGACTACAATGTGTGCTTCCAACATCCCTCTTGTAAGAGGGTTTGAAGGGGAGAGGAAGTTGAAGGCATTCAAAAAGGGTTTTAGGAGGGTGTCAGAGAACGTTTTGTAATATACCGTGGATAACCCGTCTGGGCCAGGGCTCTTTCCAGGTTTTAGTTGTTTTATCGCTTGTTGCCATTCGGCCATGGTAATTGGGGACTCAAGATTTATAGTAACATCCTCAGTAATCTTTTCAGGGGCAAATTGAGCTAAAAACAAGTTGATGTCATTAGTACGTTTGGCTGGCAAAGTCGTGGGGGGGTTGGATTTGTTGAGGTCGTAGAAGGAGGCATAGTACTTCTCAAATTCTTTTGCTATGTTGTTATTATTTGTGAGTGTCTCGCCCTTGAGGGAGTACAGTTGATGTACTGTGTTGTTTGCTTTTTTCTTACGCAAAGCTTGTGCTAGGAGGCGGACACTTTTATTACCGAATTCATAGAAGAGTTTCTGGGAGAGTGTGTATTTCTTCCTAAGAATAAGGCCCAGTTCTGCCTGTATGTTAGAGCGGGTCTCAATAAGTTCTAGGTGGGTTTGTAAGGCCAGGTTGCGTTCATGTAATGATTCAAGTTTGTTGAGTTTGGTGTATAAGGCTGCCAATTTGGCTTTCTTCTCCTTTTTGAGCGCCGCTGTTAAGGCGTTCACCACACATTTATGAGCTTCTCATTGTGTCAGTTTTGAGGTGTCTGGTGTGTCGTTTTCGGTGAAATATTTTGTCAGACATTTGCGGATCTCTTGTTCTTTCAAGCTATCGGCTAAAATAGTTGGGTCTAGTCTCCATATACATGCGCGGTTGAGTCTGTCAGGGAGGGTAAGTGTCATTGAGATGGGATGGCGGTCGGAGAGTGTCATTGGTTCTATTGTTGCCGCTGTCAGAGTGGGAAGGTCCTGTTGCATGAGAAAGAGGTAATCAAGGCGCGAGTATTTGTTGTGGGGGGTAGAGAAAAAAGTTAAATCTTTTTCCCTCGGATGAAGGGATCGCCAAGTGTCATGCAGTAGTAGGTCTTGGAAGCACCGTCTAATTTGTTTAAGTGCTCTGTAAGGAAGGTGGGATTTTCCAGAGGAGGAGTCCAAGAGAGGGTCTAGTGGGGCATTAAAGTCCCCCCCAAGGATCAAGATACCTTCCTGAAAGTCTGCTAATTTTCGTGTAACGGTTCGGAAGAAGGGAACCTGTGCTTTGTTAGGGCTGTATATGTTTGCCAGAGTGATGGGGTTGTTCTTAAAGGAGCCTTTCAGGAATATATATCTACCCTGGTCATCCATAAGTGTGTCCGAAATTTGGATAGGGGTGTTTTTGGAAAGAAGTATAGAGGTTCCTTTGGATTTCAATATTGGTGAGGTGGAGTGGTAGCTATGGGGATAGAAGCATTTTTTTAGATTTGGGGTTTTCTTAGCACAGAAGTGTGTTTCTTGTAGGAATATTACATCCGCTTTCAGGCTTCTCATATTGACTAGTAGTTGGGATCATTTCTCTGGGGTGTTCAGACCCCTGATGTTAAGGGAGAGTACTTTTAGGGATAGGTTAGAAGATCTTGTCTTATGTGAAGTCATTGTAGGTGTAGGGGCTAGAGGTCCGGTTTTGTTGATTTAGGGAAGTCAGAGAAGGGGAGGGACCAGGAGGTAGGGGAGCAGGGGGCACGAGGAGGGAAGGTGAGGTGGGTCTCAGGTAGGAAAGGGAAGTGGACTGTAATAGAAAGGTGTGAGGGTGCGACTTTGTGCGACCTTCAAGAGGGTTGGTTATTGCCACATTTGGTAAAGAAAGACACGCTGATGGAACAGCTGTGTCTTGGGCTATTTAGTTCAGAGGTAACTATGGAACAGGGCCCCACCCAACAGAGGAAGTCTGTGTGCATGAGAGCCAGGTAGGCTCTCGTCCTCTGAAGTGGAGTCAGAGGTGACTATGGATCAGGGCTCCACCCAAGAGAGAGGAAGTCTGTGTGCATGAGAGCCGAGTGGGCTCTCTTCCTCTGAAGTGGAGTCAAAGGCGGTGCATGTCTGCAGGAGGCAGACATAGTTAGTGTTATAGCAACAAAGGTGCGGACCAGGAGAAGCTAGGAGAAAGCTGAAACTCTTGGACACTGTGTGGGTCTGAGGAACAGACCGTCAGGCCTAGGCTAAAGGCCTGGATCGCTAGAAGGTAAAGCGACTGTTAGTATGAAGGATACAGGAATGGTGGAACCCCCCTGTAAATACTACAGATGTGTTTGTGAACTTTCGTGCTTTTAAATAAAAATGGGCGACCATGCCCTTAAACAGAGTTGCTGACTGGCTTGCATCACTGAAAAACGCATCTACTACGTGAGCTTAACAACCCCCAATCTCACAAAGGGTACCAGGAAAACTTAGGTGAGAGGGTTGTGAGGCTGTACCGGATGTGGGAGTTGACCCGCAGTCCCACCTAAATGCGGGGAAAGTTCCGGTTTGGGTCAGCGGTGATTACCAGAGTCCGCTGTTGGTGGGGGTGGTAGATAGCGTTCAACTAGAGGAGTGAGATCTGTGCTTCTATGAGGTCTGTGGGGTTGAGTGAAGTGCATATAGTGAAAGCTGTTGATGACCAGGAAGGAAAATATTTTCCCTCCTGACCACAATTGATGGCAGGTAAAGGATATGGTTCCATGGTGAGAGCGTTTTCATTTGGTGTGAATGGGTACGTCCATAATAGGATGTTAGTCCGGTGAGAGAGGGTTCTTATGGGAGTTGTACACAGGTATACCCGGTAAAGCATACTAGTTGTATAGCCTGGGATTGGATTTTAGCAGGATTGTAGCGTATAGAAGAGGGAGGGATATAGTGGGAAAATACAACCTAAATATGCAGATTTACGGTCAACATGACACAGAGTAGAAAACTTAAGCCTAAACTTGAACAATAACAAAAACAGTAACATCTGTTAAGAACAGTAGTGATAGTAACTTTATCTATACCCATATGGACCATGAGAGCACGACTCTTGGTTCCGAGGGGGTATTCACGCCCAGTGCAGGTCCGGCTAATATAGCGATGTAAGTGACCTTTCGTGGTCATTGGGTGTATGAAGGGAGGCCTTGTCAGACAGGATAGACAATAACTCCTGAAGGAAGTGTGTGATTGTTTGTGAGTTATTTGGCAGTCTTACCTGTGAGTGCCCCCCCGGAACCCCAACCCCACCCTTCATGGCAGAGTCATCAGAAGATTAGTTGCCAAGGTTCCCTATTGTAGGAGTTAGTAACATAACTTAAACAGTTAAAATAGTGGGATACTTTTGTTGACCTGTGTAAAAGCATGAGAGAGAGGGAAGATAAGTGTAGGAGGGGGGAGCAAAGAAAAAAAAAAGGGGGGGAGACAGGGTTGGGGGAAAGGTGTGGGGGCAGTTGTAAAAGTGAAGTAGAAGGGAGAGGAGGAGAAGGAGAGGGGGGAAAAGGTGTTGAGGGGGCAGCAATGTCCCAGTTCAGTTTTGGGATGCAGCTGGTTTAAGACCATTGTTTTCCGGGGGGCCATTTGAGGAAGGGGCCTTATGGCCATTCTGCCTAAGTCAAATGAAGGGTTCGGAACGGTGCTGTGAGGGTATTGAAGGCATCCGGTCAGGTACCATAGTAGCACTCGGTGTGAATGTTGAGAACAGTGTCTAGAGCTCATGGCGCTAAAGCATAGCGCAACACATCTGTTATGAGGCATGAGGGTGAGATTCACTGTCCTATTGCTGTGAAAGATATCGTTTGCTGATCTCTAATTTTCAGACTCCAGTCTTGAGGGTGTTGAGGTCCTATTCCTTGTGGCTCGAATTTTTTGGGCTGGGTGAGGGGGGGGGGAGTTTATGAATATGGTGGTATAGTTCACAGGCAAGAGTGGTGTAAAGTAAGTGGACTCCGGTTATGCGGCTCACTCCCTCGATAACTTGACGGTTAGGGGGAGGGGGATAGGTGGCGTGGATTCTAGTTTAACAGTTTGTAGAGCAGGGTATAGCTGTAGAAGTGTATTTTTCGAATCCTTTGGGAACCTGGCAGGTCAAATGTCATTAGTGCAGGTGGTCAAACAAATCATAAAGCCGGTGGTCAAGGTATTGTCTCTCGGGCATTTTGGAGAATAGTCATGGGGGATAGGTCTCTGTGTCATGTAAAAGAAGGGAAAAGAGACTGTAATTACCTGTCTAGGTAATGCGGGCCCTGCGGTGCGCCGGTGAGGCTGTCGGGCTACTATTTTGTGGGGCTCCGGGGGCCCTTGGTGGTGTGCGTTGAGGAGGAGGGTGAGAGCGGTGGCGACTGATGCTGTAGTTTCCTGCTTCATCTATGCCATCCATGGAAGTTGCCTTTTGAAGTGATGGTAGTCGAAAGTCGCTGTACCAATCAGGCAGATCGACCATTGGGATGCCTAAAGCAGAGCAGAAGTGCTCCAGATCTTCTGGCACCTTTAGATTTGCCGTGTGGCCTTGATGTGAGGCTGATAAGCAAAAAGGAAACTTCCACCGGTAAATTATGGATCTGGATCTCAGAGTTTCCAGTAAAAGCCGTAGTTCCCACCTGCATTGTAGGGTAATGGCGGAAAGGTCTTGGTAGATCTTTATCAGCGCTCCTTGAAAGGAAAATTGGTTGCGACTTCTGGCTTTGCAGAGAATTTCCTCTTTTAGTGAAAAGTCTGTTAGGCAGCATACAGTGTTCCTCGGGGGGCCTGTGTCTCTCCCCCTTGGACGTAGCGTTCTATGGATCTGCTTAAAGGCAATTGGCGTGTCCAAAGCTCTTTCCAAAAGATCGTTGAATATGTTGGTGACTGTCAGGGATAACTGACTAGAATCGATCGATTCCGGAACTCCTCTCACTCTGAGATTTCGGCGTCTCCCTCGGTTATCTAAATCTGCCATGTGGCGGTTGATCTCACGTAGGTGGATAGCTTGGGATTCAGTTAGTTGTTGCACATGGCATAGGGAGGTATCATGGCGGGCCTGCGTGATTTCTACTTCTTCTACTCTCAGGGCCTGGATGTCAGATTTCATGTCTGTAATGGCCACCATTAATGTATTTTTAATGTCAGCTGCGATGCTGCGGAGGTCCTCTATGCTAACTGCAGGAGAGTGTCTCATCCCTGCCTCCGCTCCCGGCGGGTGCTGAGCTCCGGAGCGTTGTGGGCTGATGCTAGGGGAGCGGCGGTCACTCGAGGACGGTGCTTGTGAGGCCTGCATCCTGGATCTGGGCCGTGATCTAAATATCTCGGGGATTATCGTTTCTCTCTGCCCGTCGTGGCCCCACGGGGATCGGGACCGGGTTGCTGAGGCACTGTGGGCGGTTCTCACCATGTCCGGGGAGACTTGGTGCTTGTTTGCAGAAGAAGCAGGAACTCAGGAAATGGGAGCTCCAGTCCTACACGTCCATCTTGGAACGGTCTCATGTCACGCCTACATTGTTTTATTTTATAATATTGATTATTGATTTTATTATAAACAGTTGGATAACTATTTCTCGAGTTGATAACCACCTTGTAGATTTTTCTGTAGCTTAATATTTACCTTACAATTCTTGTAATTTTTCTGTTTGTTGACATAGCAGGCGTCTATTTTATTTCATGCTGTTGTTCACTTACTTACCTGCAGTATAGCAACGGTTCAATTTTGTGAAATACAGACGTTCTGTCTAATCGTCATATATACACGGTTATTGACTCTACAGGGAAGTTTTATCATTTCTGTATCATTTAATAAGTAAAACACTCCCAATAACGGGTGTTTCAATTGGTTTTCAATATTTTATGCAACATTTATTTCTGTCTAACAATATATATAACTATTTTGTATGAATACATGTCTGGTGAATAAATCAATTTTTAGTATGTATTCATATTGATTGATCCTGTATCTTAAAATTATTATCATTTAAAATGACTCATTCATAATTATCGCTTATGAAAAATTATTCTCATAGGCACGACAAAGCGAAAGTTCGTCTGCGAAACATGTCGAGCTATAGATATTCAAATGATATGCGACAACTTGAAAGTGCTAATCTTTTAGTTTCACTGCATCTGTGTGTTTTGACTTTATAGAGCAATTGAGTGTGCCATAGCAACACTTAGTTTTTATATGTTTGTCTTTTTTAAACAAATAGTTTTTGTAATAAATTCCATATTTGTACAATTATGTTGTGTGTGTAAAGCCTTCATAGGGTATCATGAAAGTCCATGATAGCCTCAACCAAATATATTCTCTTCAAATATGTTAGGCCATAGGTACTGTACATATTGTATATTTGGCACATTCTGCACACACTGTTACTGGTAGTTTTTGCACATGTATAACATCAGCAACCATTTATTACTATGGCTATATTTGTTAAAGATCTGGAAACTATTACATTGATGTGTAAAGCCATGTGAAATAGAATGTACATTGTCTGGAGAACCCATACTAAAAATACGTTTCCAGCTTTTCTTTGCCAGTGAATTGATCATCTCAAAATGCATAGGTAATACATGCTGTATAAATGTATCTTGTATTTATAACACTATACTGTACACATAACTAGAGTAATTTTCAAATTGTCAGTAAATAAAAAAAAACTATTTCTTTTTGCTGTCAATTTTAGAATTATCCACTGTAAAGTACACAGCTATAAATCATGTTGAGTGGTCATTGCATTTCTCTAAGACATGTTATAGCAAGGAAAAGCATAATCAGGAAATATATTGAGGGCTTTGAAATCAGGTTATATAAATTGTCTCACAAGTTTGAAAAATATTGAAAAGTAATTTTCAAGAACAGATAATTCATAATAAAGTAAAGTTTAAAAAAAAGATTTTTTTTTTTTTTTTAGTGTGTTCATCTTAGTATAATTTTAAGAGAAAGAGCAAGGTTAGTTAAGAACCAAATTTCTATTTTACATTTTAAATCCCAAAGAGAATTGTGCATTACTTAATATGGCTTTTCATCCTAATACTAAAATATTTGTGCAAACAAAACAGAGAAAAACAAATATAAAACTAGAAAGTTCAACTGATAAAAAGATCTATACACACAGTAAGGAAAAGCGATACTAACCATAGTAAGATTGGAGAGGATGTTTTACTCCCATCATCATCGCATCATGCATTGTCTAGACATTACCAATAAAAAATATCAAAGGGAAAATCAGCGAAATTAAAAAAACACAATACCACATAATATTTTCATCAATTTTCAGTTATCACATATGGTATAACAGAGTGGGATTAGTGGATTTACCCAAACAGCAGTGTCCATCCATGCTGTTGCATTCAGTCCAAATGGGAACCGCTGTCTGCCAGATGATGAACATTCAATATCATATGATCACGGTGTGAATCATCAATGCTTGCACCAGACCAGATGGTGAATCAAGTAATCAGTCTCCAGAAGTTCACACAGTGACACCAGGTATTTGTACAGTAGACATCCTTCCAGTTCAGGGTCAATGCATATCAAGTTATTTAGCACTTCAGGTGGATTTATCCTGAATACATAAATCCATGGCTTGCATTTAAACCCTGAAAAAGGATTTACCAACCAGGAAAAGTAAACTAAAAGTCACTCACTGCTCCTATACAGGAAAGCAAGATAAAGGATCCATCTCCACAGATCAGTAATGAATGAAATCCAAAGCATCGCAGGGTCATGTAAACAGAAACTTCACCAAAAGATCATGTGATCAAGAAGAGGAGAACATGGCTAGCCTGACAGGTTTCATTGTATAAACCAACTTTCTCAGAGGC
The DNA here is from genome assembly GCA_029206835.1 of Rana muscosa. Classification (NCBI taxonomy): domain Eukaryota; kingdom Metazoa; phylum Chordata; class Amphibia; order Anura; family Ranidae; genus Rana; species Rana muscosa. The sequence continues at coordinate 520,154,072 of CM055122.1, read as the reverse complement.
TTCAAGCACTTAGCACTTGGAGTGCAGCACACATCACTATCACTTGTAAGCAGAAGCTGACTTCCTGCGCTGGCATTGACTCCTCAGTTCAGAACAGGCTTCTGCCAGAAAGTTCACAAGCTATAGTGTGTATATCTGAAAGTCGATCAATCCTGATGTACTGACAGCATCTTCTTTCTTTCAGTACAACCCCTCCCCCCTCCAAGTGACTTTTTGGAAAGTAGACAGTCCAATGAATGTAGTAAGAGGCATGGTGAGTTTTTTAAAGTTGTCATTTTTAGTCTCATAATTTCTTGTAATTTCTCATAATTTCCGTGCAGGACAGCTCTATCATAACTGGTGTGACAGTTACATACATACTCGCACCAGAGCAATACAGTGTTACCATGGTAACATGCTACTACTCTGGGGAGATTTTTTTTGCACCCTATTATTGCTTATATGATAATCACTGTTATAAGCAACCATTTTTTTCTGAATGAAATCCATTCATTTAATGTATACTATTGTGATTAGCTGTGATTTGCCACAACAAATCACATAGTACAGATGGACTGGTCTGTACCATGCTCCCACTTTGCTGTCATATTGCAATAGGCCAGGTGGACAGGAAGCAGTTAAAATACCTAATAATAAAGCTGGAATGTAGGGTAGAAAGTCAAGCATCATTTGCAACAGAGATAGAAAAATGCAAACATGTAGCTTGCAAGCCTATGTGTTTTGCTTGTCAAATATTTTTCTATTATCTGCTTCTTACATGTCCAATCATTTAATATCTCTCTTCCCCAAAAATGTCAATATGTTAGAAGAGCTATTCACCCCCATGATCTTTTCAAAATACACTTTTCACCATAGGAATTGAATATGTAGGGGAACCTTAAAAGGAGCATTTATTAAATCATTTTTAGGTCACAATGAAACCTAAAAATATTAAAAAAAACGTTAGATTGTTCCATTTCTTAAAGCAGTAGTAGTAGTAGCAGGGCCGGTGCTACCACTAGGAAACCTAGGCAGCCGCCTTAGGCACACTGCTGCCTAGGGCACCCGGCCAATGGTGTTCCTACTCTCTTGTCTCTGCAGCAAGCCACCAAGTCTAATCATCAGTAGGCAGCCGCCGCTCCGTTCACACATAGTGTCAGAGGAGCAACGGAGGACTGTTTCTGTGTCCCGACTCCTGAATGAATGGAAGCAAACATTCATTGATGGGTGCTGGTGAGGCTGCATTCGATGGGCACTGGTGAGGCGGCATTCGATGGGCGCCTTATTAAAAAGGTGAGGTATACATGGGCAGGGCAAATAGGGTGGAGTCAGGGGTGGAGCAAGGGGGGGCGGCAAAATGAGGTTTCGCCTAGGGTGTCAAAAATTCTTGCACCAGCCCTGAGTAGTAGTAGTCATCTATTTCAAACATATAAAAAATATATAAACATTAAGAGGAAATAGCAAAGTAATCATACAGTAATAGTCAAACAAACAAAAACAAACAAACCTAAAACTGTAAACAAAATAATTTGCTTTACATATGCGAAAAAGAGTGGGAAGAAGTACCAACTTATTTATTCCCACCCCTTCTTCATAATTAATAATAAATTATCTAGCTTCCCATCAGTATAAAGTTATACTATAATTAATAATTCTAATATATTATATACTAATTACTAATGATCTTGCAGTACAATCATACATACATAAATATAGACACACTTACACATATATAGTATATACATACAGTATATGCATACATACCAGTATATACATACACATCCAGACAAAACTAAAGTTAAAACAAAAAATAAATCAGTAGCAAAATATGCAGACAGTAAACACACAATAATTCAAGCAGAAATCTGGGCTAAACAAATATTGACTAATTAAAGTGTTTGTAAACCCTCACAGACAACTTTTACCTACAGGTAAGCCTAGATTAAGGCTTACCTGTAGGTGCAAGAAATATCTCCTAAACCTACACGTTTAGGAGATATTTGCAAAAGACAGGCATTGTTGTCTACGGCGCATGCGCACTCAGCGTGCCATTTCTAACGGTGATCGTGCCGTGACTGGCGGCTCCCACACGCATGCCGTGACGTCATCCCGGCCAGTCACAGTGCCGGAGCCGCCATACCTGGAAGTCCCACCGGGAGAGATGGCAGTGATGGAGGAGGGGAACAAGGACCGCTGTGGGGGCTTCGATCTCAGGTAAGTAATTCATAATGAGCTAGTATGCTATGCATACTAGCTCATTATGCCTTTGTCTTGCAGGGTGTTTTTTTTTTCTTTTTCCCGAGAGGGTTTACTTCCTCTTTAAGAGAGGCATGTGTATTACAAATCGATTTATGGCCTTGTTTTTATATTTCTTCCGGATCTGTGCATTAATCCAGCATGGAACAATTCCTACATCGTGCCTCTATTCAGGAGTTTCCTGAAATTTACTGTAATATTTTCCTCCTGTTTTTTGCTGGCAGTCTGACAACCTGCTAGGTCCCACCCACAGTTCTGCTCTCTGCACAGGCTATGTGCAGAACAGTGATGTCACCACTATGTTTAGAAGACAATAGCTGGGTTTGTAAAGTAACTGGTTGCACAAAATCTGTATTTAGATCTTATTATAACATAATAAATACTGTATATACTCGAGTATAAGCCGAGTTTTTCAGCACATTTTTTTGTGCTGAAAATGCCCCCCTCGGCTTATACTCAAGTCTGTGTCCATCTTCAACTTTGTGCGCCTGATTTTGGCCAGCCATAGTTCCCCTGGACCCCAAACTTGGCACACACGTAGCCCCACTCTTCTTCTACAAGTGTGAAAAGATTGTTGTCCGGGGAACCTACTGCCGGGGAGCAGCGATTTTTCAAAGCCGGACACCCCTTCCATAGACTCCAATGTTAAACATCAGTTTAGTCACACAGCACCGGAGATCAGGTAGAGAGATTGGGCACAGTGAGGCATGGACACAGTGAGCCATGGTCACAGTGACTGGGAGGCATGGGCACAGTGAGGCATGGGCACAGTGAGGCATGGACACAGTGAGGCATGGACACAGTAAGGCACAGTGAGGCATGGGCACAGTAAGGTACATTGAGGCATGGACACAGTAAGGCACAGTGAGGCATGCACATGGACACAGTGAGGCAAAATGAGGCACAGTGAGGCATGTAGATGGACACCCTAGGCTTATACTCGAGTCAATAAGTTTTCCCAGTTTTTTGTGGTAAAATTAGGTGCCTTGGCTTATATTCGGGTCGGCTTATACTCGAGTATATACGGTACATTAAAATCAATCCAAATTTCTACACCTAGTGACGTAAACGGGTGACCCCGCCTCCTCTGACGCCACGGGGGTTTCCCTATGGCATCAGACTAGGAGACTACATGGAGGAGAATCTGTCACGCTTCCTGCCACCCTGCGGGATGGAGGCAATCATGCCAGCAATCCTGTGCTCTAACTTGTCTAGGGCTGAGGACAGTTCATCCTTCGGGATAAAGGGTGAAGCAGCAGCGTTGACTGTGGGCACAATACCAAATAGGCGCAGCGGCTCAGGTTGCCCAGAAGCCTCTGGTCTTTCAGGGGACTCAATACCAGGGGTATAACTAGGTTCATCAGGAACTACTGAAATAGATGTGCCCTTCCCTGTAGTGTTTGTCCCGCACCTCTTTTTAGAAGACATTTAATGGCCACAAAGAGTGCTTGGGTGTAGATTTAACACACCTCAGAAGGGAGACCCTTTAATAGGGCTCACCAAGCCCCTATACAACAATCCGGCTAAGCACCATAGTCTGCCAAGCAACACTTGGTGACTCACGTGACCCCAGGTAAGGAGAAAATGAACTGCTGCAAGTGTCTGCTCTGCAAGTGCCTGCTCTGTGTCCAACAGCTGCCCTCTGGAAGCACTACATGCTTGGCCTACCCAGCTTAAATAAGCTGGGTGTGCGCTGCAACGTTTGTGCATACGGCACAAATCTTCGTGTGTCCAAATAAAGGCTACTGCGCACGTACAGTGAAGCCGCGTGCCTCATGGCCACCAAACAAGCTAAGTCCAGCGGCGCTTTTGAAAATGCATGTGCGTCACAGCCACCAAACTGCAACTGCTGAGCACAGCGGCACTCTTGCGAACACATGTGCACCACGGCCATCAAACAACTGCTGAGCACAGAGGCAACCTTGCGAATGCATGTGTGCCACGAACGATCGTGCGCCATCATACAGGTAAAAAACAGTCAGACACAAGCAAAAAGAAAAAAAAATACACTTTGCAAACACCCACAGCTAGCCCAAAACTCCCCTGTATGGTCACCGCACACAGGTGTCCAGCCGTTAGCTAGCTTGACTGATTGTTACAATCACTGGGACAGCCCACAATAATAAAATAAAGGGGTTTCACTTACCCATTCAGGCGCAGGGCCACTTAGAAACTAAGGGCCCAATCTTCACCCTTCACGGTGGGTTCCTGTCAGTAGGACCTTCAAGGACAGGGTACCCTTTCATGTTTAGGGTCCACTCCCTTGGACCTGTACAGCACCCTGCAGGAAACGCCTTAGCACTGTAGTGTCCAGGATTTCCACTCTGCAGGGTCCAGCGCCCGAAGGTTGCTTACAGACAAAACCTCGCTGGATCTCGAATCTTCTTTGCGAGGCTCGGGCATTGTTCTAGGCATAAAAAGCCTGTGTCAAAATGGATCCGATCAGTCAATCCCTTGATTCATTTTTGGAACCGTTTGTGGGAATAGAGACCTGGAGCTCAGAGAGCTCACACACCGTGCCATCAACCTTGCAGACACTGGTAAAAAACTGATGTTCTTCCTGTATGGGAGGGGTTATATAGGGGATCACTTCCTGTCTAAAGACTTTGGTCTACCAGTGTCCATTCACCTAATGAAGTATAAGCCAGCAGGACTCTGTGTCCCATGATGTATGAAAAAGAAAAAAATGATTTTAACTTGTAAACAACAAGTTTGAAAAATAGGCTCGGGGCTGAAGTGGTTAAATGGCCCCAACACGCTCTCAAAGAGCTCATGGTTTTACAACTTAATCAATATGTGCCAAAAGGAGGCTGCAGTCTTAACTTTAGTTAATTGCAAGTAATATAAATATATGTTAGTGTATTTAGGACATTTGTGACTACTACGAAATATATTTAAATGGAAGTTTATGTGTCTATTGTTCAGTTATAAAGGCTTACTCCAAGTTAACATGCCTATATGTGCATAAACTAGCCCAAAAATCTTATTTTCCAGGGATTAACAAAAGTAGAGTTAATTTTACATATTTTATCTAAATACAAAATACAAAGTTCAAAAAATAAATCTATACAGATGTTTTAGATTCTCATTTCATAGTCATCAAATTGTTTATACTTTACTGTATATAACCTTAAGTTACTATGTATAATGATTTTCCTTTAACTACATCCAAAGAGTCAAATTATTCTACCACAAAGTATTTATTGTTTCTTGTTGACTTCATGTACTCTTGTAAAAGGTATATACACTTTTTGTTTATTTTATGGTTTTAATTCTTGCAAGAGTACTTTATATAGTCTTACCCTTGCCCCAAGCAGTAATAACGGTGTCAAAGCTTGTTTTCCATTTACTTAGGTGATAACTTTTGTTTGTCCTATAAATATTGAAGGTTATCTTTGTTGAATTTCATTCATTTCATCTAGATACCAGATTCATAGGAATGCCACTTTGACTTCATTTTTATGGGGATGTTAACTGATGTCTTATTGTTTTACTAGATAACAAACCAAATAAAATCAGAGGTATTTTTCATTTTATAATTTTAAAGTATATTTATTGTTAATACTTTACACTATTTAGTTTCTTATTTGGGGTTAGGTTTTGCATTTTCAAAACTATACATACCTAGTATGTGCTACAAAATGTTTAGCATTTATCTTGCATGAAAATATTGGACTTGCACTATGAAAATATGAACACATACTGAATGTAGTCACAGTTATAGAGAAAGCACAGTAACACGTATATGTAACAGCAAAGGTGGAAAACTGATATCGAATAAAGTGACAAAGCAATTATTGTTGAAGAAAAAAAAATATTAATATGCTCTGTAGAAGAGTAAAGACAGTTTTATTATGAAGGGTGAATAATAAATGAGTCTATGCATTGCACTACACATCATGCAAAATAAGCCATTGTATCCTAGAAAAGAAAAAACACCAGATTTACCTAGACATGTAATTGAATACACAAGTACTACCCCCACCCCCCTCAGTATACATTTATGGGGCAATCACAGGCTGGGGGAGCACTGGCATTTATTCTTTAAGTATTTTCTTGGATTAGGTATTAAATATTGTACATGTGCTCTGCACTTCAATGAATGCACAAAGCAAAGATCCACAGCAAACTACTTTACAAAATACTAAATAGACTGCAGATGACCCGTTTTCCCATCCTGTTTTTCTACCTCTTGCCAAGTCTGCTTCCTAATCACTCCGTTACATGTGCTCTCTACATTTTCCTCTTCTTAAAGAGAGAGCCCCCTTCTGTCTACAACACTTCATTGTCATCCCCCCTCTCTACACACAGAATTGTTGCTACAACCATGGTAGACAGAAGACACCAGAAGTCTAAAAAAACAAAGCCTCACTTTTGAATGTCTGTGGTGCAAGACAAAGTCTCAGCAAGACTTAAACCAATATAAACATGCCCTCCAAAAACACTTTTCCTGCCTCCACACTGCTGAACAGATCAATTTTATCGCTCTCATAACACCCTCTCACATAGTCCCCATAAACTCTTTTCTAACTTTAACTTTCTACTTCATCCTTCACTGCCTCCACCCACTAGCTCACTCACTGCCCAGGGGGATTGCAAAAATAAGACTGATACAATTTGTGATGAGCTCTCCACTGCACAGATATCTCCTCTACTCAACATTCCATGTTCACTTGCACACTTAATACTTTCCTTGTTTAACCGTGCTACTATAGAGGAAGTAACTAAACTAAACTAATGCCCACCTAATCACCTGCCCTCTGAACCGAGTTGTCAGGTCACCTCAAGCCAGGTGACAGATGCACACCATTGGGGTCAGGAGTGCACCGCTAAGGTAGTGAACCCTATGGCTGATTGCTGCGGATGGAACTCTGGGCGGTTAAGGAAGGCAGGTCCACTGGAGCACTAACAGGGATCCCACAGGGAGCTAGAGCCTAAGATTCCCCAGGGCGCGGAGTCTAAGATCCAGCAGATGTTCACCAGAGCCTCTAGTGGTGAGGATGGACTGGGCTGCAACTGGAGGATAGAGGGGAAGCAGCAGCTCAGGATACAAGAGATAGTGAGGGGATAAGCCAAACATCGGGGCGACTAGCAGACAAGGATAAACAAAAGGACAAGTCAAAAGGTCAAGGTCACAAGCAGACAGGGATAGTCGAGAACAAGCAAAGATCGGTAAAACCGAGACAGACATAGCACACGGCAAGCAGGAACCCAAACACACAATAGCTTAACAACGTTGATAAGCACGGCTGGCTTGCAGTGCACAGGTTAATATAGTGTTCCCTGATAGGGCCTTGGGAGGAGCCATGCTTGGAGGAGAGATTATTTAAGCAGCCAGGTGAGAGTGGCTTACCTCTAAAGGTGAACACATGGAGAAGGGGTAAGCTGAGAGATAAACATTACTGCATAACCATGACACCAGTTCTCTTACAGTTCTCTTACAAATATTATGGTCACCCTCTTGCTGTATCCTACTCACATCTTCAATATTTGCTATAAACTCTTGTTTTCCCCAAAACATGCACTGATCACCCCAATATTTAAAAATGCCTTGCTGGACCCTACCAATCTTAACAACCTAAGACCCATCTCCTTGTTTCCTTTTATCTTCTTACTCCTTGAATGCCTAGTCGACAACCACCTGAGCTGATACCTCATTGAGAATAACTTTTTTTTTCAAATTGATTTTTTATTCAGTTTTAACGTTTTTCAAAAAATAAAGAAAGAAAAAACTAAACATAACACATCCCAGTGTACAGTAGCAGTCATACATTTCTTCAGTACAAGCATATTGAATCTCAGCATCTTTGCATAGGCATAGTTAATGTTATGACCAAAAATCTGTAATATATTGAAATCAAGAAGGATTTCAATATATTAACCCTGATGCCCATTTAATATTAGGAGAAGCCACATTGTTTCAACCATTAGTCATCACAAATAATGAACAAGGGAGCCATACCACTAAGCCCAGATCATAAAGCAAAAACTTTACCTAAAGAATGTGCCTGCCTACCCATTTTGTGCTTTGGCCACCCATATTTCCCAGTACAACATACCAGACATTTCTTAATTAGTTTCATCACCAGTTCAGTTAACATTATATAATCTGCTAGGACACTAATGCCATGGAGGCTAAAACTGGAATCTGCAGCCAAGGGTTCCATAATTTGTTGAACTTGTGAGGAGTGCCTCATTGCAGCATGATTTGCCTTTCTTTAGGCAGGGTAGACTTAACCTTCAAATGTAGGAGGAAGTGGCAAAAGCCATTTTAACAAAATGGCCAGGAACAATAACCTAGAGATAGAAGGCCGGGTATGAGGCATATATATTTCTTCATCTAAGAATCCCAATGTACAGGTCAATGGATCATTGTGCAAGAGAGACTGGAATACTTGATTGATAGAAGTGGTAACGCCAGTAGCGCTCCAGTTTGGGGTACTTCCAGAGCATATGTAGGAGATCTGCAGGGGATCCTCCACATCTAGGACCTGCTGGACACTCTCTGTGGTTCCATAAGTGTCCAATTCTTCCTATCTAAGCTATCTATATCTATAGCCCACCCCCTCCTGCCAGGAAGCTGTTTGTTACTCAAGGAACTAGTCAGAAAAGAGGTTGGAGTAGGGTGGAGATGAGGCCCTTCTTGTCCATAGCAGTAGCTAATTGATCCATAAGAGGAGTGTTAACCTGTCTAAGTAGTCCACTTAGCTTGGGCTGAGAGAGCATGACGGAGTTGGAGGAACAGGAAAAATCTGCAAGAGGTCATACCGAATTTTCACTGTAAATCCTGAAATGATTTTAGATGGTCACTGTCAAATAACTGCTGAAGAAACATTAGGGCACCCCTGGAGTACCAGCCATCAAAGCCCTGCAGTTTACACAATTTCTCCAAACAAACCCCCTCCCCAAATAGGTAGGCATTTTGACATCCCATCATATCTCATGTTCCACTTCATCTCATCTCAAACTTTAGACCTAAGAGTCAAAGCTAAATATTTATAGGTTCTGGTAGCGGAGTTTCCCCCAAACCTTTTATACATTTCAGAGGAGAGCCTCCCAAACCTTTATTAGTAGGGACCTCAGCCACCACCTTATTCAATTCCTATAGCATTAGGGGAGAGTTTAGTAGCCTCCTGTCTGCTGGGGACAAGCAAGGTAACTTGAGGGGTGTAATAATATAGTCAGCTGTTTATTGGTATACCAATAGATTTGGAGACATTCACTGTTAAGCCTGATAAAGATGCAAATGTTTTAAGGGTATGCAATAGGTTTGGTAAAGCTAATCCCACCATCTCATTTAGACTCCTTACGCTCCCCATTCCATTTCACCTGGTCAATGGAGACTCTCCCATGCTTAGGCATCTTTCTCACCCCGAATATTAATGACCCATCATCAAAAAACGACATACCCTTAATACAAAAACTAAGATTGATGCTTAAAATGTGGAAATCCTTTAAAATATAATTTTTAGGCAGAATCACAGCAATTAAAATGACAATTCTACCTAAGATATTATACCTAATTAGGGCACTCCTAATTAGACTAAATAAAGTAATGATCACTAAATTCCAAACAGAGATTAACAAGTTTATATGGTTAGATTCTCTTCCACGTCTATCAAGATTAGAATTGTATAAATCACAAAAGTGTGGAGGATTGGGCCTCCCAGATTTTTGGCTATATTATTTAGCCGCCAGATGGTCTCAAATGGCACATCGGCATATTCTCAACCCCAAGATACCATGGGTTAGATTTGAAAGAGATTCAATTCTACCATACTCTATCTCATATTATATTATATTATGGGGAAATAAGATTTTAAACCACACCTTAGACACTCTTAACCAAATAGTTTCACAATCATACCAATTATGTAAACTACACAATAAAAAATACAAACTTCTATCTAACACACCCACATGCTTCTTTCGTAGGTGATCCAAAATTCTACTTAAATACTCAAGATGCTGGAGACTTCTCATGGTGGACTAACAACTTGACATCCCTCTTTAATTTCATAGAAAATAACAACTTCAGCACATTCTCTTCACTAAAATCCAGACATCTAATTCCCAATACTGAGTTTCATAAATTCCTTCAGATTAGACACTTCTATAACACATATTTCCAAACAACAAATTCACATCCACCCTTAAGCCCTGTACACACAATCGGATTTCTTATGGATTTTAAACCAATGGATTTTTCCATCGGAAATCCGATGAAGCTGACTTCCATCAGTCTTGCCTACACACCATCAGTCAAAAAACCGATCGTCCCAAACGCCGTGATGTAAAACACTCAGACGAGCCAAGAACAATTAAGTTCTATGCTTCTGAGCATGCGTCAACTTGATTCTGAGCATGCGTGGGTTTTTTAACACCGATGGAAAAAAGACCGATGGGGCCCATACACGATCGGTTTGTCCGATACTATTTTCATCCGTAAAACCGATCGTGTGTACAGGGCTTTATTCTTTGAAGACGTACTGTATGTCTAAAGACACGGGGAAGATCTGGTCTGAGATCAGAAATATACTCTAATTTAATTAACAACACCAAACAAAACAAACTCCCCTATATGCACAAGTGGGAGCAAGAATGTGATTTCTCGTTTTCTATTGAAAACTGGGACAAATGCATCAACAATTTACATAAATGTACAAAATCAATTACAATTAAAGAGACTGCAATAAAATTATTCACAAGATGGTATTATACCCCATTTAAAATTCATGCCATTTTCCCCGCAACTCCTCAGATATGCTTCAGGAGGTTGCAATTCCACAGGTTCATTCTCACACATTTTTTTGGAATTGTGAGAAGATTACACATATATGGAAGCAATTAGAAAAATGCGCCTCCAAAATTTCAGATAGTAATATAAACCTTACTCTCCACAACTGTGTCTTATTCTCCCCTATCATTGGGCTTTCCACCCATAATATGAGGCTAATCCACACAATTTGTGTAGCAATACATTGGTTGATAGCATTCCATTGGAAATATTCATCAGTTCCTCTAGCACATTTGAAAACTAGAACAATATTAATCTTTTGGAAAAAATATTTCACACACTACAGAAAACTAATCATTTATATAATAAAAAATGGGACCCTTGGTTTAACCTTTCCAAACTTTTTCAATCCTGAATGATATTACTAGTTACAGAAGATCAAGGAATATTATCAGATGTGTTGTGTTAATTTATAACAAGTATAAATGATACGGTTAACCGCTTCAGCCCCGGACCATTTTGGTGGTCAAGGACTAGGCCACTTTTTGCGATTCGGCACTGCGTCACTTTAACTGACAATTGCGCGGTTGTGCAACGTGGCTCCCAAACAAAATTGACGTCCTTTTTTCCCCACAAATAAAGCTTTCTTTTGGTGGTATTTGATCACCTCTGCGGTTTTTATTTTTTGCTATAATAAATATCCCCAAAAAATATATTATTTTTTTCCACAGTTTAGGCCGATACGTATTCTTGTACATATTTTTGGTTAAAAAAATCGCAATAAGCATTTATTGATTGGTTTGCACAAAAGTTATAGCTTCTACAAAATAGGGGTCTGTTTTATGTCATTTTTATAAATATTTTTTTTTTTTACTAGTTATGGCGGTGATCAGCAATTTTTATCGTGACTGCGACATTATGGCGGACACATTGGACACTTTTGACACCATTTTGGGACCATTGTCATTTTTACAGCGATCAGTGCTATAAAAATGCACTGATTACTGTAAAAATGACACTGGCAGTGAAGGGGTTAACCACTAGGTGGCGCTGCAGGGGTTAAGTGTTTCCTAGGGAGTGATTCTTACTGTGAGGGGGCGTGGCTACACGTGACACGTCACTGATGACCGTTTCCGATCACGGGGAATGTCATCAGTGACAGTGTCACTAGGCAGAATAGGGGAATGCCTTGTTTACAAAGGCATTCCCCTGTTCTGCTCTTGCCGACCGCAATCGCGGGACTCCCGGGAACATCGAGTTCCCGGGACCCGCGGCCTCACTCGCGAGGCACGTGCGTGCGCCCGCAGGGAGGCAGATTTAAAGGGACGTACCTGTACGTCAATCTGCCTGCCCGTGTCATTCTGCCGATGTACATCGGCGTGCGGTGGTCGACAAGTGGTTAATGTGTTCACTTACTAAAACAAAGTAAACTTTTTACTACACAAGATATTTTGATTTTCCTTATTTGTAAATTGCTTGTATTGTACTTCTCTGGTATATGACAACTCTTTTTGTACCCAATAAAAATAGTTTGTAAAGAATATAGTCAGCTATTGCGGTACATACTGCACCTTACTACAGTATAGATCATGATCATAGGATTGAAAAACACCCAAAATCTCAACAGGGTCGAGTGTTCCTGATGTAGTAGTAATAGAAGCAATATACTGTAGTTTGGCTGGGTTTGGGAACAAGCAATAACTACTAACAAGTGGGCAGTATTTTCGCAAACTGCAAAGTATTGTAATCTGGTAAAGAATCCTTTAGTTTCCGCTTTGTCATGTAACTTTTGTTTGTATACCAATTGAGTGTCCTTCCAAGAGGGGAGGGACCGGGGGGAAGGAGCAGTTGAATATTGTTCTTTGGTTCTATGAACTTCAGACAGGAAGCTCTCCTACTCACTACTGGATTTTTTAAATACACTAATCTATTTGATCAACAACCCAAGTAAATACACCTTTATGAAATCCCAGACAATAAGAGGTGAGGCTGACGGTTTATTATTTTGAAATAAAAATGGAGAAATGCCCCTGAATGGTGTCACCCCGTGGGAGCACACAACCAAAAAATGATTAACTCTCCACGAAGTGCGTCCAGAGGACTTGGAAAGATTCATACTATGGACTGGGGGGGAAATGATCCAATAGTCCTCTGACCTGGTATAAGATTAGGGATGAACCGAACACCCCCTGGTTCGGTTCGCACCAGAACATGCGAACAGGCAAAAAATTGCTAATTTTAAAGGTTAATATGCAAGTTGTTGTCATAAAAAGTGTTTGGGGACCCAGGTCCTGCCTCAGGGGACATGTATCAATGCAAAAAAAAGTTTTCAAAACTGCAGTTTTTCGGGAGCAGTGATTTTAATAATGCTTAAAGTGAAACAATAAAAGTGAAATATTCCTTAAAATTTCGTACTGGGGGGGGGGGGTGTCTAAAGTATGCCTGTAAAGTCGCACATGTTTCCTGTGTTTAGAATTGTCCCTGCACAAAATGTAATTTCTGAAGGAAAAAAGTCATTTAAAACCACTCGCAGCTATAATGAATTGTCGGGTACCCGGCAATACAGATCAAAGTCATTGAAAAAAATGGCAGGGTCCCCCCCCACAGTCCATTACCAGGTCCTTTGGGTCTGGTATGAATATTAAGGGGAACCCCGAACCAAAAAAAAATAGCATGGGGTCCCTCCCAAATTCTATATCAGGCCCTTCAGGTCTGGTATGGATATTAAGGGGAACCCCGCACCAAAATAAAAAAAAATGCAGTGGGGTCCCCCAAAAATCCATACCAGACCCTTATCTGAGCACGCAACCTGGCATACCGCAGGAAAAGAGGGGGGATGAGAGAGCAGCCCCCCCTCAGAACCGTACTAGGCCACATGCCCTCAACATGGGGGGATGTCCTCATGTTGATGGGGACAAGGGCCTCATCCCCACAACCCTTGCCCGTTGGTTGTGGGGGTCTGCGGGCGGGGGGCTTATCGGAATCTGGAAGCCCCCTTTTACAAAGGGGACCCCCAGATTCCGGCTTCTCTATGTGAACTGGTAACGGGGTACATTGTACCCCTACCATTTCACAAAGAAAGTGTAAAAAAACACACAGACACAGTTGGGATAAGTCCTTTGTTAAAAATAAAAAAATCTGAAAACCATTCCAGCGATGTAATCCAGTCTGTCCAGCGTTGTTATCTATGTCCCGTGGTGATCCGATGTCCAGCGATGCTGCAGTCTCAGTCTCCACCTCACACGAAACCCCCATGACGTAAGATATGGCGGGGGTCACCCGTCATAGGGTAAGCCCTGGATTTCCCTGGCAAGCGGGGAATACCCAATGATGTGATGCACACAGCATTAAAATCCCCTACTGCCAGAAAGGGTATCCCTGGGCTATCAGCCAATAATGCAGCTATCACCTGGATCACCTCACTGTTGTAGAGAGGAGGCACATAAACATTTCCCAGCAAACATGAAGTTATCAATGGGGCACAGTCCCAAGCTGCTACTGTCACCACCTTAATAGTATGTGAACAAAAATATAACCCAAAGGGGAGATATATTCTGCTACTAGGTTTAATAGATGGCAAAATTTACACTTTTCTCTCCTACTACGCGCCTAACCATGGACAGGCAGCCTTTTCCTCCCTAGTCCCGATCAAATCATCGCACTCGGATTGTATAATGGTTCTCAGAGGTGACTCCAACATAGCCCTAGACCACTGCCTCGATAAATCGGGGGGGGGTTTAAATCCCACCTCAAACAGCCTCCAAAACTAATTCTGCGGATTGCTGGATTGACTTTACACTCACTAGGCTTTGTAGATATTTGGAGAGAGCTCAACCCAAAATCCAAAGACTATACTCATTAAAACCAACACCAGGATAGATCACATTTTTGTCCCTGCATCAGTCATTACGCTCTCCACTAAGTCCCTCATCAGAGATGCAACCCTTTCAGACCATGCTATAGTCATCCTATTCTCACCTGGCCAACAGGCATAAAAGTCCCTTCCAGTGATGACTCAATGAGTCCATACTCAGTCCAATGTACCATCATAGAGAAGGAACTTGAGGAATTTATTCACACAAATGACTCTAGAGAAATTTCTCCTGAAACCCTGTGGGCGCGCTACAAGGCTGTGATTGGGCTAAAATTATTCAGATTTCCTCTAAATTCAAGAGGGAGAGAAGGTCTGAAATGGACAAACTGGAGAATGATTTCCAAACACTGAGCAAATTATATAAGCGACACCCCACTAATACCTCATTGGCCCAATTAGATGCAGCTCATCTCACTCTGAATTTGGCCCTGACTACAGAGACTAAAAAGAGTCTCTGGTGGTCTGGTGCCCGATTCTACTCACAAAAGACAATTGGTCTCAAATTAGTTTCTGAAATGAACCCCAAACATTGCTCCTTCTCCTTTCCTAAAATCCACACCACTTCAGGAGTCCTATCTCAGAATCCCCAGAATATCATGCAAACTTTCCAGGACTGCCACTCAAAACTTTATAAGGCAGACAACTCTGCCCCTTCTGATCACCCTAAGGAAAACTGTTTTCAGAGCTGGAAATTTTGGAGGTGATCACATTTTTTAAGGGTTCCGCCCCTGGCCCCGATGTATTTTCAGTCAGTTATTATAAATCCTTTGCCTCGAAACTAGTCCTGTATCTGACCAGATACTTTAAAGCCCTGTACACACGATTGGTTTTACCGATGAAAATCGTCCGATGGATTGTTTTCATCAGACAAACCGAATGTGTATGGGACCCATCGGTCTTTTTTCCATCGGTTTTAAAAAATATAACTTTTTTTAAAATTTTCCGATGGATCAAAAACCGATGGTAAATTCCGATCGTCTATGGGCAAGTCCATCGGTTAAAAAACCCACGCATGCTCAGACTGAATTAGGAGACGGGAGCGCTCGTTCTGGTAAAACTAGTGTTCCTAATGGAGAGAGCACATTCGTCATTCTGCAAGTTATTGCCTCGTTTAATGCAGCGCATCGTTTTTTGCTTTAGAATGGTGTTTAAAATGTGGTTTTTGCTGCAGATCTTTATCACGAGTTCTGACAAACTTATGTCTTTCTTCTTTCTCGTGATCTTATGAATAATTTGTTTGATTCTTAAAGGCTGACCTCACAAATTACACTAAACCTTTTTTTTTTTTTTTTTTTTTTATTTGTTGTGCATTTTTTGGTGCCAATTTCTCACAACAACATTTTATATTTTCACGTTTCCTCATGGAGGTTGGTGTCCTTTGTTATTAATTACACATTGTATTTATGAAATGTTATTGCTACTCTTAAAAAAAAAACACATCAGGCATGTATGTTGGCTGAAATCAAATCTCCATTTATTTTGGCAAAAAAGCAAACAAAAAACGAAGGGCAACAATTCAGAAATTAGCAGAAAATATGAAGTCATTGGACCCCAAATGCAGACATGACTATGATGAACAATAAGATATAAACAACAGCATGAAATCAGGAGCAGCAACCAAAGACATACATCATCCCAAGCTGTGGTACTCCATCAAACTGCAACTTCTGGAAGAGCAGCTTGAGGCCAGAGAATCACCTCCTGCTCTTCGCTGTAGCCTTCCTTCCACGCTTCCCTGCAGCATTCTCTCCACTGCCCCGTCCACGCACCCTTGCAGGCCGGGCCACTGTGGGTGGTAATGTGGCAGGAGGAGGAGGAGAAGGAGGAGAAGGAGGAGAAGGATTGGCCTGATGAGAGATATGGGTGGCCTCAGTCAGCTGCCCCCTCACCCCCATGTTAACTGCCATATAGATAATGTGCTCACAGAGGGCCCGTTGTCCCGCCTCTATTTGGAGCAACTTATCTGCCAGGTAACTACTAAAACCCTCCGTAGGGTTGAGGGGGGCCCTCAAGATGGCAGCAGCCTCACGAATCATCTTTAGTGACTCCTCCTCCACTTGTGTCATCCGCCGATGTTTTGGCGGTCTGACGTGGAGGGGAGCCACTTGTGAGACTGTGCTGCCACTAGGCCTGGGGACCTGCTGAGTCCCACTTGGCCCTGCCTCCTCCTGGCTGACACTCACCTCTGCCTCCTCCTGCCTGCCACATTCCTGAGCCTCTTCCTCCTGGCTGGCCTCATCCTGTTTTTAAATAAAAAAACATAGTTAGATTTTTTGGGGAATCTATCACACACAATTTGGATATCATGACTGGTGCATTTTTTTTTTTGGGGGGGGGTGTTATCATTTTGGGCTAATCCAACAATTTCATCACAATATTACTTAGAGGGCAATAATTATGTGCAAAAATACTATACCTGGCTAAAGATGCGAAGATATGGCACTTCAAGTTCATGTGGCTCCTCCTCCCCCTCTGCAGGGGTGGAGGGAAGGGTGGAAGGAACGCTGGAGGGAAGGGTGGAAGGAAGGGTTGAGGGAAGGCTGGAAATAGATTCCCTGGCCTCGATCTGGTCATCTAGAAATTGAAGATGTTTGTAGTACCACAGCTTGGGCTGTACTACATCGTCGGCTGCTGCTCCTGATCTCTTCGACTCGCGCACTTCTTTGTATTTTTTTTTATAGGAATTACGCAGGTTGTTGATTTTATTATTTATCATAATGTAGTCTGCACCTGGGATCCATGGCTTCATATCATCTGCTAGTTTTGTAATAGTTGCCCGACGTACATCACTCTTTTGGTACGCTGGATGCTTGAGTTCCCACAGGTTGCGCAGTTCTTTATATTTCTCAATAAAAATCAACATGACATCCGGCTCACGTAGTTTATGCATATTTTATTGTCTGCAAGTAAAAAAACAAGGGAAAAAAAAGACAGATCAGATTTGATCCTCCTCAACTTATCACAATATTGCCCTTTACAATCATGAACCATTATAGGCCACTGCAGGCCTCAGTTCCCTTCTTACGTTAGTTGTGTTCGTTTGTGCACTTCCGGTCGTCCTTACTCCGCGCATCCCTAATAACTTCTTTCCCCTTTTTATACCTTGCGCATGCGTGTAACTCCGCCCTCGTCGCCCGTCCATGACGGTCTTTTTCTGCATTTCCCCGCCCCTTAACGATCGGCGCACAGGGTGAGACGGCGACATGTCGCAGACACAGGTGGCTTCTTTATTAGAAATTACCGACGAGGAAAGCCCGGAGGCGGAAACGTCCCGATCCAGTAAAAAAAGATACAAGGCGACTAATATGTCATTTGCTGAGATGGCGGAGATGGTGGACATTCTGCGGAGGAAGGATTACGACGGCAAGCATGGCCCATACGACACCCCTAATCTCCAGATGTCTCAAATTATGGACAAAGTGGCGAGGACACTCTATGAAAAATATGGGGTCAGGAGATCCAAGGAACAACTCCGTAAAAGGTGGTCTGACCTAAAGCTGAGGGAGCCGGAGCAGTATAGGAGGCTTCAAAAAAGCAGAGAAAAAAGTAAGCTTTTATTTTTACTGTGTTCTTTCACATTGTAATATGTATTCTTCCATGTTTTGCACCATGTGCTTGGCTTTACTGGTTTCACATTTTAAAATGACAACTTTTATGTTAAGTTGAGAGTCCACTTATTTGGTAAATGTGTCGTAAAAAACACTTGATCGTCTTCCCCAAAACATGTTTGGCACATATCCACGTAAGCTACATGTGGGCATGCCTCATTTTAATTAAACAATGTTTATCTACACATTGTTGGCTAGATGATGTGTTGTAAGTAAAACTAGAATGTGAATGAAAGGCTAAACTGGATTCTGGGTAAAGGAGATGACACTCCAGCAGTTGTGTACTCAGCTTTTTTGTCTGGAGCAAGATACTATAGTCTGGGCCACATGACCAAATTTATAAACGGGGTCACACACAGGTGGTCCAGTGGATACCTTGGTGGTTATCCAAGTGTATTTGTGAGTGTCCTAAAAAATAACATGCTGCTTTGTAGAGTTCGCAAGATCTCATATGTTCATCTTGGAACTCAGGCCCAAATATCAATTGTACCCCACTTCAAAACAATGAATCCATTTTCAGGCCGAAAATCTATGTGTGCTAAAGGATACATTATTTTTGCCATTCCCATAGGGGAGAGGAGACTGGGAGGACACCAAGCTGAGGAGACGAGGAATCAAAGACCACAGAAACTCCCCGAAGATCACAAAGCAGACCAAGATCAGCATGTTCAGGAGGTGGAGGAAGCGGAAGTGGAGGAAGGGGAGGTGGAGGAAGGAGAGGTGGAGCTTATCAGCACAACAGGTCAGTGTCTGTCACCACAACTTCAAGGTAAATACAGATGTAGGCCTGCATATTTCAATTTTTTTTTTAGGGGCTGAACGTGGTGGTGTGTCAAGAACTCCAAATCCTCCATTCTCGAGTGCTAGCACAAAAATAATCATTCAGGAAATAATGGAATGTAGTAGCGAAATGGACATTATGCAAACTCGAATGAATGTGATTGAGCAGAAATATAAAAATATTATCGATATTTTGGGGCGAATAGTCTGAACCCCCCCTTTTTAAGTGTGCTATTTGGCATCCAAAATGTGCAACGGGATTTCAACCTGCCCAAATGTGAAAATGCACACAGTGACTCAACATGTGCTATCTGCCGTCACAGGATATCTATGTCCCTGTTTTGGGGGTGCAACTTCTTCCTCCCTACTAAAGTAGGTGAGAGGAAGGGTTTTCACCCCCAAAGCACGTCCATTGATCCCCCATGATGGCAGATAGCACATGTTTACCTTAGCCATGGGATCATGTTGAAGATACCCATTTGAGCCCCAAAAAGAAAGTGTGGTTCTTCACATTTGGGATGGATCAGGGGTGACATCACCCCATCTCATGTTTGTCTTTTTCACTGTGTTATTTTTTGAATGTTTTAAAAAAAAGTTTGGGATTTTGACCCATGCATGTTTCTGCAAAAAAAAAACTCCAAAAAATAAATAAAATAACATTGTTTAATCTAGAAAACCACCAAAAAATTTGGTGCACAAAGTAAAAAGATTCTGGAAGTCTAAAAAAGGTGTGGCTTGTTCTTTCTTTGCTCAATAGCAGTTCTGAAGATGCAAAATCAAGGTTTTTACCAGTGAGAATTGAGGCTATTTACTAAGGACAAATACACTTGGCACTACTAGAACCTGGGAGACACATAAACCGAAAATACAAGAATGACAAAACAAGTTTGTAGTAAATATAAAACAAATTTTTATTAGCAAAAAGCTAAAGGTCAAATGTGGTCTGGCATTACGATGGCCCCCCTACCCGTGAAGTACTCAACGTATTTCTCACGTACTTCACGGGCACTTTGGGGGGCCAAGCCAGTACGGGCAGTGTTGAGGCTGGTCAGAATGGTCATTTGGGATGGACCGGCCTCAGGCCCAACTGATGACACATATGTAGATGATAATTGTCTTAGAAAGTTGTGCAATATGCAGCAGCAGTACACAATGTGGTTCAGCTTGTATTCCGCCAAATGTATAGCTGTCTGAAACAGGCGGAACCGGCTGGCCATTATCCCGAAGGCATTCTCCACAACTCTCCGGGCTCTGGCCAGCCGGTAATTAAAAACCCTCCTCTCCGGGGTGAGGGTGCGTTGGGGAAACGGCCGCATGAGGAGTGGTCCAAGTCCAAAAGCTTCATCCGCGATGAAAACGAACGGTAGTCCTTTCACATTGTCTGCATCTGGAGGCAGTGCAAGACCCCCAGCCTGCAGACGGTGAGCGAACTCCATCTCGGCGAATACTCCGCCATCGGACATCCAGCCGTTCTTCCCCATGTCCACATACAGGAACTCGTACCGTGCCGACACCACCGCCATTAACACTATGCTATTAAAACCTTTATAGTTGAAATAGTATGACCCCGAACGGGGTGGTGGCACTATGTGGACGTGCTTCCCATCAATTGCCTCTGCGCAGTTGGGGAAGTCCCAGCACTGGGCAAATTGATCAGCCACAGTCAGCCATTCCTGTGGTGTGCTAGGGAACTGTGGAGTCAAACAAAAAAAAGACATTAGTACGTTTTCTGTTTACAGTGCAAGCAGATTACACACAAAGACATTGTTGACCAACATCATTCTAACATTATTATTTAAGGGAGTATTTCCTACCAAAAAACAAAGGCCCACTTAGCAGATGCCTCACCCCCGCTGAGTGGACATTCTCAAATAATCTAAGGGGGGGGGGTTTGAGGTGATTGTGGGGGATCAAAAAAAAGGCTCCACCACTCTGCTGATCTTCATTGAGAACTAAAACTATTTTAAGATTTTTAGGGGGGGAGGGAGGGTTGTCAAACTACGAGGGCACTGACCCAAAAAATTAAAAAAGGAAAAAAGAAGGCTAGCTGTGTTTGGGCCCAGGATAGCATGCTGGAGAGGTTAGTGAAGGGAAATAGGCATGCAGGCCGGAAAAAAGGCCATTACAGGTTAAAAGATGCATGAGGAAAATGGGGACATTACCAGGATATTACAAACAGGCAAATTTGTGAAGGAGGATAAAAATTAATAACATTATCAAACAATCCAAACATATAATGTGATGTTAAAGGGGCAAACTTACCTTCATATAGTCCTTCTGCAGGACCTGAATAATGGCCGAACACATCTCAGGGATAATGATCCCGAGAGCCTGAGGGGAGATGCCTGTTGTGAACTTGAGGTCCTGCAAGCTTCTCCCAGTCGCCAGGTATCTCAACGTGGCAATAAGCCTCTGCTCGGCAGTGATGGCCTGGCGCATCACAGTGTCCTGCCTCGTTATATAGGGGGACAGCAAATCCAACAGACAGTGAAAAATGGGGTCCGTCATCCTAAGATAATTCCTGAAATTATCAGGATTATTCTCATGGATTTCCCGCAGCAGAGGCATATGAGAGAATTGGTCCCGCTGGAGCAACCAATTCTTAGTCCATGAACTCCTCCTCACCCTGTTCACAGACTGAACTCGGGTTACAGTGTTAACTGCAACACCAAGTCCAAAGCCAGCACGAGCTTGAGAACGAGAACGCACTTCAAACATGGTCTTAAACCGGTCGCCTGGTCAGAACTAACTCAAACAGAACGCACCGTGGAACAGCAAGGCCTGAGAAGAACGACCTGAAAAACAGTAAACGAATGGCCAAGAAGGCACTGCAAGGCAGTAACGACCTGACTGCATGCACTGAATAACAAATGCGAACCCACAAGCACAAACTGAACACCAGGAAACGATCTGCAAAGCACGGAGACTGAAAAGCGCAAATCGGCTCTCACCAAACTTTTACTAACACGCAGTAACACAAAATCAGCAAAAGTAGCCCAAGGGGTGGCGCCATTAGATTTGTTCTTCCCTTTTATAGCACCGTCGTACGTGTTGTACGTGCCCTCGTTTTGTTGCCATCGGTTTTGGAACTGATGGTGTGTGGCCAAGACTGATGAAAAACAGTTTCATCGGATTTCCGATGGACAAATCCATCGGACGAAAATCCATAGGTTATCCGATCGTGTGTACAGGGCTTGACTCTCTTTGTGATGGCAACACTGTCGATAAAGCCTTGAATAAAGCCTATGAGACATCGCTAAACCAGGAAAAGACACCAGTGATGTTGGCAATTATAGGCCGATCTCGCTAATTAGTAACAATTCAAAAATCTTAACTAAATCTTAACTAGAGTTATTTCCAACAGACTTTTGGCCTTTATCACCAAATATGTTCACAAGGATCAAGCGGGCTTTATTCCGGGGAGACAGGGCCCAGAACAGATACAGAGAGCAATTGATGTAATTTATTTGCTCTGCTCACAGTGGGGTGGGAGACCTCCACAAGAAAGCTTTCTGTTATCAATTGATCTACAAAAGCATTTGATACGGTGGCCTGGGCATACCTCTTTGAAGTCCTGGAGAGATGGGGCTTCGGCCCGCGCTTTCTAGGAACACTTCAAGCACTGTGCTCCAATTCTAGTGCACAGGTGCGCCTCCTAGGACATTACTCCAATTCCTTTAACATAGCAAAAGGTACACGACAAGGTTGCTACCTCTCGCTGCTCATCTTTGCTACAGCAATCGAGACACTGGCCATAGCAATTAGAAGCCACCCTGACATCCGGGAGTAAAGCCCTACAGAGCATAAATGCACACTATTTGCTGATGACCTCCTCTTGTTTGTTTCCTTACCTTTTATCATAGTCCCTAACATTTTTAACTACTTCCTGCCCAAGGTACTCAATAGGATGTCCTTGAATTTGTGCGGGTATATCTGAATGATGCCTGCAGCTACAGGCATTCAGATATCGTCTTTTTCAGCTGGCGATTCTCTGCACCATAAGAATGATCATAGCTGCTGTTCCACCGCTTGATCGTTCTTACGGGCGGCGAGATTGTATCCTCCAGGATAAGGTTGGGAAATTTGAACTTATCTGGGAACCCTGGGCAGACTACATCCATACCCAATACCGCAACCTTCTTTGTGATTGCACATCTCCTTTTCTCCTCCTCCCCCTTCCTCTCCAATTCCTTTCTCCACACAACCTTCTCTTTTTCCTTTCTCATCTCTTAATTTGTTTGGTTTCAATAAAGTTATGCTTGGACATTGGTTACTTAAAGCAATTTCCCATCCGCTAACTCAATACAAGCGGACCAGGGAGGTGCTGTGAACCCTTATCTCAGCCCCTCCTGTCCTTGTTGGTAACTAGATCACATCTACAGTGTATCTGTCATGGAGATCCTGCCAGGAACAGACGCCCGGGACTTCCTGGGTCCCGTTTGCGTGCGCGCGCATGCACGTGCGCGCGCACACCCCGCAGGTGACGCCAGAAGGGCTACTTAAACCCCTCACTTGCAGACAGTCCCTGCTGTCTGCTCTACAGCATATACCCAAAGTGACCTGATCTGTTTAATCACCTGTACCTGACCCGGCTTTCAGTGACCCTCCTGCCTTCCACCTGTACCTGACCCTCGGCCTGTCTCTGACTTCCGTATTGCCTGATCCTTCTGTACCTCGCTGCCTGCCCGTTTACCCAACCCTGGCTTGTCTGACGATCCTGCCTGATCCAGGTTCCTGATCACCTGCCGCTGCTCGGTGGTTCCAGTCTACCTGCTGTGCCTCCCGGTTCCGGTCACCTGCTGTAGTTCCTGGTTCCTGTCTACTCACCTGCTGGTTCCAGTCTACCTGCTGTGCCTCCCGGTTCCGGTCACCTGCTGTAGTTCCTGGTTCCTGTCTACTCATCTGCTGGTTCCAGTCTACCTGCTGTACCTCCCGGTTCCGGTCACCTGCTGTATTTCCTGGTTCCTGTCTACTCACCTGCTGGTTCCTGATCACCTGCCGCTGCTCGGTGGTTCCAGTCTACCTGCTGTGCCTCCCGGTTCCGGTCACCTGCTGTAGTTCCTGGTTCCTGTCTACTCACCTGCTGGTTCCTGATCACCTGCTGCAGTCCTTGATCCTGCCAGGGACTCGTACCCCTTCCACCTCCGTGCCTCCTGTTATACCACCAGGGGCCGCTGGTGGGAGCTGTAAGGGAGGCCTCCCTCTGCTAACCGGGCTCGTCACCTTCAGGTACGTGACAGCAGCAGACAGCCATGTCTGAGCCCGAGCAGGGAGCCTCACCTATGGAGGAACTATGCCGACACCTGGCGGGACTGACCGAGGCCGTCAAGAGCCTCCAGCAAGGCTACACTCACCTGGAAGGACAAGTGCTGGCCCTCACCAACCCCGTTGGAGCTCAAGGGGGTCCAAGTGCCTCCACTTCCTCTGCCGGAGCAGGAGCTGCACCCACAGTGGTCATGCTTCCCCCTGAACCCAGGGTACCTACGCCCGAAAGATTCTCCGGAGACCGAAGCAAGTTCAGGGCTTTCCGGAACTCCTGTGAGTTGTACTTTGCCTTACAGCCCCGCACTTTCTCCTTAGAAGCCACCAAGGTGGGCTTTGTAGTTTCACTGCTTTCCGGAGACCCACAGAACTGGGCCCACCGCCTGCTAGAACGTAAAGATGCATCCTTGGACAGCCTCACTCTTTTTTTTGACGCCATGGCCCAACTGTATGAGGACCCTCAGCTCTCGGTCACTGCAGAGAACGCCCTGCGGACCCTTCAGCAGGGACGCAGAGCAGCGGAAGACTATGTAGCTGAATTCAGGCGCTGGAGCGCAGATACCAGCTGAAATGACGCTGCCCTCCGTCACCAGTTTCATATAGGCCTTTCTGACCCCCTGAAGGACGAACTGGCTAGTGTCGGAATACCAGAGAATCTGAACCTGCTGATCGATCTGACAATTCAGATTGACCGACGCCTGAGGGAACGGAGGGCTGAGAGGGCCACGGGCTTCACCCGGCCAACCTGGATGCTTCCCCGGGTCCCTAGTCATCTGCACCCAGCTCCTGCAGCACCTCTGACCCCCTCGCACGATGCTCCTGAACCCATGCAGCTTGGGGTCCTCGCCCTTCCCTTACTCCGGAGGAACGCCAACGCTGGCGTGCGCATAACCTGTGCCTGTACTGCGGGGAATCCGGACACTTCGTTAGGAACTGTCCTCTGAAGTTCCGTAAGTGCTTATCAGTTTCTCCTGTTGTGATCAGCCCTCAGACCAAATCCTCCTCTCACCTTGCTCTTTCTATCTCCCTGCAGCTCCCAGGAAGGACCCTGCAAGTGTCCGCAATTATTGACTCTGGGGCTTGTAGTTGCTTCATGGACTCAACTTTTGCCCGCACTCAACTGATCCCTCTATTTCCCAAGACCCATGGACTACGTGTTCACCTGGCTGACGGGTCCGTTATCAAGTCGGGGCCCGTGGTCAAGGAGATGGCTCCCCTACCTGTCACTGTCCCCACCTCTACCGGGGTGCACCGAGAATATCTACGGCTGGACATTATCTCTTCTCCACTGTTCCCCATAATTCTCGGTATGCCCTGGCTACAAGCCCACAATCCTACCATCAACTGGGTCACGGGGGTGATCACTTTCTCTTCCTCCTACTGCCAACAGTCCTGCGGCTCACACAAGCCCCCTGGGCCTGCCACTTTAATGTGTACCGACACTGGGGCCGGAATACGTCGGGCCATCCCTGACGCTTACCTGGACTTTCTTGATGTGTTTAGTAAACAGGGGGCAGAGACACTACCACCCCACCGGGCCTACGACTGCCCCATCGATCTACTTCCCGGAGCAGCTATTCCTTTCGGTAGGATCTTCCCTTTAACGGAGGTAGAACAGGGGGCTCTGAAGGAATACATCGATGAGAACCTTTTAAAGGGGTTCATTCGCCCCTCTACATCGCCAGCAGGCGCAGGCATTTTCTTCGTGGAGAAAAAGGACCATACCCTTAGGCCATGCGTGGACTACCGTGAACTAAATAAGGTCACCATTAAAAATCGCTACCCTCTTCCTCTGGTACCAGAGTTATTCCAAAGATTGGGAGCTGCCGTGATTTTTACTAAACTCGACCTCCGGGGAGCCTATAATCTGGTTCGAATCAAGGAGGGCGATGAGTGGAAAACTGCCTTCCGCTCCCGGTTCGGACATTTCGAGTATTTGGTGATGCCCTTTGGGCTGTGCAATGCCCCTGCCACCTTCCAGTATTTTATTAATGATGTACTTCGGGACTTTTTAGATCTCCTAGTGATTGCTTATTTAGATGACATACTAATCTTCTCTTCCTCCCTTGACTCCCATCGCAGGCATGTCAGAAGTGTGTTAGACCGGCTTCGACAGCATAGTCTATATGCGAAGGCTGAGAAATGCGAGTTTGAGCGGGAGAGCATAACATTCCTGGGATTGATCATCTCTGGCGAAGGCATCAGGATGGACCCACAGAAGATCACCGCAATCTTGGACTGGCCAGCGCCAATGGATAAGAAAGGAATCCAACGATTCGTTGGATTCGCTAACTTTTATCGTAAGTTCATCCGAGGGGTTCTCCGCCATCATTGCGCCCATTACCCAGTTAACCAAGCAGGGAACCCGTTTCCACTGGTCCCCTGAGGCCCAAAAGGCCTTCGAGGCTCTCAAGGGTCTCTTCACCTCTGCATCTATCTTAAAACATCCAGATTCCTCTCTACCATTTGTGCTTGAGGTAGATGCTTCTGAGGTCGCTGTAGGGGCAATATTGTCACAGAGGCAAGGAATCAAGGCGTTGCTTCATCCAGTGGCCTTCTTTTCTCGCAAATTATCTGCGGCAGAGAAGAACTATGACGTGGGAGACCGGGAACTCTTGGCGATCAAGTCCGCCCTGGAAGAAGGGCGGTACTTACTTGAAGGTGCTGCTCACCCGATCTTAGTATTTACCGACCACAAGAACTTAGAGTACCTGAAAACTGCAAAGAGACTAAAACCACGACAAGCCAGATGGGCCCTTTTTTTTCCCGGTTCTCCTTCCATGTCACATACCGCCCCAGTGCCAAGAACACTAAACCTGACGCGTTGTCCCGAATGTTCCATGGATCCAAAGAACTCTCCTCACCCGATACAATTCTCGCTCCTGGGAACTTTCTTCTACTTCAGGAGGACCTACTTACCCGGATCAGACAAGCCACCACTAGACAGGAACTCTCTTCTGAGCTGGACCTGCAGACCAAGGATGGATTACTCTGGCATCAAGACAGGATATTCGTACTAGAAGAACTAAAGATAACTGTGCTAGAGCTCTGCCACGATCATGCCCTTGCGGGGCACTTTGGAGTGGCTAAAACCACTGAGTTGGTTCAACGTACCTTCTGGTGGCCTCGACTACGCGAGGATTGCAGGAAGTTCGTGGAGTCCTGTACTACATGTACCCGGAATAAAGGGTCCAGATCCAAAGCCTTGGGACTACTGAGGCCCTTACCCGTTCCGGATAGACCGTGGAAAATGCTTTCTATCGACTTTATAGTTGAACTGCCCCCGGTTGAGAACCATACCACTATCTTTGTGATAGTGGACCGTCTGTCCAAGATGGCACATTTTGTTCCTATGAGAGGGACCCCCTCGGCCCCGGAAACTGTGCAAATATTCATTAAAGAAGTCGTCAGGCTCCACGGGGTACCTGCTAATATAGTCTCCGATCGGGGGTACAATTTACCTCCCGGTTCTGGAGGTCCCTCTGCAAGACCCTGGGAATAGAACTATCATTCTCTTCGGCCTACCACCCCCAAACCAACGGACAGACGGAGAGAACAAATCAGACCCTCGAGCAATATTTGCGTTGTTTCTCCTCCTTTGCTCAGAATGACTGGCTCTCCCTGCTTCCGCTAGCTGAGTTCGCCTACAATAATTCCATCCACTCCGCAACTAACCAGACCCCATTCTTCGCGAACTTCGGGTTTCACCCCACATTTCTGCCCAACTCTCTTCCAGAGTGCTCGGTGCCCGCAGTTCTGGAAAAGGTGAATTTCTTCTCCTCTAACAACCAGCTTCTACGCGAAACCATGGCGAAAACTCAGGAGTATAACAAGATGGTCAATGACAGGAGGAGACGGGGTGAATTAGCGCTGGCACCAGGCGACCAAGTATGGCTCTCTACCATCAATCTAAGATTGGCTTGCCCGTCCAAAAAATTGGGTCCCAAGTTTCTAGGGCCATTTCCTGTCAAGAGGAAAATTAACGAAGTGGCCTACGAGCTGGAGCTCCCCGACTCCCTGAGGGTCCACCCTGTTTTTCATGTGTCTCTGTTGAAACCATCAGTTTCCAACCCATTCCCAGGTCGGACCCCGATTCACCCTGATCCCATCATCATAGACGGGGAACAGGAATTCGAGGTAGAAGCTATTTTGGACACACGAAGAAGAAATAACCGGAATCAATTCTTAATAAAATGGAAGGGTTACGGACCAGAGGAAAACTCTTGGGAACCGGAAGAGAACATTCACGCCAAAGACCTGATACAAGCCTTCAGGAGGTGTCACCCCGAGAAGCTTACCCGTAGGGGCATCTGGAGACTGCCCCTTGGGGGGGGGCAATGTCATGGAGATCCTGCCAGGAACAGACGCCGGGACTTCCTGGGTCCCGTTTGCGTGCGCGCGCATGCACGTGCGCGCGCGCACCCCGCAGGTGACGCCAGAAGGGCTACTTAAACCCCTCACTTGCAGACAGTCCCTGCTGTCTGCTCTACAGCGTATACCCAAAGTGACCTGATCTGTTTAATCACCTGTACCTGACCCGGCTTTCAGTGACCCTCCTGCCTTCCACCTGTACCTGACCCTCGGCCTGTCTCTGACTTCCGTATTGCCTGATCCTTCTGTACCTCGCTGCCTGCCCGTTTACCCGACCCTGGCTTGTCTGACGATCCTGCCTGATCCAGGTTCCTGATCACCTGCCGCTGCTCGGTGGTTCCAGTCTACCTGCTGTGCCTCCCGGTTCCGGTCACCTGCTGTAGTTCCTGGTTCCTGTCTACTCACCTGCTGGTTCCAGTCTACCTGCTGTGCCTCCCGGTTCCGGTCACCTGCTGTAGTTCCTGGTTCCTGTCTACTCACCTGCTGGTTCCAGTCTACCTGCTGTACCTCCCGGTTCTGGTCACCTGCTGTAGTTCCTGGTTCCTGTCTACTCACCTGCTGGTTCCTGATCAGCTGCCGCTGCTCGGTGGTTCCAGTCTACCTGCTGTGCCTCCCAGTTCCGGTCACCTGCTGTAGTTCCTGGTTCCTGTCTACTCACCTGCTGGTTCCTGATCACCTGCTGCAGTCCTTGATCCTGCCAGGCACTCATACCCCTTCCACCTCCGTGCCTCCTGTTATACCACCAGGGGCCGCTGGTGGGAGCCGTAAGGGAGGCCTCCCTCTGCTAACCGGGCTCGTCACCGTCAGGTACGTGACAATATCTCATTCTAACACTCGATCCCATTGCCATTTTAGAATCACAACCTGGTTACCTAGGGGTGCCCCGGCGCACTCCCATCCCAGAACAGATAGATTCACTGCTGAGGGGGCACCTGAGAGCTATGTTTCACAACTATTGCCCAGTGCATGGCTCTCGGGATCCCCCACCCTGTACATCATGTTTCCCAAGAGGTGGATCTAGGATCAACCGTCATATTTCTCATGATGATCATTTTCTCCATTCCATGTTCTTCTGGAGTTGTGATTATATTCTTATATCGTTGTAATTGATGTCAATTCCTGCTTACTGGTTATAATGTTCAGTATTCTTATAATATTCATTTAAAAAATATGATTGAAAATAGTGTATTTAGTCACATTAAGAACGTAGTATAATGACTATCATCAAAGTACAGTAAACCATTGCATCCAATCAGAATATATTTTTTTACATATCTGACTACGCTAAATTGGGATGCAATTAGTTTCTCTGGGTTAATAAACGTTGTACTGCTTTGGTGAACCAAACACAAAATGAAAGAATGTACTGTATTATTACTTGCACTATTTTTCCCTCTCATGTCTTATATTAAAATATATGCCAATAAAAATATAGCCCAAATATAGCTGCGCTAGGTGAAAAAAATCAAGCTTCCTAATATTCTTATACTAGTAAAATGAAACCACAAACAAAATATTATAAATCAACGTATGCTTCCAATATATTGTGCACTTAATAGTCATTACGTGCCCATCAAATCATATAGTGCTCTGTGCTTCTACTTGTACTCCAATTAAATTCTTCTGTAAAAACAAATCACCCGTGTGCCACCACCTTTAACACAAACCACTTACCGTATCACCATGACCCTTTATCACAATATGGGTCATGGAGCTCCTTTGCCCTTTAAGAGAGGGGGGTCCCAGACCAGTAGCTCTTTCTCCTCCAGAATTACTTGGTTTATAACTCACTGAAACCTAAGAGGACACTATCAGGTGTCCAATCTCTGCCAAACAAGGGTTTTCCAGGGAGTCCACTGATGCAAACTGATTACAGATTCTACTAGGGTGCTTTTAGAGGAGTTCCCTCTCAAAATAAAGGCCCCTCCAAAGCACTCTAGCAACATACCGATGGGTGCTGGCTCTTTGGCACAACTGGTGCTCAAAAAAGGATGCCAACAAGGGGGGATTCTATTCTTAAAAGCTTAATGCATATCATCATCAAGAAACCAGTGCTTTGAGAAGGAGACCCCAGTTTTTCAGAGGACCCCTCCCAAAGCCCCTTGAAAAGCATGTGAGCTGGCATCCATATAGCAGAATGCTAAGTTATCACTCCTATCATGGGGATCCCAGCCTACAAGTATTGTGTGCCAGGCTGGTAAGCTTTATTTTTAAAAACATAAAATGCAAAAAAGATACATAACAATCAAAGTTTTCAAACTGTTTAAAAACCCCAGGTTCTCAGTGTTACTCAGACACCACGAGAGGGGGGTGTGGCCGCAAGATGGTGGAGTAGAGTAACATACGCTCAGAGCTCTCTCCACCCGCCCGGCTGATTTGAAATGAAATGAAGATAGGAACTGCGGGTTATACATCCTTACATCCTTGTTTCCAGAACCATATGGGATAAGCTTTAACTTACATTCCGTTTACTGGCTCGTGTTACCGGAGGTCCCTTGAGGCTTGCCTGACGTGGTATGAAGAGGAGGGAAGGTAAGGTTAAAGCCAGGGCTCCGCAAACATCCGATCCGGCACCCCAGTCATTGCAGCCTGAGATAAGGAGCTATTTTCCCTTAACCCGTGCAGCAGCTGCTGCATTGAACCGTGAAGCTAGAAATAAATCACGTGAGGCTGGAACATGCCTGGAGAGGTGCCTGTTGAACAAGCACAGCGAGCAGAGGGATATCGCAGTGAACAGGCAGACTGAGCAGAGGGACCTCACAGAGACACCAACACAAACTGTGATAATAGAGGTGAGTGAGGAGAAGGGAGAGAGAGAAATGGAGCCACAGAAACCTCAGGAGAGTTTAAACTTGTTTAACACATCTCAGCCAGGCCCAGGAGAACAGGAGATAGACCTGAGAACTCTGTTACAAGCCCTCCCAACCCATGCAGATTTACAGACACTTCCAACCAGAGCAGATATGGAAATGTTTGTGTCGCGTGTGGAAGAAGACATGGAAATATTGGTTGCCTGGGTAGAAGAAGTACATCGGAGAGATCTGGAAGCAGTGCGCGGTGACATACAACATTTAACAGATAAGTTAAATAACGATGAGGCACTGTTAGCATCCTTAGAGAAACGTATCATACATTTAGAACAAGGGCAGACACACTGTTTCTCTCAGGTAAATGTAATACGGTTAAAGTTGGAAGAAATTGAAGACCGTAGTCGCCGTAAGAACTTGAGGTTCAGGGGGGTCCCAGAGACAATTGAAAGAGAGAGATTACAGGAGACTATTCAGGCGATATGCCTTCAGCTGGCTACCCCACCCCCTTCTCAGACCTTTGAGTTTGAAAGACTCCATAGATCCCTGGGCCCCCGTTCAGTAAACGTGAATAGGCCCAGAGATGTGATTTGCTGCTTCCACAGGTACGCACATAGAGAGATGATAAGCCGCGTAGCCTGGGATACGGGGGAAATTTTGTATGAGGGATCTCAGATAAAGATTTTGCCCGACCTCTCCAGAGCTACTTTACAGCAGGCGGCGATGCTGCGTCCCTTGTTGGATGGAATCAGAAAATCTGGAGGTTCTTACCGTTGGGGATACCCATTTTCCCTTACCATAAAGAGAAACAGGCGGTCATTTTTCTTACAACAGCTGTCAGACTTACCTGATTTGTTTGAATTTTTGGAAATAGAAGCACTGGAAGTACCAGACTGGTTACAATATAACCCAGGATTAATGAAGCGGAAAATAAACCTATTGGAGCCAACAGGCTTACTAGTGCAGTAGAACGTAGATGGAGAGACAGCAGAAGGCCTTTTAAAGGGACCAAGCTAAGTTAAGAGCAGTAGGAGCAGCAATGGAATCTTAGTTCCTTACGTCTTGAGTCACATCTCTATTACACCTGGCGCCTTGGACTTTTTTCCCCTCTCTCCCCCCCCCCCCTCTCTCCCCCTCGCCATCAGAGATTTGGATACCACCTGCCCAAAATTTTTTTATTTTTGGGTGTGAAGTCTGTTTTTTTTTTTTTCTCTCCCACCCTGGTGGGGAGAGCCCCCACCTGTTGGCCCCTCCCGCCTAACCCGCAGGCCCGCCTCAGGTCCCCCGCTGATCCTCTAAGTGCTAAATCATCTATCTTTGGACTATATTTGGACTTGTTTTAAGATAGTAGATCTGTGGTTTTCCCCCTTTTTTTTCCTTGTTTTTTGTAGTTTGATGCTTTTCTTTTTTTCTCTCCTCTCCCATTCGTTCCCTTCCATAGCCAATTTATTTTTAATTATTTTTTTTGATTTATTTTTTTGTTGATTGACACATAGACACATAGAACCCACAACAGAGGAGAGATCCTCAGACACTAGATTTTATTTATTTTTTTCACTCGTATTTATAAATTATTTTTTAATTCTTACACCTAATTATTGATATAACAACTATAGGAACACTATTTAAATTATATTATTTACCTGATTCACCTGATTTGACACTTAATCTGACACACTAGACACATACACAGATTTTTATTTATTTTTAACAATTAAAATAAGATAAACATATAATCTCTTAAACGGTTAAGTGATTGGAGCGGAGGTGAAGGGATATGGAGAGGGGGGGGGGAAGGAGCCTGTTGAAAAGGGAAACGAATAACAGGAAATAGGGAGGTTCTCCCCTATAACACTGTACAATATAAGGTGGGTGTAAATAGGTTACTGTGGTGTACAGGTCCGGATATATGTTGTAGGGGGGGGTGGGGCGGGCTGGGGGGGGCACAGGTAGAGGGAAAGGGAGAGAGGAGAGAGAGGAGGAGGAAGAGTAGAAAATGTAGATATATATGAAGTAGAAAGATGAGATAAGAGGAAGAAGTGTTGAGGCAACCTTACCTATTATATGTGAGTCATATACCTATCTTAACGATCTTTAATGTATGTTTAGAAGGGCGCCCCTTTCCTTACTTAACCTTTCAGTTTTGTATTTGGTTAAAAATTAATGTATAATTAAATTTATAAATGTACTTATATACGATAACAAACTATGAGGAGCTACATTATACCCTAGGTTTAGAAGAATCTTGATTATTTGTTATTCTAATCTCTTATTTTTACTTTTTTAATTATGAAAATACATTAATATGGTTTTATTCTTAGAGTTTTCTTAGACAAAGGTCCCTACCTAGGCCTCCCTTAAACGCGAGGATACTAGTGAAAGATAATTTGAAAGTAGTACCGCCCAATCTATCAGTACAGTAAATAATTTTCTAAGGGGCTGGGAGAGCCATAGTAGAGATATAATTTAACGATTTAAACTTGGAGGTAAATTAAGAAAAGATAAAGAATAAATGATGTTTAATTATTAGATAATAAGGTAATTTTTATATGTTGGTTTGTTAACGGACAAAGAAATGGTCCGGAGCCTGGGGACTGCTCCAATTTTGTTTAAGTATAATAGATATGTAAGCTGTATTGACTAGATATAAGAATAGAAAGGATGTAGACTTATTTCAATGACCCTGGTGAAATAGTACTTATTCCACTAAAAAGACGCGATTAATTAAAGGGGTTGGGGGAGGGGGGAGAGAGGAAGGGGGAGTAGGAAGGGAGGAGAAGATGGAGGAATTAGACGTTATAAGTGATATGAAAGAAATTAAAGAATCTTAGTAAGAAAGGTGAACAGATAAAGTTTAGTGAGAGGAAGGAAAGATGGAAGGAGCGTGATTCACTAGAACAGACTATTGTTGCTCTTTCTGATATAAAAGTTGTGGAAACAAGGAGGGAAGGAAGGTTAAATGAAGATGAAAAGATATTGAGGATATGTTTAAGTTTGAATGTTAATGTAAATTGTAAAATAATAGCCGGGGGGGGGAGTAGGTCTGAGCTCCTCGGCCCACTTGGACCCAGCCCCCAAATAGGTTTTACACCAACTGAAGCCAGAGCAAATGGCTCAGTAAGGGTGTTTCCCCTTTAGGGGCTCAGAGGGAATAGAAGGTAGAGGGAGGGGGGAGAGAGGTTTTAGGAGTTCACTTTTTTTTTTTTTTCCTTTCTTTCTTTTTTTTTTTGGAGGAGAGATGGAGAGGGTGAAGATCACCTCCCTGAACGCCAAAGGACTTAATGTCCCAGAAAAAAGAAAGATGCTGTTGAATGACCTGAAGCGTTCAGGGACAGACGTTGCTTATATACAGGAAACACATTTCCGAGGGGGAGTGCTCCCATTTCTCCAAAACAGATTTTTCCCTTGTACATATCATGCACCGAACCAACAGGCAAAATCAAAGGGAGTTTCTATATTAATCTCCAACCGGATCCCATGGACCCTTGTGGATAAACAGGTAGATCCCAACGGGAGATTTCTCTTCCTTAAGGGATGTATTGGAAGTGTTAAAGTAACATTGGCCACAAAATTTATGCTCCAAACATACATCAAGATATTTTTTTGAAGAAAATTCTCTCTGAACTAGAGGAATTTACTGGGGGTAAATTGATTCTTGGGGGAGATTTTAATATCTCCCTAGACCCTAGAATTGATACCTCCTCAGGGTCATCATCAACCCCAGGAGGTATCAGAAGAGGTATCTTGTGGAAGATGCACGAATCACAATTAGTAGATGTTTGGAGGACCCTACATACAGAATAAAGGGATTATACCTTCTTTTCCAACCCTCATCAAGTGTACTCCCGGATAGACTTATTTTTGATTCCACATTACTTGTTATCAACTGTCTTAGAAACTAGCATTGGAAATATAACTTGGTCAGACCATGCTCCCATCACCTTGTGCCTTTCCCTGTCCAACATGGCTCATCCCCAAGAGAGATGTTGGCGATTAACACTCCAGAACCCCGAAGTGAGAGAAGACGTAAATAAAGAGATGATAGAGTACTTTCAAATAAATGATACTCCAGGAAGTGATCCGTGTATGGTCTGGGAGGCCCATAAGACAGTGATTAGAGGGATTTTGATCAAACATGGATCAATTCTGAAGAAGAGAAGAGAGAAACAAACTAGGATCCTACTAGAGGAGATTCACGCATTAGAAACGCAGCACAAAAACGTACAATTACCCTCGGTAGGTAGGGAATTAGGACACCTGAGAAGACAGCTAACTGATATTTTGCGCTTTAGAGCCAAAGCTATGATACAACGTGGAAAGAAAGCAAATTACGAATTAGGAGATAAATGCGGTAAACTGTTAGTCGGGAAAATTAAAGAAAAAAAACATATATACCACAAATAAAAGGGAGAGAGGGACAATTAATACGGACACCAAAAGAAATTGCCCAGACCTTCGGAGAGTATTATTCTTCCCTTTATAATCTAACACAAGCACCTGCGCCATTGTCTACTATAGAAGAGTACCTTTCATCAACAGGTCTTACTAGGCTACCATCTCCAACTCGACCATAATTTAGAAAAGCCCATATCCGTTGAAGAACTGAATGAGACACTAAAAACGATTAAATATGGAAAATCCCCGGGTCCAGACGGCTTTGGGATAAGATACTATAAAGAGTTTTCGGAGATATTGAGTAAGCATATGACAAAGGTATTCAATGCCGTGGGCCAGACCTCCGCATTCCCTCCGGATACATTAAGGGCTCATATTACGGTAATCCCGAAAGAAGGGAAAGACCCGGCGGAATGTGGAAGTTATAGACCCATCTCCTTGCTCAACGTTGATTTAAAACTCTTTACTAAAGTATTAGCTGCTAGACTTCAACCATGGCTTTCGCATTTAATAGACTTAGACCAAGTAGGCTTTGTCCCTACAAGGGAAGGCAGAGACAATACAACTAAGGTTCTTAACTTGGTCTATCATGCAAATGTGATGAATACACCGTGTGTGTTCTTGAATATTGATGCTGAAAAAGCATTTGACCAAGTGAACTGGCAGTTTCTTTTTGAAGTATTGAAACAGGTAGGCCTGGGAGATCGTATGGTCAACTGGATCTCAGGTGTCTATACGACCCCAGAGGCGGCGGTAAAAGTAAATGGTGTTTTTTCAAAATCTTTCAGGATCTCAAACGGTACGCGCCAGGGATGCCCCCTCTCTCCCTTACTCTTTGTTCTATCACTAGAACCTTTATTGAATAAAATTGGCCAAAACACAGACATACAAGGATTACAGGTAGGAGAAGGTACCCATAAGGTCTCAGCTTATGCAGATGACCTGCTGTTCTCCATGACGTCTCCACATACTTCTCTCCCTAATTTATTAGGAGAGATTGAGAAATACGGTACCCCGTCCAACTTAAAAATAAATCATACTAAATCTGAGGCTATGAGTGTCGCTTTAAAGCCATTACTATGTAATACTATCCAAACAAGTTTTGGTTTTAAATGGGGAAAGACACTTAAATATCTGGGTACAAATATACTAGCACAGAAAAAAGATACCTTCAAAATAAATTTTCTACCGATATATAATTTAATACGATCACTCCTTGATAAATGGCGGCATGGTCTACATTCATGGTTTGGTCGTATAAATATAATTAAAATGAACATCCTTCCAAAAAATTTATATTTACTTCAAGCATTACCAATTATGATCCCCACGACCTTTTTGTGTCAGGTACAAACACTCTTTACAAAATTTATATGGGCAGGGAAACGTCCAAGGATTAAACGAGACTTGCTGGCGCTGCCTAAATATTCTGGGAGGATGGCCGTTCCTGATATAACAAAGTACTACCAAGCAGTGCACTTGTTGAGGGTTGTCGACTGGTGCAGACATACTGATTTTAAAAGATGGATTGATATAGAACAACAGATGAGCTCTGTTCCCCTATGCAGAGCGCCCTGGTGTTACTCAGTACTACCGATCTCGCTCATCCTACATCCTAACATCCTACAACATCCTACATCCTACAATAGGCACAACTTTACGGGTTACAGTAAAGATCTGCCAAAATGTGAATTTTTCTTCAAAACAATCACCCTTGTTTCCCATTTTGGGAAATCCTAGTTTCAACCCAGGCATTACAAATTAATCATTTTATGAGATCCCTGGGTCCACCTATAAATTTTCAACGACAATTAACGGCCTTCGAATCATTCTGCGATGAGAAGGAACCACTCTCTCAGGGGATCTCTAAGATGTATAGATTGCTAAATAAACCCCCAGATGATTTTGAGATGTCGTACATTAGTAAATGGGAGAAGGATCTAAATAGGATTTTTACCCCACTCCAACGTAAACAGATTATCTATCTGACATTGAACTCCTCAGTCTGTACACGGATCCAGGAAGCTAATTACAAAATTCTGACGCAGTGGTATTATACCCCAGTACGACTTCATAAAATTTCTAAAGAAAACTCGGACAGGTGTTGGAGATGTGGGGAGGAAAGAGGATCACTATTACATATATTTTGGTCATGTAAAATAATAAGATCATACTGGACGGAGATCCAAAGAATTATACAAGAGCTTACGGACTTACAGCTACCGGATGACCCTGCACTCTTTCTTCTCCACTGCTCACAGACACCTGTTCAGACTTATAAAAGATCACTACTGTGTCATATGAATAATGCTGCTAAAGCAGGGATTCCGTTGCATTGGAGAGATACTAAATCTCCATCAGTTTTAGAATGGTTAAATAGGATTAGAGAGACAGAGGCCATGGAGGACTTGGTTCTCTCAGCAAAGAACAAGAAAGTCCAATATGAACAAACTTGGAGTAGGTGCAATCTCTATAGGAATTCAGAAAAGGGCAAGAGATTACTGGAGGAAGAATAGTAGAATGAGGAGTATTTAATGGGAAGTATATATATTATATATATGGACTACTTAAAGGAGATGTGTACCCTGCGTTGTGTACTTGATAGCCTTGCCATCACCCTCTCTCTTTTTGGAAATTATTTCTGGTTTTTTTTTCTTTTTTTTTTTCCTCCCCCCGCCCCTCTCCTCTTTTTACCCATATGCGGGGAGGGGAGGGAGGAGGGGAGTGGGGCTGGGGAATGAGTTTGGGGAATTGGGGAGGTTTGAAATACATTTTGTCAATATTTATATTTATCCCTAGTATATGGGGAAATGTTTTGCTTGTTGCTCTTTTCTTTGTGAACGACAAAACTTGGAAAAGAATATACAAAAAAAAAAACCCAGGTTCAGCATCTCATAGATAAATACTGCACTAAAACAAGAAACATTTTAAAATACACATTAATTTTAAACCAGTTAAAAGTTTAAATATTATGCAATGTGAAAAATTGACAAATGTTGGGTAAGATTCACAACAAATCTTTATTTTATTGAGTGATAACTAGTATGAATAGCACAGTAAACCCATTCTCATTGAAGAACACATATTGGGTAAATCATGCTTGAGGAAATCACATGGGTGACTCTTAATTTATGAAAAACAGCGTGGAGCAATTAATTTCCTAAAAGTAGGTGAACTTATTGACAAAACAAGGGGCAACATCTATACAATCATTTATTACAAAACAAGTTAAAAGTATAACTGTCATAATAAAAAGCAACACCCCAAAACATCAGTTAACACATTGTGCTACCCAACCCTGGGATGGAGTAAAGAGAGGACACTCAATTATGCACTTAGATCAGTGGTTCTCAACTCCTGCCCTCTGGACTAGGGATGAGCTTTATGTTCGAGTCCAACATGAGTTCGATTTGAACATTGGCTGTTAGCCGAATCGCGAACAATTTGGGGTGTTCGCTGCAAATTCGAAAGCCGCGGAACACCCTTTAAAAGTCTATGGGAGTAATCAAAAGTGCTAATTTTAAAGGTTAATATGCAAGTTTTGTCAAAAAAAGTGTTTGGGGACATGGGTCCTGCCCCAGGGGACATGTATCAATGCAAAAAAAAGTTTTAAAAATTGAATTTTTTTCGGGAGCAGTGATTTTAATAATGCTTAAAGTGAAACAATAAAATTGAAATATTCCTTTAAATTTCTTACCTGGGGGTGTCTATAGTATGGCTGTAAAGTAGCGCATGTTTCCCTTGTTTATAACAGTCTCTGCACAAAATGACATTTCTAAAGGAAAAAAAGTCATTTAAAACTACTCACGACTATAATGAATTGTCGGGTACCGGCAATACAGATAAAAGTCATTGAAAAAAACCCAGCATGGGTTCCCCCCTTAGTCCATTACCAGGCCCTTTGGGTCTGGTATGAATATTAAGGAGAACCCGAAAGAAAAAAAAATGCGTGGGTCCCCTGAAATTCATTGGTTCCCCCTTAGTCCATTACCAGGCCCTTCAGGTCTGGTATGGATTTTAAGGGGAACCCCGCACCAAAATGTAAAAAAAATGGCGTGGGGTTCACCCCAAAAATCCATACCAGACCCCTATCCGAGCACGCAACCTGGCAGGTCACAGGAAAAGAGGGGGGATGAGAGAGCGCCCCCCTCCTGAACCGTACCAGGCCACATGCCCTCAACATGGGGAGGATGTCCCCATGTTGATGGGGACAAGGGCCTCATCCCCACAACCCTTGCCCCGTGGTTGTGGGGGCCTGCAGGCGGGGGGCTTATCGGAATCTGGAAGCCCCCTTTAACAAAGGGGACCTCCAGATCCCGGCTCCCCCCTATGTGAATTGGTATCGAGGTTCATTGTACCCCTACCATTTAAAAAAAAAGTGTCAAAATGTTAAAAACCACAGGAGACAGCTTGGGACAAGTCCTTTATTAAAAAGAAAAAAAGAAAAAAGAAAAAAAAATTCCAACGATGTAATCCATTCTCGAGCGATATGGAGAAAAAAAAAAGAAGCCGACTCGATCCCGCCGCTACGAACTATACCGCCTCCATAAGAGGCAGTATGAAACAAATACACCATTCCATGAACAGTTAAATTTAGCATAGGTACAATATAATAAATAGTGGATGCTTGCCTTGTAAGCTAAAATCAATGTGTGTGATGGATTGCTGAAAAGCAGGTCTTGGGGTGGACATAGGAGCCAAAAGAGAGATATACACCAAAAAAGAACCCAGACAGGCACAGCAAATCAATTAATAAGTTAGGACCTGCACAAATATTAAATCAAGGGGCCAATAAATACAGATAGGTAAATATACAATACTCACATAAGCTAGGTTTTAGACACCATACGTTTGAATGCATTTACCAAATAATTACTACTTCAAAGTCCACCAATAACTGCCAGAGAGTAGAGAGGAAGGAGGGAGAGGAGGGGTCAATAGAGATGGACCTACAGAACTGCAGTACTTATACAAGGATGACAGAAAGCAAGTAGTTTGCTAGGTGTTCTCAGGATGTTACATGGAGAAGGTCTGTATTGGATAGGCAAGTATGATGTACTATACGTTCTAAAACAAAAGATTAAACACTGAATTGGTCTTCATAGAATCTATAATCAACAAGGGAAGATGTCTACATATGCCACATACAGTTATAGTATCTGACCTTGTCATAAAACCATGCAATTGCCTCCTCACAACAGTCTCATCCAACTCCACAAGAGGAAATGAGGAACTGAGAAAGGAGGAAGAAGCCAGGGGCCTGGTATACTGTATAAAAAACAAAACCATATACCACATGTTTCCCCCAAGAACATAAGACATTGGCCACAAAGTAATAGTCTCCAAAAATGTGCCTCACCTAGAATAGCCACCATCCAAAATTTGCCATGCTGTCCAAGACACCCTGTCCAAGACACCTCTTTTTATATGCTCCCACGGTCACCAGATTGGCCTGTCTAGGTACCCAAAATGGCGCTGA
Organism: Rana muscosa; assembly: GCA_029206835.1. Taxonomy (NCBI): domain Eukaryota; kingdom Metazoa; phylum Chordata; class Amphibia; order Anura; family Ranidae; genus Rana; species Rana muscosa. Next base: position 520,112,524 of record CM055122.1, on the reverse strand, counting down.
GGCGGTGCTGTCATTACTCCATGTGCGTGCCACCGTCAGGCAGGCACAGAGTGCGCATAGCGGTTCACACCCAAGTAACCACCGCATCATCACACCCTCTCAGAACGAGAGGAGTAAGGGTGGGAACACAGGACGTGCACATAGAAGCTAACAAGGTTGACGCCCACCAACTGACTTTATAGGCAGCAACAAACATCTTCCCCAAAAAAAGCTATGGGGATGCAAGGCACATATATGCCCACCCATTAGACCACAACAGGGTAATACTTCATAGTATTGTCACCAATACTGTACATATCCTATAAATACCAGAGCCTACAGTAAATGGTTTTCATCTTAAATTGACAAAAATATCTTAATATATACAATCAAGTGGAAAACTGTATAAGCATATTATGGAATCAAAAACGTCAGAAATGCCTAAATACTAAAACAAGAGGGGGAAATGAGGGAGGAGGGGGGGGAAGCAATGAATGGGCCATATCAAAAAAATAAAATAGATGAGGGAAAGGGGAACAGATTTTGCCAACACAGCCCACCCTCCCCTCAAACATAAGGGAGGGAGGCTCCATATAACTGAGTGCAGTGCAAAGGTAACATTATACAAAGCGTTTAAAACTGAATCTGAATCTTATTTAAAAACGGGGGAACCTTTTTTGTAAATGAGCGAAAAATTACTTTGATAAATAAAAAAAGTTACAAAATTGAAGCTTGTCCAAAAAATGGTTGAATCTTGGGTGAAAGTTGTGCAAAGCTTGGGTGCAAATGATAAAAATGCCCATGAATATTTTTTTAAAAGATTTAATGTTCACATATGCTTGTAATCAAAAAGATGGACACTCATGCCATTGAGCAAGTTTGTGCCCCCAAATTTGTATGTTTGAGACCTTTGTTCTCCCCTGAAATTAAAACATTGTACACTATGGATGCTTTACATTCTTTTGCACAGATGTGACTGCTTGAGGAAAAAACAACTTGATATGTATGAAACATAAACAGACCATATTTGAATCTAATCTTAAATCATAAAATCCATTTCCAGCCAAATGTTTTCATTTGGTTAATTTTAGATTCAGGGGTGTAGACATAACCTCTGCTAAGTTTTTATTGCTTTCCGGGTCCCTACACGATATTGGGAAATATCTCTCATAGTTATTTTAACTAATAAACTAATATCAGACAACATTTAGCAGCTTTTGAAGCAAAACAAAAATTATATCCTATTGTATCTACAGTACCGGTATATACAGTACATTAGTAGAGTTGAGCGGACACCTGGATGTTCGGGTTCGACGGGTTCGGCTGAACTTCGGAAAAAAGTTAGAGTTCGGGACCGAACTTGACCCGAACTTTACCCCAAACCCGAACCCCATTGAAGTCAATGGGCACCCGAACTTCTGAGGACTAAAAAGGCTCTAAAGAAGTAATGGAAAGGGCTAGAGGGCTGCAAATGCTAGCAACATGTTGTTAAGAGCACGGGAAGTGCTCTGCAAACAAATGTGGATAGGGAAATAACTTAAAATAACATAAAAAAATAAAAAAATTAAAAAATATGCTGGAGGCCCCCTTTTCAGCAGAAGAGGTACAGAAAGTCAATAAGAACCTCAGAAACTCAACGTCACGATGCCACATATATGGTGCGAATGCCCCAGAATACGCCCTTTCTGGAAAAAAATATTAAATTTAATGGATAAGCTAGTGGGAAAATAAAATACTTTGAAATAAAAATGTAGCGGGGTGCTAAAATTAAGAGAGGTGTTTGAGTGGTAAACCGGCTCAAACACCCTAATTCTGTAGGATTCATGGACCATTTTGTCCTCGGGGGACAGTATTGGTGTGCAGTTCCCTGCAGCCTACAGGTGGCGCTGCCATGGTAGGCTAGGGTTGAACCGCCGATACAGTGATGTGCCTTTTGTGTCCCCTCTTGGCAGTAGTACAGCGGGGCGGGGAACCTGCTGTGCATGCCGGGAGAGGATATAAAAGGGGCAGACGCCTCCTGATCGGGGTCCGAGCCCCAGGCACCTTTGGCCTGGGGGGTGATGTCCAGTGGGGTCCGCGCCCAGGTGCCTTCTGCCTGGGTGCACGTGTTCCTGTTCCATCTCGGGCACCTTTAGCCCGGGGTGAGGTACTATCCTGGAGTTCCTGCTGCCCTGGGTATGGAGGCCTAGGGGCGGGAGTAAAGCCTGGGGTCCAGAGCCTTCGTCTGGAGTCCGCTAAGGGTCGAGGAGTCTTTGGGTGCCACCTCGTGTAGGGGACCCTGTTCCGGGGAAGGGAGGAACCTTCCGATGGCCCGATGCTGGAGGCACGGTGAAGGAAGGGTCTGTTGACTCCCTGGAGAGATGTCTTCCCCTTGATATGGGCTAGTTCTTAGAAGGAGAAGCTCAAGGTCATCCTGACTGTATCGGAGGCCTTATTCACCCGGCCCGTGGCAGGGGCCTTATACATCCTGTTTTTATTTTTATTTATTTATTTATTTTTTTTTTTAGGATAGCACAGTAGAAGAAAAATATATAGAAATTGTTTAGTTCACATAGCTCCAGATATGCAGAAAACACTGCAAAATATTTTTTGTGGCCCTAAATGGGTGTTTTTGGAAGAGCACAACACACCCACAGTACGTAAACACTGTATCTAACAGCTACAGAACTGCAGAAAATGCTATTCAAAAAACATTTTTTGTCCTACAATAATTTTTTTAGGATAGCACAGTAGAAGAAAAATATATAAATTGTTTATTTCACACACCTCCAGATATGCAGAAAACACTGCAAAATATTTTTTGTGGCCCTAAATGGGTGTTTTTGGAAGAGCACAACACACCCACAGTACGTAAATGCTGTATCTCACAGCTACAGAACTGCAGAAAATGCTATTCAAATTTTTTTTTCTTTTTTTAGGATAGCACAGTAGAAGAAAAATATGTAGAAATTGTTTAGTTCACACAGCTCCAGCTATGCAGAAAACACTGCAAAATATTTGTTTTGCCCTAAATGGGTCTTTTTGCAAGAGCACAATACACCCACAGTATGGAAACTGTGTATCTCACACCTATAGCAATACAGAAAATGCTATTAAAAAAAAAAAATTTGCCCTAAATTTTTTTTTTTTGGAATAGCACAATACAAGAAAAATATATAAATTTGTAAATCTCACACTTGCATATATGCAGAAAACACTGCAATTTTTAATTTTTTTGCCCTAAACGGGTCTTTTTGCAAGAGCACAATACACCCACAGTATGGAAACGGTGTATCTCTCAACGTAACATATGCAGTGCTGGTGCACTGAGCTTGCAGATAAAAGTTAGATTTTCTCTGACACTGGGCTCATGGCAGTGTAAGAAGACTGTGCACTGCAACACAAACAGGTAAACCTATGCAGATCGCTGAGTTATTAGATCTCTGAATCTGGACTCCTATATAAATCTCTCTCCCTGAAAGCACCATCAGGAACCTTCCCCTACACTGTCTCTCTATCTTTTCTCTCAGATTGCAGAATCAGGACTAACTCATGTATTTCAATCTCTCCCTAATAAGCAACAGCAGCCAGGATCCTCTCCCTATTCTGTCTAAAGCAGAGTGACGTGCTGTGCTGTGTGCCTCTAGCTCAGTGTTTCTCAACTCCAGTCCTCAAGGCGCCCCAACAGGTCATGTTTTCAGGCTCTCCATTGTTTTGCACAGGTGATTTGATCAGTTTAACTGCTTTAGTAATTCCCACAGCTGTTCCATGTGAGGGAAATCCTGAAAACATGACCTGTTGGGGCGCCTTGAGGACTGGAGTTGAGAAACACTGCTCTAGCTTATATAGAAGCTGGGTCACATGCTGCACTGAGCTGGGTCACATGCTGCACTGGCCAATCACAGCCATGCCATTAGTAAGCATGGCTATGATGGCTTCTAAGGGCACACCAGCTAAACAAAAGGTGACTGGCTGCCCCCTGAAGCTTTTCTAAATGTGCCATTACATCGCCGAACACCGGACCCGAACCCGAACATACACGCAATTGTTCGGGTTCGGGTCCGGTGCCCAAAAACTTTAATGTTCGGTACGGACCCGAACTTTACAGTTCGGGTTCGCTCAACCCTATACATTAGCTGTCTAAGTTCTGGAATAAACTTTAAGATCAGGTTTACTTAACGACTGTTTGCAAGTAAACCTTACAGGTTAGATAGCGTGACTAAACTGGCACAAGAAATGATCTACTTTGAGATTTGCCTATCTCTACTACTTTTTTTTTTTAATACAAGGTTGAACATTTAAACAATAATTTTAATATTTTACAAAACAATTTACTTTGCAAGGAAAAGGGCAAATATTCTGCTACTCATAACAACCAAACAATCAGAAACAAGCTTTAATTTATTTAAATCAATAGGTTATTAAAAATTATAAACTCATTTCTTCTTAACGTTTACAATTTCAACATTGTCATATTTACATAAACTGCAACCAGAGCAAGTAGTTTTTGCTTTTAACAGGAAATCAAATTGTCTGCAAAAACATTTGCCCATTTTCTTTGTTACAGTGGGATAATTCCACCAGACATATCCAAATTCAGAAGATGACAGAAAGGTGGATACTGACAGCAAAGATCACCCTTGAGGGTGTTTAGAAGAAAATCTATCATCTGTGAAACTGGAGTGATAACAGCCATTAGCTGCAAGGGATGTACTCCTTGTCAATTTTCCAAAAGAGAAAATGCTTTTACAGAAAAGATAAACTGTGACTGTCAAGCAAAGATGATACTCTTATCATTGACAAGATTAATCAGTAAAATACTAAGGAACTAGTGTACCAGAAAAGCTGTACTGCTGTGCACTATTGTTAAACATTCACAAATGTGTACTTTTTATGTGTTATATGAATAAAGGATAATCAGACACATACTACAGTAAAATAGACATAACATAAATAATTACATGCAGTATGTGTGATGGGATGAATTGCTCTGCTTGAATATCTAATGAAAATGGTTCAGTACATACTTTATTTTCTTAAAGTTTAACTTTATATGTTACACTGGGAATATAATTTAAATCCCTAAAAAAGTCATATTGTTGATGAGTTTGATATCATTTACCAAACAAGACTAGCTCAAACATAACAAAAGATGCTTTTAAAATGTCTGAAATATATTTGAATTAGAGGTTTTGGCTGCTACTTCAAATACTGGCAGCATTATTTCTGATTTTCAATAGAAAGACAAAAGTTAAAATGTTTTAAAAGTTAGATATTATTTTAAAAGACATTGGGGAACATTTATCAGCAAATTAGCCACAATTAGTTTCAAATTATGCCCTGTAGACACGATCGTTTTTTCCAATGAAAAAAGTCTGATGGACTTTTTTCATCTTAAAAACTGATCGTGTGTAGGCCCCATCTGACTTTTTTTCCATCGGTGTTAAAAAATAGAACATGTTTTAAAATTTTCCGATGGAAAAAAAAACGATAGGAAATTCCGATCATCTGTGTGGAACTCCAACGGAGAAAAACCCCACGCATGCTCAGAATCAAGTTGACGCATTCTCAGAAGTATTGAACTTCATTTTTCTCGGCTCGTCGGAGTGTTTTACGTCACCGCGTTTCGGACGGTTGGAATTTTGTCTGATTGTGTAGGCAAGACTGATGAAAGTCAGCTCCATCGGAATTCCGACGGGAAATTCCATCGGATTTTATTCCATCGGAAATCCGATCGTGTGTACAGGGCATTAGGCTGCATCTCCTTCAGCAAAATCTCTGCAAGATGTATACAGGTCTGTGAGTTTGTATTCCTGTGAATCCATGTATGAAAGTTTTCAAAGTTCAAAGATAGTTTTATTATTAAAGATAAAACAGATTTCCACTTACATTAGACATATAATTAAGAAATAGCCAGGGCCAGGTTTAGGTAAGTTGAAGGAGACTTTAGAGCAACAGGAGGAATATATAAATCAGGCTGCAACCTTGTAATAAATCTAACGATATGACACACTATTGCCGTTTAGCATTGCTTTGCCTTGCGACAGGATTAAAAAATGTCCCTCATTAATATTATTTTACATACAGTTAAGATTAGGGATGGTCCGAACACCCCCAGTTCTGTTTGCACCAGAAACAGCACTGAATGCCCGCTCTGAAAGCACGCTGGATACAGGGCAGCCCAACAACTCAATAGCATACTGGGCAAGTTCTAGCCATTGGTCTATTCTCATGACCCAGTAAGTCAGTGGATGGTCAGCTGGAAATCGCTGCCGATGGGATGTGGAGGCTGAAAGCCCTGGGCGGCGAGGACTAAAAAAATTCTGAAATGCCTCACTTAGGTGGACGAATTCTCTAATGCTCCTCTCTTGACCAACAGAATACTCAAAACAACGTTTTCCACTACACTAATCTACTGGAGTCAGGAAAAACGTTCAATAAAATCCTCTTTAACATGTCAAGAGATTTTATCTTCTGCACTCTGTGGGGACAGATTGAGTTCCGAGACCTTCCCCTTATAACGGTGGTCAATGAAGGTTGCCAACCAGTAATCATCCTCATTTATGCCACGTATTCTTGGGTCCTTTCACAGGGTTTGGAGCATGAGGTTGCCCATGCGCCTCAAAATTGCAGAGGCTTGAGAAGCAGACACCTCAGGGTCACTCAGGATGACAGCATCTGGAACTTCCTCCTCCCAGCCACGTAATACTCCCAAGGGTCCTGGGGTTGGAAAGCCATTGCTTACAGATTGACGCATGTCTTCCTCTATTTCAAAACATATGAAAGTGCCAGAATCCTCCTCCCCTCCTGATCTTCCCCTCTCTCCTGCGTGTTCTGTGACATAGGAATGATGGTGTCTGGATAAAGTGGGCCTTGAGAGGAAAGGAAGTCCTCTTCCTCCTGCTGCTCTGCCTCCAGTGCCCTGTCCATTATGTCACACAGAGTCTGCTCCAGCAGGAACACAACAGGGATTGTGTCACTGATGCATACACTGTCACCATCCTTGTGGCCTCCTCAAATGGTGACAATACAGTGCATGCATCATTAACGATCAGCCATTGACATGGAGGAAAAAAAAGCAGAGGCGGCCTGAGCCTGTCGTCGTGCCGTATTCACACAGGTACTCGTTGACTACCCTCTGCTGCATGTATAGCCACTGCAGCATTGACAAAGTCGAGTTCCACCTGGTGGACATGTCACAAATCAGGCGGTTTACGGGCAGGTGGATTTCCCACTGAATTTCAGCCAACCGAGCACTGGCTGTGTATGACCGCCTGAAATGGCTACAGACTCTTCTGGCCAGATTTAGCACATCTTGCAACCCTGTAGGAAATGATGTACCAAATTGAGGACATGTGCCAGGCATGGCACATGTGTCAACTTTCCCTGTCTAAGAGCGGACAGGGGGTTTGAGCCATTATCGCAAACCACCATTCCTGGCTCCAGCTGGTGTGGTGTGAACCACCTCTGGGCCTGTCCCTGCAGAGCTGAAAGAATCTTTGCTCCGGCATGGTTCCTCTCCCCTAAACACACCAGCTAAAGCACTGCATGGAACCTTTAAGCCTGACTCTGGGAATGGCCCTTTGAATGCTTAGGGGGTAACTGATGTTCATAGGACAATTCTGCAGAGGAGGGCATGAAGGTGGCGGAGGAGGAGGGGGTAGAGCTCACAGGTCTGGCATCATCACTACCAGCTGTATGGAGATCTGGGGGCACAACAAGCTGCAGCACCGAGCCCTGTCCTTCATCCTTTCAAGTTGCAAGCAGTGTTAGACAGTGTGTTGTGAATGAAATATATCATCCCTGTGCATGTTTGCTGGACCACGTGTCAGCAGTAAGGTGGATTTTATGGCTGACTGCCTTGCCCAACAATTCCAGAACATTCCCTTCCATGTGATGGTAGAGAGATGGAACGGCCTTACTTGAATAGTACCGACTGAGAACCTGACATTGTGGTACAGCACATTGTGCAAATTCACGGAAGGAGGCAGAATCCACCAGGCTGAAAGGCAGAAGTTGGAGAGCCAACAGCTTTGACAAGCTTGCATTTAGACGCTGGGCATGTGGGTGACAGGGACTATTTTTTTCCGCTGCAGCAGATGGGGCAGACAATGCCGGCTACAGTCTACAGCTGGTGGTGTGCTGCTGGCAGATGTTCTGCTAGGACCTGGGACACCCTGTGCTATACCATCATCCCTGTCAGTGGAGGCTGCTGAGAGGTAATGACTCGATATAGCAGGAGTAGACTGAAGTGGGTAAGGAGGAGGAGGAGGGACAGATTTGTGCCCCTTTTGTGTGGCTTTTAGGTGCTCTTGCCAACGGGCTGATTGGTTGGACGTTAAATGCCTTGTTAAGCATGTGGTACCCAAATGGTTGGTGTTTTTGCCACGTTTGATGTGCCTGAGACACAGTTTGCAGATAGCGTGATCTACTGCAGATTTGCTGAAAAAGGCCCAGACAGCTGAGCTTTGGGGAGTGGGCCGGGAGATAACAGCTGCAGAATGTGATGGAATAGCCTGGCTGCTCTCTACTCTTCATGTCAGCCACCTTGGGGTTGTGCCACCTCACCTTCAGTCTCTGCCTCTGCTCTGGCACCCAAGTTGTATCAGTGACCTCATCATCATCTCCATCATTACCACTGGAGACAACTTGGCTATACGCTGTGACTTGAGGAACATGAAAGCCAATTTGTCTACCAGTGTTTCTCCCTCTCTCTAGGCTCATGTTCCTGTCATCCTCAACCTCAGAACCAACATCTGAATACAGTAATGGCTGGGCATCATCAAGGAGCAAGCGGCTGATGCTGTGGTCAAATAACTCAGCTGACTCCTCAATGGCTGATGTTGGGCATATGGCAGGAATAGATGTGAACAAGGAGGCAGGTTTATCCACTGGCAACTGCAGGGGACTGCACACTTGTCTCTGCTTGTGTGACAGAGGATGAGGAGGATGAGGAGGATGAGGAGGATGAGGAAGCCAGTCCCACCACCTCCTCTGCATGCTGTGGCTGGATAGCACATGCAAACTCACTAAACAGAGGAAATGATGCCCTGCCTGAGGACTGACCAGCACTTACACCTTTGCCTGTGGACACATTTGTTGCTGGCCCCCTTACAGTGTCAAGGGAATGTCCGCCTCTCCTTGTTGTCCTCCCAGACATTATTGGGAGGGAGGGGGAGGTGCTTATAAGAAAATGTAAAGAAGAAGTTTAAATTTGTACGTAGATGCACTTTAATCAAAGTAAAGAGGTGTTTCGTGCATTGTATTTGAGTACTCACACTACACAAATACACTCCACGGATACACTATAATATAATGCAATATAATGCACCAAATGTACAGTAACGGACAAAACTATGGCGTTAAACTATCAGTAATGCACACAGAACTATATGGTGTTAAAACGTCAGTAACGCACACAAAAGTAAATGGCGTTAAACTGTCAGTAACACAATCAAATCAACGGTGTTCAACTGTCACTACACTGATGCTATCTGAACTGACCCTACTCTAGCTATACACTAATGTAAAGATTACTGACACGGTCTTACTACACTACACTGAAAACTATCTGAGCTGTTCCTACACTACACTAATGTTACATAGTTAGTTATTTATATATTTATGAATGACATGGTCTCACTACACTACAGTGAAAGCTGTCTCTACTCTAGCTGCACACTACGCAAAGCTGAATGATAGTCTTCCTCACTACACTCACACTATCCCTAGACTGACACAAAACTAATATTCTACACTGACAATTGAAGCAAAATAGCACAGTATAGCAAACTAACAGAGCCCTGATCTATCTCTCTCCACGCCAAAATCACTCTGAAACTGGCTGCCATTGAAAGAATACTTTTAAACTGTGGGGCAGGAATGAGCCATGATTGGATGAAGTCATGATGACAGTGTCCAATCATGACTCTGACAGTGCTATGTGCTGCCTCAGCCAATCAGGGCTTGCAATGCACTGTTCAGTGCCGCAATGCATTGTGGTTGGTTCGGGGGGCCGCACAAATGGTCAAACGACCCGTTTGTTCGGATGTTCGCAGAACGTCCTAACAGCGAAAGTTCGCTCATCCCTATCTATAAGAAACCTCCAATCATTTGGTCATGTAACAGGGCTGTAACCGGTGTAAAACCTAAACACACCAGAAACCGCAATAACAATCATTAAGAAAACAATGCTATGTTGATTCAAGTTGTATCATTTAGTTAACTACAACCCATATGATTCTGTGGACTTCTACTGGCCCTTCTCCGGTTCATATGATAGAGAGTTCACACAGGACCAACAATGGCATAAGAGCTAAAACAACATGTGGAAGGAAGAGGAGGGAAAAGAATGGAGAAAAAAAACGCACCCTCTATCTACTTAACAAGTATTCCTCTGTCCAGATCAGGAGGGTCCTGGGAGATATTTCATCCAGGGATCCCATGTTTTCTCTAAATAGGCCCCTGTCCATTCTTCTAAAATGAAGACTATACACTGCTCAAAAAAATTAAAGGAACACTTTTGAATCAGAACTCCTGGGAACTCCTGGGATATTTATCTGGTCAGTTAAGTAACAGAGGGGGTTGTTAATCAGTTTCAGCTGCTTTGCTGTTAATTGAAATTAACAACAGGTGCACTAGATGGGCAACCATGAGACGACCTCCAAAACAGGAATGTTTTTTCAGGTGGAGGTGTCTGACATTTTTTTCCCTACTCATCTTTTGACTGTTTTTCACTAGTTTTGCATTTGGCTAGGGTCAGTGTCACTACTGGTAGCACGAGGCGATACTTGGAACCTATAAAGGTTGCACAGGCAGTCCAACTTCTCCAGGATGGCACATCAATACGTGTCATTGCCAGAAGGTTTGCCGTGTCTCCCAGCACAGTCTCAAGAGCATGGAGGAGATTCCAGGAGACAGGCAGTTACTCTAGGAGAGCTGGACAGGGCTGTAGAAGGTCCTTAACCCATCAGCAGGACCGGTATCTGCTCCTTTGTGCAAGGAGGGACAGGATGAGCACTGCCAGAGCCCTACAAAATGACCTCCAGCAGGCCACTGGTGTGAATGTCTCTGACCAAACAATCAGAAACAGACTTCATGGGGGTGGCCTGAGGGTCCGACGTCCTCTAGTGTGCTCTGTGCTCACTGACGGATACTGTGGAGCTTGATTGGCATTTTCCATTGAACACCAGAATTGTCAGGTCCACCACTGGTGCCCTATGCTTTTCACAGATGAGAGCAGGTTCACCCTGAGCATATGTGACAGACGTGAAAGGGTCTGGAGAAGCCGCGGAGAACTTTATGCAGCCTGTAACATCGTTCAGCATGACCGGTTTGGTGGTGGGTCAGTGATGGTCTGGGGAGGCATATCCATGGAGGAATGCACAGACCTCTACAGGCTACACAATGGCATCCTAACTGCCATTAGGTATTGGGATGAAATCCTTGGACCCGTTGTCAGACCCTACGCTGGTGCAGTGGGTCCATCCTGGTACACGACAATGCCTGGCCTCATGTGGTGAGAGCATGCAGCCAGTTCCTGGAGGATGAAAAAAATTGATACCATTGAATGGCCCCCCCGCTCACCTGACCTAAATCCAAAAGAACACCTCTGGGACATTATGTTTTGGCCCATCCGGTGCCGCCAGGTTGCGCCTCAGTCTGTTCAGGAGCTCAGTGATGCTCTGGTCCAGATCTGGGAGGAAACACCCCAGGACACCATCCGTCATCTCATTAGGAGCATGCCCTGATGTTGTCAGGCATGCATACAAGCACTTGGGGGTCATACAAACTACTGAGGACCATTTTGAGTTGTTGAAATTAAATTTCAGAAAAATGGACTAGCTTGCTGCATAATTTTTTCACTTTGACTTTTAGGGTGTCTTTGAATTCAGCTCTCTGATGGTGGATAATTTCATTTCCATCAAATGATGTGCCATCCTTTCATTCCTAACACATTACCCAGTCCATATCAGTATAGATATCCAGCATGAGATTTTGCCCCGTTGAGATCTGATGTGTTTTCAAAGTGTTCCTTTAATTTTTTGAGCAGTGTACCTCTTATTTTTTTAATTTGTGATGAAAGTGGAACATAAAAATACTATTTTAGGAAGGTTATGCTGAACTTTATACTCTATTACATAGTTTTACTATTCTCTATTACATAGTTAGTCAGGTTGAAAAAAGACACAAGTCCATCTAGTTCAACCGTAAAAAAAAAAAAAAAAAAATATTATACAATCCCATATATCCAATTCTATACCCACAGTTGATCCAGAGGAAGACAAAAAAAAAAACCCAGCAGAGCATGCTCCAATTTGCTACAGCAGGGGAAAAAATTCCTTCCTGATCCCCCGAGAGGCAATCAGATTTTCCCTGGATCAACTTTACTATAAATGTTAGAACCCAGTTATATTATGTAAATTTAGGAAAGTATCCAGACCTTTCTTAAAGCAATATACTGTGCTAGCCAGAACCACCTCTGGAGGGAGTCTATTCCACATTTTCACACTTATTACTATGAAGAAACCTTTCCGTATTTGGAGATGAAATCTCTTTTCCTCTAGTGCCCCTGTGTCCTCTGTGTTGACTGTAAAGTGAATAACTCAACACCAAGTTAACTATATGGACCCCTTATATATTTGTACATGTTGATCATATCCCCTCTTATTCTCCTCTTCTCAAGAGTGAATATATTCAGTTCCTCTGTTTCCTCATAGCCGAGTTCCTCCATGCCTCTTATCAGTTTGGTTGCCCTTCTCTTCACTTTCTCCAGTTCCCCGATATCCTTTTTGAGAACTGGTGCCCAAAACTGAACTGCATATACTGGTATGGTACATGTCTGGTCATGGCAGCTCTGAATCCCAGCTGCAATTAAAAACTCTAGTAAATGTATTAAGAGATTCTTTATCACACACTGTTATTTTAAGAAACTTCAGACTTATGTGAAAAAAGATGTTTAATTATAATACTCAAATACAGCTAATCATGAAGATAATTAATAAGTACACCCACAATGAGCTTAATAAAAACACCCACATTGTGGTTAATCAGTCCCCACTGATGATTGGGAACCAACCAGAGTGATTCCTAAACATTTAATCACTAAATCAGTTATGACAGCTGGAAGATTCAATCACAAAATAAGCCTTAAGAACAGCAGATGCAACTTCAGCCTGAAAATGTCAGTGCTCATCTGTTTTCTCTCTTGCTGACTAACTCACAGTAGATGTACTGTGAGTGGGTGGCACAGCCAGGCACCACAACGTACAGGTACTTCCTGGTTTGGTAGTGCACATGTGCCACCTGCTGGCCCATGCTGCAATCAGACAGAGAACAAGTTTGTCAGCAGATTTCAGGCAATCATTTTGGCTGAAATGGACCGATTGTCAATACAGAACTGTCAGCTCTGTTACAGCCAATCACACAGAAGTCTGTGCACAGACAGCAATCTATCTTTCTTCTCCCTGAAATCAACTCTGATTTCAGGGAGAAAAAGCAGACATATCTGTTAGTAAAAGCAGCACACATTACACTTGTTAGGCACACAGTTAACCCCTTTATTGCCCCTTGATGTTGTTAAACCCTTTCCAGACAGTGCCATTAGTACATTGTAAAGTGTACAGTATTATCATTGATCACTGTATTAGCGTCACTAGCAACATCAGTTAGTTAGCATCCCTCCCAGCTAGTGTCAGTTAGCGCTGGATTGCCCCCCACACTATCACAGTTACACTATAAGTCTCTAATCACCGCCATTACCAGTATAGTGTCTGTACGGATCAGTATCTTGATCAAAATCAGAACAATACTAGTGTCCTTAATAGTATAATGTCCCCAAAAACGCATTTTTTTTTTTTTTACCAAAGCCATGTATCAGAATACATTTTGGCCTAAATTTACAAAGAAATTTGATTTTATTGGATATGCTTTATAACAGAAAGTAGACAATATTGTCTTTCTTAATTTTGGGTATTTTTTGTTTATATAATAAGAAACACAGTAGGGATCAAATACCACCAAAAGAGAGCTCTATCTATGTGAAAAAAGTATAGAAATTTCAGCTGTGTACAATGTTGCATGATTGCAGAATTGGCAGTTAAAATAGCACAGTTCTGAATAGAAAAAAAGGGGGTAAGACCTTTTGGAGGTCAAGTGGTTAATACTGTGATTATTAGGTATATTTACAGTAATAAAATGTTATTCATCCATTAAAAATCAGTGTTTATTTTTTTAATATCATGAGCATTTGTCATCCTATTATAACATATAATAAACAGAGCAGTGTTTTTATTAAAAATAAATAAATAAATAAAACCTCATATGTACTTAAAACCAACTCTGGGCACAAGTAATAAACTACCCTTTCAGTTTCCCCCACATTGCAAAGATTAAATACAAATGTTTCATTCCTGGCTTTGGCAGGATGTCTCCAGTCAAACCCATGAAAACTGGATAAAAACTGAATGAATGGATGAAGGAAAACTGGATGAGCAGTCCCAGGAATCCTTCTCTCCAAGGTGCTCCCAGCTGAAGTCCCATCCCTGCCTCCTCCACATACGATTCAGGATTAGTAACCCTGTATTGTACATGATGGTTCTGAAGGACTTCCCATAGCCTGGAGCACCAGATGGAGAGGAAGAGAATACCAGAGCCAGCTGGAGCAGAGGTAACATAAATAATGCATATTTTTTATCTCCCCCTAGACATAAATATTTAACTCTTTCAGTGTGAAGGGGGGAACACAAGGGTTCTATTTTCTCCTTTAAAAATGCAAATATTAGGTAAATTAGCCATAAAGTTATTGTCATTAAAGTGGTTGTAAACCCACTTAGACAACTTACACATACAGGTAAGCCTAGATTAAGGCTTACCTGTAGGTGCAAGAAATATCTCCTTAACCTACATGGTTAAGGAAATATTTTCTATAGAGCGATGCGCCGATGACGTCACGCGCATGCGCATTATTGGGCCGGCTTCATTGCCGGTTTTCTTGCCGGCCCGAGCGTGCATACGTGTGAAGTCATCGCCGCTCCGGCCAATCACAGCGCCGGAGCGGCGATACATTGACATCTGTGACGGGACATTGAGGCAAGATGGCGGCAGAGGTGAACGAGGACCACTGCGGGGGCTTCGATCTCAGGTAAGTCATTCATAATGAGCTAGTATGCTATGCATACTAGCTCATTCAGGCTTTCTTTTGCAGGGCTTTTTTTTTCAGGGTTTACTTCCTCTTTAACCATATTGAGACGAATCGCTACCAGTAGCAACAAGCTACTACCCATCAGCGCATTTCAAGGACCAGAAAATGGGAACCGGTAACCAGAGAGGACATCTAGAAGTTTCTGGGCCTTATAATACTTCAGGGAGTGGTGGGGAAACCCCTGCAGAAATGGTACTGGACAACCAACAAATTGCTGGCCACTCCTTTTTTTGGCACCGTTATGTCGGAATACAAATTTTCGCTCATAATGAAATATTTGCACTTTGCAAATAATGAAGACTTTGATGAGAGTTCTCATCCAGCTCCAAAACTGAAAAAAATTTGGGAGATTTACCAACTAATTTTGAAGAATTTCCAGCAGACCTATGTGCCGGACAGAGACATAAGTATTGATGAAAGTCTTATGGCCTACAAAGGTAGACTTAGCTGGATACAGTTTATCGCATCAAAGCAAGCTCGTTTTGGCATGAAGTCATTTATGCTGTGTAAATCCAGCTCTGGGTACATCTGGAATTCAGTTCTGTACACCGGGAAAGGGACCAAATTCAGCGATCGATTCAGCAGTTTTGGAATGACAACCGTTTCGGTTCTTTCTTTGATTCAGCCATTGCTGAACCAGGGTTACTCAACATGGTGGGGGGGGGGGCTTTGGCAAATAACCTTGTTTCCATGTTAATGATAGTGAAGGCCTCTTTACCACAACACCGGCCTTGGTTATAGGGGTCTACCCCTGGTAGTGGAGACAGGGGCTGCTAGGTCAGTGGAAAAGCACAGGTACCAGAAAGATGGTTCAGTGAAATTGAACTTGGAGATGCTGAGGTGGGATGAGCAAAAGTGAGGCATAATCTTAGTCAAAAGTCCAGGCCAGGGTTTGTAGCACAAATCCGTAGTACACTTTCAGGCAAGGGGAATCCAAAGAGAACTGGCAGATGTAGCTGGGTCAGTAGCAAGATCAGCAGGTTTTCAGGTGTACAGAAGACAGGGATCAGGACTGAAGACAACCCATCAAAAAGACTAGGAAGACCTCAGGTTTACATAAGTTCCTGAGCTCCACGATCTGTGAGTGTGCCTGTGCATGCACGTGTGTGCTGTGGTTCTTCTAAGTCTTGTTAAACTCCTATGCTCATGGGTATGTGCTCTTCTCTGTACATGCACATGAAATTGAGCAGTTTTTGATTAATAAAGTCAGGATATCCCAGGTGATGTAATTGAATAAATACGGTCGTAGAATTTGGGGGTATAGAATTTGGGGGACCCCATGGCAGTTTCTTGCAAACTTACCCAGAATCCAAACTCTGGGAGTTTGTCTCATTACTAACAGTAATGTGGCCTTAAAATAAAACATGTATTAACAGTATAAATATACAGTATATTCAAAGTAACATGCAGATGTAGAATTGTACTATTCAAAATAACTTTTGGGAGTGCAGCAAAAAAGCAAAAGCAATTAGTACATGACACCTAGCACATCTGCTAACAAGTATAGTTATCATTGCCCAGCAGTAGGGATGAGCTTCGTTTTCGAGTCGAACCCATGTTCGACTCGAACATCGGCTGTTCGGCTGTTCGCCGAATTGCGAACATTATGGGCCGTTCGTGCCAAATTTGAGTGGCGCGTCACGGCCCATAATTCACTGCGGCATCGCAGTGCATTGCTGGCTGATGATTGGCCAAGCATGCACTATGACCCACATGCTTTGGCCAATCACAGCGCAGAAAAAAGGAGATTACGTTGCTTTGGCCAATTATGGCTTAGGGGGTTTAGTACATGCCCCACACTATATAAGGCTCGGCGGCCTTGTGTAGTGTGTTGGAGTTGTGAAAAGAGAGAGTTTACAGAGACAGTCATTCATATAGAGTTGGATCGAGCAGGCAGGCGAGTCAGTTAGCTGCAGTTACAGCGTGTAGAGGATATATACAGTATACATCCTCGGTGTTGTATTGTATTTACGAAACCTTAGCGTCGGTAACGCAGCACTATTCCCCATTTACTATAGTGTTCTCGGCGCATGGGAGGAGGTGCTCAGTGCACCACTATGGACCTGGCGCACGGCATCTTCAAATAAAAATATAAAGAAGCTGGAAGTGCCAATATAATGGGGGTGATGTGCGGTGATGTGAGGAAGTATAGTGACAACTGCCCAAGTAACAAACATGCCCAAAATAGAGTGAGAAAGTAACTTTTTCTGAACCAGCCTGCTGCGCCTGCAATTACATTTATAACTGCGAGTGATCTTTTTGTGCTCTGCGTGGCAATTTTACTCGTTCAAATGCACCGGTTCACTGTGCCGGCAAAATCTTAGTAAATGTCAAGTCACGTAAATCAATTTGCATAAGTTGAACAGGCGCACCTCCTAAACTTGCCATTATATAACAGTCCGACAGCAAAATAACATTTCTAAAGGAAAAAAAAGGCATTTAAAAGCACTCGCGGCTATAAGGAATTGTCGGCTCCCGGCAATATAGAAGAGTCAAAAAAAAATGCGTGGGGTCCCCCCAAATTCCATTACCAGGCCCTTCAGGTCTGGTATGGATTTTAAGGGGAACCCCCGCGCCAAACTTAAAAAAAAATGGCGTGGATTCCCCCTAAAAATCCACACCAGACCCTTTATCTGAGCACGCAACCTGGCAGGCCGCAGGAAAAGAGGGGGGGACGAGAGAGCGCCCCCCTCCCTCCTGAACTGTACCAGGCCACATGCCCTCAACATGGTGAGGATGTCCCCATGTTGATGGGGACAAGGGCCTCATCCCCACAACCCTTGCCCGGTGGTTGTGGGGGTCTGCGGGCGGGGGGCTTATCGGAATCTGGAAGACCCCTTTAACAAAGGGGACCCCCAGATCCCGGCCCCCCCTATGTGAATTGGTAAGGGGTACATTGTACCTCTACCATTTCACAAAGAAAGTGTAAAAAATTGTAAAAAAACACACAGACACCGTTGGGATAAGTCCTTTATTAAAAAAAAAAAAGATTCCAGCGGTGGTAATCCACTCTCGGTCTCCACTCCAACACTGTCGGTATCCAGCGATGGATGATCTCCTCTCCAGGTCCAGGCTCCAGCGATGAGATGCCCAGGAAACACCGGAGACACCCCGGGAATAACATGGCAGTAGCCTGACAGGTCTCGTATGTAGCTGAGGATGGGGCCTCCTGTCACCCTCTGACGCAAGGGGAAACCCGGGCTTACCCAGTGACGTGCGGGTGACCCCACCCCCCTCTGATGCAATGAAAACCTGCGTTACATCAGAGGGGGGCGGGGTCACCCACACGTCACTGGGAAAGCCCGGGTTTTCCCTTGCGTCAGAGGGGGGCAGGGTCACGTGACGGGTGGCCCCCGTCCTCAGCTACATACGAGACCTCTCAGGCTGCCGCAACGTTATTCCCGGGGTGTCTCCGGTGGAGACAGGATGCTGTTCCTCGCTGCGCTGGACATCTCATCGCTGGAGCCTGGACCTGGAGAAGAGATCATCCATCGCAGGATACCGACAGCATTGGAGTGGAGACCGAGAGTGGATTACCACCACTGGAATCTTTTTTAAATTTTTTTATTTTTTATTTTTAATAAAGGACTTATCCCAACGGTGTCTCTGTGTTTTAAAAAAAAAAATACACTTTCTTTGTGAAATGGTCGGGGTACAATGTACCCCTTACCAATTCACATAGGGGGGCCGGGATCTGGGGGTCTCCTTTGTTAAAGGGGTATTCGAGATTCTGATAATCCCCCCGCCAGCAGACCCCCACAACCACCGGGCAAGGGTTGTGGGGATAAGGCCCTTGTCCCCATCAACATGGGGACATGGTGCTTTGATGGGTCACAGACCCCCAAAGCATCCTCCCCATGTTGAGGGCATGTGGCCTGGTACGGTTCAGGAGGGGGGGCGCTCTCTCGTCCCCCCAGTCTTTTCCTGTGGCCTGCCAGGTTGCGTGCTCAGATAAAGGGTCTGGTATGGATTTTTTGGGGGAACTCCTCCATTTTTTTTTCATTTGGCGCGGAGTTTCCCTTAAAATTCATACCAGACCTGAAGGGTCTGGTATAGATATTTGGGGGGAACCCCACGTCTTTTTTTTAAAATTTGACACAGGGTTCCCCTTAATATCCATACCAGACCAGAAGGGCCTGGTAATTGAATTTGGGGGGACCCCCACGCATTTTTTTTTATCAATGACTTTCAATTACTTTTCTCTGTATTGACAGGAGCCGACAATTTATTATAGCCGCAAGTTTTTTTTTGTGCAGGGACAAGTCTAAGCATGGGAAACAAGAGCTACTTTACAGGCATACTATACACACTCCCTAGGTACAAAATTTAAAGGAATATTTCACTTTTATTGTTTCACTTTAAGCATTATTAAAATCACTGCTCCTGAAAAAACAGCCGTTTTTAAAACTTTTTTTGCATTGATACATGTCCCCTGGGGCAGGACCCAAGGCCCCAAACACTTTATGACAATAACTTGCATCTAAGCCTTTAAAATTAGCACATTAGATTTCTCCCATAGACTTTTACAGGGTGTTCCGCGGCTTTTCGATTTTGCCGTGAACCCCCCCAAAATTGTTAGCTGTTCAGGTGAACAGGCAATGTTCGAGTTGAACATGAGTTTTACTCGAACTCGAAGCTCACCCCTACCCCCAGGACTTATACACAATGCTATAATACCTGGCCGCCACGCCAGGGCAGTTGCGAACTGAGCAAAGCAAACAGATACTTCCTGCTAGCAAACAGATAGCATGGTTCTATGACAGTCCAGGTAAAAGGCAGGCTGAGTTGAGAGAATAGCCCAAAATCCAGTCCAAAGTCATACACAGGAAAATCCAAACAAGCAGAGCTGGGCAGACAGAGAGAGCACTTGATCAGGAACAATCATTCTCTATCACAAGCATCCAAGTGAAGGTTTAGCTGGCTTATAACAGGTTTGAGTTTCCACCCAGAGACTGACCACATCAATCAGCTTGCAGGTGGACAAAGACAGGGGTAATGCCATAGCCGAAAACCCGGATGCTGGAATGAGGAACAGGGGTGCTAGATGCTCCTGACAGTTACAGACAGAGTGGGTCTTCCAGCAGGCACTAGACATGTGCACTGCCGAAAAATTTGTTTTTTCGTTTTCGTTTCATTAGTTTTTTTTGCTTTTTTTCGGAAATTCGAAAATCTAAAATTCGAAAATGTGAAATTTGGAAAGTTGAATTTTCTAATTTCCGAATTTCCGGAATTTGAAAATTCGAAAAATTTGAATATTCAACTTTCCAAATTTCCCAATTTTGAATTTTAGATTTTCGAAATTTCCAATTTTAGAATTTTAGAAATTCCGAAATTCGAAATAATAAATTTTTGAATTTCCGAAATTTGGAATTTCCGAAATTCCGAAATCCGAAAATTCGCAAATTTCTGAACAAATTTGTCAAAATTCGTTAAAAAGCAAATTCGGAACTAAACAAATTGCACATGTCTAGCAGGCACATAAAAACGGGGTCTGGTTCTTGAAGGCAGAAGAATATAAATTTGAGTG
Organism: Rana muscosa; assembly: GCA_029206835.1. Taxonomy (NCBI): domain Eukaryota; kingdom Metazoa; phylum Chordata; class Amphibia; order Anura; family Ranidae; genus Rana; species Rana muscosa. Next base: position 520,091,837 of record CM055122.1, on the reverse strand, counting down.
TGTATACTGCATCTGCTGTCAGAGGAAGGGGGTTGCTGTATGTGGGCACAATTGTTGGCTACCTTCTGAAAATGATATTTGCCTAGAAGTTAATTTGATTCTCTGATTTCAATACTATGAAAGTTACTGACCTGACACAATTATACAGATCACAAAAATGAAAGAAAAGTCAATCCTTTTTTTATAGAAGTATTTGCCTGACTGTTCATGGTTGGTGACTCAAAGAAACATTCAGAATAACCATGAAGCAACTAGCGTTTACGTTAGACGCCTGCAGTGACAATTTTTTTTTCTCTTATTAAAGGTTTTCCATAAAAATAATAATACTATGTTAAACTTAAATCCTCACTTCTAGAAGCAAGCAAGCATAGCAAAACACAACATAAGTCATTTGATCATGACATCATCAAATGTCTTTTTAACTTAGTGGTATTTATTACTAACAGTAGTGGACAGAGAAGTGAAAAATAGCTCCTGTATAATTGAAGTGGCACCTCTACAGCATATATGAAATGTTACCTGAGATTCAATGCCTGAAATGTTTTGCATTTACACAATGAAAGTTATATTCACTTATACTCTGAAGTTATATTCACTTATACACCATTCTGCAGAAAGCCATTTGCCTACAAATTTGCCTTGAACAAATGTATTTTTTTGATGTGGTACATTATATTCTGAAAGACTGATACAAGCGGGTGATTTTTATGCGTAAATAATGTTTTAGGTACAAATATGAAGATGCTATGTGTAACGGCCCTAAACTTGCAGAATGCCAAATGAAAAGAAGTGATTCCATTTAAAATCTAAAACTTTATTTTGAAGTCTCATTGTGAACTTGAACTAGCTAATTTGAATGTTTTTATAATTGTTTATATATATATATATATATATATATATATATATATATATATACACTGTATATTAGTTTTTACTAGCTTAGTCATTTATTCAGAGTAATGGCTATATTTGAGTATGATCAGACCAAATCAACATATACTGTATCTTATACTGCTATATAGAAATGTTCAACCAATGTTAAATCTTTGGTTATTATAAGCATAACACATTTAATTGCCTTCTGCTTGTAAACAGGATTTCTTTCTGCCCAAAGGGAAGAAAAACAATTTGTGTGTTAATTTTATCTCACTTGCTATGCCTCAGATGTTTTGTATATAAAGTAGATTAGATTAAAAACGCTTTTACCTGTGTTTGAAATATAGCCATTTTGTAATTAAAAGAGCTGTTAATTTTGAAACAATTTACACACCCATGTTTGTTAATGAGTATATAATGAGTATATACTGGTAATGGGTTACTCTTTAGGATTTAGGAATAGGAAAATTGCTATAACATATTTTTATATATAATTTTGCTCATATTCAGTGTTGTATTTAATGTATTCTGATCTTACAAACCTGTGTGTTCCTTTGGGAATTTCACAAGCAAAATGGTTATTCCTAAAAATTGTTTGATGTCTTCTACATAGTGAAAAACTATAGAGATCTGTCTCTTGTCTGTAGTTTAGATATTTTAGAAATGGAAATACAAGCTATGCTTGGATTATGGAACTCTAAACACATCAAAGTGGTTTATATTTTCCAAAGCAAGACAAGAATATGATACTTGGCTTTTCAATTTTCACTATAGGAATCTGTGGAAATTATTGAAAAGAGATAAAAAGCAGTACTATGTATACAGGCAATTCCATATGCTTCCTGCCATCTCCTTCCATTAAACCAAGTCAAACACGTTTTGGAAATAATAGCAAGAGTTTATTTATTTCTGTAGCTGGTAAGTAAGAAGTCAAATGTGGTTGAGTATTTAAGATATTAAAGAACAAGAACACTTTTACAAATCCCAGCTGAGCCCAACCCCTCACCCTTATCACAAATATACTTTATCTTGTAGACCCCACATAGATACCTAAAAAAGGTTTAATCCACAGTCTGCCCAGGGTCATGGTATATATTTTTTTTACAGTGATTTCCCTCATAGCAGGTACTAATGTCTTCCATTAAATATATACTAGTAATAGTATTTGTGATAAGGATGAAGGAAAGTACAGTAGGCTAGGTTGGAATTAGTCAAAGTACAGCTGTTTTTTTTTTATTATTGAAACATTTGATACTGAGAAAGAAGCTCATTAAAAAAAAATTCCCTTAAAATGCTTTCAATTTGAAGCCATGATGGTAACTTTGAGAATTGTCCATTTTAGAAATTGTGAATAGGGATGGTCCAAATGGAGAGTTTATTTCCCCAAAATGGAAGTGAAAATCAAAAAACCTCTGAAAATTCACCATGTTCGCAAAAAGTCAATGAGCACTGTTCAGAACAGGAACAAGGACAGTCCACTGTTGCCATCAGAAATTACCTGTGACATCAACAGTACAGCCAAAGTACCCTTGGAAAAAAGTATGTATAGTTAGTTTTTTTTTAAGTGCAGGGGGAGACTCAGGGGTGAGGGGCCATGAAACAAGAATTCCGTTTGACATAAATATTAAAGTCCAAATAACACATGCAAAAATACGTGAACTCTTGATGAAAACATCACCAGCAAATGTACACCTCCACCACATAAATTGCACGCTTACCAGAAGGCAAGCATTCATGAGCCTGCCAATATTGACCAATTCAGGACCTTTTTCCATAGGTAGCGAAATGGCAGCTCACAAGATTTGGATGAGATGAAGCATAAATCATATGTTAGGTAAACCAGGGAGGCTCGATCATCGGACAATCAAGATTGACACCAATCGTATACCCAAAATGAGAGAGAACTCGCCATAGTGTGAATCGTACTAGGTTAGGTTTATGTGAGGGGGTTAGCTCGGTAGCGGGTGTGTGTGACCCCCTGGATGGGCTCCCCACACAAAAACAGGCCCAGCAGACGGAGGTTGTGGTTTTCAAGATCAAAAGGTGCGGTTTATTTCTCTATTTACAGTGACAAAAACACAGCAAAGCAAAAAGAAACATAAACAAAATAAATCCTGGTCAGCTTGACCTCTGACTAAACATGCAGGTTTCCCTAACTAACAACTGGGATCAGCCTGGTGCTGTCCTAGTCCCTAAGTCCCTGGTTTAGTAAATGTCCAAACAAATAGCCACACAGGCTTTGTCTCACCGCACAGGGGTTCACTCTCCCTAGACAGTCCACACAGGTCTGGTTCCAGGCATGAGCAAACACCTAATGAAGCTGGGAGTTTTTATAGAGGCCTTAAACGAGCTGACAAGCTTCAGCTGGTCTCATCAACTCCCTGCCTGTACGACGCCCAGCACTCTCCCTAGAGGTATGAATCATCCATGAGCCCTCTAGCCTCAGCTGGGCTTCATCAACTCTCTCCCTAGTTGTATAAGTCGGCATAAAGCCTGAATCTGGGAGAAATATACCTACCCCCCTGGATGCAACCAGGTGACTTTACCTTCCTGCTGTCACATACCCCCCCCTCTTGTTTTAACCTTGGGGTTGGAACACCAGCAATCAGGCATTCATGTACTCGAGACAAAGCATCCACATTCCCCATTTGAACGCCAGGGCGATGCTTTACTGTGAAGTTGAATTCCTGTAGGGCCAGGAACCACCTATTTACTCTTCTATTTGTCTCCTTGTTTTGAGCCATCCACTTTAACGGAGCGTGATCCGTAACCATGTCAAAGTGCCTACCTAGCAGATAGTACCGAAGGGAATCTAGAGCCCACTTCACCGCTAAACACTCCTTTTCAACCGTGGCGTAATTTACCTCATGGGACTTCAACTTCCTGCTGAGGTAAATGACTGGGTGCTCTTCCCCATTCCAGACCTGGGACAATACTGCTCCTAACCCCACATCTGACGCATCACTTTGTACGACAAAGTCTTTAGAGAAGTCGGGTGAGTACAACACTGGCTGGCTACATAAGGCTTGTTTCAAGAATTGGAACGCTGCCTCAGCCACGGGGGTCCATTTAATCATGACCGACCCTTTCCCTTTCGTCAGGTTGGTTAGGGGCACAGCCTTAGAAGCAAAGTGGGGAATGAAGCGCCGATAATAACCCGCGATTCCCAGAAAGGCTCGTACCTGCTTCTTGCTGTTGGGACGTGGCCAACTCTGGATGGCCTCGACTTTGTTGAGTTGGGGTTTTATTACTCCCCTGCCAATGGTGTACCTAAGATATTTGGCCTCCTCCTGCCCAATGGTACACTTCTTGGGGTTAGCCGTAAACCCCGCTTCCCGGATAGAGTCTAGGACTGCTTGCACTTTTGGCAGATGTGAGGCCCAATCTGTGCTATGGACAATTACGTCATCCAGGTAAGCCGCAGCATACTTCCGATGGGGCCTCAGTATCTGGTCCATTTTCCGCTGGAATGTGGCCGGCGCATTCTGTAACCCGAACGGCATTCTCTTATATTGGAACGCCCCGTCTGGGGTTACAAATGCGGTTTTCTCTTTGGCCGACTTGGCCAGGGGAATTTGCCAATACCCTTTTGTGAGGTCAAGAGTCGTCATGTATCGGGCTGTTCCCAGCCGGTCAATCAACTCATCTATACGTGGCATGGGGTAGGTGTCAAATTTTGTAACTTTGTTCAACTGACGAAAATCGTTACAAAATCGCCAGCTCCCATCCGGTTTAGGCACCAACACAATGGGACTAGACCAATCACTTTGGGACTCCTCTATCACCCCTAAGTTCAGCATTTTCTGTACTTCCTCCCGTATTGCCTCCCGTCGGGCCTCTGGGATCCGATAGGGTTTTAACTTCACCCTTTCACCGGGCGGGGTGATAATATCATGCTCTACCCCAGATGTTTGTCCCGGCAGCTCAGAGAACACCTCCTTGTTGCGAAGCACAAACTCCTTAACCTCCTGTTGTTGGGGTTGTGACAAGGTGGCTGCTATTCCAACCTCCGGAATCACGCAACCAGTTTGAGCTGGTGACCAAGTTTCTGCGACTAGGGACTCTCTATCCCTCCAGGCTTTCAACAGATTAACGTGATAGATCTGTTCGGGCTTTCGCCTTCCTGGTTGTCTGACCTTGTAATTCACTTCGCTCACTTTTTCCATTATCTCGTAGGGGCCTTGCCATTTGGCAAGGAATTTACTTTCAACCGTAGGGACAAGTACCAATATCCTATCCCCCGGGGAAAAGGTACGGGTCTTGGCTCCACGGTTGTACACTCTCTGCTGTGCCAACTGCGCTTGGGCCAAATGTTCCTTCACGATGGGCATTACCTGTGCAATTCGATCTTGCATCAGGGCGACATGCTCAATCACACTCCTGTGGGGAGAACTCTCACTTTCCCAAGTTTCCTTGGCAATATCCAACAGCCCTCTTGGGTGTCTCCCATACAGTAACTCAAAGGGGGAGAATCCCGTAGAGGATTGGGGCACCTCCCTAATAGCAAACATCAAATAAGGAAGTAGACAGTCCCAATCCTTTCCATCTCTATCCACCACTTTCTTCAACATTTGTTTTAGGGTTTTGTTGAATCTTTCAACCAGCCCATCGGTTTGGGGGTGATACACAGACGTACGCAATTGCGTCACTTTGAACAATTTACACAGCTCTTTCATAACCCGGGACATAAAGGGTGTACCTTGGTCCGTAAGCAGTTCTTTACAAATACCCACCCGGCTAAAAACAAGAGATAGCTCTTTGGCTATGGTTTTGGCCGAGGTATTTCGGAGAGGGATCGCTTCTGGGTAACGGGTGGCATAGTCCATTATAACTAATATGTACTGGTGCCCCCTAGCGGACTTGATTATAGGACCTACCAAATCCATTGCGATCCTCTCAAATGGGACCTCAATGATGGGTAGAGGGACCAGCGGGCTACGGAAATGTGGCATCGGGGCCGACCTCTGACACACAGGGCAGGAGGAACAATAATTTTCTATGTCCTTCATCACCCCAGGCCAATAGAATCTCTGTAATACCCTCTCTCGGGTTTTCTCTGTCCCCAGATGACCTCCAAGAATGTGCCCATGGGCCAACTCCAACAACAACTTCCTGTAAGGTTTGGGCACCACAAGCTGCTCAACGGTTTCTTCTGCCCTTTTTGCCACCCGATACAGTAGGTCCTTCTCTACGCTGAAGTATGGGTAAGTGCAGGTATTATCTGGGTTCACTAACTCGCCATCTATTTCCACTACGTTTTCCCGTGCCTTTATTAGGGCGGGGTCTTTTAACTGTTCTGTGGCAAAATTTTCCCTGTGAACCTCAAGATCAGAAAACTCCACAGACGGTAGGTTTTCGTCTGAGGAGGTGGGCTCCTCTCCAGTTTCTTGAGTCTCGCCTGCCAATACTGACAAGGGAAATTCTGGAGAGTCCTCACCACTCTCAGAGGAGTTCTGGCTATCACCTTCCTGGTACATAGGGGCACCAGTGGGGGGCTCAGGATCATCCCACAGTTCCCAGAACTTCGGAAAATCCCTTCCCACAATGGCATCATGCGGTAATTGAGATACTAACCCCACTGGATGAGAGAGGGTACCTTTGGGGGTCTTGAAACACACTGTAGTCACTGGATACTCTCGGGTGTCCCCATGCACACAAATAACAGCTACCTTGCTATTCCCAGAGACCTCTGTTTTAACTAATTCAGCCTTTATCAGGGTCACAAGGCTACCTGAATCCAGTAATACCACAACATTTCTACCATTAATACACATTTTGCATAAATGTTTCTCAGTTCCCCGAATGGCAGTGCATGCGACTGTCGCACACAGCGACTGACGTCTGTCCGTCAGAAAGTCACATTGCATGGGTTCCTCCACAACCGGGCAATTTGCTGCAATATGTCCCGTTTGCCGGCAGCGGTAGCAAACAATCCTTTTGGCTGCCTCTTGAGCCCCCGACTTCCCAGGCTGTTCTCGCCAAACCCTGGGCAGAGCTCCCACCCTCTCACTCTCTCCACCCTCACCCCTTGGAATCATCTTATCCGCCCCTGGGGATGGTCTGGTCTTAGGGTGGAAAGTCCGAGAGTCTCTGGAAGAGGCCGTCAGGTTCTCTGCAGCCAAGTATCTCTCTACACGATCCACAAGTTTACCGGCCGTTTCTGGGTCTCCATGGCTTACCCACTTTTGAATGGCGGTAGGAAGAGCTCTCAAGAAACGATCCATCACAACACGTTCCACAATCTCCGGTGCGGACAAAGTCTCTGGCTGTAGCCACTTCCTGCTCAGGTGAATGAGATCATACATTTGAGACCTGGGGGGTTTTCCAAGCTGGAAAGTCCAGTTATGCACACGCTGAGCCCGGACAGCCAGGGTGACACCCAGCCTTGCCAATATTTCAGCTTTTAGCATCACATAGTCTTTTGCTTGGTCAGGCTCTAGGTCATAGTAAGCTTTCTGCGATTCACCAGTTAACAGAGGAGCCACCAGTCCAGCCCACTGCTCCTCAGGCCACTTTTCTCTTTCAGCAGTCCTTTCAAATGTGGTCAAAAATACCTCTGGATCATCCTCTCCAGTCATTTTTGTCAATAAACGACTCACCCCAAAGGACGCGGTATTAGTGGGACGGCTTTCCTCACTGGTCTGCGGACGTTGCTGCATTACTGCTTCCATCTGTTGTTGTAGTCTCTGCTCTTGCATCTGCAACAGGTCTATGAAGCGGGCCTCAGATTGCTGCTGGGCTTGTTGCTGGGCTGCGAAGCTCTTTTGCAAACCTGCATTTGTCTGCTGTTGATTGGCATTTGCTAGAGCCAGCTGTTTCAGTATCTCCTCCATGCTGGCTTAAAAAAAAACTGCCTGCATTCTCCACCAACTGTGAGGGGGTAGTGACACAGCCCCAAATCCACAATGGCTCAAAAGTGATATGGTCCAGAAATATTTAGATGGAATAAAGGTGGATAAAGCACCTGGACCAGATGGCATACACCCACGGATCCTAAAAGAATTGAGCTCTGTAATTTCAAAGCCATTGTATTTAATTTTTAGGGACTCATTAATGACAGGAATAGTACCACTGGATTGGCGCAGGGCCAATGTGGTGCCTATATTTAAAAAGGGAATTAAGTGTTTACCAAGTAACTATAGACCTGTTAGTTTAACTTCTATAGTTGGGAAAATACTGGAGAGATTAATAAAAGACCACATAGATGAGTTCTTGCTGGAAAAAAACTATTTAAGCAACAGACAGCATGGATTCATGAAAGACAGAAGTTGTCAAACAAACCTGATTTCTTTTTATGAAGAGGTAAGTAAGACCTTGGACAGAGGGGTGGCAGTGGACGTGGTATACTTGGATTTTGCAAAAGCGTTCGATACAGTTCCCCACACACGGCTCATGTGTAAGGTAAAGTCTACAGGATTGGAAATATCAGTTTGTAAATGGATAGAAAACTGGCTAAAAGACAGAATTCAGAGAGTAGTGGTTAATGATTCTTACTCTGAATGGTCCAAGGTTATCAGTGGTGTACCCCAAGGTTCAGTGCTGGGACCCTTACTTTTTAATATGTTTATAAATGATATTGGGTCTGAGATCAAAAGTAACATTTCTGTCTTTGCAGATGACACCAAGCTATGCAGTGGAATAACGTCCTTTCAGGATGTCGCCAATTTACAAGCCGACCTCAATGCTCTGTCTAATTGGGCGACTATGTGGCAGATGAGGTTTAATGTTGATAAATGTAAAGTTATGCACTTGGGGGCTAATAATATGAATGCATCATACATACTAGGGGGAGTACAACTGGGGGGATCCGTAGTGGAGAAGGATCTGGGGGTTTTGGTAGATCATAAGCTCAATAATGGCATGCAATGCCAAGCTGCGGTTTCCAAAGCGAGCAAAGTCCTTTCTTGTATTAAGAGAGGTATGGTCTCCAGAGAGAGAGATATCATTTTGCCCCTGTTCAAATCATTAGTAAGACCTCATCTGGAATATGCAGTTCAGTTTTGGGCCCCAGTTCTCAAAAAGGATATTGGGGAACTGGAGAAAGTGCAGAGAAGGGCAACCAAACTGATAAGAGGCATGGAGGAGCTCAGCTATGAGGAGAGATTAGAGGAACTGAATTTATTCTCTCTTGAGAAGAGGAGATTAAGGGGGGATATGATCAACATGTACAAATATATAAGGGGTCCATATAGTGAACTTGGTGTTCAGTTATTCACTTTACGGTCAACACAAAGGACAAGGGGGCACTCTTTGCGTCTAGAGGAAAAGAGATTTCACCTCCAAATACGGAAAGGTTTTTTCACAGTAAGAGCTGTGAAAATGTGGAATAGACTCCCTGCAGAGGTGGTTCTGGCCAGCTCAGTAGATTGCTTTAAGAAGGGCCTGGATTCTTTCTTAAATGTACATAATATAACTGGGTACTGACATTTATAGGTAAAGTTGATCCAGGGAATATCCGATTGCCTCTCGGGGGATCAGGAAGGAATTTTTTCCCCTGCTGTAGCAAATTGGATAATGCTCTTCTGGGTTTTTTTGCCTTCCTCTGGATCAACTGTGGGTATAGAATTGGGTATATGGGAGTGTACGATATATGTTTATTTTTATTTTTTTATTTTTATTTTTTACGGTTGAACTGGATGGACTTGTGTCTTTTTTCAACCTGACTAACTATGTAACTATGTAACTATGTAACTATGTAGCTCGGTAGCGGGTGTGTGTGACCCCCTGGATGGGCTCCCCACAGAAAAACAGGCCCAGCAGACGGAGGTTGTGGTTTTCAAGATCAAAAGGTGCGGTTTATTTCTCTATTTACAGTGACAAAAACACAGCAAAGCAAAAAGAAACATAAACAAAATAAATCCTGGTCAGCTTGACCTCTGACTAAACATGCAGGTTTCCCTAACTAACAACTGGGATCAGCCTGGTGCTGTCCTAGTCCCTAAGTCCCTGGTTTAGTAAATGTCCAAACAAATAGCCACACAGGCTTTGTCTCACCGCACAGGGGTTCACTCTCCCTAGACAGTCCACACAGGTCTGGTTCCAGGCATGAGCAAACACCTAATGAAGCTGGGAGTTTTTATAGAGGCCTTAAACGAGCTGACAAGCTTCAGCTGGTCTCATCAACTCCCTGCCTGCACGACGCCCAGCACTCTCCCTAGAGGTATGAATCATCCATGAGCCCTCTAGCCTCAGCTGGGCTTCATCAACTCTCTCCCTAGTTGTATAAGTCAGCATAAAGCCTGAATCTGGGAGAAATATACCTACCCCCCTGGATGCAACCAGGTGACTTTACCTTCCTGCTGTCACATTTAATAAAGCTTAAAAAATGCACTTACAGGAAAGTAGAAAATTTAATTAATAAAAATGCCGGCCGGCTTGCAGACACCCGTCCACTCAGGATACACAGCAATGACGTCAGCACGTCAACCTCTGGGTTGACGTGCTGACGTCATCGCAGTGTATCCCAAGTGGATGGGTGTCTGCAAGCCGGCCGGCATTTTTATTGATGTTTTAAATTTCTACTTTCCTGTAAGTGCATTTTTTAAGCTTTATTAAACCTAACCTAGTACTTGACCATCTCTGCGGTTTAATTTTTTGCACTGTAAAACAAAGAAAGCGACAATTTTGAAAAAAACAAACAATATTTTGTACTTTTTGCTATAATAAATATCCCCAATTTTTTTTTAAAAAAAGCAATTCTTTTCCTCAGTTTAGGCCGATATGTATTCTACATATTTTTGGTAAAAAAAAAAAAACGCAATAAGCGTATATTGATTGGTCTGCGCAAAAGTTCTAGCGTATACTAAATAGGGGATAGATTTATGGCATTTTTATTATTATTTTTTTTACTAGTAAAATCTGCAATTTTTATCGGGACTACGATATTGCTGCGAACACATCGGACACTTGACACATTTTTGGGACCATTAACAATTATACAGCGATTAGTGCTATAAAAATGCACTGATTACTGTATAAATGTCACTGGCAGGGAAGGGGTTAACATTAGTGGGCGATCAAGGGGTTAACTGTGTTTCCTCACTGTGTTCTAACTGTAGGGGGATGGGACTGACTAGGGGAAGAGAGATCGGTGTTCATACATTGTATGAACACACGATCAGTCTCCTCTCCCCTGAAAGAACCGGGATCTGTGTGTTCACGAGTGATCGCGGGTGCCCAGTGGACATTGTACCCTCCGGGCACTAGCATCAGCTCCGGTGGCGATCCGCAGGCACGCATACCCCTAGCGGCCAAAAGTCGAAGCGACGTAAGCAACGCCGCTTCGCCCAGTTAAGGCTGATTAGGGCAAGATCAAAGCTCATCCCTGTGATCTGATGAATGAAAAATAGTAGATAGTGACAAGGTGACTTTGTATCTCTTTAACCACTTAAGGACCGCCTCACGCCGATATACGTCGGCAGAATGGCACGGCTGGGCACAAGCATGTACAGGTACGTCCTCTTTAAGAAGCCCAGCAGGTCCTGAGCTCCGTGACCGCGCCCGCGGGACCCACAGACCCGATCGCCGCCGGTGTCCCTCGATCGGGTCACAGAGCTGAATAACGGGGAGAGGTAAGTGTAAACAAACCTCTCCCCGTGCTTCCTAGTGTGAGTGTTACTGATCGTCTGTTCCCTGTCACAGGGAACGATGATCAGTGACCTCACATGCCAAGCCACGCCCCCACACAGTAGTAATCACTCCCTAGGACACACTTAACCACTTCAGCGCCCCCTACACGTTAACCCCTTCACTGCCAGTGTCATTTTCACAGTAACCAGTGCATTTTCATAGCACTGATCGCTGTAAAAATGACAATGGTCCCAAAATGGTGTCAAAAGTGTCCGATGTGTCCGCCATAATGTCGAAGTTACGATAAAAATCGCTGATCGCCGCCATTACTAGTAAAAAATAAAATATTAATAAAAATGCCATAAAACTATCCCCTATTTTGTAGACGCTATAACTTTTGCGCAAACCAATCAATAAACGCTTATTGCAATTTTTTTTACCAAAAATATGTAGAAGAATAACGTATCGGCCTAAACTGAGAAAAAAAAATGTTTTTTTATATATTTTTGGGGGATATTTATTATAGCAAAAAGTAAAAAATATTGCATTTTTTTCAAAATTGTCGCTCTATTTCTGTTTATAGCGCAAAAAAATAAAACCCGCAGAGGTGATAAAATACCACCAAAAGAAATCTCTATTTGTGGGAAAAAAAGGACGTCAATTTGTTTGGGAGCCACGTCGCACGACAGCGCAATTGTCAGTTAAAGCGACGCAGTGCCGAATAGCAAAAAGGGGCCTGGTCCTTTAGCAACAAAATGGTGTGGGGCTTAAGTGGTTAAATGGTGCAACTCCAGCCTTCATTTTAAGGACTTGTTTAGATGTGTTTTGAAATTTTAGATATCATGAATGCCCATTAATGTGCCTTTTGCATTAAACTGGAGGTAAACTCCACTTTTGAACTTGCACCTACAAGTGAGCCTATAATAAGGATTACCTGTAGGTACAGTGAATATCTTCAAAACTTGCACTGTTTAGGAGATATTCACAAGCGATGCTGCCATACCCAGGCCGTAAGTTCAGCGCTCTGTGACGGAGCAGAGGGCTCCCACTTGTATGCACGAGCGTGATGTCTCCGCACCCTAGGCCATTGATACATTGAGAACCCAGAAGGAAGGCCGGGTAAGGATGGAAGTGCCAGGGGTCCATGATAGTGATACATGGAGGGTGTTTCCACTTTACAGGTAAGTCTGTCATAATGTGCTAGTATGCTGTGCATACTAATACATTATGACTTAACCCTGCAGTGAGCCCACTTAATTTTTACTTTAGTGGCGGTTTACTACCACTTTAAGATGCATTATTGACATGTTTTAAATGCATTTTTAATGTGTGTGTTGGTTTTCAATTTTATGGATTCTTGTGTAGCACCCTCTACCATAGGTGGGTGCTAGATGTAAAGTGTTTGAGGTTCCGTCAGCGCAGGTAAATTTAAACAGGCCTAATGCTGCGAGCTAGGCCTGTTTGTTTTTGATCAGGGGCAGGGAGTGGTTAGTGTAGCAGTGGGTGTGACCGACATGTGCTTTCAGTGAGAATGTTCTGGAGGAGGGGCAGGGCTGAGAGTTGGAGAGGCATGGAGTACAAATGAGGAACCCTGAACAATCCCCAACTAGGACTGGCAGGGGGCAGGCCTCCTACATATACTCACAGTCAGCCTGCTGGGTGGAAGTTGTCGGCTGGGTGAATTGAAAGATGGAGTGCTAGACTGCGTGCTGGAGAGACACCCATCTGGGGGGGGGTGGATTTGGCGGAGGAGCTCTAGAGCCTCTCCTTACACGGTCATGGAGAGGTTTCCTGGAACAGGAGCTGGAGGAGCAGTTGGTCCGCACGGTCCGGGTAAATCTTTTAAGAAGGTCTCAGGGCAGGAATCGGTGAGTGAAGCACAATGGAGATCTGGAAGATGCATGCCAGGGGAGCCAAGTCCAGAGCCAGAGGAGAGAGACTGTGGGGTTTTGTCTCAAGTCGCTGCAGTCTGAGGACTCAGGATTTGCAAGTCAGGCTTGCTGGGATCAGTAGTCCATCATCAAGTATGCTTTATTAACTGAATTGTTCAAGGCCATCAAGTAGGGGTACTGCAGGCCCCCTGGCCTATCATTCAATAAGTGAAGTTTTAGCTAGTAATTATTCAGAGTGAGGCCTAGCCCCTTTCAAGATGGTGGGACAGGATGTCTAATGCTGTGACAGGGAAGTGTTGCGCAGGAGGGGAAGCGTCCTGGAGGTGGAAGTCTGCAGGGAGAGTGCAGAGGCGGGAGAAGTTCTGAGGTGAAAAAGACTGTCAAGATTAGAGTCCACCATTTTTGTTCTGTGAACATGATGAGTAACTATTTGCCAATGTGAAGCCGGATCAGCTCCAGCATTGCAATTATTAATTGTTCTATGGACATCCCATATCCCTTTCCCCCAACCAAGTTTAGTCCCCCAAATAAAACAAAACAAAGCACAAGACTTTTCATTGTCTACAAGTGTGACGTATGGATGTCTGGCAGCAGGGTGAATATGTTAGTAACTAGTGGCAACACACCGCTACACTTGTAATAGCATCTTGGTTAGTAGTGCTTTCGAATTGCCCCTCTAATGCACTGTGAACACCATAGGGCCATTCTTGAGGTATTTGCAGCATGTTTGTGGTATGTTTACATTGACATGAATGGAGGCCTTTTAGTAAAACCAGCCAAATGCAACATGCTGGTGTTGTGGACATTTTATGAAGATGTATTTATTGTCAGTGTCTCCCAGGGTTAGTTCTCCGGCAGCCCACTCTAAAGAGCTGACTGGGGCAGACTAATGCTGGTTGAGGTCCATCTGGTAGTAAAGTCTATGGGACTCGAACATGAAAAATCTAAAGTGCTAATTTTAAAGGCTAGTTTTAAAGGCTATTTTTAAAGGCTTATATGCAAGTTATTGTCATAAAAAGTGTTTGGGGACCCGGGTCCTGCCCTAGGGGACATGTATCAATGCAAAAAAAGTTTTAAAAACGACTGTTTTTTCGGGAGCAGTGATTTTAATAATGCTTAAAGTGAAACAATAAAAGTGAAATATTCCTTTAAATTTCATACCTGGGGGGTGTGTATAGTATGCCTGTAAAGTAGCGCTTGTTTCCCGTGAGGCCACATGCCCTCAACATGGGGAGGATGCTTTGGGGGTCTGTGACCCCTCAAAGCACCATGTCCCCATGTTGATGGGGACAAGGGCCTTGCCCCGGTGGTTGTGGGGGTCTGCGGGCGGGGGGCTTATCAGAATCTGGAAGACCCCTTTAACAAAGGGGACCCCCAGATCCCGGCCCCCCCCATGTGAATTGGTAAGGGGTACATTGTACCCCTACCATTTCACAAAGAAAGTGTAAAAAATTGTAAAAAAAAAAAAAACACACAGACACTATTAAAAAAAACACACAGACACTATTAAAAAAAAAGAAAAAAGAAAAAAAAATTCCAGCGGTGGTAATCCCACTCTCGGTCTCCAGTCCAATGCTGTCGGGATCCTGCGATGGGTGATCTCCTCTCCAGGGTCCAGCGATGGATGATCTCTCCTCTCCAGGTCCAGGCTCCAATGATGAGATGACCAGCGCAGCGAGGAACAGCAAGCATCCTGTCTCCACCGGAGACTCCCCGGGAATCCCGGCAGCCTGACAGGTCTCTTATGTAGCTGAGGACAGGGCCACCCGTCACGTGACCCCATCCCCTTCTGACGCAAGGGGAAACCCGGGGCTTCCCCAGTGACGTGCGGGTGACCCCGCCCTCCTCTGATGCAACGGAAACTGGGATTCCCGGGGAGTCTCCGGTGGAGACAGGATCCTTGCTGTTCCTCGCTGCGCTGGACATCGTTGGAGCCTGGACCTGGAGAGGAGAGATCATCCATCGCTGGACCCCGGAGAGGAGATCACCCATCGCAGGATACCGACAGCGTTGGAGTGGAGACTGAGAGTGGATTACCACCGCAGGAATCTTTTTTTTTTTCTTTTTTTTTTAAATAAAGGACTTATCCCAACGGTGTCTGTGTGTTTTTTTTTTAAAATTTACACTTTCTTTGTGAAATGGTAGGGGTACAATGTACCCCTTACCAATTCACATAGGGGGGCCGGGATCTGGGGGTCCCCTTTGTTAAAGGGGTCTTCCAGATTCCGATAAGCCCCCCGCCCGCAGACCCCCACAACCACTTAGAAAGGGTTTTGGGGATGAGGCCCTTATCCCCATCAACATGGGGACATGGTGCTTTGAGGGGTCACAGACCCCCAAAGCATCCTCCCCATGTTGAGGGCATTTTGTCTGGTATGGTTCAGGAGAGGGGGCGATCTCTCGTCCCCCCTCTTTTCCTGCAGCCTGCCAGGTTACGTGCTCCGATAAAGGGTCTGGTATGGATTTTTGGGGGGAACTCCGCCATTTTTTTTTATTTGGCGTGGAGTTCCCCTTAAAATCCATACCAGACCTGAAGGGTCTGGTATGGATATTTGGGGGGAACCCCACGTCATTTTTTTTTATTTGACGCAGGGTTCCCCTTAATATCCATACCAGACCTGAAGGGCCTGGTAATTGAATTTGGGGGGACCCCCATGCATTTTTTAATTTTTTTTTATCAATGACTTTTCTCTGCATTGCCGGGAGCCGACAATTCATTATAGCCGCGAGTGCTTTTAAATTACTTTTTTCCTTCAGAAATTACACTTTGTGCAGGGACAGTTCTAAGCACAAGAAACAAGCGCTACTTTACAGGCATACTATACACACCCACTAGGTACGAAATATAAAGGAATATTTCACTTTTATTGTTTCACTTTAGGCATTTTTTATATCACTGCTCCTGAAAAAACTTCTGTTTTAAAAAAAAAAAATTGCATTGATACATGTCGCCTGGGGCAGGACCCAGGTCCCCAAACACTTTTTATGACAATAACTTGCATATAAGCCTTCAAAATTAGCACTTCAGATTTCTCCCATAGACTTTTACAGGGTGTTCCGCAGCTTTTCGAATTTGCCGCGAACACCCCAAATTGTTTGCTGTTCAGCGAACGGGCGAACAGGCAATGTTCGAGTCGAACATGAGTTCGACTCGAACTCGAAGCTTATTCCTAGTGAATAGCTTTCCGTGGCTTCATGGACTTAGAAACATAAACTGGTGTTTACTTTAGCACTGTGATTCCTTCTCAAAACAAACAGATCTTAAAGCTAAAAACACTTTTTCAATATATGGACTATCTGGTTAACCATATACAAACTTGGTAATTTTAACCAAGATTCACTTTTAAATTTAAAATCAATCAATGGTTCAAAGCATACTATTAACCAATCCAATTCTAATGCCGCGTACACACGATCGATTTTCTCGACGGTGAAAACACCGTCGAGAAAATCGACGGGAAAAACGAGGAACGGCTTGTTCCCCTACACACGGCCGTTTTTCCCGTCATTTTTTTTCTTGGTCGAGAAAAACAACCGTGTGTTGGCTCCCCGGCAGTTTTTCCCTATGGGAAAACTGCGGCAGAAAAAAATGCCGTGAATCATGATGAAAAAAATTAGAGCATGTTCTAATTTTTCTCGTCGTGATTAATGCCGTTTTTCTCGTCGGGAAAAATGACCAAAAGCCCACACACGGTCGTTTTTCTCGTCAAAGAGAAAAAATTTCATTTTTCCCGACGAGAAAAATGGTCGTGTGTACGCGGCATAAGACTTTGAAGTCAGTTTTGTGAGATATGACAATATATGTATCTCCCTTGTTTTAAAAGCGAAACAAATTCATACTGCAGTTAGAATTTGCTCCACTCCAAAACTGAACTGCCAATATTGATTGGATTAGTCAAGCATATGCTCAACCAAACTTCAATTACCTAAAAAGGTAAAACAAACAGAATACTTTACCAGGACTTAATTCTGGCGTTTTGAGAAGCATCAAGTAGGTGTCCCGCAGGACCTCTTGCAACATTCCTACATCTCTCCGTTATCAAGATCTCAACCCCCTCTCGCCTTGCAAGATTCGTCCAGTCTCTCTCAGGCTTTTCTTTTAATTTTAGCATCCCCTAATCCTAGCTTCCTCTCTATGTGTAACCACTTTTATCCCACCCAAAAAGTGGGAGCGTGTCACTACTTCGTAATTTATGATGCAAAAGGACGGGCTGTTCCCATGTTACCATGACAACCAAGTCTGGCGGCTATCTTGGACTCTTTAATATTTTCCCCTCTAGGGGCAGTGTTGTATAAGAAATGGCTTTAAATGTTATTTTAATGACCTTCTGACCTTGGCTTAGCAAAACACCATAAACTCTCAAAAACGGTCAAAATCTGCCAAACCACTCTAGCCATCTCGTCTATAGCTTAGATATACAGTCAGATTCATAAATATTGGGACATCAACACAATTCTAATCTTATTGGCTCTATACACCACCACAATGGATTTTAAATGAAACAAACAAGATGTGCTTTAACTGCAGACTTTCAGCTTTAATCTGAGGGTATTTACATCCAAATCAGGTGAACGGTGTAGGAATTACAACAGTTTGTATATGTGCCTCCCACTTTTTAAGGGACCAAAAGTAATGGGACAATTGGCTGCTCAGCTGTTCCATGGCCAGGTGTGTGTTATTCCCTCATTATCCCATTTACAAGGAGCAGATAAAAGGTCCAGAGTTCATTTCAAGTGTTCTATTTGCATTTGAAATCTGTTGCTGCCAACTCTCAATATGAGATCCAAAGAGCTCTCACTATCAGTGAAGCAAGCCATCATTAGGCTGAAACAACAAAACAAACCCATCAGAGAGATAGCAAAAACATTAGGTGTGGCCAAATCAACTGTTTGGAACATCCTTAAAAAGAAAGAACGCACCGGTGAGCTCAGCAACACCAAAAGACCCAGAAGACCAAGGAAAACAACTGTGATGGATGACCGAAGAATTTTTTCCCTGGTGAAGAAAACACCCTTCACAACATTTGGCCAGATCAAGAACACTCTCCAGGAGGTAGGTGTATGTGTGTCAAAGTCAACAATCAAGAGAAAACTTAACCAGAGTGAATACAGAGGGTTCACCACAAGATGTAAACCATTGGTGAGCCTCAAAAACAGACCAGATTACAGTTTGCCAAACAACATCTAAAAAAGCCTTCACAGTTCTGGAACAACATCCTATGGACAGATGAGACCAAGATCAACTTGTACCAGAGTGATGGGAATAGAGGAGTATGGAGAAGGAAAGGAACTGCTCATGATCCACCTCATCAGTGAAGCATGGTGGTGGTAGTGTCATGGCGTGGGCATGTATGGCTGCCAATGGAACTAGTTCTCTTGTATTTATTGATGATGTGACCGCTGACAAAAGCAGCAGGATGATTTCTGAAGTGTTTCCGGCAATATTATCTGCTCATATTCAGCCAAATGCTTCAGAACTCATTGGACGGCGCTTCACAGTGCAGATGGACAATGACCCGAAGCATACCGCAAAAGCAACCAAAGAGTTTTTTTAAGGGAAAGAAGTGGAATGTTATGCAATGGCCAAGTAAATCACCTGACCTGAATCTGATTGAGCATGCATTTCACTTGCTGAAGACAAAACTGAAGGGAATATGCCCCAAGAACAAGCAGGAACTGAAGACAGTTACAGTAGAGGCCTGGCAGAGCATCACCAGGGATGAAACCAAGCGTCTGGTGATGTCTATGCGTTCCAGACTTCAGGCTGTAATTGACTGCAAAGGATTTGCAACCAAGTATTAAAAAGTGAAAGTTTGATTTATGATTGTTAATCTGTCCCATTACTTTTGGTCCCTTAAAAAGTGGGAGGCAAATATACAAACTGTTGTAATTCCTACACTGTTCACCGTATTTGGATGTAAATACCCTCAAATTAAATCTGAAAGTCTGCAGGTAAAGCACGTCTTGTTCAGTTCATTTAAAATCCATTGTGGTGGTGTATAGAGACAAAAAGATTAGAATTGTGTCGGTGTTCCAATATTTATGGACCTGACTATGTGTGTGAGAAAATATACCCCACACAATTAACTGGGTTTGTAAATGCCATGAAAGTGAAGTCATGATTCCAACGATAAGCATAACAGTTATTCATGAACATTCTCATTAATAGGATACCATGTTTGCAACCTTTGTCATAAAAAAAAATACATAAATATATATATATATATATATATATATATATATGTAGCGATACCTTCAACTAAGAGGGCGGCAGATTTAGTTTGGGCCCTGAAGACAGCTCCGCCAACCCCCGGCAATTTACTCGACCCCCTACTGGCACAGTTAGTTATGGCAGCAATATAATTATTATACTATATGATTAAACTCAGACACCAAGGCAATAATGAAAGGGGTATCTAATTTACTTTAGATTTGTGGTAAAAAGGTTAACAGTGGTAATAGTTCACATAAAATAGGTTGCAGAGCCCTGCAACAATAAACATACTTATACACTAATAGAATAGTAAAGGTGCGCCACGTGGGCGATCGTTAACTAGGCGGCCTGTGGCGCAGCAACTAAATGAACTAACTAGCTGACCAGGCCTGGCTCAGATACCTAAAACTCAGTCTCTAGGGGATGATGGTTTCTTCACCGGCAAGTCTTTAAAGGTGGTGCACATAACAGAATAACATTTGTAATCCAGTGGGAAGATTGTGATAGAACAAACACTTTACTGAAGAACCTCTGAGTTCAACTCTGATATGGATCTCCAGTGAGAGTATCAGATATAAACTTGTGGGCCACGGCAGTCTATAGGCACATCAGCAATAAACAGTATATGGTCTGAGCATACGCTCGCTCACCCCTCCGGACGCAATCCCAGTCCGGGCACTTCCACCGACTGTTTCCTCACACACACAGTATCTCCAGCGATCGGGTCCCCAATCCAACCAAGGCTGTGGATAAGCGAAGTCAGATACCACCCAGGCTCGCAGCGAGGTGGAAGGCTCTTTGGTGCTGCACAAGGCCTCAGGCTTCAGGCCTTGCACACCGGCACATCCGCACAGGAGGATCAGTCACTGCAGTCTCGTGTCCCAAAGAAGCCGAGCCCAGCCTCGCCTCCTCCTTTTATAACCCCTCCCATGAGTTTCTGGGGTGGAAACATTACCGAAAGGGGTTCTGGGTAAGGTAGTCCTGGGAGTCTTAAAGGGGACCCCGCTACACACTCCCCCCACTTAAATTCTTTGGTCCCCAAAGAAAATTCTAGCATACACTGCGTACATCCCCAGACAACATTGCATAAGAGGTTGGCATAGGGAATTCCCACCAAAACCGAGGGGTTGGATTCCCTTGCCCACAGGTCACACTATCCTGAGTGGCCTGCCTAACTGTGCCAGAGAGTGAGTGGGGGTTGCCCTCTACTAAATGAACAGTGGAGGGATCCGGATTCTCTACACTCCTCCTGGCAGTGACCACAGAATCTTCTGAGATCTCCCCCATTTGTGGGTAGGTCAACCTTCTGGGAGGCCTTATGACTCTGCGAGCCCTTTGTTCCCTTAGGGTTTCTGGCTCTGGCACCTCTTCTTCTGTATCAGGTTCAGGCGACACGACAGGCTCTGTAATATCTGTTTCAGGAGCCTGAGGGATACATAGAGTCTCTAGGATCCTGTTCAGGGTAAACATCACAGGCATCTTCCCAATAATCCAATGAAGGACTAGATGGGATGAATTCAGCGGCTTCTGCATTCAGCTGTCCATCTATAGTGTCTTCAGTAGTTGGAAGATCTATAGCAGAAGCTCCTTGGGTTGGGGAAGGCCACAGCCAGTCAAGTTCTCTTTCTTCATCTCCACTGAGTTTGGAAGCTTCTCCATCTTCAGCCCGAGAGGTCTGGGACCGAGTGTTGGGCCTGGGGGTATCCAGAATAGAGACTGGTTCAGGGGAGTCCCTCACTGGGGGTATCCTGACCACTTCAGCAAGTAGGAGCAGGTGGTTTCGATGCCACATCTTCAGTGGTCCTACCTTTCCTTCTGGCTTCAACTTGTAGACAGGTAGGCCCGGTAGCTTCCTACAGATGACATAGGGTTCAGATCTCCATCTGTCTGCAAGTTTGTGTTTTCCAGGGACCCCCAGATTGCGTAGCAGTACTCGATCCCCGGGCTGCAGGTCTTGTACCCGGACCTTCAAGTCGAAGTTTCTTTTGTTTCGGGCTCCCCTTTGATCTGAGGCCGCTTGAGCTTGTTCATAAGCTACTTTCAGGCTGTGTCTGAGCCTGTCCACAAAACCTTTGTGGGAGGTGGCTGAGGAATAGTCTAAAGAAGTGCCAAAGGCCGGGTCCACAGGCAACCTCGCTTCTCTCCCAAACATGAGTCGATATGGGGAGTAGCCTGTAGCATCACTGGTGGTGCAGTTGTAAGCGTGTACTATAGCTGCTATGTGTTTGCTCCAATGTTGTTTCTTCTCACTTTCCAGAGTCCCCAACATGTTGAGCAGGGTTCGGTTAAACCTCTCCGGCTGAGCATCTCCCTGTGGGTGGTAAGGTGTGGTTCGAGTTTTCTTGATTCCTAACGAATCCAGGAGTTTCCGGATCAGCCGACTCTCAAAGTCCCTTCCTTGATCTGAATGAAGTCGCTGGGGCAGCCCATAATGAACAAAATACTTCTCCATAAGTACCTTGGCTACTGTGGAAGCCTTCTGGTCTTTGGTTGGTAAAGCTTGGGCATACCGGGTGAAATGATCGGTTATCACCAGAACATTTCCTAGTCCACTCAGGTCGGGTTCGAGGCAGAGGAAATCAATGCATACCAGATCCATTGGGCCTTGACTTTGCAGATGGCCCATTGGGGCAGCTTGATGGGGTAAAGTCTTCCTCTGGATGCAGCGTGCACATGAATGGCAGTACTCTTCCACTTCTGCCCTCATGCAGGGCCAATAGAACCGACTTCTGAAAAGTTGAAAGGTCCTTTCCGCCCCTAGGTGGCCATGATTGTCATGTAGGGCAATCAGAACAGTCTCTCTGTGTTTTTCCTGAAGAAACAATTGCCATTTGTCTTCCAGGTCATCAGAGGGGCCCCTTCGGTAGACCACTCCCTGATGCACCTGTAACCTGTCCCACTCTTTCCTCAACAGGCGAGCTTCCTTTGAGGAGTGACTCAGGAGTCTGTTTGGATCCTGATTCTCCAGGGCTTCCAGAACTAATTTCCCCATGGGGTCTTCCAATTGGTCACATCTTAGTTCCTTCTTGGACAGCTTTGGCAGATGGTCTTCCTCCAGTTGAGTTACTCCACAGTATTGTTTGGGGACTCCTACCATGGTAACTCCTATCTCTTCCGCCCTTGAGCCCCCTCTGGCTTGTAATTCAGCCCCTTGGCAAAGGGCCCGCACCCCGTCAGGTGCCACTTGAGTCCAGTCTTCCATGTCACGGGTGGGACCATGAGATCTTCTGGACAGAGCGTCTGCATCTCGATTCCCAATCCCTGGCCTGTACTTTAGGCTGAAATTGAATCCAGACAATGCGGCCAGCCACCTGTCTCCAGTGGCGTCCAGCTTTGCTGTAGTGAATAGGTAGGTAAGGGGGTTGTTGTCGGTCTTCACAGTGAACTCCGCCCCATACAGGTAGTCTTTGAGCTTGTCTACTACCGCCCACTTAAGGGCCAGGAACTCCAGCTTGTGAGTGGGGTAGTTTTTCTCAGAGGGGGTCAGGCTCCTGCTAACGTAGGCAACAGGCCGTAGTTGCCCTTCGTGTTCCTGGTAAAGTACTCCTCCCAGACCGTCATGACTAGCATCTACGTGTAGTTCATAGGGTTTGGTTGGGTCTGCGTAGGCCAAGACTGGGGCAGTGGTTAGGCTCTTCTTCAATGCCTGGAAGGCCTCTTCACACTTCTGGTTCCACTGATCTCTGACTGACTCTCCCGGCTTCCTGGGCCCTGAGTCGTCCTCTTCTCCCTCAGTCTTGAGCAGTTCATTCAATGGTCTAGCAATTCGGGCGAATCCTTCCACAAACCTCCTGTAATAGGAGCAGAACCCTAAGAAGGATCTGAGTTCTGTTACTGTGGTGGGTCGTGGCCAGGAGGTAACTGCCTCCAATTTCTCAGGGTCTGTGGCCACCCCTTCTTCAGACACTATGTGCCCCAGATAGTTCACAGAAGACTGGTAGAACCGACACTTCTCAGGCGAAAGCTTGAGTCCCTCCTCACTAAATCTCCTCAAGACTTTTTCCAGCCTCTCCTCGTGTTCCTCCAAGGTTCTCCCAAAGACAATGACATCGTCCAGGTATACAAGGACTTCAATAAGGTTCATGTCTCCTACAGTCTTGACTCCTCCACCGGGGCCCTCTGAAGTTTCCCGCCGGCTTGCAGTTGTCCGTTTTCTTCTTCTTGGGACTAGAACATGTAGCTGCAATATGGCCAATTCCTCCACAGTTAAAGCAGACTATATCTCCCCATTCTTGTAAAGATGCGGGTGCTGAGGCAATTGGGAATAATTCCTTCCTTGGTACTTCTCTCTTGGGACCCTCTGGGTCTTTTGCTATCAGAGAGGTCAACATCTCTAACACCTTGGACATTTGTGATTTTAGAGTGTCTACCTCTGAGTCTCTTTCTGGGGTCATCACTGGATTGACCAGCACCTGTGCGGGGACAACATTTGTCTTAATCATTTGCTGGTCCTGTTGTAGTGCCTCCTCATCTCTGATGATTTTTATCAAGTCAGCATAAGTCAGTAACGTTCCTCCTCCCGAGGTTTTCAGGTGCAGCCAGACTGGATCCGAGCGTAACGCTCCCTTTAAGACTTGCTTCATTCTTGCCGCATCTGTATCTTGGGGCTTCCTTCCCTTCTTCAACACAATCTTGCACAGCAACCTGTTCAGTCTCCTAACATACTCTGAAAGTTTCTCCCTTGGCTGTTGGAAAGTATGTTCCACATGGTAGACCATCTCTGTCACCTTTTCCAATTAACCAAACTCTTCCTGTAGCATGGCTAGACAGTCTTGAGCCGTGCAATCTGCATTCCCAAACCGAAAGCTTTTCACTGCTTCTGCGCCTTTGAGGCTTTCTATTACTCGTTGCCTCTTCTGCGCTTCAGGCACCTCCCATGCCTCTACTGCTTGTAATGCCTGCTCCACCCAGGTATCAAAATCTTCCTCCCCTGCAGGGACAGGGAGCTTCCCTGAGAATGTTTTCAGTCTCCGGTAGCTAGTCTCTACATGCACCGTGTTTGTCTTCTGACATTTGATTAGTAGATCCCCTATTGCCTTTATCAATTCTGGTGATATAGAAGTGGCAGGTGCGGGTGCCACCGGGGGTGTCACTCCACCTCCTCTTTCTGGTGAGGTACGGGCCGCAGCCTGCGGTGATCCCATCTGTGATGGTTCCTTCTTTATAGTTACTGCGGGCGCCAACCTATAGGTTCTATTGTCTGGCGTCTTTACACACTTGCGCTTGCAAGCCTCTGGTATCCCGTCTCCGTATTCCACCAGTGCATACTGATATGAAGTGTCTGGGTCTGACTTTATATCTATCACCCATGGTGTGTGATCTGGGGACACTAACTTCATTAACTCCTCTACCATCTCAGTCTTCCATTCCTCCCCTGGGAGGCTGTTGACTATCGAGTTGTTTGGCTCTGCCCTAGAGGTTTTGCACCACTCTTCTATTGCTTGTGGGTCCATGCCGGCACCTCTGGCGTTTAATTGCTGTATCAGGATCCCGGACGAGCCCCCACATGTAGCGATACCTTAAACTAAGAGGGCCGCAGATTTAGTTTGGGCCCTGAAGACAGCTCCGCCAACCCCCGGCAATTTACTCAACCCCCTACTGGCACAGTTAGTTATGGCAGCAATATAATTCTTATACTATATGATTAAACTCAGACACCAAGGCAATAATGAAAGGGGTATCTAATTTACTTTAGATTTGTGGTAAAAAGGTTAACAGTGGTAACAGTTCACATAAAATAGGTTGCAGAGCCCTGCAGCAATAAACATACTTATACACTAATAGAATAGTAAAGGTGCGCCGCGTGGGCGACCGTTAACTAGGCGCCCTGTGGCGCAGCAACTAAATGAACTAACTAGCTGACCAGGCCTGGCTCAGATACCTAAAACTCAGTCTCTAGGGGATGATGGTTTCTTCACCGGCAAGTCTTTAAAGGTGGTGCACATAACAGAATAACATTTGTAATCCAGTGGGAAGATTGTGATAGAACAAACACTTTACTGAAGAACCTCTGAGTTCAACTCTGATATGGATCTCCAGTGAGAGAATCAGATATAAACTTGTGGGCCACGGCAGTCTATAGGCACATCAGCAATAAACAGTATATGGTCTGAGCATACGCTCGCTCACCCCTCCGGACGCGATCCCAGTCCGGGCACTTCCACCGACTGTGTCCTCACACACACAGTATCTCCAGCGATCGGGTCCCCGATCCAACCAAGGCTGTGGATAAGCGAAGTCAGATGCCACCCAGGCACGCAGCGGGGTGGAAGGCTCTTTGGTGCTGCACAAGGCCTCAGGCTTCAGGCCTTGCACACCGGCACATCCGCACAGGAGGATCAGTCACTGCAGTCTCGTGTCCCAAAGAGGCCGAACCCAGCCTCGTCTCCTCCTTTTATAACCCCTCCCATGAGTCTCTGGGGTGGAAACATTACCGAAAGGGGTTCTGGGTAAGGTAGTCCTGGGAGTCTTAAAGGGGACCCCGCTACATATATATATATATATATATATATATATATATACACATACACACACACACACACACATACATACACACACATTAATGGGTTTTATGAATATCCAAACAATACATTATGAAAATATTATGAAAGAAGCATTATTATTTAAAATATATAATACAATAGCTTCATTTGTGAATAAGCCCTCTTGTTTGGTGGCTCAATTCTGGAAATACCAATTAGGTTTGTTTAAAGAAAAAGGAAAGAAACTTCCAGTGGCTTGTGTGCAGCTTGAATGATGTATTGACTCATGATAAAAGTATTAGATAATTTTATTATACATGGATATCGAATTTACAAATTCATTAGAAAAGTGGCATTTCCATTTGGACAAGCAGACTGCAACATAGACAGGACCCATGCAGCTAAACAGGACATCTTTCAGTGATCCCCAATAAAAGGATAGACATTTGGACTGAATTTTCTTACAGACCAGATCCTTGATAATATGCACTGTTAGAAGGAGACGGCAACCAAGTAGCAGGGAAATGATACACATCTAAACACTTTTGAAAATAGCCTATAAAAAGGCAGATCCTGGGTTCTTCGCTTCTTCTTGCTGGTTGGTCCTCATGGAGAAATTATCCACCATGTTTTTATATACTCTGGTTTAGCACATCCTTTTATTGGGGATCACTGAAAGATGTCCTGTTTTAGTCTTGAGCAATCATGAACTCCGATTCAACTGTAGAGAGAAAATGGATTCTCATGTTCATATATGAAAAATATACAATATACAGGCCTTGTATATATTCTTTTAACACAATAGTCCGGACAGAAGGAATGCCTGTGCTTGGTTGGTCGATGGTGAAACCACCAAGCTCTATTGTTTTATAAACTTTACTCCCAGGATCAGGTCAGTTGGTCGAGCGGAGGATGTAAGCACATAAGCATGGTGGTCATGTCTGTTTATTTGGGGATATGCGGGAAACAGTGATACTAAGATGCATTATATCAATAGGCTGAGAAGGTCGCTTAAAGCGCAGGAGACATGGATTATGCATGACGTATAGAAAATCTCCACGACACTGGATGAATTCTGGCACAATACTATTTGAACATGAATGGCGTGAGCTCCACTGTCGGCAGTAATGAAAATAACTGGTACAAAGTATTGGCAGGCATTTGTGAGGCTTTAAAACCACAAATGAAATGCCTCTTCTTGGCACACCTGTAAATTTAGCCTAAGAGATTGTGAGCAGGAGATAGGGATGTGATAGCAGAGAATAATGACTGGACGTATTACACATGTCCTGTATACTTTGAAAGAGTTTTTTGGGGGGCATGTGTAGCATTGTTCAGTGTCCTTCAGTGGTGGCTGGTGCTCCAAATTTTTTGGGGGGTCGCACACGACCTGAAAATTCTGAAAGATACTGAAACAAAATCATATGCAGCCCACTGTGCCCAGCAAGTGCAGCCCACTGTGCCCAGCAAGTGCACCCCACTGTGCCCCCACCGCCCGCTCGCCTGCTATCTGCCCAGCACTTGCCCCCCATCATGGTGGCGGGTCAGGCAGCAGGTCAGGCGGTGAGCTGTGGAATGGGTAGCACGACAATGGCTCCCGTATCCTCTGTGTGTCTTCTTCCTGTTCTGCTAGGTGACCCAACGCTGTATCCTGGCCTAGGCCAACAAGGCCCAGGCCTAGGGCAGCACTTTGCAGGGGGGCAGCACGGAAAGAGTCCCCGCCGGCCAGTCTTATGTGGCGGACTGGGCCGAGAGGCAAATTAGTCTAGCACCCCCATAAAGCGGCTGCACTGCTTCCGGTATGTGGATATAATAATTATAATTTTGACTGTCCTATCATCCTGGACCACAAACCTTCCTCACTGTGCTATATGTTTCTGCTGCACCATTGGCATGGTTATATCTTCTTAGTCCTCTCCATAAAATTATCAGAAATTTGTGCTTAAAGTGGAACTATAGGCAGCACTTTTTTTTTTCATTTTGGATAGAGTAAGGGAGGGTTATAGCCCCTGTCAGTTTATTTTTTATCATCCCTGTCCCATTGCAGAGATTTCCCTTCACTTCCTGCCCCATAGCCAAACAGGAAGTGAGAGGAAATCTACGCAAATAAGGGAATCCATTGCCGCCCCCCCCCCGCAGGCCCGCAGAACTAGTGTCCCCACTCTAAAATTTCTGGGCGAGTCTTAAACAGAAAGGGGTGTGGCCTTGACAGGAAGGGGTGGTTCATATTTAAATTAGGGGGTGCACGAGTTTGGTCAGGCCTAGGGCAGCACAAAACCTAAATACACTACTGAGGTGACCAATGGGATTGCTTCTGCCTTCAGCCAATCAGATGACCGGTATTACATCTGCACCTCATGATTGGCTAAGAGGCGGTTCAGTTTTAGAAAAGCAAATATTATTTGTTTACACACCTGGGTGGACTGCCAGTGCAATGGGTTGCGCTTGCAGTTCACCTTTTTTGAAGCCTATTGCCCCGTACACACGATCGTTTTTAATGTCATTTTTTAAACCGACGTTTTTCTCCTCGTTTTTTTTCATGTTTCCTCTCAAGCCTGCCTTGCGTACACACCATCATTAAAAAAAACGATCAAGCAAAGCGCAGTGACGTTCAACACGTACGACGGCACTATAAAGGGGAAGTTCCGTTCGAATGACGCCACCCTTTGGGACGCTTTTGCTAATTCCGTGTTACCGCGTGTTAGTAAAAGTTTGGTGAGAGACGATTCGCGCTTTTCAGTCTTCGTGCTTGGAAGATCGTTTTCGGGAGTTCAGTTTGCGCCTGTGGGTTCGTATCTGTTTATTCAGTGCGGCCTGCTCTGCACGTTCGTGTTTTTCAGCTTGTTCTTCATAGGCCTTGCTGTTCTTCCGTGCGTTCTTCTAGTTCGTTCTGTTCAGCCGACCGTTATCTAGCCATGTTGCGGCTACGTACTCGTCGTAGAGTTCGTGCTGTAGTTGGTGCAGGGGTTCATGCTGTATCCCGACTCCATGCCATGAGCAGGGTCAGGAGGAGTTCATGGACCAAGAATTGGTTGCTCCAGCGGCACCAATTCTGTCACATGCCTTTGTTGCGGGAGATCAGGGAGAATAATCCTGATGATTTCAGGAATTTTCTCAGGATGTCTGACCCCGTATTTCAGCAGCTGTTGGCTTTGGTGTCCCCCTATATTACCAGGCAGGACACCGTTATGCGGGAAGCCATCAGTGCTGAGCAGAGGCTCATCGCCACGTTGCGATACCTGGCTACTGGGAGAAGCCTGCAGGACCTTAAGTTCTCCACAGGCATATCCCCCCAGGCTCTGGGGATCATTATACCAGAGACTTGTTCTGCCATCCTTCAAGTTTTGCAGGAGGACTATATTAAGGTAAGTGTTCTTCTTCAAAAATTCACATTGTATGGTTTTTATTTTTGGATATTTTTAATTTGCTTTATTTGCAGTCCCTAATTCACATGATTCTTAGCTGCAGGGAATGTCCCCTTTCTCCCCATGTTTTATTATTTAAAGTTTGGGGTTTGAGGCCTACCTGTAAATTTGGCTTACCTAACCTCTCCAGCATGCTATCCTGGGGCCATACCTACCTTGCCTAGTCATTTCCATGTTTTTTATTCTATGTTCCATCGTAGTGCTTTACCCAAAACGCACCCTAAATTTTGCCTAGGAATGTTTCATTTTTGTTAACTTCAATACAGAGTGCTACAGCCTTCATGTGTGATATTCCCAACTCATCTTCAACCCCCCCCCCCCCATAATTTTTTGTTTTGTTTGTTTTTTCTTGCTTCCAATTTTTTATGTTTTGAACAGTTTCTACCAATGTTGGCCATGAATGTGTGTATGAAATCAGCTTTCAATGTTTCTGGCTCCAAGTATTAATTTATTATTTCTTTAATTCCACAGTTCCCTTCTTCGCCACATGAATGGCAGAATGTGGCTTCCGAGTTTGCCCAGCGATAGAACTTTCCGAACTGTGGAGGAGCCATCGACGGCAAACATGTTCGGGTCGTCCCACCACCCCATTCGGGATCCTTTTATTATAATTATAAGGGGTTCCACAGCGTCATGATGATGGCAGTGGTGTCGGCCACCTACGAGTTCCTCTATGTGGACGTTGGCAAGAATGGCAGGATGTCTGATGGAGGAGCTTTTGCCCAGACGGAGTTTGGAGAACGGCTCCTTTTGGATCTGCTGGCCTTGCCACCAGCGGAGCAGAATGTGGAGGGACTACCTTTTGTGTTTGTGGCGGATGAGGCGTTTGGCCTGGGACCCCATTTGATGAGGCCATTCCTGCAACGCACCCTCACCCCTGAGAGGAGGATGTTCAATTATCGGCTGGCCAGAGCCAGAAGGGTGGTGGAAAATGCGTTTGGGATCATGGCCAGCCGATTTCGCCTCTTCCTTACCTCCATCCACCTTGCCCCATACAAATGGAACCATGTGGTTATGACGTGCTGTGTGCTGCATAATTTCCGAAGGGTGCATTCAACGAGTTATATATCTTTGAGTGGGCCTGAGGCCTCTTTAATCAATGCAGAAACTTTGGTGGCCCTGGAACCTGGCCGTCCTGGCTTGGCCCCCCCAACCGGACGTGAGGTCCGTAACCAATATGTGGACTATTTTATGGGTAGGGGGCCATTGAAATGCTAGACAATCTTTAATAATTTTATACCAAAAAAATAAAACTTTTTCTTGAGTAAAGATTGGTTTGGATTTTTTATTCTATAATGTTTGATGTTTCTGGTAGGTTTACCTAGTACACTTGTTTTGCCATGTGGATTAAACAATCTTTTAATTAGCCTTCATTGTCAGTGTAAACACCAAACATTGATTAGTTCACTCAGCACCACATTTACATAATGAAGCCACAATTATTTGTTATGTAAAAATACCTTTATTTCTTTTTTTAGGTGGGAAACTTCCTTAGAAATGTGGATGTTCCCTTAATTTCGGGTGTATGAAAAAGGCATGACCAGCCATGCATAAACAAACTATATTCGTCAAAATTTTGAAAAAGCTAAACATGTGCTAGTCATTAAAGGGTAAAATAACAAAAATACTTATAAAACTCTGCAAGTAAAACGTTATTTGGTGTAAAAACATTAGACACGCCCAAGCACAGCCATGATATTTTGGAGCCTTTCCTCCACCCGCTTTGTATTTGCCCTGATCTCTAGCAAGTCTCCCTTAATTTTTTCGAGGTCAGGACAGCAGACCATCAGGTATTGGATCAGGATCTGGGCACTGTGATGTGTCAACTTATTGGGGTCTTCGGCCAGAACTGCACCTAAATGTAAAAAGAAATATGTAGGATAGAATATGTAGGCCTACATCTATTTAACATGCATGTGTCTGGTTTCTCTCTGACCTGTGGTGGTGCCACTTTCCACTTCCACAACATCACATTCCTCTCCATCCTGGGGTTCTGGGGCTATTGTTGTAGGTGTTGCAATTATTGTCTCATCTGAGGTAGCTTTTCGAATCCCTAGGGAGATTGAAAAAAAGGAATAGTTTCATTAGTAGCGACTCAATTTTGCTAAAATAAGAAACATGAAAAAATACTTTGTAATCATTCTTTTGAAGCATGCTCCATTTTAAATTTTACCCCCTGTGCCAACCGGGACAAATGATTGGATACATAGCCCAAACCAGAGCATATACATTTTGAACACAAATTTGACACATTGTAACACCCCAAAGTATCTACACAGGATCACCTGTGTGTGACACCCTCAAGCTTTTTGGCTTTAGGCCCACACTTGTACTACTGCGTTCAGATGTTTCATCAGCTGCTGAGCATTCACTCCCTTAACATTACCATGCATATCGTTTTTTCAAACGAACAAATGTCCTTTGGATTAGCACCCAAAAAATAAGTGAGGCCCAAATTTACTCCCCCAAATAAACCAAAATACATGGGTGTTCACACTGGATGATCCTAAAACATCGTTTGAGGAACTGTACGGAGAAAGAGGTTTAATACGTCCGTTTACTGTGTGGACGAACCTGAAAGATGGTATCTTTCAGTGTACTATATGAAAGTTAAAAATACACGACAGAATACAAGAAAATAATATGTACCATGGAAACTAAAAAAAAATTACTTACTTTTTAATATAACTTTCTTGATTCTTTTATATTGGTCGGCCTCCCGCAACTTCAGATCTGACCATCGTTTTCTGAGCTGTTCCTTCGTTCTGCACACCCCGAATTTTTTGTGAAGACTTTTGACCACTTTGCCCATAATTCTGGACTTGACCAGATTAGGCCTTTTATACGGACCATGCTTGGCATCATAATCCTCCTTCTTTAAAATGGCGACCATCTCCACCATTTCCTCGAATGACATGTTGGATGCCTTATATCTCCTGGGTCTTGATTTGGGCTCCTCTGTAATTTCATCCTCTGTAGAGGTAATCTCAGCCACCTGTGTCTCCGCCATGTTTTGTTCAGCACTACGAGCGAGAAGGGGTGGGGAAAGTACAATATCGAACGTCAGGGGTGGGGAAAGCGTGCGGAGTTTCACGCATGCGCTGTGTATATCAAGTGAAGATCCATGTCTGGGAAATACGTTCATTTGTCGGGAGAGGGAGTTAGCAACGAACGTCGTGACGAAGGTACCTAACAATTTTACTTTTTGAGGTTCATCAGACGAGGAGATTTGTGTGCTCAAAATATGTAGACAATGCACAGTTGAGGAATGTTGCCTGAAATATATATTTTTTTGGGTTTCTCGCTTTTACAGATATCATGAATACTTTTAAAAACCCAGACTTCATGGGGGAGTTCATCGACAAATGGCAAGAGCTCCCTATATTATGGCAAACAAAAAGTGGCGGTAATAAAAATAAAGACGCCAGGAAAGCAGCACTGGAGAGCCTGCTTGCATTTGTGCAAACAAAGATACCCACAACAACTCTCCAAGATGTCAAAAACAAAATTGCGACCATCAGAGGGACATACAGGACCCAGAGGACTATGGTCCTGAGGTCCCAGAGGTCAGGTGCACCAGCAGATAAGGTTTATAAACCCAGTCTGTGGTACTACAGTAAGCTTGCTTTTCTGGATGACCAGCTGGAAGTGCGGGAATCTCTCTCCACCCTTCCCCCCAGAGGTCAATCCAGCCTTCCTTGTACCCAACCCTTCAGCCTTCCCTGCAGCCAGTCCTCCAGCCTTCCTGTCAACCCTGCTCTGGCTTCCTCTGAGGATCAAGATCAGGGCCTTGAGGAGGCAGATTTGGAGATATGGAGCCAGGTAAAGTATTGATATCTATATTTATATCTTACAAAATTGTAGAATTTAAATAGATGTTAGTATTGTTAAAGGTATGTACACTTCTACCAATAAAGTTTGTGAAGAGCAAGATACAGTAGTGGCCTAATTTTATGTGCACAAGACAACAAAACCAGGATGCGGAATCAATGAAAATGACATAACTTTTGGCATTGATTTCAACAATGTCTAGAGGTGAACAATGTCTGTGAATGATGATGTGGCAAAATAAATAATGTCCCTTTCTTTTTTTTACAGCCAGAGCAGAGCCAGGAAGAGGGTGATGTTGGGGATCAGGAGGAGGCAGGGCCCAGTGGCACCCAGGAGGAGGCTGGGCCCAGTGGCACCCAGGAGGAGGCTTGGCACAGCACAAGAGCCCAGATGCCTCCCCTGGTAGTTAAACCATGAGGGCCAAGGAGAGGTAGGCAGGTGGAGGAGGAAACCAGGGCCTTCCTCAGAGATGCAACAGCGGCCCTCAGAGAGGCACCCTCTGATGATGAGTGATTTGCCGCAGTCCTCGCCCACAAACTAGGGCAAATGGAGTTGCAGCAAAAAAATTTCAGTGAGACCCTGCTATTGAAAGTCATCAATAAGGGCGTGCTGGGTGAACTCACTAGGTACACGGACATAACGGAGGTTGTCCCTACTCCTCCACCTCCTCCTCCTCCTCCTACTACTCCTCCTGCCACAACCTCTCCTCCTGATCCCCAGCCTCCAAGGAAGAAACCAACCAAGGCTGCAGAGAAGGCTGGAGAGAAGGCTACAAGGAAGAGGAGAAAATAATGCCTGCTGTAGTACCACAGACTGGGGACATATAGGACTTATCTGCTGTGGCTCCTGACCTCTGGGAGCTCAAGACAAGATTGGGCTCCTTTTTTTTGGGGATCTAATCTCTATTTTGGTTTGGACATCTTGGATGGTTGTTGTGGGGTCAAAGGGATGCACAAATGCAAGCAGGCTCTCCAGTGCTGCCTTCCACTTTAATTTGTTAATGTTCTGAAATAAAAAAAAATTTAGTGCCCTTAAAATACTTGACTATGTGATTTGTATTTCAAAAGAGAGCTTGCTAGGGAGCAGGCAGGGACATCTCAAATTATATTATTGTTATTATCAGGGGACACAAACCTCCCTGAGGCCAAATGAGACACATTTGGAAGGTTGTTGTGGTAACTTTACACAAGAATAGTTTAAGCCAAAATAATAAAAAAAAGGCCACCAAAAAAAAACACAATAGTAAAATATAATTTAAAGAAAAAAGGAGAATTACATTATTTTATTATTATTAGTATTATTTAGGAGGGAGGTGCGGCTTATAAATAATATTTTACAATCATTAGAGCAATTTGGAATTACTTTAGAAACAAGTTTGGCATAACTCTCAATGTCATTATCAAAAGAGGGTAATTTTAAAGCATTATCAAAAGAAGAACGGAATGCGCAGCATTAAAACGATGCTATTAATTCCACCGTGACGAATGTGCCATCTCCATTTCCAACATTAGCTTTACCAAAACGAGCGCTCCCGTCTCATAGTTGCTTCTGAGCATGCGCGTTTTTTTTTCACGTCGTGAAAGCATACACACTATCGTTTTTCACGTCGTTAAAAAAACGACATGAAAAACGACGTGAAAAAAGAGAGCATGTCCGGAATTTTTAATGGCCGTTTTTCACGTCGTTAAAAATGCTCTGGAGCATACACACGATCATTTTTCAGGGCCATTTTTTAAAATGGCAGTTTTAACGGCATGAAAAACGATCGTGTGTACGGGGCATAAGGCTCTAATCAGGTGCTTCAAAAACACCCCCTGCTGCTGTAATTCAGGCACCCGGCGTCCGAAAAGGGGTCGGATGCCTGAATAGGGGGTGGCCCTGGCCCATAATATGCAGCCAACTGTGCCCCATCAATTGCAGCCAACTGTGCCCCATCAATTGCGGCCAACTGTGCCCCATCAATTGCTGCCAACTGTGCCCCATCCATCAATTGCGGCCACTGTGCCAATAATATGAAGCCCACCCGCTGTCTGCCCAGCACTTACCCCATCATGGTGGCGGGTCAGGCAGCAGGTCAGGTGGTGAGCTGTGGGATGGGTAGTGCGGCAATGGCTCCCGTGTCCTCCGTGCGCATCTTATTCCTGTTATGCTAGGTGGCCAAAGGGATCGCCTCTGCCTTCAGTCAATCAGATGACTGGTATTAAATGAGAGAGGTGGTTCTGTGTTAGAAAAGCAAATATTAATTTGCTTTGCCAACACACCTGGGTGGACTGCTAACACACCTGGGTGGACAGTTCACATTTTTTTAAGCCTATTAGAGCCTATGGCTCTAATCAGGTGCTTCCAAAACACCCCCCCCACCGCTGTAATTCAGGCACCCGGCATCCGAAAAAGGGCCGGACACCTGAATAGGAGGTGGCTACAGCACCCATTGATAGATTCATGCAATGCATAAATCTATCGATTATACATAGAGGGGGAGGCTGGAGAAAGGGGGTGGCACCCGTGTGCCCTTAATGGATGCACCGCCACTGGTGTAACTTTAAAAGTAGCCCTCCATCACCGGGCTTCTTCTCCCCCCCTGCTTTCTCCAGCTTCTGAAAGTTTCAGGCAGCACGGAGGGAAGCCGGGGAGCTTCCAACTACCTCCGACTGCTCTCAGCCAATCATCGCTCCCCTGCCCAGCTTCCCTCTGTACTTCCTGATCTCAATTCAGAAGCCAGAGGAAGGAGGATCCTGGCGCTGGAGCTCCAATTTTGGGGTTAAACCATTCGTGAACAGTTAACACCTTGAGGTAAGCCAGCACCAGGGACCCCCTGGCACCCTAACAACTTGATTCATTAAAACAGACTATTGGAAAATACTATAAGTAAAACTTGCAACAGCTAATGGAGACAACTGACATTCCCCCTATTTCCCTATTCAGCGAGTCCCTCCATTACCTGGTCCTCTGGGCTCTTTCTGGTGTCTGGATAATCAGGCCAATCAGGTGCTCCTCTGGCTCTGCTGTCTTTCCCACTGCATGGCTGCCTAGTACCACAGAGCGCTGTATATTAGGTGCGGAGGGATTGGCTCTGCAAAGTTATCTGCCCCTATTTCAAGACAAAATTCTGTGTGTGCACTAAGAAATCATTCCTGCTTGCCAACAACTTGACATCAGGGTCTGCAGTAAATTCAGCCTTCTCGTATCCTTACCCCCTGATGCCGACACAGGTAAACTGCAGGGGGGAGGAGAGGGAGGTTTTATCAATAACAGTTTTATATGTCAGTATTAGGGATGAGCCGAACACCCCCCGGTTCGGTTCGCACCAGAACCTGTGAATGGACCGAAAGTTCATGCAAACTTTAGAACCCTATTAAATACAATGGACTCGAACGTTCTAAATCAAAAGTGATAATTATCAAGGCTAATATGCAAGTTACTGTCCTAAAAAGGGTTTGGGGACCCAGGTCCTGCCCCAGGGGACATGTATCAATGCAAAAAAAAAGTTTTAAAAACGGCCGTTTTTTCGGGAGCAGTGATTTTAATGATGCTTAAAGTGAAAAAATGTGAAATATTCCTTTAAATATCATACCTGGGGGGTGTCTAAAGTATGCCTGTGAAGTGGCACATGTTTCCCGTGTTTCGAACTGTTCCTGCACAAAATGACATTTCTAAAGGAAAAAAATCATTTAAAACTGCTTGCGGCTTTAATTCAATGTTTGGTCCTGGCAATATGGATGAAAATCATTGAGAAAAATGGCATGGGTACCCCCAACACCCCCCCCCAGCCCCTTTGGGTGTTGTATGGTTATTAAGGGGAACCCTGCACCTAAATTTAAAAAAGGCCCTATATACTCTGAACAGCAGTGTACAGGCGGTGCAAACAAGACAGGGACTGTAGGTTTGTTATTAAGTAGAATCTGTTTTGTAATTTGGAACAGGTACATTTTTTAAGTGTAGTTCCAGCCCAAAAATCTATTTTTAAGCTTTTGGAAAACATAGGGAAGGGTTACCACCCCTGTAACATTTATTTTGCTGTCTGTGCAGTGTGCACCTGTTCAGAACATTTCACCTCACTTTCCATCCCAATGACAAATGTTTTTTGAAATTTTTTTTTTTTTTTTATTGAAACAAGGATTGGTGATAAAGCATCAGTGGAGAGGAGACACTTTTTTCCCATATTAACTCTTACAAGAGAGAATTTCCCTTGCTAGGGGTAGATTTCCTCTCACTTCCTGTTGTCTCCTTCCGTTTACAAGTAGGAGTCGTTTGTAAGTTGGATGTTTGAAAGTAGGGGCCTGCCGTATATACTCTGCAGAAATTTGGCCCTTAGGTGTTGGTGTTGCCACAACACTGAAAGCCCTCACAGTTACTCTTGGTGGGCGCTGGAACACCCTGCTGTGAACTATTATATCAAGAATTGTAATTACATGCCATTGTTGAACAGTGGTAGGAAGAATTGGGCCTTTGGTGGTGGTGCTGGTGCCACAACACTAAAAGTCCTCACAGTTACTCTTGGTGGGCGCAGGAATGGGCCCAGCTGTGAAATATTAGATCAAGAATTGTAATTACATGCCCCTGTTGAACAGGGGCAGAAAAATTGGGCCTTTGGTGGTGGTGGTGTTGCCACAACACTGTAAGCCCTCACAGTTACTCTTGGTGGGTGCAGGAATGGGCCCTGCTGTGGTGGTGGCAGTGCCCAGAACCAAAATGTTCTTACAAGCCATCACAGCATGATCATTGAGGAAGAAGAGGATAGTCACTCAGCATAACATGATAGTCCCTCAGCATCAGCATAGGCAGTCTTGAAGGGATCTGACATTTCAAAAAAAAATAATTTGGTTACATCAGCATCAGGTGCTTGGTAGCTAGTGGTGATCCAAGACTGATTTATTTTTATGAAGGTCAGTCGATCGACCGAGTCGTGAACAGGCACACCCTGTGATCGGTTACAAAGCCTCCAGCAGCACTGAATGTGCGTTCCGAAAGAACGCTGGATACAGGATAGGCCAGTAGCTCAATTGCATACTGTGTAAGCTCTGGCCAGTCATCCATCCTCAAGACCCAGTAACCCAGAAGATTTTCGGTGGGAAAGGTGTCCAAGTGATCTTGCCCCTAGGTATTCCTGCACCATGTAAACCAGACGCTGGCGATGGTTGCTGGAACCGATCATACCTTGGGGCTGCGTACTAAAAAATTGTCTGAACGCATCGGTCAGACGGCCACCTTCTCCACCGCTCCTTCTTTGACTGACCAAAGCCTCAGCAACACGTTGTCCAGGACCAGGAATTTGTAACCTCCCAGTCTCTGGGAACGCGTTGCACAGACCTTTCTGCAAGGCCTCCCGAAGATGCTTCATCCTCTGCTCCCTCTGCGACGGCAAGATAAGGTCCGCAACCTTACCCTTGCAACGTGGATCAAAGAGGGTTGCCAGCCAGTAATGATCCCTCTCCTTGATCGCACGAATATGAGGATCCCTCCGCAGGCTTTGCAGGATCAGGGAGGCCATGCAGAGTAGGTTTCCTGAGGCATTTGGTCCGGAGTCCTCTGGGTCACTCAGGACGACATGATCCACAGCCAAAGCCTCCCAGCCACGTACAAGTCCATGGGTGTCTTGGGACTGTAATTGATCCCTTGAAGACTGCTGCTGATGCTGAGTGCTAGGCTCCACCTCCATGCTGACACAATCCTCGTCCTCCTTGTCCTCCTCCTGTGTGATAGCCGGGCCAGCAAAGCACTGTCTGGATAAAGGGGGCCTTAAGAGGTAAGGAAGTCCTCCTCTTCCTGCCTCAAGTGCCCTGTCCATTATTCCACGCAGCGTGTGCTCCAACAGGTGGACAAAAGGGACAGTGTCACTGATGCATGCACTGTCACCATCCTCGTGGCCTCCTCAAATGGTGCCAGGACAGTGCATGCATCCCTGATCATGGTTCACTGGCGTGGCAAAAAAAAATCCAAGCTCCCCTGACCCTGTCCTGGTGCCATATTGCAACAGATACTCATTGATGGCCCTCTGCTGCGTGTGCAGCCGCTGCAGCATGGCCAACGTAGAGTTCCACCTGGTGGGCATGTCACAGATTAGGCGGTTCTTGGGCAGGTTGGATTCCTTTTGCAGTTCAGCCAGCTGAGCACTGGCATTATATGACCGGCGGAAATTCCCACGTAGTTTCCTGGCCTGCTTCAGGACCTCCTGTAAGCCCGGGTACCTGCCCAAGAACCGCTGCACCACCAAGTTAAGGACGTGAGCCAAACAGGGCACATGGGTCAGTTGTCCCTGTCGGAGGGTGGAGAGGAGGTTGGTGCCATTGTTGCAAACCACCTTTCCTGGCTTAAGCTGGCGTGGCGTCAACCACCTCTGAGCCTGCCCCTGCAGAGCTGACAGAATCTCTGCCCCAGTGTGGCCCCTGTCCCCCAAGCACACCAGCTCAAGCACTGCATGGCATCTTTTTGCTTGCGTACTTTCGTAGCCCATTGAACGCCTATGGAGCACCGCTGATTCCGAGGACAAAGCACAGGTAGAGGCCATGGAGGAAGAAGAAGAGGAGGGGTGGAGGAGGGAGGCGTGTCAGAATCACCAGTAGCAACATTTTGGAGGCGTGGTGGTGGAACAACCTCCAACAATACTGCACCTTGTCTGCATCCTTCCCAGCTGCCAGCAGAGTCACCCAATGCCCCGTGAAAGATAGGTAACGTCCCTGTCCATGCCTGCTGGACCATGAGTCAGCGGTATTATGCACCTTACCGCTGACCGCCCTGTCCAGCGAGGCCAAGACATTGCCTTCCACATGCCGGTAGAGAGCCGGAATCGCCTTCCGTGCGAAAAAGTGGCGTTTGGGAACCTGCCACTGAGGAACCGCACATTACACAAACTCACAGAAGGGGGTAGTGTCTACCAACTGAAAAGGCAGCAGTTGAAGTGCTAGAAATTTAGCCAAGCTAGCATTCAACCGCTGGGCATGTGGATGGCTGGGAGCGAACTTATTTCGGCGGTGCAGCAGCTGGGGCAGGGAAATTTGCCTGGTACAATCTGACGTCGGTGTACCAATAATAGATTGCCCGCAAGTACTTGGCTGTGACACACCTAATTCTACACCTTCATTCCTCTCAGTGCAGGTTTCAGAGAGGACTGAAGGTATAGTGGGGTTGGA
The DNA here is from genome assembly GCA_029206835.1 of Rana muscosa. Taxonomy (NCBI): domain Eukaryota; kingdom Metazoa; phylum Chordata; class Amphibia; order Anura; family Ranidae; genus Rana; species Rana muscosa. Next base: position 520,051,418 of record CM055122.1, on the reverse strand, counting down.
GATCCCAGCTGATGAGGAGCAAGGAGAGGTCCGCTTTGTTCTTTGGTGTGGGTCTTTTAGGTAGGCTTGCCAACTAACTGCATGGCAGGTCGACATATGTCTGGTCAAGCACGTGGTGCCCAAGCGGCTGTTTTGGCAATATGACATATGTTGCAAATGGCAAGGGTGCGATCTGCTGCACATATCTGAAAAAAGGTCCCCACCAAAGAATTTTTGGAATAACGTGCAGAGACAGCAGCGCCCTAGACATGCAGAGCTCTGGGGTGATGCAGTCGGTGTGCTGCCCTTAAGCTGGCCCCTTGAGGGCATCCTGCCTCGTTGGAGATGTGCCTCCTCCTCCTCTCTCCTATCAGGCACCCACGTGGAGTCAGTGACCTCATCATCCCCTCCCTCCTTATCACTGGAGCAAATCTGGCAGTATGCTGCAGCTGGGGGAACATGACTGCCAGATAGCTGTCCTTGTTGGGCACCCCCTCTCTCTGGGCTCACGTTACTACCCCCTCTCTCTGGGCTCACGTTACTGCCTTCCTCTAGCTCGGTTCCATCATCGGAGCCTTCAAAACACTGGGAATCCTCCTGGAGCATGTACCCAACACTGTGGTCAAACAGTTCGGGGGACTCCTCAGGAGGACATGGTGGGGCTAGGGAAGGAGTGACTGATGCCATTGAGCTGAGGGAAGAGGCCGCTTTGGCAGCTGCTTTGCCAGACAAAGTACCCTGAGCCTAGATGAGAGAGGATGAGGAGGATGAGGAAGGCTTGGTCACCCACTCTACCAAGTCTTCGGCATGTTGCGGCTCAACATGGCCAGCTGCTGAAAAGAAGGACAAGCGTGTCCCATGGCCACGTGCTGATGAGGATGCACCGTGTCCACGACCAGCACTGTTGCCTCTAGACAGAGCCTGCTTGCCCTCTTTTATTGGCTCGTGACTGTCTGCCTTTCCTTGTTGTCCTTTCGGACATACTAATGGCCTGCAGGGAGATGTAGCTGCACAAAGCTGGAATGTATATATATACTGAATATACCGCAGCTAGCAGAATCAACTGCCTGCTGTCGTATTAGTATGAGAAAAGCAGTAATTGTCTTCAGTTAGTTTAAGGTGAACACTGTGCAGAGGACACAGTACACTAACTGAAAATACTTGCAGCTCTCTGCCTGTGGTTTTATTATTAGAACACCACAAATTGTATTCAAGTTCCTTTAAGTGAACACTGTGCAAAGGAAAGAAGTACTGCAGTACACTAAATTAAATTAATGCAGCTCCCTGCCTGTGGTTTTATTATGAGAACACCACTAATTGTATTCAGGTAAGCTTTAGGTGAACACTATGCGAAGCACACAGTACACCAAGTCAAACACTGCAGCTAGCACAATTACCTGCCTGCCTGTCACAGTATAGAGAATAACAGGAACGGATCTAGCTAAACTGAATACAGTGTATAAATATATATACACAACACCTAGGATGCATATATATCCTCTACACACTAACTGCAGCTAACTGACTCGCCTGCTTGCTCTAACTCAATATTAATGACACTGTCTCTCTCTCTCTCTCTCTCTTTGTAAGCTCTCTCTTTAATCAACACTGCAACACACTACACAAGGCTGCCACGGAGCCACCCTGGCTTTGTCCAATTATGGCTCTCCGTTTTTTGTGCTCTGTGATTGGCCAAAGCATTCGGGTCATAGTGCATGCTTGGCCAATCATCAGCCAGCAATGCACTGTGATGCCGCAGTGAATTATGGGCCGTGACGCGCCACTCGGATCTGGCGCGAATGGCCCATAATGTTCGCAATTCGACAAACAACCGAACAGGCGATGTTCGAGTCGAACATGGGTTCGACTCAAACTCGAAGCTCATCCCTAGTCAGTATGTGTTTATATTTGAGTGTGTTTACATCAATATGTTTGTGATTGTGTGTGACTCTCTGTATGTTTGTCTACAACTGCATTTGTTATTATGGGTCTATGCATGTGATTGTGTGTCCGTGTGATTTTGCATGCAATCATTTGTCAATGTATGTGACTGTTATTATCAGTGGCGGCTGGTGCTCCAAATTGTTTGGGGGGGCGCAAACAAACTGAAAACCAAAGCCCCATCAATTGCCGACACTGTGCCCATCAAACGCCACTACTGTGCCCATCAAACGCCACCCGACACTTACCTATCTAAGTGGGGCAGGTCACGGCGTTGGTGTCCTCCACGCTCCTCTATGTCTTCTCCCGTCTGCTTTGATTGGACACCTGATAGGGCGAAAAGGGGGCAAAAAGGGGCCAGCGCCTCAATTCATGAATCTATCCATCTTTGGTGATAGAGGAGGTGGCAGTAGAAAGGGGTCGGCGCCCGTGCGCCCTTATGGATGCACCGCCACTGGTGTCATCAACTATATAAAAGAAAAACAACCAGCAGTTCCCCCGCAATTTTGATCCACAATAAAACAACCTAGGTGAAAGCCGTGAACTTCCAGATTCTTTTGAGAATTATGAAACCAGAGTTAGGTACCTGGTAACTCTTTTTCTAAGAAGTTTTCCAGGGCAGCATCCAAGAAATAGGCTCCTCGTCCCTGAAACAGGAAACACATTAGTCCACCATTATAAATTTCACAGTCTCACCTGCGTGCCTCAGTTGTATTAAAGTACCGAAGGAAATCACAGTAAGCTTGAAGCTCCCCCTCTGTATTTGGTATCTGTTGATTAAGGGTGGGAACTAGTGCTGCCCTGGAAGACTTCTTAGAAAAGGAGTTACCAGGTACCCAACTCTGTTTTCTTAAATTGTTTTCCAGGGCAGCATCCGAGAGGATGTATCAAGCAATACTTACTAGGGTGCTGGTAGAGACTGGAGCACCTTGCGACCAAATGCCTGTGTCTTGGTCGGACAGCTGGTCTATACGGCAGTGCCTTGCAAAGGTACTAAAGCTCGACCATGTCGCTGCCCTGCAGATCTGCTCCGGAGTCGCCCCTGCTTTCTCTGGGTGACCGAGGTCACCCAGGCTCTGGTTGTGTGTGCTCTGATCCCTCCTGGAGGAGTGAGATCTTGTGCCTCATAGGTCGTCTGTATGGCCATTCTTATCCATCTGCTGTTGGTATTTTTGGATGCTTGTTTCCCTTTGTTAACTCCTGCATAGAGGACAAAGAGATGTAGTTTTTCGCCAATCCTTTGTTCTCTCAAGGTATGTAATGAGCATGTTTCTTACATCGAGTTTGCTGTAAATGTCCCTTTTCTTGTTGTCCATAGTTTTTGCGAAGCGAAGGGATGATGATTTTTTAGGTTCTATGGAATGTTGGAGACCTTGGGTAGGAAGGTCGGTTCTGGTGAGAGAATTATTTTGTCTAAGTGTATTAGGCAGTATGATTCCATCATGGACAGGGCTTGGATTTCGCTTACTCTTCTAGAGGAATGGAGGGGAGAGAAACCCTATAAGCACCGTGGACATGTCCCATGTTGGGGTTCTGTTTATTTTGTCAGGTCTAGATCTTTTAAGTGACATCAGGAATCCCTTTATCAGTGGGTCTTCTGCGAGTCTGATATCCATGAACGAGGAAAGCGCCACCACTTGTACCTTCAGCGTGGCTTGGGAGATATTTTTGTCTGCTCCATCTTGCAAGAAATCCAGGATTGTTGGAATTATTCCTCTGCTGGAAGTCGGTTTGTTTTTGTTCCATGAGTCAAACTTTTTCCTCACTTTTTCGTAGATTGCCCTGGTCACGGGTTTCCTACTGTCTAGGATGGTGTTGATCACCTTGTTTGACAGCTCTTTGTTCTGAAGTCTTACCCTTTTAGTAACCAAGCCGAAAGCTTCAGGACTCTGTGGTTCGGATGGTTGACTGGGCCCTGTGATAGGAGATCTGGGCGGTCCGTCAGTGTCAGTTGAGGTTGGATGCTGAGGTTATTCAAGTGGCTGAACCATGACCTTTGGGGCCAGTGCGGTGCTATTAGTATCACCGTTGCTCTTTCTGCCTTTATCTTCTGAATCACTCTTGGTATTAAGGCAGTAGGAGGGAATGCATAACCCAGTTGCCATCCCCAGCTTTGACTGAAGGCATCTACTCCGCTGTTGCCATCCGTGGGATCTAGCGAGAAGAACGTTAGAGATTTTGTGTTTGCTTTGGAGGCGAACAGATCTACTTCGGGCACCCCCCAAGCTTGAGTGATTTGTGCAAAGGTCGTTAGGTTCAGTGACCACTCCGTCTGCTTTATGGTCTTGTGGCTCAAGGAGTCTGCTAGAGTGTTGTCTGTTCCTTTTAGGTGAATGCGTATAGCAGGATTGTTTCCGTCAGCCTCAAGTTTCGGGACTTTGTCCCTCCTTGTCTGTTTAGGTATGCCACTAGATAGCACTTTTAGATAGCACTTTTACGTCTCTCCCCTGTATTGCCAGTTTGAATGCTTTCAGTGCTTCCTCCACAGCATTTAGTTCCCTCATATTTGAGGAGGCTTGGGCACATCTGGAACTCCATTTCCCCTGTGTGCAGAGGCCCTCCATGTGTGCCCTTCAGCCTAGAGCACTGACATCGGTGGTGATCCTGACAGTTGGATTGGGCCCATTTCCGTCCTTCGATGTATTGAAGTGGATTGAGCCACCACTGGAGTGTTTTACTGTGGTCGGAACCGGAATGGACCTGTCCAGGGATGAGTGGTTGCCATCCCATTGAAATATAATTTGATTCTGTAGGGGTCTCATATGAATCTGTGCCCATGTGACAGCTGGGATAGAAGATGTCAGACCTAGCACTGTCATTCCCTGTCTGATTGTGATCGCGTTGGTCTCTCTTAGGTAGGTTACCGCCTGTGTGATTTTTTCGTTCTTTTCTTCCGTTAAGAAGGTTTTGGTTAGCCTGGAGTCCAGTATGTAGACCAAATATACCACTCTTTGGCTTGGGGTCATCTGATTTTTCTGCATTCACTATCCACCCCAGGTTCTGCAGATGGAACATGCTTGTGCGCAGGTTGTTCTCTAAGGTTTCTACTGAATCTGCAAAGAATAGTAGATCGTCCAAGTATGGTATTATGCCAATGCCTTGTTGTCTCAAACCCTTTAGCGCTTCTGCCATTATCTTTGAGAAGCTTCTGGGTGCAGAGGAAATGCCAAAAGGAAGAGCTGTATATTGTAGGTGCAGAGTGGTTGCTGGCCCTTGTACTGCGAACCTCAGGAATTTTTGGTGACTGTCTTTTATGGGTACATGTAAATAGGCATCCTGTAAGTCTGTGGTTGCCATGAATGTCTTCCATGGTAGGATGTTTCTGATCAAGTAAATAGACTCCTTTCTGAATTTTTTGTATTTTATTCCTCTGTTGAGTGGCTTGAAGTTTAATATGAGCCTCAGTTTGCCTGACGGTTTTTTCTTTGCAAAGATATGGGAATAGAACCCCATTTGTTCCTCTGCTTGAGGTACTGTGCGGATCACCTTCTGATCTAGTAGATTTTGCAGGGATTCCAAAAAGGCTTTCGCTCAATCTTTGTCTCTTGGTAGCATGGTTATCAGGTACTTGGTTGGGGGGCACGTGGTAAATTCTATTGTGTAGCCCTCTGTTACAGTGTGTATGATGAATTTGTTTCTCGTTTCTTTAATCCATTGGTTGGAGAAAGCTGCGAGTCTGCCCCCTACCTGATGACAGTCATTGTTTTTTTGATTTTTAGGTTAGGTGGCTTGAGAATGAATTCACCCTTGTCTTTCTTGTTTTGCTGTTCCCAACGCGCTTCTTTGTTCCCGGCTTATTAAACTTCTTGAATTGCCGAAAGGACGTTTTCCCTTGTTTCTTTTTGGTTTGGGGAAAATCCTTGTTTTTTGCTGTGGTCCTGTCCAGCACCATTTCTAGTTGGGGCCCGAACAGGTCTCCGGTGAATGGAATTCACCTACCCAAGATTTCAGCCACAGGGCTCTTCAGGCTGAGTTGAGAAGCGCCATGGCTCTTGAAGATATTCTGACAGTCTCAGCCGAGGCGTCTGCTAAAAAAGCTGCTGCTCTCGTCAGCGTGGGGATGGTCTTAATTAATAAGGTGTAAAGAACACGATGAAGACCGGGACCCCGCTAGCAAAAGAGCTGGAAGAAGATAGCGGGGCGCCCGGGCAGAAAGACCCCCGAAGTCGGAAGAAGCCGACGATGAAGACCGGGACCCCGCTAGCAAAAGAGCTGGAAGAAGATAGCGGGGCGCCCGGCAGAAAGACCCCCGAAGTCGGAAGAAGTCCCCCGGAGCTACCTAATAAATTACTTTAAAAACCTGTGTTGTGTTTTTTATTGACTTTTTTGCCACCAGGTGAATGGGTAGGGGTACGATGTACCCCATACTCATTCACATAAGGTGGGGGGCCAGTATCTGGGGTCCCCCCTTATTAAAGGGGGCTCCCGGATTCCGAAAAGCCCCCCGCCCGCAGACCCCGACAACCAACGGCCAGGGTTGTCGAGAAGAGGCCCTTGTCACCATCAACATGGGGGCAGGTGCTTTGGGGTGGGGGAGCGCAGGGCGCCCCCTGCCCCAAAGCACCCACCACCCCATGTTGAGGGCATGCGGCCTGGTATGGTTCAGTAGGGGGGGCGCGCACGCTCGCCCACCTCTTTCCTGACCTGCTGGGCTGCATGCTCGGATAAGGGTCTGGTTTGGATTTTGGGGGGACCCTCACGCCGTTTTTCGGCGTAGGGGGTTTCCCTTAAAATCCATACCAGACCTAAGGGCCTGGTATGCTCCTGGAGGGGAACCCATGCCGGTTTTTTAATTAAAATTTGGCGTGGAGTTCCCCTTCATGATTCATACTAAACACGGGACAGCGAGCGCGAGGCTGTCGAGAACCAGCGCGATGGCATCGCGCTGGAGACATTCTCGGCCAGGTAGTCGCCTCTAGGACACGACTTGAGCGGCTGCTTCACGCTCAAGTCGTGTCCAAGTTGCCTCGCAAAGTCGCGCTGTCCCTGTGTCAGCCGGCACACGAGTTGCCCCACGAGTCGGATCGTCTTCATCCAATTTCCCGGGCGACCTCTATTCAAATCAATGGGCTCCCATAGGGAACCATTCATTTTCAATAGAGCGCCGCTCAAATTTTTATTTACTATAGCAGTACGCCACCAGTTCCTGCACTCAATTAAGGATTTATCCGGCGCACCAATTAAGGTATGAACCAGCGCAGCGCACTGTTTATAGTAAATCACCCCCATAGTGTGTGTCACCCCCAGCATCATACTGGGAATAATAAGAGCAGACATTTGTGTTTTTATTTCTGCCAATCTAATGGTACCCTGTGTCCACTCCCGAGCTGTCATCACATTCAGGAAGATATCACACCATTCTTCCTGTCTATTTCTCCTCCATACAGCTCAGTCCCCTGCAGTGGCAATGACATCATCAGATTCCAATACATGCCTGGACTCCCCCCTGTGTCCCCGGATCACAGCTCCCCCTCCCCCTCTGTACTCACATGCTGCTCTGCCGGTGCTGGTGGCCGTTATGCAGGCCCCGGCTGCCGGTCTCGCTGGTAACGCTGTAAACACTGAGTGATAAGAAGGGGGCTGTAATGAGAAAGGCGATCTGCCTGCTCACCATCCCCCCATCTTCATTCCAGCCACCGCTGTTGGAGAATCTGACTGAACACCGGTGTTCTCACATCTCACGCCTCTCCTGACATCAGCAGGGAATTCTCAGGCCCGCCCACCGACTGTAGCTATCAGAGATTCAGAAGAGAGGCGGACAGGGCTGACGTAAGGAGAGACGAGACGTGAGAGGAGGGCAGGGCTAACGTGAGGAGAGAGGCAGGCCGGGCTAACGTCAGAGACGAGACGTGAGAGGAGAGAGGCGGGCCGGGCAGTCATATGAGCATGAGGTAATGCACGGAGCGCTCTCCTGGGAGGGGCGGGGCAATCGGTTTTCCTGGTCGCATGCATCGATGCCGCATCGGGGACACCTGAATCGTGATGCATCGATGCTGCGATTAATTTCAGCACCCCTAGTATTTATGCACGACTCCGTTTTTTTTTTTTGCAATATAAGTGAAAAGAAGAGTGAAAATTTGGAAAAAATATATATTATCTTTCTTTTTTTTAAGAAATCCAATAAAATCTAATTTTGTCATAAACGTAAGCCAAAATGTATTCTGCTACATGTCTTTGGTAAAAAAAATCCTGTTAAGTGCATAATGGTTTTTGTGATCACGACAGATGTACGCAGATGATCATGTACAGATGTGCGTAGGTGATCATGGACATGTGTGCAGATGATCATTTAGACATATGATTTTACTGTTGCATATGTGGGGGACAGGTGTTTTTACTGTGTGGGGAAAGTGTTTTGGGGACATTATTTTGGGGACTTTGTGTGTTTACATTGTGTTGGGACATGTGTGGGGACACTGGGCCGGTGATCAGTGTGTAAAAAGCTGTAAAAAACAGCTCATACTCACTGATCACTGGGCGGCTGCAGAAATCCGCTCTCCTCTCCTCACTGACAACTTCCGTGTGAGGAGAGCTTATCGCCTAGCAACCAGCTCTCTATTTACATCACATGACGGCTGTGATTGAACACAGCCATCATGTGATCGGAGATGCGCCGTGTCCAGGTGACACAAGCGCATCGGGATCGCGCCGCTGCGCAGGCACGCGCGCGATCCCATTGCTTCTGAGGGACGTTCCTGAACAACATTTAGTGGTGGCAGTGGTACCATCATATAAATAATAATTAATGATTTCTGACTGCAATAACCAGAGGTTTGACTAGCGGGTAAATTGGCCATACATCTAAGGTTCAGGTTGAACTCAACATGGCCGCCAACATAATCTTATTCCTACTGGTAACACTTACACCCTGTTCCAAATTATTATGCCAATGATATTTTTCTAATTTACCTAAATAATTGATGTAAACAGTCAGCATAATTCTCATGTTATCAACTTTTAAGAGTACAACTCAAATTTTATTGAACAAACCTCCTAAAGATAACAGATTTTTTTTTCAAAATAAAAATCTTACAATGCACGATTTCCAAATTATTATGCACAGTAAGTTTCAAAACACTTTATAGGTTGTAAAGAACTGAAAATTGTGTTTACAGCATATTTACTGAAATCAAAAGCTATTTCAATCAAACTTTCAACAACATTTTAACTTTTTAAACATTTTAACAGGTCACGTTACATTTTAACATAGGACCCCTTATTTGATGGCAGCTTTACAAGTCTTGCATCCATTGAACTTGTGAGTTTTTGGACAGTTTCTGCTTGAATTTGTTTGCAAGATGTCAGAATAGCCTCCCTGAGCTGCTGTTTGGATGTAAACTGTCTTCCACTCTCATAGATCTTTTGCTGGAGGATGCCCCAAAGCTTCTTAATAGGATGGAGGTCAGGGGAGGATGGAGGCCACACCATGACTTTCTCTCCTTTTATCCCCATAGCAGCCATTGATGCAGAGGTATGCTTTGCAGCATGAGATGTCCACCAACCACCCACTACTCCATCCATCTGGACCATCCAGGGTTGCACGACACTCATCAGTGAACAGGACTGTTTGAAAATTACCAGTAGTCTTCATGTATTTTTCTGCCCAATGCAGCCGTTTCTGCTTGTGAGCATTGGTTAGTGGTGGCTGAATGGAAGTTTTATGCACAGTTGCAAGAGTCTGGAGAACTCTACACCTTGATGTCCGTGGGACTCCAGAGACATCTGCATGAAACCCGTCTGTGCTCTGAATCAGCCACAAATCTCTTAATGGTGCGATGATCACAATTACGTTTTCGTGAAATATCTAATGTTTTCATACCTCATCCAAGGCATTGAACTATTTCACTCTTTTCGGCAGCAGAGAGATCCTTTATCTTCCCCATATTGCTTGAAAATGGTGCTCTGCTTAATAATGTGGAACACCCTCCTTTAGTAGTTTTTCCTTTAATTGGGCTCACCTGGCAATCTAATTATCACAGGTGTCCGAGATTGTTTTCAGTGATCAAAAGAGCCCTGAGACACAATGCCATCCATGAGTTAAACTGAAAAACTAAATATTTAATCTTTGTGACACTGAAATATCATTGGCATAATAATTTGGAACAGGGTGTAAAGTAATATTATTAATGTAGTATTATTTCACTTATTACTAGTGATGAGCTCGATGTTCGGATCGAACATAAGTTCGACTCAAACATGGGGTGTTCGCCCGTTCGCCGAAGAACGAACATTATGGGGAGTTAGCGGAAAATTCGAGCACCACGAATTTTGCGCGGCGCATTGCACTATTGGTAGTACAGTGGTCTTGTGGGTAATGTAGTCTATTTCCAATCCACAGCAATAGAGTCTCTGTCTCTGTGTACTACAATGTCCATCATGCTTTGTTCTTGACATAGCTGAACCAAACAAATTGCAGCAATATAACACAAACGAACACCAGAGGGAGCTAGGTTCCTGATAGGCAGAAACTGTAGTCTATAAGCTACGTTCAAAGTGAAACCTTGCTACATATATATGTGTTTATATATATATATATATATATATATATATATATATATATATATATATACACACACACACACACACAAACTCTGCATCCAGTGTAGCCTATATCTACAGTGCATTCCGTGGTGTACTATTTCTACTACACTTCTGGTGGTGTACACTGTACACAAAACAGTGCAGTCGTAGTGCAGTTGCTACTACTTTTCTGGTGGTGTACACAATACAGTGCAGTTGCTGCTACACTTCTGGTGGTGTACACAATACAGTGCAGTTGCTACTACACTTCTGGTGGTGTACACAATACAGTGCAGCCATAGTGCAGTTGCTATTACACTTCTGATGGTGTACACAATACAGTGGAGCCATAGTGCAGTTGCTACTACACTTCTTGTGTACACAGTACAGTGCAGCCGTAGTGAAGTTGCTACTAAACTTCTGGGGGTGTACACAGTACACAATACAAAATACAGTGCAGCCGTAGTATAGTTGCTACTACTTTTCTGGTGGTGTTTACAGTATCTAAAACCGTGTAGTGTGGTGTTGCAAAACAAAATATTCATCATGTTCGGAAGGCCACCAAGGAGAGGCAGACACTCACAGGCCACTAAAAGAGGGCAAACAGGCTCTGTGTCTACAGTCAACAGTGCTGGTCGTGGACATGGTGCATCCTCTGCAGGTGGCCGTGGGGTACGCTTGTCCTTTTTTTCTGCTGCTGGCCGTGTTATTGAGCCTGAACATGCAGAAGAGTTGGTGGAGTGGATAACAAAGCCATCCTCATCCTCCTCATCCTCTGTCACCCAGGCTCAGAGTAGTTGGCCTTCCAATGCAGCTGCCAAAGTGGCCTATTCTACCGGCTCCTTGTCCACAGTCACTCCTTCCATAGCCCCACCATCATGCACTGAGGAGTCCCCTGAACTATTCGACCACAGTGTCGGGTACATGCTGCTTGAGGATGTGCAGCAATTTGAGAGCTCTGATGTTGGTTCCCAGATTTAGGATGGGAGTAACGTGAGCCTAGAGAGAGGGGCTGCCCAAGAAGGACAAGAAACTGGCAGTCATGTTCCCCCAACTGCAGCATACTGCCAAGTTTGCTCCAGTGATGAGGAGGGAGGGGATGATGAGGTCACTGACTCTACTTGGGTGCCTGATAGAAGAGAGGAGAAGGAGGCACAACTTTGAGGCAGGATGTTCTCTAGGGGGCAGCTTAAGGGCAGCCACTCTATTGCATCACACCGCAGAGCTCCGCAGGTGCAGGACGCTGCTGACTCCCCACTGATTTTGAAAAGTTCCTTGGTGTGGGCTTTTTTGACACGTGTGCAGCAGATCAGACCATTGCTGTTTGCAACCTATGTCTGAAGCGGATCAAGCCAAAACAGCAGCCGCTTGGGCACCACATGCTTGACCAGACATATGACGACCTCCCATGCAGTCCGTTGGCAACTGCACTTAAAAGACCCACATCAAAGAAAAAGGCAGACTTCTCCTTCTCCTCATCTGGGATCTCCAACCCCACTATATCTCCAGTCCTCTCAAAAACCTGCATTGAGAGGAATGAAGGTATAGCAATAGGTGTCCCAAGTACTTGCAGCCAATCTGCTAGCAGTACACCACCATCTGATTTTAGCAGACAAATTTCCCTACCCCAGTTGCTAAACCGTAAAAAGAAATTCAGTCCCAGCCATCCACATGCTCAGCATCTGAATGTTAGCTTGGCCAAATTGCTAGCACTGCAACTGATGCCTTTTCAGCTGCTAGACTCTGCCCCCTTTCGTAAATTTGTGGAATGTGCTGTACCTCAGTGGCAGGTTCCAAAACGCCATTTCTTTTCACAGAAGGCCATTTTGGCTCTCTACCGGCATGTAGAAGGCAATGTTTTGGCCTCGTTGGACAGGGCGGTCAACGGTAAGGTGCATATTACCGCTGACTCATGGTCCAGCAGGCATGGGCAGGGACATAACCTTTCCTTCATGGCGCACTGGGTAACTCTGCTGGCATCTGGGAAGAATACAGGACAGGGTTCAGTATTGTTGGAGCTTGTTCCACCACCATGCCTCCAAAATGCTAGTGGTGATTCTGCCACAGCTCTCTCCTCCACCCCCTCCTCTTCTTCTTTCTCTATGGCCTCTTCCTCTGCAGATTTGTCCTCTGAACCAGCGGTGCTCCGTAAGCGTTCAAGGGGCTACGCAAGCACTCAGGCAAAAAGATCCCATGTTGTGCTTGAGTTGGTCTGCTTAGGGGACAGGAGCTACACTGGGGCAGAGATTCTGCCAGCTCTGCAGAGAGCAGGCTCAGAGGTGGTTGACGCCATGCCAGCTTCAGCCAGGAATGTTTTTTTGCGACAATGGCACCAACCTTCTCTTCGCCCTCGGACAGGGATACTTGACCCATGTTCCATGTTTGGCACACATCCTGAATTTGGTGGTGCAGCAGTTCTTGAGCAGGTACCCAGGCTTACAGGATCTCCTGAGGCAGGTCAGAAAAGTCTGTGGTCATTTCTGCCAGTCATACAATGCCAGTGCTCGGCTGGCTGACATTCAAAGGGAATGCAACATGCCCACAAGGTAGAACTCAACGTTGGCAATGCTGCAGCGGCTGCACACGCAGCAGAGGGCCATCAATGAGTACCTGTGTGAGTATGGCACCAGTACAGGGTCAGGGGAGCTTGGCTTCTTTTCGCCACACCAGTGGCTACTGATCAAGGATGCATTCACTGTCCTGTCACCATTTGAGGAGGCCACGAGGATGGTGAGCAGCGACAACGCATGCATCAGTGATACTGTCCCTCTTGTCTTCCTGTTGGAGCACACGCTTCATGGAATAATGGACAAGGCAATTGAGGCAGAACAGCGGGAGGAAGAGGAGGACTTCCTTACCTCTCAAGGCCCCCTTTATCCAGATAGTATTCCTTCGGGCCCCCCAAACACACAGGAAGGAGGAGGATTGTGTCAGCATGGACGTGGAGGATAACACGCAGCAGCAGTCTTCGAGGGATAGTTTTCAGTCCCCAGAAACCCAAGGAGTTGTACGTGGCTGGGAGGAGGTTGTTACGGATCGTGTGATCCTTGGTGACCCAAAGGACTCAGAATCGAATGCCTCTGCAAACTTAAGCTGCATGGCCTCCCTGATTCTGCAAAGCCTGCAAAGGGACCCTAGGATTTGTGATATCAAGGAGAGGGATCATTACTGGCTGGCAACCCTTCTTGATCCACGTTACAAGGGTAAGGTTGAAGAACTCATCCTGCTTTCGCAGAGGGAGCAGAGGATGAAACATCTTCTGGAGGCCTTGAATAAAGGTTTGTGCAATGCATTTCCTGACCCTGGGAGGTTACAATTTCCTGGTGCTGGACAACGTATTGCTGAGGCTTCGTTCAGTCAGAGGAAGAGCAGTGGAGAAGGTGGCTGGCTGACCGATGCCTTTAGACAATTTTTTAGTCCTCAGCGCCAAGGTCTGATCGGTTCCAGCAACCATCGCCAGTGTCTGCATTACAAGGTGCAGGAATATCCAGGGGCAAGAGCAGACTTGGAGACCTTTTCCAATAGAGCATCCACTGGGTCACTGGGTCTTGAGGATGGACCACTGGCCAGAACTTTCTCAATATGCAATTGAGCTACTGGCCTGTCCTGCATCCAGCGTTCTTTCTGAACACACATTCAGTGCTGCTGGAGGGTTTGTAACGGATCATAGAGTGTGCCTGTCCACAGACTCTGTTGATAGGCTCACATTCATAAAAATAAATCAGTCTTGGATCAGCAGCTATAGAGCACCTGATACTGATGTAACTGATTGAATTTCCTATGGATGTGGGATCCCTTGAAGACTGCATATGCTGAGTGACTATCCTATTCCTCCTCAATCTTGATGATGCTAGCTTCTAACAATATTTTTGGTTTAGGGCACCACCACCACTGCCTAATGCCCAATTTTTCTGCCCCTGTTTAACAGGGGCATGTAATTAGAATTCTTGATATGTTTAACAGCAGGGTCCATTCCTGCACCCACCAAGAGTAACTGTGAGGGCTTAAAGTGTTCTGGTACCACCAACACCTAAGGCCCAATTTTCTGCAGAGTATAAAGGGCAGGCCGTATAGTATATATACTGCTGTTTTTTAAATTTGGGTGCAGGGTTCCCCTTAATATCCATACCAGACCCAAAGGGCCAGGTAATGGAAGGGGGGGACTCATGTAGTTTTTCTCAATGATTCATCTATATTGCCGGGATCCGACAATACATTACAGCCGCACGCAGTTTTAAATTACTTTTTTTCCTTTAGAAATGTAATTTTGTTGTGGTATTGTTCTAAACACGGGAAAACTGTGCCACTTTACAGGCATAATATAGACACCCCCCAGGCATGATATTTAAAGGAATATTTAATTTTTATTTCACTTTAAGCATTATTAAAATCACTGCTCCCGAAAAAAATGCAGTTTTTAAAACTTTTTTTGCATTGATACATGTCCCCTGGGGCAGGACCCGGGTCCCCAAACACTTTTTATGGCAATAACTTGCATATAAGCCTTTAAAATTAGCACTTGATTTTTCACGTTCGTGTCCCATAGACTTTAACGTTGTGTGCGTGTTCGAATTAACTTTTTGCCTGTTCGCATGTTCTGCTGCGAACCGAACCGTGGGGGTGTTCAGCTCATCCCTACTTATTACTATTATGTTTTTTTTAACTGAGGTGCACTAAACAGTCAAACATAGGAAATCGTTTTGGTTTCCTGCTATATGGATGAGTCCTGATATTGTACTTTTGAACCACCATCACTGGAAAACTGACCATTACCTTTTCATGTTCAATATTATTTTTATTTCTTTAAAAATAAAAATGATTTTGCAGATTAAAAAATGTTTCATATGGATCCCTGCTGTGTTCATGACCCTGCAGAATCTTCTGTGGACTTGCATTTGGAAAAGCATTTTCTATGGTTGTTCTTTCCCCACTATCAAAAGTTAGCCAGTAGCAGTAGGATGATAGAAAAGAAAAGCGTAGATAATCTAGATAAACCATTTTTTAAATACTCCTCGGCTCTAAAGATTATGAAACAAACCCTGTTTTAAAAGCATGTTTAATTATTCTGCTTGGTGTTATTCTGTTGCGTATGCTGGCATACAAAAGTTGTATGCAATTCTATTTTTTCTAATGACACAGGTTGTAGATTTGATAACAGCACCCAACAGTGATGGAGATACTATTAAAAGGCACCAATCCCTATAGACCAGTATTGGGAAGCTTTTTAGTTGTGTCAACTTCTCTAATTGCATTACTTTGCCTTGACACTTTACGTCTTGAAAAATAAAATCTGATCACAAGACAAACAAACCTGAAATATATATATGGAAACTACCCTACTGGCAAAGATTTATTATTTTGTGAAGGCAGTGCTGTAATTCCTACAATCCTTGCAAAAAATAGAAACAGCCCTGTCCTACATTCCTTGTAAACTCCTTGTAGTGTATAACATACCATAGATAAACAAATACAGCATGGTGGGATATGTTTGTATGTCAGGTTTTCTTACCACTGTGATTTTAACTAAAGAAGAATTCCAGGAAAAATATTTTTTCCAATGTAATGAGGTTGTGTCCATACTGCATGAGTTAACTGCTCGTTTTTGTCTAGGGGGAAGAAGAGCAGATATTTCCTAACCTAATCTGATAATCCACTGAGCACAAGACTGGTCCCTGAAGCTCCTGCTCCCTGCACGCTAGGGGTCTTGTGCATGGACTGTTCCTGACATCATGCCCATAGACCGGCTCTGGACGTGAGGACGGCCGGAAGAGTCCACCACTAGACGTGTGAGAATGTTTTCTGGAGGATCGAAGGATCGGGTAAGTATAGCCTTTGTGTATGCCCCTGGACAAAATAAACTGTTAATCCATGTAGTGTGGGCACAGTCCCACTGAATGGGGGAAAAAAAGAAATTTCTTGGAGTTCTGCTTTAAGTTAGGATAGATTTATTTTTTGCTGTCGTATACAATGTGTTTGCTGTAGAGGATGTTTATTAGATATGCAGTTTTGCCTGTTTACGATAGCTTCATTACAATTTATTAAACTAGACTGAAACCAAAATAGGATTCAACATCCATGAGTCAGACAGTAAATTCCTAATGAATGTTGTGATCATTCTTCCACAGTATTTCAAAAATGAAATTAATTTAAATATCATGATCTGCTTGAAGTATATTAGCCTGTTAGTTTCCTGTCCCTGAATTTTAGGGAGGACCATAGGATTATGAAGATTTATCCTTGCTTTTCTGCTATAGAACTCTAAGAGCCGGTTCACACAGGGGCAACACGACTTTGAGCGCGACTTTGCGAGGCAACTTGGACACGACTTGAGCGTGAACCACAGCGCGACTTGGAGCGACTTGAAGTCGCCTCCAGGACAGGCTTCTTTGCCAGTACCTGCCCGCGAGAATGTGTTTCCAGCGCGATCCCATCTCGGCGACAGGGTACTGTACACCTCGCGCTCACTGTCCCGTGTTTGGTATGAATCATAAGGGGGAACTCCACGCCAAATTTTAAATAAAAAACCGGCATGGGTTACCCTCCAAGAGCATACCAGGCCCTTAGGTCTGGTATGGATTTCAAGGGGAACCCCCTACGCCGAAAAAACATTGTGGGGGTCCCCCAAATCCATACCAGACCCTTATCCGAGCACGCAGCCCGGCCAGTCAGGAAGGGGGGTGGGGACGAGCGAGCGCCCAGGTGAATGGGTAGGGGTACGATTTACCCCATACTCATTTACATAGGATGGGGGCCGTGATCTGGGGGCGCCCTTATTAAAAGAGGCTCACAGATTCCGATAAGCCCCCCGCCCGCAGACCCCTACAACCAACGGCCAGGGTTGTCGGGAAGAGGCCCTTGTCCCCATCATCATGGGGACAAGGTGCTTTGGGGTGGGGGGGCCGCAGGGCGCCCCCCTGCCCCAAAGCACCCACCCCCTATGTTGAGGGCATATGGCCTGGTATGGTTCAGGAGTAGGGGCGCTCGCTCGTCCCCACTCCCCTTCCTGACCGGCCGGGCTGCGTGCTCGGATAAGGGTCTGGTATGGATTTTGGGGGGACCCCCACGCCGTTTTTTCCATAAGGGCCTGGTATGCTCTTGGAGAATTAAATGTGAACATCAAGTTAGATCAAGGAGTTGCCAACATCCCTGGGATTAAATCAAAAGAAAGAACCCCCCAAAAATGGGACTTTAAGGGCAACACTGAAAATCATGAGTAAAAATATTTATTACATAAGATACAAAAATTATACAAAATACAAGGTTAAAACCATGGATGATCAGCAATGGGTGATTCCCGTAGAGAAGTCCGGATGAGGCCCAACGCTTTTCGGGACACTGTACATCCCTTCATCAGGGGCTATTGTCCGGACGAGATTACACTATACAATGCAAATAAAATCAGTTTTAACACAACACATATATTTTGACATTAATTGTAACATGCAGCTCAGCCTATAAGAATACAACATTACGAAGTATAGGAACACATACCTAAACATATCATCAAAGCAAATTCGTGACTGGACTGGCAAGGCCCCCCCGTGGCAGCAGCAAAGAAGCGTCTCCAGCGCCAACCGCACCAGAGTAGGGTGGATACCCACACCTCCCAACAAATCCCTAGGGCATTAACGGTACAGGGACAAAGCAACCAATTGACAGAATCCTGCAAGTTGTAATAAAATATTATTGGCATATTAGTTTCATGATGAGAAACACCTCCAATGTCAATAATATCCCCATGGCCATAGGCACACAGAAATCCAACCCACAATATCCACTAAACCAAACAAAAAAATAATGAGTAATGAAAAAAAAGGGGGGGGTATTATACCCGTTAATAGCAGCGTCAAAGATTTGCACAAGAGGACCAAAAATTTCTTGATGGATTTTCTTATTGATCCAAGGCTGCATATATTGTTATACAGTTGCAAAAAACACTTGACTTGCAATCTGTAGAAATACGTGAGACAATCACAAAGCAGCCAAAAACATAGTCATGTATTAACCATAGAGGTAAACATGACTGAAGTTTGAAACAAAAAGAGACAACCTCTAAACCTACTCAAAACACTACAGCCTACCTTAACAGCATGTACTGAATTGCAGGCAATGGCACAGATGGACCAAAAATTATTTCTCTTCAGGTGATTTTTCTCTTTGATCCAAGGCTGCATATGTTGTCATACAGTTGCAAGAAAGACAAGGACCTGCAAACTGTAAAAATAAATGGGGCGATCACAAAGCAGCAAACATACAGTCATGTATTAACCATAGAGGCAAAACATGACTGAAGCATGAAACAAAAGGAAAGCCTTTGAATCTGCTCAAAACGCTGAAGCCTACCTTGACAGCATGCATTGATTTGCAGGCACATCCCCGCCATCCAAAATATTGACGGGTCCGCCATTGCCTCAGCCAGCTTTAAGGGAGAGAAGAGGGGAGGGTCTCAGGTCACATGACGCCATGATGCAATCGCGGCATGTGTCATACGCTATTACTTGGTCCATAGGCTGAGAGGAAAGGTGGGCGGCATCACAGGACGTGACCCAGAAGCGTTGTACGTCATGTGATTAAGGTCCTATTCCGTAATATAACAAAATAAGGACAGAAAGGTCCTGTGCAAACCTAAAAAGCTCCTCAATTGGCTAAAAATCTCTCAAATGTGTCACACAGCGTCGAAGCGCGCTACACATATAGAGGAACAACCATCACAGTGCCATCAAATGAGTAAACCCCCAGAACAGGGGGTCCCATAGATAAACAGAGAGTGGAAGAAAAAGAGGGGGGTTTTAGGATTACTGTGTATGTCTGCTCAAATGATATAAAAGGGTGACTTGATCACAAAAACATCCGACAGACAATGTGAATTATCATAAA
The DNA here is from genome assembly GCA_029206835.1 of Rana muscosa. NCBI lineage: Eukaryota > Metazoa > Chordata > Amphibia > Anura > Ranidae > Rana > Rana muscosa. The sequence continues at coordinate 520,032,101 of CM055122.1, read as the reverse complement.
CTAATGGCAATAGGGAAATCATAATAATAAAACAAAAGGATTGTCGCATGGTGCTTAAGTCCAGGACTCGTGGTACCCAGGATCCCGAGCACCGAGTGCGAGGGTGCCGCCCGCACCCGGACCCATCCCAAAAGGGAAAGAAGTCCAGTGATGAAAGCATCCCGCATTCAGCACCCACCAACGCATGCAAAACCCAAAATGGCTCTGGACCAAGGGGCCAGGCCAAAGGGTCAAAAAGGCCACCAAGTGGCCTACGTGCACCGGGTGGGAGATAAGGATACCACACCCAAAACACAGCCTCACAGCCACCACAAGGGAGCCCCCACAGACCGTCTAGAACTGCACAGGTGTAGCTGGAATAGATGTAAAATGTAAAGGGAGGATTGCCTCCACAGGAAAAGGGTCACAATGAGGGGAAAAGGGTCGCATATACTATACACACAAAATTTATTGTTACACGTGGGTGAAGTTTATTCCTTTTCACAACCACCAGAGGCAAATCCTTCCAAAAAAGGTCTGAAGCTAATCTGTTCATTCAACCCAGGGAGTATGGTGGCCCCAAGGTCCGCAATCCAGCGGGTTTCCCTCTGGAGCAGTACCTTGTTCCAGTCCCCTCCCCGTGAGTTGGAATGGATTCTATCTAGGATTAAGAATTGAATCCTAGGAAATTTTCCTTTATGCTGTTGGATCACATGTCTACCCAACGGCAAATCTGTGTTTGTCATCTTCATAGAACTAATGTGCCTTGAAGCTCTCTTGTAAAACTGTAGTTTAGTTTTTCCTACATAGAATCTGGAACACTGGCATGTCAGAAGATACACCACACCTTCGGTTTTGCAATTGAAGAAATTACGGGGTTTATATGGACAACCATTAGGCAAAATATTGCCTTTTTTGGGTGTTCATATATTGACAGATTGGGCAACCACTACAGGTAAAAGTGCCCAATCTTCTGCAAGGATCCTTGCGAAATTCACCCCGAAATTCGCTCTGTACCAGATGGTCTCTGAGTGAAGGGGCACGTGGATAAGTAATAGCCGGTGCCTCGGTAACAAAAGGGACTCAGATTCGGATCTATACAGAGTAGATGCCAAAACTTAGAAATGATCTTTTTAACGGCATGATGCTGATTATGGTATTTTGTGATAATTCTCACAGTTTGGCTGTCATCACTTTTCTTTTTGGGGCCGAACAAAAGTTTGTGTCTTTTTTGTCCGTTAGCACATGTATGGGAATAACCCCTCAATAATAGACTGTCTCTCAAAGCATTTGCCTCTTGGAGGAAAGTGTCCTGACTGGAACAATTCCATTTTAGCCGTAGGTATTGGCTATACGGAATAGATTTCACCAGGGCTTGAGGATGGGAACTGGTCGCATGAAGAATCGTGTTCCCAGCCATAGCCTTGCGATATAATTCACTGGATAGACTCCCGTCTGGGTTCTTCTTAATGGTCACATCCAGGAAAGTAATACTAATAGGACTAGACCATGCTGTTTTTTATTTAAAATTTGGCGTGGAGTTCCCCCTCATGATTCATACCAAATACCAGCTCTGTGGGAGGGAGGGGTTTGCCTTAGAGCTGGTTCACACAGGGGCAACTTCCTGTAAAGTCGCCTTACTATGAACGGGGATCCGACTTGGAGGCGACTTCCATTGAAATCAATGGGTACAAGTCACCTAGAAGTCAGATTGAAGTCGTACAGGAACCTTTTCTGAAGTGACTGCAGTAGTGTACTTTAAGACGGCTCCATTCACTTCCATTACTTTTCTAAACCGCGCGACTTGGGGCGACTTGAAGTCAGATTCCAGGACGCCCCTGTGTGAACCGGCTCTAAGGCCCCATGCACACAAGATGCTGTTAAACGCATGGTTCAGAGGCAGTTGGACACTTTTTTCAACTGCCCCTGAACCCATTCAATGTTATCCTATGTGACCATGCACACTGTCTCGTTTATTGCCGTTTTTTTTTTTATTGTATTTTTATTGAAAAGTTTTTCAGGAAATGACAATAATCACAAAGTAATTTAAACCTGTCAAAATTCCTGTAATAGATAGAGACAATTCAACTGAAGCATACAGGACACGGGTGAACTGCGTAGCACAAGAAGTTGAGAAACAAACTCATATGTACAACAAAAGAAAATTATAACAGAGGTCACAATCAAAAATCAATGAAAATTAAGGTAATTAAGGTAATACCAGTGCGAGGACATTAAGCTAAAAGATATAATACCGGATATATCAGGAAAGTAAGGGGAAGGAAGGGGGGGTAAGTAGATCATGACTCAGTAGCCGGAAGGAGCGCTCCATATTCCGAATGATCCCTATAGGTCCCAGATCTTATCAAATTAGGGTATTGTATCGTGTACAGAGGCCGTCATATATTCCATCCTGCGTAACACAGCTACAAGTTGGAGAAATCTGGACCAAGGGGGAGTGGTGTTAGCCAGCAGAAGGGGATCAATCTCTTAGCAGCCAGAAGAATATAAGATTACAATATTCCAATTTTTAGTGATACCCTTAAAGGGAAGACCCAGCAAGTAGTGCAGAGGGTCAAGCGGCAGAGAAACATCCACCACTTTCTGTACTAGCTTCATTACATCCAGCCAGAAGGGCTGGATCAGAGTACATTGCCAGAAAATATGGAACAGTGACCCCACCTCTTTGTTACAACGCCAACAATTTTTTGAGATCGAGGAATCATACTTATGGATAAGTTCAAGGGTCCTATACCAGAACATGAGGACCTTCACTGACGTCTCTCTCTGAACCACACACCTGGAGGATTTAAAGATGGACGACCATATCCTGTCCCATAATTGAGGACTTATGGATCTGCTTAACAGTTGGGCCCATTTTTTCATATACCGATGAATGTCCTCAGTAAGGGTAATTGACTCGTGGAGGATACAATGAATAGAGGAGACCAAATGAAGTTCATGGGGACCCTGAGCACATAAGTATTCAAAGGGGGTGGGAGCTTTCAAAGTCAGACTGGGATCTAGAGTGAAGAAAATGCCTGATCTGCAGATAGAAATTGAATAAATGAGAATGGATATTGAATTTACCTTGAAAAAAAACAAATGGGTGTAACCTACGAGTTATAGGATGAACTAGATTGCGGAGTTTGAACAAGGAGGCATCAACCCATGAAAGAATACGACCTAAGGATAGACTGTCTGGGATGGATGGATTAAATAAAACATTAATAAGGGGAGGGCAAGATGACATTAGGGGATACGTTTTGAGGCATTTACGCCAAACCGATAAAGTGAAGTTCATAGGGGCCGTACACTGGTGTCTATAGATAGGATCAATGTGTAGGGGGAGAGACCAGATCAGGGAGCAAGGGTGAACCGGATAAAGCACTCCTTTCTCAATATCAGACCAGTGACTAGGGGCATGTAAAGTAGACCAGGAAGCTATTGTCCTAAGGTGAGAGGCATAATAATATTTAAGAATATCCGGAGCTCCCAGGTCCCCCCTGGACCTCAAAGAAAAGACCACTAAATTCGCAATGCGGTGAGCCCTACAATTCCAGATGAAATTCAAAAAGGACCTATGGAGAGATTTAAGTTGGGATAGGGGTATAGCGACTGGTAGTGTCTCAAAATAATATAATAACCTTGGTAAAATGGACATTTTCAATACATTAATTCTCCCTAAAAGAGAGAGAGAATATTTGGCCCAATTTTGCAGCGATTTATTGATGTCTAATATTAATGGAGGAAAAGTTACTGAATATAGGGTGGAATACGTAGTGGTAAGATGTACCCCCAGGTATTTGAGGGAGGTGGAACACCACTTATAACTATAAGAGTCCATAAGTTGGGACAATAATGTGGGGGGAATGTGGATAGAGAGGGCCTCAGTTTTTGTAGTGTTAACTCTGTAACCTGAAATAGCACCGAAGGAGGAGAGAAGATTATGTAAAGATGGGAGGGATAACAACGGGTGGGTAGCAGTGAGCAGGATATCATCGGCAAACAGCGATAATTTGTATTCCCTCTGTCACATCACCACCCCACGAATGTCCGAATGCGAACGAATGGCCTCAGCCAGGGGCTCTAAACATAGAATAAAAAGCAATGGGGATAAGGGACAACCCTGGCGAGTACCATTGGTCATGGGGAAGCAAGGCGACAGAAAAGAAGACACTTGGACTTGGGCCGTAACCCTAGAGTATAGCGCACGCAATGCATTTAAAGCCATAAGCCAAGAGAGTCGAGAACATATAGGGCCAACTTATGCCGTGTACACACGATCGGTTTTACCGATTAAAACAGTCCGATTGACTTTTCTCATCGGACAAACCGATCGTGTATGGGCCCCATCGCCTTTTTTTCCATCGGTGAGAAAAAATAGAACATGTGTTAAATGTATCCGATGGGAAAAAAAATTACAGCAAATTCCGATCGTCTGTGTGAAACTCCATCGGACAAAAAACCCACGCATGCTCAGAATCAAGTCGACGCATGCTCAGAAGCATTGAACTTAATTTTTCTCGGCTTGTCGGAGTGTTTTACGTCACAGCGTTTGGGACGGTCGGATTTTTGACTGATGGTGTATAGGCAAGACTGATGGAAGTCAGCTTCATCGGATTTCCGATGAAAAAATCCATCGGATTAGAATCCATCGGAAATCCGATCGTGTGTACACGGTTTTAGTCTATCAAACGCTTTTTGCGCATCCAGGCTTAGAACTAAAGCTTGGCGCAAGGATCTATTCAAGAGATCAATTAAATCTATAGTGCGGCGAGTATTGCCACCAGCATGTCTGGCTGGGACAAAATGCACCTGGTCTCTGTTGATCAATTTAGGAATGTATTTGGAAAGTCTAGACGCAAGAATTTTGGTAAAGATCTTATAATCTGAGTTTAGGAGTGCTATAGGTCTATAGTTGTTAGGGGAAGAGGGATCCTTTCCCGGCTTAGGTATAACAGAAATATAGGAGTGAGAAAACTGAGAATGGGAAGATTTGCCTTTAAGGAGGGTACAATAAAGGGACAACAAATGAGGAGACAGAATATCTTCAAAAGTTTTATAGTAGGAATAGGGGAATCCATCAGGGCCTGGAGATTTATGAAGCGGGAGTTCCTTAACTATGTTATGAAGTTCTTCAGTGGTTATGGGTGAATTCAGGTTGGTTAGGTCTAATGTAGATATTTTAGGGAGCTTAATGTCTGCAAAGAACTTATCAAATTTCGTTTGAGTAAAATTGAAATGATTTTCAGGTGTAAGACAATTGTAAAGCTTCCGATAGAAGTTACCAAAGATTTTTGAAATCTCGAGGGGGCAATGAGTTCTTGTTCCATCAGCCTGGAGAAGAAAGTCTGGGAAGGAGTGAAATGGGTGTGGCCTAAGCTTGTTGACCAACATCCTGTGAGGTTTGTTGGAGTACTCGTAAAACTTTTGTTTTTCCCAGAGTATAGATTTAGCTGCCTTACCCAGATGTAATGATTTAATTTGTTCTCTAAGAGACGTGACTTTGCAGAGCTTCGATACTGTGGGCTTGCACAACAGTTGACGTTCAGCCGACTCTAGGGCAGCCGTCAAAGATTTCAGGAGACAGTTCCTATCTTTTTTCAGGCGGGCACCCTCTGCAATACATGCACCCCGGAGGACTGCCTTGTGTGCCTACCACAGTGTAGAAAAATCCGCAACGACCCCACATTTAGTAGGAAAAACTCCCTCAGGGTAGCTGCTAATTTTATGCAGGAGGGTTCAGATTGCAGGAGTTGATCATTTAATCACCAGTGACTCGACCTAGAAGGAATTTGAGACAGCATAACATCTAAAGTGATAGGGGCATGGTCTGACCATGTAATGGGGGATATGTTAGATTCAATAATGTGGGGGATGAGTGGGGCAGAGATAAAGAAATGATCCAAGCATGAGTACATTTTGTGGGCCATGGAATAGAATGTAAACTGTTTATCGGAAGGGTTTTTAATCCTCCACGAGTCAAATAATTGATGAGATCTAATGCATCTACGGAAAGAGTTGGCTGTGGAGACAATCTTCCGTGAAGGCATACCCTGGAAGACAGTTTGTCTGTCCCTAGTAGGAGACATGACTAGGTTAAAATCCCCCCCACAATCATGAAGGGTTGGGGACGACACTGAGGTAGATCAAAAACCTTATTTAGAAAATCAACCTGACCGCTATTAGGCGCATAAATGTTAACTAAAGTAAAAGAGAAGGACATATAGTCACATTCCAAGATAAAGAACCTCCCATGGGGGGTCAGTATGTGTATTCTTGACCCTGATGGGGCATGATTTATTGATTAAGATAGCTACTCCTGTCTTGCCCGTGGAATCAGAGGCAAGGAAGGAGATAGGGTAAAACTTAGAGGCAAATTTCAGTGAACCCCCAGCCTTAAAATGGGTCTCCTGGAGCATGACTACATCTGCACCTGAGGATCTGAACTCCTTCAGAGCAATCCAGCGCTTCCGAACAGAGTTCAGCCATTTTACGTTGTAGGACATAATTCTCAGTGACATAGATACATTAGTAGAATAGCCAGTGATTGCATAGAAAAGTTATATAGACATATTCTTAGACAACCTGGGAAAAAATATGGTAAACATACAGAAGCATAATAAAGGCCCAAGTCTCTCTGATACCCTAGGAAGTACCTGTATACCTTAAAGGAGAAACTATATAAAAACGGGGGAAAAAAATAAGAAAAAAGGTGACCTCAACCAGCAGGGCTGACATATGAGCATGGATTCTAAAAAGCAAAACCAAAAAGAAAAAGTACATGAACAACAGAAAAAAAAAAGAAAAAACAACAACCGAGAGCCTGAGACGTTGTCACATCTCAGGAGACCCTGAACAGTGTCAAGGGTCCAGTAGGGGCGCACAGGGGCCTCCAGCAGGAAAGTCCAGGAGTGGAATGGGAGCCCGTCGCCTCTCCTTAGGAGAAAGAAAGAGCTTCAAAAATTTGTCAAACATAAATAGAGAATTTGTTGTTGAAAACAGTTTAACCAAAAAACGTCAGAACATTGTTGCCCAATGGGACAGAGACCAAAAACCCCCCACACAGATGTGAGGGTAACTTTCCAGACCTAAAGTCCAGTTCGCAGCATTAAGCCATCCAAGGACTTAACAGGAAAAAAACAAACAAACAGCAGGCAGAGATCAGGATTCCCACTAAGGGTAAATCAAGGAGGTTGCTTGGAGGATTTTGGGCGTTGAAGGGTGGAGAGATGCTTCCTCGATTGGCCCCTCACAGGGGTCCAAAGGCAGCTGGGAGTGGACGGAAAAGGACAAGCTTGAGGAGGAGCGGAGTGGGGATCTTCTTCAGGCAGGGGCGGAAGGCCAAGGATTTTTATAAAAGCTTCTCCCTCCTGTAGATCACGCAAACTGTGTTGAACGCCATCTTTAGACACAATGAGGCAGAAGGGGAAGCCCCAGTAGTAGAGGACCTTGTGTAGATGTGCTGTGATCGGACGTAGGTTTCTCCTCTTTGCCAGGGTAATGGGGGATAGGTCACTGAAAATCTGTAGCTTCACCCCCTTATAAGAAATTTGAGATTTGTTACGTGTGGCCAGGCTCAGAGCCTCTTTACTGTCATAATAATGAAACCTCACGATTACATCTCTGGGCCTGGTGCCAGCCGGGGGTTTTGGGTCTAGGGAGCGATGGGCCCTATCCATACGCCAATCCACATCCACTACTGAGGGAGCTAGAACATTAAAGAGCCCCAGGAGATAAGGGCGTAGAGAGGAGTCCCCCACCGTCTCAGGGATACCACGGAAGCGAAGGTTTTGGCGTCTCTCCCTGTTCTCTAAATCTTCCTGCTGAAGCTGTAATTGGGAGACTGAGTGTTTGAGGTTGTAGTTTTCCTCCTCTATAGCCTGCACATAGTTCACCATTTCATCAAACTTGTGTCCCAGGGCATCAGTACGTTCCCTCAATTCTGCTGAGATTTTGCTCACCTCCGCCGCGATGTTCCGGGTAATCTGTTAGAGCAGATGCTGTAGTTTGTAGTCTAATTTTTAATCCAGAATGTCAGGGGTAAGAACCTCCTGAGTTGTGTGGGTGGCGGAGCTCACAATCTAGGCATTAGTAGTTACAGGGAGTCCCGTGTCCTCCGCATCCAGGAACGGATCCATCACGGCAAAGGGATTAGCAGACTAAATCGAGACCGCAGATTGCGGCCTAGTAATGAATCGGTCCATCTCTGATCCCGTTTTGCGGCCCAAACAGCGGATTATAGTTGCGCTGCTGCTGGCCAATCTTTCCCATGGGGCGCATAGGGAATGAAGTGTAGTGTCAGGCTTACCCCCGGTTCTATTGAAAGCTAAAGTCACTGTGCGGAGGTCACGGAGAGTGGCGGGGACCCGGAGCTCACTCAGAGGACGTCTGCCATGCCAGAAAAGCCGTGCATGCACCTCGTTTATTGCCGTTTATATGCAGTTGCGTTTAACCTAGTTTTTCCAGAAGCAAAAAAATGGGTTCAGGCGCAAAAGTTTTCCACGTTTCAGACGCGAAACGCAGCTAAATGCAGCTAAACGCAGTACCGGCATTTTCCCGCGTTTTCGTTTATAATCGTTTTTAAAGGTGACCTATTTTTTTACATTAGAAATCTCAAAAATGATGGCAAATGATGAAAAACCATTAAAATATTAAAAAAACTGTAATTGCTTGCATTGCATTGTGGACAATCCACAACTTGTGGCAGGTGACGTGGCAAGTGGACAATCCACAGCTTGTGGCAGGTAACGTGGTAAGTGGACAATACACAACTTGTGCCAGGTGACGTGGCAAGTGGACAATCCACAACTTTTGCCAGGTGACGTGGCCAGGTGAGGTGGCCAGGTGAGGTGGCCAGGTGACGTGGCAAGTGGACAATCCACAACTTGTGGCAGGAAACGTGGCCAGGTGACGTGGCCAGTGGACAATCCACAACTTGTGGCAGGTAACGTGGCAAGTGGATAATCCACAACTTGTGGCCAGGTGAGGTGGCCAGGTGACGTGGCCAGTGGACAATCCACAACTTCTGGCTAGGTGACGTGGCCAGGTGACGTGGCCAGTGGACAATCCACAACTTGTGGCAGGTGACGTGGCCAGGTGATGTGGCAAGTGGACAATCCACAACTTGTGGCCAGGTGACGTGTCAGGTGACGTGGCAAGTGGACAATCCACAGCTTGTGGCAGGTGATGTGGCAAGTGACACACTAAATACAAGTACACTGCTGCTCTCTCAGCTGCTGCTACTCACTCTGGTCTCACAAAATGGCTGAAATGGTTAAATAATACTGTTTTTTGAGCTTAGGGAGGGTCTTAAGATGTTTCTTAACTAAACGCTTATAGACACAAATGCGATAAAATGCCGCTAAACGCGACTGCAATCGCGGCAAAACGGGCGTTTCTAAACGCCGGTTTCAGCCTTTAAAAACGTGTGTTCAGCAGAGTTTGCACTGGCGTCTCATGTGGATGGGGCCTAAATTGCCTGCCTTGTAAATGTATTTATTTATTAACAACAATTTGGGATTGGTAGCTAATTTATACATTTAAATGTTTAACATAAAAATAAATACGGTATATAAAAGCATACTGGTAATGTGTTAATAACATAGTAAAACTACAAGGCAGCTATATTTGCTTATTACATTCTACATTCTATATTCTCAAGCTCTGCTTCTTGTTCTGCAGTGTTATACAATGGTTGTGTTTTACTACTCCTTTTTCACAGTCAGCCAACCCTCTGAAAATAAAGCACTTCAAATCTTTAATTTATACAATTTGAAATATATAGCAAAACAAGCATGTAAATATGTGAAAATCACATAAAAATGACTGAAGGTAAACATTACAATAATAACTTCATTGAAACGTTCATTGTATTTCAGTCCAAACATGTCATAACTGCAAAAAATGCCTGGGATAATTTAGTACTTTAGAATGTCTATGTAAATGAATTAAAATTATTATGAACCATGAAAAGATGTGTATCTAATATACATTGCATTTCAAATCTCTTCACATACAGGTGCTCACCAATAAACAGTGCAAATCAATAAATACAGAAATTACCCCAACAATAGTCCATGCAATTTCAATGTCCAAACATGAACAAGCCTTCTGGCCACCACTATGTCACTACTCAGATAATGAAAAACATCCAGAGTCAGTCCCCATCAGAAAGCAGCTCACCGTTATTATTGAAACCCTATGCATGGAAGTTCTAATATTGCCTTATACTCCACTGCACAGCACCAATATTATTCCATCCAGACCACAGATGATTCTCTCAGGATAGAGTCCCCAACAATATAAACACACTAGAAATAGTGAAGAACCTTAAAATAGTTTTATTAAATAATAAAATAGTAAACTCACATACGGTATGTTACAATCCCATCAGCATATCATAAGTGCATAAAATCCATTAGGCTGCAAGTGCAAACTCTAGCATCAAAGCACTAATACAGTTCTGTTTCCTAGCATGATAATGTTAGCAGACCCACCCTACGTGTGTGTAGTTTCATCAGAGTGACTTCCTCAAAGAGCTCTACATTGCATGGTGGTTAGATTGTTGCAAAAATCAAAACCAAAATGGTATTGTTTTTACACATTCTCAATTATACAATATACACTCACCGGCCACTTTATTAGGTACACTTGTTCAGTTGCTCGGTAACACAAATTGCTAATCAGCCAATCACATGGCAGTAACTCAATGCATTTAGGCATCTAGACGTGATGAAGATGACTTGTTGACGTTCAAACCGAGCATCAGAATGGGCAAGAAAGGGGATTTAAGTGTCTTTGAATGTGGCATGGTTATTGGTGCCAGACGAGCTGGTATGAATATTTCAAATACTGCTGATCTACTGGGATTTTCACACACAACCATCTCTAGGGTTTACAGAGAAGGGTTGGGAAAAGAGAAAATATACAGTAAGCGGCGGGTGTGTGGACGAAAATGCCTTGTTGAGGACAGAGGAGAGTAGGCAGACTGGTTTGAGATAATAGAAAGGAAACAGTAACTCAAGTAACCACTCTTTTTACAACCATGGTATGCAGAATACCTTCTGTGAATGCACAACACATTGAACCTTGAAGCAGATGGGCTACAGCAGCAGAAGACCACAATGGGTACCACGCCTGTCAGCTAAGAACAGGAAACTGAGGCTACAATTGGCACAGGCTCACCAAAATGGGACAATAGAAGTTTAGAAAAATGTTGCCTCGTCTGATGAGTCTCGATTTCAGCTGCTACATTCAGATGGTAAACAACATGAAAGCATGGATCCATCCTGCCTTGTATCAACAGTTCAGGCTGGTGGTGTTGTAATGTTGTGGGGGATATTTTCTTGGCACACTTTGGGCCCCATAGTACCAATTGAGCATCGTTTAAATGCCACGGCCTACCTGAGTATTGTTGCTCACCATGTGCATCCCTTTATGACTACAGTGTACCTATCTTCTGATTGTTACTTCCAGCAGGATAATGCATCATGTCACAAAGCTCAAATCATCTCAATCTGGTTTCTTGAACATGAAAATGAGTTCACTGGACTGCAATGGCCTCCACAGTCACCAGATCTCAATCCAATAGAGCATCTGGTGGAATGGGATATTTGCATCATGGATTTGCAGCCGACAAATCTGCAGCAACTGTGTGATGCTATCATGTCAATATGGACCAAAAACGCTGAGGAAGGTTTACCTAATAGAGTAGCGGCTGAGTGTATATTTCAAATATTTGTCTACACTAACATTTGTATCAACAATTTTGTGTCACTGTACATAGTTGTAAGAATATTTGAATGAAAACTAGGTGCACAGGTACAGATAGCAAGGCTTCTCAATAACTAAACAAAACAAATGGTATATGTTATTTTTCCATTAAGTTATGCAATACAGTGTGTATCTTAACAAAAACCGTGTAATACAATCTTATAACATGGGTCTGGTGGGGACAAGGTATCCTGTGGGTTGATAGGATGGTTTTCTGTGGGATAGTTGGAGAAGGTATGTACTCTTTCCAGGGCCAAGATCCGGCAATGTGGCTTGGCTTATCTTGGGAAGAGGCTCAATAGTACCAACTATCCCTCGTGTCCCCATTGTAGGTTTATCATTGAACTATGTTGGTGACCTTTACTGTCTTAGGTTCTTATGTACAGGGGAACCGATAGTTCTCAAACTTCACACTACCTGTGACCTAAGGGTATATCAGGTGGGTGGGGAGAAAAAATAAAGGGGGGGGAGTGAGGTTTGGAGGGAAAATGGAGGAAAGGAGGCATCTCCAGAGGGGATCAGTGATTCAGCGAACCAGGTATGGTATATGGGTAGTCGTGTGGTGGGTGGTATTCACACTCAGGGTAATAGAAATGAGAAATCAAAACCCACTGGTAGGTGGTGTTCGATCCATGGGAGCCACAGTGATTTGAATTTGGATAGTTAAGCTAGTAAGATTGCCTCTGTTTTGGTGTGGATTGTTGCTTGTGTTACACGTTTAACTGACACTGTGCATAGTGTGGTTGATTTCCAGACTTTCGCAATGTTTTTTTTTTTTTTTGCTGCCGTTGTTACAAGGACTAGGAGTTTGAATTGACGGTGCGTTATGGCTTGTGGTTTGCTATTCAGGAGCGCTACCGTTGGGTCAGGTGGCAAGGTGGTTTTGAACATGGTAGAATTTTGAACACTTCCCACCAAAAGGCGTGAGCTATGGGACAGTCCCACCAAATGTGTAGATGCATACCTGGTCGCTACAGCCTCGGAAGCAGTGGGAGGTGTATTGGGGGAGGAATTTTGATATCCTGGCAGGGACCAGGTACCATCTGGTAATTACCTTGTAATTGGTTTTAAGGGCCGCTATGTTTGGTGTGGCCGATTTGGTAGCCTGCCAGATTTGAGCCCAATTCAATGTTTCTGATTAAAGGTTTAGGTCAGTCTCCCATTTGGTAGTGTAGGATGGGGGGAAGAGGTTGTGTGTGAGAGTAGCTGGGCATACAAGTCTGAGATGAGTCAACGTCTGTGAGGGTCGGATTTGCAAGTTTGCTCAAAGGTTGCGAGGTCAGGAGTAGTTGTTTGGGGGAGCATTTTGGGACAGGATATGTTTAATTTGTAAGTATCTAAAAGTTTACTTATGTGGTAGATCATGTGTTTCCCAAAATGTAAGAAAAGGTGTGATAGTAGAGGATTTGTAGAAATGATGGGCCCGTATTAGTCCTGCATTTGACTATGTGGAGAAGGAGGATGGAGATGACCAAGCTGGGTAGAAGGAGGGGTTGCTCAGGAATGAGAGGAGGGGATTGTGTTGAGATTGGAGACCGAAGAAAGTTCTTAGCCTGTCCCAAATTGAGAGGCTATGTTTAGTGTCAGGGTTTGTGATTGTTTGGCGTTGAGCAGGTGTGAGCCATAGGAGATTTGCTGTGGAAAGCGAGTCAGTCAACCGATTAGATCGTGACCCAAAGGGAAATTTCCTTAGTGGCCTGGTATTTGGGTAGTTGTGCGGCGTAGTAGTATTTGGAGAAATTGAGAACAATTAGCCCTACGTGGATTCGGGGTGTATACAGAGTAGGTTGTGGTAGACAGGGTTTAAGTTTGCCCCAAATGAATTGGGAGGCTTTGCGCTGAAGGATTTGTAGGAAGTATGCTGGGACCTGTATTGAGAGCACTCTAAAAAGATATAGGATCTTAGGCAGTATAGACATCTTGACCACTGTGATTCTCCCCATCCATGCTAAGGGCATGGAAGACCATTTCTTCATTAGGGTGGTGAGTTGAGTCAGCATAGGTGGGTAGTTTGCAGTGTTTAGATTTGCTGGATTCCCTGTAAATGTGATTCCTTGGTAGGCGATATGTGTTGTCAACCAGGTAAATAGGAGGGAGTCATGTAGTTGTGTCTGTAGGTCAGGCGGTAGTGAAATGTTTAGGGCTTTAGATTTATGAGGGTTTATTTTCAGGCCAGACATTAGTCCAAATTTGGTAAGGGTGTCAATGAGGTTTGGAGCTGATAATAGGGGTGAAGTGAGGAATATCAGGACGTCTTCTGCAAACATGCATAATTTATGCTGGTGACTAGGGATGAGCCGAACACCCCCCGGTTTGGTTCGCACCAGAACCTGCGAACGGACCGAAAGTTTGCGCAAACTTTAGAACCCTATTAAATGCAATAGACTCGAATGTTCGAAATCAAAAGTGCTAATTATCAAGGCTAATATGCAAGTTATTGTCCTAAAAAGGGTTTGGGGACCCGGGTCCTGCCCCAGGGCACATGTATCAATGCAAAAAAAGTTTTAAAAACTGCCATTTTTTCGGGAGCAGTGATTTTAATGATGCTTAAAGTGAAAAAAAAAAAGTGAAATATTCCTTTAAATATCGTACCTGGGGGGTGTCTAAAGTATGCCTGTGAAGTGGCACGTGTTTCCCGTGTTTAGAACTGTCCCTGCACAAAATGACATTTCTAAAGGGAAAAAAAGTAATTTAAAACTGCTTGCGGCTTTAATGTAATGTCTGGTCCCGGCAATATGGATGAAAATCATTGATAAAAATGGCATGGGTACCCCCCAGCCCACTACCAGCCCCTTTGGGTCTTGTATGGCTATTAATGGGAACCCCGCACCCAAATAAAAAAAAAAGGCCCTATATACTCTGAACAGCAGTATACAGGCGGTGCAAACAAGACAGGGACTGTAAGTTTGTTCTGAAGTAGAATCTGTTTGTAATTTGGAACGGGTACATTTTTTAAGTGTAGTTCCAGCCCAAAAATCTATTTTTAAGCTTTTTGGAAAGCATAGGGAAGGGTTATCACCCCTGTAACATTTGTTTTGTTGTCTGTGCACCTGTTCAGAACATTTCACCTCACTTTCCGTCCCAATGACAAATGTTTTTTGAAAATTTGGGGTTTTTATTGAAACAAGGATTGGTGATAAAGCATCAGTGGAGAGGAGACACCTTTTTCCCATATTAACTATTACAGGGGAGAATTTCCCTTACATGGGGTAGATTTCCTCTCACTTCCTGTTGTCTCCTTCTGTTTGCAAGTAGGAGTCGTTTGTAAGTTGGATGTTTGAAAGTAGGGGCCTGCTGTATATACTCTGCAGAAATTTGGCCCTTAGGTGTTGGTGTTGCCCCAACACGGTAAGCCCTCACAGTTCTTCTTGGTGGGTGCTGGAACGCCCTGCTGTGAACTATTATATCAAGAATTGTAATTACATGCCAATGTTGAACAGTAGTAGGAAAAATTTGGCCTTTGGTGGTGGTGCTGGTGCCACAACACTGTAAGTCCTCACAGTTACTCTTGGTGGGCGCAGGAATGGGCCTGGCTGTGAAATATTATATCAAGAATTGTAATTACATGCCCCTGTTGAACAGGGGCAGAAAAATTGGGCCTTAGGCACTGGTGCCACAACACTGCAACCCCTCACAGATAGTGTACTTGAAGCGCAGCAATAAACCCTGCTGCAAAGCATTGCATCAAAAATTGTAAATACACGCCCCTGTTGAACATGGGCAGAAAAATTGGGCCTTTGGTGGTGCTGTTGCCACAACACTGTAAGCCCTCACAGTTATTCTTGGTGGGCGCAGGAATGGGCCCTGCTGTGAATTAGTAGATCAAGAATTGTAATTACATGCCCCTGTTGAACAGGGGCAGAAAAATTGGGCATTAGGCACTGGTGCCACAACACTGCAACCCCTCACAGATACTGTACTTGGAGCACAGCAATGAGCCCTGCTGCAAAGCATTGCATCAAAAATTGTAAATACACGCCCCTGTTAAACAGGGGCTGAAAAATTGGGCCTTAGCCACTCGTGGCGGTGCCCAGTACCAAAAATGTTCTTAAAAGCTATCAGTATGATCATTGAGGTGGAAGAGGATAGTCACTCAGCATAACAGGATAGTCACTCAGCATCAGCATAGGCAGTCTTGAAGGGATCTGACATTTCCAAAAAAATTATTCGATTACATCAGCATCAGGTGCTTGGTAGCTGGTGGTGATCCAAGACTGATTCATTTTTATGAAGGTCAGTCGATCGACCGAATCGGTGGACAGGCGCACCCTGTGATCACTTACAAAGCCTCCAGCAGCACTGAATGTGCATTCTGAAAGAACACTGGATGCAGGACAGGCCAGTAGCTCAATTGCATACTGTGCAAGCTCTGGCCAGTGATCCATCCTCAAGACCCAGTAACCCAGAGGATTTTCGGTGAGAAAGGTGTCCAAGTCTGATCTTGCCCCTAGGTATTCCTGCACTATCTAAACCAGACGCTGGCGATGGTTGCTGGAACCGATCATACCTTGGGGCTGCGTACTAAAAAATTGTCTGAACGCATTGGTCAGGTGGCCACCTTCTCCACCGCTCCTTCTTTGACTGCCCAAAGCCTCAGCAACACGTTGTCCAAGACCAGGAATTTGTAACCTCCCAGTCTCTTGGAACGTGTTGCACAGACCTTTCTGCAAAGCCTCCCGAAGATGTTTCATCCTCTGCTACCTCTGTGACTGCAAGATAAGGTCTGCAACCTTACCCTTGTAACGTGGATCAAGGAGGGTTGCCAGCCAGTAATGATCCCTCTCCTTGATCGCACAAATACGAGGATCCTTCAGCAGGCTTTGCAGGATCAGGGAGGCCATGCAGCGTAGGTTTGCTGAGGCATTCGGTACAGAGTCCTCTGGGTCACTGAGGACGACATTATCCGCAGCCACCTCCTCCCAGCCACGTACAAGTCCGTGGGTTTCTTGGGACTGTAATTGATCCCTTGAAGACTGATGCTGATGCTTATTGCTAGTCTTCACCTCCATGCTGACACAATCCTCCTCCTCCTCCTCATCCTCTTCCTGTGTGATAGCCAGGCCAGCAGGAACACTGTCTGGATAAAGGGGGCCTTGAGAGGTAAGGAAGTCCTCTTCCTGCCTCTGTTCTGCCTCAAGTGCCCTGTCCATTATTCCACGCAGCGTGTGCTCCAACAGGTGGACAAGAGGGACAGTGTCACTGATGCATGCACTGTCACTGCTCACCATCCTCGTGGCCTCCTCAAATGGTGCCAGGACAGTGCATGCATCCCTGATCATGGCCCACTGGCGTGGGGAAAAAAACCCAAGCTCCCCTGACCCTGTCCTGGTGCCATATTGCAACAGATACTCATTGATGGCCCTCTGCTGCTTGTGTAGCCACTGCAGCATGGCCAACTTAGAGTTCCACCTGGTGGGCATGTCACAGAGTAGGCGGTTCTTGGGCAGGTTGTAATCCTTTTGCAGGTCAGCCAGCTGAGCACTGGCATTATATGACCGGCGGAAATGCCCACAGAGTTTCCTGGCCTGCTTCAGGACCTCCTGTAAGCCCGGGTACCTGCCCAAGAACCGCTGCACCTCCAAGTTAATGACGTGAGCCAAACGGGGCACATGGGTCAGTTGTCCCTGTCGGAGGGCAGAGAGGAGGTTGGTGCCATTGTCGCAAACCATCTTTCCTGGCTTAAGCTGGTGTGGCATCAACCACCTGTGAGCCTGCCCCTGCAGAGCTGACAGAATCTCTGCCCCAGTGTGGCTCCTGTCCCCCAAGCACACCAGCTCAAGCACCGCATGGCATCTTTTTGCCTGCGTACTTGCATAGCCCTTTGAACGCCTATGGAGCACTACTGGTTCCAAGGACAAAGCACAGGTAGAGGCCATGGAGGAAGAAGAAGAGGAAGGGGTGGAGGAGAGAGGTGTCAGAATCACCAGTAGTAACATTTTGGAGGCGTGGTGGCGGAACAACCTCCAACACTACTGCACCTTGTCCTGCATCCTTCCCAGCTGCCAGCAGAGTCACCCAATGCGCCGTGAAAGATGGGTAACGTCCCTGCCCATGCCTGCTGGACCATGAGTCAGTGGGAATATGCACCTTACCGCTGACCGCCCTCTCCAGCGAGGTCAAGACATTGTCTTCCACATACAGGTAGAGAGCCGGAATCGCCTTCTGTGAGAAAAAGTGGTGTTTGGGAACCTGCCACTGAGGAACCGCACATTCCACAAACTCACGGAAGGGGGCAGAGTCTACTAACTGAAAAGGCAGCAGTTGAAGTGCTAGCAATTTAGCCAAGCTAGCATTTAACCGCTGGGCATGTGGAACAAACTTCTTTCGGCGGTGCAGCAGCTGGAGCAGGGAAATTTGCCTGGTACAATTGGACGTCGGTGTACCGATAGCAGATTGCCCGCAAGTACTTGACTGTGACACACCTAATTCTACATCTTCTTTCCTCCCAGTGCAGGTTTCAGAGAGGACTGAAGGTATCGTGGGGTTGGAGATCCCAGCTGATGAGGAGCAAGGAGAGGTCCGCTTTGTTCTTAGGTGTGGGTCTTTTAGGTAGGCTTGCCAACGAACTGCATGGCAGGTCGACATATGTCGATGCTGATGCTGATGTATGCTGATGTAATCAAATAATTGATGCACCTGATGCTGATGTAATCGAATAATTTTTTTGGAAATGTCAGATCCCTTCAAGACTGCCTATGCTGATGCTGAGTGACTGAGTGACATATGTCTGGTCAAGCACGTGGTGCCCAAGCGGCTGATGTTTTGGCCACGCGTGATACGCTTTAGACATATGTTGCAAATAGTAATGGTGCGATCTGCTGCACACATCTCAAAAAAGGCCTATACCAAAGAACTTTTGGAATAACGTGCAGAGACAGCAGTGCCCTGCACATGCGGAGCTCTGCGGTGTGATGCAGTTGGTGTGCTGCCCTTAAGCTGGCCCCTGGAGGGCATCCTGCCTCGTTGGAG
The DNA here is from genome assembly GCA_029206835.1 of Rana muscosa. Taxonomy (NCBI): domain Eukaryota; kingdom Metazoa; phylum Chordata; class Amphibia; order Anura; family Ranidae; genus Rana; species Rana muscosa. The sequence goes on along the minus strand of CM055122.1, from coordinate 520,013,375 downwards.
ATGTGCCTCCTCCTCCTCTCTCCTATCAGGCACCCACATAGAGTCAGTGACCTCATCATCCCCTCCCTCCTCATCACTGGAGCAAACCTGGCAGTATGCTGCAGCTGGGGGAACATGACTGCCAGACTCCCTGCTTCCCTGTGCGTATCGCGTAGGGGAACCAGTACCCAAGTCCATTGCCCAAGGGAAGGTGGTGGGATATAATACTCCTATTGGCCGAGAAAGATTATCACAATTTGAATATTGTGATTGTGGCGACCTTATGATGGAGAACCCTTCATGAGACAGAGTCTAAAGTCTGTCTCAGGGGGTAGCACCCATCAGGTCTCAGTGTGTATGGTGACAAAAATGCAAGCCTTTGAGGTATGATATCACCCATAGGAGATGCATCAGTCCATCTGGTCTTCTGATACCGGTCGTGGGGAGGCAAAGCGGCTCTTCTTGTGGATGCTGGAGTGAACTTGAAGTTCAGGAGTGTCCTGTGGGTTCTTGAGTGAGCAAGATGTCGCTCTGTGTTTGGATCCCTCAGCAGCATTTTCTGGCATTGACAGGTGGAGATCGTGGATCACCGCGAGGAGGTCATCTGCTGATTTGCAGGTATAGGGGGGAACCTTTGTGGGAAAATCGGATGGCAAAGGGGAAACTCCAATGGTAGGAAATGTGATGGTGTTGGAGGACCTGCAAGTGTGGTTTCATTGCTTTTCGCTTGATGAGGGTCTGCTGTGAGAGGTCTTGGAAGATTTGGTAGCGGTGTCTCTGGAAGGTCAATGAGTCCTTGTTGCGGGCTGCTTCCATTGCTCCTTGGTGCGGAAATAGTATCGTTTTATAACAATATCCCTGGAAGGGGCCATCGTCTTTTCAGGGGGCCAGAGTTCTGTGGATCCTGTCCATCTCTAGGCATTCTGTGGGAATCGATGGGGCGAGTTCCTGGAAAAGCGATGTGATGGTAGATTGGAGATCCTCTATGGTCTCAGGTATGCCACGGACATGGAGGTTAGACCTTCTAGCTCTATTCTCAAAGTCCTCAAGGCGGGTATAGAGGGAAGAGTATTCCTCCCTAAAGGCTTCCAGTTCATCATTGTGGTTAGTGGTGACGACATCTAGTTCATCCATCCTATGCTCCAGGACAGGCGTGCGGCGGCCCACCTCACGTATCTCCCACGTGAGCTTTTCAGTGATGGTGTCTGAGGTGTTTTGCAGGGCCTTTTGGAGTACCCGTTCAAACTGACTAAGGAGGTCAGAGCTGGGGGGTATTCTGCAGGGCTATGGGAGTCACCTCAATATCAAAGTTGGGCTCACCGCGCTGAGAGGAAGAAGTCTGGGTCTGTTTCTGCATATGTGGCAGTGCAGAGCTGGAAGATGGCGCTGTCGCCATCTTAGATGCGGTTCTCGTCAGCGCTTCTTGGCACTTTACCCGCTTCAGCTTGAACTTTCTCCCACTGTACATCCCATCAATTTGTGCCCAGAAGTCTCAGCAATAAGTGGGTCACCTTGGGGATGCTGTATTTGGTCGTGACTCGGCATTGCGAGGCTGTCAGGTCCCGATAGATTCGGAGCACTAAGCAGCAATGTCCTGCCTAGTCAGCCCCACGCATGCGCCTCAAAGACAGTGTTTTCCACAAACTACACAACTATTTGTATTGCCATGACTTTATTCAAAAAAGTTTAAGCAAGCACGGTTAGTCTAAAAGTAGGGACTTGTTAACTACTTTATGTGTATATGTGCATACACCTCAATCATTTTAGTAGTATTTACATATACACATCTAGAGCTGAGAGTTCTTACACAAAAGAGGTAGTTCCATCCGCAATACACATTTATTGATAGGGTTACATAATATATACAAATAACACACTAGACAGTATTTACAACACAATGTACAGTATAAGTCCCCTGGCTTACATGACATTTACAAATTACCCATATTTTACAATATACTATATGATTCAAGTATAGCGTTGGGTTACCTGTTAATTTCAGGTCTGCTCATGGTGACTGCCGTGTGTTCCCACACAAAAGAGGATCATAGCTTGGTGAAAAAGCATTATATCCCCCCCTCCTTTCTGTACTGTGGTTAATATAATTATCCCCAACTGGTCGCTGTACCTAGCAAATATATGTTGGGCACAGTCTGATAGGATGAGTCAAAGAAAGCTGCTGTTTACCACTCATGTGAGGTGTGATCAGGGAAAACAAAAGGCCAACCTTTGAAGTGGAACTAATTACAATATCACCAATACAATACTCAATACTTTAAATATATTTCCTTCTAACTGAAATATATTCATAATCATAATATCAGTTGATGGAGATTTCACATAAAGTCATCATCTAACACACTATATTATTGCTTTTTCTGCAGTTTGTTACTCTGCCATTCAATGCCCATTTTTACTGTATCTGGTTCTTCTACTGTGTGATACCTGCTGTTAATTTGTGTGTATCATGACTGGTATTAGAAATATCTCTGGAAAGCATTTTATTTGGAAGTTGTCTGGGGCTTCCTCTAAGAGTGCCACCAAAAAATCTGTGCCTTTATCACCATATGTGACAGGGTTCAATATAGTGTAGCAGGTATATTTCCCTTAAAGTACAGGAGATGTATGTAGACTGTACTCAGTCTTACAAAAGTCCAAAATGGATATTGACTCTATAGAAAATAGAGTAGAGCCTAATAACAGGGCAAATTGGCACTCTATCTCTACTAAAGAAGGGTTGGGATCTAAAGTAACACAAAAGCAGTGGGTCCCTTGGACACCCAGTGATTTGAGAGCCAATATGAATAAGACACTTGTTCCTTGGAGGTGGGGTCTGACCCCCTATCACAATTTTTTTGACTAAGAGTATTTATACATCATCCAGAAGTGAACACAACAATCCTGCCAGTTAAAGCTTGGGAAAAATGTTTGTTCAGGATTTTAGGGTGTTGAATCAGGTGATGCAATCTTCTTGTGCAGTAGTGCCTTGTGCCCACACATTGCTTTCCCTTAGATTCCAGAAAGTGCAAACAATGTATAGTAATTGATCTGGCTAATGCTTGTTGTATTGCCTTGAAGTAGGCAGACATATCCTGATGTTTTAACTTGGAGTCTTGGGGGAAAAAAGCAGAGACCACTTGGCTAATATCGCTCACATCTGAACCTGGTAGTATTAGCTCAACTTCCTGCTCTTCTGTGGAAGTTACCACTATGATAAAGACAGAATTTGTTATGGGAAATCAGCTGATGACCTTTAAGGCTTGCTTTTTCCATAGACTGCAATTACAGGCAAACAAAGCATCAAATGCAGGTAAGAAATCTCTCCAACATGAAGTCTCAATTTCCAAGTGGATTGCCTCTCCTAACATATGTTATGGTTAGGTTTATGAATGAATATCTTACAAAGCTGCCTAACTTAGCGGTTGTTGATTTCCTTATGTTGGTGTTTGTGTTTTAATTATGAATGTGCTTTGATAATAGGATAGTATTTTTTTTTTTTTACCTCATTTTAGTTTTTCAGGCTATTTTAAATAAAATGTATTGCAGGGCAAAATAAATAAAGACATGAGTATATCTCTACAAAGTATGTCCATTCTTTGTTTTAGCCCTGCAAACAATTCAATTGCAGAGTAATACTTATTGCTCTACCAGGAATCCAGTAGGCTCCTAAATTATGTGATGGTGACACAGGGAGTAATACAGTCATTACTTATTGCAGGAACAAGATAGAATTTAAAAAAAATAACGCTGGGCATGTTATCTAAATTCTAACCATCTTATAATCAGCAGTTTTTTTTCATTCAGTTACATCTGATTCAGTCAAAATGTATATGATCCTTTCATTTCCCCACACCCCACTCCCACACCCCACAGTTCGTTTTTTTTTTTTGCTATCATAAATTGTATGTCTTTTTGTATTGACTGAGTTCCATATGACTTTGTGTTGCAAAATCTTGAATAAACAAATATATAAAACATTTTAGCATAAAATATACATGTTTCCATGCTGTTTAAAGAGATTTAAGTTGCAATTATTACCACAACCTTGATTAATAACATAATTTGCATAGATTGAATTAATAAGCAGTAACAGTATGCATTATAACTGAGTTGTAGGTTGAAAAAAGGGTATTATGAATATAATAAATTGAGTACAGAGTTACCCCATACCTTTAAATTGTAATACTTAGTGGTTGGTTGATCGTTTAATTGTACTGACTAAAATAAAACATTTGCTTTGTCCCTATGTAGTCTAGATCATTAATCACAGCAAATTATTTATTAATTACATTACCCTTATATTCACTCACAGTGGATATTTTTTGCTAATGATACCATCAGATTTCACAATACAATAATTTTTAAAAAGTCTCTCTTTTACACTCTTAGTTGACATTTATATTAGGTAAATAAATAGTCTAGTGGAAGTTAAAGTGTAAACAACCACATTCACTAAATCAAATTCCAAGAGTCAAGTGTTTCACACTGTTGAAAAAAAAAAACAGCCCAAAAAATCCTCACATTCATTTCTACCCTAATTTTTGTTTTTAATCACTCCAAAATACAGTCCACAATTAGATTTTCTTTGTTTTTGGGAAGTAGTAGGAGCAGATCTGATGTTAAAGGCACTCCATAACATGAACATCCACCACTAAACACAAATACATACTGCACAGTCCTAACTTAACTTGCTTGCTGGTGTCTACTTGTGTCAATTATAGAATGCTTTTTGCAGGATGTGGGTTTAAGTGAGGCTGAGTGAATTTTATGGTGTCATTCATAGTAACTGGTACATTCACAGGCTGATTGCAGGAAAATGTGGTTGTTACCATACTCAAAACTGGTTGCGGTAAATATACACAGGTACATCCATGGGCGTCCGCTCCATAGGGCAAGGGGGGTCAATTGCCCCCCCCGGAATCAGAAGTTAGAGTGAAGACACTTGCCCCCTGTGTCGCAATGGCCGCCTCCGCGGCAGCCGTGGACTTTTTTTTCTAAGTCTGCTGCTGGCCTGGGGGCTGGGGCTGCTCTGTCTTTTCCGACTACACATCCGTCCCTCCCTCACCCCCGGCCCGAGCATCGGATTGGCTCTGCCGCTCGGGCCTCTACTTAACATCACCGTCCGTAACTCAGCTGTTCCGTGATTGGCTGCTGCCTCAACCTGCCTCTGCCTGTGTAAATGTATGCGCCAGCTCCTCCCACAGATGCGTGGCGTGCAGTGGCCGAGACGAGAGAAAACGCTGCCAGTGCCTGCCCTGGGCCTATCGCTGAAGAACTACAGGTAACAGCAGTGCCTGTGCAACGACACCACTATGTACATATTTTTGTATTGCAATGTATTACAATACATCTGTTGTGGGCGGCCATATTTTGATCTTGATGAAAACAACCTATACAGTATAGGCTGTTTTCATAAAGATCAAAATATGGCCACAACAGATGTATTGCAATGCATTGCAATATAGAAATATGTAAATTCTCTAGGCCAGGGGTCTCCAAACTGCAGCCCTGGGGCCGGATGCGGCCCTTTGCTTGTCTGTATCCGGCCCTTGGGGCACTATTCTATCCACTGATACCAACAATGGCAAATCATTTTTATTGCTGAAACCACCAATGGGGCACTATTTATCCAACTTACACTATCAAAAGGGTACAATTTCTTCTATTGACACAAAGGAATGGTATTGCTTACCCCCTCTCGACATTTTCTACTCCCAATGGCCCTAGTCCGGCCCTCCTAAAGTCTGAAGGACAGTAAGCTGGCCCTTTGTTTAGAACGTTTGGAGACCCCTGATCTAGGCTATATTTATATGGACATGGAGTGAAGCTGAATTATACTCAAGAGCTATTTCACACTGCCAGCTGGCCGCCTTATTGGTAAAGCGCCGCTAGTTTTAGCGGCGCTTTACCATCGTTTTAGTGGCGCTATTCGGCCACTAGTGGGGCGCTTTTAACCCCAGCTAGCGGTCGAAGACAGAGTTAAATGCAACTGTGTATCGCCGCTGCCGAAGTGCTTTGCAGGCCCCCCCTGAAAAAAGTTCAGCGGACGCCCATGGGTACATCTGGAATTGGTTAAAATTGACTTTATGGTTTCCAAGGTGAACTTCCACTTTTAAAAGACCCCATCATTAATTTTAACATGTTTTTTTGACAGTTGAACCAATAGCTGCTATGCTGCTCCAAACTTGCCACTTTCCCTGTACCTCCAGCTCTCATCAGGGGCACACCCAGGAGTGCCTCCCACATTACTGTTCTGTTTATCAAGTAGAAATGAAGACTCTCCATTATAACATACTTTGGGGGTGTAATGCATTGGAGTGGGAGGTGGACAGGCATGACTGTATGGTGTGAATCCTCTTCCTATAATTTTAAAGCTGGTTTTACATCAGTGATAGCATCAGTGTACAGCCCATTTATTTCAGCTTGACAAATGGTTTTGCTGGTGCTAGACAAAAATGTGGCTAATGCAAGTGACTTGTAACAGAACTTTGAAAACAATGTGAAAGCAATGTCAAAATAAGTAATCTCCATACAACTATGTTAAGTATAGATTATTGGAGCTACAGGTAGAAAAGTGTTTAACAACTTCCATACAGGGCTTTTTATACCACTTTTATACCACTTCAAGGCCTATTCTGACACTTCTCTCCTACATGTACAAATCATCATTCTTTTGCTAGAAAATTACTCAGAACCCCAAAACATTATATATATATATATATGTTTTTTTAGCAGACACCCTAGGGAATAAAATGACGGTTGTTGCAACTTTTTATCTTGCACGGTATCTGCGCAATAATTTTTCAAACGCCTTTTTTTGGGGAAAAAATGGTTTCATGAATTAAAAAATAACAAAACAGTAAAGTTAGCCCAATTTTTTTGTAAAATATGAAAGCTTATGTTACGCTGAGTAAAAAGATACCTAACATGTCACGCTTTAAAATTGCGCACACTCATGGAATGGCGCCAAACTTCGGTACTTAAAAATCTCCATAGGCGACACTTTGAAATTTTTTACAGGTTACAGTTACAGAGTAGGTCTAGTGCTAGAATTGTTGCACGTGCTCTAATGCACGCGGCGATACCTCACATGTGTGGTTTGAACGGCATTTACATATGCGGGCGGGACTTACGTGTGTGTTCGCTTCTAAGCGCGAGCTATTGGGGACGGGCGTTTTTAAAAAAATATATATAATTTCTTTTTTTTTTTACTTATTTTTATTTTTTTTACTTATTTTTTTCCTTTTTTTTTACACTTTTTTTTTTTGATCACTTTTATTCCTATTACAAGGAATTTAAACATCCCTTGTAATAGGAATGTGTGTGACAGGTCCTCTTTATGGAGAGATGCGGGGTCAGTAAGACCCCACATCTCTCCTCCAGGCTGGAAAGCATGAGATCAGTGAATTTTTTTTCACAATCTCATACTTACAGCCGCAATGGCGGCTTTGTTTACATTTGAGGACCCGGGCATGACGTCACCACATCGCGCCCGGGCCTCCGACAATCATAGAGATGACTGGTGACCATCTGGTCACCAGTCATCTCTATGCTCATCACGTGACCCACCACCGGCGCCGACGATTCTCTCCGGGTCCCTGATCGCACGGGAGACCCCGGAGGAGCACCGGATGGCAGCGGGAGGGGGGATGTCCCCTCCCGCCGCCTATAAGAACGATCAAGCGGCGGAACCACCGCTATGATCATTCTTATGGTGCGCAGGATCGCTGGCTGCAAACAAGGATATCTGAATGATGCCTCTAGCTGCAGGCATCATTCAGATATTCCCCCTCAAACCCAGGACGTCATATGACGTCCACCCGGAGGGAGAGAGGGTTCCTGCCGGCGTCATTTTGCTATGGCCCGGTATGGAAGGGGTTAAATTATACTGGCAACCTTGGCCTTAAAGTGGTAGTAAAGGCTTATTTTTTATTTATACCTACAGTAAAGCTGGCTCATGTGCACTGCACTCTCAATGGACGGTGTGCCATCAATAGAGAGAGCCGTGCCATGGCTGTGATCTCGGCTCCGCCAGTCAAATGGCAGCTTTCCGCGATTTCGGAAGGTTGACCGGGTGAAGATGGAAGCCTTGTCAGTGATGACTGTGTGCCACTGGAGGGCTTTGTTTTTAGGTAAGTCTTTCATAATGTGCTATTATGCGATGCTTGCCTGCCTTCCTTGGTATGTAATCAGGATCCTTTAACCGAGGATGGGTCCTTTTTAAAAGGATCTGAATTCTGGGGGGTGATAAGGATTGGTGATCATGTGACCATTGTGATTGGCTGTCACAGCCACTTTTTTTACACATGAATTAAAAATAAAGATGCAAATACAGAATTATGTGATATCACAAACAAATCCTACAGGTGTGTTTTTTGAGGCACAACATAGATACAATTAATATAAAAATACAAATGTTAATATATAATAATGACAATTTAAAATCATCTAATAAAAAAAATACAATTCCATGTACAACTAACACCACTTGTCAGAATCCATTCACAGTCATACTGTAAAAATAAATAAAGCAAGCCTTGTTGGATACAACCACCGTTATTTCATTTTCTGTGCATACATTAACAGACGGTTCTGTAGCTTAACACAATTCTTAGATGGTACCCCACTTCCTTAGGAACAGACAACGGTGAAATAACAATTGTTCCTCTAAACTAGGGATGAGCCGAACACCCCCCGGTTTGGTTCGCATCCAGAACATGCGAACAGACCGATATTTCGTGCAAACTCTCGAACCCCGTTAAAGTCTATGGGACTCGAATGGGAGAAATCAAAAGTGCGAATTTTAAAGGCTAATATGCAAGTTGTCCTAAAAAGGGTTTGGGGACCCGGGTCCTGCCCCAGGGTACATGTATCAATGCAAAAAAAGTTTTAAAAAGGAAGTCTTTGCAGGAGCAGTGATTTTAATGATGCTTAAGGTGAAAAAATAAAAGTGAAATATTCCTTTAAATATCGTGCCTGGGGTGTCTATAGTATGCCTGTAAAGTGGCGTGTTTTTCCCGTGTTTATAACTGTTCCTGCACAAAATTACATTTCTAAAGGAATAAAAGTCATTTAAAACTGCTTGCGGCTTTAATGTAATGTCTGGTCCTGGCAATATGGATGGAAATCATTGAGAAAAACGGCATGGGTCCCCCCCCAGCCCATTACCAGCCCCTTTGGGTCTTGGATATTAAGGGGAACCCCGCACCCAAATTAAAAAAAGGAAAGGCGTGGGGCACCCAGGCCCTATATACTCTGAACAGCAGTATACAGGCGGTCCCAAGAAAGACAGGGACTAGGTTTGTTCTTAAGTAGAATCTGTTTGTAATTTTGAACTGGTACATTTTTAAAGTGTAGCTCCAGTCAAAAAATCTATTTTTAAGCTTTTTGGAAAACATAGGGAAGGGTCATCACCCCTGTAACATTTGTTTTGCTATCTGTGCACCTGTTCAGAAGATTTCACCTCACTTTCTGTCCCAATGACAATTGGATTTAGTAAATTTGAGGTTTTTAGGGAAATAAGGATTGGTGATAAAGCATCAGTGGAGAGGAGACACCTTTTTCCCATATTAACTCTTACAGGAGAGAATTTCCCTTCTTGGGGGTAGATTTCCTCTCACTTTCTGTTGTCTCCCTCCGTTTGTAAGTAGGAGTCATTTGAAAGTCGGATGTTTGAAAGTAGGGGCCTGCCCTATGTACTCTGCAGAAATTTGGGCCTTAGGTATTGGTGTTGCCAAAACACTGTAAGCCCTCAGTTACTCTTGGTGGGTGCTGGAACGCCCTGCTGTGAACTATTATATCAAGAATTGTAATTACAAGCCATTGCTGAACAGTGGCAGAAAAATTGGGCCTTTGGTGGTGGAGGTGGTGGTGCTGGTGTCACAACACTGTAAGTCCTCACAGTTACTCTTGGCAGGCGCTGGAACGGGTCCTGCTGTGAAATATTATATCAAGAATTGTAATTACATGCCCCTGTTGAACAGGGGCAGAAAAATTGGGCCTTAGGCACTGGTGCCACAACACTGCAACCCCTCACAGATACTCCAGTTGGAGCGCAGGAATGAGCCCTGCTGCAAAGTTTTGCAGCAAAAAATTTAATTACACGCCCCTGTTAAACAGGGGCAGAAAAATTGGGCCTTAGCCACTGGTAGCGGTGCCCAGAACCAAAAATGTTCTTACAAGCTATCAAAAATGAACATTGAGGAGGAAGAGGATAGTCACTCAGCATAACAGGATAGTCACTCAGCATAGGCAGTCTTGAAAGGATCTCACGTTCAAAAAAAATATTCGGTTACATCAGCATCAGGTGCCTGGTAGCTGGTGATCCAAGACTGATTAATTTTTATGAAGGTCAGCCGATCGACCGAGGCGGTGGACAGGCGCACCCTGTGATCGGTTACAAAGCCTCCAGCAGCACTGAATGTGTGTTCCGAAAGAACGCTGGATGCAGAACAGGCCAGTAGCTCAATTGCATACTGTGCAAGCTCTGGCCAATGATCCATCCTTAAAACCCAGTAACCCAGAGGATTTTCGGTGGGAAAGGTGTCCAAGTCTGATCTTGCCCCTAGGTATTCCTGCACCATGCTCAGACGCTGGCGATAGTTGCTGGAACCGATCCTACCTTGGGGCTGCGGACTAAAAAATTGTCTGAACGCATCAGTTAGACGGTCACCTTCTCCACCACTCCTTCTGTGACTGACCGAAGCCTCAGCAACACGTTGTCCAGGACCAGGAATTTGTAAACTCCCAGGCTCTGGAAACGCGTTGCACAAACTTTTCTGCAAGGTCTCTCAAAGATGTTTCATCCTCTGCTCCGTCTGCAAAGGCTGGATAAGGTCCGCAACCCTTGTAAAGTTGGTCAAGGAGGGTTGCCAGCCAGTAATGATCCCTCTCCTTGATACCATAAATACGAGGATCCTTTTGCAGGCTTTGCAGGATCAGGGAGGCCATGCAGCATAGGTTTGCTGAGGCATTCGGTCCGAAGTCCTCTGGGTCTCTAAGGACAATGTGATCCGCAGCCACCTCCTCCCAGCCACCTACAAGTCCATGGGTTTCTTGGGACTATAAATGATCACTTGAAGACTGCTGCTGATGATGAGTGCTAGGCTCCACCTCCATGCTGACACAATCCTCCTCCTCCTCCTCCTCTTCCTGTGTGATCGGCGGGCCAGCAGGAACACTGTCTGGATAAAGGGGGCCTTAAGAGATAAGGAAGTCCTCCTCTTCCTCCCTCTGTTCTGCCTTAAGTGCCCTGTCCATTATTCCACGCAGCGTGTGCTCCAACAGGTGGACAAGAGGGACAGTGTCACTGATGCATGCACTGTCACTGCTCACCATCCTTGTGGCCTCCTCAAATGGTGACAGGACAGTGCATGCATCCCTGATCATGACCCACTGGCGTGGCAAAAAAAAAACCAAGCTCCCCTGACCCTGTCCTGGTGCCATAGTCGCACAGGTACTCATTGATGGCCCTCTGCTGCGTGTGCAGCCGCTGAAGCATGGCCAACATTGAGTTCTACCTGGTGGGCATGTCACAGATTAGACGGTACTCGGGCAGGTTGTATTCCTTTTGGATGTCAGCCAGCCGAGCACTGGCATTATATGACCGGTGGAAATGCACACAGACTTTCCTGGCCTGCCTTAGGACATCCTGTAAGCCCGGGTACCTGCCCAAGAACAGCTGCACCACCAAGTTAAGGACGTGAGCCAAACAGGGCACATGGGTCAGCTGTCCCTGTCGGAGGGCGGAGAGGAGGTTGGCGCCATTGTCACAAACCACCATTCCTGGCTTAAGCTGGCGTGGCGTCAACTACCTCTGAGCCTGCCCCTGCAGAGCTCACAGAATCTCTGTCCCAGTGTGGCTCCTGTCCCCCAAGCACACCAGCTCAAGCACAGCATGGCATTTTTTTGCCTGCGTACTTGCGTAGCCCCTTGAACGCCTACAGAGCACCGCTGGTTCCAAGGACAAATCAGCACAGGAAGAGGCCCTGGAGGAAGAAGAGGAGGGGGTGGATGAGAGAGGTGTGTCAGAATCACCAATAGTAGCATTTTGGAGGCGTGGTGGCGGGACAACCTCCAACACTACTGCACCCTGTCCTGAAACCTTACCAGCTGCCAGCAGTCATCCAGTGGGCCGTGAAAGATAGGTAACATCCCTGTCTATGCCTGCTGGACCATGAGTCAGCGGTAATATGCACCTTACCGCTGACCGCCCTGTCCAGCAAGGCCAAGACATTGCCTTCCACATGCCGGTAGAGAGCCGGAATCGCCTTCCGTGAAAAAAAGTGGCGTTTGGGAACCTGCCACTGAGGTACCGCACATTCCACAAACTCACGGAAGGGGGCAGAGTCTACAAACTGAAAAGGCAGCAGTTGAAGTGCTAGCAATTTAGCCAAGCTAGAATTCAACCGCTGGGCATGTGGATGGCTGGGAGCGAATTTCTTTTGGCGGTGCAGCAGCTGGGGCAGGGAAATTTGCCTGGTACAATCTGACGTTGGTGTACCGATAGCAGATTGCCCGCAAGTACTTGGCAGTGGCACACCTAATTCTACACCTTCATTCCTCTCAGTGCAGGTTTCAGAGAGGCCTGAAGGTATAGTGGGGTTGGAGATCCCAGCTGATGAGGAGCAAGGAGAGGTCCGCTTTTTTCTTTGGTGTGGGTCTTTTATGTACGCTTGCCAATGGACTGCATGGCAGGTCGACATATGTCTGGTCAAGCATGTGGTGCCCAAGCGGCTGATGTTTTGGCCACGCGAGATATGCTTCAGACATATGTTGCAAATAGTAACAGTGCGATCTGCTGCACACATCTCAAAAAAGGCCCACACCAAAGAAATTTTGGAATAACGCGCAGAGACAGCAGCGCCCTGCACATGCGGAGCTCTGCGGTGTGATGCAGTCGGTTGGCTGCCCTTAAGCTGGCCACTGGAGAGCATCCTGCCTCGTTGATGTGCCTCCTCCTCCCCCTCTCTCCTATCAGGCACCTATGTAGAGTCAGTGACCTCATCATCCCCTCCCTCCTTGTCACTGGAGCAAACCTGGCAGTATGCTGCAGCTGGGGGAACATGACTGCCAGTTTGCTGTCCTTCTTGGGCACCCCCTCTCTCTGGGCTCACATTACTTCCTTCCTCAAGCTGGGTACTATCATCAGAGCCTTCAAAACGCTGCACATCCTCCTGCAGCATGTACCCAACACTGTGGTCAAACAGTTCGGATGACTCCTCGGGAAATGGTGGGGCTAGGGAAGGAGTGACTGATGCCATTGAGCCGATGGAAGAGGCCACTTTGGTAGCTGCTTTGGCAGACAAAGTACCCTGAGCCTGGGTGAGAGAGGATGAGGACGGCTTGGTCATCCACTCTACCAACTCTTCGGCATGTTGCAGCTCAGCATGGCCAGCTGCCGAAAAAAAGGACAAGTGTGCCCCACGGCCATGTGCTGATGAGGATGCACCGTGTCCACGACCAGCACTGTTGCCTCTAGACACAGAGCCTGCTTGCCCTCTTTTATTGGCCTGTGTGTGTCTGCCTCTCCTTGTTGGTCTTCCAGACATACTGTATTTGATGTATTGGAATAGGTACACAAGGAATTGTCTGCAGTCAGCTTTAGCTGCACACTGTGCCCAGTATACAGTACACTGACTTAATATACTGCAGGTTAGCTCAATCAACTGCCTGTATTAGGAATAGAACAGGAATAGTCTGCAGTCAGCTTTACCTGCACACTGTGCCTGCCCAGTAGGGATGAGCCAAACACCCCCCTGTTCGGTTCGCACCAGAACCTGCGAACAGACAGAAAGTTTGCGCGAACTTTAGAACCCTATTAAATACAATGGACTCGAACGTTCGAAATCAAAAGTGCTAATTATAAAGGCTTATATGCAAGTTATTGTCCTAAAAAGTGTTTGGGGACCCGGGTCCTGCCCCAGGGGACATGTATCAATGCAAATTTTTTTTTTTTAAATGGACGTATTCATTTATTACACTGCGAAAGAAGTTCCCCATCAGGTCCGCCCCCTCGTATGTCAGACCCCGCCTACGTCATTGGCTGAGCGGACCTGATGGGGAACTGCCTCCGCAGTGTAATAAATGAATAGACCCGCCCCTTCTCACGTTCCACATCTGGTCCGCTTAGCTTTACACCTACGTCATTGGCTGAGCGGACCTGATGGGGAACTTTAGAAGGGGCGGGTCTATTCATTTAATACACTGCGGAGGAGGTTCCCCATCAGGTTCCGCTCAGGCTCAGCCAATGACGTTTCGTGTGGACAGCGCTGGACATCGGATCACCGCGGGACACTGGATTTCATCGCTGGAATGTTTTTTTTTTTGTGTTTTTTTTAATAAAGGATTTTCCCAACGGTGTCTGTTTTTTTTTACAATTTGTTACACTTTCTTTGTGAAATGATAGGGGTACAATGTACCTCATTACCAATTCACATAGGGGGGGCTGGGATCTGGGGGTCCCCTTTGTTAAAGGGGTCTTCCAGATTCCGATAAGCCCCCCGCCCGCAGACCCCCACAACCACCGGGCAAGGGTTGTTGGGATGAGGCCCTTGTCCCCATCAACATGGGGACATCCTCCCCATGTTGAGGGCATGTGGCCTTGTATGGTTCAGGAGGGGGGGCGCTCTCGTCCCCCCCTCTTGTCCTGCGGCCTGCCAGGTTGCGTGCTCGGATAAAGGGTCTGGTATGGATTTTTGGGGCAATTCAACGGCATTTTTTTTTATTTGGGTTGGAGTTCCCCTTAAAATCCATACCATACCTGAAGGGCCAGGTATGGATATTTGGGGGGAACCCCACGCATTTTTTTAAAAAATTTGCGGCAGGGTTCCCCTTAATATTCATACCAAACCTGAAGGGCCTGGTAATTGAATTTGGGAGGACCCCCACGCATTTTTTTTTTATCAATGACTTTCTATGTATTGCCGGGAGCCGACAATTCATTATAGCCGCGAGTGAGTTTTAATTGACTTTTTTTCCTTCAGAAATGACACTTTGTGCAGGGACAGTTGTAAGCACGGGAAAAAAGCGCAACTTTACAGGCATACTATACACACACCCTAGGTACGAAATTTAAAGGAATATTTCACTTTTATTGTTTCACTTTAAGCATTATTAAATCACTGCTCCCGAAAAAACGTCCGTTTTTAAAACTTTTTTTTGCATTGATACATGTCCCCTGGGGCAGGACCTGGGTCCCCAAACACTTTTTATGACACTAACTTGCATATAAGCCTTTAAAATTAGCACTAGATTTCTCTCATAGACTTTTCGAATTTGCAGCGAACACCCCAAATTGTTCGCTGTTCGGCGAACGGGCGAACAGGCAATGTTCGAGTCGAACATGAGTTCGACTCGAACTCGAAGCTCATCCCTACTGCCCAGTATACAGTATATAGTACACTGCATACAATCAATCAACTGCCTGTCTTTATTATTAGGAAGAGAACAGGGATGGTCTGTAGTCAGCTTTATCTGCACACTGAGCCCAGTATACCGTACACTGACCTAATATACTGCAGCTTAGCTCAATCAACTGTCTGCCTATATTATTAGGAAGAGAACAGGGATGGTCTGCAGTCAGCTTTACCTGCACATTGTGCCTGCCCACAGTGCCCAGTATACAGTACACTGACTTAATATACTGCAGCTTAGCTCAATCGACTGCCTGTCTGTAATATTAGGAAGAGAACAGGGATGGTCTGCAGTCAGCTTTACCTGCACACTGAGCCCAGTATACAGTACACTGACTTAATATACTGCAGTGAGAATAACAGGAACACTCTGAAGTGAGATCTAGCTAAACTGAATACAGTGTATGTACAGTGGGTACGGAAAGTATTCAGACCCCCTTAAAATTTTCACTCTTTGTTATATTGCAGCCATTTGCTAAAATCACTTAAGTTCATTTTTTTCCTCATTAATGTATACACAGCACCCCATATTGACAGAAAAACACAGAATTGTAGACATTTTTGCAGATTTATTAAATAAAAACTGAAATATCACATGGTCCTAAGTATTCAGACCCTTTGCTCAGTATTTAGTAGAAGCACCCTTTTGATCTAATACAGCTATGAGTCTTTTTGGGAAAGATGCAACAAGTTTTTCACACCTGGATTCTTGTATGCAAACAAGGATTACTGAAACCTTTTTACCGCTTCCAACCGTGGTTTCTTAGGGTATACCTTGCTCCAGGGTTTCAGGAATAAAACAAGAGGAACTCCATGGTGAAATAAGTATTAAAAGCCAGGAAACTGCGTTTATTTGAATTAAAATAACTTAAAAACAGATATAAAAACCATAAGGCAAATAAAAAGGCCAAAAAACGTCAATGGAGTACACACTTCCGGTTCACGGCCGTAAACCGGAAGTCAACGTCACTAAGCTCCTCCTCCCGACGCGTTGCATCACTTCTCACGTGACTTTATCAAGGGCGTAGGAGCAAAGTGACTCTTTTGAGCTTAAATACTTCCTGGTGGTCATGGAGACCATATGCAAATTAGTAACAAGCAAAGGGTTCTGGGAAATTGGCCAGATCAGTCCAAAAATCTCACTAATCTGGACCATTTCACAATACCATGGTATAAAAGGAGGCTAAACATCCTTAAAGGTAAACCAATAATAATATGAGTGTACATCAAACCAATACAATCAAGATGTCAGGAAAACAGAAAAGAAGCCCGAACTAAAAAGAAAAAAAAAATATATATATAAATGAAAATAAAGATAAAATATAAATAAATAAATATAAATATAAAAATATAAATGTAAAACAAGAGAAATAATAGAGTAATTAAACAAACATGAAAATAATGAAAAATAAAATAGTGAAAAAATGAAGATCATTATAGAAAAAAAGAGAGAAGATATAAAGGAATAAAGCAGGGGTCTCAAACCTGTGGCCCTCCAGCTGTTGCGGTACTACAAGTCCCATCATGCCTCTGCCTATGGGAGTCATGCTTGTAACTGTTTAGCCTTGCAATGCCTCATGGGAATTGTAGTTCTGCAACAGCTGGAGGGCCACCAGTTTGAGACCCCTGGAATAAAGGAAGGGGGATAAAAAGCAAAAAGGAAGAAAAAAGAAAAAAGGACTGAGAAAGAAGAAAAGTCAAAGAAGAAGAAGAAAAAGAAGAGAGAGAAAGAGAAAAATAAGAAGAAAAAGAAAGAGGAGAGAAGTGAAAAAAACAACAAAATAACATATCAATAGTTATACATCACATACATATCTAGTAATTTGAAATAAAACTGTTCAAATCAAACTCAATATTAAGACCTAGAGGGGCAAACGACTGTAGCTCAAAAATCCAGCGAGACTCAGCTTGGCTAAGGGTGATAACTTTATTGCTTCCTCTCCAATGGGTCCTGTATTTTTCAATGCCCCAAAAAGAGAGGGAGCTGGGATCTTTTCCATGGAACTCAGCAGAATGTCTGGATACACTATGCTTAGGGAAACCGGATTTAATATTTTGAACATGCTCCCTCAAGCGTTTCCAGAGGGGCCTTTTTGTTCTGCCTACATATTGGAATTTGCATGAGCACTCCAACATGTAAACAGCTCCCTCAGTCTTACATGAAATGAATTCCTTAATGGCATACTTCTTTCCCATAGAGGTGGCTACAAACTCATCTTTTTTGGTTTTCTTGAATTGTATATGCCTGCAGGCATAGCAATATTTGCATGGATAAAAACCTTTTACTTCAAAGAAGGAAAAAGATTTCTTCATGGGAGGATCCAAAACGTTTTTTGCTATAATATCAGGGAGGGTAGGGGCCCTTCTGTATATGAATTTTGGAAATGGAGGTAATACTTGGGTCAAATGACGATCAGCTTTTAGAACGTTCCAATGTTTCCAGATAATGGACTCTAATTTCTTGAACTGAATGTTGTAATCAAGGATCAGTGGAATCTCTGCAAAATTCAATTCTTCTTTTTCTTTATTTCTGAGAAGATTTTGTCTTTCCATATTACCTACTTCATCGATCTTCTTTTGGAGAAAGACCTGTTCATATCCCTTATCATGAAATCGCTCTCCAATGAATTCAGCTTGCTGTTTGAACTCCGACTCTGTAGTGCAATTTCTTCTCAGCCTCACTAGCTGTCCCTTGGGGATATTCATTAGCCAGGGTGCATGGTGGCAGCTGTCGGTGGGAAGATAACTATTTATATCCACTGTTTTGAAGAAGGTTCTAGTTTTAATAGTTTTTTCTTCTTGCCAGATTTCTAAATCTAAAAAATGAATCCTTAATTCATTTATATTCCAGGACAAACTGATATTTTTATCATTTATTTTGAATTCCTGGCTGAATTGTATCAAGCTCTCTTTCTCTCCTTTCCAGATTAAAAATATATCATCGATATACTGTTTGTACATAATCAGTTGGGTAGGTCTGTTTTTGTATATCGAGTCATCTTCCCATAATGCCATATGGAGATTAGAGACACTGGGGGCAAACTTGGCCCCCATAGCCACCCCTTTTATTTGTATGAAATAATGGGAGTCAAACCAGAAGTAATTATGATTGAGACTATAGTCTAGACATTCCAGAAGAAATTTTCTCAGTTTGCACTTCAAACTACTATATTCCCTTAGGGCCCATCTGGTGGCTGATAGAGCATCTTCATGACTGACGTTGGTGTATAATGAAGCTACATCCGCTGTAGCAAAATAAATTGGTTGATTATCCAGGGTAGTAGCTTCTAGTAGTTGAATAAGGTGCTTTGTGTCTTTCAAGTAAGATTTAGTTTCTTTTACTACTGGTTGCAGAAATGAGTCAAGATACTCTCCCAATCTTGCTCCCACTGAATTAATCCCATTTACAATGGGTCTGCTGGGTGGGTTTTCTTTATTTTTATGTACTTTTGGCAGAATATATATCACTGGTATCCGGCATGTATTAGGAACCAAATACATTGCTTCTTTTTCTTTCAGGAATTTCTTCTCTTTACCTTTTTCTATCAATTTACCCAAATCCTTTTTGTATTGTAAAGTGGGATTACTCAGAAGTTTCTGATATGAACATTCATCTTCAAGCTGCCTCTCCATTTCTTTTTTTTTTTTTCCATAAATGATTTTATTGAAAGAAAAATAAGGTTACATGTACATACAAGACATACAAGCTCATGAACATTGCATGAATAACCAACATTTAAACAAAGCAGTTTTCAGTTTCTGAATGAGAGCGAGTAACCCTGCATATGGGTGCAAAGACCCTCCATAGACCAAAATCAGCAGGCCTATCCGGGGGCCATGGTTAAAACTACTCAATTCGGGAATTATAATGGTCGTGTAGATGTTAGGGACCCATGGCAAGGCTCCAGTCCATCACTTGGTCAGTTATATCGCAATAGGGAGAGAAAAATAAATAATAATAAAAAAATAAATAAATAAATAAATAAATAAATAAAAATATATAGAGGGGGAAAAAGGGGGAAAGTAATCAGAAAATAGGTATACAGTGACCTTGATGTAGGAAATGAGTAAGAGAGGAAGGCTAGGTAGAGGGTATCAGTTAAAAATAGAGAATAGAGAGAAGAGAGCAGAGAATAGTGGGGACCAGAGAGTAGTGGGGAACGCTCGCCGTCACGGGCGCCCGCACCAGTTCAAAATGTAGGGAGGAAAGCAGTGAGCGATCTAAATGCTTAGCACATTGGTTAGAAGAAGGATTTGTATTATTCTGTGGTCTTAAATTGTGTCCAACAGGCCCAGGTCAAACTAAATTTCTGTACACGGTCATGGGCTGTATGTATCAATTCATCCATCTCCTCTATCTTGGCGACTCTGATCAGCCACTCTCTAATGGTCGGGATATCTTTTGAACGCCAATGCGTAGGAACACAGAGTCTGGCTGCATTTACCATATGCATGGCCAATGATTTTTGATAAGTTAGTTTGGGTAGAGTAGTATGGTGTAGGAGAAATTGAGCAGGAGTATAGTCTAGATTGTAAGTGGTAACCCGTGTAATGATGGAGTGGACCTCCCTCCAAAAAGGCTGGAGCATGGCACACTCCGACCAGATGTGGATCATGGATCCTACCGCTTCTGTCCACCTCCAACATATATTCGGGATTGAGGGTGAGAATTTATGTAAACGAGCTGGAGTTCTATACCATTTTGTGATAATTTTATAACCGTTTTCTTGGATTGCTACGTTCATCGAGCCTTTATGAGCAAGAGTAAAAATGGATTCCCAGTCGTCATTCTCAAGTTTGAGTTGCAAATCTCTTTTCCAAGAAGCACGCACAGTTTGCGTTGAGGGTGGGTCAGGAACATCCTGTAATAGGGCGTAAATGTATGATATAAGGTGTCGTTGAGGTGCATTGCGTGAGCATAGTGCTTCAAATGGTGTAAGTTGTCTATTCCACTTGTCATGCGTATCTTTAGAGGTAAGAAAGTGAGTAAGCTGTCTTAAAGACCAAAAAGGGAAAGTGTTAGTGCGTGATTCAGAGGTAAGCTCCTCATAAGATCGTCTCCGGCCCTTGTGAAAGAAATGGCACGCTAAAACCTCCTCATGTGGCCATTCCATGTGGAGGAATGTGTTTGAATCTCCCGGAGGGAACTCAGGGTTACCTCTCAATGTGGTAAGCGGACCTGGTTGTGAGGATAAGTTAAAGAGAGCGATTGCTTTCCTAAAGGCCGAAAGGGAGGGTGCGATGAACGGATGTGTCTTGAGGGTCGGGGGCCAGAATCGTGGTGACAGCCAAGGTAGTGCGGCAATCGGGGTTCGTGTGAGAGAATTTTGAAGCATCACCCATGCTTTCCTTAGTTTGTGAAGTCTCCGGTCTACCACTCTAGTCAGGTGGCAGGCCAGATAATATTTATAAAGATCTGGTAAACCAATGCCACCTGTTGTTTTGGAGCATGTCAGGCGTGAATATTTAATTCATGGGGCATTATTCTTCCATATAAAGCTAGTGCAGGCCTTTTTATATGCCGCAAAGAACGAAGGGGGTAGGTGAATCGGGATCGTCTGCATTAAGTACAATAGGTGGGGGAGAACAACCATCTTGATGAGGGCCGAGCGCCCAAATCAAGAAATGTTGAGGTTGGCCCAATCCTTGAGATTTGCCTGGAGTGCAGAGAGGGCACGGAGGAAGTTATGACTATAAAGGTCTGTTATGTTTCTAGTGACTTGAATGCCTAGATAGGTAATGGCTGTCTTCTGCCAATGAAAGGGAAAGGATTCCTGGCAGTGAGTGACTTCCTGAGGAGTAAGGGATACATTCAGGGCATGCGATTTGGAATAATTGATTTTGAGATTCGATAACTCGCCAAAATGTTGTATGTCTTTCAAAAGATTAGGTAATGATATCCGAGGGGATTGTAGGGAGAGTAATATATCGTCAGCAAATGCCTCTACTTTAAATTCTCTATGAGCAATGGAGATTCCTTTGATGTCCGTATTGGACCTCAGTTTGTTCAGGAAGGGTTCTAGAGTCAAGACAAAATTCAGGGTAGACAACGGGCAGCCCTGATGGGTGCCATTGCTTATTGAGAAGGCATCTGACAGGAGTCCATTAGCTCTGACCCTGGCGGAGGGACCAGCATAGAGGGCAGTGATATGTGCGAGCATACGAGGCAGAAGGCCTATGCCCTCCAAAACTGCCTGCATGTAATCCCATGACACCCTGTCAAACGCCTTCTCAGCATCGAGGGATAGGAGGAATCCCCTGGTCTCCGACAAAGACAGCCAATGCTGTACATTTAGAGTGCGGATGGTATTATTCCTAGCCTCCCTACGCGGAATGAAGCCAACTTGGTCAGCCGATATGAGGCCAGGGATCAAATGTTATAACCTATTTGCTAGCATCTTAGCATAGATTTTTATATCTACATTAAGTAGAGAGATCGGCCTATAGTTAGAAACTTCTGTGTTATCCTTCCCTTCTTTTGGGATAACCGCTATGTGGGCTTCCAATAATCTGCCTAAGGAAGTGTGAGGGGACGAGAGAGAGTTAAATGTTTTTAGTATTTTGGGAGTAAGTTCATCCTGAAAACATTTGTAGTATAGCAGAGGGAGGCCGTCGGGACCTGGGCTCTTTCCAACTTTCATCTGTTTAATTGCTAAGTGTAGTTCTTCCATGGAAAATGGACTCTCCATAGCTTCAGCCTGCTGGGAGGAGATAGGTTTAGGGCAGTATTCAGCTAGGAAGTCCTTTATTTGGGAGGAACGTCTGGCCATTTTGGTCACCTCACCCTTTTCTTGCGTCAGATTATAAATTTTAGAGTAAATTTTTTTAAAGTGTTTGGCTATATCTTCGTTCTTTGAAAGGAGTGTACCTTGACTATCTCGGATATGATGAATCACAGACGAGACCTTATCTGCCTGTATCGTGCGAGCCAGCAGTCTCCCACTTTTGTTACCGTGTTCATAGAACACTTTCTTTTTGAGGACGTAACGCCGTCTAGTGCGCTTCCCTATCTCATCTACCAGCGCAGAGCATGCCTGTAGAAGTTCCTGTAGTGTAGCTTGTATGGATGACTGTTTATGGGCTCTTTCCAGGCGATTAATTGTTTCAATTAAAGATTTAATATATTCTTGGTGCCTTTTTTTGGCTATCGTAGCTAGAGAAATCAGTTTTCCCCTTAGGACACATTTGTGTGCTTCCCAAAGTGTGATGGGTGAGACATCTGGGGTCGAATTTTCATGAAAATATTGTTGGATTCGGGTACGCACTTGTCTAATATTTTCAGGGTCTTTGATGGATTTAGTCTCCAGGTTTTCATTGTCTTGAATTCAGGAAACATAAGAGTTACCGTTATGGGGTGATGGTCTGACAAAAACATTGGCTCTATGGTGGCCTGCGAGAGAAAGGATAGGTCTGTCTGTGAGAGAAAAAAATAATCTATTCTGGAATATTTCTTGTGTGGAGGAGAGAAAAAAGTGTAATCCTTATCGGTAGGATACATGGTACGCCACGTATCATGGAGTGTTAAGTGTTGCAACTGGAGTTTAATCTGGCGAAGGGCCCGGTGTGTAAGGGTAGACATGCCCGTAGAGGAATCTAGGGTTGGGTTTAATGGAACATTGAAGTCCCCTCCCAAGAGTACAATACCCTCTTGGAACATAGCAAGTAGGTCACATACTTTCCTAAAAAACGACACTTGGTGCTCGTTAGGACAGTACACATTTGGTAAAGTGATTGGTTTAGAGGCAAAGGTACCATTAATAAAAATGTATCTGCCCCCGGGGTCGATTATCGAACCCGACAATCGAAAATCAGCGTGTTTGGAGACTAAGATGGAAAATCCTTTTGATTTGGACTCTGAGTTTGTGGAATGTATTGCCTGTTTGTATACATGGTTCCTCAACTTGGGAATTGCGTCAGAACTGAAATGAGTTTCTTGGAGCATGAGAAAGTGAGCGTTGTGTTTAGTCAATGCTGACAGTACCTGTGACATTTTTTCAGGGAGATTTTGGCCTTTGACATTGAGTGAGAGACATTTCAGTGATAGATGTTGTTTGAATATTCTCTCCTTCTGCATAGTGTATTCTAAAGGAGATTATAGTATGTGTGTGCGGAATCTAAGTACTGATGTGTAATTCAGTAGTTATCACACTGTCCCTGACAGGAAGGAGGGAGGAGGAGCGGTCCCCACAAAAAAACTGAAAAAGAGAAAAAAAAAGAGAAAAAAAAAGGGGGGGAAGGGAACAAGTAGGATCTGTAAGGAGATGGGAGAGAGCAAGCAAGGAAATAGGAAGCGCGGGGGAGGGGGGGGGGGGGGGTAAATACGTATGTAAAAGGACAATGCACTATCCAGCACAACAGAGGATGAAGGAAGATAAACAGGTGATCAAAGGGCATTTAGTGGAATGTATGAGAATCATGGGACGGAGATATAAAGGTACGATTGTACGAGAGGGAACGACAAAAGTTATTGGGATGTGGATTTACCATATTTAGGTTATTGAATCGGGCCGCACTATTGCATACTGGTGTAAGGAGCGATTGGTAATCTTATCTGAACTAGATGAGAGATCTGTTATTAACTGTTGCAACAAGGGTATAAACGGGGGCATAAACGGAACCACTACCTAGGGAACAGCGTGGATAAGCTACATCTATAGACATATCAAACATTAGTAAAGGTCGATAAATTCCTGGGCCCACAAATTTATAGGCCCCTGAACTCACCGAGCCAGAAACACATAAACAGTTAAACAGAGAAATAATATCCTCCTCACCCCCCAAGAAGTTCGGACTGCGTGTTGATCCAGCTTGTCTCCAATCTGGGATGACATTATCCAAGGCTAGAACCTCTCTAACGAGAGGCCCCAGCCTTGTGCTTATAGTAAGAGTATGCTCTTCCCCTGAGATCCTACGTCAACCGACTGAGTCAAGAACGCAGTTCAAGATAGGTCCTTTTATAATAAATGTAAATGCCTTGCATGTAGAATGTACCACCAACCCCGGACTAGACACATCAAACGGGAAAGTGGAAGAGTGGACCCGGCCCCCACCGTGAAAAACGTTTTTCTAATTTGGTAAGAACCTTAGCATAGTCCCACAGCAGGGGCCAATATGAAAGGCAAAAATAACTGGATTGTAGAGACATTTCTCTAGCTGCTAGGAGCCGAGTCCACCCCCCCCACAGTAGTCAGCAGGCGTTAGAGTATAACAGTCTATAAAGGTAAAAGCAAAACCCTGGCATACAGTATGGGTATACACAAGTTACCTTCTCGCTAGAAAACCACGTATAGTCTCTGGAGAGAGTGGGTCCTGAGAGAGCTGCCTAGGAGCCCAGGAGTGGTAAATCAGAGTTACTCATATAGAAAAAGGGCCTCAATTAACCCTGATGGGTAGAAAGTAATCGAAAGGCCGTTGCTTAAGAACTTCTGCCTAGGTGGAAGCAAATGACAAAGTTAGCTGAAACCTAAGGGGGCAGCAAGGTCCGGTCAGACCTGGGGGGTTCGAGGGAAGCAAAAAGCCTTTGATATGGAAGCTCAATCAAACAGTTCAACAGCAACAGAACGTCTCGGTGTAGTCCAAATTAGGTAGTGTGAAGGCCTGAGGTAACATGAAGCGGAGTTAAGCACCCTGATGTCCCCTTCTCGGGGTGACTGCAGGATCCGGGTGTTGCAGAGGGTAGTCTCGGCTGGCAGAGCGGTCCCCTGGTGAAATCGGGTCTAATCTGCGACGTCTGGAACGTTGCCGTTGAGCTTTTGGAGAGGAGTTGTGAGAGACCGGTTTCCAAGGCTCTGAGGGGAAGTAGAAGGAATACCAGTCAGGCAGGTCAATCAGTGGTATGTCTAGCTGTTCACAGAATGTAGGCAAGTCTTCCGGGGGCCGCAAGAAGGCTGTACGACCCCTAGTGGATGCTGAGAGGCAGAACTGGAGTTTCCACCTGTACTGGATGTTGCGAGCCCGCAGTGTGTCCAACAGAGGTCGCAGATTGCGCCTGTTCTGCAAAGTTATTTGGGAGAGGTCTTGGAACAACTTAATGTCTGCCCCGTTAAACAAGATGCGGCCTCTGTCTCTCGCCTTCCTCAGTATCTCCTCTTTGAGGGGAAAGTTAACAATACAGCACACAATGTCTCTGGAGGGTTCAGAATCTCGGGGAGGGGGTCTCAGGGCACGATGCACCCTTCCCATCTCAATGGGGGAATCTGCTGGGCGGCTCAAGAGGTCATTGAAAATGGAGCAGACTGTTTGTGGTAGCGTATTCGGGTCTATACTCTCGGGGACCCCCGCACCCTGACATTATGTCTGCGGCCCCTATTATCTAAATCCTCCACATGTCTGTGAAGCTCAAACATGTGGGGTAGTTGTAAGTCATAAGTCTTTTGTACTTTTGTTCTTCCACTTCAGTGAGGCGGTGAATCATTGTGTGGATGTCCGACTTCAGATCAGCAATGGCCATTGTCAGAGTATGTTTGATATCTAATGCCACCCTCTGCAGGTCTCTTTGGAGATCGAGTAGGCTCGGGTTAGGGTCTGTGGCGCCGCCAACGGCTGATCTCGGTCCAGCTATGTATTCAGGCGAGGTCAAGAATGAAGCCTGCGAGGCCTGTGAAGCCTGCGACTCCCCATGGTCCCCTGTAGATCGAGTCCAGAACATCTCCAGAATATTGTTGCTCAGTTGTGTCCCAGAGTCTTTGAGTGTGCGTGGTGTGGAGGAGCTTCTAGTGGATTTCCCCATGTTTTAGCTGGTTATGGAGCCTGGCGAAAGCGTTTTTCGTCCCCGTCGTGCAGGAATCCTGTCTTCACACTGCCATCCCAGTCCCTGTCCAAGTTACTCCCCACCTAAATAAGTCTTCTAAATCATCAGCCCGGGCAACCCCCCTTGCGGGTGGGGTGTCAATGTTGTGCCTTGGGGCTTGGAGCTGATGCAGGGGGGGGATGGAAAGACTGTCTGTAGGCCTGAGGTGTAGCAAGATGGCCGCCACTCACCTGTACAAACAGCGCGCTGTCCACCATAGAGTACCTCCGCCGGCCTTCGGATCTCCCCCGCTCCCGCCCGACAGTCCAGGGGAGCAGAAAGAGCTGTATCCAGGTGTGTTCGCCGCTCGTCTCGCGGCCGCGGTACTCGAGCGCCGGGGATTCGGAGGTCCACTCCATTTCTTTTTTATATAAATCCTTAGATAAAATAACGATGGCCCCTCCTTTATCCGCTGGTCTTTTAACTATATTTTTCCTCTCTTCTAATTGCTTTATTCCCTTTCTTATTTCCATCGGATCCCACGCTTTCTTGACTTGTAATCTGGTCATCAAAAAAAGCGATAAAGGCGGAAATGTAGTGTTGCTTAACTCTGAACAGTATGAAGGGGAAGTTAAACGGCTCCTTGGCGATAGGGAGACATACCAACTCTTGGAGTCTAACCCTTTTCCTACTTTGGTTAAGACACTAAATAATAAATATAGATTAGCCCTTGAGAGTGGCCTTCTAACAAAGAGGGAATTTGACTATCTTTGGGTGGATGAATTTAATGTACCCATCATGTACATTATACCCAAAATCCACAAGGACCTTCATAACCCTCCGGGTCGACCTATTGTGTCTGCCATCAAAGGCCCTATGGATAGAATGGGGCATTATCTGGATGGCCTTCTTAAAGATATGGTCCAGGAGTTACCATCATATGTCCAGGATACTAGGGATGTCCTTATCAAGACTAAGGACCTTCATGTCCCCACTGGTGCGTGGTTGGTGGGAGTTGATGTAGAATCCCTCTATACCTCCATACCACATAGGTGTGGCTTACGCGCAGTTGAGGCCTTTCTACAGCGATGTTATCCGGACTGCTCTCACCAAAACGAATTCATTTTGGAACTCCTTGATTTTGCTCTGGACAATAATTGTTTTCAATTCTTGTCCAAGTATTATAGACAGATCAGGGGTACCTCTATGGGAGCTTCTTGGGCCCCTGCGTATGCCTGTTTACATCTGGGGCTATGGGAGGGTGAGGTTGTCTTTAAGTCGCCAATGTACCTTGGCCACGTGTCCACGTGGCTAAGGTACATTGACGACATTTTCCTTATTTGGACCGCCACACTTCTTGACCTTCATGAGTTTTTATGTTTTTTAAATGTCAATGATTTCAACATTCGCTTGACCTACACCTTTGACCAAAATAAAATTTCCTTTTTGGACTTATGGATTTCCATTTCTGGTCAATCCATTTCCACTTGTACATACAGAAAGGATACCTCGGCCAATACGCTGTTACAGGCTGATAGCCACCATCCCACCTGGCTCAAAAACAGCATACCCCTTGGACAGTTTTTGCGCATTAAGCGCAATTGTACTACTCCAATGGAATATAGAGAAGAGAGTAAAGAGCTGTATAGGAGATTTAGAGAGCGTGGCTATACTCATAATCAACTTAAAAGAGCTAAGAAAAAAGTGGCATTACGCAGCCGTTCTGACCTTTTGGCCACATCTATGATCAGAGCCTCAGGGTCTGGAAATACCCTGGACATACAGGGTCCCATTAGGGTCATTACCCAATTTGGGGCGCAATGGGAGGCTGTCCGTAACATCCTCCATAAGCACTGGAGTATTTTAACTAGTACCCCAGGTCTGGCTGAATTAGTCGGACCAGTTCCCAGCATGGTGGCTAGACGGGCCAGAAATCTAGGTGATTTACTCACCCAATCCGAATACACCAGGGACAGCGACACCACGTGGCTATCTGACCACCCCAGAAGTAGAGGCATGTTCTCTTGTGGGCACTGTCAGATATGCCCATTTGTGGACAGATGTGCCACATTTCGGGATGCCACTGGTGATAGAGAATTTACCATCAGGGACTTGATCAATTGTGCCACTACTCATGTCATTTATATGATCACTTGTCTGTGTAATAAAATCTATATTGGTAAGACTAAGCGTCCACTTAGGGTCCGGATAGGGGAGCATTTTCGGGAGATCAAGGCTAAGGATCCTGAAAAACCATTGGCCAAACATTTCTCTTTAAAACACAATGGCAAACTGGACGGCTTGTCCGTCAAAGGGATTTATACTTTAAAGTTGCCACCTAGAAGGGGAGATTTTAATCGTATCCTCTTACAGAAGGAGAAATGGTGGATCTACCATTTGAGATCCCTTGTGCCGGTGGGCTTGAATACCGAGTTTAATCTACAGGTGTTTCTTGAAGCTTGATACGCTTTCCCTGGCAATGTATATATTCTCTACCATCTTTGTAGTGTAAATCCTTTGTACTTCTCAGTTGCCTTGTTTTCACCTAGGCCATGGCTCCTTACCATCATTCGGTTCCACTGAAGTGGGCTCCCCCTCTCTCCCCTCTCCTGCTCCTCCACTATACCTCCCTTTATACCCCGTTATACTCCATCGTATCTGCTATTTATACTTGACACACCCCTTGTCTCTTTCCATTTTGAGGTGTTTACATTAAGATCCTTCACTATATTTTATATATTTTTATATATTTTTCGACCATTTTTTCTACCATTTGTCGTATTCTGGGTTGGTTTATATTCATAACCTTGCCTTTAATGTATCGGCTTTTACCCTCTTGGATATTTTTCCTTTTACCAAATGTTAGTAATATTTAATGGTCGTTATAATTCCGAGATGCATGTTTTCCCTCACCTCTATTATGGTTTTGGGACAAGGGCTATGTGTTTGTGGTTGTGTTTGTTTCTGTCTTTGTACTATTACCATCAATTTTGCTATTATATAATTATTATTGCTGTATATAGCTTTATATCCCTTGTGGTTGTTGGCACTTTTCCTTTCCTCATTTTCCCATATGTCGCTCTCCCTATATGTCTACCCCTGTGCATTATTCACTCTTTGTGCAGCTGCACAAATCGCCATTGAAATTTAGATTTCCCTGCATGAACGGAACCATCATCACCAAATACAGGACTCAGTGTCACATGTTTTTGTTCCTTTATACACCTCTTTCTGGGCGGTTACTCTGGGTGGCGCTGTGCCATAAAAAGGAACCACCAGAGAACCGCTCGTACGTCCAGATGAAGCTACGCGGAATCCCCTCTTGCGAAACGCGTTGATGTCACTCACCTACGTCACGTGATGCCTGCTTCTGACATCCCGGAAGTCCGCCCGTGGAGGACGCAGTGGAACGCGGAAGGATTCGTTCGGCTCACAGCGGTGACATACCGCTGCTCTGCACATCATCCCATATGCGGTGGCTCTCCTCAGGAACTTTATATTCATATTTGTGACGAGGTGACATCGAGCCGAATTACACAGGAGTTATATGCTCCATGCGGTCATCGAAGGTGTTATGGGTAAACACTGAACAGCATCGCTTCCACGATCAGGCTCCCCTTCACTCGGGTATCGTATGCCTCTATTTGCTACCTTAGTATAGCTAGGCTGTGAGCCACACCAACTGATCATACTGCCGAGCTGTTATATTAAACTGCGGTGTTTATATTTACATCTGATGTCCTGCATCACTGCTGCTTGGTTGTCATCTTTCACCATCTCTGCCATCAGGTCCTTGACGTGACATTTTCACCAGTGTATTTCACTATTGTCATACCATCCTTGTGGACACCACAAATTAAATCTTCTCTGTTCCTTATTGGACTTCCACCGTACTGGAAACCTTCCATCATTTTTTGTTCCCCTGAGGTCCTACTCCCCTTCCCCTTTCCCTTGTTGTTTGTTTGTTCCCCTTTCCCCCCCCTCCCTTCTTTCCCACCCCTTTTCCCTCTATTGCACGGGCTATAGCCATCCTGGGATCTATGTGGGATTCATCTGCTTAGTTCATACCATTTTGGTTTTATATTTTCTTGTTCATACATCACGGGACACAGAGCAGCATAGTCATTACTATGTGGGTTATATAGAATTACCTTCAGGTGCTGGCACTGGCAACTTCCAAAACAGGAAGTACCCTCCACTATATAAGCCCCTCCCATCCGGGAGTACCTCAGTTTTTTGCCAGTGTCTAAGGTGTTGGCCAAGGTTAACATGTATTCATCTGGGCTTGTGTACAGGTTCTCTGGGCCTTAGCAAGCTATTCCGGATCCGACCAAAAAAGCTTCATAGCTAAACGGTCGGTACCCGGGCCTTGCAGAGAAGAGCAGGGTTTTGCCTGTAATGCCTCTCTTAGGAGGGCTGGACCCTGGGATCCAGAGCTCTGGTCATACCCAAAACCAAGAGGCTATCTGTGCAGGGTGCTATACAGGTCCAGGGGAGTGGAATCCTTGGGAACCCGGTCCCTGAAGGTCTAGTACAATGCCTGCCGTGAGAGGTGAAGTTTGGGCTTCTGTGGACCAAACAAAGTCCTGCGGCGGGGAAAAGGTAAGTGGGGGCCCCTCAGGAACTTGGTTCTATTGAGGGGACCCCCAAGCCTAATATGTCTTTCTGCCTGTTACCTAAAGGGTATTCCCGCTAATAGCTGTATATGCCTAAGAAATCCTAGAAATGTTTTTTCATAAGGGAAGTTTTAAAAAAACTGTAAACCTGGAAATGTTTTTTCATAAAGGAGGTTTTAAAAAAAAAAAAAAAAAGACAAAGGTGCGGTACCTGTGTTTGTCCACTAGAGGCCGCTGTGGAACGTCTTTTTTCTTGGGACTATTCCTTCCATGGTGAAAGTCCAGGCAGATGAGTGAGCTCTCTATCAGGGAAGCTGCATTCCTCTGTCATGCTGCCAAGTAGTTTCCTTCCATCCCCGAGTCCTGGTGAAACAGGGACCCTGGCTCCTCTCCCTACATGGCGCCAAGAGCGCACACGTGCACGCGCGCGCACACATGCTTTCCTTTTATAAGGTTTAGCTTCAAAAAAGGGGGCGGAGCCTGGCGGATGACGCGCTCTGTGCGCCCAGCGCTTCTGCGCATGTGCGGGCGTCCCAGCAAGATAAAAGGACTCAGTCCACGCTGCTTGCTATGGACACAGAGCATGAAAAGGAGCTGGTAGCATGGTATAGGGGCTTACAGCGGGCGGTTGATACAGGCATCCCCAGAAAGACGCATTAGTAGACACCCACTGATGTACATAGCAGCAAATTGCATTAGACTATTTCAGTAAGGGGTGTATTGCGGCTGGAATACCTCAGCTTTGAACTAAGGAATATGCCGCCTAAAAAACTCCGAGATATACCTCTCAGGAAGTGTAGGGGGTCTCCATCGGGCTCTGAGGATCTGGAGCAGTCATCTGCACCCTCCTCCCCTGAGAAATCAGAGGTTAATACCCATAAGGAACCCCCGGGAGTGCCAGGTACTGCGGCTGTCCTCAGTCCACCTGCTCCTGCATATATAACAGAGGAGGTTTTTTCCTCAACTCTGGAGGGATTGGAGCAGAGATTGGCAGCATTGATCGCTTCTTCTCTACAGGAAAGAAAGCGCGCCAGATCTCCATCACCTCCATTAGAGTGCCTGTTGGCAGAGCAACAGTCCCAGGAAGGGACCGACCTACCTGAAGGGGATCAGGAGGAGGTTAGCTCTGTTTTTGAGGAATCGACAGTAGATGAACCATTTTCAGCATCGCAGACTGAAAGATTGTGGGTCCAGACCCTAACTGACATGGTTCGATCTGCATTTAAAATGCCTCTTGTTGAACCATCAACTACTGCTGTCTCCTCATTGGGGTCGCTAAAAGCTCCCCAGGTTAATTGCTCCTTTCCAATACATCCATTATTGGAAGGACTTATATACCAGGACTGGGAACATCCTGATAAACTATTTGTTCCGCCTAAAAGGTTTCCGGTGATCTATCCCATGGAGGAAAAGTTCACCCAGAGATGGAATGTTCCTACGGTGGATGCAGCCATCTCTTCTGTGAACAAATCACTGACATGTCCAGTAGATAATGTTCAAATGTTCAAAGATCCAGTGGATAAAAAATTGGAATCTTTATTAAAATCTGCTTTTTCCACAGCAGGGGCTGTTACACAGCCAGCAGTGGCAGCTATTGGGGTTTGCCAAGCTTTAAAGGATCAAATGAAAATGGTCCTGAGGGATTTGCCAGACCAGCAGGCCCAGGCTCTGGCTGATCTGCCTAGAGCATTATGCTTTGCGGTTGACGCCATCAAGGATTCTATCCATCAGGCCTCCCGCCTCACGCTGTCTTTGGTACATATGCGTAGGCTTCTGTGGCTCAAAAACTGGTCTGCTGAAGCTCCCTGTAAGAAGCTCTTAGTTAGCTTCCCATTTCATGGGGAACGCCTTTTTGGCGAAGACCTGGATAAGTATATCCAGAAGATTTCCAGTGGTAAAAGTACTCTCTTACCGAGTAAAAAGAGGTCTAGGGGTCCATCTTTTAAGAGGACTACCTCTCCTATCCCTGCGACGTCTGCTACTAAGCAGTTCTGACGGCCTCCTCGGTCAAACTCAGGAGGTAAAAATCAGGGACAGCCACAGGGTAATAAAAAGCCCTGGATCCGAAGAGGTACTAAACCAGCCTCCAAGTCAAGCCTATGAAGGGCTGCCCCCACTCAAACGGGTGGGGGGAAGACTTCAGTTGTTCGCAGAGACCTGGCGGGAGACGATCAAAGACAGATGGGTGCTCTCCGCAGTAACTCTGGGATACAAGTTGGAGTTAAAAGAGTCTCCTCCGTCCCATTTTATGTGGTCAGGCATGCCAAGAGACCCTCTGAAAAGAGGGTCTCTCCTATTGGCGTTAGAACAACTATTGCTCCAAGGAGTAATTATGGAGGTTCCTATGGAAGAGTGGGGGTTGGGTTTCTACTCAAACCTTTTCACAGTCCCGAAGCCAAACGGGGACATAAGACCCATATTGGACCTAAAGAGTCTAAACAAATTTCTAAACGTCCGGTCTTTCCGGATGGAGTCGATCCGATCGGTCACCGCTGCCCTACAAGGGGAGGAATGGTTAGCCTCGATCGACATCAAAGATGCTTACTTGCATGTTCCCATCTTTCCAGGTCATCAAAAATTCCTACGCTTTGCAGTAGAAGGGCGCCATTTTCAGTTCAGAGCCTTACCATTCGGTCTGGCCACAGCACCACGAGTGTTCACAAAAATTCTGGCCCCACTGTTGGCCGATCTAAGAACACGGGGTGTAACGA
This sequence comes from Rana muscosa, assembly GCA_029206835.1. Taxonomy (NCBI): domain Eukaryota; kingdom Metazoa; phylum Chordata; class Amphibia; order Anura; family Ranidae; genus Rana; species Rana muscosa. The sequence goes on along the minus strand of CM055122.1, from coordinate 519,979,927 downwards.
TAATGGCATACCTAGACGACCTGTTGTTGATGGACCACTCAGTTGCCAAGCTAGAAGTGGTAATTATCGATACAATCAAGTATCTAGAGTCTCACGGTTGGGTCATCAACCTGGACAAGTCAGCCCTACAGCCAGTGAAAAACCTGGTATATCTAGGGCTACGGCTGGATTCAGACCAGAGGAAGATTTTCTTACCTCTAGACAAGGTATCCTCTTTGAGGGCCTTGGTCCGTCTGCTTTGTGCAAAAAGACAGCCGTCCATACGCCTGTGCATGAGGCTGCTAGGAAAGATGGTAGCATCATTCGAAGCTGTACCATACGCCCAATTCCACTCAAGGAATTTACAAAGGGCCATATTGTCAGCATGGAATGGAAAAGTTCAGGCTCTAGACTTTCCGATGGCTTTGTCCCCTTCCGTTCGGAAGAGTCTCTGCTGGTGGTTGATCCCCCAGAATCTCCAGAAGGGAAAACCCTTCAGCCCGATATCTTGGAAGGTGGTCACTACAGATGCCAGCCTTATAGGCTGGGGGGCAGTACTGGAGCAATGGTCTCTCCAGGGCAGATGGTCAAATGTAGTAAAAACCCTGCCCATCAATCTCTTAGAGATACGAGCAGCCCGGTACGCCCTAGTAGCCTGGACATCCAGACTCCAAGGGTCCCCTGTCAGAATTCAATCAGACAATGCCACAGCAGTGGCATATATCAATCATCAGGGAGGCACCAGGAGTCGTGCAGCCCAGAGGGAAGTAAGTCACATCCTGGAATGGGCAGAAAAGCATGTCCCATGTATATCAGCTGTCTTCATTCCAGGGGTGGAGAATTGGAAGGCGGACTTTCTGAGTCGCCAACAGTTATGCCCAGGGGAATGGTCCCTTCATCCCGAGGTCTTCCGAGCAATATGTCAGCGGTGGGGAACACCGGATGTAGATCTGCTAGCATCCAGATTCAACGCAAAGGTGGACAGATTTGTCTCCCGGACAAGGGATCCCCTCGCTTGTGGCTCGGATGCTCTGGTGTTCCCTTGGGATCAGTTCAGACTGATATATGCATTCCCTCCGCTACAATTGTTGCCTCGACTCCTTCGCAGAGTCAGGTTGGAGAAGAAGCCGGTGATCCTGGTGGCTCCAGCGTGGCCCCGAAGGGCCTGGTACGCGGAGATCATCAAAATGTCTGTGGGGAGTCCTTGGACCCTTCCACGTCGTCCGGACCTGCTTTCGCAAGGACCGATATACCACCCTTCCTTACTAACTCTAAGTTTAACGGCCTGGCTATTGAATCCCACATCCTAAAGAAGAGAGGTCTCTCTAACTCTGTGGTATCAACTATAATCAATGCCAGGAAGCCTGTATCCAGGCAGATCTACTATAGAGTTTGGAAGGCGTACATCACTTGGTGCGAGGCCAGAAAATGGCATCCACGTAAGTACGTTATAGGCAGAATTCTGGACTTCCTGCAGTGGGCTGTAGACAGGAAGTTTGCCTTAAGTACTATCAAGGGCCAGGTTTCGGCCTTGTCAATACTATTTCAAAGGCCCCTGGCTATGCATTCACTTGTCAAATCCTTTATGCAAGGTGTGACTCGTATTATTCCACCAATTAAGGCTCCCATATGCCCATGGGATCTAAATTTGGTTCTGTCGGTTCTGCAGAAGCAGCCATTTGAACCTTTGCGGCACATTTCCTTGGTTCTACTCACCAGGAAATTGATATTTTTAGTAGCCATATGCTCGGCTAGAAGAGTGTCGGAATTAGCCGCCATGTCCTGTAAAGAGCCATATCTGGTTATCCATAAGGACAGAGTAGTATTACGTCCTCACCCAGCCTTTCTTCCTAAGGTGGTATCGAGGTTTCACTTGAACCAGGATGTGGTTCTTCCTTCTTTTTTCCCCAAACCAAGCTCGGTAGAGGAAAAGTTATTGCATTCTTTGGATGTAGTAAGAGCAGTTAAAGCTTATCTAAAAGCCACTGCTCAGATTCGTAGAACGGATTCTTTGTTTGTTCTGCTGGAAGGCCCCAGAAAGGGTCAGGCAGCATCAAAATCTACTTTAGCCAAGTGGATTCGACAGGTCATAATACAAGCCTATGGCTTGAGAAGTAGACCGCCTCCGTTCAAAGTTAGGGCGCACTCCACGAGAGCAGTTGGAACTTCATGGGCAGTGCATCACCAGGCCTCCCTGGCGCAAATTTGTAAGGCCGCAACATGGTCTTCAGTACACACGTTTACTAGGTTCTACCAGGTGGACATTAGAAGTCAGGAGGATGTCGCCTTTGGGCGCAGTGTGTTGCAGGCCGCAAAAGATCCTCATGCCTGATGGCGCCCAGCTTATGTATGGTGTATCCCCCCCTCATGTGGCATTGCTTTGGGACGTCCCACATAGTAATGACTATGCTGCTCTGTGTCCCGTGATGTATGAACAAGAAAGTAGGATTTTTAAAACAGCTTACCTGTAAAATCCTTTTCTTGGAGTACATCACGGGACACAGAGCTCCCACCCCTCTTTTGGGGACACGTATTGCTTTGCTACAAAACTGAGGTACTCCCGGATGGGAGGGGCTTATATAGGGGAGGGTACTTCCTGTTTTGGAAGTTGCCAGTGCCAGCACCTGAAGGTAATTCTATATAACCCACATAGTAATGACTATGCTGCTCTGTGTCCCGTGATGTACTCCAAGAAAAGGATTTTACAGGTAAGCTGTTTTAAAAATCCTACTTTTGCAAGATTTCTTGCAGCAGATTGCCCGCACATAGACATCAGGTGTCCGGACGTTTTGTCACTGTTTCATGTATTGTGGCCACTGTCCTGTTTTATGTTCTTTATTGTTTTTGGTTAAACTTGGATAGCTAGTTGCTTTTCCATATACTGTGTCTGTTTTCGCAATCACATTTCTCCTCCAGAGGATTGTTTTTATGGAAAAAAATTTTTTTCAATTATTTAATAAATTTCCCATTTTTGTACTTTCCTACTGACTTTGGAGTCTCTCATTTTGGTCCTTGGATCCCCCATTAATTTGGTCGGGACCCTTCTTTCCCCCCCTTTTTTTGTTTTCCTAAGGGAATATAGTAGTTTGAAGTGCGAACAGAGAAAATTTCTTCTGGAATGTCTAGACTATAGTCTAAATCATAATTACTTCTGGTTTGACTCCCATTATTTCAAACAAATAAAAGGGGTGGCTAAGGGGGCCAAGTTTGCCCCCAGTGTCGCTAATCTCCATATGGCATTATGGGAAGAGGACTCGATATACAAAACAGACCTACCCAACAGATTATGTACAAGCAGTATATCGATGATATATTTTTAATCTGGAAAGGAGAGAAAGAGAGCTTGATACAATTCAGCCAGGAATTTGAAATAAATGATAAAAATATCAGTTTGTCCTGGAATATGAATGAATTAAGGATTAATTTTTTAGATTTAGAAATCTGGCAAGAAGAAAAAACTATTAAAACTAGAACCTTCTTCAAAACAGTGGATATAAATAGTTATCTTCCTACCGACAGCTGCCACCATGCACCCTGGCTAATGAATATCCCCAAGGGACAGCTAGTGACGCTGAGAAGAAATTGCACTACAGAGTCGGAGTTCAGACAGCAAGCTGAATTCATTGTAGAGCGATTTTATGATAAGGGATGTGATCAGGTCTTTCTCCAAAAGAAGATCGATGAAGTAGGTAATATGGAAAGACAAAATCTTCTCAGAAATAAAGAAATAAGAATTGAACTATGCAGAGATTCCACTGATCCTTGATTACAACATTCAGTTCAAGAAATTAGAGTCCATTATCCGGAAACATTGGAACGTTCTAAAAGCTGATCGTCATTTGACCCAAGTATTACCTCCATTTCCAAAATTCATATACAGAAGGGCCCCTACCCTCCGTGATATAGCAAAAAACGTTTTGGATCCTCCCATGAAGAAACCTTTTTCCTTCTTTGAAGTAAAAGGTTTTTATCCATGCAAATATTGCTATGCCTGCAGGCATATAAAATTCAAGAAAACCAAAAAAGATGAGTTTGTAGCCACCTCTATGGGAAAGAAGTATGCCATTAAGGAATTTATTTCATGTAAGACTGAGGGAGTTGTTTACATGTTGGCGTGCTCATGCAAATTCCAATATGTGGGCAGAACAAAAAGGCCCCTCTGGAAACGCTTGAGGGAGCATGTTCAAAATATTAAATCCGGTTTCCCTAATCATAGTGTATCCAGACATTTTGCTGAGTTCCATGGAAAAGATCCCAGCTCCCTCTCTTTTTGGGGCATTGAAAAATACAGGCCCCATTGGAGAGGAAGCAATAAAGTTATCACCCTTAGCCAAGCTGAGTCTCGCTGGATTTTTGAGCTACAGTCGTTTGCCCCTCTAGGTCTTAATATTGAGTTTGATTTGATCTGTTTTATTTCCAATTACTAGATATGTATGTGATGTATGACTATTGATATGTTATTTTGTTGTTGTTTTTTTTTTTTTTCCCCACTCCCCTCTTTCTTTTTCTTCTTTTTTTTCTTCTTCTTTGTCTTTTCTTCTTTCTCTTTTCTCACCTTTTTCTTTTTTCTTTTTCAGTCCCTTTTTCTTTCTTTTTTCTTCTTTTTTATCCCCCTTCTTTTATTCATTTAAATCTTCTCTTTTTTTCTATAATGGTCTTCATTTTTTCACTATTGTATTTATTTTTCATTATTTTCATGTTTGTTTAATTGCTCTATTATTTCTCTTGTTTTACATTTATATTTTTATATTTATATTTATGTATTTATTCTTTACTTTTTTCACTTAAGTTATATTTTCATTTTTATTTTATCTTTATTTTTATTTTATTTTCATTTATATATATATATATTTTTTTCTTTTTAATTCGGGCTTCTTTTTGTTTTCCTGACGTCTTGATTGTATTGGTTTGATGTACACTCATATTATTATTGGTTTACCTTTAAGGATGTTTAGCCTCCTTTTATACCATGGTTTTGTGAAATGGTCCAGATTAGTGAGACTTTTGGACTGATCTGGCCAATTTCCCAGAACCCTTTGCTTGTTACTAATTTGCATATGGTCTCCATGACCACCAGGAAGTATTTAAGCTCAAAATAGTCACTTGGCTCCTACGCCCTTGATAAAGTCACGTGAGAAGTGACCCAACGCGTCGGGAGGAGGAGCTAAGTGACGTTGACTTCCGGTTTACGGCCGTGAACCGGAAGTGTGTACTCCATTGATGTTTTTTGGCTTTTTTATTTGCCTTATGGTTTTTATATCTGTTTTTAAGTTATTTTAATTCAAATAAATGCAGTTTCCTGGCTTTTAATACTTACTTCACCATGGAGTCCCTCTTGTTTATTTCCTGAAACCCTGGAGCAAGGTATACCCTAAGAAACCACGATTGGAAGCGGTGAAAAGGTTTCAGTAATCCCTGCTTGCATACAAGAATTGGAGTTCATCATCCAGAGCAGTGGAGATCCATTAAGGCTGTATCTGACCCCTTGGGGTCCATCAGTAAGGTGAGAGGCTGGTGTCAACGGGGGAGGATTGTACATTTATACGGATTCCCTACTGATTCCCCTTTTTTGATGTGATGAGTTGGACTCCCACGCCTGTTCCTTTCCTTTTTTTCCTGCTCTTGGCTGCTGATATTTTCAATTTTTTGGGGAAGATTAGCACTTTATGTGTGAACTTTCTACAAATTTTTACATATATTTTTTTGGGACACATCAACATTCAGATGTTTTTTGCATTTTGTGCACATTATGCACGTTTACTAATAGTCAACACTATTGTGTATTGATGTTTTATAGCACTTTTTATTGGATTCGTTATTTGTATTTTAGCACTTTTATAGCACGTTTTTATTGTATCATCGTTCACGGACATTTAGCGCTGCTTCATTATCCTTTTATATTTTCTGTACTCACTGTGTGTGTGTGTATTTATATATATATATATATATATATATATATATATACACACAGATATACACACACACACACAACTCCTGGGATGCATATATATACTAAATACACTGACTGCAGCTACCTGAATCGCCTGCCTGCTCTATCTAACTGAAATGAAATGACACTCTGACTCTCTCTCTATCTCTCTGACTCTCACAACGCTGCAACACACTACACAAGCCGACACACAGGTGGCCTTATATAGTGTGGGGCATGTACCTACTCCCCTGAGCCATGATTGGCCAAAGGCACCCTTCCTTTGGCCAATTATGGCTCTTTGTGCTGACGGCGCTGTGATTGGCCAAAGCATGCGGGTCATAGTGCATGCTTGGCCAATCATCAGCCAGCAATGCACTGCGATGACGCAGTGAATTATGGGCCGTGACGCGCCACTCGAACTTGGCACAAACGGCCCATAATGTTCGAAATTCGGCGAATGAGCGAACAGCCGATGTTCGAGTCGAACATGAGTTTGACTCAAACATGAAGCTCATTCCTACTCTAAACATTAAAAATACAAACAACATTGAATTTTCACTTTCCATTACAAAAGATTTGCATATATTACTAAAGATAAGTTGATTAGGAATACCTGAAACTTTTCAAGCAAGATGGAATATACAGCTCCAAAAATCCAAAAAACATAGGACAAAAGTGTAACCCACCAAGCCATAATTTGATAAATGTAATTTATCATCCACAGTCATCTACCCCAACAACACTAGATAACTGGATTTTAAAGATAGAGATTGTTCCTTTCTTTTAATATGTGAGTGGTATTTTATTTTTTTATTTTATAAATAAAACTTAGTGAGCACCATTTCAGTTTTTATTGTATTTTGAGCATGTGATTTGCACTGATCCATTCACCCACCAGCTGCACTTGCTTGAAGAAAACGGAAAATTGTATACTCACCTGTGAGAGTGAGAGCCCCTATCTTAGTGTAAATGTGTTTAAAATGGACACAGGACTCTCAAAGAAGGAATTTGAGAAGTTCCAGCAAAAGATTGGTGAGCAGAGAAAACTATGCTTTAAATTTTCTCTGGATTTTGTAAGTCTGGATTGGGGCTGGAAATTTGAAGACTTCAAAGTGCATTGGGAGGGGTGGAGTCTTCAGTCATGTGTCCGGGCTTTCCAGAAAATCTGCAGGTTGTGTGCGTGTCCAGGTGCACACACTCGTTATAAGGCAGAGCTGAACATAGCTCAGAGTGTGTGGGAAAGGAGTTGGTGTGCCAGCAGTTGCTGGAGGGAAGTGTGCTACTTTGTAAGAACTCAGGCAACATCCTTGAGACGGTACTCCATGTGGGAGAGGTTCCAGGTCAGTGAACTGAGAGAGTTGGGCCAGCTGAGAGAGTAGGGGAGACTATAGCTGAGACAAATGGAAGAGAGAGTCTTGGGGACCAGAGGGAACCGTGAGTCTTGGAGGAGTGTGGAAGCCTGGAGTGTCAGGAGAGCCCCTTCCTAGAGGCCAGGAGTGGGCCTGTGCAGCAAGGTACTGCACCCAAGGCTGAGCGAGCCTTAAGAGCCAGGTGGATTGGCATTTTTCAGTTGTTGTTTTTGGGAGAAGAAACCAAATGCATCTGTGAACTTTCATCTTTTTGTTACTTTCAATAAAAGTGGGCTACCATGCCCTTAAACCTTAGTTCCTGTTGGCGGTCAACTCACTTAAAACGCATCTATCACTGAGCTAGACATCCCCCAATGTCACATCACCTTTCAGTAATTTTCCTTTCCTGGTGCATCTTCATGGCAGCATACAATGGGTTGTGACTCCACCCCCACAACCTGATAGGACTGGTTAACTATAAATCAAAGACAGACCCAGCTCACTGCATTCTCTGTAACTCTCGCCATTTGGGTGGGCATCTGTATGCTGCCATGAAGATGCACCAGGAAAGGAAAATTACGGAAAGGTGATGTCATGGATATGCAGTAGTGTTTGTCTGTCAGCTTACCTTTCTTCCCATGTGTTCATCTTAGAGGCCTGAGCCCTTTCACCTGGCTTCCTTTATAATCTCCTCCCAGCCAGACTCCACCCCAGGCCCTATCACAGAACACTATATTAACCTGTGCACTGCAAGCCTGCTTTGCTGATCAACGTGTTTGTTAGGCATTGTGTGTTTGGGTTCCTGCCTGCCGTGTGCTACGTCTGTCTCTCTGTTACGTTATTGGCTTGTCCCCGACTATCCCTGTCTGCTCGTGACCCTTGACCTTCGGCTCGTTCTTTCGTTATCCTTGTCTGCTTGTGGCCCCTGACCTTCAGCTTGTTATTCGGTTCTCTCTTATCTCGTGCTGCTGCTTCCCCTCTTTTCCCCTTATCCTACGGGGCGTGAGCTAGGAAACTCCAGGGGCCGCGACCTGGTCCCAGCCTGCAGCATTACATCCTCACCACTAGAGGCCCTGGAGAAGACCAGCTGGGTCTTAGACTCCGCGCCCTGGGGAATCTTGGCTCTAGCTTCCGTTAGGATCCCGGTTGTGCTCCTCTGGTCCCGCTTTCCACAACCACCCAGTTTCCTATCCGCAGAAGCCAGCCATAGGGTTCACTACCTCGCGGTGCACTCCTGTCCCCCTACGGTGTGCATCTGTCACCTGGCCACAGGTGACCTTGACAGTTTGATCAGCCATGAACCCGGCTGACATCCCGCTACCCGCAGATGATCCATTGCAGGGCATAGTTTGCAGACTTGAAACCCAGGAATCGAATCAGACTCAGGTGATGCGATTCCTCCAGGATCTGGCTTCTCGCTTCGAGCAGCTTCAGGCCTCCTTGGGAACCCTGAATCCGCAACCTCAAATACAATCAGCGGCTGCACCTATTGCACCAGTCGCAGCCACACACTCGCTACAACTGCCAGCTCCGTCCCGTTTCTCTGGGGACTCCAAGGCTTGCAGGGGGTTCCTTAGCCAATGCACGATTCATTTTGAGCTCCAGCCCCAAAACTTCCTGTCTGATCGGGCTAAGGTAGCCTATATCATTTCCCTCCTCTCTGGTGAAGCTTTAGCCTGGGCAGCCCCTCTGTGGGAACTGAATGATCCAGTGGTTTCTAGCCTGTCTGGCTTCTTGAAACTTTTTCGGAATATCTTCGAAGAACCGGCTCGTGTCTCTTCAGCGGCCAGCGCCCTTTTACGTCTCTGCCAAGAGTCTGCTTCATTTCCGCATACTGTCGGCTGAGTTGAGCTGGAACAATGAGGCCTTAGTCGCAACCTTTTTGCAAGGCCTGTCTGATAGAGTGAAGGATGAATTAGCTGGAAGAACCATCCCCACTGATCTGGCCGGCGTTATCTCCTTGTGTAACCAGATCGATATTCGCTTTCAGGAGAGGACTTTAGAAAAGCAACGCCAGCACTCCTTGGTCCTTAGTAGGGATGAGCTTCGAGTTCGAGTCGAACTCATGTTCGACTCGAACATTGCTTGTTCGCCCGTTCGCCGAACAGCGAACAAATTGGGGTGTTCGCGGCAAATTCGAAAAATCTATGGGAGAAATCTAAAGTGCTAATTATAAAGGCTTATATGCAAGTTATTGTCCTAAAAAGTGTTTGGGGACCGGGGTCCTGCCCCAGGGGACATGTATCAATGCAAAAAGAAGTTTTAAAAACGGACATTTTTTCGGGAGCAGTGATTTTAATAATGCTTAAAGTGAAACAATAAAAGTGAAATATTCCTTTAAATTTCGTACCTGGGGGGTGTGTATGATATGCATGTGAAGTGGCGCATGTTTCCCGTGCTTAGAACTGTCCCTGCAAAAAGTGTCATTTTTGAAAGAAAAAAATGCATTTAAAACTGACTCGCGGCTATTAATGAATTGTCGGCTCCCGGCAATACATACAAAAGTCATTGATAAAAATAAAAAAAAAGCGTGGGGGTTCCCCAGAATTCAATTACCAGGCCCTTCAGGTCTGGAATGGATATTAAGGGGAACCCCGCCACAAATTAAAAAAAAAATTGACGTGGGGTTCCCCCAAATATCCATTCCAGGCCCTTCAGATCTGGCATGGATTTTAAGGGGAACTCCACCCCAAATTTAAAAAAAAATGGCGTGGAGTCCCCCTAAAAATCCATACCAGACCCCTTATCCGAGCACGCAACCTGGCCGGCCGCAGGGGAAAAGGGGGGGACGAGAGAGCGGCCCCCCCTCCCTCCTGAACCGTACCAAGCCACATGCCCTCAACATGGGGAGGATGTCCCCATGTTGATGGGGACAAGGGCCTCATCCCCACAACCCTTGCCCGGTGGTTGTGGGGGTCTGCGGGCAGGGGGCTTATCGGAATCTGGAAGACCCCTTTAACAAAGGGGACCCCCAGATCCCGCCCCCCCCTATGTGAATTGGTAAGGGGTACATTGTACCCCTACCATTTCACGAAGAAAGTGTAAAAAATTGTAAAAAAAAAACACACAAACACCTTGAAAAAGTCCTTTATTTAAAAAAAAAAAAAAACAGCGGTGAAATCCAGTGTCCCGCGGCGATCCCGATGTCCAGCGCTGTCCTTCATTGGTTGTGCCTGAGCGGACCTGATGGGGAACTCCCTCTCAGTATTTTAAATGTATAGACCCGCCCCTTCTAAAGTTCCCCATCAGGTCCGCCAGCGGACCAGATGCGGAACATGAGAAGGGGCGGGTCTATACATGTATTACCACAGTGAGAGAAGTTCCCCATCAGGTCCGCCTCCTCGGTATGTCGGACCTGCCTACGTCATTGGCTTGAGCGGGGAACTTCCTTCACTGTGTAATTTAAATTTACATAGTGAAGGAAGTTCCCCGCTCAAGCCAATGACGTAGGCGGGTCCGACATACCGAGGGGGCGGACCTGATGGGGAACTGCTCTCACTTTGGTAATACATGTATAGACCCGCCCCTTCTCATGTTCCGCATCTGGTCCGCTGGCGGACCTGATGGGGAACTTTAGAAGGGGCGGGTCTATACATTTAAAATACTGAGAGGGAGTTCCCCATCAGGTCCGCTCAGGCACAACCAATGAAGGACAGCGCTGGACATCGGGATCGCCGCGGGACACTGGATTTCACCGCTGTTTTTTTTTTTTTTTTTTTTTTAAATAAAGGACTTTTTCAAGGTGTTTGTGTGTTTTTTTAAACATTTTTTTACGCTTTCTTCGTGAAATGGTAGGGGTACAATGTACCCCTTACCAATTCACATAGGGGGGGGCGGGATCTGGGGGTCCCCTTTGTTAAAGGGGTCTTCCAGATTCCGATAAGCCCCCTGCCCGCAGACCCCCACAACCACCGGGCAAGGGTTGTGGGGATGAGGCCCTTGTCCCCATCAACATGGGGACATCCTCCCCATGTTGAGGGCATGTGGCTTGGTACGGTTCAGGAGGGAGGGGGGGCCGCTCTCTCGTCCCCCCCTTTTCCCCTGCGGCCGGCCAGGTTGCGTGCTCGGATAAGGGGTCTGGTATGGATTTTTAGGGGGACTCCACGCCATTTTTTTTTAAATTTGGGGTGGAGTTCCCCTTAAAATCCATGCCAGATCTGAAGGGCCTGGAATGGATATTTGGGGGAACCCCACGTCAATTTTTTTTTAAATTTGCGGCGGGGTTCCCCTTAATATCCATTCCAGACCTGAAGGGCCTGGTAATTGAATTCTGGGGAACCCCCACGCTTTTTTTTTATTTTTATCAATGACTTTTGTATGTATTGCCGGGAGCCGACAATTCATTAATAGCCGCGAGTCAGTTTTAAAAGACTTTTTTTCTTTCAAAAATGACACTTTGTGCAGGGACAGTTCTAAGCACGGGAAACATGCGCCACTTCACATGCATATCATACACACCCCCCAGGTACGAAATTTAAAGGAATATTTCACTTTTATTTTTTCATTTTAAGCATTATTAAAATCACTGCTCCCGAAAAAACGGCCGTTTTTAAAACTTCTTTTTGCATTGATACATGTCCCCTGGGGCAGGACCCGGGTCCCCAAACCCTTTTTAGGACAATAACTTGCATATAAGCCTTTATAATTAACACTTTAGATTTCGAACGTTCGAGTCCATTGTATTTAATAGGGTTCTAAAGTTTACACGAACATTTTGTCTGTTCGCAGGTTCTGGTGCGAACCGAACAGGGGGGTGTTCGGCTCATCCCTAGTCCTTAGTCAGCCTGAGCTCCCCTCTCTTCGACCCGTAGAGCATCTCCTACCAGCTGAGGAACCCATGCAGCTGGGTCGGACCAGGCTATCCCCCGAGGAACGTGCTAGGCGCAGAACTCTTGTTCTGTGTCTTTACTGTGGGGGCAAAGGTCATTTTCGTGACACTTGCTCTCTTTGTCCAGAAAAACGTTCGGGTCCACTTCATCTGGAAAGTGGAGTATTGGACCCAGAAATATCACCTTCCCCTTCTCGTCTTCTGCTTTCTGTGTTCCTTCATGTTGGTGCTTCTTCTCATTCGGTCTCAGCATATCTGGATTCCGGAGCCGCTGGTAATTTCATGGACTGGGAAATCGCATCGTCCATGAGACTTACTCTTTTGCCCCTCACCACGCCATTGGTGGTCTTGGCGATTGATGGTACTGTTCTCCCAGGGGGACCTATCCGCTTCCAGACCCTCCCTGTTAAGATGTCGGTAGGGACACTCCACCAGGAGTGGATATCCTTCCTTATCTTACCCAAGGCCTCAACGCCTATAATTTTGGGTCTCCCATGGTTACAGCTCCATTCTCCTCATGTGGACTGGACTACTGGACAGATCCTGGCTTGGGGTCCCTCCTGTTCCTCGTCCTGCCTACCCAAGGTTGCCCCCTGTGAATCTGAGCCGGTCATTCATTCCAGGTTGCATAACCATTTACATTTCTCTGTCCCTAACCACCCTTGGACGCACAGCCAGGCTGGCTTGTCTACAAGTCCTGCAGTCGCTACGTCTTGCGATGCGATTCAGGTAGTCGCTACACCTGACTCAGCTATTCACTCTGCCTCTGTACTAGTTATGCCAGTCCAGCCCATGCCCAGTGAGCCTCCTACTTTTTCTTGTTCGGGACGTTCTGCTTGTCCTTCAGCTATTCAGCTTGACTCCGGCGACATGTCACCTTCTAACCAACCTGACTTCAGGGTTCCACTGACATCTGCCCAGTCTGATGGTCCTGTGCAAGATGACCAGTTCCCCTTTAAGGGTCTAGGGGACCCTCCTCAGATTCCTGTTGATCCTCTCATGCCCTTGCTTATTCCTAGAGAGCCTTTGGTCCTCAATAGATCTTCTTGTCATCTCCCTACCTCGTTTTCGGTCTCTGAGGATAATCCTAAGTACGAGGTTAGACAAGTTCTGGATTCTCGGCTCTGCAGAGGCATTCTTCAGTACCTTGTGCATTGGAGAGGTTTTGGTCCTGAGGAGGCGTCTTGGATCGCTGCATCTGATGTCGCTGCACCTCATCTGTTGAGAAGGTTTCATCAGAGATTTCCCTTTAAGCCTGGGTCCAGGCGGGGGAGGGCCCATAAGAGGGAGGGTACTGTCATGGATATGCAGTAGTGTTTGTCTGTCAGCTTACCTTCCTTCCCATGTGTTCATCTTAGAGGCCTGAGCCCTTTCACCTGGCTTCCTTTATAATCTCCTCCCAGCCAGACTCCACCCCAGGCCCTATCACAGAACACTATATTAACCTGTGCACTGCAAGCCTGCTTTGCTGATCAACGTGTTTGTTAGGCATTGTGTGTTTGGGTTCCTGCCTGCCGTGTGCTACGTCTGTCTCTCTGTTACGTTATTGGCTTGTCCCCGACTATCCCTGTCTGCTCGTGACCCTTGACCTTCGGCTCGTTCTTTCGTTATCCTTGTCTGCTTGTGGCCCCTGACCTTCAGCTTGTTATTCGGTTCTCTCTTATCTCGTGCTGCTGCTTCCCCTCTTTTCCCCTTATCCTACGGGGCGTGAGCTAGGAAACTCCAGGGGCCGCGACCTGGTCCCAGCCTGCAGCATTACATCCTCACCACTAGAGGCCCTGGAGAAGACCAGCTGGGTCTTAGACTCCGCGCCCTGGGGAATCTTGGCTCTAGCTTCCGTTAGGATCCCGGTTGTGCTCCTCTGGTCCCGCTTTCCACAACCACCCAGTTTCCTATCCGCAGAAGCCAGCCATAGGGTTCACTACCTCGCGGTGCACTCCTGTCCCCCTACGGTGTGCATCTGTCACCTGGCCACAGGTGACCTTGACAGGTGAGTATACAACTTTCCATTTTCCTGGTGCATCATGGCAGCATACAATGGGAACTAACTTGCCATATGGGAGGGTGCAAGAAAAATTTTGTAATCATCAGTAGCGCAAGTATGCACCATGAATTCCCCAAATTATACTGTTGTGAGCTGGGTTCACCTATTAAAGTGTAATGGTGTCCTGGGAGGACCATATTGCTGACTTGAAAATAACCTCAGGTGACACTCAGCGCTGAGCTGTCCACAGAGCTGGCACTGCCCTAGTTAAATGTTCCCCTAAGACCTTCAAAACAGGAAGGCCTTGAAGAGTAGGCTCTTTTAATTGTCTTAACAATCTAGGAGGTGACTAAACGTGTTGATGCTGACTGACCCTGCCTTAAGCCACGCTGGAACCAAGTACATATTTCAGCTTTCCTGAATAAAAAGGTAGCTGCCAAGCAGATCACCAGCGTTGGCTCAACATCCAGGGGATGTGGTCCTCCCACTCAACCAAGAAAGACAGCAAATTTACTTCCTGGTTAAATTGGAGAGGAGAAAGACACCCCATGGATAAAAGCAGTCTGGAGTTTTAGGACTATTCTGTCCGGGTAGAATGTTAAGTGAGGCTCCTTGAGTTCTAACACCCTTTTTCACTGAGGTTTTAGCAATCAGAAATACGGTCTTTAGGGTTTGAAGAGTGTAGCCAATTCTGTATGGAAGAAATGAGGCCCTGATAGAAATGAGAACCATAAGCAAGTTCCACATAAGGAACAATGGTTTCCTAGGAGGTCTATAACTTCATGCTAGCCTTTTAAGAATTGCATCACTAAAGGGTTAAGGACTCCTTAAACCCTTGAAAGTCAGACAAGGCTGAACTTTGAGCTTTAAACATATTTGAACCTAGGCCCCTGTTCAGCCCCAGTTGTAAGAACTATAGAACCTTGGCTGGTTTAGGTGATAAATGACTCCAGGCTTTTGCTGTGTGAGATCTGCATCATTTTACCATACTCTTTGGTAAGTCTTATTCATGAAGACCTCTCTGGTTGACACAAGGTAGGTAGGCACTACCTGCACTGAGCACACTTGATTTGGTAGCCACCGCCTCTCAACTTCCATGCCATCAAAAAGTAGTCTCTTGGAGCTGTTTTTTTTTCCCACCAGAATGGGGCTCCAACCATATATGCTCCTTTAGAGACTGTACAGGAAGGACTTTCACCTAGGAGAGGCTGAACCTTGCTGGGGCGACAAACGGTAAGGGATACTTTGTGATTCCAGTCCTGATCAGGTGAGGAACAAAGAATGCTGTGAGCCGGGTCTGTCTTTGATTTATAGTTAACCAGTTCTATCAGGTTGTGGGGGCGGTGTCCCAACCCATTGTATGCTGCCATGATGCACCAGGAAAGTTTTTTTGTTACTGGATTATTTTCACTGGATCTTTTACATTTTTGGAGACTTTTTTGTACTCACGCAATATTTTTTTGATTTATGTGTATTGTATTATTGAATCACTGTGTGATGTGAATATTTTTAGTGTATTGTGTCATTGCGCAACACATGGTTTGTATTGATTATTTAGTAGTGCAGCATATCTGTTCTTAAAAATAAGTTTTTTAAATAAATGTAAAAGGGAGAATTAAATTGGGAGAATTACATATTCATCACTTTTTTTACTCTTGAATATATTCTTGTAAATGTGTTGGAAACAATCATAAAATTTAGGAAAAAAGATAATCATAATTCATAAATTGCTTGATTCTATGCAGATTGGACGAATCTACATTTATTTGCTGAGCATAATCAAAATATTTGCAAGTTGTAGATTCACCAATTTACTCATTACTAAAGCGTGTGTAAAAGGACTAAAACATACAGGCTGATTTTTTTTTTCCCATGAACATTTTTATTGAATTTCACTGCAGCAAGTAAGAAAACAGTTACAGGTCCAATACATTTTGCAATTTCAAGATATTGCATACAATTAGGACCACAAGAGACAGACTTTCCACAGAAAACCCACATGCAAATAAAAAGTGCTATGTGGGGCAAAGTGCAATGTAGATCAGTGCAACAAAAGCTTGAACAACTCCCTTTTTTGTTGTAGTCTGTAAAGGATTTACAGGGTAGTCCAAAAAGCAGAAAATGGAGAGACTAGGGTAGAGAAAGAACCAATGAAAATGGATGAAGAGATGGTGAGAAGATGAAGAGAAAAAAGGGGGGGTGAGGGAGAAGGGAAGGGATCCTCACACTCCTCCCTCCACAGTCTGTCATCTCCAGGGTGAAAAAAGAACAAGAACTCTGCAATGGCCTATGTTAATGAGAACTAGCAAACAGCACTTACAGTAGGGTTAATATATTCTTTTAAAAATAACTGTTATATTGCTCAGTAGTTTTGAAATGAGACCAACAAGACCATGTGGTCATAAATTCATGCATTCCATCTTGGGAAGGATGGATTAGTTCCTCATTTCCTCTATTTTATTTATTCTAGAAAACCATTCCTAGGTCGTCAGAATGCACATAGAGACAGTAAACAGGCATGCATAGTTTTGCTGCATTTACCATGTGTATGGGCAATCATTTATTGTAATAATTTCTTGATAGGGAAGTATGGTGCAACATATACTGCACTGGGGTAAAGTCTACGTTTAAAGTAACTTGCGCGATTATATTGCAAACTGTTTGCCAGAAGGGGTGAACACCAACTTCTTTACCCCATCTCCAGCAAGTGTTTGTTATTGAAGAAGAAAATGTGTTTAGATGCAAAAGGGGTTCTATACCATCTCGTCCAGATTTTGTAGCAATTCCCTTGAATTGCCACATTCAAAGTACCTTTCTGGGCACATTCGTTCATAATGACCCATTTCTATTTTGTAAGAATAACCTGTAGGTCCCTTTCCTTTGACGTTTTTGCAGGATCCGCAGATGAGCACAAATTTTGGAGTTGCGAGAGGGGCCTAGCCTATATCTTATCAGAATCCGGTTGGGACAGGAAGTGTTTCAGTTGTAGATATGCCCATAGTGGAAAGGATCCTGTGGGGGACAGTGGGCTCTATTCACAGAACCAGATTGTATGCTGTATATAGGTGTCAGGACACATTTTCCCTAAATATCGCATGTGATCCTGCAAGTGTCAATTCACTATATTTTGTATAGATACCATTCACTACCATTTTGTAGTATTTACCGCACAATGCTCAAAATTGACAGAAATTACCACATGAAAAGGGGTTAAAGTCAATTAAAAGGAGCAGATAAATAATTAAATGCATTGAGTAATTAAGTAGTTGTCCAGTCATACGGTATTTAAAGAAAGAAAGTATAATATAGAATTTTGAGTAGTCGCTCCCTTTTTGGATGGGTTCTCAACAGTAATGCATAGAAAACTAAATTCAGAAATATAGATTGGGGCTGATTTACTTAAAGTATAACTAAAGTAAAACCTTTTTTTTTTAGCTTTGGATAGAGTGGAGGTGGATTAGAACACCTGTTAGATTTTTATTGCTGTCTGTGCCTCCATTAGGAAGATTTACCCTATTTCTATTGTCCGGTTTACCATTATCATTGAAAGTAAAAGAAAACCTCAAGTTTTGTGTTGTCCCCAGAAAATTAATAGAGGGGAAATCTTCCAATGGGACACAGATGGCTAAAAACAATGTCAGGGGTTATAACCCTCCCTCTATCCAAAACGAAAAAAAAAAGTTGTGCCTATAGTTCTACTTTAAGGCACATAGACTGTGCACATTTCAAGTTGCTCAAGAGCTTTGTAAATGAGGGCTTTTGCTCAATTTTATTTGTTTCAGTGCTACATCAAACTTGTCAAAAGTAAGCAGATGTTCTAGATCACGTGACTTATGTTTGAAAATAGCAGCTGGGCTAAAAGTGGCTAAAAATGATTTGATTAAAAGAGCAAAAGTTTCCTGGTAATGCAGGTCAGAGTGATCAGATCTCAAGTTATAAAGCTTATTATAGTGTAGCCCAAATTGTTTCACTGTTGCCATGTTGTTGAAGTGAATTTTACCAGAATTGTTCCATAATGATAAGCAAGGTTCTGGTTGCCTGAATGGCTCAAGACAACGGCCTACCGCTTTTATTGCCGTGTTCATGAAACACCTTTTGGTGGAGCACATATTGTCTCCTTGTCCGAGTTCCTCCAGCAGGAGAGAGCGAGTGTGTAATAGCTTCTAGAGGGCACAAGACTGTTTGTGCATCCCCTCTAGGGTCTTCATGTCATTGGTCGGGGATTGAATCCGCATGTGATATGCCTTTTTATACTTACGATAGTAATTCGCCTCTGACCACACATTTGTGTGCTTCCCAAACTGTGTTGGGGCTAACATCAGGGGTGTCATTTTCTGTAAAGTAATTCTGAAGGCAGGTAGTTATGCCATGTACATTTTCTGAGTCTTTTAAAAGGGGCGCTTTGAGCCTCCAAATTTTTGTCCTAGCAATTTTCTCTGGAAAAAACAATGTAAGCGTAATAGGGTGGTGATCTGAAAGAAACATGGGCCCTATGGTAGCCTTTTGTAGAAATGTAAGATCGCCTTGCGTAAAAAAAAAAGTAGTCAATTCGTGAGTACTTTTGGTGTGAAGCCCAAAAAAAGTGTAATCTTTATCATTAGGAGAGAGAGCCAGGTGTTGTGCAAGGTCAAACTTCGTAATTGTAAACTAATTTGATGTAAGGCTCTATACGGCAAAATTGAGACAATTAATTTGACCAAAGTGTTTAAGGTTATGTTGAAATTTCTGCTGTTTTCCGAAAAAAAAGGATGCCTGGTGTTCATTGGGAAAGTAGATATTGGCTAAGGTAATCACCCTGGAGGCCAAAAAACCTTTGAGG
The DNA here is from genome assembly GCA_029206835.1 of Rana muscosa. Taxonomy (NCBI): domain Eukaryota; kingdom Metazoa; phylum Chordata; class Amphibia; order Anura; family Ranidae; genus Rana; species Rana muscosa. The sequence goes on along the minus strand of CM055122.1, from coordinate 519,961,036 downwards.
AAAAAGTACAGACCATGGCTTGAATTAGGAGTATGAGCCATGATAAAGTGTGGCTGGAGGTGTAGAGCAAATACAAGAATAGGAGCCGTACAAAAAGATCAAGTCCTCTCTCTTGTTATGACCTGGAAATTACCTGGTGGAAACTAAGATAGCAGGAAACGGGGAGAGATACTCAGCAAAATGAGAGAAAATAAAAAAACAAACACACAAGAGGTCAATAGAGAAGGGAAGCACCAGAGATGTTTGTTCTTTTTTTTTTTTTTTTACTTTTTGGTACTTATTTTACTTTTTTTAAAGCAACAAGTGACAGTTATTAAGAGAAAATATTTATCTATTTGATTATTTGCTTAATCTGAAAATGTTACTGTGGAGGGGTGTGGCCAGGAACCGCATGTGAGCAGCCGCTTTTCAGAGCTCCCACCAGTCACCCTGTATTTGATCCTGTTCCCAGTACCGCAGGACCGATTGTTTGGTACCAGAGGGTACCGGATCCCCTGCTGACCTACCTGTACCATTTGGAGCCCTGTCGGAATGATGGTTACCTGGAAAAACAAGGAGGGAACAAGGAGGGAACAAGGAGGGAACAAGGAGGGCCAGAAATCCTAAATAGCACCGCCGGCACTCCTCAGCAGCATGGCCATTTGTCCCTAGTGATTTGTCCAGTGCCCTGCATGCAGTTTTATATTATATATACTGTTCGGTTCACACCAGAACGTGCAAACAGGCAAAAAATTTGTTTGAACATGCGAACACCGTTAAAGTCTATGGGAGACGAACATGAAAAATCAAAAGTGCTAATTTTAAATATAATATGCAAGTTATTGTCATAAAAAAAAAATGTTTGGGGACCCGGGTCCTGCCCCAGGGGACATTAATCAATGCAAAAAAAAGTTTTAAAAACTGCCATTTTTTCGGGAGCAGTGATTTTAATAATGCTTAAATGCAATAAAAGTGAAATATTCCTTTAAATTTCATACCTGGGGGGTGTCTAAAGTATGCCTGTAAAGTCGCGCATGTTTCCCGTGATTAGAATTGTCCAAGCACAAAATGTCATTTCTGAAGGAAAAAAGTCAAAAGTCAACGTGTCCTGGGGGTTTCGTTCCTGCTGGAGAGGGGAGACTGCAGCGTCGCTGGAGAATGGATCACCGTTGGACATCGGAGAGACGGGATTACATTGCTGGAATTTTATTTATTTTATTTTTAAATAAAGGACTTGTCCCACTGTATCTGTGTGTTTTTTACAAATTTTTACACTTTCTTTGTAAAATGGTAGGGGTACAATGTACCCCGTTACCAATTCACATAGAGGGAGCGGGATCTGGAGTTACCCTTTGTTAAAGGGGGCTTCCAGATTTTGATAAGCCCCCACCCGCAGACCCCCAAAACCACCGGGCAAGGGTTGTGGGGGATGAGGCCCTTGTCCTCATCAACATGGGGACAGCCTCCCCATGTTGAGGGCATGTGGCCTGGTACGGTTTAGGAGGAGGGGCGGCCTTCCAGGTTGCGTGCTCGGATAAGGGTCTGGCATGGATTTTTTGGGGGACCCCACGCCATTATTTTTTTTTATTTGGTGCGGGTTTCCCCTTAATATCCATACCAAACCTGAAGGGCCTGATATGGAATTTGGGGGGACCCCCACGTTTTTTTTTTTTTTGGTTCGGGTTCCCCTTAATATTCAGACCAGACCAGAAGGGCCTGGTAATGGACTGTGGAGGGGGACCCCTGCCATTTTTTTTCAATGACTTTGATCTGTATTGCCGGGGAGCCGACAATTTATTATAGCCGCGAGTGGTTTTAAATGACTTTTTTTCCTTCAGAAATTACATTTTGTGCAGGGACAATTCTAAACACGGGAAACATGCGCGACTTTACAGGCATACTTTAGACACCCCCCAGGTACGACATTAAAAAAGGAATATTTCACTTGTATTGTTTCACTTTAGGCATTATTAAAATTATTTCTCCCATAGACTTTTAACGGTGTTCCGCGGCTTTTTGAATTTGCTGCGTACACCCCAAATTGTTTGTTGTTCGCCGAACGGGCAAACAGCCAATGTTTGAGTCTAACTCATGTTTGACTCAAACATAAAGCTCATCCCTGATGCCGCGTACACACGATCATTTTTCCCGTCGGGAAAAATTAAATTTTTTCCTTTGGACGAGAAAAACGATCGTCTGTGGGCTTTTTGCCATTTTTCCCGACGGGAAAAACGGCATTAATCACGATGAGAAAAATTAGAACATGTTCTAATTTTTCTCATCGTTTTTTCCAGCATTTTTTTCCGCGGCAGTTTTCCCATAGGGAAACACTGCCACGGAGCCCACACACGGTCGTTTTTCTCGACAAAGAAAAAAATGACGGGAAAAACGGTCGTGTGTGGGGGAACATGCCGTTCCCTTGTTTTTCATTTTTTTCATGTCGTGATTCACGGCGGTGTTTTCACCGCCGTGAATCACGATCGTGTGTACGCGGCATAATACTGTTCTTTCTGCCTGGAAACTTGAGATTGTCCAAAGCAACCAAATGTGTTCCTAGAAAACAGCGATAGTAAATAAGAACACTTGCAGAATTGAGCGATAGTAAATAGTGGGGAAATTCATTTTATTATAATTATTATATTATTATTTTTTACAATTTATAGTTATTATATTATAATTTATGATTTTGTGTTTCAAACATTATCATACCCGGGATGTCTACTAGACTCTTGTTTGGACAGATTTAAGTGTGTTATTACTAAGAATTACAAGCCTAAAATATAAAACGCAAAATAATGGTACCGCTTTCAGCATCAAAAATCTGACATAATCATATCGCCAGGGAGGCTACGATACTCACAAGAATACGAAGGAAAAAAAGAACAAGGACACTTTTTTTATAATGGCAGGGGGTGTCCTGATGGAAAATTCCCACCACCTCACTTGTTGGGGACAGCTGCAGTTCCTTCTTCATTAGGGGACTCCTGCTTGGTCTAATCACTAAAGCCTCGTACACACGGCCGAGAATCCCATCGTAAAAAAAAATTTTGGTTTTCTCGACGAGATTCTTGTCAAGCTTGACGAGATTCTTGTCAAGCTTGATGAGATTCTTGTCAAGCTTTCCTTGCATACACACTGTCGATTAAAAATCTCGTCGTTGGAAAGCGCGGTGACGTACAACGCATACGACGGCAGTATAAAGGGGAAGTTAATTTCCAATGGTGCCACCCCTTGGGCTGCTTTTGCTGATCTCGTGTTACCACGTGTTAGTAAAAGTTTGGGGAGAGATGATTCGCGATTTTCAGTCTTCGTGCTTTGTTCGTTACAGCGTGACGAATGTGCTATCTCCATTACGAATGCTAGTTTTACCAGAAGGAGCGCTCCCGTCTCATACTTGATTCTGAGCATGCACTTTTTTTTAAGACTCGGAAAAGCATACACACGACCGGTTTACTCGTCGGGAAACAGGCCGACGAGAATCCCGACGAGAAAAACGAGAATCCTGACGAGAAAATAGAGAGCAGGTTCTCTTTTTCTCATTGAGATTCCCGGCAGTTTCCTCGACAAGAAACCACACACACAACCAGAAAACTGGTCGTGTGTACGAGGCTTTCGCCTCAAAGCCTGGTGAGAGGAACAGACAACCTACAGCACCACCCTTTCAGGCCTGAGCCCACGGGAAAGAGATTGAGACAGGAAGAATTCCAAACATTCATTACTTCTACAGCACACATCACTGTGCTTCCTTAGCCAGATACTTGGCTGGGTTACCAAGTATTAAAAACACAGCTTATTCCTCTAATATAGTATAATGGTGCATGTTTGAAAGCATCTTGCAGACAGTATACTACTCTATGTATAGGAAAATTCACTAAAAAGACAGGCTGACCGTAGTCCTCTCTACACACTTTGAGAAACAAACAACTGTGGAATTGGGATGTCTGTGTTCTCTGTTTGCAATTTGGCATTTGAAGTTAAGGTACACAAGGATTTTGGAGTATTGCATTTATATAGTGGTAATATATATTGTTTGCATTCGGAAAAACATGCCCACATTGACTACTTTGAGTAGAGAGACCTAAAATCTTCTTGTAAAGATGAAATAATCATATACCGTATATACTTGAGTATAAGCCGAGTTTTTCAGCACATTTTTTTGTGCTGAAAATGTCCCCCTCTGCTTATACTCGAGTCAACATTTTGCCCTGATCTCCCAGAATTTGGGAACCCAGTACCAGCCAAACTTGACACACATGTAGCCCCATTCTTCCTCTACAAGTGTGCAAAGTTTTTTGTCCGGGGGACCTACGGCCAGGGAGCACCGATTTTTCAAATCCAGGCACCCCTTCCATAGACTCCTATGTTAAACGGTCATTTCTCTGGTGAACTTGGGGACCCGGTACCGGCCGGCCGGTCGTAGATCCCCTGGACCCTAAACTTGATACACATGTAGCCCCATTTCTCCTCTATAAGTGTGCAAAGTTTTTTGTCTGGGAGACCTACGGCCGGGGAGCACCTATTTTTCAAATCCATAGACTCCCATGTTAAACGTCAGTCTAGTCATGGACACAGTGAGGCATGGACACAGTGAGGCATGGACACAGTGAGGCATGGACACATTGAGGCAAAGTGAGGCACAGTGAGGCATGCAGTTGGACACCCTAGGCTTATACTCGAGTCAATACGTTTTCCCTATTTTTTGTGGTAAAATTAGGTGCCTCGGCTTATATTCGGGTCGGTTTATACTTGAGTATATACGGTAATAGGAATTACATTTTTATTATGATCAGTGATCTTTCATATAATAGGATCACAATTAAAATAAGACATATTTAGTATCTTTCTTTCCAAATTAACATGTCTACTTAATAACTTTAAGTATTCCGTGTAATTTCTGATTAAGATATGATGAACATTCCCTCTGGATTAAACAGCTTCTTCACATTAACTATACTAATCACCTCTTATGTTACAGTACTTCATATTCAAACTCCTAAAACAGTGTAAATTTTACAGTGTTCATTAATACAATCCAGTTTCAAGGAGTTTGGTCAAAAATGAAGTTCAAGTATATCATAATGTATAGGATACATTAAAATATGTAGGAAAAGCCAAATAGTTCAACATTTATTCTAAGTTTGCTAAAAAGCCACAAATAATTAGTTATATTTATGGAAGATAAAGTTTATATATATTAAATAACCTATTTTTGGAAATATTTTGTGTTAACCATGCAGCAATGTTTATCTTCAATGAAATTCATAGCACAGGGTCTTGCTTCATGGATCATGATATTGCAAACTTTCGCTGTCATTGCATAATGTAAAACTTAACAGTCAAAAACTCCTTAACCGTTTCCTCACGCTTTTGTATGTCGGCAAAATGGCATGGGTGTGCGCAAAAGGGCATTGTCCGTATGTCCCTTTGTAATCCCGGGCTAGCGGGCCCCTGTGTGCCCGCCATATGCTGTGGGAGTGTGTCCGTGGGTCCCACAGACTCCATGTCCGCCGGTGGCCCGCGATCGCGACATGGAGAGGCAGAACAAGGAAATTGTTATGTAAACAAGACATTTCCCTGTTCTGCCTAGTGACATAACAGGGATCTACTGCTCCCTGTCATCGGGAGCAGTGATCTCGGTCATGTCCTAGGTAGCCCATCCCCCCTACAGTTAGAACTCGTTGAGGGAACACACTTAACCCCTTGATCGCCCCCTAGTGTTTAACCCCTTCCCTGCCAGTGACATTTACACAGTAATCAGTGGCTATTTTTAGCTCTGATCGCTGTATAAATGTCAATGGTCCCAAAATGGTGCCAAAAGTGTCCGATCTATCCACCGCAATGTCGCAGTCCCTATAAAAATCACAGATCACCGCCATTACTAATGAAAAAAATTATATTAAAAATGCCATAAATCTAACCCCTATTTTGTAGACTCTATAACTTGTGCGCAAACTAATCAATATACTTTTATTGCAATTTTTTTTACCAAAAATATGTTTAAGAATACATATCAGCCTAAAGAAATTTGTTTTTGTTTTTTTATATATTTTTTGGGGATATTTATTATAGCAAAAAGTAAAAAATATGGCTTTTTTTTTCAAAATTGTTGCTCTTTTTTTGTTTATAGAGCAAAAAATCAAAACCGCAGAAGTGAACAAATACCACCAAAAGAAAGCTCTATCAGTGGAAAAAAAAGGGACGTTAATTTTGTTTGGGTACAACGTCGCACGACCGCACAATTGTCAGTTAAAGGGACGCAGTGCCGAATCGCATAAAATGCTCTGGTCATTAAGGGGGTAAAATCTTCTGGAGCTGAAGTGGTTAATGTGTGTTGCACTATGCATTGGATCACAGATTTTATTATTGTTTAAAATACATTATTATTGTTTAACATATATTATCAGAAGATTCTGGGCCATTACCACATGTTCATCAAAGCATTCATTGCTGCATCCATATAAGCATCTGTAGCCAGGAAGTAAATCATTAATTTCTCATTGGGTCAGTTTGGTGACCATCAGTGGGGATGTACCATGACAAATGCCTTTGGGAACCTGCCTTTGACAGGTTCCTTCCTGTTTGCTCTCCATTGTGAGGCACAGACCGGAAGGCCGCATGCGCGCCGGTGGCGCAAAGACACAGGACGCAACCCCGCCCCTTGGCAAGCTCGCGCCATGTGCCATCGTGCCAGGGAACTCCCTGACAGATCGGCGCTGCCATTGGCTTGTCGCTACAATCTGTCACGCTAATCACACAGCTGATTTTGATTGCTTTTATGCGATAGATTTACCCACACCTCTGACATCCACATTGATGCCGTGGTGGTAGTGGGATGACTCTATACAGGAAACCAGATGAGTGGTGCTTGAGCAGCAATACAATATTGTTACTTTTCAAACTGCAACCTACTTTTTTCTTTACTTTACTTATCTTACTCTACATATTCATGCTGTAGGTCAATATACATAGCTAATCATCTTGGTTAGACATGTTTGATTTCTAACACAGTGCTTTGATAGTACCCTCATTGTCCTCTTCCTTTTTTTTATTTTTTTTCTCTTTCTCTTTTTACACATATGTAGAGACACACCAAATGCATTTTCTTGCAGTTTAGATCTATTCTCCAACACTTTCTGGTCGGCATTTTGGCAGGAGTTTATACTCCAATAGCCTGGAGTTCTTGCAGCTGGGATAGGTGCTTCCCTCTCTTGGCCTTCTGCCCCCAGTCACCTGCCCGTCCCCCACTCGGTTGCCGTCCAGGGCCCACCTTGGTTGCACTTGTCAGGTCCATGGGAATGTAGTCAGGACCAACATCTTCTGCTGGTTGTTTTTTTTTTTTTTTAACAAATTTTTATTGGAAATTAAAAGACAATTGAACAAGTGGAAAGATAAGTACAAAAGTACAAAAAAAGATGTCAGTCAGGTTTAAACAAACAATGGTACATAGAAATATCGATGTAGCTAGTTGGGTACATCAAGTAGGGCAGAAACAAGAGATAAAACTCGACACTAAATCACTAGGAGACTAACATTGTGGGGTTATAGAGAGAGGGTGCTTTATAGACATAATTTTTGAGGGTACAACAGGTCATCCTAGATAAATACCGATACTGCAATGTGACCAGAAGTTGAGTACTGGATGGATCTGTCCACGCGCCTCTATGTTTAGAATCGGGAATAGAGGAAAGATCATAACAAGAAACTAACAAGTGAGGAGGGAGGAGGGGGGAGGGGGAGGGAAGAGGAGCTCCAGAGACAAAGGCAGGCTGTCCATTCCAATACGTGGATGGTCCCGAGAGTGAAACAGTCATGGTGGGCCATCCGGAGAGTATAGTGTATGCAGTGCCACCAATTATTACAGCCCTTGTGAGATAGGATCAGCGTATGAGAAGGAGAGTTGTTCCAGAGCCGCCTGATCAGCTGACAAGAGGGTTGATGTGATGAAGGATTCCCATCTGTAGTTAAAGCGCACTCTAGATCTGGGTTCTTTGAAGTCTGTAAGAAGTCGTTCTTTATAGAAAAGGTTGAGGCAGTCCTTTTCAAGTTGGATGAGAGAAGGGCTTTGAGGAGAGATCCAGTGCCTGAGAATGAGTCTCCTGGCGACAAGCAGACAGAGCAAAATCCAATCTTTGGAGGGGGGACGTTTGGTAGTCCCGGAGGAGATTGATGCAGCTGCGGACAGAGACCAAGGTAGCAATAGAGGGTCCCAGTATCCGAATATTAGAAGTAAAGGGTCTTTGGGGAGTTTTAATAAAGTGGTTTTGAATATGTAAGACATGACTTGCTCCCAAAATGAGGAAATGAAGGAGCAGGACCAGAAGCGGTGAGAGTGAGAAGGTCTGGGTACCTTGCATAAAGGACAGGAGGTGCCATCTTTATTAGATTTAGGGGAGAGAAAAGGGATATAAGCCCGGTGTGCGATCTTGAGTTGGGTTTCTCTCCAAATTTCATTGGGTGTCAGTCGAAGAGTTTTCTGTAGACCAGATAAGATTTTGTCAGTTATATCTGGTACTGGGAAATCCACTGCTCAGTTAGCAATAGACGAGGAGGACAAGGATGGTGAAGATTCTTGCAGGAGAGGTTTGTAGATGTCCGAAATTTTATAACGTCCACCTCGCAACAAAAGTTCAGAAAAGCTGTTTTCAAATCTCCGGAGATTGTCTTTGTAGGTGTTAGATAAGAAGCTAATGCATTGGTTGTAATGGAATCTGTGAGAGGGGGGCAGAGAAAATGGCAAGGATATTGTGGAAAAAGGAAGTGGTTTTCCAGTGTTGCCATCGCACAATGAGGAAAAATTTGACAGTCCTTGAGCCTGCCAGACTGAAAAGGCTTTGCAATGAAGACCAGGGACGAAGTTGGGGTTACCTTGGATTGGCAGATGGGGAGAGATAAAGGGAGATAGCTTGAGTGTTTTCCTGATTTCTCTCCAAGCTAGAGCTGTGTCCCTCAGCAGGAGATTATGTTGATGGGGGGGGGGACAGTTTTTCATCTGCAGTGTAGGAGGGCCACCAGAGAGTAGGGGTGAGCCATTTCGGATTCCAGGACATAGTTGGAGTATTGGGATGAGTGGGCTATCCAATCTAAGCTGGTCCTAAACAAACATGCTAAATTATACAACCTAATATGAGGTAGACTGATACCCCCGTCACGTCTAGGAAGGTGTAGTTTTTTAAAGGCTATCCAAGGTCTTTTGCCGTGCCAGATGAAATGTGAAATTTTGGAGTTCAGAGATTTGACATCTTTGTGTTTCAAGAGCAAAGGTATGGTTTGTAAAGGATAAAGCAGTCTGGCGAAGCTAATCATTTTGACAAGGTGACACCTTCCCAGGAGTGAGAGGGGAGATCCATCCAGTTTGACAGTTCCTGGTAGAGTTTTGTGAAAAGGGGGGGGTAATTGAGGTGGTAGGTGGAAGAGGGTAGTTTCCCAATCTTTATACCTAGATAGGTGATGTAGGAAGAGGCAACCTTAAACAAAGAGTGTTGAGTCCAGGGGAGTGGGGAGTGTGTCCCTATGGGGAGAATTTTGCTCTTGGAGTAATTAATACGGAGACCGGAGCACAGTCGAAAGTCGTCAAAGGTGGTTTTAATGGTCAAGATGTCGTCTCTGGGGTTACCCGTAAATATGAGGACGTCGTCGGCGAAGAGTGAGGTGCGAAGTTCCGTTTTGCCTATTTTGATGCCTCGTAAGGGGGCTATCTGGGAAAGGTATCTAGACAGAGGTTCTAAGGCTAAGTTGAACAGGAGGGGAGAGAGAGGGCATCCCTGCCTGGTCCCCTTATGTAGGCGGAAGTCCTCTGAAAGGAGTCCAGCAGCAACAAGTCTAGCTGAGGGTGCCGTATACATGGCATTGATAAGGTGGCAGAAGGGGCCTGAGAATCCCATTTTAGACAGGGTAAGGGAAAGCCAGTCAAAACTTACGTTGTCAAAGGCTTTTTCTGCGTCTAGCGTGATGATGGCATAGTCTACCGTGGGATCTTGTTTGGCTCGTTCAAGGGCCAGGAGTACCTTACGTATGTTAAGGGTGGCTGTCCGCCCTTTCACAAAGCCTGATTAAGCCGGGTGAATGAGGTCCGGGAGGATGACCGCTAGTCTGGAGGCCACAATCTTCGAAAGAATTTTGACATCCAGGTTGAGTAGTGAAATAGGCCTGTAGGAGCCCGGTTCTAGAGGGTCTTTGCCCTTTTTTGAAAGTAGCTTGATGATAGCCTGGTTGCCTGTCGGGAGATAGGGACCACCCGCCCAGATATTGGAATAAACCGAGTGGAGTATGGGTGCAGTTATATTATGGAGAGTTTTATAAAATTCACTTGTGAAGCCGTCAGGGCGGGGGCTTTTGAGGGGCGGAGAGCATGTATGGTGCCTTCTATTTCATCGAGGGAGATGGGGGCATTCAGGGATTCCAGATGGGCAGTGGAGATAGTTGCTAGATTCATTTTTCCAAGGAAGGCCTGGGCCATTTTATGGTCGATAGGGTCGGGTGCGTAGAGAGCCGTGTAGTATTCCAGCATGGTTTTATTTATGTGAAGTGGGGAAGAATGTATATTTCCCGAGCGGTCCCGTAGCGAGGTGATGTGCGTCGGATGGTAGATGCCCTTGCAGAGTCTGGATAGGAGTTTGCCAGCCTTATTACCAAATTTATGGAGAGAGGCATCCAGATGTTATTTTTTTGTAAATTCCAGGGTGTCTGCCCAGGTGTCGAAGGCATGTTTAGCCGCCGACCACTCCGCCGTGGCAGCCGGCGAAGTCGAGGTGGCGAGGATGCGTTGTGCGAGGTGAAATCTATCGCTGGCCAGTTTAAACTTCGAAAGTGCATTTCTTTTGAAGGAAGTGGCATATGAGATGATCCGACCCCTCAGGTATGCTTTTCCTGCATCCCAGAGAAGGTTTGGATCCCCTGCGTGTGGAGCATTAGTGGAGGAGAATTATGCCCATGCTCTTTCCATGTATGCGCTGAAATCAGCATTATTGTGGAGGAAGGATGGGAAGCGCCAGATATTAGGGTGGGGGGGGGAAGGTCTAGATTGTCAAGGGTAAGGTGTATTGGGGCATGGTCCGATATGGCTATATCCCCAACCTCTGTGTCTGAAACAAGAGGAATAAGATTATCGGTCCCAAAAAAGTATTCGATCCTAGTGAGAATCTTGTGAGGATTAGAGTAGAAGGTGAACTCCCTGTCCACCGGGTGCGTTAAGCGCCAGATGTCGGTGAGATGGAGGGAGTACATGGTGGAGGCAAATAGGGTGGGAACAGATGTAACGGGTGTTGGGGTAGATTGTTTCAGAGAGGACCTGTCGTCTGGAGGATGCATGAGGTCATTGAAGTCTCCCCCAACTAGGTGAGGTAAGTGGGAGGTATTTAGGAGCCAAGTAGAAAGTTGAGAGTAAAATGTCTTTGTAGGACTGTTAGGAGCATATACATTGGAAATTACTAGGTCTTTAGTGCCAATTCTAACCCTGGAGGAGATGAAACGTCCTTGGTCATCCGTGTGCGTGGATAGAACAGTACATGGGAGGTTTTTGTGGAATAGAAGGAGGACACCAGCCTTCCGTCCAACTGATTCTGACCCCAAGACCATTCCGACCCAAAGTTTCTGCATGCGACTAAAGTCAGATGCCGAAAGATGAGATTCCTGAAGTAGTGCTACGTCAGCTTTTAGCCTTTTGAGATGGCGAAGAATCTTCATTCTCTTGTTAGGAGAACGGAGACCCTTCACATTCCAAGAGATTACCTTAAGATAACACGGATGATGAGGTGTATAGGCGGCGATTTAGTAGCTGTAAGAGTATAAGTGAGGATCAGGAGGCATGGCTTAAGCTCGGGAGGGATGTGAGCATCTGTATGTGAAGCCCTAGGGTCAAGAGTGTAGGTTGATATGTGGAGTGGGGGGAGGGGAGATGAAGGGGGGGAAAGAAAAGAGAACAAGGTAAAACAAGACAACTAAGTAAAGTAAGCATCAGAAAGAACTTCGCTTTTTTCCGCATGAGTTCGCTTTGCAAGGTAGCTCCCCATACAGGACCCTTCATGGAAGAAGGAGACCAGTTATGGTGTCTGAGTGCCCCAGGGGCATCAATATGTGCGAGGGACCCCCGGAGTGGAGATTGTGGCAAGGAGCCAGAAAAGTCGCACAGCGGAGCCATGGAGGGCAATTTAAATGTAAACAAACTTGTGTATAGTGCGGCTTGTTCGCTAAACTACCCTGGTGGAAAAAAAATTGATTTCAGGCATAACAGACAGAACAGTAGATTGAGTCAAAAAAGAAATGAATTCAGAACAGTTGTGGGAGAGAACACTGGGTGCTCGCCAAGGTGTCAGTGCCCGGTCGTGGACCCAAGGTGACCACGTAAATTAGGTCTAGCATCACGAACACCCGGAATGACAGCAAAAAAAAAAACATACGACCTGTGATGGCGTGGATTGAAGTTCATGGCGGTGAAAGGGAGTTCATCACCGGGAGTTTAGGTAGCGCTGGTCCGGAGCAGAATGTCTAAAACGTTTTGGAGAGTCCTTGCGAGGGCTTCTCTGTTCCAAAGATCGGAGACTGGAATTCGACTTTGAGGGCGCGTGCGGGTTTGTTTCACCCCGTATGGAGCGGAGAAATGATTCAGCTTCCGAAGGATCCTGGAACGAAAGTTGTTCCCCTTTAGGTGATTTGAGGCGTAGAGTTGCAGGAAATGCCAGGGTAAATTGTATTTGTTGCTTGAAGAGTTCAGAGCAGATTGGTTGAAAAGCTTTTCTTTTCTTGGAGACTTCGATCGAGCAGTCTGCAAAAATTAGGATTTTTTCCCCGTCAATTTGGAGAGATGGGGACTGCCGGAATGTCTGTAGAATGAGGGATTTGTCAGCATAGTTGAGGTACTTGGCAATAATGGGACGGGGAGTCTTGCGCTCTGAATTGAAGGACCCCATACGGTGTGCGCGTTCCACTGTGAACAGGCCTGAAAGGCCCAAAGCCTCCGGGATGCGTTTTGAGCAGAATTCTGCCAGAGCAGCAGAGGGAAGCGATTCGGGGACGCCTACAAATCGCAGGTTGCTCCTTCTGGATCTATTTTCCAAATCTTCCAATTTTTGAATGATATATTGGTTAGTTTTGTCCTGTGACTGTTCCGTGGCCTGCGCTTGGTAGAGTTCGTCTTCTACCTCTGAGAGGCGGTGTTCCATCTCATTGAGTCTAGTGGAGTGTTCAGCAATTTGGGCTTTGATTTGCTGCATGCCCGCATTGACTGCCTTTTCCACCGAGGCAGAGTTAATGGGGGAGAGAAGGGCTGCTACAGCAGCAGCAATGCGGTGTGTGTTGTCCGCGTCCCCGGGGGATGTGGGAATGGAAAAACTCCCTGGTGTGGCTGGCTGGGTTAATAGCAGAGCCGGACCCAGAGGTGGATTAGCAGAGGGGGTGGTGGTCTGCTGGGAAGGATGTCCGCTCACCTCCATGTCGGCCGCCTGTGGTTCCTCTGTGGCGTGTGTGTAGGCCGAAGCCGGGGCCTCGATTTGCGGCTTGCCCGGCGCCGCCGCTGCGGGCGCGAACGAGCGGGCGCCGTTTTTTTCCAAGTAGCGGTCCATCTCAGTAATGGGGGGCACACGGGTGTGGTGGATGGCTACGGGGGGCCGCTCAGGCCGGTTTTATAAGCCGTTTTTCGGGCCCTGGTGCGGGAGCTGTGAGAAGGCGCAGCTACCTCATGCGGTGCCGGAACCGGAAGTGTGCTGGTTGTTTTTATCAGTGATTCGCTCATCCATGTAAGTATAACCTCATCTGCTGTGATGTCATCATATGTGTGTAGACATGCATTCTGTGACTAAAGTAAACTTTCATGTTATTTCATTACTGAAACATATTGTAATTAACCTACTATTTGTACTAATGTTCACTATATTTATATTGTAGAACACTCACAATTTTTCAAATGACAATAAACCTCTGAAGGACTACACAGTCCGAAACATGTTAGGCGTCATTTCCTAGTATGTATTCTCGCTAGCCCAACATTGTATTTAGGGCAGCTGAGATTTATGCTAAGGTTGTAATGAATTTACTTGTCATTGTTACATATATACCTTTTTATCATGTATTTCCTACTCCTTTGCTTCTGCAATTTTATTGTATGTTCATAATAAAACACATTTTTTTACTATATTACCTGGTCTGTCTTTAAAAATCCAGAGGGGTATTACTGTGCCTTGAGCACCAGGTTCTCCTTTTTTAATTGTCTATTTTGGATTAGACGGACCATGTGTTGATACACACATTGCCAATCTCTGCCTCATTTCTATTGATTAGGTTCAACGCCCACAAATCCCCTCAACTGAGGGTTTGGCATTCTGTGTTTTACAGCTTCTATTGTACTTTTTTTGAAACTTTATGAATGTTTTATCAACTTTTGCATGTCTTACAACTTTCATGGCAACATCTGGAACAAAGACGTTTCTGACACAGAGGATTCATTATTCTCACACACTAGAGAACATTCTAACATTTTACAGAAATCTAAACCATCCCACGTAAACACTAATGCACCTTACCAATCTAACACTCCCACATCCACTTCACTTACAGGTACTTCCCGATCGAATGCGAGCAAAAACCAAAAAACACCAGGAAAGCATCAACAACCACACTCACAAACCCAGGAAAAGTCACCCACCCATCACTAAATATAAATTTTTCTGACCACTTGCTATCAGAGGATGAGACAAAAGTCCTCAAAAAGGGACTCGCCTTTTGCCCAGTCACACAAAGACAAGTTTGAGGTTATCAAAGATGTACACTTATTTGTTTGTAGACTCCTACTGAAAAGCCTTTATACTAAAATGCAACATGCTGAATGCCCTACCAATACAAAAACAGAATAAGAAGCCATTGATAACCTGACTGAATTACTAGAAGAAAATGAACCACAAGATCTCATCGATTCCCTCGACCATGAGACTATTTTAGCCGAGGTCGACAGTATGATCTCTGCACCCCCACTGCCTAGATCGAATATTATTCCATTAAAAAATAAATCCTTGCCTTTATCCCACACCCAGCACAAATCCCAATGCTGCAATGTTTTTGAAGTTGGTTTTGAGGGATATACAAGCTCAAACACTCCCCCCATGGACAGGCAAATCTTACAAATGGTGAACAACGAGCATTACAGTCACTTACAAAGAATC
The DNA here is from genome assembly GCA_029206835.1 of Rana muscosa. NCBI lineage: Eukaryota > Metazoa > Chordata > Amphibia > Anura > Ranidae > Rana > Rana muscosa. Next base: position 519,945,908 of record CM055122.1, on the reverse strand, counting down.
AATCATTGCAATTTTTGACAGCAAGGCCAATTCTTACTTCCATCAAGAGTACCTCTGTAAGGTTACGGTGTGAAGGCACCACCAACACCCAAAGACCAATTTTTCCACACCTATTACTTATATCCAAAGTCTGTGGAAGAGACACCAGAATTTATCCAAAAAATCTCTAATCCTGTTCCCAGTACACTACATTGTAGTCTCATCATACAGACTGGCTCCGCAAGCCATTGCTTATAAAATAAAGAAAGCTTGCAGGGAAAATGTCTTTGTTTTTGGCTTTATAAATGCAATTATTTCTGAAGAAGCTTCTATACATTGTACAGATGTGCCACTTTACAGGTAGACTAAGGGGACCCCCCAGGCACTATATTGAAAGTAATATTTCATTTTTATGTTTTGACTTTAAGCCTCAATAAATCACTGCTCATTTAAAAATGACGTTTTTTACAAACTTTTTTGTTTATTGATACATGTCCTCTAGGGCAGTATCTGGACCCCTATAACCATTGTATGCCCAATTACTTGCATGTTGGCTTTCAAAATGGGCACTTTTGATTTTTCACGTTCGGGTCCTATAGACCAGTGTTTCTCAACTCCAGTCCTCAAGGCGCCCCAACAGGTCATGTTTTCAGGCTTTCCATTATTTTGCACAGGTGATTTTATCAGTTTCACTGCCTTTGTAATTACCCCAGCTGTTTCACCTGAGGGAAATCCTGAAAACATGACCTGTTGGGGCGCCTTGAGGACTGGAGTTGAGAAACACTGCTATAGACTTCAATGGGGTTTGTTATTCGGTTCCGAACTTTCGCGATGTTTGAAATTCTGGTGCGAACCGAACTGGGGGTTGTTCAGCTCATCCCTACTGGTAAGTAGGGATGAGCCAGCGGTCAAGTCGAATGCAAGTTTAACTTGAACATCGGGTGTCGACTTGTTCTAAAATGAACTGATTATATGGGTCGTTCGCGGGAAATTCAAGCGCTGTGAAATGCCCCATAATGCACTGCGAGATCTCAGTGCATTGCTCTCTTGGGTATGGAGTTCACCAGAAATTCACAGGTTGCCACTGGAGTCCTCTTTCACTCCTTCATGACGACATCACGGAGCTGGTGGGATGTTGGAGTCCTTGCGCTCCTCCACTTTCCGTTTGAGGATGCCCCACAGATGCTCAATAGGGTTTAGGTCTGGAGACATGCTTGGCCAGTCCACCTTTACCCTCAGCTTCTTTAGCAAGGCAGTGGTCATCTTGGAGGTGTGTTTGGGGTCGTTATAATGTTGGAATACTGCCCTGCGGCCCAGTCTCCAAATGGAGGGGATCATGCTCTGCTACAGTATGTCACAGTACATGTTGACATTCATGGTTTCCTCAATGAACTGTAGCTTCCCAGTGCCAGCAGCTCTCATGCAGCCCCAGAACATGACACTCCCACCACCATGCTTGACTGTAGGCAAGACACACTTGTCTTTGTACTCCTTACCTGGTTGCCACCACGCACACTTAACACAATCTGAACTAAATAAGTTTATCTTGGTTTCATCAGACCACAGGATATGGTTTCAGTAATCCATGTCCTTAGTCTGCTCGTCTTCAAGAAACGGTTTGTGGGCTTTCTTGTGCATCATCTTTAGAAGAGGCTTCCTTCTGGGATGACAGCCTTGCAGACCAATTTGATGCACCATATGGTCTAAACACTGACAGGCTGATCCCCACCCCTTCAATCTCTGCAGCAATGTTGGGAGCACTCATACGTCTGTTTCCCAAAGACAACCTCTGGATATGACGCTGAGCACGTGCACTCAACTTCTTTGGTCGATCATGGCGAGGCCTGTTCTGAGTGGAACCTGTCCTGTTAAACCTCTGTATGGTCTTGGCCATTGTGCTGCAGCTCAGTTTCAGGGTCTTGGCAATCTTCTTATAGCCTAAGCCATCTTTATGTAGAGCAACAGTTCTTTTTTTCAGATCCTCAGAGTTCTTTGCCATGAGGTGCCATGTTGAACTTCCAGTGACCAGTATGAGAGAGTTGTAACACTAACGAGTCACATGACACCGGGGAGGGAAAATGTCTAATTGGTAGACATTTGAACATTTTCACTTAGGGGTGTACTCACTTTTGTTGCCAGCGGTTTAGACAATGGCTGTGTGAGTTATTTTGAGGGGATGGAAAATTTATACTATTATACAAGCTGTAAACTTACTACTTTACATTGTAGCAAATTATCATTTCTTTAGTGCTGTCACATGAAAAGATATAATGAAATATTTACAAAAATTTGAAGGGTGTACTCACATTTTTAAAATACTGTACAGTCTAGTGTATGTGTGTGTATATATGTATGTGTGTGCGTGAGTATGTGTGTGCGTGTGTGTGTGTATATATATATATATATATATATATATACACATATATATATATATATATATATATATACATATACTCTGCATTCAGTGTAGCCTATATCTACAGTGCATTCGGTGGTGTACTGTTTCTAATACAATTCAGGTTGTATATTAATATATACAGCTGTGTGAAAAAGTATTTGCCCCTTTTCTGATTATTTTTTTTTGCATATTTGTCACACTTAAATGACTCGGATCATCGAACAAATTTTCTTATTACACAAAGATAACCCAAATAAATACAAAATGCAGTTTTTAAATTATGGTATCATTTATTAAGGCAAAAAACGCTGTCTAAACCTGCCTAGCTTTATGTGAAAAATTGTACCCTAAAACCTAATAACTGGTTGTGCCACCTTGGCGGCAACAACTGCAATCAGGTGTTTGCGATAACTGGCAATGATTCTTTTACATTGCTGTGGAGCAAATTTGGCCCACTCTTCTTTGCAGAATTGTTATAATTCAGCCACACTGGAGGGTTTTCCAGCATGAACGGCCTGTGTAAGGTCATAATACAGCATCTCAATTGGATTTAAGTCCGGGCTTTGACTAGGCCACTCCAAAATCAAAATTTTGCTTTGTTTAAACCATTTGAAGGTGGACTTGCTGTTGTGTTTCGGATCATTGTCCTGCTGCATAACCCAAGTGCATTTGAGCTTGAGGTCACGAACTGATGGCCCGGACATTCTCCTTTGGGATTTTCTGGTAGAGCTCAGAATTCAGGGTTCCATCAATTACGGTAAATCATCCAGGTCCTGAAGCTGCAAAGCAGCCCCAGACCATCACGCTACCACCATCATGTCTGACTGTTATTATAATGTTCTTATTATGTAATGCTGTATTAGTTTTATGCCAGATGTAACGCACACCTTCAAAAAAGTAAAATTTTTGTCTCATCAGTCCACAGAATATTTGCTTAATGCCGCGTACAGCGGATCGGACATTTCAACAACAAAACCGTGGATTTTTTTCCGAAGGATGTTGGCTCAAACTTGTCTTGCATACACACGGTCACACAAATGTTGTCAGAAATTCCGACCATCAAGAACGCGGTGACGTACAAGACATACGACGAGCCGAGAGTTCAATAACCAGTGCGGCTCTTCTGCTTGATTCCGAGCATGCGTGGAATTTTGTGCGTTGGATATGTGTACACACGCTCTCAAATTTTTGTTATCAGAAATTCCGACAGCAAATGTCCGATGGAGCATACACACGGTCGGATTTTCCAACAACAAGCTCACATCGAACATTTGTTGGAAATTCCGACCGTGTGTACGCGGCATAAGTCTTGGGGAAAATCAAGATGTTTTTTGGTGAATGTGAGATGAGCCTTTGTGTTTTTTGGTCAGCAGTGGGTTTGGCCTTGGAACTCTCCCATGGATGCCATTTTTGCCCAGTCTTTCTTGTCGAATCATGAACACTGATATTATCTGAGGCAAGTGAGGCCTGCAGTTCTTTAGATGTTGTTCTGGGTCCTTTTATGACCTCCTGGATGAGTAGTTGTGATGCTCTTGGAGTAAATTTTGCATGTCGGCCACTCCTGGGAAGGTTCACTACTGTTCCAAGTTATCTCCATTTGTGGAAAATGGCTCTCCCCGTGGTTCACTGGAGTTCCAAAGCCTTAGAAATGGCTTTGAAACTCTTCCTAGACCAATACACGTACATTGCTTTGTTTCTAATCTGTTCTTGAATATTTTTAGATTGTGGCATGTGTGGCTTTTTGCTTCACTTTGTCAAGCCAGCTTCTTAAAAAGCCATCTTCTTAAAAATTCATGTGATTTCTTGATTCAACAGGTCTGGCAATATTCAGGCTTGGGTGTGGCAAGTGAAATTGAACCCAGCTTTCCAAAAAATTTGGTAATCACAGTTCATTCACGATTCAGCATGGGAGGGGACAATTACTTTTTTACATAGGGCCAGGCAGGTTTAAACAGCTTTTTTCCCTTAAATGAAATAATTTAAAAACTGCATCTTGGATTTACTCGGGTTATCTTTGTGTAATATAAAAATTTGTTTGATGTGAATCATTTAAGTGGGAGAAATATGCGAAAAAAAAATCAGGAAGGGGGCAAATACTTTTTCACACAACTGTATATACAGTCTAGTATATATTTGTATACTCTGCATTCAGTGTAGCTTATATCTACAGTGCATTCGGTGGTGTAATGTTTCTAATACACTTCAGAAGGTGTACTAATATATATACAGTCACACACACACATATACATACACATACACACATACATACATACAAACAGTTGTGCTCATAAGTTTACATACCCTGGCAGAATTTGGAGTGATGGGACCAAAATTGAGTTTTTTGGCCACAACCATAAACGCTACATTTGGAGATAAGTCAACAAGGCCTATGATAGGTACAAAAGGTGGATCACTGATATTTTTGGGATGTGTGATCTACAAAGGCAAGGGAAATTTGATCAAAATTGTTGGCAAAATGAATGCAGTATTTTATCAAAAAATTTGCATTCATCAGCCACGAAGCTGCGCATGGGACGTACTTGGAAATTCCAACATGACAATGAGCCAAAACACAAGGCCAAGTCGACCTGTCATTGGCTACAGCAAAATAACGTGAATATTCTGGAGTGGCCATCTCAGTTTCCTGACCTCAATATCATTGAGCCAAAGTCCAGAGTCTCTGATCTCAAACGTGGAGTTCATGCAAGACAGCCCAAGAATTTACAGAAACTGAAGGCTTTTTGGTAAGAGGAATGGGCAACTGTACCATCTGAGAACATAGAGAGCATCATCCACAAATACCACAAAAGACTTCAAGCTGTCATTGATTTCAAAGGGGGGCAATACACGATATTAGGAACTGGGGTATGTAGACTTTTGATCAGGGTCATTTTGGTAGTTTCTGTTGCCAATACGATTTTAAAAGAGTAAATACAGTTGATTGATAACACATAGCTTCAGCCAAACACTAACCATGAGTGAATTTTTTTTTATCAATCATATTCTCTAAAAAATGGCAAAGAAATCATAAATTCTGCCAGGGTATGAGCACAACTGTGTGTGTATGTATGTGTATGTATATATATATATATATATATATATATATATATATATATATATATATATGTAACGGGTACTTACTTTCCCGGGGTAAAATTTTGAATCTTTCGGTGACACCGGTGGTATATTCCGGCGGTCCACTGGGGGCGCTGTCACCATGGGCTGGGGGGAAGCTCAGCCGTGTGAAGTAGTACACGTGGGGGTTTCTAATTGCACTGCGCCAACAGACACAACCCCCGCCGCTTAGTTCGTGGGCGTGGCTCAACCAAGAAAAAGTAAAGAAAGCCCACGAACTGGAGCAAAGGGGAGGAGTCCAATACGTGTGAAGGGACTACACGTGGGATATTGGCGCGAAAACTCTGCAGTGTGCGATGGATCAGCAACAGGTCGCCATGTTTGGACACACCTCGTGGATTCCGGTACATCCTTCCACCACGACACCGACTGCTGCTGCTCCAGTGATGGATACGGGGATTCGTCTAAAGTCAAGGGGTCGATTCGCCCTGTACTCATGTATGGACATTGAGGCCCTGGGTATGATTTGTCCCGGGTGTTCGGGACTGGTGTGCCTGCTGAAGCCTGTGGGGAGTTCATGTTTGAGGTGGATTCGGCAGTAGAGAGGCCGAGAACAATCTACCCAGGCCGGGCTTCAGGTACCACCACTCAGAGAGGAGAAATCACTGCTGTGAGAGTCACCCCAGCGCACACTGCAGCGACCAGGGAAGAGGTCGTTAAAACTCTACGGGAGAAATCAGAGGATGCTGACTCGGTCACCACTGTCTCGCAGCGTCCGCCACCGAAGAAAAGAACCAGCGTGGTAGCCCCGACCAGCGGTGGTGGTGGACCGTCTCGCCCGCTTACGCCAGGCCCAGATGGATCCGTTGACGAGGGTTCCGGACGTCCCGCTTCAAGGAAAGGCCGAGGTAAGCCAGGCGAAGGGACTTGGTGTGTGGGAGGAGGTGTCGGGAAGGCATGGCCTAGTAAGTCCGCGGAGTGTGGAGGCTCCGTTTCTACAAAGAGCTACATCCCCGCAGAGGAGTGTGACCCCTCCGACCTGCAATCGCTCTCGGACCTGGGAGATGATGCCATCATTGATGATTTGTTTGCCGAGAAAGGCTGGGACAAGGTACCGCTTGCTTCATTCCGCAGATCTCGGGATTCACCCATGTCAACAGGGGAAAGTACGCCCCGGGTGAAGGCGACAGCGCCTGGAGAAGAATCTTGTCCTCAGTTTGCCCCTACAACCCCGGCACAACCTGCATCTGATGCTGGGGTAAAGAGACTGTTGCTGCGGGCACCAATGCCCAGATTGGAGGTGGTCAAAGCGCCTCGTCATCCAGACTCGGTAGTTATGCCTGGTGAGGGAGACAGAGACTCCGCTCTTATCATGCTGATTGAACCTTTCGGGCAGTTGTTGTTGTGTGCCCAAAGGAATGAGGAACTATTCCTGTGTTTTTTCTTTTCCCTCTCCCTGCAAAGAGATCACAGACTCTGGGGTTAGATAGGGCCAAAGAAGAAGAAGAAGCTCCACGAGTGCAGTACCGCGAGGCTGTCACCAGGTGGCAGTCTTGTGCAACGTTTTTTTTTTAAAACACTTTTCATGCACCCACTCTTTGGAGGAAAGGAATTTCTTCTCGGAGAGGTTTCTTTTCTTCTTACACGAATACATGTGTCAGGGTTTTTTGTGTATTGGTCTTGTTTTCTTTTCTTTTCCCGCTGCAGGAGAACATCCCGTCAAGATTATGGAACCTGGGGTGGTTCTTAGTTAGGATGGGAGGGAAAGGTATAATGTTGAAATGTGAGTTCATGTTTAATGTTGTCTTTCACTCCTCTTTTGTTACAGGGGCTCAGACACAATTTCTCTGTTAGGATAGTTTCCTAAAAATTTTAGTTTTTTCAAATTGTTAGTTGGTTTCTGGATTGGGTCATGTCAGCCGTTGAGGGCATGATTCACTCCAGACACTGGGGACCAGTGTCAAATGACAGAGGGGAGAGTGTAGCGGGTACTTACTTTCCCGGAGTAAAATTTTGAATCTTTCGGTGACACCGGTGGTATATTCCGGTGGTCCACTGGGGGCGCTGTCACCATGGGCTGACGGACGGATATCGCTGTGTGCGGAGCCTCCTTTTTGGCCTCTCTCGGCAGCGGTATGGTGGGGCGGGGAACCCGCCGTGCTTGCTGGGGGAGGGTATAAAGGGGCCGGCCATCTTGGTCACGGGGTCTTCGTCCCAGGCACCTTCAGCTTGCGGACGGTGGTTCGCGTTCGTCCTCTAGGCGGCCTAGGCCTAGAGGACCACCGGAGATCGTGTTCCACCTCAGGCACCTTTAGTCCTGGGGTAAGGTATTTGGATGGAGGTCCGGAGCTCAGTGCCCAACACTGAGTTCCGCAAGGGAAGGATCCTAAGGCACTCCGGGGATGGATGCCTGAATCCGAGGTGGGCGTAATGGACCGGGAAGAGCTCCTCATCTGAAGACCCGGTGCAACAGACTGCCGGTGATGGGTGAGTCTCTTGTCGGAGACCGTCCGGAAGGAGAATTTCCCTCGTGCGGAGACCATAGCCCACTCTCAGGGAGGAGAGTGGAGGATCGAACTTGTGTCTGGGCCTATTCGTACACACACCTCCTTTTCTGTTCTAAAGCCAAGGGAGTCCATGTTATGTTCTAAATAAAGGAGTGTTGGACTTTAACGGTGTGTGGCTCAATTTCTGGCGGACGAGGTTTAAAAGGAGACTCTTGGAGGGAGGATCCAATGCACAGCACAGACCCGAAGGTAACAAGAGACATTGCTGAGACCACATACATAACTGTGGTGGAAGCCTGGCGTAGCTCACCCCTCTCCCTCCCCTATCATACCCCTAGACCAGAGACAGTGCGAGTTGGAAAACTTTAATAGAGGGGAGTGGGGAGAGGGTGTGCGCTACATATATAAATATATTAGGGCTGTTACTGATTAAAATTTTCCTGTTTGATTAATCGTTTTTTTTTTAATCAATTAATCGACTAATTTTGATTAATTATAACGCACATAGATCCAACTACTTTTAGCTGATCTCCTTGCAGGCCGATTCCCAGTGCAGCTACCAAACACTGGAAAAATGGATAGCAGGATACAAAAAACACACAAAGGCAGCGCTCGATGGGAATAGCATTAAAACTTTTATAGTCTTCAAGTAGGTAACAAAATAAATATTGCACTGGAGATAAAATTGATGTAGCTACATAAACTGTAAAAATGGTGTAATTCCAAACGGTAGCAAAAGCAGTCATAAAAACATGTAGCTAAGTATGATACTGGTATAAAAATGTGTACAACGATACCACTGCTTAATCCAGATGAGAAGGGGCTAACATCAGTCCGTCAGCATGTAGATGTCCCGTGAAGGGAACTATCACAACTCCCAGTGGATGGCTGTAGAATCCCAGGTTGATAGAGGGAAGTGATAGAGGGAAGTGTAACAGCCCATGCGTGTGGCAGATAGTAAGGTCCCGCCGGCATGCAGATATGAAGGCACAGCAAAGGAGCCCTTCAGATGGACACGGCAAGCCCCGTCGGTGTCCGTGACGTCACCGGATCTCCCTGAAGACTTTTGATCGATCAAAACAATTAATCGATTAATCAAGGAATTAATAGTTAATTTCCACAGCCCTAATATATATATATATATATATATTAGACATGGGAGCTGTCAAAAAATTCGTTTTGTTTCGTTCTGTTCCGTTTCGTATTTAAAAAAAATTGTAATTCGTAATTCGCGTACGGAATTTAATTCGGATTTATACGAAATACGAATTTCGTGCGAATCGTTAATTTTGATAACGAATAGCGACACTCTACGAATAATAACGAATAATAACAAATGATTCGGAATTTCTGAAAGCCTTATTTTTAGTTGATTTATAATTCGTAATTTCGGTAGAGTACATTGTTTTCGTTGATTCTGGACACAACTCCTACTTTCGTAACTTTTTTTTTTGTTTGTTGATTCGTAATTTTCCGTGTCTCTTACAATGGCGCTGCCTAACGTGCTTCGAATGGATTCGTAAATTCGTTACTTTTTTTTGTTTGTTGATTTGTAATTTTACGTGTCTCTTACAATGGCGCTGTCTAACGTGCTTCGAATGGATTCGTACATTTGTAACTTTTTTTTGGTTCGTTGATTCGTAAATTTACATGTCTGACAGTGGCGCTGCGTGCTTCGAATGGATTCATACTTTTCTAATACATTGCGGTTATCCGTAACTATTCGAAATCTCGATTTTTTTACTTTCGTTTTTGACATGTGGCACTGGCTATAGTCTCCGCCCCTGTATGTCATGGCACAGAGACAGAACGTCCCACCTGCTGCTCATGTACACTGCTCATAGCTCTCCCTCTCCCAGCAGCACTCTTGCTGCTTTTTTGGCCTTGTTTGCTGCTCATTTTTCCTTTAAAAGTTAGAAAAATATAGACAAAAAAAAAATATGATTTTGATCGCAGCAAACCAACACCAAAATCACCAAATGTACAAAAAAAATAAGTAGACCAACAGAAAATATCAAAATATTAACTAAATGAAACAAGAAATAAAAAAAGAAAATTATCTCTCAAAACCAACCAAAAAACTAATAAAACCAGAAACTAAACACTAACAGATGATACACTCGCACACTACAAGAGATATAAACTAAAATGAACAACGAAAATCAAAGGATTGCAAAGATATTCGCTCAGATGCACAGACAAATAATTGTGTGATCTGCTCCACTACACTAACTAACCCACAAAGGGAAGTCACATGATTGGGCCTGCCCTGTAGGCCTCAGCATCAGAAAAAAACCTCTGATTGGTCAACCAACAGTCACATGTTTCTGTAGTAAAGAAATTTGGACCGAAAACGAATTCGTTATTATTCGTAGAGTGTCGATATTCGTTATACTGAATCTCGAATTCATTCGAATCATTCGTTATATCCGCTATAATTTCTTTCATATTAGTTGAAATTCCTTATTTGGTAGTTTGGATTTGGATAATTTGGAGCCGAAATTCGTAAACGAAATTTCGTATTTCGTACAGAATTCGTATTCGTAAATATTCGTAATTCGGATTCGTAAAAATGTACGAATTTCGAAAAATTTGTACGAATTTCCGATTCGTACGAAACTAATCGCACATGTCTAATATATATGTGTGTGTGTGTATGTATGTATGTATGTATGTATGTACTTATATATATATATATATATATTGTGAGGGGGTTAGCTCAGCAGCGGATGTGTGTGATCCCCTGGATGGGTTCACCACACGAAAACAGGCACAGCAGACAGTGGTAGGAGAAAACAAAAGGGTGTGGTTTTATTTGAACTATATACAAAAAAATACAGCAAAAACAAAAGAAACATGAAAAGAAATCCTGGTCAACTTGACCACTCACTACACACGTTGGTGTCCCTAACTAACTAACTAACAACTGGGTACAGCCTTGTGCTGTCCCAGTCCCAGTCCCTAGCTCCCTGCTTTTAGAAGATCTTAGCACTAACCACACAGGCTTTGGCTCACCGCACAGAGATCACACTCCCCAGACTATCCACACAGATCTGGTTCCAGGTTGGAGCATCTCCCTTAGCATGCTGGGAGTTCTTGTAGAGGCCCTAATGAGCCCACTTACTTCAGCTGGGCTCATTAACTCTTCCCCTGCAAGATTCCCAGCACTCTCAGCACTCTCCCTAGTGGTATAAATCGGCATAAAGCCTGAATCTAGGACATATATACCTTCCATCCTGGATGCAACCTGGTGATTTTACCTGCCTGCTGTCACAATATATATATATATATATATATATTGCACACGGATCCTTTTCCCCCTCTTACCTCCTCAAGCAGGGGGAGAAGAACACACCATGCCGCATGCCTGTGTCCTCTACATTATAGAGGTCAGGCGGCGCTGCATACTTGGGTCCTGCAGTTGAAAAGTCTCCTTCTTCTAGTTCTCCCCTCTATGTTTATAGAGGCGAGTCTTTAACTTTCCCCAATGAGGTCAATGTCAACACAACATATCAACTCCAATGTGAGTTTATTTTATCTTGCTTCCAGGAACCAGAGAGTTGAAGTGAAAAGAAAAGGGTTAGCAGATAGAAGTGGATTCAGGCACACTCTTGGCTTCGTCGCCACTCAATCTCGAGTGGGTACAGCTCACCCGGATAGTCACTCAATAGCACTAGCAGCCGGCGTGATGCTGGAACAATGACTCAGTCCCCTCCAAGGACCAAGTCAAGGAGATCCCTCCTTTTTGAGCAGCAAACAGCTCCTCTAAGGCAGTCCGTGAAGCTAGGAATCCTTCCCTCTGACAGGTCACCAGGCCTTTCCCGAGTTAGCAATCTTTATCACTACCCTCTTGTTATGGGATCGATCCTCCCCCGGTTCCCCTTCAGTCAGAGTGGTCACCCCTCCAAGGTTCCCTGGGTTTCCTCAGCTACTTCTATGGACTCAGTCAAGGGTACTGAGCCCATCCGGAACTCCGTAGTTTCGAGCTAAAGGTGCCCGAGACTCCTCGATCATGATGGGGCGCGCTCCCTCCTCGCATAAAATGGCCCCGGGAAATCACTCTCCTCCAGGCATGGGCACCGGGAATTGCTCTCCTCCGGGCATGGGCCCTGGGAATTGCTCTCCTCTCCGGGCATGGGCCCCGGGAATTGCTCTCCTCTCTGGGCATGGGCCCTGGGAATTGCTCTCCGTGTAATGGCGTCTGCCCCTTATATATCCTCTCCCGGCATGCTCAGCAGGCCAGAACCACCCACCAATGGCAGCCGAGAAAGGACATCCAATATCCACTCCATCACCTGTGGTTCAACCCCGGGTATAGGTGACAACACCACCTATATGACCAAAGGGGAACTGCACGCCAGATGAAACAGCAGTAAAGCAGAGTCCAAACAATCAAAAGACCCGAGCTAACTATTGCTCTGATCACCCCTTAAATTTAGGTATAGCGGGTTTAAATTTGGGTACCCCGCTACATACACCCCCTCCTGAATGAGACACTGTCCCCAGTGTCTGGAATAAATTAACACACTCAGTCCTGAGCAAGCACAAATTTATTCCTGAACTATGTACAATGCAAGGTTGGTGCCTGAATCAAGACCTGAAATATAGCAAAGAGAGAGAAGGACAGAAAAAAAATCAGTTTTCAAATGTACATACACATTATGTAACAATCCCTCCCATCATCCTATCACAACTATATCCCACCCTTTCTCCAGTGCAGTTGCATGATGGTCTTCCTGTAGGGAAAGAGGAAAAAACATATACACGCCAAACATTCTACACTCTATTAATATCCTAACACTATTAATTAGAAGTTAACTATCTCCCCAAGGAAAGATGGCTCCTTTCTACTAAAGCTGCACACACTAAGCCTAGTGTATGAAATGACATTTCCCTAAAATAAGTGCATAAAAGTAAAAAGTTCAGCAAACCACTACCACCTAGTGGCAGCACATATTATTACCTAGCCTAAGTGCGTACAGATGCACCACAACACAGATTTCTCTTTGGTTGATCACGGCGGCTTCCAGCTTTGCCCTGACTAACTCTACCCCAACTCTCAGATTTTTTTTTTCAAAAGAGGGAAGGGAAAAAAAACTTGTCCTTTAAACCTCCAGAGAGTAAACTCCCTGGGCATAGAGTCAAACAGCAGTTCAAGGCATTGTCCCTGAAGTGGTATATTAAAAAAAAGTACCACTTCAGAGATAAAAACTGGGATCAGGGAGATCAAGGGGTTTCCAGTCCTTATCCAAGGTCTCTGGAATAGATCACATCGTCTCTGTCTTTACTGCAGATCACGACCCTGTCCGCATGCATGTGCCGACCCAGAGTCCAGTCTTTTCGGCAACCTTTGTATCTCCCAGTCATTACTGCCGAACATGAAAAATACCTATGGCCTTTCTTTACCTCCAAATGATCCCAGATAGTCACTATACCATTGTTCCCGAAAGGCCTCAATTTCAAAGAGCAAGTTCTTTGGGACATATGGGTACTCCCATCCATAGTCCGTAGCAACCTTTTGATTCAACAGCCGTTGCAGTCGGGCCAAAGGCGGCATGGTCGCCCGATCTCCAGTTCCCGGCAGGACAACAGCATCCGGAGATCTGCGGCGGCGTACAGGCTCCAATTGTGCATAGGTGCCCTCAGTGATGAATGGGCCTCCGGTACAGCAGGCACAGAAGACACCGGAGCATGCAAGGTGGACACAGGAACAACATCTCCAGTAATAACAGGGGTTTCTACCCGGGGTGCAGTTTCCCCAGAGTCCATGGGCGATCCCTTTACACTACAGGGAGCAGTTAGCAAAATTTTGTCCCATCCCTTACTTGCAAACAGTTCATCAATTTCTACATCATCGCCAACTTCAGAGGAAGAGTCTATGTCCGAAGAGTCCCACATCTCCGCTGGCAGGCAAACTCTCGTGGACACAGAATCACCAGCTTTCAAAAGTTCCTTTGGGCCAGACACCCAAGCATCCCTAATAGAATGGACACTGACCTTTTTTCCTTTTCTCGGCCTACCTCGACCTTCACCTGTCGTGGATCGTTCGGAAGCTCCTCCGGCTAGACAATCCGGTTCAGGTAGGCGCTGGGTTAGGCCTCCACCACGGCTGCGGGAAGTCTTTACGAGTCCTACCTTCCTTTTTGCAGGCGTAAGGGAGGGCTCCTTTGCGACTGAGGCAGCATCCGCTGTGTTCACGCCCTCAAGCTCCTTAGAGGCTGGAGCTTCAACCTTCAGTTCCGCTATCTCCGCGGTAGTGTGCGAGGGCATGGCTGTGGGAGCACACATTTCCTCCTCAGGAGCAACAGTACCTGAAATGCAGTCCAGACGATAGACTTTCGGCATCTCCATTGGCTGTTCTACCTCAAAGAGGAACTCCCCACAGCGAGTACATCTCCCAAAAGGGCGAAGCTGTACGACCAGTCCCTGGCATCTCACACAAATCATGCCCAAGGCCTCTGCATCTCTGCACGTGTAGAGGGCAAAGTGACCTCAGGGCTTCAGCTGGGTCCCTGTCTCCGTCAGGGAGGCTACAACAAAGGCAACGTTAATGGTTGAACCGGGCAAAGGAACACGAGATCCCGGTGAAGTAGTCATCCATGAAGCAGAAAACATGTCGCCTCATCAATGGTTCAGTTACACTGTCCCTTTGGCGCCAACCGCACCACGAGGAGCACATACTTGGTGGGGCTCCTCCCCTTTTTCTTCCTTACTGCACGCAATTCGCAGGCTTTTACAGACTTTGAGACACGCCCATGAACTACGCAGTTAGAAGTTACAGCCAGGCCTGTACTTTTCTCTCACTTGTGGCGCAGTCCAATTTCCAAAAATGTCCGACCTCCAAAGAGCCATGCTGGGAAAGTAAAGTCCAGCTCCCAGAAACCACTGCAGAATCCCGGACTCGAGCCCCCACGTGTAGCACACGGATCCTTTTCCCCCTCTTACCTCCTCAAGCAGGGGTAGAAGAACACACCATGCCGCATGCCCGTGTCCTCTAGGTTATAGAGGTCAGGTGGCATTACATACTTGGGTCCTGCAGTTGAAAAGTCCCCTTCTTCTAGTTCTCCCCTCTAGGTTTATAGAGGCGAGTCTTTAAATTTCCCCAATGAGGTCAATGTCCACACAACATATCAACTCCAACGTGAGTTTATTTTATCTTGCATCCAGGAACCAGAGAGTGGAAGTGAGAAGAAAAGGGTTAGCAGATAGAAGTGGATTCAGGCACACTCTTGGCTTCGTTGCCACTTGATCCCGAGTGGGTACAGCTCACCCGGATAGACACTCAATAGCACTATGTAAATTGGTAATCTTGCGCCTAGTATAGAATAAAGATATCTAAATAGCTGCTAAACCCCGAAATTCCAAAGGATGGAACCAAACAAGTGTAAAAAATTATACATGCAAAGTGCAAATGTAGTGGGGGCGCTGAAAACAATAATAATGTGATAATACAAATATCTACTTAAATTAAACAAATTAATACACCAGCCTGCCTATGTAAACTGTGTGTGCCAGCTGGCACTATTTAAAGTTAGTGGTCAACTCAAACACAGTACACCTAGATGAAAAAAACACACCTGATTAGGTGCAAAAAATATATATAAAAATGAATATAATGAATGTTAGCAACAGCAAAATTATATTATAATATGTGACCAATGTCCAAATCAATAGTGAACTAAAGTGTCCCAATAGTCCATAGATTCAAAACATGTTGTGATCTTGAAAGTAATCCGTATAAACAGCTTGATCCAAATGTTTTAAATCTTGCAGTGACAACCTTCACCAACTTATGTGATAACACCCGATAGTGCTCAAGGTAATTGTAGCAGCTTACCAGAAATAGTTGACTCTTTTAACAAAAAAGGAGTCATTTAGCGCTTGTAGCAAAACCGCTTGCTAGTATGGATAGAGATGTCAGTAGTGGATCATAGAAATCCCTGCCTCCCAGAGGCTCAGATGTAGATATGCGGAACACAAAGAGATAAAAACGGCAAATAGTGTAATCCCATTTTAAGATATGAATAAAAATGACAGCCAAATGCCCTCTTACTTGCATAGTGCCACAGACCCGGCACTGAGGCTGAAAAGCACGAAATAGTAGAGTTGTTTGGCCCGAATGGAGACGATCCAGCGTGCGTTCCACCTTCCACAGGGAGAGAGCCAGTGGGACCGGGAGTAGCGTCAGAACGTAGCCTAGTGTCGCCTCGACAGCCGTTTCGTATTGCACGTCATCAGCAAGCGTGCTGGGCTACGTATGTCTGACCTTTTATGCAGCTGTTAATCGAACATTGGGGGGAGTGGTCAGATCTAGATCCAGCCTCAGTACCGGTTCCTCCGCATAATGTAAACAACACACTCGATTATAAGCGATCGTAGAATATGTGACACTATATTCCTTTAATTCCTTTAAAAAAAGCTTGTAATGTGGTCTGGAATTTGTAAAAATTCCCTTGGGCCCAAAAATAATTATTCCCCATTGCAATTTGTAATCCCTCAACCAAAAACTTAATTTGGGCTTTCTTTAACTTTTTAGAAGCTATAGTATTTTAGGTAACTATGATTTCATGCACTCTTTCAATCATATTGGTTGAATAGGTGCATTACACATAGGATGCCACTTATGTCCATCTTAGGCTGATGTTATGCGTCTGGTTCATATCAGCTAGCAATAATCAAATTTTTATGGTGTGAATATGTATGATGCGAGTGTCACATATTCTACGATCGCTTATAATCATCGAGTGTGTTGTTTACATTATGCGGAGGAACCGGTACTGAGGCTGGATTTAGATCTGACCACTCCCCCCAATGTTCGATTGACAGCTGCATGAAAGGTCAGACATACGTAGCCCAGCACGCTTCCTGATGACGTGCAATACGAAACGGCTGTCGAGGCGACGCTAGGCTACGTTCTGATGCTACTTCCGGTCCCGCTGGCTCTCTCCCTGTGGAAGGTGGAACGCACACGGGATCGTTTCCATTCGGGCCAAACAACTCTACTATTTCGTGCTTTTCAGCCTCAGTGCCGGGTCTGTGGCACTATGCAAGTAAGAGGGCATTTGGCTGTCATTTTTATTCATATCTTTTATTAAAACGGGATTACACTATTTGCCGTTTTTATCTCTTTGTGTTCCGCATATCTACATCTGAGCCTCTGGGAGGCAGGGATTTCTATGTTCCAATACTGACATCTCTATCCATACTAGCAAGCGGTTTTGCTACAAGCGCTAAATTACTCCTTTTTAGTTAAAAGAGTCAACTATTTCTGGTAAGCTGCTACAATTACCTTGAGCACTATCGGGTGTTATCACATAAATTGGTGAAGGTTGTCACTGCAAGATTTAAAACGTTTGGATCAAGCTGTTTATATGGATTACTTTCAAGATCACAACATGTTTTGAATCTATGGACTATTGGGACACTTTAGTTCACTATTGATTTGGACATTGGTCACATATTATAATATAATTTTGCTGTTGCTAGCATTCATTATATTAATTTTTATATATATTTTTTGCACCTAATCAGGTGTGTCTTTTTCATCTAGGTGCACTGTGTTTGAGTTGACCACTAACTTTAAATAGTGCCAGCTGGCACACACAGTTTACATAGGCAGGCTGGTGTATTAATTTGTTTAATTTAAGTAGATATTTGTATTATATCACATTATTATTGTTTTCAGCACCCCCAATATATTTGCACTTTGCATGTATAATTTTTTACACTTGTTTGGTTCCATCCTTTGGAATTTCGGGGTTTAGCAGCTATTTAGATATCTTTATTCTATACTAGGTGCGAGATTACCAATTTACACGTTTCTAGAGGTTTGCACCAAAGACTTTTTTCAATCTACGCAGCCATGGATGTATTTAACTTCATGAACGGTCGCCAGACCAATATTGAAGAAATATTCCAGCAAACACCAAGCCCAAATCTAGATATTGAAAGGGGGTTTAAACAACTCTAATACGATATGGAGAAACAAATAAGTCTGTGGTGGGATATAGCCTCATTTGAGATGTATATAGGGAAGAATCTCACCCCCAGGAAGTTGAGATGGGATGTCAACCCAAATGATGGTGCGGAAAATCTAATACTATTAGATGAGTGGTTTCAGTTCTTTAATGGCTGCGAACAGAAGTTAATGCAGCTAATGATTAGGAGACGCAGAGCCAAAAATATCTTAGTAGAAGCTAATATAGTTGACCTCAAAAGTAAAATGGAGCCCTTTATGGGAACCAAAGAATATCTGGACAAGTCGCAGAACCTTCAAACTCACTTGTCCAAATATGACGGAGAGATCAAACAGAAAAAACTGAAAAAATACCAGAGAGATATTAACCACTTAAGCCCCGGACCATTTGGTAGCTAAAGGACCAGAGGTGAATTCAGAATTTTGCACTGCGCTGCTTTAACTGTAAATTGTGCGGACATGCAATGTTGTACCCAAACGAAATTTGCGTCCTTTTCTTCCCACAAATAGAGCTTTATTTTAATGGTATTTGATTGCTTCTGCGATTTTAATTTTTTGCGATATAAACGGAAAAAGACCGAAAATTTTGAAAAAAAATGATATTTTCTACTTTTTGTTATAAGAAAAATCGAATAAACTCAATTGTAGTCATACATTTAGGCCAAAATGTATTCAGCCACATGTTTTTAGTAAAAAAAATGTCAATAAGCGTATATTTATTGGTTTGCGCAAAAGTTATAGAGTTTACAAACTAGGTTACATTTTCTGAAATTTACACAGCTTTAAATTTATGACTGCCTATCTCATTTCTTGAGGTGCTAAAATGACAGGGCAGTACAAACCCCCCCAAATGACCCCATTTTGGAAAGTAGACACCCCAAGGAAATTGCTGAGAGGAATGTTGAGCCCATTGAATATTTTTTTTTTGTCCCAAGTGATTGAATAATGACTAAAAAAATAAAATAAAAAAAAAAAATTACAAAAAGTTGTCACTAAATGATATATTGCGCACACATGCCATGGTTATATGTGTAATTTCACCCCAAAATACATTTTGCTGCTTCTCCTGAGTACGGGGATACCACATGTGTGGGACTTTTTGGGAGCCTAGCCGCGTACGGGACCCCGGAAACCAAGAACCGCCTTCAGGATTTCTAAGGGCGCAAATTTTTGATTTCACTTCTCACTACCTATCACAGTTTCGAAGGCCATAAAATGCCAAAATAGCACAAAACCCCCCCAAATGACCCCATTTTAGAAAGTAGACACCCCAAGGAAATTGCTGAGAGGCCTGTTGAGCCCATTGAATATATTTTTTTTTGTCCCAAGTGATTGAATAATGACAAAAAAAAAAAATTACAAAAAGTTGTCACTAAATGATATATTGCTCACACATGCCATGGTTATATGTGGAATTACACCCCAAAATACATTTTTCTGCTTCTCCTGAGTACGGGGATACCACATGTGTGGGACTTTTTAGGAGCCTAGCCGCGTACGGGACCCCGAAAACCAAGCACCGCCTTCAGGATTTCTAGGCACAAATTTTTGATTTCACTCCTCACTACCTATCACAGTTTCGAAGGCCATAAAATGCCAAAATCGCACAAAACCCCCCCAAATGACCCCATTTTGGAATATAGACACCCCAAGCTATTTGCTGAGAGGCATGGCGAGTATTTTACAGCTCTAATTTGTTTTTGAAAATGAAGAAAGAAAATATATATATATATATATATATATTTTTTTTTCAATTTTCAAAACTTTGTGACAAAAAGCGAGATCTGCAAAATACTCACAATACCTCTCAGCAAATAGCTTGGGGTGTCTACTTTCCAAAATGGGGTCATTTGGGGGGGTTTTGTGCTATCTGGGCATTCCATGGCCTCCGAAACTGTGATAGGCAGTGAGAAGTGAAATCAAAAATTTACACCCTTAGAAAGCCTGAAGGCGGTGCTTGGTTTTTGGAGTCCCGTACGTGGCTAGGCTCCCAAAAAGTCTCACACATGTGGTATCCCCGTACTCAGGAGAAGCAACAGAATGTATTTTGGGGTGTAATTCCACATATGCCCATGACATGTTTGAGCAATATATCATTTAGTGACAACTTTGTGCAAAAAAAAAAAAAAAATTGTCGTTTTTCCGCAACTTGTGTCAACATATAAAATATTCCATGGACTCGACATGCCTCTCAGTATATAGCTTGGGGTGTCTACTTTCCAAAATGGGGTCATTTGGGGAGGTTTTGAACTGTTCTGGCATTTTATACACAACATTAGGAAGCTTACATCCACTCTTCTAACCACTTGAAGACAAAGCCCTTTTTGACACTTTTTGTTTACATGAAAACATTTTTTTTTTGCAAGAAAATTATGTTGAACCCCCAAACATTATATATATTTTTAAAGCAAAGGCCCTACAGATTAAAATGGTGGGTGTTGCATTTTTTTTTCTACACAGTATTTGCGCAGCGATTTTTCAAACGCATTTTTTGGGTTAAAAAATACACTTTTTTAATTTTAATGCACTAAAACACACTATATTGCCCAAATGTTTGATGAAATAAAAAAGATGATCTTAGGCCGAGTACATAGATACCAAACACGACATGCTTTAAAATTTCACACAAACGCGCATTGGCGACAAACTACATACATTTTTAAAAGCCTTTAAAAGCCTTTACAGGTTACCCCAGTAGATTTACAGAGGAGGTCTACTGCTAAAATGATTGCCCTCGATCTGACCTTCGCGGTGATACCTCACATGCATGGTGCAATTGCTGTTTACATATGACGCCAGACCGACGCTTGCGTTCGCCATTGGGCAAGAGCAGGGCAGGACAGGGGTGCTTTTTTTTTTTTTCTTTTTTTTTTCTTATTAATTTTGCTTTTTTATTTTATTTTTAAATTGTTCCTTCCAAGTATTTTTTTTTAATCATTTTTATTGTTATCTCAGGGAATGTAAATATCCCCTATGATAGCAATAGGTAGTGACAGGTACTCTTTTTTTGAAAAAACTGGGGTCTTCTAGACCCTAGATTTTTCCTCTGCCCTCAAAGCATCTGACCACACCAAGATCGGTGTGATAAAATGCTTTCCCAATTTCCCAATGGCGCTTTTTATATCCAGGGGGGGCATTCCCTCCCACTGCTTGTAAAAGCAGTCCAGAGGCTAATTAGCCACTAGGATTGCTTTTACATGAAAGCCGGCCGCAGGCTGAAAAGAATGATACCAAGATGATACCTAAACCCGCAGGCATCATTCTGGTATAAACATTCAAAGTCCAGCAACATACCAGTACGTTGCTGGTCCTTGTTGGACATGTATTGTAATCTTTTTTTTTTCATGCAGCCAGTTGGCTGAACGAAAAAAGAGATTGATCGGTGGGTATGCCCACCATTAGAATACCGCCCTTCATCCACCCACTTCCAATGATGGGCATACACGCACCATTTATATATGCCGAAGCATGGGGGCATCCTCCTGCAAAAAAAGTTATGCCGCACACACATGGTCGGACTTTTCCACGGGCAAGCCTCCGTCGGAATTTCGACCGTATGTACGCGGCATTAGGAGCAAAATCGCTCCTCCGCCCCTGCTGCCCCAATGCTTCGGCATATTTGCTTTTTTTTTTTAACTGTGGTGGTGAAATCACCTCCTACAGCACTGGAGTCGCAGGGATCAGGCCTGTCTCTGCGAACGCTGCAGTTATGTGTGTTTTTGTTTTGTAAGTGACAGTGATCGATCGATACTGCACTTGGGTGGCCTGGGCTGGACGGAGGGGCAAAACGCAGGTGCCAGCAGGTATCTGGGCTGATCCCGCTAACACTGCATTTTTGGGAACCCTAAACTGCTGGGGACGCTAGTATAGATCTGATCAGATCATATATTGATCTGTTCAGATACTATACCACTAAGGGGGGTGTATGCTTCACGCGTGGGTGTTAGCGTTACTGGCACTAACCTGACGCTGCCTGGGGTGTGACGCAGACCCTCTCTGATGCTAAAACCTAATTGATATCACCCGCCGGGCGATCAGGGGGTTAAACCTTTATTGGGTTATATACACGGCGGGTGCCCTGACACTATAAAAAGCAAACTAACTAACCAGCGTCACCCGTAACACTTATATGGTGATCACTGGTGAAAGGGTTAACTAGGGGCAATCAGGGGGTTAAAACCTTTATTAGATAATATATGGGGGTACCTGACGCTATAAAAACCTGCGGCGAACCTAAAAAAAAATTACCAGCTACCGATCTGCATCACCGACACTAAGACAGCGTTTAGAAAAACGATTGCTTAGTGACAGTGGTGATGGGGGTGAAAGGGTTACCTGGGGGGCGATCAAGGGGGTTAAACCTTTATTAGATAATATATTGGGGTACCTGACGCTATAAAAACATGCGGCGAACCTAAAAAAAATTACTGGCTACCGATCTGCATCACCGACACTAAGACAGCGTTTAGAAAAACGATTGCTTAGCGACAGTGGTGATAGGGGGTGAAAGGGTTACCTGGGGGGC
This sequence comes from Rana muscosa, assembly GCA_029206835.1. Lineage (NCBI taxonomy): Eukaryota > Metazoa > Chordata > Amphibia > Anura > Ranidae > Rana > Rana muscosa. The sequence continues at coordinate 519,923,448 of CM055122.1, read as the reverse complement.
GATCAAGGGGGTTAAACCTTTATTAGATAATATTTTGGGGTACCTGACGCTATAAAAACCTGCGGCGAACCTAAAAAAAATTACCAGCTACCGATCTGCATCACTGACACTAAGACAGCGTTTAGAAAAACGATCGCTTAGTGACAGTGGTGATGGGGGTGAAAGGGTTACCTGGGGGGTGATCAAGGGGGTTAAACCTTTATTAGATAATATATTGGGGTACCTGATGCTATAAAAAAATGCGGCGAACCTAAAAAAAATTACTGGCTACCGATCTGCATCACCGACACTAAGACAGCGTTTAGAAAAACAATTGCTTAGCGACAGTGGTGATAGGGGGTGAAAGGGTTACCTGGGGGGCGATCAAGGGTGTTAAACCTTTATTAGATAATATATTGGGGTACCTGACGCTATAAAAACCTGCGGCTAACCTAAAAAAAATTACCGGCTACCGATCTGCATCACAGACACTAAGACAGCGTTTAGAAAAACGATCGCTTAGTGACAGTGGTGATAGGGGGTGAAAGGGTTACCTGGGGGGCGATCAAGGGGGTTAAACCTTTATTAGATAATATATTGGGGTACCTGACGCGATAAAAACATGCGGCGAACCTAAAAAAAATTACTGGCTGCCGATCGGCATCACTGACGCTAAGAGAGCGATCAGAAAAATGATTGCTTAGTGACAGTGGTGATAGGGGGTGAAAGGGTTATCTGGGGGGTGATCAGGGGGTTAAACCTTTATTAGGGGGGGTTAGGGGGCTACACTGGACCTAAGACTAAACTTTGGTGACACTTTTACAGTCACAAATGTCACTGATTGCAGTGATCACTAAATAAATGGTCACTGCAATCAGTGACACTGTGACTGGGGGCTGGGGGGTGATCTGGGGTGTCTGGGGGGACCTGGGGGGGCGATTTATGTCCCTATGTGTCCTGGTGTCAGTGTAGTGTTGTGTGCACTGACCTGATGTCTTCTCTTGTACGGCGCTCGGTATATGTGAGCGCCGCACCAGAGATGACATCACTTCCTCCTACTCCCTCTGTCTGACACAGAAAGAGGGGGCATTTCCATTCGCCGGGAGCGATCCCGAGGGGGTGGCCAGAAATGAATGGCTGCCCCCTCATCCCGGAACGCTCCCGGACACTTAGCCACCGCTCACTGTACAGAAGGGGGGTCCGATTGGACCCCCCAACTGTACAAAGGCAATCACGTATGCTCTATGTGATTGTGCCTGTCGGTGCCATTCTGCCGACGTATATATACAGTGAGCGGTCGTTAAGTAGTTAAAGATTATGAAGAAAATAAAGTATACAAATGGCAGGATGATCTAGATCTGCATAATTCTAAGGACTCCTCGGTGGAGAGGGACATGGAAGTACATAATGCAGTTGCCCAGTTAGCAAAAAGTTTTAACAAAAATAAGACAAACACTCCAAAGAAATCAAAACCTGCACCCACTCCCAAGGGGCAAGCTACACAAGGGGGTAGGGGATACCCCCACCACCCCCCAATGGGGGTTACTACCCTCCACCCAATGATTATTATCATACATCATACAGGGTACCTACTCACAACAGGTATGGCCCTCTGGATGATAATCCTAGGGATTATGGTTATCCTTATCAGGGACCCAATCATCCACCTAGGCCTCCCAGAGGTAATTATAGAGGGAGGCCTATGCCCTACCAAAATAATTACCAACAGGGGGGGAATGTAGGGAATGGAAAGAGCCCTACAAAATCCCATCCACTACACCCCAATACCCCAAAGAATATTTAGAAAAAGAGGTAGAAGAGGGGGAACCCGAAAGAAAAAGACCAAGGGACAGTTAGATGGAGGAATTTTTAACTTAGCAGGCGCATCGTTTTCAGAGGATGAACTGCAAGTTTTAACACAAGGTCTTAAATTTGCACCAGATAAAAATCTCAATAAATTTGAATTGTTTATTGATGTGGAAAAATATGTAAGGAAACTAAAATATAAAAAAAATAATTGCCTCCCAAAAGCCTGTTCTCCCTTCAGTGGTAGAAACAGACAAATTTAAACATAGTGGCTTGAGAAACAACTTTATTTAATCCTCAAAAGGGAACACATCATCATATAGAGGTATTTAAACATATGGTTAATGATGAGATCAAATTGTTAGAATATAAAAAGGCCAGAACTAACCGCTCTCTAATTGAGGGGATTAAACAACTTGAACAAAATAAAAACATAGTAATCCGTCCAGCGGATAAAGGGGGGGGGGGGGTAGTGATACTCACTAAGGAAAACTACAATGGGGAGATCCAAAGATTATTAAAGGATACTAGTACCTACAAACCATTGCTATCTAACCCTGTAACCAAATTAAAAACTGAGCTTACCAACTGGATTGATAAGGGCGTCAATCAAAACATTTTAGATACGAAAGAGACGGCATACCTCTCACCAAGTGTACCACGTACTCCGGTGTTATGTATACTACCTAAGATTCATAAAAATAAGGAACACCCCCCAGGCCGCCCTATTATAAGCGGGATAGGTTCACTCTATTCTAGGGTGGGAGAATATCTAGATATCTTCCTACAACCATTGGTTACACGAGGAAGGTCATATCTCAAGGATAGTCGAGAACTCATCAAATCTCTTTCCAACATCAAAGTAACTGATGCCACCATAATGGTAACGGTGGACATAGAGTCTCTCTATACTAATATTAAGCAGGAAGATGCATTAGTCCAGTCGGCCTTGACTGCAGCCTCACAGTTAAAGAAAGCCCAGATTAACTTTTTGGTTGAGGGATTACAAATTGCAATGGGGAATAATTATTTTTGGGCCCAAGGGGAATTTTTACAACCAAATAAAAGGGGTGGCAATGGGGGCTCGTTATTCCCCCAGTGTGGCTAATTTGGTACTGAATAAATGGGAGGGGGAGACCATTTACAAGGATAACCCACAATCCCTACTTTTTTATAAAAGGTACATTGACGATGTAATGTTGTTGTGGGAGGGATCCCAGACCACATTACAAGCTTTTTTAAAGGAATTAAATTCCAACGAGTATGGACTTAGGTTCACAGCCGAGTCTAGCTTGGTAACTATAAATTACTTGGATCTTACCCTTGTTAAACAAGATGGCAGAATTGGCACAAGGACCTTCTTTAAGGCCACTGATAGGAATGCCTTCGTGCCAATTAACAGCTGCCACCATCCCCAGTGGCTTGGGGCTATACCGAAGGGACAGTATATGCGTATCCGACGGAATTGTGTTGATGATGCAGACTTTGAAGCTCAGGCAGAGATTCTCACGGAAAGGTTCCATGAGAAGGGGTATAGTAAGGATGCCCTCACTCTAGCTAGAGACCAAGTGGCCATTATGGAGACACACTCTCTTCTAGTGTCAAAGCCCAAAGCCCAATTCACAGGGGAATTACCTTATATTTCAGGTTTCCATAGGCAATACAAAAGCATATAGAAGGTTTTCAAAAAGTTCTGGCCTATTCTTCTAAAAGACAGGGACCTAGCATCGGTGATACCTCCTAAGCCTAAACTTGTTTATAGGAAAGTGCCTGCTTTGAGGAATATCATTGCGCCTAATGTTCCAGACCCCCCGGAAAAACCCCCAACGTTCTTGGACGGTTCTGGATTTCATTATTGCACTAGATGCAAGGCTTGTTGTACTACCACCCGACGTACCAAGAAATTACCCAAATTTAAATCTTTGGTAACACAAGAAGAATTAAAAATCAAACCCTTAATGACATGCTATTCCAAACATGTGACATATGTCTTGGAATGTCCCCGTTCTCTCCAATATGTGGGACGCACCACACGAGAACTCAGGGTCAGAATCAACGAGCATGCAGCAAACATAGCTAAGGGCTTCCCCAATCATAGTGTGTCGCGTCACTTTCTACTATATCACAATAGGGATCCTCGGCTATTGGTATTTTATGGCACTGACAGAGCCATATACAACTGGAGAGGAACAGGTCTTACAAAAGCCATTTCTCAGAACGAGACCCAGTGGTTGTATCGACTGTCCACGATGCAACCACAGGGCCTCAATATAGATCTGGACTTAAATTGTTTCCTTACTAGGGATGAGCTCGGTGTTTGAGTCCAACACATGTTTGACTCGAACATCGCCTGTTCGGTGAAACCAGAAATTTGTGGGCCGTTCGTGCCAAATTCATGTGACGCAAATGGCCCACAATGCACTGCGCCATCGCAATGCATTGCCGGTGCTGTGATTGACCAAGCATGCACTGTGACCTCGCATGCTTGGCCAATCACAGCGCCGGCAGCGAGGAGAGCCATAATTGGCCACAGGCAGGATGCCTGTGGCCAATTATAGCTCAGGGGGTTTAGTACACACCCCACACTATATAAGCCCGCCAGCGCGGCGGCCTTGTTTAGTGTGTTCCGGCGTGCAGGGAAAGAGCTAGATAGGCAGGGACAGTGTGTTCTACAGTGTGTTCTTTTCTCAGGCATCTGCAGGAGTTAGTGGGTGTTGTGTGCCTCCAGCACAGTATACACCTGTATCTACACTTCATTGCTGTTCTCTAATACAGGCATCTGCAGGAGTTAGTGGGTGTTGTGTGCCCCAGCACAATATACACCTGTATCTACACTTTTTTGCTGTTCTCTAATACAGGCATCTGCAGGAGTTAGTGGGTGTATACTGTGCCCCAGCACAGTATACACCTGTATCTACACTTTATTGCTGTTCTCTAATACAGGCATCTGCAGTAGTTAGTGGGTGTTGTGTGCCTAAAGCACAGTATACACCTGTATCTACCCTTTTTTGCTGGTGTTCTCCAATAAAAGGCATCTGCAGGAGTTAATGGGTGTTGTGTGCCTCCAGCACAGCATACACCTGTATCTACCCCTTTTTTGCTGGTGTTCTCTAATAAAGACATCTGCAGGAGTTAGTGGGTGTTGTGTGCCTCCAGCACAGCACAGTATACACCTGTATCTACCCTTTATTGCTGGTGTTCTCTAATACAGGCATCTGCAGGTGTTAGTGGGTGTTGTGTGCCTCCAGCACAATATACACTACCCAATTGCTGGTTTTCCCATCTCCCTGCAGGCCATTGACGAACAAAAACAGAAACCGCTCAGGTGTAGACGTCCTCCAGGTGACTATCTCCTCCCAACAGCCAAGGGTGCAGGCAATGCAATTTCAGGCAAAACAAAAGATCAAGTCTTCTGGACAGCAGCACTCCAATAAAAAGCCTTTATTATGTAAAATCTTCAAAAATCCAAATACAGCACAGCAAGTCGCAAAATTCTGGTTAGAGCTGACTAGTTTCACACTTTCCTAGTGTTTAATCATATGATTAAACACTAGGAAAGTGTGAAACTAGTCAGCTCTAACCAGAATTTTGCGACTTGCTGTGCTGTATTTGGATTTTTGAAGATTTTACATAATAAAGGCTTTTTATTGGAGTGCTGCTGTCCAGAAGACTTGATCTTTTGTTTCCCTGCAGGCCATTACTATGTCTGGAAGGCCAACAAGGAGAGGCAGACAGTCACAAGCCAATAAAAGAGGGCAAGCAGGCTCTGTGTCTAGAGACAACAGTGCTGGTCGTGGACGCAGTGCATCGCCATCAGCACGTGGCCATGGGACATGCTTGTCCTTATTTTCGGCAGCTGGACGTGTTGAGCCGCATCATGCCGAAGACTTGGTAGAGTGGATGACAAAGCCCTCTTCATCCTCTCTCACCCAGGCTCAGGGTACTGGCAAAGCAGCTGCCAAAGTGTTCTCTTCCCTCGTATCAATGTCATTATCAGTCACTCGTTCCCTAGACCCACCATGTCCTCCTGAGGAGTCCCCCGAACTGTTTGAGCACAGTGTTGGGTACATGCTCCAGGAGGATGCCCAGCGTTTTGAAGGGTCTGATGATGATACCCAGCTAGAGGAAGGCAGTAGCGTGAGCGCAGAGAGGGGATGCTCAAGAAGGACAGCAATCTGGCAGTCATGTTCCAGCAGCTGCAGCATACTGCCAGATTGGCTCCAGTGATGAGGAGGGAGGGGATGATGAGGTCACTGACTCCATGTGGGTGCCTGATAGGAGAAAGGAGGAGGAGGATGAGGAGGAGGCACATCTCCAACGAGGCAGGATGCCCTCCAGGGGCCAGGGTAAGGGCAGCACACCGACTGAATCACACCGCAGAGCTCCGCCTGTGCAGGGCGCTGCCTCTGCCCGTTATTTCAAAAGTTCTTTGGTGTGGGCCTTTTTTGAGTCGAGTGCATCAGATTGCACCGCTGCTATTTGCAACATATGTCTCAAGCGTATCTCGCGTGGCCAAAACATCAGCCGCTTGGGCACCACATGCTTGACCAGACATAGGTTGACCTGCCATGCAGCTCGTTGGCAAGCGTACCTTAAAGACCCACACCAAAGAACAAAGCGGACCTCTCGTTGCTCCTCATCAGCTGGGATCTCCAACCCCACTATACCTTCAGTCCTCTCTGAAACCTGCACTGAGAGGAATGAAGGTGTAGAATTAGGTGTGTCACAGCCAAGTACTTGCAGGCACTCTGCTAGCAGTACACCGACGTCCGATTGTAGCAGGCAAATTTCCCTGCTCCAGCTGCTGGACCGTCGAAAGAAGTTCACTCCCAGCCATCCACATGCCCAGCGGTTGAATGCTAGCTTGGCTAAATTGCTAGCACTTCAACTGCTGCCTTTTCAGTTGGTAGACTCGGCCCCCTTCCGTGAGTTTGTGCAATGTGCGGTTCCTCAGTGGCAGGTTCCCAAACGCCACTTTTTCTCACAGAAGGCGATTCCGGCTCTCTACCGTCATGTGGAAGGCAATGTCCATACCTCGCTGGACAGAGCGGTCAGTGGTAAGGTGCATATTACCGCTGACTCATGGTCCAGCAGGCATGGACAGGGACGTTACCTTTCTTTCACGGCCCATTGGGTCACTCTTTTGGCAGTTGGGAAGGATGCAGGACACGGTGCAGTAGTGTTGGAGGTTGTTCCGCGCCTCCAAAATGCTACTACTGGTTGTGACACACCTCTCTCCTCCACCCCCTCCTCTTCTTCTTCTTCCTCCATGGCCTCTTCCTGTGCTTTGTCCTCGGAACCACCGGTCCTTCGTAGGCATTCAAGGGGCTACGCAAGTACGCAGGCAAAAAGATGCCATGCCGTGCTTGCGCTGGTGTGTTTGGGGGACAGGAGCCACACTGGGGCAGAGGTTCTGTCAGCTCTGCAGGGGCAGGCCAAAAGGTGGTTGACGCCACGCCAGCTTAAGCCAGGAATGGTGGTTTGCGACAATGGCACCAACCTCCTCTCCGCCCTCCGACAGGGACAACTGACCCATGTGCCCTGTGTGGCTCACGTCCTTAACCTGGTGGTGCAGCGGTTCTTGGGCAGGTACCCGGGCTTACAGGATGTCCTGAGGCAGGCCAGGAAAGTCTGTGTGCATTTCCGCAGATCATATAATGCCAGTGCTCGGCTGGCTGAGCTGCAAAGGGAGTTGAACCTGCCCAAGAACCGCCTTATATGTGACATGCCCACCAGGTGGAACTCAACGTTGGCCATGCTGCAGTGGTTGCACACGCAGCAGAGGGCCATCAATGAGTACCTGTGCGACTATGGCACCAGGACAGGGTCAGGGGAGCTCGGGTTTTTCACCACGCCAGTGGGGCATGATCAGGGATGCATGCACTGTCCTGGCACCATTTGAGGAGGCCATGAGGATGGTGAGCAGCGACATTGCATGCATCAGTGACACTGTACCTCTTGTCCACCTGTTGGAGCATACGCTGCGTGGAATAATGGACAGGGCACTTGAGGCAGAAAAGAGGCAGGAAGAGGAGGACTTCCTTGCTTCTCAAGGCCCCCTTTACCCAGACAGTGTTCCTTCTGTCCCACCCATCACACAGGAATAGGACGAGGAAGAGGAGGAGGAATGTGTCAGCATGGAGGTGGAGCCTGGCACTCAGTATCAACAGCAGCAGTCTTTTAGGGATGATTTACAGTCCCAAGAAACCCGTGGACTTGTACGTGGCTGGGAGGAGGTGGGTGCGGATCATGTCGTCCTTAGTGACCCAGAGGACTCCGGACCGAATGCCTCAGCTAACCTACGCTGCATGGCCTCCCTGATCCTGCAAAGTCTGCGGAAGGATCCTCGTATTCTTCAGATCAAGGAGAGGGACCATTACTGGCTGGCCACTCTCCTTGATCCACGGTACAAGGGTAAGGTTGCGGACCTTATCTTGCCGTCACAGAGGGAGCAGAGGATGAGACATCTCCGGGAGGTCTTGCAGAAAGGTCTGTGCAACGCGTTCCCAGAGACTGGGAGGTTACAAACTCCTGGTCCTGGACAACGAGTTGCTAAGTCTTCGGTCAGTAGCAGAAGGAGCAGTGGAGAAGGTGGCCATCTGACCGATGCGTTTAGACAATTTTTTAGTCCGCAGCCCCAAAGTATGATCGGTTCCAGCAACCATCGCCAGCGTCTGATATACATGGTGCAGGAATTTCTAGGGGCAAGGTCAGACTTGGACACCTTTCCCACCGAATATCCTCTGGCTTACTGGGTCTTGAGGATGGATCACTGGCCAGAGCTTGCACAGTATGCAATTGAGCTACTGGCCTGTCCTGCATCCAGCGTTCTTTCGGAACGCACATTCAGTGCTGCTGGAGGCTTTGTCACCGATCACAGGGTGCACCTGTCCACCGACTCGGTTGATCGACTGACCTTCATAAAGATGAACCAGTCTTGGATCACCACCAGCTACCAAGCACCTGAAGCTGATGTAACAGAATAATTTTGAAATGTCACATCCCTTCAAGACTGCCTATGCTGATGCTGAGTGACTGTCCTGTTATGTTGACTGACTATCCTCTTCCTCCTCAATGATCCGATTCCTGATGATAGCTTGGAAGAACATTTTTGTTTCTGGGTGCCGGCACCAGTGGCTAAGGCCAAATTTTTCAGCCCCTGTTTAACAGGGGCATGTAATTAAAAATTTTTATGCAATGCTTTGCAGCAGGGCTCATTCCTGCACTCCAACTAGAGTATCTGGGAGAGGTTGCAGTGTTGTGGCACCAGTGCCTAAGGCCCAATTTTTCAGGGGAGTGTAATTACAATTTTTGATGCAATATTTTGCAACAGGTCTCATTGCTGTGCTCCAAGTACAGTATCTATGAGGGGTTGCAGTGTTGTGGCACCAGTGCCTAAGGTCCAATTTTTCTGCCCCTGTTCAATGTATATTACAATTCTTGATCTAATAATTCACAGCAGGGCCCATTCCTGCGTCCGCCAAGAGTAACTGTAAGGGCTTACAGTGTTGTGGCAACACCACCACCACCAAAGGCTCAATGTTTCTGCCCCTCTTCAACAGGGGCATGCAATTACAATTCTTGATCTAATAATTTACAGCAGGGCCCATTCATGCGCCCACCAAGAGTAACTGTGAGGGCTAACAGTGTTGTAGCACCAGCACCACCACCAAAGGCCCAATTTTTCCTACCACTGTTCAACAATGGAATGTAATTACAATTCCTGGTATAATAGTTCACAGCAGGGCGTTCCAGCGCCCACCAAGAGTAACTGTGAGGGCTCACAGTGTTGTGGCAACACCAACATCTAAGGGGCAAATTTCAGCAGAGTATATACCGCAGGCCCCTACTTTCAAACATCCAACTTACAAACGACTCCTACTTGCAAACGGAAGGAGACAACAGGAAGTGAGAGGAAATCTACCCCTAGGAAGAGAAATTCTCTCCTGCAAGAGTTAATATGGGAAAAAGGTGTCTCCTCTCTACTGATGCTTTATCACCAATCCTTGTTTCAATAAAAACCCCACTTTTCTAAAAACATTTGTCATTGGGACGGAAAGTGAGGTGAAATGTTCTGAACAGGTGCACAGACAGCAAAACAAATGTTACAGGGGTGATAACCCTTCCCTATGTTTTCCAAAAAGCTTAAAAATATATTTTTTGGCTGGAGCTACACTTAAACAATGTACCTGTTCAAAATTACAAACAGATTCTACTTAAGAACAAACCTACAGTCCCTGTCTTGTTTTCACCGCCTGTATACTGCTGTTCAGAGTACCGTATATACTCGAGTATAAGCCGAGATTTTCAGCCCTTTTTTTGGGGCTGAAATTCTCCCCCCCCCCCCTCGGCTTATACTCGAGTCATTGAAATTTTTACATTGTAAATATTACCTGTAAAGAAGTTGCGGCTGCGGCGTCCATCGTTCAAATTCCGCGGCGTCCATCGTTCAAATTCCGCGGTCTCTTCCTGTTCCTTCCGTGATAGGCGAATCTCATCAGACACTCTCCGCCTATCACAAACGTTCTCTCATCCTCAGTTTTCCAGCAGACGTCTGTGATTGGCGGAACACCCAACACAGTGTCTGCTGGGAAAACTGAGGAAGAGAGAATGATCGTGATAGGCGGAGAGTGTCTGCTGAGAATCGCCTATCAAGAAAGGAACAGGAAGAGACCGAGGAATTTGAACGATGGACGCCGCGGAATTTGAACGATGGACGCCGCAGCCGCAACTTCTTTACAGGTAATATTTACAATGTAAAATAGGGAACAGTGAGCTAGGGAACAGTGGGGTATCGGCTTATACTCGAGTCAGTGAGGTTTCCCAGTTTTTTGGCAACATTAGGTACCTCGGCTTATACTCGAGTCGGCTTATACTCGAGTATATACGGTATATAGGGCCTTTTTTTATTTTGGGTGCGGGGTTCCTCTTAATATCCATACAAGACCCAAAGGGGCTGGTAATGGGCTGGGGTAGGGGTGATGGGGTAGCCATGCCATTTTTCTCAAAAATTTTCATCCATATTGCCAGGACAAGACATGACATTAAAGCCGAAAGCAGTTTTAAATGGCTTTTTTTCCTTTAGAAATGTCATTTTGTGCTGGGACAGTTCTAAACACGGGAAACACATGCCACTTCACAGGCATACTTTAGACACCCCCCAGGTATGATATTTAAAGGAATATTTCACTTTTTTTTTTCACTTTATGAATCATTAACCCCTTAACGACCGCTCACTGTATATATACGTCGGCAGAATGGCACGGACAGGCAAACTCACGTACCTGTACGTGCCTGCCTTCGTATGGGTGAGGGGTCCAATCGGACCCCCCTCCGGTACAGTGAGCGGCCGGGATCGCGTCGGGAGTGATCCGTGATGAGGGGATGGCCATTCGTTTCTGGCCACCCCCTCGCGATCGCTCCCGGCGAATGAAAAGCTTCCTCTGCCTGTGTAATGTTTACACAGGCAGGAGGAAGTGATGTCATCTCTCCTGCGGGTCTCACATATACTGAGCGCCATGCAGAGAAGACACACAGGTTAGTGCATTAAACAGCACACTGACACCAGCACACATAGGCACACGATCGCCCCCCCCAGACACCCCCAGATCACCCCCCCCAGCCCCCAGTCACAGTGTCACTGATTGCAGTGACCATTTATTTACTTATCACTGCAATCAGTGACATTTGTGACTGTAAAAGTGTCAGGGCAGTTAGTTTTAGGTCCAGTGTAGCCCCCTAACCCCCCCTAATACAGGTTTAACCCCTTGATCGCCCCCCAGGTAACCCTTTCACCCCCTTTTGCCAGTGTCACTAAGCGATCGTTTTTCTGATCGCTGTGTTTGTGTCGGTGGTGCCGATAGGTAGCCAGTTATTTTTCTTCATTTCGCCGCAGGTTTTTATAGCGTCAGGTACCCTCATATATTACCTAATAAAGGTTTAACCCCTTGATTGCCCCCCCAGGTAACCCTTTCACCAGTGATCACCATATAAGTGTTACGGGTGACGCTGGTTAGTTAGTTTGCTTTTTATAGTGTCAGGGCACCCGCCGTATATAACCCAATGAAGGTTTAACCTCCTGATCGCCCGGCGGGTGATATCAATAAAGTTTTAGCATCAGAGAGGGTCTGCGTCACACCCCAGGCAGTGTCAGGTTAGTGCCAGTAACGCTAACACCCACGCGTGAAGCATACACCTCCCTTAGTGGTATAGTATCTGAACAGATCAATATCTGATCTGATCAGATCTATACTAGCGTCCCCAGCAGTTTGAGGTTCCCAAAAACGCAGTGTTAGCGGGATCAGCCCAGATACCTGCTAGCACCTGCGTTTTGCCCCTCCGTCCTGCCCAGGCCACCCAAGTGCAGTATCGATCGATCACTGTCACTTACAAAACACAACACACATAACTGCAGCGTTCGCAGAGACAGGCCTTATCCTTGCGACTCCAGTGCTGTAGGAGGTGATTTCACCACCACAGTTAAAAAAAAACCCATATATGCCGAAGCATGGGGGACAGCAGGAGCGGAGGAGCGATTTTGCTCCTAATGCCGCGTACATACGGTCAAAATTCCGACGGAGGCTTGCCCGTGGAAAAGTCCGACCGTGTGTACGCGGCATAACTTTTGCGGGAGGATGCCCCCATGCTTCGGCATATATAAATGGTGCATGTATGCCCATCCTTAGAAGTGGGTGAATGAAGAGAGGTATTCTAATGGTGGGCATACCCACCTATCAATCTCTTTTTTTCATTCAGCCAACAGGCTGCCTGAAAAAAAATATTACAATACATGTCCAACAAGGACCAGCAACGTACTGGTATGTTGCTGGACTTTGAATGGTTATACCAGATTGATGAAAAATAATTTTGAATAACCAAAATAGTAGCGCTCAGTGTCTTACAACACAAATCTAAATATAAACCATATACACTCCGTGAGATAGTGCATAAATGCGAATGTTCATAAATATACACCCTGTAAAGAAATGTGCATACAATAAACTCATCAAGTGTCCATAACGTTCATGACAGTGATTTAAAACAATTGATATAAAGCGTTTAACTGAAAATGAGTCCATAAAAAAGTGCACAAAATAAGTCCATAAAAAGTGCATCCAAAAGTGACTTCAAATGAAGATGATGACAAATAAAACTTTCTTGTGTTTTCTTCAAACCTTCACCACACCAATGTGCTCAGTGATTCCACTCCCTAAGGACTTGCACTCACCACAAGAATATGCCTCGCACTCTCATGCTTGGCTAATCAGCTTGATTACCCCCCAGGGTATCACAAACGATTCCAAAATGATGAAATTAGGTCAGTCAAGTCTCCCACATGAAAAAACAAATGCTTCCAATAGTGAAGTATATCAAAACTTTTAATTAAAATAACACAGCACAAGTGACCATCAATGGTTACACTCACATTTAGACAGATCAAATTGGGCACTTCAAAGCAAACATTTCCAAACGCCAGGCAAGTTTATAGTAGGCTGCCGCGATGTATTGCGGTCTCGGCGGACCATATAAGCATGTATGTCTCACCCTCCTTCATGTACGCTTGCCTCTCCACTGCAATCGAATCACCGCAGACTCCCGCCCAAACACCAAACTGTATATTCGACGAGTGGTCGAAAGATCCGAACGCTGCACACCAGGTGACTGTCGTGTAGCTCCTCCCAGACTAGTTTCGTCGTAAGACTTCTTCCAATGGGGTGAGCTACACACACTTACACCTCCCTCTTTATACTCTGACCATGATTGGTTACGGTCGTATTTCCTGCTGCGCATGTGCGTATTTCCCGTCCCCATGAGCGCAATACATCGGGCATGACCCCCACAATCACAAACATGGAGGACAAGTATAAATAACATACTGTGATCTGCATCTAATCTTTAATTTGTATTCGCTGCAGGTACTATTCAGTTTAAATGTTGTGTATATCAAACGCCAATAAGTGTCTCTTCTATAATAAACAATAAAAAAACTTTTTATACTCAAATTGGCACCAGAGTACTCAGCACCTTTGAATATATATGGAATTAAAACAGGAGAATATTATATTAGAATAATATATGCGGAAAAATTTGAATAATATATGCGGAAAGATCAATTATAACTATTGTTCACCAGATATCAGAGAATTAAGTCACAAAGTAGACTAATATAACAACCTCACATGTTAGTGCGAGGCTGATCAAGATATGAAAGTTAACTAAAATCCCAACTAAAAATACATGTATATAATGAAAATTAATTTACATGTATAGTAAAATATATATCTGTACGACTAAAACTAGTCTATTTTATAGACTATAATAGATCAATGTGCACCTTGTCTCAATTTACATGTGTGTGCATGCATAGACACATTACATGCATCCTCATAAATGCACACTATGGACATACATCATTGTATAAGAGAAAATGTTTCTAAAAAAAATCAAAAAATTACTGATAAAACAGTTTAAATCGAGTTCGATATTTAGCCCTCTCGGATGGAGGCTCCTTAAAAGGAAAATCCATTTGGTTTCTCTCTGAGAGAGCTCCCTAACTCGATTCGAACCTCTCCAAGCAGGGTGTGTGCAGTCAATACCACAAAACTGTAAAAGGGTAGGGTCCTGACTGTGCTTTTCTTTGAAGTGTAGGGAGACACTATGATATCGAAATCCTTTTTTAATGTTAGCCAGGTGTTCCGATATATAAAGAAAATCAATACCTGAATCCAAGCTCATGCCGATTTCCGGTAATTTATACTTTGCCCAAGATTCATAAAAATGTTGAGAACCCCCCAGCGCGCCCAATTGTAAATGGGATAGGCTCCATTACTGCAAGGTTGGGAGAATACCTTGACCGGTTTCTCCAGCCAAGTGTTAAAATCACGAGAGCTTATCTGAAAGACACTAGTGATCTTTTACGATTGCTTGATGGGATGGAGCTTAAATCAGATGTTTCCACTTTTTTGGTGACCGCTGATGTGAGCTCGTTGTATACCATTATACAGCATGATGACGCCTTATTGGCGCTGAATTGGGCTCTTTGTAAACGGGAAGACATATCACATCTACAAAAATCTTTTTTGGGCAAGGTTTTGGATTTCTGTATGGCCCACAATTATTTTTGGTTTTATAATCAGTTTTTTTCCCAGCAAGTTGGCGTGGCTATGGGAGCCAAGTTTGCCCCCAGCCTTGCCAACCTATTTATGGCGGAATGGGAGGACAGACATGTCTTCAATGTGCTTAGACCAGAGTTGAAACTCTACAGAAGATTTATTGATGATCTCCTGTTTGTCTGGGAAGGTTCCAGACAGTCAGTTGAAGAATTCATAAGACATCTGAACAATAACACTAATAATATAGTTTTAGACTATGTTATTAGTGAGGAGGAGGTTAATTTTCTGGATCTTACGATTATGAAATCCGATAGCAGGATCAGTACCAAGGCTTACTTTAAGCCGACTGATCGGAATAGCTATTTGGCCATTGGTAGTGGACATCATCCATCTTGGATTAAAAATATTCCGAAAGGTCAAATGCTAAGGATTCATCGTAACTGCACATCAACAGATGATTATTATGTACAGGCCAATATTCTGGGAGATAAATTTGTGGAGAAAGGATATAAGGATGATACAATTAAGAATATCATTAGTGAGGTAGCACAAATTCCTAGGACACAATGTTTGAAGAAGAAGGAGGATGGTGTCACTAATAAATCATTTCAGCTAGGTTTTATTTCTGATTTTCATTATCAGTATAAAGAGGTAGAGGAGATTTTTCGCAAATATTGGCACATTGTGTGCAGAGACAGACATCTATGTGAAATTTTATCAGAAAACCCCAAGTTCATCTATAGGAGGGCACCAAATTTTGGCGATCGGGTGGTACAAAAAATTCTTGATCCACCCAAACGCCTAGAAGGTTTTTATTCATGTCGTAAATGCATCTGTTGTAGGACAGTGAAAACGGACAACAGAGGAACCACTAGTTTTACGAATAAGGATGGTGATGTTTTTGAGATTGAACAGTTCATCACATGCAATTCATCCTTTGTGGTTTATTTACTATGGTGCCCATGTGGGTTGTATTATGTGGGGAGAACTAAACGACTCTTGCGAGTGCGTATATCGGAACACCTGGCTAACATTAAAAAAGGATTTCGATATCATAGTGTCTCCCTACACTTCAAAGAAAAGCACAGTCAGGACCCTACCCTTTTACAGTTTTGTGGTATTGACTGCACACACCCTGCTTGGAGAGGTTTGAATCGAGTTAGGGAGCTCTCTCAGAGAGAAACCAAATGGATTTTCCTTTTAAGGAGCCTCCATTCGAGAGGGCTAAATATCGAACTCGATTTAAACTGTTTTATCAGTAATTTTTAGATTTTTTTTAGAAACATTTTCTCTTATACAATGATGTATGTCCATAGTGTGCATTTATGAGGATGCATGTAATGTGTCTATGCATGCACACACATGTAAATTGAGACAAGGTGGACATTGATCTATTATAGTCTATATAATAGACTAGTTTTAGTCGTACAGATATATATTTTACTATACATGTAAATTAATTTTCATTATATACATGTATTTTTAGTTGGGATTTTAGTTAACTTTCATATCTTGATCAGCCTCGCACTAACATGTGAGGTTGTTATATTAGTCTACTTTGTGACTTAATTCTCTGATATCTGGTGAACAATAGTTATAATTGATCTTTCCGCATATATTATTCAAATTTTTCCGCATATATTATTCTAATATAATATTCTCCTGTTTTAATTCCATATATATTCAAGTGTGCTGAGTACTCTGGCGCCAATTTGAGTATAAAAAGTTTTTTTATTGTTTATTATAGAAGTGACACTTATTGGTGTTTGATATACACAACATTTAAACTGAATAGTACCTGCAGCGAATACAAATTAGAGATTAGATGCAGATCACGGTATGTTATTTATACTTGTCCTCCATGTTTGTGATTGTGGGGGTCATGCCCGATGTATTGCGCTCATGGGGACGGGAAATACGCACATGCGCAGCAGGAAATACGACCGTAACCAATCATGGTCAGAGTATAAAGAGGGAGGTGTAAGTGTGTGTAGCTCACCCCATTGGAAGAAGTCTTACGACGAAACTAGTCTGGGAGGAGCTACACGACAGTCACCTGGTGTGCAGCGTTCGGATCTTTCGACCACTCGTCGAATATACAGTTTGGTGTTTGGGCGGGAGTCTGCGGTGATTCGATTGCAGTGGAGAGGCAAGCGTACATGAAGGAGGGTGAGACATACATGCTTATATGGTCCGCCGAGACCGCAATACATCGCAGCAGCCTACTCTAAACTTGCCTGGCGTTTGGAAATGTTTGCTTTGAAGTGCCCAATTTGATCTGTCTAAATGTGAGTGTAACCATTGATGGTCACTTGTGCTGTGTTATTTTAATTAAAAGTTTTGATATACTTCACTATTGGAAGCATTTGTTTTTTTATGTGGGAGACTTGACTGACCTAATTTCATCATTTTGGAATCGTTTGTGATACCCTGGGGGGTAATCAAGCTGATTAGCCAAGCATGAGAGTGCGAGGCATATTCTTGTGGTGAGTGCAAGTCCTTAGGAAGTGGAATCACTGAGCACATTGGTGTGGTGAAGGTTTGAAGAAAACACAAGAAAGTTTTATTTGTCATCATCTTTATTTGAAGTCACTTTTGGATGCACTTTTTATGGACTTATTTTGTGCACTTTTTTATGGACTCATTTTCAGTTAAACACTTTATATCAATTGTTTTAAATCACTGTCATGAACGTTATGGACACTTGATGAGTTTATTGTATGCACATTTCTTTACAGGGTGTATATTTATGAACATTCGCATTTATGCACTATCTCACGGAGTGTATATGGTTTATATTTAGATTTGTGTTGTAAGACACTGAGCGCTACTATTTTGGTTATTAAAAATTATTTTTCACTTTTTATTTTTTAAAGTAGCAGCTGATAGGGTAATTCAGTCTGAATTTATCAGACGTTTCTCCAAGGCGCAGTGGAGTGTGTTAAGGAAAGGGGGCGGTTTATTTCTTAGTACACTGTTATTTTTATATACCAGATTGATGCCTGCGGGTTTAGGTATCATCTTGGTATCCTTCTTTTCAGCCAGCGGCAGGCTTTCATGTAAAAGCAATCCTTGTGGCTAATTAGCCTCTGGACTGCTTTTACAAGCAGTGGGAGGGAATGTCCCCCCCCCCGGATATAAAAAGCGCCATTGGGAAATTGGGAAAGCATTTTATCACACTGATCTTGGTGTGGTCAGATGCTTTGAGGGCAGAGGAAAGATCTAGGGTCTAATAGATCCCAGTTTTTTCAAAAAAATTGTACCTGTCACTACCTATTGCTATCATAGGGGATATTTACATTCCCTGAGATAACAATAATTTTTTTTTTTGGAAGGAACAGTTTAAAAATAAAATAAAAAAGCAAAATGAATAATAAAAAAAAAGCACCCCTATCCCACCCTGCTCTTGTGCAATGGCGAACGCAAGCGTCGGTCTGGCGTCATATGTAAACAGCAATTGCATCATGCATGTGAGGTATCACCACGAAGGTCAGATCGAGGGCAGTCATTTTAGCAGTAGACCTCCTCTGTAAATCTAACGTGGTAACCTGTAGTTTGTCGCCACTGCGCGTTTGTGCGAAATTTAAAAGCATGTCGTGTTTGGTATCTATGTACTCGGCATAAGATCATCTTTTTAATTTCATCAAACATTTGGGCAATATAGTGTGTTTTAGTGCATATTTTTTTTTTTTTTTAAAAAGTGTATTTCCCCCCCCCCCAAAAAAAAAAAAATGCAACACCCACCATTTTAATCTGTAGGGCCTTTGCTTTAAAAAATATATATAATGTTTGGGGGTTCAACATAATTTTCTTGCAAAAAAAAATATGTTTTCATGTAAACAAAAAGTGTCAGAAAGGGCTTTGTCTTCACGTGGTTAGAAGAGTGGATGTAATCTTCCTAATGTTGTGTATAAAATGCCAGGACAGTTCAAACCCCCCCCCCAAATGACCCCATTTTGGAAAGTAGAAACCCCAAGCTATATACTGAGAGGCATGTCGAGTCCATGGAATATTTTATATGTTGACACAAGTTGCAGAAAAAAGACAATTTATTTTTTATTTTATTTTTTTTGCACAAAGTTGTCACTAAATGATATATTGCTCAAACATGCCATGGGCATATGTGGAATTGCACCCCAAAATACATTCTGTTGCTTCTCCTGAGTACGGGGATATCACATGTGTGAGACTTTTTGGGAGCCTAGCCGCATACGGGACCCCAAAACCAAGCACCGCCTTCAGGATTTCTAAGGGCGTAAATTTTTGATTTCACACCTCACTGCCTATCACAGTTTCGGAGGCCATGGAATGCTCAGATGGCACAAACCCCCCCGAATGACCCCATTTTGGAAAGTAGACACCCCAAGCTATTTGCTGAGAGGCATGGTGAGTATTTTACAGCTCTCATTTGTTTTTGAAAATGAAGAAAGAAATTTTATTTATTTTTTTATCAATTTTCAAAACTAATATTTTCTTTCTTCATTTTCAAAAACAAATGAGAGCTGTAAAATACTCACAATGCCTCTCAGCAAATAGCTTGGGGTGTCTACTTTCCAAAATGGGGTCATTTGGGGGGGGGGGGTCTGTGCTATTTTAGTGTTTTATGGCCTTCGAAACTGTGATAGGCAGTGAGGAGTGAAATAAAAAATTTGTGCCCTTAGAAATCCTGAAGGCGGTGCTTGGTTTTCGGGGTCCGTACGCGGCTAGGCTCCTAAAAAGTCCCACACGGTATCCCCGTACTCAGGAGAAGCAGCAAAATGTATTTTGGGGTGCAATTCCACCTATAACAATGGCATGTGTGAGCAATATATCATTTAGTGACAACTTTTTGTAATTTTTTTTTGTCATTATTCAATCACTTGGGACAAAAAAAAAAAAAATATTCAATGGGCTCAACATGCCTCTCAGCAATTTCCTTGGGGTGTCTACTTTCCAAAATGGGGTCATGTGGGGGGGTTTTGTACTGCCCTGCCATTTTAGCACCTCAAGAAATGAGATAGGCAGCACAGTGGTGTAGTGGTTAGCACTTTCACCTAGCAGCAAAAAGGTCGCTGGTTCGAATCCTGACCACGACACCATCTGCCTGGAGTTTACATGTTCTCTCTGTGTCTGCGTGGGTTTTCTCCGGGTACTCCGGTTTCTTCCCACACTCCAAAGACATGCTGGTAGGTTAATTGGATCTTGTCCAAATTGGCCCAGTATATATGTGTGTACAACTGTGTCCCAAGCGTGTCAAGATCCTACAGGGTAAAATGACCACACCAGCCAAGCAGACACTGGCTGCAAAAAGCGCCTAGAGGCGATTCAGTTCGCATGTGAGCGCTATACAAGTCACTCATTCATTCAAATTAAAAGCTGTGTAAATTCCAGAAAATGTACCCTAGTTTGTAGACGCTATAACTTTTGCGCAAACCAATAAATATACGCTTATTGACATTTTTTTTACTAAAGACATGTGGCTGAATACATTTTGGCCTAAATGTATGACTAAAATTGAGTTTATTCGATTTTTCTTATAACAAAGTAGAAAATATCATTTTTTTTCAAAATTTTCAGTATTTTTCTGTTTATATCGCAAAAAAAAAATTAAAATAAAAATCGCAGAGGCAATCAAATACCATTAAAAGAAAGCTCTATTTGTGGGAAGAAAAGGACGCAAATTTCGTTTGGGTACAACATTGCATGTCCGCACAATTTCCAGTTAAAGCAGCGCAGTGCCAAATTGTGAAAACACCTCTGGTCATTAAGCTGCATATTGGTCCGGTCCTTAAGTGGTTAAAATGACTGCTCCCGAACAAACGGCCATTTTTAAAACTTATTTTTGCATTGATACATGTCCCCTGAGGCAGAACCCGGGTCCCCAAACCCTTTTTAGGACAATAACATGCATATTAGCCGTTATAATTAGCACTTTAGATTTCGAACGTTCGCGTCCATTGTATTTAATAGGGTTCTAACATTCGCGCAAACTTTCGGTCCGTTCGCAGGTTCTGGTGCAAACCAGGGGGTGTTCGGCTCATCCCTATTCCTTACCAATCAATGATCTCATGTTTGAGAAACATGATATCATCCAGTGATAGAATCTGGTGCAGGTTTATATTTAAATTCACTTTTATTTTAAATTTCATATACCGGTATTATGGGTACAATATCCAATATATATATATTTTTTACATTATACATTGTATATTTAATATGTATTAAAATAATTTTTTAGAAGCTTTAGTATTTTAGGTAACTAGGATTTCATGCACTCTTTCAATCATATTGGTTGAATAGGTGCATTACACATAGAATGCCACTTATGTCCATCTTAGGCTGATGTTATGCGGCTGGTTCATATCATCTAGCAATAATCTATTTTTTATGGTGTGAATATGTATGATGCGAGTGTCACATATTCTACGATCGCTTATAATCATCGAGTGTGTTGTTTACATTATGCGGAGGAACAGGTACTGAGGCTGGATCTAGATCTTACCACTCCCCCCAATGTTCGATTGACAGCTGCATAAAAGGTCAGACATACGTAGCCCAGCACGCTTCCTGATGACGTGCAATACGAAACGGCTGTCGAGGCGACGCTACTTCCGGTCCCGCTGGCTCTCTCCCTGTGGAAGGTGGAACGCACGCCGGATCGTCTCCATTCGGCCAAACAACTCTACTATTTCGTGCTTTTCAACCTCAGTACCAGGTCTGTGGCACTATGTAAGTAAGAGGGCATTTGGCTGTCATTTTTATTCATATCTTTTATTAAAACAGGATTACACTATTTGCCATTTTTATCCGTACTAGCAAGTGGTTTTGCTACAAGCGCTAAATGACTCCTTTTTAGTTAAAAGAGTCAACTATTTCTGGTAAGCTGCTACAATTACCTTGAGCACTATCGGGTGTTATCACATAAGTTGGTGAAGGTTGTCACTGCAAGATTTAAAACGTTTGGATCAAGCTGTTTATACGGATTACTTTCAAGATCACAACATGTTTTGAATCTATGGACTATTGGGACACTTTAGTTGACTATTGATTTGGACATTGGTCACATATTATAATACAATTTTGCTGTTGCTAGCATTCATTATATTCATTTTTATATATATCTTTTGCACCTAATCAGGTGTGTCTTTTTTATCTAGGTGCACTGTGTTTGAGTTGACCACTAACTTTAAATAGTGCCAGCTGGCACACACAGTTTACATAGGCAGGCTGGTGTATTAATTTGTTTAATTTAAGTAGATATTTGTATTATATCACATTATTGTTTTCAGCACCCCCACTATATTTGCACTTTGCATGTATAATTTTTTACACTCAATAGCACTAGCAGCCGGCGTGATGCTGGAACAATGACTCAGTCCCCTCCAAGAACCAAGTTAAGGAGATCCCTCCTTTTTGAGCAGCAAACAGCTCCTCTAAGGCAGTCCGTGAAGCTAGGAATCCTTATATCTGACAGGTCACCAGGCCTTTCCCAAGTTAGAAATCTTTATCACTACCCTCTTGTTATGGGATTGATCCTCCCCCGGTTCCCCTTCAGTCAGAGCGGTCACCCCTCCAAGGTTCCCTGGGTTTCCTCAGCTTCTTCTATGGACTCAGTCAAAGGTACTGAGCCCATCCGGAAGTCCGTAGTCTCGAGCTAAAGGTGCCCGAGACTCCTCGATCATGATGGGGCGCACCCCCCTGGAGGGGTAGCTCCCTCCTCGCATAAAATGGCCCCGGGAAATCACTCTCCTCCAGGCATGGGCCCCAGGAATTGCTTTCCTCTGGGCATGTGCCCCGGGAATTGCTCTCTGTGTAATGGTGTCTGCTCCTTATATATCCTCTCCCGGCATGCTCAGCAGGCCAGAACCACCCACCAATGGCAGCCGAGAAAAGACATCTAATATCCACTCCATCACCTGTGGTTCAACCCCGGGTATAGGTGACAACACCACCTATATGACCAAAGGGGAACTGCACGCCAGATGACACAGCAGCAAAGCAGAGTCCAAACAATCAAAAGACCCGAGCTAACTATTGCTCTGATCACCCCTAAATTTAGGTATAGCAGAGTTTAATTTGGGGACCCCGCTACATATATACATTATATATATATATATATATATATATATATATATACACACACACACACACACACACTCTGCATTCAGTTCAGTGTAGTCTATATATACAGTGCATTCGGTGGTGTATAGTGTCTAATACACTTCAGGCAGTGTACACAGTATAATACAGTGTAGTGTGATGTTGCAAAACAAAAAATACATCATGTCCGAAGGCCACCAAGGAGAGGCAGACATTCACAGGTCACTAAAAGAGGGCATGCAGCCTCTGTGTCTACAGTCAACAGTGGTGGTTGTAGACATGGTGTACCCTCTGTAGGTGGCCGTGGGGCACGCTTGTCCTTTTTTTCTGCTGCTGGCCGTGTTATTGACCCACAACATGCAGAAGAGTTGGTGGAGTGGATAACTAAGCCATCCTCATTTACCTCATCCTCTGTCACCTATGCTCAGAGTAGTTTGCCTTCTAGCGAAGCTGTCAAAGCAGCCTATTCCACCAGCTCCTTGTCCACAGTCACTCCTTCTAGCATGATGGTGAGGCTACGGAAGGAGTCCCCAGAATTATTCGACCACAGTATCGGTTATATGCTGCTGGAGGATATGCAGTGATTTAAAGGCTCTGATGTTGGTTCACAGGTTGAGGAAGGGAGTAACGTGAGCCTAGAGAGAGGGGGTGCCACAGCTGCAGCATGCTGCCAAGTTTTCTCCAGTGACGAGGAGGGAGGGGATGATGAGGTAACTAACTACTAGGGTGCCTGAGAGAAGAGAGGAGGAGGAAGACGTACAACTCCAACGAGGCAGGGTGTCCTCTAGGGGGCATCTTAAGGACAGCCACCCTATTGTATCACACCGCAGAGCTCCGTAGGTGCAGGGCGCTGCTGACTCCCTGCTGACTTTTGGTGTGGGCCTTTTTTGACACGTGAGCAGCAGATCGCACTGTTGCTGTTTGCAACCTATGTCTGAAGCGGCTCAAGCGTGGCAAGAACAGCAGCTGCTTGGGCACCACATGCTTGATCAGACATATGATGACCTTCCATCCAGTCTATTGGCAACAGCACTTGAAATACCCACATTATAGAAAAATGCAGACTTCTCCTTGCTCCTCATCTGGGATCTCCAACCCTACTATACCTCCAGTCCTCTCAAAAACCTGCACTGAGAGGAATGAAGGTATAGCAATAGGTGTTCCAAGTACTTGCATCCAATCTGTTAGCAGTACACCACCAATTGATTTTAGCAGGCAAATTTCCCTACCCCAGTTGCTGAACCGCAAAAAGAAATTTGGTCCCAGGCATCCACATGCTCAGCATCTAAATGCTAGCTTGGCCAAATTGCTAGCACTGCAACTGCTGCCTTTTCAGCTGGTAGACTCTGCCCCCTTTCGTTAATTTGTGGATTGTCTTGTACCTCATTGGCAGGTTCCAAAATGCCATTTCTTTTCACAGAAGGCCATTCCGGCTCTCTACCGGTATGTGGAAGACAATGTTTTGGGACGGTCAGCAGTAATATTCATATTACCACTGACTCATGGTCCAGCAGGCATTGGCAGGGACGTTACCTTTCCTTCATGGTGCGCTGGGTAACTCTGCTGGCAACTGGGAAGGATGCAGGACAGGGTTCAGTGTTGTTGGAGCTTGTTCCGCCACCACGCCTCGAAAATGCTAGTGGTGATTCTGCCACAGCTCTCTCCTCCACCCCGTTCTCTTCTTCTTCCTCTATGGCCTTTTCTGCAGATTTGTCCTCTGAACCAGCAGTGCTCCATAAGCGTTCAAGGGGCAATGCAAGCAGTCAGGCTAAAAGATGCCATGCAGCGCTTGAGTTGGTCTGCCTAGGGACAGGAGCCACACTGGGGCAGAGATTCTGTCAGCTCTGCAGGGGCAGGCTCAGAGGTGGTTGACGCCACGCCAGCTTCAGCCAGAAATGGTTGTATGCGACAATGGCACCAACATTCTCTCCACCCTCCGACAGGGACACTTGACCCATGTTCCATGTTTGGCACACGTCCTGAATTTGGTGGTGCAGCGCTTCTTGACCAGGTACCCAGGCTTGCAAGATCTCCTGAGGCAGACCAGAAAAATCTGTGGTCATTTCCACTGGTCATACAATGCCAGTGCTTGGCTGGCTGACATTTAAAGGGAATGCAACCTGCCCAACAACCGCCCCACCAGGTGGAACTCAACATTGGCAATGCTGCATCGGCTGCACTGTCCTGTCACCATTTGAGGAGGCTTACAGGGCTTACAGTGTCCTGGCACCACCAAGACCAGAGACCCAATTTTTCTAACCCTGTTTAACAGGGCCATGTAATTACAATTTTTGATATATTTCACAGCAGGGCCCGTTCCTGCGCCAAACAAGAGTAACTGTGAGGGGCTACAGTGTTCTGGCACCACCAACACCAAAGGCCCAATTATTCTGCCCCTGTTTAACCATTTCAGCCCCGGAAGGTTTTACCCCCTTCCTGACCAGAGCACTTTACAATTTGGCACTGCTTCGCTTTAACTGGTAATTGCGCGGTCATGCAATGCTGTACCCAAATGAAATTTGCGTCCTTTTTCCCCACAAATAGAGCTTTCTTTTGATGGTATTTGATTGCCTCTGCGATTTTTTTTTTGCAATATAAATGGGAAAAAAATGAAAACTTTGAAAAAAAATTATATTTTCTACTTTTTGTTATAAAAAAATCCAATAAACTCAATTTTAGTCATTTACATTTAGGCCAAATGTATTCAGCCACAGGTCTTTGGTAAAAAAAAGTCAATACGCATATATTTATTGGTTTGCGCAAAAGTTATACCGTCTACAAACTAGGGTACATTTTCTGAAATTAAGCAGCTTTTAGTTTGACTCCCTATCTCATTTCTTGAGGTGCTAAAATGGCAGGGCAGTACAACCTCCCCCAAATTACCCATTTTGGAAAGTAGACACCCCAAGAAAATTGTTGAGAGGCATGTTGAGCCCATTGAATTTATTTTTTGTCACAAGTGATTGAAAAATGACAAAAAAAAAAAATATTACACAAAGTTATCAATAAATTATATATTGCTCACACGTACCATGGTTATATGTAGAATTACACCCCAAAATACATTGTGCTGCTTCTCCTGAGTACAAGGCTACCTCATTGTGAGACTTTTTGGGAGCCTAGCCGTGTACAGGACCCTGAAAACCAAGCACCGCCTTCAGGATTTCTAAGGGCGTACATTTTTTATTTAACTCCTCACTACCTATCACAGTTTCGAAGGCCATAAAATGCCAAGATAGCACAAACCCCCCCCCCATGACCCCATTTTGCAAAGTAGGCACCCCAAGCTATTTGCTGATGGGCATGTTGAGTCCATGGAATATGTGATGTTTTGCCACAAGTTGAGGGAAAATCACAAATGATTTTTATTTTTTTTGCACAAAAATTGTCACTAAATGATATTTCTTGTTCATACATCACGGGACACAGAGCAGCATAGTCATTACTATGTGGGTTATATAGAATTACCTTCAGGTGCTGGCACTGGCAACTTCCAAAACAGGAAGTACCCTCCCCTATATAAGCCCCTCCCATCCGGGAGTACCTCAGTTTTTTGCCAGTGTCTAAGGTGTTGGCCAAGGTTAACATGTATTCATCTGGGCTTGTGTACAGGTTCTCTGGGCCTTAGCAAGCTATTCCGGATCCGACCAAAAAAGCTTCATAGCTAAACGGTCGGTACCCGGGCCTTGCAGAGAAGAGCAGGGTTTTGCCTGTAATGCCTCTCTTAGGAGGGCTGGACCCTGGGATCCAGAGCTCTGGTCATACCCAAAACCAAGAGGCTATCTGTGCAGGGTGCTATACAGGTCCAGGGGAGTGGAATCCTTGGGAACCTGGTCCCTGAAGGTCTAGTACAATGCCTGCCGTGAGAGGTGAAGTTTGGGCTTCTGTGGACCAAACAAAGTCCTGCGGCGGGGAAAAGGTAAGTGGGGGCCCCTCAGGAACTTGGTTCTATTGAGGGGACCCCCAAGCCTAATATGTCTTTCTGCCTGTTACCTAAAGGGTATTCCCGCTAATAGCTGTATATGCCTAAGAAATCCTAGAAATGTTTTTTCATAAGGGAAGTTTTTAAAAAACTGTAAACCTGGAAATGTTTTTTCATAAAGGAGGTTTTAAAAAAAAAAAAAAAAAAAGACAAAGGTGCGGTACCTGTGTTTGTCCACTAGAGGCCGCTGTGGAACGTCTTTTTTCTTGGGACTATTCCTTCCATGGTGAAAGTCCAGGCAGATGAGTGAGCTCTCTATCAGGGAAGCTGCATTCCTCTGTCATGCTGCCAAGTAGTTTCCTTCCATCCCCGAGTCCTGGTGAAACAGGGACCCTGGCTCCTCTCCCTACATGGCGCCAAGAGCGCACACGTGCACGCGCGCGCGCGCACACATGCTTTCCTTTTATAAGGTTTAGCTTCAAAAAAGGGGGCGGAGCCTGGCGGATGACGCACTCTGTGCGCCCAGCGCTTCTGCGCATGTGCGGGCGTCCCAGCAAGATAAAAGGACTCAGTCCACGCTGCTTGCTATGGACACAGAGCATGAAAAGGAGCTGGTAGCATGGTATAGGGGCTTACAGCGGGCGGTTGATACAGGCATCCCCAGAAAGATGCATTAGTAGACACCCACTGATGTACATAGCAGCAAATTGCATTAGACTATTTCAGTAAGGGGTGTATTGCGGCTGGAATACCTCAGCTTTGAACTAAGGAATATGCCGCCTAAAAAACTCCGAGATATACCTCTCAGGAAGTGTAGGGGGTCTCCATCGGGCTCTGAGGATCTGGGGCAGTCATCTGCACCCTCCTCCCCTGAGAAATCAGAGGTTAATACCCATAAGGAACCCCCGGGAGTGCCAGGTACTGCGGCTGTCCTCAGTCCACCTGCTCCTGCATATATTACAGAGGAGGTTTTTTCCTCAACTCTGGAGGGATTGGAGCAGAGATTGGCAGCATTGATCGCTTCTTCTCTACAGGAAAGAAAGCGCGCCAGATCTCCATCACCTCCATTAGAGTGCCTGTTGGCAGAGCAACAGTCCCAGGAAGGGACCGACCTACCTGAAGGGGATCAGGAGGAGGTTAGCTCTGTTTTTGAGGAATCGACAGTAGATGAACCATTTTCAGCATCGCAGGCTGAAAGATTGTGGGTCCAGACCCTAACTGACATGGTTCGATCTGCATTTAAAATGCCTCTTGTTGAACCATCAACTACTGCTGTCTCCTCATTGGGGTCGCTAAAAGCTCCCCAGGTTAATTGCTCCTTTCCAATACATCCATTATTGGAAGGACTTATATACCAGGACTGGGAACATCCTGATAAACTATTTGTTCCGTCTAAAAGGTTTCCGGTGATCTATCCCATGGAGGAAAGGTTCACCCAGAGATGGAATGTTCCTACGGTGGATGCAGCCATCTCTTCTGTGAACAAATCACTGACATGTCCAGTAGATAATGTTCAAATGTTCAAAGATCCAGTGGATAAAAAATTGGAATCTTTATTAAAATCTGCTTTTTCCACAGCAGGGGCTGTTACACAGCCAGCAGTGGCAGCTATTGGGGTCTGCCAAGCTTTAAAGGATCAAATGAAAATGGTCCTGAGGGATTTGCCAGACCAGCAGGCCCAGGCTCTGGCTGATCTGCCTAGAGCATTATGCTTTGCGGTTGACGCCATCAAGGATTCTATCCATCAGGCCTCCCGCCTCACGCTGTCTTTGGTACATATGCGTAGGCTTCTGTGGCTCAAAAACTGGTCTGCTGAAGCTCCCTGTAAGAAGCTCTTAGTTAGCTTCCCATTTCATGGGGAACGCCTTTTTGGCGAAGACCTGGATAAGTATATCCAGAAGATTTCCAGTGGTAAAAGTACTCTCTTACCGAGTAAAAAGAGGTCTAGGGGTCCATCTTTTAAGAGGACTACCTCTCCTATCCCTGCGACGTCTGCTACTAAGCAGTTCCGACGGCCTCCTCGGTCAAACTCAGGAGGTAAAAATCAGGGACAGCCACAGGGTAATAAAAAGCCCTGGATCCGAAGAGGTACTAAACCAGCCTCCAAGTCAAGCCTATGAAGGGCTGCCCCCACTCAAACGGGTGGGGGGAAGACTTCAGTTGTTCGCAGAGACCTGGCGGGAGACGATCAAAGACAGATGGGTGCTCTCCGCAGTAACTCTGGGATACAAGTTGGAGTTAAAAGAGTCTCCTCCATCCCATTTTATGTGGTCAGGCATGCCAAGAGACCCTCTGAAAAGAGGGTCTCTCCTATTGGCGTTAGAACAACTATTGCTCCAAGGAGTAATTATGGAGGTTCCTATGGAAGAGTGGGGGTTGGGTTTCTACTCAAACCTTTTCACAGTCCCGAAGCCAAACGGGGACATAAGACCCATATTGGACCTAAAGAGTCTAAACAAATTTCTAAACGTCCGGTCTTTCCGGATGGAGTCGATCCGATCGGTCACCGCTGCCCTACAAGGGGAGGAATGGTTAGCCTCGATCGACATCAAAGATGCTTACTTGCATGTTCCCATCTTTCCAGGTCATCAAAAATTCCTACGCTTTGCAGTAGAAGGGCGCCATTTTCAGTTCAGAGCCTTACCATTCGGTCTGGCCACAGCACCACGAGTGTTCACAAAAATTCTGGCCCCACTGTTGGCCGATCTAAGAACACGGGGTGTAACGATAATGGCATACCTAGACGACCTGTTGTTGATGGACCACTCAGTTGCCAAGCTAGAAGTGGTAATTGTCGATACAATCAAGTATCTAGAGTCTCACGGTTGGGTCATCAACCTGGACAAGTCAGCCCTACAGCCAGTGAAAAACCTGGTATATCTAGGGCTACGGCTGGATTCAGACCAGAGGAAGATTTTCTTACCTCTAGACAAGGTATCCTCTTTGAGGGCCTTGGTCCGTCTGCTTTGTGCAAAAAGACAGCCGTCCATACGCCTGTGCATGAGGCTGCTAGGAAAGATGGTAGCATCATTCGAAGCTGTACCATACGCCCAATTCCACTCAAGGAATTTACAAAGGGCCATATTGTCAGCCTGGAACGGAAAAGTTCAGGCTCTAGACTTCCCGATGGCTTTGTCCCCTTCCGTTCGGAAGAGTCTCTGCTGGTGGTTGATCCCCCAGAATCTCCAGAAGGGAAAACCCTTCAGCCCGATATCTTGGAAGGTGGTCACTACAGATGCCAGCCTTATAGGCTGGGGGGCAGTACTGGAGCAATGGTCTCTCCAGGGCAGATGGTCAAATGTAGTAAAAACCCTGCCCATCAATCTCTTAGAGATACGAGCAGCCCGGTACGCCCTAGTAGCCTGGACATCCAGACTCCAAGGGTCCCCTGTCAGAATTCAATCAGACAATGCCACAGCAGTGGCATATATCAATCATCAGGGAGGCACCAGGAGTCGTGCAGCCCAGAGGGAAGTAAGTCACATCCTGGAATGGGCAGAAAAGCATGTCCCATGTATATCAGCTGTCTTCATTCCAGGGGTGGAGAATTGGAAGGTGGACTTTCTGAGTCGCCAACAGTTATGCCCAGGGGAATGGTCCCTTCATCCCGAGGTCTTCCGAGCAATATGTCAGCGGTGGGGAACACCGGATGTAGATCTGCTAGCATCCAGATTCAACGCAAAGGTGGACAGATTTGTCTCCCGGACAAGGGATCCCCTCGCTTGCGGCTCGGATGCTCTGGTGTTCCCTTGGGATCAGTTCAGACTGATATATGCATTCCCTCCGCTACAATTGTTGCCTCGACTCCTTCGCAGAGTCAGGTTGGAGAAGAAGCCGGTGATCCTGGTGGCTCCAGCGTGGCCCCGAAGGGCCTGGTACGCGGAGATCATCAAAATGTCTGTGGGGAGTCCTTGGACCCTTCCACGTCGTCCGGACCTGCTTTCGCAAGGACCGATATACCACCCTTCCTTACTAACTCTAAGTTTAACGGCCTGGCTATTGAATCCCACATCCTAAAGAAGAGAGGTCTCTCTAACTCTGTGGTATCAACTATAATCAATGCCAGGAAGCCTGTATCCAGGCAGATCTACTATAGAGTTTGGAAGGCGTACATCACTTGGTGCGAGGCCAGAAAATGGCATCCACGTAAGTACGTTATAGGCAGAATTCTGGACTTCCTGCAGTGGGCTGTAGACAGGAAGTTTGCCTTAAGTACTATCAAGGGCCAGGTTTCGGCCTTGTCAATACTATTTCAAAGGCCCCTGGCTATGCATTCACTTGTCAAATCCTTTATGCAAGGTGTGACTCGTATTATTCCACCGATTAAGGCTCCCATATGCCCATGGGATCTAAATTTGGTTCTGTCGGTTCTGCAGAAGCAGCCATTTGAACCTTTGCGGCACATTTCCTTGGTTCTACTCACCAGGAAATTGATATTTTTAGTAGCCATATGCTCGGCTAGAAGAGTGTCGGAATTAGCCGCCATGTCCTGTAAAGAGCCATATCTGGTTATCCATAAGGACATAGTAGTATTACGTCCTCACCCAGCCTTTCTTCCTAAGGTGGTATTGAGGTTTCACTTGAACCAGGATGTGGTTCTTCCTTCTTTTTTCCCCAAACCAAGCTCGGTAGAGGAAAAGTTATTGCATTCTTTGGATGTAGTAAGAGCAGTTAAAGCTTATCTAAAAGCCACTGCTCAGATTCGTAGAACGGATTCTTTGTTTGTTCTGCCGGAAGGCCCCAGAAAGGGTCAGGCAGCATCAAAATCTACTTTAGCCAAGTGGATTCGACAGGTCATAATACAAGCCTATGGCTTGAGAAGTAGACCGCCTCCGTTCAAAGTTAGGGCGCACTCCACGAGAGCAGTTGGAACTTCATGGGCAGTGCATCACCAGGCCTCCCTGGCGCAAATTTGTAAGGCCGCAACATGGTCTTCAGTACACACGTTTACTAGGTTCTACCAGGTGGACGTTAGAAGTCAGGAGGATGTCGCCTTTGGGCGCAGTGTGTTGCAGGCCGCAAAAGATCCTCATGCCTGATGGCGCCCAGCTTATGTATGGTGTATCCCCCCCCTCATGTGGCATTGCTTTGGGACGTCCCACATAGTAATGACTATGCTGCTCTGTGTCCCGTGATGTATGAACAAGAAAGTAGGATTTTTAAAACAGCTTACCTGTAAAATCCTTTTCTTGGAGTACATCACGGGACACAGAGCTCCCACCCCTCTTTTGGGGACACGTATTGCTTTGCTACAAAACTGAGGTACTCCCGGATGGGAGGGGCTTATATAGGGGAGGGTACTTCCTGTTTTGGAAGTTGCCAGTGCCAGCACCTGAAGGTAATTCTATATAACCCACATAGTAATGACTATGCTGCTCTGTGTCCCGTGATGTACTCCAAGAAAAGGATTTTACAGGTAAGCTGTTTTAAAAATCCTACTATTCAAACATGCCATGGGCATATGTGAAATTACAACCCAAAATACATTCTGCTGCTTCTCTTGAGTACGGAGATACTACATGTGTAATTGTCTGTACACACGGTCGGGATTTCCGACAGGAAAAAGTCAGTCGGGAATCCCGACGGGAAAAAAGAGAACCAGCTCTCTATCTTTTGCCGGCCATTTTCCTGTTGGAAAAAGTCAGATGGAGCATACACATGGTCGGGATTCCCGACCAAAAGCTCTCATCTGACTTTTTTCAACAGGAAAACCGATCATGTGTATGTTAGACTTTTTTGGAGCCTAGCTGTGTACAGGACCCCAAAAACCAATCACCACCTTCAGGTTTTCTAAGGGCCCTTTCACGCGTACGGATCCCGTGAGGATCCGTCCTTTAACATCCGCTTGCTCATCGGGGATCGCTCCGTTGATCCCCGCTGAGCCGGCAGATGGCAGGGCGGTCCCTGCACACTGTGCAGGGACTGCCCTGTCAGACCTCTATGGGGGGATCGGATGAACCTGGCCGTCTGTCCATGTTCATCCGATCCGCAGACAGATGGAAAAATAGGATTTTCCTCCGTCTGAAGAAACGGAGCATGGTGGGGACTGATGAGATCGGATGTCAGCGGATGTTCATCCGCTGACATCCGCAATCCCATAGGGATACATGTATGTCCGTTTTTTATCCAAAAACGGATGGTGAAAAACGGACATACGGTCCGCATGTGTGAAAGGGCCCTAAGGGCGTAAAATGGTTATTTCACTTGCTCACTACCTATCACAGTTTCGGAGGCCATGAAATGTCAAGATAGCACAAACCCCCACAAATGACCCCATCTTGGAAAGAAGACACTTCAAGCTATTTGCTGAGAGGCATGTTGAGTCCATAGAATATTTGATATTTTGCCACAAGTTTCGGGACTTTATTTTTATTTTCTACACAAAGTTGTCACAAAATAATATATTGTTCAAACATGGCATGGTTATATGTGGAATTACACCCCAAAATACATTCTGCTGCTTCTCCTGAGTATGGGGATACCATGTGTGCATGTATGGGACTTTTTGGCAGTCTAACCGCGTATAGGACCCCGAAAACCAATCACCACCTTCAGGCATTCTAAGGGCGTACATTTTTTATTTCACTCCTCACTACCTATAACAGTTTCGGAGGCCATGAAATGCCCAGATAGCACAAACCCCCCCCCAAATGACCCCATTTTGGAAAGTAGACAACCCAAGCAGGGCCGGCTTTAACGCAGGGCAAAAGGGGCATATGCCCAAGGCCCTGTCATTGTTGGGGGGCCCTGCGATGAGCCCCCCCTTGAGCCCCGCGCTGCCCGCTGGAGTTCGGCCACCTCCGGTGCTGGTCACATGCTGGTTGCTCGCTACTGTCACTTGGAAATACACAAGCACTGCTTGTGTATTTCCAAGTGACAGCGCTCCTCTCCCGGCGGCTGCTTTCATCCCTCGGGTATACACACACATTTATCTATGAGAGCAGACTCAGGAGAGGAGGAAGGGGGCAGGGACTCTGCACAGAGGAAGCTGCTTCTGAGACTGGTAGGCTGCACGGACATCGGAGGACAACATGCTGTGAGTAGCATTTGGGACAGAGGAAAACTCTGTAATGGAATCCGGGGGGACTTTATGGGAGGAGAGCCTTGTACTTAGGGGGAGTGGAGCTCTGTACTCTGTACACCCACCTCAGTCCTGCACTCTGCACCCACCTCCCTCTGCACCCACCTCCCTCTTCACTAGGGTTGCCACATCACCCCTTTAATCCAGGACACATATTAATTACACAGGTTCTGAGGCTGATTTAATGCAGATTAGGTACCAAGAGAGTTTAATTAACACCTTAATCATCCACAGAACCTGTGTAATTAATGTGTATCCTGGATTAAATGGATGATTTGGCAACCCACCTCCCTCTGCACCCTGTACATAGTGCACCCCTCAATGCTAGTGCAGTTTGGCCACACCTTCAATTTGCACTGAGAGGTTATGATGTGTAGTAACCTCTAGCAACTATTCAGTGAGCAATATTGATTTGCAGTAACCTCTAGAATCCAGTAATGATGTTCTGTAACCTCTAGCAACTAATCTGTGAGCTGTAATGATGTGTTGTAATCTCTGGCAGCCAATCACAATCGCTGCCTGATCTGCTGCAGTAAACTCCTTTTGAGTCTAGCTAAGGGGGCCCCAATAAAATCTTTTCCCAGGGTCCAATGAATGTTAGACGGCCCTGACCCCAAGCTCTTTGCTCACAGGCATGTTGAGTATTTTTGCAGATCTCGCTTATTGTCACAAAGTTTTGAGAATTTAAAAAAGAAAAAAGAAAAAGAAAAATGTATTTCCTTTCTTAATTTTAAAAAATAAATGAGAGCTGCAAAATACTCACAATGCCTCTTAGCAAATACCTTGGGGTGTCTACTTTCCAAAATTGGATCATTTGGGGGGGTTGTGTGCTATATGGACATTTCATGGCCTCCTTAACTGTGATGGGTAGTGAGGAGTAAAATCAAAATTTTACGCCTTTAGAAAGCCTGAAGGCGGTGCTTGGATTTTGGGGTCCTGTACGTGGCTAGGCTCCCAAAAAGTCTCACACATGTGGTATCCCCATACTCGGTAGAAGCAGAAGAATGTATTTTGGGGTGTAATTCCACATAAAACCATGCTATGTTTGAACAATATATAATTTAGTGACAACTTTGTGTAAAAAAAAATATAATTTCCTGAAACTTGTGGCAAAATATCAAATATTCCATGGACATAACATGCTTCTCAGGAAAAAGCTTGAAGTGTTTTCTTTCCAAAATGGTGTAATTTGTGTTTTTTTTTTGCTATCTTGACACTTCAGGGCCTCCCTAACTGTGATAGGTAGTGAGGAAGTGAAATCACCATTTTACGCCTTTAGAAAGCCTGAACGTGGTGATTGGTTTTTGGGGTCCTGTACACGGCTAGGCTCCCAAAAAGTTTTACACATGTGGTATCCCCGTACTCAGGAGAAGCAGCAGAATGTATTTTGGGGTGTAATTCCACATATACCCATGGCATTTACATCAACTTTGTGCAAAAAAATAATTTCTTCCAAACTTGAGGTTAAAAATTTAAAATATTCCATGTACTCAACATGCCTATCAGCAAATAGCTTGCGGTGTCTACTTTACAAAAATGGGTCATTTGGAGGGGCTTTGACCTGTCCTGGCAATTTATGCACAACATTAGAAGCTTATGTCACACATCACCCACTTTTCTAGCCACTTGAAGACAAAGTCCTTTCTGACACTTCGTTTACATTATTTTTTTTTTTTTTTTGCTAGAATAAAACTTTGAACCCCCAAAAATGATATTTTTTTTAAAGCAAAGGCCCTACAGATTAAAATGGTGGGTGTTGTAACTTTTTTTTCACACAGTATTTGCACAGCGATTTTTTTTTAAATGCAATTTGTTTGGAAAAAAACACTTTATTTTTATTTTAATGCACTAAAACACACTATATTGCCCAAATGTTTGATGAAATAAAAGATGATCTTATGCCGAGTACATGGATACCAAACACGACATGCTTTAAAATTGCGCACAAACGTGCAGCGGCAACAAACTAAATACATTTTTAAAAGCCTTTAAAATCCTTTACAGGTTACCACTTTAGATTTACAGAGGAGGTCTACGATTAAAATTACTGCCCTAGATCTGATCTTCGCTGTGATACCTCACATGCATGGAGCAATTGCTGTTTATACATATGACACCAGACCGACGCTTGCGTTTGCCTTTGCACGTGAGCACACGGGTGCTGTTTTTTTGTATTATTTATTTTGCTTTTTTGTTTCATTTTTAAACTGTTCCTTTCTTCTTCTTTTTTATCATTTTTATTGTTATCTCAGGGATTGTAAATATCCCCTATGATAGCAATAGGTAGTGACAGGTACTCTTTTTAAAAAAAAAATGGGATCCAGTAGACCCTAGATCTCTCCTTTGCCCTCAAAGCATCTGACCACACCAAGATCGGTGTGATAAAATGCTTTCCCCATTTCCCAATGGTGCTGTTTATATCCGGCGAAACCTAAGTCATGAAATACTCGTAGCTTCCGGGTTCTTAGGCCATAGAGATGATTGGAGCCATCCTGGTCTCCGATCAGCTCTATGGTCAGCTGGCGGAACCACCGGCTGCCTTCTCAGGTTCCCTGTTGGGACAGGAGAGTCTGAGAGAACCATTGAAGATGGTGGGAGGGGGGTCGTTCCCTTGTAAAAGCAGTCTAGAGGCTAATTAGCCACTAGGATTGCTTTTACATGAAAGCCGACCACTGGATGAAAAGAATGATACCAAGATGATACCTAAACCTGCAGGCATCACTCTGGTATAACCACTCAAAGTCCAGAAACATACCAGTACGTTGCAGGTCCTTGTTGGGCATATATTGTAATCTTTTTCTTCCATGCAACCTGTGGACTGAACGAAAAAAAGAGATCAGTGGGTATGCCCACCATTAGAGTACGGCTCTTCAACCACCCACATGCACCATTTTTTTTTTTAACTGTGATGGTGAAATCACCTCCTACAGCGCTGGAATCGCTGATTTACGTATCGTGGGAGCAAACGCTGTTGCTGTCAAAATAAATAAATCAGTGCTGAAGCTGAATGGTGAACCTGCTAAGCAAATGATGGTTAACAATAAAACAAAGTAATATTACAGTAACAGTAAGACATACCATACCTGCAAAGCAAATTTTTAACGCAATCTGTGCCTAAAAAATATGTGCCGAGGCATGGCGGGCAATCCGCCCCTAATGTTAGGAGCAAATCACCCCTGCCCTTAAGCTTCGGCATATATGCTCTTTTTTGTTCTAAAAGAATAGAAGAAGTATAAAAGAATTGCATACCTGAAAAGCAAACATGATAGAACATAGTAACAATAAAACATTGCAGTTAAGCATAGAATACAGTAAAAAAGAGCAGAATAGAGAGAAAATAGAAAGAGAGAACAATAAAACAACAACTATTTTTTTTTGTTACACTTTTATTTGCAACTGTAACTGTAACGGTTGTGGTTGTAACGGTTGTGCAGGTTGTAATGGTTCCAGGTTTGGGTCTCTAAAAATGCAATGGCATCTTTGGAGACCCTGTGAAAGGGTGTCCTAGTCTGTGCAGTGCTGTACTCTATGCTAATACTCCACTAGTGTATGGTAGCGTTCAAAACATTCACCAATGCAAAGACCAGGATGGTCAGGACAGGAGGGACAATAATAGCGGGTGTCACGCCTATATCCACGCTTTCTACAGACACAAATTTTTCTTTGGGTGGCTCGTTGGGTAGGGGTACCAGGGAGGACATACGGAAAATGCCTCCCATGCAGCCGGCTTA
The DNA here is from genome assembly GCA_029206835.1 of Rana muscosa. NCBI lineage: Eukaryota > Metazoa > Chordata > Amphibia > Anura > Ranidae > Rana > Rana muscosa. Next base: position 519,885,738 of record CM055122.1, on the reverse strand, counting down.
CTGCATTTGCGTTGGGAAGGTGGGGCACAGCACCGTCTGGAAACAGAAGAGCTGTGACGATCTCTTCCTGGAATTTAAGGAAGGATACAGTTTATCCTGACGCTTTGTATAGCACATAAGCGTTCAGCAGAGCCAATTGGAATAAGTATACAGACACTTTTTTTTATACCATCATCTGGCCTTGCGGGCCATTAGGTACGGCACCAACAACTGGTCGTTGAGGTCCGCCCCTCCCATATTAAGGTTATATTCATGAACACAGAGGGGTTTCTCCACAACACCAGTCGCCATAGGAATTTGGACCGTCATGTCTACGTGAAGGGAAGACAGAATGAAAACATTCTCATTATCCCTCCACTTCACAGTGAGCAAATTATTACACTTAAAGCAGGCTCTCTCCCCCAGCCTAAGATGGGAATCTACAAGCTGCTGGGGTAAGCCACGGTGCCACATGCCCCAATTCCATGATCAAACAAGTGACTAAAAAAGTGGCACACTCATGTAATAATTGTCCACCATAATGGTACCCCTTTCCAAATAAGGGTGAAACCAAGTCCCACACAATCTCACCAGCGCTCCCTATGTAGTCTGTGCAGTTCTCCAGCTCTACGTAACTATCTCTTCCCTCATAAACCTTAAAACTATATGTATAGCCTGTTGCCCTGTCACAGAGCTTATACATCTTGACCCCATATCTGGTACGCTTGCTGGAAAGATACTGTTTGAAAGACAAGCAGCCACAAAACTTAATCAGGGACTCATCAATGCAGATAACTTGATGGGGAGTAAACAAGGCTGCAAACTGTTGGTTGAAGTGGTATACGAGGGGCCGAATTTTGTAGAGCCGATCGTATCCAGGGTCACCCCGAGGACGACAGAGTTCATTATGAAGTGCATGAACCGCAAGATCTGCTCGTATCGTGCCCTGGTCATGGAGGCAGAGAACAGAGGCATATGGTGAATTGGGTCAGTGGACCAATATGACCACAACTCACACTTTTTAGTTATGCCCATGAGGAGGGATAGGCCCAGAAAGGTCTTAAATTCAGAAACCGTAATAGGTTTCCATTCTCTGGTAAGGGTCAAATGGGGATTAGCGGCGATGAATTGACCAGCATACAAATTGCTTTGGTCCACAATAAAGCTATAGAGATCTTCAGTGAAAAACAGCGAATAAAAATCAAGTGACGTAAAATCAACTGTTTCCACCTGGCCAGTGAGTGGGGGAAGTACGGGGGCTGCAGAAGTGGTAGGCTCCCAATTAGGATTAGCAAATGCAGCAGGAAGGGCACTATGGGCTTGACAGGCCTGTCTTTGTCTTCTTGGTGGCTCTAGCGTGGAGCTTCCTGTCAAGTGACACCGCAGAGAAGCCAGTGTAAACGAAAATCTACATCTTCTACACCTCACGGCCGAGGGGAACTTTGCCAGAGCCAGCAGAGCAGCACCAACAGACCTCAGAACACCCCCATCCTCGATGGACATCATTTGCAAGTGAACCTGTAAGTATATATACTATACTTACATTATTTATCACAGTAGGATTACTTTAGTTGGCGCCTCCACCCCCCTCTTTTCTTATATTTGTCTTCTTGGTGGCTGTGGGACACTAGTTGTGCTAGCCACCTCACCAGCTTGAACTGCACTTATGGGACTCGCCATGTCACCAAGTGTTACTGCAGTACTGGATGTATGACCCGGGTGTACTAGGCCGCTGGTGCTTGCCAGTTCACCAGAAGGATGAGTGGCACTAGTACTGTACTAGTACCATACGAGAGCCCTGCGGTTCTTGCACCTCAACAGCAGAAGAACAGGGTCGGGTATGCCTGACCTTGGCAAGGACCACTACTCCGTCGTCAGAGCTATCTGTCAGGGTGCCACTGCTGTCTACCGGATCGTATTCTGAGCCCGAATCTGACAGATGGGTGACTTCCTCTTCACTATCTGTCATGCTCAGAAACAGGTAGGTCTCTTCACTAATGTACCTTCGATTTGACATTTTGGTCTCTAAATTTACTGGTACACCAGTGAGACTCACAGGAAAAAGAGCTCCTGACTGTCAGCGACTGATTCAAACGCTACCAAAAAACTGTTAGTTTTCGCAGGGATCATGCCTGACTCTGCAAACACTGCAGTTATGTGTTTTGTGTTTTGTGACAGTGATCGATTGATACTGCACTTGGCTGGGCTGAGCGGAGGGGCTAAACGCAGGTGCTAGTGGGTGGGCTGACCCTGCTAACGCTGCATTTTTGGGAACTGCTGGGGATGCTAGTATAGATCTGATCAGATACTGATCCGTTCAGACACTATACTACTAAGGGAGGTATATGGTGCGTGCATGGATCTTGGCACTACTGGCACTAATCTGACGCTGCCTGGGGCAATGCAGATCCTGACTGACACTAAAACCTAACTGATATCACCCGCCGGGCAATCAGGGGTTAAACCTTTATTGGGTAATATATGGCGGGTGCCCTGACACTATAAAAAACAAACTGACCAGTAGGGATGAACTTCGAGTTCGAGTCGAACATGAGTTTGACTCGAACATCGGCTGTTCGATCGTTCGCCGAATTTCGAACATTATGGGCCGTTCGTGCCAAATTCGAGTGGCACGTCATGGCCCATAATTCAGAGAGAGAGAGGGGGAGAGAGAGAGAGGGGGAGAGAGAGAGAGGGGGAGAGAGAGAGGGGGAGAGAGAGAGAGGGGAGAGGGAGGGGGAGAGGGAGGGGAGAGAGAGAGAGAGTCATTTTATTTCAGTTAGCTAGATTGAGCAGGCAGTTGATTCAGCTAGTTAGGGATTATATATATATATATATATATATATATATATATATATATATGATGGGAAGTGTGTTCTAATAAGCCTAATAGATCACACGCTTAGCGCCAGTTCAATCCCACAAAATACTGTGTAGCATCAATAAAACCTTATTTATGGTATCTTAAAATAAAATACTCTAAAAAACTAAGCAGCTGTTTGAATATAGAAAATATATAGGAGGTGGTAAAAAAATAAAACAGTAAAAACCTGAGTAATTAATTTACACAAAACAGCGCTAAAATTTTAAATGAATAAATGCATAAAAAAAGACTTGTGGACAATGCCACTAATTAAAGTCCAGTACGTAACAAAGTGATAAAACCAGTTCAGAGTGATAAGGTAGGTATCATCAATAGTCCATGTGTGCACCTTCCACCATAAAAGACATGATAATGGCAATCCACAACGTGACGGTAAATCCCCTCAGGGGTTCAAACTCACCAGAGGCAAGAAATAAATGAGCCTTAAGTAAGCAGATGGATCAGCAACTCAAAACTGGAACGTTACCTCACAACAGGGTCCACAAGATATTTGGACTCCAAGGCAGGTCATGGAATAATGAGAAAAAAAGCAACACAATAGTGTAATCCCATTTATTTCAATTCCGTTACCGAAACAATAGGAGACCCCTTTAGCCTATCTACGTACATTTAAAACAGAAAAAATGAGCATTGAAATGGCCCAAGAGGGCGCTATCACCATATCCTGCGTCCCAGGGAGAGTGTGTGTGTCCTCACGGATCCTGCAGACACTTCCGGTTGGTAGCTATGGGCGGTGGAGCACGGACTTGGAGCGCATAACGTCACTTCCGGGTCGCGGGTTGTCGTGGTTACTGAGGGAGGGAACTCATGCCATTTTATTCATTGAATTTTATCTACCGACAATACATTACAGCTGCAAACCATTTTAAATGACATTTTTTCCCCTTTGAAATTTAATTTTGCTGTGGTACTGTAATAAACATGGGAGAGATGCACTACTTTACAGGCAGACTAAGGAGACCCCCCATGCACAATATTTAAAGGAATATTTAATTTTTTTGTTTCACTTTAAGCATTATTAAAATCACTGCTCCTGAAAAAAAATGTCCGGCAATAACTTGCATATAAGCCTTTAAAATGAGGACTTTTGATTTTTCACGTTCGTGTCCCATAGACTTTAACGGCGTTTGCATGTTGGCACAAATCTTTTGCATTTTCACATGTTCTGCTACAACCGAGCCATGGTGTGTTCGGCTCATCCCTACTGGTAAGTATGATAATAAAACCAATTAAAGCAGCAGAGGTTAAGAACATTGTGGACTGGGGGGCGTGGCTTGATCTTCACCGAGATGGCGGTGTAACTCCGGAGCTCCGGCGAACGGCAAGAGAAAGAACGGCTCACAGCTAAACAGGGCACTGTACCGACAGCTCAATACGGCGGTTTGGTTCCCCAGTACCCCGGCATCATGACCAGGAGACGCCAGGTGGAAAATCGGCCCAGGAAACTAACGGCTTACTTCACACAGCCTCTGCACCCTCGTGAGCAAGATAGCGCCGGCTCCTTCTCTACCCCGAGGACGGCTCATGTAAATACAGACATCCATGATGATCCAGCATATCGCAACGCTCGACGCACAGGGGGAACCACAGAGACTCCCTCACCTCTCATTAGGAGTCCGGCTAAAGCGAGAGCCAGGCTGGGAGGAGCAGGAGCTACAACAATGTGAGGTAAGATCAAACGCAGACTCACAAGAAGACACGAGAGAGCTCCCTGACTCCACAATGGCGTTCCCCACACAGAACCAGCCAGTCCTAGACACCACATTAAAAGACATGCTCGTCTCCCTGAAAAGCTCTATCCATGCTGACATGATGACATGCATGAGGAAGTTTAGCTCTAAACTCAATGCTGTGGGGGACAGAGTTGATCACATTGAATCCAAAATGGGGGAGTATGCTACGATGATTAATGACTTAGTAGATGCTCATGACATTGTTGAGGAGGATTAGACACGGATAAAAGAAAAGTTGGCATATTTGGAAGACAGGTCCAGGAGGAATAATGTCAAGATAAGAGGCATTCCAGAATCTGTGCAAATCTCTGAGCTGCGTTCCTATGCTACAGCAATGCTCTCAACCCTCATGCCAGATCTTCCTTCCATTGAACTGACCATAGATAGAATCCATCGCCTCCCAAAACCCTCATTCATCCAGGAGCATATCCCCAGAGATGTGCTGTTTCGTATGCACTTCTACCAAACCAAGGAGCGGTTGATGCAAATTACCCGTAAAGGGGAACACCGCACCACAGATTACTCAGATTTGCAATTCTATGCGGATCTGTCACAATTCACTTTGCAACTCCGCAAAAACCTCAACAACATTACCAAGGCTTTGAGAAACCACGACATCAATTACAGATGGGGTTATCCGACTAAATTAATCATTACCAGAGAAGGATCCACGCATGTAATTACTTCTCCTACTAAAGGCTTTCGGCTTCTCCAGAAGTGGAAGATTGTCCCAGATGAACCTCCTTCATCTTCTAATGCATCAAGCCCTAAACAAATTTCTCCAGAATGGCAGCAAGTTTCAAACACCTGAGGCGTCAGTGAAATTTGCAGGGCCCTGCTACTCTCATTGTTGCCCTGTTAATGGGCCTCGCCCTTTGGAGCTCTTTCTTGCAATCCGTGCTCCCATCTAACTGAGCAGAAAAATTCTGCACCTAGGTGTATTCACCTTCCTTTTAAATTTCTTGTTGTTTGTTTTCTTTTTATTTCTAATTTCTTTTCAGACACTGCTTATGTTACCGGAAACGGGACTTTGTTTTATTGAACCTTGGAATACATGCACCCCTCAGACAGATTCCTGGCACCTTTGTAAGTACACACCATATGTAAATTTCAGCATTCCGCTTAAACTATGCCATGCCAGTTAGAATACTCTCCATAAATGCACATGGCCTAAATCATCCAGCCAAGAGGGCATCCCTCTGGAGAGAAGCAGACTCTTCTCACTGTGACATAATATGCGTCCAAGAAACGCATTTTCACCACAAGGCACCGCCTAGATGCACCCATGAAGGCTTTCAACACGACTTCTTCTCAAATATGGAAGCAAAGCAAAGGGGGGTCATGATTGCAATCAAGACTCAATTTTTTTTCAAACACACAGGGAAATGTGTGACCCATCAGGTCGTTATATCATCCTAGTGTGTGATATCAACGATACACCCTAGTGAACGTTTATGTTCCGAATAAACACCAAATCAAATTCCTGAATGGACTGATGAAAAAGATCCGGAAAACACAACAAGGCTCTCTTATACTTTGTGGAGACTTTAATGTTACACCTGACCCCCAAATGGACTCCACATCTCAACCCTCTAAAAGGACACCTTCTTTTATGTCCTTTTTACAAAAGCAAGATTTATATGATGCATGGCGATGTACTCATGCCAACGAAAGGGACTTCACGTTCTTTTCTCACAGACATTGCACGTACACGAGGATTGATCTGTTTCTGTTGGACAAGTGGCTATTACAGAAAGTATCTCAAATTAAATTAAACATCATAACATGGTCAGACCATGCTCCTGTGTTATTGACACTAGGAGACGCTTATCCTTCCAACAGTGCCTTTATCTGGCGCTCCAATTCCCACATAATTCAAAACGCTGAAATGAAAAAAATTCTGGAAGACCACTTGTCTGATTATTTTCGGATCAACTCCCCGTCCACGAATAACCCTTTTGTACTATGGAATGCCCACAAGGCATATATCAGGGGTGTGTTTATCCAGCAGGGCACTAGAATCAAAAGGCAGAGGCAGCAGCGGCTCAATACTCTCTCAGACATAGGCTCCCTGGAGGCCCAAAACAAAATGAATCCCACCCCCATACTGAGCGCACAACTAACCTCACTGAGGCACGACCTCAGGCTTGCTTTACTCCAATCCTATGAAAAATTTGAGAAAAAATTGAAGATGTCCTTTTACTCTACAGGTAATAAGGCTGGGAAAAACCTGGCTCGTAGACTACAAGGCCAGCGCTTTAAGACTAAGATACGGCATATTACTAACCCTAAATCTGCTCAGAGGGTGTACGATTCAGCGATTACTATGGATCCTTATATAATTTAAACCAAGATAGCCTAACAGCGCAAACCCTCCCTGTCAGATATAGAAAAATTCCTACAAAACATTCACCTGCCCCATCTCTCCCTCTCACAACTCCAAGAATTGAACTCTCCCTTTTCTCTGGTAGAAATGCTTAAAGCTATAGAAACTCTCCAGAGTAATAAATCTCCTGGACCGGATGGTCTTACAGGGGAGTACTATAAACAGTTTAAATCTACTCTTGGACCATACCTCCTCAAAGTGTTTGATGCTGCTACTGCCTCAACTTTTTTCCCCCCTAAGATGTTGGAAGCATTAATGGTAACGTTACACAAACCGGGCAAGGCACCGGATGCTCCTCAAAATTTTAGGCCTATATCCTTGCTAAATAATGATGTGAAACTATATGCTAAGATGATAGCATTAAGATTGGTTGACGTTTTACCCACTCTCATCGACCCTGATCAATCTGGGTTTACTAAAGGGTAGGCAGACATCGGATGCCACTAGACGCTTAATAAATGTTGTTCATATCGCTAGGGGGGGGGAAACGCCTTCTCTGCTTCTGGCTTTAGATGCAGAGAAGGCGTTTGATAGGGTACATTGGTTGTATCTGACAAAAACATTGGAAAAGTTTGGCTTCTCAGGACACCTGCTCTCAGCAATATTAGCTCTTTATACTTCTCCTTCAGCTCGGGTGTATACATCTGGCATGTTGTCCAAACCCTTCAGAATTTGGAACGGGACTCGTCAAGGGTGTCCGTTGTCCCCCCTTATTTTCAATATAATAATGGAACCACTAGCCGCTAGCATTGGACAGAACTCTGCTATACAAGGATTTACAATTAAATCCCGTAAACACGTCATTAGTCTTTTTGCGGATGATGTGATATTGATGCTCACTGATCCGGTGTCTTCCCTGGAACATGTACCTCATACACTTCGGGAGTATGGAAGAGTGTCATACTACAAAGTGAATGACACCAAATCATTCATCCTTGACCAAGGGGTATCTCCACAAGATAAAGTGCACCTACAAGCCAATTTTCCATATGTATGGAGTGATCATGAGATCACATACCTGGGTATTAAGCTGACCTCCCAACCGGGCAATTATTTCAGGCCAACTATCTTCCTCCTGAAAAGAAACTTACAGACGGCCTGCGATCCCTGAGTAAACATGTTTTATCATGGTCAGGAAGACTGGCAGCCTTCAAAATGCAAATACTACCCCAAATTCTTTACATTTATTGTACGGTACCCATACCCATACCCCAACAATTTTTTAAAACCCTTCAGTCCCTACTAGCTAAATATCTTTGGGAGGGTAAAAGGGCCAGGAGCGCCTTTTCCAAACTTAAAAAAACAAAGCAGGCTGGTGGTCTGGGCTTACCGGTCTTTGCAGACTATCATGCTGCTGCGATTCTTGCACAAATTAAAGGCTGGTTCCCAAACCAATCCACTCCACTATGGGGAAACATTGAGGAAACCTTAGCACCTGGAGGGAATTTATTTAATTATCTCTTAGCGTTCCCTCACCTTAAATCCAAGTCCAAACATCTTTCCCCTCCCATGATAGCATCCTTAAATTCCTGGAAAATATTAGTGACACACAAACCACTGTCTACCCCTACTTCTCCCCTACTAGTACCCATAGTACCCATTTCAACATTAGCTTTGACAGTGCCTGACCTGAACCTAGATGGGTGGCTACGACAGGGAATCACAAAGATATCGGATCTGTATAGAGACAATCTCCTTAAATCATTTGCTGAGTTGCAATCAGAATATGGACTGCCAAATTCGGAGCAGTTTAATCACCTCCGAGTAACATCGTACCTTAAGAACAAAAATATTAGGAAGTACAATTTGTTCTGGAAAATCAATATCCATCTTGCATCTAAAGAAAGCTGTAGAGGTGGTATCTCACTATTCTACAATTTCCTGTATGACAAGTCCATATTCATGAAAACAAATTCTATATTAGCCTGGGAGAGGGATATCCAGGAATCATTTTCAGAAGAACAATGGCACAAAGCTTTACAACAAATATACGCAGCAACTAAATGTACCAACCTATGAGAACTATCCCACAAGGTGATACAGAGATGGTACCTGACCCCATATAGAATGGCCAAATTTGATCCCTCCACGCCTCCTGAATGTTGGAGGAGTTGTGCACAACCGGGCACTATCTTCCATATTTTATGGGCCTGTGGCAAATTAGCTGGGTTTTGGTCTGGCATTTTCAAGGTCCACTATCAAGTGACAGGTTTATCTCTACCATATTCACCTTCCCTAGCTCTCTTGAACTTAGGGATCGATACCATACCACTGATACATAGGAAGTTCACCACACATCTATTCCTAGCGGCCAAACTAGTTATACTTAGGTTATGGAAATCTCCAGAGCCTCCAGATGTTAATGATGCTATTCGCACACTATCCATTCATTACATTTATAAAAGGATGTTAGCATCCACAGGGGGGAGGGTCACGCAGTTTCTTTCTAGCTGGCAATCATGGATAGACTGGTATAAGGTTTACAACTCGTAATTAAAACAGAGAGGGCAGTCGCAGGTGGGAGTGTCAATCCTTTTTAAAACTGTGAATTAGACTCCTACAGGAAGGTCCGAGGGACAGTAATGGTAATGGTAATTAGGGATGAGCTTCGTGTTCGAGTCGAACATACGTTCGACTCGAACATCGGCTGTTCGATCGTTCGACGAAGATCGAATGATTTGGGCAGTTCGCGCCAAATTCGAGTGACGCGAACGGCCCACAATGCACTACGCCATCGCAGTGTCATCCAGGCTCTGTGATTGGCCAAGCATGCACTGTGACCCCGCATGCTTGGCCAATCACAGCGCCGGCAGCGAGGAGAGCAATGATTGGCCACAGGCAGGATGCCTGTGGCCAATTATTGCTGAGGGTGTTTAGTACACGCCCCACACTATAAAAGGCCGCCAGCACGGCGGCCTAGTGTAGTGTGTTCCGGAGCAGGGAAAGACAAGCATAGGCAGGGACAGTGACATTTATTTCTTTCTTGCTTAACCTGGATTCCTTTAGTTTAGGGAAAGAGAAGGATAGGTAGGGAGAGTGTCAGTGTGTTTTACTGTGCGAGTCCTTGTTTCTAGGGACAAAGAAGGAAAGTGAGGGGAATTCTCCTTGTGCTATAGTGTGCTTTAAAAAAACATTTTTTCTAGGGACAGAAAACTCTAGGTAGGGAGAGTGTCAGTTTCTTTCACTGTGCCAGTCCTTGTTTCTAGGGACAAAGAAGGAAAGTGAGGGGAATTCTCCTTGTGCTATAGTGTGCTTTAAAAAAACATTTTTTCTAGGGACAGAAAACTCTAGGTAGGGAGAGTGTCAGTTTCTTTCACTGTGCCAGTCCTTGTTTCTAGGGACAAAGAAGGAAAGTGAGGGGAATTCTCCTTGTGCTATAGTGTGCTTTAAAAAAACATTTTTTCTAGGGACAGAAAACTCTAGGTAGGGAGAGTGTCAGTTTCTTTCACTGTGCCAGTCCTTGTTTCTGGGGACAAAGAAGGAAAGTGAGGGGAATTCTCCTTGTGCTATAGTGTGCTTTAAAAAAACATTTTTTCTAGGGACAGAAAACTCTAGGTAGGGAGAGTGTCAGTTTCTTTCACTGTGCCAGTCCTTGTTTCTAGGGACAAAGAAGGAAAGTGAGGGGAATTCTCCTTGTGCTATAGTGTGCTTTAAAAAAACATTTTTTCTAGGGACAGAAAACTCTAGGTAGGGAGAGTGTCAGTTTCTTTCACTGTGCCAGTCCTTGTTTCTGGGGACAAAGAAGGAAAGTGAGGGGAATTCTCCTTGTGCTATAGTGTGCTTTAAAAAAACATTTTTTCTAGGGACAGAAAACTCTAGGTAGGGAGAGTGTCAGTTTCTTTCACTGTGCCAGTCCTTGTTTCTAGGGACAAAGAAGGAAAGTGAGGGGAATTCTCCTTGTGCTATAGTGTGCTTTAAAAAAACATTTTTTCTAGGGACAGAAAACTCTAGGTAGGGAGAGTGTCAGTTTCTTTCACTGTGCCAGTCCTTGTTTCTAGGGACAAAGAAGGAAAGTGAGGGGAATTCTCCTTGTGCTATAGTGTGCTTTAAAAAAACATTTTTTCTAGGGACAGAAAACTCTAGGTAGGGAGAGTGTCAGTTTCTTTCACTGTGCGAGTCCTTGTTTCTAGGGACAAAGAAGGAAAGTGAGGGGAATTCTCCTTGTGCTATAGTGTGCTTTAAAAAAACATTTTTTCTAGGGACAGAAAACTCTAGGTAGGGAGAGTGTCAGTTTCTTTCACTGTGCCAGTCCTTGTTTCTAGGGACAAAGAAGGAAAGTGAGGGGAATTCTCCTTGTGCTATAGTGTGCTTTAAAAAAACATTTTTTCTAGGGACAGAAAACTCTAGGTAGGGAGAGTGTCAGTTTCTTTCACTGTGCCAGTCCTTGTTTCTAGGGACAAAGAAGGAAAGTGAGGGGAATTCTCCTTGTGCTATAGTGTGCTTTAAAAAAACATTTTTTCTAGGGACAGAAAACTCTAGGTAGGGAGAGTGTCAGTTTCTTTCACTGTGCCAGTCCTTGTTTCTAGGGACAAAGAAGGAAAGTGAGGGGAATTCTCCTTGTGCTATAGTGTGCTTTAAAAAAACATTTTTTCTAGGGACAGAAAACTCTAGGTAGGGAGAGTGTCAATTTCTTTCACTGTGCGAGTCCTTGTTTCTAGGGACAAAGAAGGAAAGTGAGGGGAATTATCCTTGTGCTATAGTGTGCTTTAAAAAAACATTTTTTCTAGGGACAGAAAACTCTAGGTAGGGAGAATGTCAGTTTCTTTCACTGTGCCAGTCCTTGTTTCTAGGGACAAAGAAGGAAAGTGAGGGGAATTCTCCTTGTGCTATAGTGTGCTTTAAAAAAACATTTTTTCTAGGGACAGAAAACTCTAGGTAGGGAGAGTGTCAGTTTCTTTCACTGTGCCAGTCCTTGTTTCTAGGGACAAAGAAGGAAAGTGAGGGGAATTCTCCTTGTGCTATAGTGTGCTTTAAAAAAACATTTTTTCTAGGGACAGAAAACTCTAGGTAGGGAGAGTGTCAGTTTCTTTCACTGTGCGAGTCCTTGTTTCTAGGGACAAAGAAGGAAAGTGAGGGGAATTCTCCTTGTGCTATAGTGTGCTTTAAAAAAACATTTTTTCTAGGGACAGAAAACTCTAGGTAGGGAGAGTGTCAGTTTCTTTCACTTTGCCAGTCCTTGTTTCTAGGGACAAAGAAGGAAAGTGAGGGGAATTCTCCTTGTGCTATAGTGTGCTTTAAAAAAACATTTTTTCTAGGGACAGAAAACTCTAGGTAGGGAGAGTGTCAGTTTCTTTCACTGTGCCAGTCCTTGTTTCTAGGGACAAAGAAGGAAAGTGAGGGGAATTCTCCTTGTGCTATAGTGTGCTTTAAAAAAACATTTTTTCTAGGGACAGAAAACTCTAGGTAGGGAGAGTGTCAGTTTCTTTCACTGTGCCAGTCCTTGTTTCTAGGGACAAAGAAGGAAAGTGAGGGGAATTCTCCTTGTGCTATAGTGTGCTTTAAAAAAACATTTTTTCTAGGGACAGAAAACTCTAGGTAGGGAGAGTGTCAGTTTCTTTCACTGTGCCAGTCCTTGTTTCTAGGGACAAAGAAGGAAAGTGAGGGGAATTCTCCTTGTGCTATAGTGTGCTTTAAAAAAACATTTTTTCTAGGGACAGAAAACTCTAGGTAGGGAGAGTGTCAGTTTCTTTCACTGTGCCAGTCCTTGTTTCTAGGGACAAAGAAGGAAAGTGAGGGGAATTCTCCTTGTGCTATAGTGTGCTTTAAAAAAACATTTTTTCTAGGGACAGAAAACTCTAGGTAGGGAGAGTGTCAGTTTCTTTCACTGTGCCAGTCCTTGTTTCTAGGGACAAAGAAGGAAAGTGAGGGGAATTCTCCTTGTGCTATAGTGTGCTAAAGCATTCCTCATCAACCATCTTTGAAATCCTTGTTTTTTGGACAGTCAGGGAAATTGTCGTTGTGCTATTCTGTGCAAAAGCAATAATCCTCAATAGGGATGAGCTTCGTGTTCGAGTCGAACATACGTTCGACTCGAACATCGGCTGTTCGATCGTTCGACGAAGATCGAACGATTTGGGCCGTTCGCGCCAAATTCGAGTGACGCGAACGGCCCACAATGCACTACGCCATCGCAGTGTCATCCAGGCGCTGTGATTGGCCAAGCATGCACTGTGACCCCGCATGCTTGGCCAATCACAGCGCCGGCAGCGAGGAGAGCAATGATTGGCCACAGGCAGGATGCCTGTGGCCAATTATTGCTGAGGGTGTTTAGTACACGCCCCACACTATAAAAGGCCGCCAGCACGGCGGCCTAGTGTAGTGTGTTACGGAGCAGGGATAGAGCAGCATAGGCAGGGACAGTGACTTTTATTTCTTTCTTGCTTAACCTGGATTCCTTTAGTTTAGGGAAAGAGAAGGATAGGTAGGGAGAGTGTCAGTGTGTTTTGTGCTTGTGCTATATTGTGCTTAAAAAAAACATTTTTTCTAGGGACAGAAAACTGTAGGTAGGGAGAGTGTGTCAGTTTCTTTCACTGTCAAAGTCCTTGTTTCCAGGGACCTGGAAGGACAGTGAGTGAATTCTCCTTGTGCTAAATTGTGTTTAAAAAAAAACATTTTTTCTAGGGACAGAAAACTGTAGGTAGGGAGAGTGTGTCAGTTTCTTTCACTGTCAAAGTCCTTGTTTCCAGGGACCTGGAAGGACAGTGAGTGAATTCTCCTTGTGCTAAATTGTGCTTAAAAAAAACATTTTTTCTAGGGACAGAAAACTGTAGGTAGGGAGAGTGTGTCAGTTTCTTTCACTGTCAAAGTCCTTGTTTCCAGGGACCTGGAAGGACAGTGAGTGAATTCTCCTTGTGCTAAATTGTGCTTAAAAAAAACATTTTTTCTAGGGACAGAAAACTGTAGGTAGGGAGAGTGTGTCAGTTTCTTTCACTGTCAAAGTCCTTGTTTCCAGGGACCTGGAAGGACAGTGAGTGAATTCTCCTTGTGCTAAATTGTGCTTAAAAAAACATTTTTTCTAGGGACAGAAAACTGTAGGTAGGGAGAGTGTGTCAGTTTCTTTCACTGTCAAAGTCCTTGTTTCCAGGGACCTGGAAGGACAGTGAGTGAATTCTCCTTGTGCTAAATTGTGCTTAAAAAAAACATTTTTTCTAGGGACAGAAAACTGTAGGTAGGGAGAGTGTGTCAGTTTCTTTCACTGTCAAAGTCCTTGTTTCCAGGGACCTGGAAGGACAGTGAGTGAATTCTCCTTGTGCTAAATTGTGCTTAAAAAAAACATTTTTTCTAGGGACAGAAAACTGTAGGTAGGGAGAGTGTGTCAGTTTCTTTCACTGTCAAAGTCCTTGTTTCCAGGGACCTGGAAGGACAGTGAGTGAATTCTCCTTGTGCTAAATTGTGCTTAAAAAAAACATTTTTTCTAGGGACAGAAAACTGTAGGTAGGGAGAGTGTGTCAGTTTCTTTCACTGTCAAAGTCCTTGTTTCCAGGGACCTGGAAGGACAGTGAGTGAATTCTCCTTGTGCTAAATTGTGCTTAAAAAAAACATTTTTTCTAGGGACAGAAAACTGTAGGTAGGGAGAGTGTGTCAGTTTCTTTCACTGTCAAAGTCCTTGTTTCCAGGGACCTGGAAGGACAGTGAGTGAATTCTCCTTGTGCTAAATTGTGCTTAAAAAAAACATTTTTTCTAGGGACAGAAAACTGTAGGTAGGGAGAGTGTGTCAGTTTCTTTCACTGTCAAAGTCCTTGTTTCCAGGGACCTGGAAGGACAGTGAGTGAATTCTCCTTGTGCTAAATTGTGCTTAAAAAAAACATTTTTTCTAGGGACAGAAAACTGTAGGTAGGGAGAGTGTGTCAGTTTCTTTCACTGTCAAAGTCCTTGTTTCCAGGGACCTGGAAGGACAGTGAGTGAATTCTCCTTGTGCTAAATTGTGCTTAAAAAAAACATTTTTTCTAGGGACAGAAAACTGTAGGTAGGGAGAGTGTGTCAGTTTCTTTCACTGTCAAAGTCCTTGTTTCCAGGGACCTGGAAGGACAGTGAGTGAATTCTCCTTGTGCTAAATTGTGCTTAAAAAAAAACATTTTTTCTAGGGACAGAAAACTGTAGGTAGGGAGAGTGTGTCAGTTTCTTTCACTGTCAAAGTCCTTGTTTCCAGGGACCTGGAAGGACAGTGAGTGAATTCTCCTTGTGCTAAATTGTGCTTAAAAAAAACATTTTTTCTAGGGACAGAAAACTGTAGGTAGGGAGAGTGTGTCAGTTTCTTTCACTGTCAAAGTCCTTGTTTCCAGGGACCTGGAAGGACAGTGAGTGAATTCTCCTTGTGCTAAATTGTGCTTAAAAAAAACATTTTTTCTAGGGACAGAAAACTGTAGGTAGGGAGAGTGTGTCAGTTTCTTTCACTGTCAAAGTCCTTGTTTCCAGGGACCTGGAAGGACAGTGAGTGAATTCTCCTTGTGCTAAATTGTGCTTAAAAAAAACATTTTTTCTAGGGACAGAAAACTGTAGGTAGGGAGAGTGTGTCAGTTTCTTTCACTGTCAAAGTCCTTGTTTCCAGGGACCTGGAAGGACAGTGAGTGAATTCTCCTTGTGCTAATTTGTGCTTAAAAAAAACATTTTTTCTAGGGACAGAAAACTGTAGGTAGGGAGAGTGTGTCAGTTTCTTTCACTGTCAAAGTCCTTGTTTCAAGGGACAGAGAAGGACACCTGAAGGTAGCCCTTATTGCTTTTTTCCCATCTCCCTGCAGGCCATCTATTAGAATGTCTGGAAGGCAAACAAGGAGAGGCAGACAGTCAGGAGGCAATAAAAGAGGGCAAGCAGGCTCTGTGTCTGGGGGCAACAGTGCTGGTCGTGGACGCGGTGCATTGTCATCAGCACATGGCCATGGGACACGCTTGTCCTTCTTTTCGGCAGCTGGACATGTTGAGCCACATCATGCCGAAGACTTGGTAGAGTGGATGACCAAGCCCTCCTCCTCCTCCTCATCCTCTCTCACCCAGGCTCAGGGTACTGGAAAAGCAGCTGCCAAAGCGTCCTCTTCCCTGGTATCAATGTCAGACTCATCATCAGTCACTCCTTCCCTAGACCCACCATGTCCTCCTCCTGAGGAGTCCCCCGAACTGTTTCAGCACAGTGTTGGGTACATGCTCCAGGAGGATGCCCAGCGTTTCGAAGGGTCTGATGATGAAACCCAGCTAGAGGAAGGCAGTAGCGTGAGAGCAGACAGAGGGGATGCTCAAGAAGGACACCAATCTGGCAGTCATGTTCCAGCAGCTGCAGCATACTGCCAGATTGGCTCCAGTGATGAGGAGGGAGGTGATGATGAGGTCACTGACTCCACGTGGGTGCCTAATAGGAGAGAGGAGGAGGAGGAGGATGAGGAGGAGGCACATCTCCAACGAGGCAGGATGCCCTTTGGTGGCCAGCGTAAGGGCAGTACACCGACGGAATCACACCGCAGAGCTCCGCCTGTGCAGGGCGCTGCCTCTGCCCGTCATTCAAAAAGTTCTTTGGTGTGGGCCTTTTTTGAGGCTAGTGCATCAGATCGCACAGCTGCTGTTTGCAACATATGTCTCAAGCGTATATCGCGTGGCCAAAACATCAGCCGCTTGGGTACCACATGCCTGACCAGACATATGTTGACCTGCCATGCAGCTCGTTGGCAAGCCTACCTCAAAGACCCACACCAAAGAACAAAGCGGACCTCTCCTTGCACCGCATCAGCTGGGATCTCCAACCCCACTATAACTTCAGTCCTCTCTGAAACATGCACTGAGAGGATTGAAGGTGTAGAATTAGGTGTGTCACAGCCAAGTACTTGCGGCCACTCTGCTAGCAGTACACCGACGTCCGATTCTAGCAGGCAAATTTCCCTGCCCCAGCTGCTGGACCGTCGAAAGAAGTTCACTCCCAGCCATCCACATGCCCAGCGGTTGAATGCTAGCTTGGCTAAATTGCTAGCGCTTCAACTGCTGCCTTTTCAGTTGGTAGACTCGGCCCCCTTCCGTGAGTTTGTGCAATGTGCGGTTCCTCAGTGGCAGGTTCCCAAACGCCACTTTTTCTCACGGAAGGCTATTCCGGCTCTCTACCGGCATGTGGAAGGCAATGTCTTGGCCTCGCTGGACAGGGCGGTCAGCGGTAAGGTGCATATTACCGCTGACTCATGGTCCAGCAGGCATGGACAGGGACGTTACCTTTCTTTCACGGCCCATTGGGTCACTCTTTTGGCAGCTGGGAAGGATGCAGGACAAGGTGCAGTAGTGTTGGAGGTTGTCCCACCGCCACGCCTCCAAAATGCTACTACTGGTTGTGACACACCTCTCTCCTCCACCCCCTCCTCTTCTTCTTCCTCCATGGCCTCTTCCTGTGGTTTGTCCTATGAACCAGCGGTGCTCCGTAGCCGTTCACGGGGCTACGCAAGTACGCAGGCAAAAAGATGCCATGCCGTGCTTGCGCTGGTGTGTTTGGGGGACAGAAGCCACACTGGGGCAGAGGTCCTGTCTGCTCTGCAGGGCCAGGCCGAGAGGTGGTTGACGCCACGCCAGCTTAAGCCAGGAATGGTGGTTTGCGACAATGGCACCAACCTCCTCTCCGCCCTCCGACAAGGACAACTGACCCATGTGCCCTGTGTGGCTCACGTCCTTAACCTGGTGGTGCAGCGGTTCTTGGGCAGGTACCCGGGCTTACAGGATGTCCTGAGGCAGGCCAGGAAAGTCTGTGTGCATTTCCGCAGATCTTATAATGCCAGTGCTCGCCTGGCTGAGCTGCAAAAGGAGTTGAACCTGCCCAAGAACCGCCTTATATGTGACATGCCCACCAGGTGAAACTCAACGTTGGCCATGCTGCAGCGGCTGCACACGCAGCAGAGGGCCATCAATGAGTACCTGTGCGACTACGGCACCAGGACAGGGTCAGGGGAGCTTGTTTTTTTTTCTCCACGCCAGTGGGGCATGATCAGGGATGCATGCACTGTCCTGGCACCATTTGAGGAGGCCACGAGGATGGTGAGCAGTGACAGTGCATGCATCAGTGACACTGTACCTCTTGTCCACCTGTTGGAGCACACGCTGCGTGGAATAATGGACAGGGCACTTGAGGCAGAACAGAGGCAGGAAGAGGAGGACTTCCTTGCCTCTCAAGGCCCCCTTTACCCAGACAGTGTTCCTTCTGTCCCACCCATCGCACAGGAAGAGGAGGAGGAGGAGGAGGAGGATTGTGTCAGCATGGAGGTGGAGGCTGGCACTCAGCATCATCAGCAGCAGTCTTTTAGGGATGATTTACAGTCCCAAGAAACCAGTGGACTTGTACGTGGCTGGGAGGAGGTGGCTGCGGATCATGTCGTCCTTAGTGACCCAGAGGACTCCGGAGCGAATGCCTCAGCAAACCTACGCTGCATGGCCTCCCTGATCCTGCAAAGTCTGCGGAAGGATCCTCGTATTCTTCAGATCAAGGAGAGGGACCATTACTGGCTGGCCACTCTCCTTGATCCACGGTACAAGGGTAAGGTTGCGGACCTTATGTTACCGTCGCAGAGGGAGCAGAGGATGAGACAACTCCGGGAGGCCTTGCAGAAAGGTCTGTGCAACGCGTTCCCAGAGACTGGGAGGTTACAAACTCCTGGTCCTGGACAACGAGTTGCTGAGGCTTCGGCCAGTCAAAGAAGGAGCGGTGGGGAAGGTGGCCGTCTGACCGATGCGTTCAGACAATTCTTTAGTCCGCAGCCCCAAAGTATGATCGGTTCCAGCAACCATCGCCAGCGTCTGATAAACATGGTGCAGGAATATCTAGGGGCAAGGTCAGACTTGGACACCTTCCCCACCGAAAATCCTCTGGCTTACTGGGTCTTGAGGATGGATCACTGGCCAGAGCTTGCACAGTATGCAATTGAGCTACTGGCCTGTCCTGCATCCAGCGTTCTTTCGGAACGCACATTCAGTGCTGCTGGAGGATTTGTCACGGATCACAGGGTGCGCCTGTCCACCGACTCGGTTGATCGACTGACTTTCATCAAGATGAACCAGTCTTGGATCACCACCAGCTACCACACACCTGATGCTGATATAACAGACTAATTGATTTTAACATGTCACATCCCTTCAAGACTGATGCTGATGCTGAGTGCCTGTGCTGTTATGTTGACTGGCTATCCTCCTCCTCCGAGTCCTCAATGATACGATTGATGATGATAGCTTGGAAGATCATTTTTGTTTATGGGTGCCGCCACCAGTGGCTAAGGCCCAATTTTTCAGCCCCTGTTTTACAGGGGCGTGTAATTACAATTTTTTTAGCAATAATTTGCCATAGGGCTCATTGCTGTGCTCCAAGTACAGTATCTGTGAGGGGTTGGAGTGTTGTGGCACCAGTGCCTAAGGCCCAATTTTTCAGCCCCTGTTTAACAGGGGCGTGTCATTACAATTTTTGAAGCAATACTTTGCAACAGGGCTCATTGCTGTGCTCCAAGTACAGTATCTGTGAGGGGTTGTAGTGTTGTGCCACCAGTGCCTAAGGCCCAATTTTTCAGCCCCTGTTCAACAGGGGCATGCAATTACAATTCTTGATCTAATAATTCACAGCAGGGTCCATTGCTGCACCCACCAAGAGTAACTCTGAGGGCTTACAGTCTTGTGGCAACGCCACCACCACCACCACCACGAAAGGCCCAATTTTTCAGCCCCTGTTCAAAAGGGGCATGTAATTACAATTCTTGATCTAATAATTCACAGCAGGGCCCATTGCTGCACCCACCAAGAGTAACTGTCAGGGCTTACAGTGTTGTGGCACCAGCACCACCATCAAAGCCCCAATTTTTACTACCACTGTTCAACAATTATATGTAATTAAAATTCCTGATATAATAGTTGACAGCAGGGCGTTCCAGCACCAACCAAGAGTAACTGAGTGCTTACAGTGTTGTGCCAACACCAACAACTAAGGGGCCTATTTCTGCAGAGTATATACGGCAGGTCCCTACTTTCAAACATCCAACTTACAAACGACTCCTACTTGCAAACGAAAGAAGACAACAGGAAGTGAGAGGAAATCTACCCCTAGAAAGGAAAATTCTCTCCTGTAAGAATAAATATGGGAGAAAGGGGTCTCATCTGTACTGATGCTTTATCAGCAATCCTTGTTTCAAGAAAAACACCACATTTCAAAAACAGTTGTCATTGGGACGGAAAGTGAGGTGAAATGTTCTGAACAGGGGCACAGACAGCAAAACAAATGTTACAGGGGTGATAACCCTTACCTATGTTTCCCAAAAAGTTTAAAAATAGATTTTTGGGCTGGAGCTACACTTCAACAATGTACCTGTTCAAAATTACAAACAGATTCTACATAAGAACAAACCTACAGTCCCTGTCTTGTATGCACCGCCTGTATACGGCTGTTCAGAGTATATAGGGCCTTTTTTATTTTATGTGCGGGGTTCCCCTTAATATCCATACAAGACCCAAAGGGGCTGGTAATGGGCTGGGGTGGGGGGGGGGGTCATGGGGTAGCTATGCCATTTTTCTTAAAGAATTTCATCCATATTACCGGGACCAGACATTACATTAAAGCCGCAAGCAGTTTTAAATGGCTTTTTTTTCCTTTAGAAGTGTCATTTTGTGCAGGGACAGTTCTAAACACGGGAAACACGTGGCACTTCACAGGCATACTTTAGACACCCCCCAGGTACGATATTTAAAGGAATATTTGACTTTTTTTTTTTCACTTTATGCATCATTAAAATGACTGCTCCCGAAAAACGACCGTTTTTAAAACTTCTTTTTGCATTGATACATGTCCCCTGGTGCAGAACCCGGGTTCCCAAACCCTATTTATGACAATAACATGCATAATAGTTGTTATAATTAGCACTTTAGAATTCGAACGTTCGCATCCATTGTATTTAATAGGGTTCTAATGTTCGTACGAACTTTCGGTCCGTTCGCGGGTTCTGGTGCGAACCGAACCCGGGGGTGTTCGGCTCATCACTAATGGTAATACATACAAGGTTCACATTCTCCTTTTCCTATTACTTTTGGTTACTTTGAGAGTTTGCTCTTTGTTCTTTGTTAATTTATTTTAGGTTAGAATTTAAAATTCTCGGTGAATGTATTTTCTGGTAAGATAGTAGAGCTTGTTTTCGTACCTCCTTCAACTAATCTGTTACTATGCAAATGGTGGGGGTGGGTGTTCCTCTCTCCGGATCACAGATAGTTCCCATGGGGGTGTCTGGGGAGAGGAGGGGGCACCTATGGTCCCATGAATACCATATATGTTTTATACCATGACACAGCATTTATTTGACTCCTATCTTTGCAATCAAACGTATTGATATGTATATGCTTCACGTATGGAATGTAATGTTCACCTTTTGTACACTGTTAAAATTCAATAAAAATCTATTGATAAAAAAAAAAAAAAGAACATTGTGGACTTAGAAGTCACCAACCTGATAGGGTTGCCTTGCTTACTTTTGGACTAGGAGCTCTATCTTGGAAGTTAAAATATTAAAACCGTCACTTGAGAAATTCACCAATTAGTATCCAAAATTATGACACCTACCATAACAAAAAAAAGGACTTTTTAAGACTTTAAGGGAATCAAAACCAAGGTATTATACCAAATGACAATCTGCACCCAGGCTGAAGCTGCACTGGAAAAGTATAAACAACTGCACTATAGCTAATAGGAAAGGATAAACATATTTTTCATCTGCAATGCCAAGCTAAGGTGCTGCACCAGAGCTGTAGGCCATACCTAGAAAGGCCTGACACAGCTTATGTGGATGAACTCCTATGTCTGGGCCTGGACTTGAACCTGATAACTTTTCTAGGTCTAGCAATACTCCACCTGCAATGCTGGAACGTTCCCTGAACAATTGCTTGAATGATCCTGCCTTGAATCTTGTTTGAATCTTGAACCTTAAACTCTTTGCTCCTGCCATGTGCTTCCTGATTTAAGCCATTTCTCTGCACTTCCTGTTTGCCAAACTATTGTGCTCTCTCCAGCCAATATCTAGATTTTGTATCTCCTGCTGCTTTCCGTATCTTCACTACCATCCGATACCAACCTTTGACGTGTAACTCGACTATGCTTCTGCTTAATCCCAACCTGCAGCCATTCATTGCTGGGTATTGGGTATATGGGATTGTACGATATATATATATATATATATACTGTGAGGGGGTTAGCTCGGCAGCGGGTGTGTGTGACCCCCGGGATGGGCTCCCCACACAGAAACAGGCCCAGCAGACGGAGGTTGTGGTTTTCAAAATCAAAAAGGTGCGGTTTATTTTCTATTTACAGTGACAAAAACACAGCAAAGCAAAAGAAACATAAACAAAATAAATCCTGGTCAATTTGACCTCTGACTAAACATACAGGTTTCCTAACTAACAACTGGGATCAGCCTAGTGCTGTCCTAGTCCCTAAGTCCCTGGTTTTAAATGTCCAAGCAAATAGCCACACAGGCTTTGTCTCACCGCACAGGGGTTCACTCTCCCTAGACAGTCCACACAGGTCTGGTTCCAGGCATGAGCTAACATCTAATGAAGCTGGGAGTTCTTATAGAGGCCTAAATGAGCTGACAAGCTTCAGCTGGTCTCATCAACTCCCTGTCTGCACGACGCCCCACACTCTCCCTAGAGGTATGAGTCATCCATGAGCCCACTATCCTCAGCTGGGCTTATACAACTCTCCACCTAGTTGTATAAGTCGGCGTAAAGCCTGAATCTGGGCGAAATATATCTACCCCCCTGGATGCAACCAGGTGACTTTACCTTCCTGCTGTCACAATATATATATATATATATATATATGTATATATATATATATATATATATATATATATATATATATATTTTTTTTTTTTTATTTTTTTTATGGTTGAACTAGATGGACTTGTGTCTTTTTTCAACCTGACTAACTATGTAATTACTGACCCTTGGCTTTTTAACTGACTATGATTTTTGCTTTATCCCTACATGCTATATCTGCTACTGGACCCTGGCTTGATCGCCTCCTGGTGGAGCATCCCTGAGGATTGTGACCTGGTACTAGCATGCAGCAAAATCTCCCATCAGGAGCTCTGGTGAATACCAGTTAATACTTAGACCTCACACCTTAGGTGTGTCATCAGCCAGGGTGACATCTGTGTATACATGTCCCACTTGTCGGTGAGTGCTGCTCCTCTGCTATAGCTACTGGCCTCGGAGACTGACTCCAGGTAATGACATCCTGATCCCAAACAACCTAACTCAAGGCCCATGGTTTAAGTCTGCAATTTTACCACTGGTTTGAACATACCCATCTTGCCATTCAGATAATTTCTTACTAACCCTTTTGAATTATTTAAAACACATATTCAAAAAGGCAGGAAGTGTTGGTTTGACTAAAAAAAATAGTAATATTGTTGCAGTAAATTTAAACAAAGCCTTTGGTGTATGACTTTTTAATAGAAGAGCACTTTCAGCACTCCTGCTACAAGGACAAGAACCCAACTTTCAAAATTATAGTTGATTGTGGCAGTTTCTCACAGCTCAGTGGGTCAGAGCATACCAGGTATGCTCAAGATACTTGGTTGAAGTTTTATGGCACACCTAGTATGCCCAAGGTCTAAAACTAGTTTAATTTTCAGAATTTATTTCTGCCTATGATCTATTTATTCTTTTTTTTTTTTTTAAGTTACCATATATCTACTACATCTCCTGTAATTACACATGAAACCAGTTTACCAAGTAAGGATGCTGGCCCCTGTTACTGACTGCCTCTTTTATTAGGTATGCCAACCCAAATTTAACAATTGTATAGCGTGAATGAATACAATCCTTAGAATTCTACTTTAACCACTTGCTTACTGGGCACTTAAACCCCCTTCGTACCCAGACCAATTTTACGTATTTAGCGCTGACGCACTTTGAATGACAATTGCGCGGTCATACAACGCTGTACCCAAATTATATTTTTATATATTTTTTTTCCACAAATAGAGCTTTCTTTGGGGGTATTTGATCACCTCTGCAGTTTTTATTTTTTGCACTATAAACAAAAAAAAGACAGAAAATTTTGAAAAAAAAACAAATTTTTTTACTTTTTGTTATAATAATATCCCAATTTTTTTTTTTAAATATTTTTTTCCTCAGTTTAGGCAGATACGTATTCTTCTATACATTTTTGGTAAAAAAAAATTGCAATAAGCGTATAGTGATTGGTTTGCGCAAAAGTTATAGCGCCTACAAAATAGGGGATAGAATTATGACATTATTATATATTTTTTTTTTACTAGTAATGGCGGCGATCTGCGATTTTTGTCAGGCCTGCGATATTGCGGCGGACATATCGGACACTTTTGACACTATTTTGGGAACATTCACATTTATAGAGCGAACAGTGCTATAAATATGCATTGATTACTGTATAAATGTGACTGGCAGGGAAGGGGTTAACACTAGGGGCGATCAAGGGGTTAAATATGTTCTCTATTAGTGATTCTTACTGTGTAGGGGAGGGGACTGACTGGGGGAGGTGACTGATCTGTGTCCCTGTGTCCCTATGTACAAGAGACACAGCATCGGTCTCCTCTCTCCTTGACAGGACGTGGATCTCTGTGTTTACACACAGAGATCCACGTCCTGCCTCTAACAGCTGATCACATGTACCTGGCGGACATTGCGGCCGCCAGGCACGCGCATCGGCATCACGTGACACGGCGGGCACAGCTGTTTCCCGCAGCGCGCCCTCGGCACGCGCGCGGGGGATGTAAACACAGGGACGTCCACCCGGCACTTGAGAGCCGCGCTGCAGACGTCTTTCGTCTATAGCGCGGGTCTCAAGTGGTTAAGCTACATATTCTCCTAGGCATCAGTCACTGATAGAATACCTTGAATAATAGATTACAAATACACAAACTTAGAGTTTTTATTAAATGATGATCATTTTACAATTCTGAATATTTGTTCATAAATAAGGTTAGTTTTCTCACACATTACTGAGTTATAGGCTAATTTTAGGTTAATTTTATCTAAATTAAATAAGTTGGCAAATTCTACTGTAGCGGCCTCACTCTCTCTCCATCTTTATCGGTTACACACCAACTCATGTCTAGGGGTTCCTGGGTTGTGAGAGTGAGATGCGCCACGGCCCATGTCCTCCCCATTGTAGTAGGGAGGTGAAGGCCACTTACTGATGTTTCCTCGGGCCGGTGTGTTCTGTGAATGCACTGAGTCTGTAATTGCAAGCTCACCAGCCTCCCCTTTGCTTCCAGTAACTGGAGTTCACACACCGGAGAAAGGTCCAACACTTGTTTATTTGACACTCCAATAAGCAAAGCACAATAAACAGTTCTTTTGCAGCAAACTGGTTGGGACCTATAACCTTGCCAACGGTGGGGCGAGCAGATCGAGGCACTTCCTAAAGTTTAAGTTCTATGCCACTGTACTATGACCAGCGGCGCCTAAGCCAATCCGGCTGTTACAGAACAGGAAAGATGGGGTCTCTTCCAGCAACCCCTATGAACAGCAATGGAGCCCTCTTCGATACGCTGTGGCCCCTATCAGGGGGATGTGTCCTCCCAAGAGAGTTCCCAGAGGCCCACTGTCACCGGGTTGGTGCTGCTCCGGGTCTCCAGTGGGTAACCTCTCTGGCCTCCTCACCTCAGATACGAGTCCCTCCGCTCAGGGACCCTCGGACAGTCCACCCTAGCGGGACCCAGTCGAAGGTACTGGGCCCCAGGCCTCCTCGATAGTACCTCACCCCAGGCTAAAGGTGCCTGGGATGGACGCCAACATGACTCCGGACCAGGCCATGGGCACCTGGACCAGACTCCTGGATCTCCAGCACCCAGGCCTAAGGTGCCTGGGTGCGGACCGCAACCCTCCTCCTCCGAGGACCTCCTTCTCCGCAAAGACCTCGTGGTAAGGGCGTCTCCCCCTTTTATCTCCTCCCATCAACGGCCCGGCGGGTTCCCCGCCCCAGCCATACCATCTCCGGGAAGGGACAAAACAGGGAGCACTGCAGGAGATGATTCTACCTGAAGCCTGTGGGTACCCCGCCACCCACAGGCAAAGGAGAATACTACATCCTCCAATCCTCCACGAAACAAAAAGGGGTCTGAACCCTAACACAATCATACACCTGGGTCACACTATTCCCCAGGTGTATCCCATCAATTTGAGGACCCCGCTACACTACTATTCTCACGTAACAAAACCCCTCCTATTTAAAGTGGATTCAGAGAGTTTCTGTGCTGGCCACTGGTTTCATTCGGTATACAGATTAGGCTGTAGGAGCCCTGTGAAACCAACCTACTCCTTTTCACTCTAGCATTTGGCATGGGATTTGCATATTTCATTGTAAAAATCTATACCAGTTTTTAAACAATTCAGTTTGACATGTTTTTCATCAACACTGTCAAATATGTCCCAATCCTGAAATTTTAAGTCAGACAACACTCTCTTCTACAATGTTGGATTTCCCACATACCTTCTCATGAGAGCAAACATACTGACAGTTAACACAGGCATAAACTTTGCGGTACATTTTTTCTCTAATTTTTACATTCACTGTACAAACAGCAAATGCTCTACATTTTAAAAGTCAGCTGCTTTAACTGTGTAATTGCACAATATTTCTGGTAAAAAATGTAATGCCTTTGCCTAAAGCAGCAATCTCCTTAAAGTGGAGGTTCACCCACTGCTGCAAAAATCAAAAGCCAGCAGCTGCACATACTGCAGCTGCTGACTTTTAATAATCGGACACTTACCTGTCCTGGAGTCCAGCGATGTCGGCACCGCAGCTGTCAGGGAAATAGGCGCATCCCTATGCGCAATACTACAAGGATGGTGAACCGGCATAGGCAAGGACACGCTGATCAGGCGAACGCGCATGCGCAACGGCACGCACACAACGTTATAGAGGCGCCACTGCCTATTTATACCCACTGCTGACAATGGCGCATCGCTGGTTTATCGTCGGCTTCCCCTGTGTTCCTGTGCCTTGTAGCTCCTGCTTATCTGATCTCCTTTGTACCAACCCGGCTTGTCAGACCTGCTCCTTCTGATTCCTTGGCTTGACCCCCCGGCTTGTATCTGACTTCCTCCTTTATCTGACCACGGCCTGGCTTATGGACTCCCCTTACCATGTCTCTTGTGCTAAGGACTCAGCTGCTCTTTGATGTCAGAATGTCTTGCTGTGATTGACACCTGGCTCCTGACTCTGCTACCCCAATATCCCACTGGTCCTGATGCACTGGACCTCCTAAGCACGCCTGCTTCCAGTAACTTAGCCTGTCCTATCAAGTTCCTGGCAACCAGCTCCACCAACCAGGCAATCCGTGCTTCTGTGGGCACCAAATCCCTTGTGTCATCTCCAGGGTTGTGCTGCACTCGGCCGCAAGGGGAGCCCTCCCAGTATCTCGGCCTCCTACCAAGTTCCTGACAGCAGCTGATGTTTCCATCATCTGTCGGGTGCATGCTGCCTCCATTGCGAGTAAGAGAGGTCCATGGTGGCCAATGTGCATTAAAGACCTTTAAAGTGTTAGATTGAATAACAAAGTGTCTTTCATAAGATTGTTGTGTTTTAACCCTTTGTACAACTTCATTGGTGTTAGGGGCTAAGGTAGTTTTCCATTTAGCTGTAATTGTCAGATGGGCTGTAGGGATGAGCCGAACACCCCCCGGTTAGGTTCGCACCAGAACCTGCGAACGGGGCGAAAGTTTGCGCAAACGTTTGAACCCTATTAAATACAATGGACGCGAACGTTCGAAATCTAAAGTGCTAATTATAACAGCTAATATGCATGTTATTGTCCTAAAAAGGGTTTGGGGACCCGGGTTCTGCCCCAGGGGACATGTATCAATGCAAAAATAAGTTTTAAAAACTGACGTTTTTTCGGGAGCAGCAATTTTATTGATGCATAAAGTGAAAAAAAAACTGAAATATTCCTTTAAATATCGCACCTGGGGGGTGTCTAAAGTATGCCTGTGAAGTGGCATATGTTTCCCGTGTTTAGAACTGTCCCTGCAGAAAATGAAATTTCTAAAGGAAAAAAAGCCATTTAAAACTGCTTGCGACTTTAATGTCATGTCTTGACCTGGCAATATGGATGAAAATCTTTGAGAAAAATGGCATGGCTACCCCATCACCCCCCCCCCCTACCCCAGCCCATTACCAGCCCCTTTGGATCTTGTATGGATATTAAGGGGAACCCCGCACCCAAAATAAAAACAGGCCCTGTATACTCTGAACAGCAGTATACAGGCGGTGCAAACAAGACAGGGACTGTAGGTTTGTTCTTAAAGCGGTGGTGCAGGAAAAAAAAAAAGTCAGCAGCTACTAACAGTGTAGCTGCTGACTTTTAATAAGGACACTTACCTGTCCTACTCTCCCGCGATGTCGGTCCTGCCGCGGTGATCGATCGCTGCTGGCAGGCTCCCGGCTCCTCCATTCTGAGTAGGGGAAACAGGCTGTGAAGCAGTAAGGCTTCACTGCCCGTTTCCTACTGCGCATGCGTCACTCGCACGGCGCTTTGTGAATGGGCGGCTTGCCTCCTGGGATACACACAGTTCCCAGAAGGCAGCGCGGCCCATTCACAAGAAGAAGAAGCGGAAGGAGAGCCACCACGGACGGAGAAGAGGAACATTAGTGGCAGATTAGGGGACTTCCGCATAGCAACAGGCATTTAGGGTGAGTATAATTATTATTTTTTCTATTAATTTTTTTATTTTTATTTTGAATTTTTAGTGTGAAGATTTTTACAGGGTGGACCTCCACTTTAAGTAGAATCTGTTTGTAATTTTGAACAGGTACATTGTTTAAGTGTAGCTCCAGCCAAAAAAACATATTTTTAAGCTTTTTGGAAAACATAGGGAAGGGTTATCACCCCTGTAACATTTGTTTTGCTGTCTGTGCACCTGTTCAGAAGATTTCACCTCACTTTCCGTCCCAATGACAAATGTTTTTGGAAAAGTGGGTTTTTTATTGAAACAAGGATTGGTGATAAAGCATCAGTAGAGAGGAGACACATTTTTCCCATATTAACTCTTACAGGAGAGAATTTCCCTTCCTAGGGGTAGATTTCCTCTCACTTCCCTTTGTCTCCTTCCGTTTGCAAGTAGGAGTCGTTTGTAAGTTGGATGTTTGAAAGTAGGGGCCTGACGTATATTCTCTGCAGAAATTTACCCCTTAGATGTTGGTGTTGCCACAACACTGAGCCCTCACAGTTACTCTTGGTGGGCGCTGGAACGCTCTGCTGTGAACTATTATATCAGGAATTGTAATTACATGCCATTGTTGAACAGTGGTAGGAAAAATTGGGCCTTTGGTGGTGGTGCTGGTGCTACAACACTGTCAGCCCTCACAGTTACTCTTGGTGGGCGCATGAATGGGCCCTACTGTTAATTATTAGGTCAAGAATTGTAATTGCATGCCCCTGTTGAAGAGGGGCAGAAAAATTGGGCCTTAGGCACTGGTGCCACAACACTACAACCCCTCACAGATACTGTACTTGGAGCACAGCAATGAGCCCTGTTGCAAAGTATTGCATCAAAAATTGTAATTACACGCCCCTGTTAAACAGGGGCAGAAAAATTGGGCCTTAGGCACTGGTGCCACGACACTGCAACCTCTCCCAGATACTCTAGTTGGAGTGCAGGAATGAGTCCTGCTGCAAAGCATTGCATAAAAAATTGTAATTACATGCCCCTGTTAAACAGGGGCTGAAAAATTGGGCCTTAGCCACTGGTGGCGGCACCCAGAAACAAAAATGTTCTTCCAAGCTATCATCAGGAATCGGATCATTGAGGAGGAGGAGGATAGTCAGTCAACATAACAGGACAGTCACTCAGCATCAGCATAGGCAGTCTTGAAGGGATGTGACATTTCAAAATAAATTATTCTGTTATATCAGCTTCAGGTGCTTGGTAGCTGGTGGTGATCCAAGACTGGTTTATCTTTATGAAGGTGAGTCGATCAACCGAGTAGGTGGACAGGCGCACCCTGTGATCCGTGACAAAGCCTCCAGCAGCACTGAATGTGTGTTCCAAAAGAACGCTGGATGCAGGACAGGCCAGTAGCTCAATTGCATACTGTGCAAGCTCTGGCCAGTGATCCATCCTCAAGACCCAGTAAGCCAGAGGATTTTCGGTGGGAAAGGTGTCCAAGTCTGACCTTGCCCCTAGGTATTCCTGCACCATGTATATCAGACGCTGGCGATGGTTGCTGGAACCGATCATACCTTGGGGCTGCGGACTAAAAAATTGTCTGAACGTATCGGGCAGACGGCCACCTTCCCCACCGCTCCTTCTTTGACTGACCGAAGCCTCAGCAACTCGTTGTCCAGGACCAGGAGTTTGTAACCTCCCAGTCTCTGGGAACGCGTTGCACAGACCTTTCTGCAAGGCCTCCCGGAGATGTCTCATCTCATCCTCTGCTCCCTCTGCGACGGTAAGATAAGGTACGCAACCTTACCCTTGTATCAAGGAGAGTGGCCATCCAGTAATGGTCCCTCTCCTTGATCCGAAGAATACGAGGATCCTTCCGCAGACTTTGCAGGATCAGGGAGGCCATGCAGCGTAGGTTAGCTGAGGCATTCGGTCCAGAGTCCTCTGGGTCACTAAGGGCGACATAATCCGCAGCCACCTCCTCCCAGCCACGTACAAGTCCACTGGTTTCTTGGGACTGTACATCATCCCTAAAAGACTGCTGCTGTTGATGCTGAGTGCCAGACTCCACCTCCATGCCGACACAATCCTCCTCCTCCTCCTCCTCCTTGTCCTCATCCTGTGCGATGGGTGGAACAGAAGGAACATTGTCTGGGTAAAGGGGGCCTTGAGAGGCAAGGAAGTCCTCTTCCTGCCTCTGTTCTGCCTCAAGTGCCCTGTCCATTATTCCATGCAGCGTATGCACTGTCACTGCTCACCATCCTCGTGGCCTCCTGAAATGTTGCCAGGACAGTGCATGCATCCCTGATCATGCCCCACTGGCGTGGTGAAAAAAAACCTGAGCTCCCCTGACCCTGTCCTGGTGCCGTAGTCACACAGGTACTCATTGATGGCCCTCTGCTGCATGTGCAGCCACAGCAGCATGGCCAACGTTGAGTTCCACCTGGTGGGCATGTCACATATAAGGTGGTTCTTGGGCAGGTTCAACTCCTTTTGCAGCTCAGCCAGCCGAGCACTGGCATTATATGATCTGCGGAAATGCACACAGACTTTCCTGGCCTGCCTCAGGACATCCTGTAAGCCCTGGTACCTGCCCAAGAACCGCTGCACCACCAGGTTAAGGACGTGAGCCACACAGGGCACATGGGTCAGTTGTCCCTGTTGGAGGGCGGAGAGGATGTTGGTGCCATTTTTGCAAACCACCATTCCTGGCTTATGCTGGCGTGGCGTTAACCACCTCTCGGCCTGCCCCTGCAGAGCTGACAGAACCTCTGCCCTAGTGTGGCTCCTGTCCCCCCAAACACACCAGCACAAGCATGGCATGGCATCTTTTTGCCTGCGTACTTGCGTAGCCCCTTGAATGCCTACGGAGCACCGCTAGTTCCGAGGAGAAAGCACAGGAAGAGGCCATGGATGAAGAAGAAGAGGAGGGGGTGGAGGAGAGAGGTGTGTCACAACCAGTAGTAGCATTTTGGAGGCGTGGCGGCGGAACAACCTCCAACACTACTGCACCTTGTCCTGCATCCTTCCCAGCTGCCAAAAGAGTGACCCAATGGGCCGTGAAAGAAAGGTATCGTCCCTGTCCATGCCTGCTGGACCATGAGTCAGCGGTAATATGCACCTTACCGCTGACCGCCCTGTCCGGCGAGGCATGGACATTGCCTTCCACATGCCGGTAGAGAGCCGGAAACGCCTTCTGTGAGAAAAAGTGGCGTTTGGGAACCTGCCACTGAGGAACCGCACATTGCACAAACTCACGGAAGGGGGCCGAGTCTATCAACTGAAAAGGCAGCAGTTGAAGTGCTAGCAATTTAACCAAGCTAGCATTCAACCGCTGGGCATGTGGATGGCTGGGAGTGAACTTCTTTCGACGGTCCAGCAGCTGGGGCAGGGAAATTTGCCCGCTACAATCGAACGTCGGTGTACTGCTAGCAGAGTGCCCGCAAGTACTTGGCTGTGACACACCTAATTCTACACCTTCATTCCTCTCAGTGCTGGTTTCAGAGAGGACTGAAGGTATAGTGGGGTTGGAGATCCCAGCTGATGCGGAGCAAGGAGAGGTCCGCTTTGTTCTTTGGTGTGGGTCTTTAAGGTACGCTTGCCAACGAGCTGCATGGCAGGTCAACATATGTCTGGTCAAGCATGTGGTGCCCAAGCGGCTGATGTTTTGGCCACGCGAGATACGCTTGAGACATATGTTGCAAATAGCAGCGGTGCGATCTGATGCACTCGACTCAAAAAAGGCCCACACCAAAGAACTTTTGGAATAACGAGCAGAGGCAGCGCCCTGCACAGGCGGAGCTCTGCGGTGTGATTCAGTTGGTGTGCTGCCCTTACGCTGGCCACCGGAGGGCATCCTGCCTCATTGGAGATGTGCCTCCTCCTCATCTTCCTCCTCCTCTCTCCTATCAGGCACCCACGTGGAGTCAGTGACCTCATCATCCCCTCCCTCCTCATCACTGGAGCCAATCTGGCAGTATGCTGCAGCTGCTGGAACATGACTGCCAGATTGCTGTCTTTCTTGAGCATCCCCTCTCTCTGCGCTCACGCTACTGCCTTCCTCTAGCTAGGGATGAGCTTCGTGTTCGAGTCGAACATACGTTCGACTCGAACATCGGCTGTTCGATCGTTCGACGAAGATCGAACGATTTGGGCCGTTCGCGCCAAATTCGAGTGACGCGAACGGCCCACAATGCACTACGCCATCGCAGTGTCATCCAGGCGCTGTGATTGGCCAAGCATACACTGTGACCCCGCATGCTTGGCCAATCACAGCGCCGGCAGCGAGGAGAGCAATGATTGGCCACAGGCAGGATGCCTGTGGCCAATTATTGCTGAGGGTGTTTAGTACACGCCCCACACTATAAAAGGCCGTCAGCACGGCGGCCTAGTGTAGTGTGTTCCGGAGCAGGGAAAGACAAGCATAGGCAGGGACAGTGACATTTATTTCTTTCTTGCTTAACCTGGATTCCTTTAGTTTAGGGAAAGAGAAGGATAGGTAGGGAGAGTGTCAGTGTGTTTTACTGTGCGAATCCTTGTTTCTAGGGACAAAGAAGGAAAGTGAGGGGAATTCTCCTTGTGCTATAGTGTGCTTTAAAAAAACATTTTTTCTAGGGACAGAAAACTCTAGGTAGGGAGAGTGTCAGTTTCTTTCACTGTGCGAGTCCTTGTTTCTAGGGACAAAGAAGGAAAGTGAGGGGAATTCTCCTTGTGCTATAGTGTGCTTTAAAAAAACATTTTTTCTAGGGACAGAAAACTCTAGGTAGGGAGAGTGTCAGTTTCTTTCACTGTGCGAGTCCTTGTTTCTAGGGACAAAGAAGGAAAGTGAGGGGAATTCTCCTTGTGCTATAGTGTGCTTTAAAAAAACATTTTTTCTAGGGACAGAAAACTCTAGGTAGGGAGAGTGTCAGTTTCTTTCACTGTGCGAGTCCTTGTTTCTAGGGACAAAGGAGGAAAGTGAGGGGAATTCTCCTTGTGCTATAGTGTGCTTTAAAAAAACATTTTTTCTAGGGACAGAAAACTCTAGGTAGGGAGAGTGTCAGTTTCTTTCACTGTGCGAGTCCTTGTTTCTAGGGACAAAGAAGGAAAGTGAGGGGAATTCTCCTTGTGCTATAGTGTGCTTTAAAAAAACATTTTTTCTAGGGACAGAAAACTCTAGGTAGGGAGAGTGTCAGTTTCTTTCACTGTGCGAGTCCTTGTTTCTAGGGACAAAGAAGGAAAGTGAGGGGAATTCTCCTTGTGCTATAGTGTGCTTTAAAAAAACATTTTTTCTAGGGACAGAAAACTCTAGGTAGGGAGAGTGTCAGTTTCTTTCACTGTGCGAGTCCTTGTTTCTAGGGACAAAGAAGGAAAGTGAGGGGAATTCTCCTTGTGCTATAGTGTGCTTTAAAAAAACATTTTTTCTAGGGACAGAAAACTCTAGGTAGGGAGAGTGTCAGTTTCTTTCACTGTGCGAGTCCTTGTTTCTAGGGACAAAGAAGGAAAGTGAGGGGAATTCTCCTTGTGCTATAGTGTGCTTTAAAAAAACATTTTTTCTAGGGACAGAAAACTCTAGGTAGGGAGAGTGTCAGTTTCTTTCACTGTGCGAGTCCTTGTTTCTAGGGACAAAGAAGGAAAGTGAGGGGAATTCTCCTTGTGCTATAGTGTGCTTTAAAAAAACATTTTTTCTAGGGACAGAAAACTCTAGGTAGGGAGAGTGTCAGTTTCTTTCACTGTGCGAGTCCTTGTTTCTAGGGACAAAGGAGGAAAGTGAGGGGAATTCTCCTTGTGCTATAGTGTGCTTTAAAAAAACATTTTTTCTAGGGACAGAAAACTCTAGGTAGGGAGAGTGTCAGTTTCTTTCACTGTGCGAGTCCTTGTTTCTAGGGACAAAGAAGGAAAGTGAGGGGAATTCTCCTTGTGCTATAGTGTGCTTTAAAAAAACATTTTTTCTAGGGACAGAAAACTCTAGGTAGGGAGAGTGTCAGTTTCTTTCACTGTGCGAGTCCTTGTTTCTAGGGACAAAGAAGGAAAGTGAGGGGAATTCTCCTTGTGCTATAGTGTGCTTTAAAAAAACATTTTTTCTAGGGACAGAAAACTCTAGGTAGGGAGAGTGTCAGTTTCTTTCACTGTGCGAGTCCTTGTTTCTAGGGACAAAGAAGGAAAGTGAGGGGAATTCTCCTTGTGCTATAGTGTGCTTTAAAAAAACATTTTTTCTAGGGACAGAAAACTCTAGGTAGGGAGAGTGTCAGTTTCTTTCACTGTGCGAGTCCTTGTTTCTAGGGACAAAGAAGGAAAGTGAGGGGAATTCTCCTTGTGCTATAGTGTGCTTTAAAAAAACATTTTTTCTAGGGACAGAAAACTCTAGGTAGGGAGAGTGTCAGTTTCTTTCACTGTGCGAGTCCATGTTTCTAGGGACAAAGAAGGAAAGTGAGGGGAATTCTCCTTGTGCTATAGTGTGCTTTAAAAAAACATTTTTTCTAGGGACAGAAAACTCTAGGTAGGGAGAGTGTCAGTTTCTTTCACTGTGCGAGTCCTTGTTTCTAGGGACAAAGAAGGAAAGTGAGGGGAATTCTCCTTGTGCTATAGTGTGCTTTAAAAAAACATTTTTTCTAGGGACAGAAAACTCTAGGTAGGGAGAGTGTCAGTTTCTTTCACTGTGCCAGTCCTTGTTTCTAGGGACAAAGAAGGAAAGTGAGGGGAATTCTCCTTGTGCTATAGTGTGCTTTAAAAAAACATTTTTTCTAGGGACAGAAAACTCTAGGTAGGGAGAGTGTCAGTTTCTTTCACTGTGCCAGTCCTTGTTTCTAGGGACAAAGAAGGAAAGTGAGGGGAATTCTCCTTGTGCTATAGTGTGCTTTAAAAAAACATTTTTTCTAGGGACAGAAAACTCTAGGTAGGGAGAGTGTCAGTTTCTTTCACTGTGCCAGTCCTTGTTTCTAGGGACAAAGAAGGAAAGTGAGGGGAATTCTCCTTGTGCTATAGTGTGCTTTAAAAAAACATTTTTTCTAGGGACAGAAAACTCTAGGTAGGGAGAGTGTCAGTTTCTTTCACTGTGCGAGTCCTTGTTTCTAGGGACAAAGAAGGAAAGTGAGGGGAATTCTCCTTGTGCTATAGTGTGCTTTAAAAAAACATTTTTTCTAGGGACAGAAAACTCTAGGTAGGGAGAGTGTCAGTTTCTTTCACTGTGCGAGTCCTTGTTTCTAGGGACAAAGAAGGAAAGTGAGGGGAATTCTCCTTGTGCTATAGTGTGCTTTAAAAAAACATTTTTTCTAGGGACAGAAAACTCTAGGTAGGGAGAGTGTCAGTTTCTTTCACTGTGCGA
Source organism: Rana muscosa (assembly GCA_029206835.1). Lineage (NCBI taxonomy): Eukaryota > Metazoa > Chordata > Amphibia > Anura > Ranidae > Rana > Rana muscosa. The sequence goes on along the minus strand of CM055122.1, from coordinate 519,849,817 downwards.
GTCCTTGTTTCTAGGGACAAAGAAGGAAAGTGAGGGGAATTCTCCTTGTGCTATAGTGTGCTTTAAAAAAACATTTTTTCTAGGGACAGAAAACTCTAGGTAGGGAGAGTGTCAGTTTCTTTCACTGTGCGAGTCCTTGTTTCTAGGGACAAAGAAGGAAAGTGAGGGGAATTCTCCTTGTGCTATAGTGTGCTTTTAAAAAAACATTTTTTCTAGGGACAGAAAACTCTAGGTAGGGAGAGTGTCAGTTTCTTTCACTGTGCGAGTCCATGTTTCTAGGGACAAAGAAGGAAAGTGAGGGGAATTCTCCTTGTGCTATAGTGTGCTTTAAAAAAACATTTTTTCTAGGGACAGAAAACTCTAGGTAGGGAGAGTGTCAGTTTCTTTCACTGTGCGAGTCCTTGTTTCTAGGGACAAAGAAGGAAAGTGAGGGGAATTCTCCTTGTGCTATAGTGTGCTTTAAAAAAACATTTTTTCTAGAGACAGAAAACTCTAGGTAGGGAGAGTGTCAGTTTCTTTCACTGTGCGAGTCCTTGTTTCTAGGGACAAAGAAGGAAAGTGAGGGGAATTCTCCTTGTGCTATAGTGTGCTTTAAAAAAACATTTTTTCTAGGGACAGAAAACTCTAGGTAGGGAGAGTGTCAGTTTCTTTCACTGTGCGAGTCCTTGTTTCTAGGGACAAAGAAGGAAAGTGAGGGGAATTCTCCTTGTGCTATAGTGTGCTTTAAAAAAACATTTTTTCTAGGGACAGAAAACTCTAGGTAGGGAGAGTGTCAGTTTCTTTCACTGTGCGAGTCCTTGTTTCTAGGGACAAAGAAGGAAAGTGAGGGGAATTCTCCTTGTGCTATAGTGTGCTTTAAAAAAACATTTTTTCTAGGGACAGAAAACTCTAGGTAGGGAGAGTGTCAGTTTCTTTCACTGTGCGAGTCCTTGTTTCTAGGGACAAAGAAGGAAAGTGAGGGGAATTCTCCTTGTGCTATAGTGTGCTTTAAAAAAACATTTTTTCTAGGGACAGAAAACTCTAGGTAGGGAGAGTGTCAGTTTCTTTCACTGTGCGAGTCCTTGTTTCTAGGGACAAAGAAGGAAAGTGAGGGGAATTCTCCTTGTGCTATAGTGTGCTTTAAAAAAACATTTTTTCTAGGGACAGAAAACTCTTGGTAGGGAGAGTGTCAGTTTCTTTCACTGTGCGAGTCCTTGTTTCTAGGGACAAAGAAGGAAAGTGAGGGGAATTCTCCTTGTGCTATAGTGTGCTTTAAAAAAACATTTTTTCTAGGGACAGAAAACTCTAGGTAGGGAGAGTGTCAGTTTCTTTCACTGTGCGAGTCCATGTTTCTAGGGACAAAGAAGGAAAGTGAGGGGAATTCTCCTTGTGCTATAGTGTGCTTTAAAAAAACATTTTTTCTAGGGACAGAAAACTCTAGGTAGGGAGAGTGTCAGTTTCTTTCACTGTGCGAGTCCTTGTTTCTAGGGACAAAGAAGGAAAGTGAGGGGAATTCTCCTTGTGCTATAGTGTGCTTTAAAAAAACATTTTTTCTAGGGACAGAAAACTCTAGGTAGGGAGAGTGTCAGTTTCTTTCACTGTGCCAGTCCTTGTTTCTAGGGACAAAGAAGGAAAGTGAGGGGAATTCTCCTTGTGCTATAGTGTGCTTTAAAAAAACATTTTTTCTAGAGACAGAAAACTCTAGGTAGGGAGAGTGTCAGTTTCTTTCACTGTGCCAGTCCTTGTTTCTAGGGACAAAGAAGGAAAGTGAGGGGAATTCTCCTTGTGCTATAGTGTGCTTTAAAAAAACATTTTTTCTAGGGACAGAAAACTCTAGGTAGGGAGAGTGTCAGTTTCTTTCACTGTGCCAGTCCTTGTTTCTAGGGACAAAGAAGGAAAGTGAGGGGAATTCTCCTTGTGCTATAGTGTGCTTTAAAAAAACATTTTTTCTAGGGACAGAAAACTCTAGGTAGGGAGAGTGTCAGTTTCTTTCACTGTGCGAGTCCTTGTTTCTAGGGACAAAGAAGGAAAGTGAGGGGAATTCTCCTTGTGCTATAGTGTGCTTTAAAAAAACATTTTTTCTAGGGACAGAAAACTCTAGGTAGGGAGAGTGTCAGTTTCTTTCACTGTGCGAATCCTTGTTTCTAGGGACAAAGAAGGAAAATGAGGGGAATTCTCCTTGTGCTATAGTGTGCTTTAAAAAAACATTTTTTCTAGGGACAGAAAACTCTAGGTAGGGAGAGTGTCAGTTTCTTTCACTGTGCGAGTCCTTGTTTCTAGGGACAAAGAAGGAAAGTGAGGGGAATTCTCCTTGTGCTATAGTGTGCTTTAAAAAAACATTTTTTCTAGGGACAGAAAACTCTAGGTAGGGAGAGTGTCAGTTTCTTTCACTGTGCGAATCCTTGTTTCTAGGGACAAAGAAGGAAAATGAGGGGAATTCTCCTTGTGCTATAGTGTGCTTTAAAAAAAAAAAATTCTAGGGACAGAAAACTCTAGGTAGGGAGAGTGTCAGTTTCTTTCACTGTGCAAGTCCTTGTTTCTAGGGACAAAGAAGGAAAGTGAGGGGAATTCTCCTTGTGCTATAGTGTGCTTTAAAAAAACATTTTTTCTAGGGACAGAAAACTCTAGGTAGGGAGAGTGTCAGTTTCTTTCACTGTGCGAGTCCTTGTTTCTAGGGACAAAGAAGGAAAGTGAGGGGAATTCTCCTTGTGCTATAGTGTGCTTTAAAAAAACATTTTTTCTAGGGACAGAAAATTCTAGGTAGGGAGAGTGTCAGTTTCTTTCACTGTGCGAGTCCTTGTTTCTAGGGACAAAGAAGGAAAGTGAGGGGAATTCTCCTTGTGCTATAGTGTGCTTTAAAAAAACATTTTTTCTAGGGACAGAAAACTCTAGGTAGGGAGAGTGTCAGTTTCTTTCACTGTGCCAGTCCTTGTTTCTAGGGACAAAGAAGGAAAGTGAGGGGAATTCTCCTTGTGCTATAGTGTGCTTTAAAAAAACATTTTTTCTAGAGACAGAAAACTCTAGGTAGGGAGAGTGTCAGTTTCTTTCACTGTGCCAGTCCTTGTTTCTAGGGACAAAGAAGGAAAGTGAGGGGAATTCTCCTTGTGCTATAGTGTGCTTTAAAAAAACATTTTTTCTAGGGACAGAAAACTCTAGGTAGGGAGAGTGTCAGTTTCTTTCACTGTGCCAGTCCTTGTTTCTAGGGACAAAGAAGGAAAGTGAGGGGAATTCTCCTTGTGCTATAGTGTGCTTTAAAAAAACATTTTTTCTAGGGACAGAAAACTCTAGGTAGGGAGAGTGTCAGTTTCTTTCACTGTGCGAGTCCTTGTTTCTAGGGACAAAGAAGGAAAGTGAGGGGAATTCTCCTTGTGCTATAGTGTGCTTTAAAAAAACATTTTTTCTAGGGACAGAAAACTCTAGGTAGGGAGAGTGTCAGTTTCTTTCACTGTGCGAGTCCTTGTTTCTAGGGACAAAGAAGGAAAGTGAGGGGAATTCTCCTTGTGCTATAGTGTGCTTTAAAAAAACATTTTTTCTAGGGACAGAAAACTCTAGGTAGGGAGAGTGTCAGTTTCTTTCACTGTGCGAGTCCTTGTTTCTAGGGACAAAGAAGGAAAGTGAGGGGAATTCTCCTTGTGCTATAGTGTGCTTTAAAAAAACATTTTTTCTAGGGACAGAAAACTCTAGGTAGGGAGAGTGTCAGTTTCTTTCACTGTGCGAGTCCTTGTTTCTAGGGACAAAGAAGGAAAGTGAGGGGAATTCTCCTTGTGCTATAGTGTGCTTTAAAAAAACATTTTTTCTAGGGACAGAAAACTCTAGGTAGGGAGAGTGTCAGTTTCTTTCACTGTGCGAGTCCATGTTTCTAGGGACAAAGAAGGAAAGTGAGGGGAATTCTCCTTGTGCTATAGTGTGCTTTAAAAAAACATTTTTTCTAGGGACAGAAAACTCTAGGTAGGGAGAGTGTCAGTTTCTTTCACTGTGCAAGTCCTTGTTTCTAGGGACAAAGAAGGAAAGTGAGGGGAATTCTCCTTGTGCTTTAGTGTGCTTTAAAAAAACATTTTTTCTAGGGACAGAAAACTCTAGGTAGGGAGAGTGTCAGTTTCTTTCACTGTGCGAATCCTTGTTTCTAGGGACAAAGAAGGAAAATGAGGGGAATTCTCCTTGTGCTATAGTGTGCTTTAAAAAAAAAAAATTCTAGGGACAGAAAACTCTAGGTAGGGAGAGTGTCAGTTTCTTTCACTGTGCAAGTCCTTGTTTCTAGGGACAAAGAAGGAAAGTGAGGGGAATTCTCCTTGTGCTATAGTGTGCTTTAAAAAAACATTTTTTCTAGGGACAGAAAACTCTAGGTAGGGAGAGTGTCAGTTTCTTTCACTGTGCGAGTCCTTGTTTCTAGGGACAAAGAAGGAAAGTGAGGGGAATTCTCCTTGTGCTATAGTGTGCTTTAAAAAAACATTTTTTCTAGGGACAGAAAATTCTAGGTAGGGAGAGTGTCAGTTTCTTTCACTGTGCGAGTCCTTGTTTCTAGGGACAAAGAAGGAAAGTGAGGGGAATTCTCCTTGTGCTATAGTGTGCTTTAAAAAAACATTTTTTCTAGGGACAGAAAACTCTAGGTAGGGAGAGTGTCAGTTTCTTTCACTGTGCCAGTCCTTGTTTCTAGGGACAAAGAAGGAAAGTGAGGGGAATTCTCCTTGTGCTATAGTGTGCTTTAAAAAAACATTTTTTCTAGAGACAGAAAACTCTAGGTAGGGAGAGTGTCAGTTTCTTTCACTGTGCCAGTCCTTGTTTCTAGGGACAAAGAAGGAAAGTGAGGGGAATTCTCCTTGTGCTATAGTGTGCTTTAAAAAAACATTTTTTCTAGGGACAGAAAACTCTAGGTAGGGAGAGTGTCAGTTTCTTTCACTGTGCCAGTCCTTGTTTCTAGGGACAAAGAAGGAAAGTGAGGGGAATTCTCCTTGTGCTATAGTGTGCTTTAAAAAAACATTTTTTCTAGGGACAGAAAACTCTAGGTAGGGAGAGTGTCAGTTTCTTTCACTGTGCGAGTCCTTGTTTCTAGGGACAAAGAAGGAAAGTGAGGGGAATTCTCCTTGTGCTATAGTGTGCTTTAAAAAAACATTTTTTCTAGGGACAGAAAACTCTAGGTAGGGAGAGTGTCAGTTTCTTTCACTGTGCGAGTCCTTGTTTCTAGGGACAAAGAAGGAAAGTGAGGGGAATTCTCCTTGTGCTATAGTGTGCTTTAAAAAAACATTTTTTCTAGGGACAGAAAACTCTAGGTAGGGAGAGTGTCAGTTTCTTTCACTGTGCGAGTCCTTGTTTCTAGGGACAAAGAAGGAAAGTGAGGGGAATTCTCCTTGTGCTATAGTGTGCTTTAAAAAAACATTTTTTCTAGGGACAGAAAACTCTAGGTAGGGAGAGTGTCAGTTTCTTTCACTGTGCGAGTCCTTGTTTCTAGGGACAAAGAAGGAAAGTGAGGGGAATTCTCCTTGTGCTATAGTGTGCTTTAAAAAAACATTTTTTCTAGGGACAGAAAACTCTAGGTAGGGAGAGTGTCAGTTTCTTTCACTGTGCGAGTCCATGTTTCTAGGGACAAAGAAGGAAAGTGAGGGGAATTCTCCTTGTGCTATAGTGTGCTTTAAAAAAACATTTTTTCTAGGGACAGAAAACTCTAGGTAGGGAGAGTGTCAGTTTCTTTCACTGTGCAAGTCCTTGTTTCTAGGGACAAAGAAGGAAAGTGAGGGGAATTCTCCTTGTGCTATAGTGTGCTTTAAAAAAACATTTTTTCTAGGGACAGAAAACTCTAGGTAGGGAGAGTGTCAGTTTCTTTCACTGTGCGAGTCCTTGTTTCTAGGGACAAAGAAGGAAAGTGAGGGGAATTCTCCTTGTGCTATAGTGTGCTTTAAAAAAACATTTTTTCTAGGGACAGAAAACTCTAGGTAGGGAGAGTGTCAGTTTCTTTCACTGTGCGAGTCCTTGTTTCTAGGGACAAAGAAGGAAAGTGAGGGGAATTCTCCTTGTGCTATAGTGTGCTTTAAAAAAACATTTTTTCTAGGGACAGAAAACTCTAGGTAGGGAGAGTGTCAGTTTCTTTCACTGTGCGAGTCCTTGTTTCTAGGGACAAAGAAGGAAAGTGAGGGGAATTCTCCTTGTGCTATAGTGTGCTTTAAAAAAACATTTTTTCTAGGGACAGAAAACTCTAGGTAGGGAGAGTGTCAGTTTCTTTCACTGTGCGAGTCCTTGTTTCTAGGGACAAAGAAGGAAAGTGAGGGGAATTCTCCTTGTGCTATAGTGTGCTTTAAAAAATTATTTTTTCTAGGGACAGAAAACTCTAGGTAGGGAGAGTGTCAGTGTCTTTTACTGTGCGAGTCCTTGTTTCTAGGGACAAAGAAGGAAAGTGAGGGGAATTCTCCTTGTGCTATAGTGTGCTTTAAAAAAACATTTTTTCTAGGGACAGAAAACTCTAGGTAGGGAGAGTGTCAGTTTCTTTCACTGTGCGAGTCCTTGTTTCTAGGGACAAAGAAGGAAAATGAGGGGAATTCTCCTTGTGCTATAGTGTGCTTTAAAAAAAAAAAATTCTAGGGACAGAAAACTCTAGGTAGGGAGAGTGTCAGTTTCTTTCACTGTGCAAGTCCTTGTTTCTAGGGACAAAGAAGGAAAGTGAGGGGAATTCTCCTTGTGCTATAGTGTGCTTTAAAAAAACATTTTTTCTAGGGACAGAAAACTCTAGGTAGGGAGAGTGTCAGTTTCTTTCACTGTGCGAGTCCTTGTTTCTAGGGACAAAGAAGGAAAGAGAGGGGAATTCTCCTTGTGCTATAGTGTGCTTTAAAAAAACATTTTTTCTAGGGACAGAAAACTCTAGGTAGGGAGAGTGTCAGTTTCTTTCACTGTGCGAGTCCTTGTTTCTGGGGACAAAGAAGGAAAGTGAGGGGAATTCTCCTTGTGCTATAGTGTGCTTTAAAAAAACATTTTTTCTAGGGACAGAAAACTCTAGGTAGGGAGAGTGTCAGTTTCTTTCACTGTGCGAGTCCTTGTTTCTAGGGACAAAGAAGGAAAGTGAGGGGAATTCTCCTTGTGCTATAGTGTGCTTTAAAAAAACATTTTTTCTAGGGACAGAAAACTCTAGGTAGGGAGAGTGTCAGTTTCTTTCACTGTGCGAGTCCTTGTTTTTAGGGACAAAGAAGGAAAGTGAGGGGAATTCTCCTTGTGCTATAGTGTGCTTTAAAAAAACATTTTTTCTAGGGACAGAAAACTCTAGGTAGGGAGAGTGTCAGTTTCTTTCACTGTGCGAGTCCTTGTTTCTAGGGACAAAGAAGGAAAGTGAGGGGAATTCTCCTTGTGCTATAGTGTGCTTTAAAAAAACATTTTTTCTAGGGACAGAAAACTCTAGGTAGGGAGAGTGTCAGTTTCTTTCACTGTGCGAGTCCTTGTTTCTAGGGACAAAGAAGGAAAGTGAGGGGAATTCTCCTTGTGCTATAGTGTGCTTTAAAAAAACATTTTTTCTAGGGACAGAAAACTCTAGGTAGGGAGAGTGTCAGTTTCTTTCACTGTGCGAGTCCTTGTTTCTAGGGACAAAGAAGGAAAGTGAGGGGAATTCTCCTTGTGCTATAGTGTGCTTTAAAAAAACATTTTTTCTAGGGACAGAAAACTCTAGGTAGGGAGAGTGTCAGTTTCTTTCACTGTGCGAGTCCTTGTTTCTAGGGACAAAGAAGGAAAGTGAGGGGAATTCTCCTTGTGCTATAGTGTGCTTTAAAAAAACATTTTTTCTAGGGACAGAAAACTCTAGGTAGGGAGAGTGTCAGTTTCTTTCACTGTGCGAGTCCTTGTTTCTAGGGACAAAGAAGGAAAGTGAGGGGAATTCTCCTTGTGCTATAGTGTGCTTTAAAAAAACATTTTTTCTAGGGACAGAAAACTCTAGGTAGGGAGAGTGTCAGTTTCTTTCACTGTGCGAGTCCTTGTTTCTAGGGACAAAGAAGGAAAGTGAGGGGAATTCTCCTTGTGCTATAGTGTGCTTTAAAAAAACATTTTTTCTAGGGACAGAAAACTCTACGTAGGGAGAGTGTCAGTTTCTTTCACTGTGCGAGTCCTTGTTTCTAGGGACAAAGAAGGAAAGTGAGGGGAATTCTCCTTGTGCTATAGTGTGCTTTAAAAAAACATTTTTTCTAGGGACAGAAAACTCTAGGTAGGGAGAGTGTCAGTTTCTTTCACTGTGTGAGTCCTTGTTTCTAGGGACAAAGAAGGAAAGTGAGGGGAATTCTCCTTGTGCTATAGTGTGCTTTAAAAAAACATTTTTTCTAGGGACACAAAATTCTAGGTAGGGAGAGTGTCAGTTTCTTTCACTGTGCGAGTCCTTGTTTCTAGGGACAAAGAAGGAAAGTGAGGGGAATTCTCCTTGTGCTATAGTGTGCTTTAAAAAAACATTTTTTCTAGGGACAGAAAACTCTAGGTAGGGAGAGTGTCAGTTTCTTTCACTGTGCGAGTCCTTGTTTCTAGTGACAAAGAAGGAAAGTGAGGGGAATTCTCCTTGTGCTATAGTGTGCTAAAGCATTCCTCATCAACCATCTTTGAAATCCTTGTTTTTTGGACAGTCAGGGAAATTGTCGTTGTGCTATTCTGTGCAAAAGCAATCATCCTCAACCATATTTAGAAATCCTTAAGTAAAGGGACAGAGAAGGACACCTGAAGGTAGCCCTTATTGCTTTTTTCCCATCTCCCTGCAGGCCATCTATTAGAATGTCTGGAAGGCAAACAAGGAGAGGCAGACAGTCAGGAGGCAATAAAAGAGGGCAAGCAGGCTCTGTGTCTGGGGCAACAGTGCTGGTCGTGGACGCGGTGCATTGTCATCAGCACATGGCCATGGGACACGCTTGTCCTTCTTTTCGGCAGCTGGACATGTTGAGCCACATCATGCCGAAGACTTGGTAGAGTGGATGACCAAGCCCTCCTCCTCCTCCTCATCCTCTCTCACCCAGGCTCAGGGTACTGGCAAAGCAGCTGCCAAAGCGTCCTCTTCCCTGGTATCAATGTCAGACTCATCATCAGTCACTCCTTCCCTAGACCCACCATGTCCTCCTCCTGAGGATTCCCCCGAACTGTTTGAGCACAGTGTTGGGTACATGCTCCAGGAGGATGCCCAGCGTTTCGAAGGGTCTGATGATGAAACCCAGCTACAGGAAGGCAGTAGCGTGAGAGCAGACAGAGGGGATGCTCAAGAAGGACACCAATCTGGCAGTCATGTTCCAGCAGCTGCAGCATACTGCCAGATTGGCTCCAGTGATGAGGAGGGAGGGGATGATGAGGTCACTGACTCCACGTGGGTGCCTAATAGGAGAGAGGAGGAGGAGGAGGATGAGGAGGAGGCACATCTCCAACGAGGCAGGATGCCCTTTGGTGGCCAGCGTAAGGGCAGTACACCGACGGAATCACACCGCAGAGCTCCGCCTGTGCAGGGCGCTGCCTCTGCCCGTCATTCAAAAAGTTCCTTGGTGTGGGCCTTTTTTGAGGCTAGTGCATCAGATCGCACAGCTGCTGTTTGCAACATATGTCTCAAGCGTATATCGCGTGGCCAAAACATCAGCCGCTTGGGTACCACATGCCTGACCAGACATATGTTGACCTGCCATGCAGCTCGTTGGCAAGCCTACCTCAAAGACCCACACCAAAGAACAAAGCGGACCTCTCCTTGCACCGCATCAGCTGGGATCTCCAACCCCACTATAACTTCAGTCCTCTCTGAAACATGCACTGAGAGGAATGAAGGTGTAGAATTAGGTGTGTCACAGCCAAGTACTTGCGGCCACTCTGCTAGCAGTACACCGACGTCCGATTCTAGCAGGCAAATTTCCCTGCCCCAGCTGCTGGACCGTCGAAAGAAGTTCACTCCCAGCCATCCACATGCCCAGTGGTTGAATGCTAGCTTGGCTAAATTGCTAGCGCTTCAACTGCTGCCTTTTCAGTTGGTAGACTCGGCCCCCTTCCGTGAGTTTGTGCAATGTGCGGTTCCTCAGTGGCAGGTTCCCAAACGCCACTTTTTCTCACGGAAGGCTATTCCGGCTCTCTACCGGCATGTGGAAGGCAATGTCTTGGCCTCGCTGGACAGGGCGGTCAGCGGTAAGGTGCATATTACCGCTGACTCATGGTCCAGCAGGCATGGACAGGGACGTTACCTTTCTTTCACGGCCCATTGGGTCACTCTTTTGGCAGCTGGGAAGGATGCAGGACAAGGTGCAGTAGTGTTGGAGGTTGTTCCACCGCCACGCCTCCAATATGCTACTACTGGTTGTGACACACCTCTCTCCTCCACCCCCTCCTCTTCTTCTTCCTCCATGGCCTCTTCCTGTGGTTTGTCCTATGAACCAGCGGTGCTCCGTAGCCGTTCACGGGGCTACGCAAGTACGCAGGCAAAAAGATGCCATGCCGTGCTTGCGCTGGTGTGTTTGGGGGACAGAAGCCACACTGGGGCAGAGGTCCTGTCTGCTCTGCAGGGCCAGGCCGAGAGGTGGTTGACGCCACGCCAGCTTAAGCCAGGAATGGTGGTTTGCGACAATGGCACCAACCTCCTCTCCGCCCTCCGACAGGGACAACTGACCCATGTGCCCTGTGTGGCTCACGTCCTTAACCTGGTGGTGCAGCGGTTCTTGGGCAGGTACCCGGGCTTACAGGATGTCCTGAGGCAGGCCAGGAAAGTCTGTGTGCATTTCCGCAGATCTTATAATGCCAGTGCTCGCCTGGCTGAGCTGCAAAAGGAGTTGAACCTGCCCAAGAACCGCCTTATATGTGACATGCCCACCAGGTGGAACTCAACGTTGGCCATGCTGCAGCGGCTGCACACGCAGCAGAGGGCCATCAATGAGTACCTGTGCGACTACGGCACCAGGACAGGGTCAGGGGAGCTTGGTTTTTTTTCTCCACGCCAGTGGGGCATGATCAGGGATGCATGCACTGTCCTGGCACCATTTGAGGAGGCCACGAGGATGGTGAGCAGTGACAGTGCATGCATCAGTGACACTGTACCTCTTGTCCACCTGTTGGAGCACACGCTGCGTGGAATAATGGACAGGGCACTTGAGGCAGAACAGAGGCAGGAAGAGGAGGACTTCCTTGCCTCTCAAGGCCCCCTTTACCCAGACAGTGTTCCTTCTGTCCCACCCATCGCACAGGAAGAGGAGGAGGAGGAGGAGGAGGAGGATTGTGTCAGCATGGAGGTGGAGGCTGGCACTCAGCATCATCAGCAGCAGTCTTTTAGGGATGATTTACAGTCCCAAGAAACCAGTGGACTTGTACGTGGCTGGGAGGAGGTGGCTGCGGATCATGTCGTCCTTAGTGACCCAGAGGACTCCGGAGCGAATGCCTCAGCAAACCTACGCTGCATGGCCTCCCTGATCCTGCAAAGTCTGCGGAAGGATCCTCGTATTCTTCGGATCAAGGAGAGGGACCATTACTGGCTGGCCACTCTCCTTGATCCACGGTACAAGGGTAAGGTTGCGGACCTTATGTTACCGTCGCAGAGGGAGCAGAGGATGAGACAACTCCGGGAGGCCTTGCAGAAAGGTCTGTGCAACGCGTTCCCAGAGACTGGGAGGTTACAAACTCCTGGTCCTGGACAACGAGTTGCTGAGGCTTCGGCCAGTCAAAGAAGGAGCGGTGGGGATGGTGGCCGTCTGACCGATGCGTTCAGACAATTCTTTAGTCCGCAGCCCCAAAGTATGATCGGTTCCAGCAACCATCGCCAGCGTCTGATAAACATGGTGCAGGAATATCTAGGGGCAAGGTCAGACTTGGACACCTTCCCCACCGAAAATCCTCTGGCTTACTGGGTCTTGAGGATGGATCACTGGCCAGAGCTTGCACAGTATGCAATTGAGCTACTGGCCTGTCCTGCATCCAGCGTTCTTTCGGAACGCACATTCAGTGCTGCTGGAGGATTTGTCACGGATCACAGGGTGCGCCTGTCCACCGACTCGGTTGATCGACTGACTTTCATCAAGATGAACCAGTCTTGGATCACCACCAGCTACCACACACCTGATGCTGATATAACAGACTAATTGATTTTAACATGTCACATCCCTTCAAGACTGATGCTGATGCTGAGTGCCTGTGCTGTTATGTTGACTGGCTATCCTCCTCCTCCGAGTCCTCAATGATACGATTGATGATGATAGCTTGGAAGATCATTTTTGTTTATGGGTGCCGCCACCAGTGGCTAAGGCCCAATTTTTCAGCCCCTGTTTTACAGGGGCGTGTAATTACAATTTTTTTAGCAATAATTTGCCATAGGGCTCATTGCTGTGCTCCAAGTACAGTATCTGTGAGGGGTTGGAGTGTTGTGGCACCAGTGCCTAAGGCCCAATTTTTCAGCCCCTGTTTAAAAGGGGCGTGTCATTACAATTTTTGAAGCAATACTTTGCAACAGGGCTCATTGCTGTGCTCCAAGTACAGTATCTGTGAGGGGTTGTAGTGTTGTGCCACCAGTGCCTAAGGCCCAATTTTTCAGCCCCTGTTTAACAGGCGCGTGTCATTACAATTTTTGAAGCAATACTTTGCAACAGGGCTCATTGCTGTGCTCCAAGTACAGTATCTGTGAGGGGTTGTAGTGTTGTGCCACCAGTGCCTAAGGCCCAATTTTTCAGCCCCTGTTCAACAGGGGCATGCAATTACAATTCTTGATCTAATAATTCACAGCAGGGCCCATTGCTGCACCCACCAAGAGTAACTCTGAGGGCTTACAGTGTTGTGGCAACGCCACCACCACCACCACGAAAGGCCCAATTTTTCAGCCCCTGTTCAAAAGGGGCATGTAATTACAATTCTTGATCTAATAATTCACAGCAGGGCCCATTGCTGCACCCACCAAGAGTAACTCTGAGGGCTTACAGTGTTGTGGCAACACCACCACCACCACCACCACCACGAAAGGCCCAATTTTTCAGCCCCTGTTCAACAGGGGCATGCAATTACAATTCTTGATCTAATAATTCACAGCAGGGCCCATTGCTGCACCCACCAAGAGTAACTGTCAGGGCTTACAGTGTTGTGGCACCAGCACCACCATCAAAGGCCCAATTTTTACTACCACTGTTCAACAATTATATGTAATTAAAATTCCTGATATAATAGTTGACAGCAGGGCGTTCCAGCACCAACCAAGAGTAACTGTGAGTGCTTACAGTGTTGTGCCAACACCAACAACTAAGGGGCCTATTTCTGCAGAGTATATACGGCAGGTCCCTACTTTCAAACATCCAACTTACAAACGACTCCTACTTGCAAACGCAAGAAGACAACAGGAAGTGAGAGGAAATCTACCCCTAGGAAGGGAAATTTTCTCCTGTAAGTCCTCGTACACACGACCGATTTTCTCGTCGTAAAAAACACGTCGTTTTTTTCGACGAGATTCTTGTTAAGCTTGTCGATTTTCTCGTCAAGCTTTCTATGCGTACACACTGTCATTTCCCAATTTCCTTGTGGTTCTCTGCGCTCACGTCCAGCACGTACGACGGCACTATAAAGGGGAAGATCTTTTTTCTTGGCGCCACCCCTTGGGCTGCTTTTGCTGATCTCGTGTTACCGCGTGTGAAGTAAAAGTTTGGGAAGAGACGATTCGCGCTTTTCAGTCTTCGTACTTTTCAGATCGTTTTCTGCCGTTCAGTTTGTGCTTGTGGGTTCGTATCTTGACTTTCAGGGCGTCTAGGCAGGTCGTATCTGTTTTACAGTGCGTTCTTGCCTGTTCGTTTCTGAATTTCAGTTCGTTATTCATAGGCCTTGCTGTTCTAAAGTGCGTTCTGTTCTGTACGTTCTGATTAGACGACCGTTTCCTAGCCATGTCGCCTGGACGTTCTCGTCGTCGAGTTCGTGCTGTGCGTGCGCTTGGTGTTGGTCTGCTTGTTTTGGACCAAGACCAGTCCATGAATGGTGTGAGGAGGAGTTCATGGACCAAGAATTGGTTGCTCCAGCGGGACCAATTCTGCCACATGCCTCTGCTGCGGGAGATCGTCGAGAATAATCCTGAGGACTACAGGAATTTTCTGAGGATGTCTGACCCCGTTTTTCAGGAACTGTTGGCTTTGGTGTCCCCCTATATTACCAGGAAGGACACCGTTATGCGGGAAGCCATCAGTGCTGAGCAGAGGCTCATCGCCACGTTGCGTTACCTGGCGACAGGGAGAAGTCTTCAGGACTTGAAGTTCACCACAGGCATCTCCCCCCAGGCTCTGGGCCTCATAATCCCAGACACCTGTTCTGCTATTATACAAGTCCTGCAGGAGGACTATATTAGGGTAAGTTTTCTCCCTTCACATCACATTTTATGTATTACATGTATGCTAATGTATTGTATTTCTTTCATCCTTTCCTAATTACCATGATTGTAATATGCTGAGAATGTCCCCTTTGTCCCCATGCATGCTGGAAGTTTTTAAATGCCCCTTTTTTATCCTCCCTAAATATTTCCCCTCACTAACTTTTCCAGCAGGGGCGCCTGTTGCTCCAAATGTTGGGGGGTTACAACCCCAATTTCGGAAATAAACTTCCTCCTTTTTTGCTCTGTTGCCTAATAAACGCCCCCAGTTGTCCCCTCCAATGCAGCCATTTAGTCCCCTCTATTGCAGCCAGTTTCCCCCCAGCCCTGCACTTACCTTCTTGTGGTCAGCGCCATCCTTCTTCTGTCCTTGATGTCTTCTCCTTCCCTTCATGTTGCATCAGCCAATCATGTTACCATTAAACAGACTTGGTGAACATGATTGCCAGAGCTGCCTGTCAGTGTTTACACAAGGAATGCCCCCTCCTTGCATCCCCGATTTTTCTTTGAGGAAGCCAATTACATCCCTCAGGTTGTAATTTGCAAGACTTTTTTAATACCTGTTTCTGCTCTGCAATTTTAACCCCCTAAATGACGCAATTAATCATATGTCGGTCGCTTTACAAGAGGCCATCCACCTGAATAGTGTGCGGCATAGACAATACATAGGTTCATGCAACGCATGAACCTATGTATTGTTCTGAGTGATGGGCACAGGAGAGAGGGGACAGTGCTCCAGCGCCCACTCTGGACGCACCGCCACTGCAATGCTATCCTGTGGCCAAACACATCTCCCCCCCCCAAAATAATTTAGTAATGGCCCATCAGAGGGGGTGATGAATATGATAAATGAGCCTTCCATTATACTTTTTTTACACACCTTAATAAACGTATAATTAGATTGATGTTGGTCTCTAATTTTTTGGTCTTGAATTTGCTTGTAATGTATGCCTTTGTTTTTCTAATATTATTTCATCTTGTTTCACTCCACAGCTTCCTTCAACGCCACAGGAATGGCAGACTGTGGCATCGGAGTTTGCCACGCGGTGGGACTTCCCCAACTGCGGTGGTGCCATAGACGGGAAGCACGTCCGCATCGTGCCGCCACCCCGTTCTGGATCCTACTACTACAACTACAAGGGGTTTCATAGCATTGTGCTGATGGCGGTGGTGTCAGCACGGTATGAATTCCTCTATGTTGATGTAGGGAAGAATGGCCGGATGTCCGATGGGGGATCCTTCATCCAGACGGAGTTTGCCCTCCGTCTCCAGAGTGACGACCTTGCATTGCCACCGGATGCAGGGAATATTGAAGGACTCCCCTTTGTTTTCTTGGCTGATGAAGCCTTCGGACTCGGACGGCATCTTATGAGGCCATTTCCACAGAGGACCCTGACCCCAGAGAAGAGTGTGTTCAATTACCGGCTGGCCAGGGCCCGAAGAGTCGTTGAAAATGCCTTCGGCATAATGGCCAGCCGGTTCCGCCTTTTTATGACTTCCATCCACTTGGCGGACTACAAAATAAACTATGTAGTGTTATGCTGCTGTGTGCTACACAATTTTCTTTGCCGCAAAGCGAATTCATATATGGCCTCAGTTTTGCCAGAGGCTGGACTTTCCCCTGCAAATCCCCTTCCGGGCCTGGAATCTGCCCGTCTTGGCTTGCCCCCCCAAAATGCCCGTGTGGTTCGGGACAAATACATGGAGTATTTCACGGGTAGGGGGGCAATTCCTATGCCAGCCTATGTCTAAGTATCCCAATAAAAATCTTGTTTAAACCTTTAATTATTTGTTCTTTCCTGTCTCCTAGTTTGTCTTTGTGCATTTGTAGTGGCAAGTGTATTTTACTTTAGTAAATAACAACCAATTTCACTATGTTACCTTACAAAAGAACCAAATAAGCTTAGAGTGTATTATAAAAAGAAGCTACACGTTGTTTGTGGTCAAATATTTTACTCTCTGCACATTTTTTTTTGTTTTACTTTGGGGTTGGCCTGACCACAACCCGTCAAATTTTGGCTTATGAAAATACAAAAATACCACTTGCATTTCTAAAATGACAACATTGGATACCTCTGAGCAATCTGAGACATTCAGTTACACAAACTATGTCTCTATGTGCCCGTCCTAATATGGGGTCCTGCCACCCCTTGCCCAGCCAAAAATTCAATATGCACACATTTTTACTTTTTTGCAAATAGGAAGTTTACAATCCTGATCCCTATTGTCAACATGTGCTATCTGCCATCAGGGGTGATCAATGGATGTGTTTTGGGGGTGCATCCCCTTCCTCAGTTCACCGACTTTTGATACGAGGAAGGGGTTGCACCCACAAAAGACGTACATGGATATCCCCTGATGGCAGATAGCACATGTTCACACACTGTGTGCATATTCAATTTTTGGCTGCTTTGTTACTCAAAAAATTAGTAAAAATATAAAAACAAACATGTAAAAACAAATGTGTTTGGATGGCTTATTGAATTCTCCCCAAAACATCGAGAATGTCTTTAAATGTTTGTTCCATCACATGGATTCTTTGTTTAATTAGGTCCAGTTCCGTGCTACATTCCATCACTTGCTGGATGAGGCGGAGGGCACTGTCAGCAGAGAACGGTGTGCTATCCTTCACAACATTTCCATCCCCTAAAAACCATAAAAAAAAATTAATAAAACTCTGCAGGCCTACCTCGCTTACCTTAAGCTGTGGTGTCAGATACTGACCTGTTGTGGTGACCAGATCCACAACGTCATCCACCTCTCCTTCCTGCACTTCTCCTTCCTCCACCTCAACTTCCTGCACATCTTTCGGTTGTGGATCTTTGGGAGTTTGGGGTTGCTTGGAAGTTGTGGGGTGCATGTGCTCCCTGGAGTGTCCTCCTCCCAGTCTTCTCTCCCCTATGAGAATAAAACCAAAGGTCTATTTATCACACTGTAAAAATCTCATTTTTAAACTTAAAACAGGCTAAATTGTTTGGAAGTGGGGTACAAGTGTGTGTTTGTGCGGAATTTAAAGAAAAATGCATTCTTTATGACCCCAAATATGTTTATTATTCACATTTGGATGTAATTTTTTGGACATGGAGGCACCACAAATAAACTCTGATGCACCTGTGTGGGACACCCAAAAAAGGCGGGTCTGGTGGCCCACACTATAGTGCTCCAAAGTACAGATGTGGAAGCAGCTGCTGAGTGTCCTCTCCTTTACACTGATTAAAGTTTGCATTTCATTCTCCTTACAAACACATCATCTAGACTTAAAAATTATCCACAATACTTGATCAAAAATGGCAGATGTCTAATTACTTTTGGGGGTCTTAAATAAGCCAAAACCACGGATAGTGGCCGAACGAAGTGTCGGTAACGTAACGAACGATTACTGTGCCCAACCTAGTTCAAAATAATACATTTTGGAAGGGAGTCCAATATGCTTTAAAAAAAAAAAAAAGTCAGTTTCTAAAAAGATTAATAGCAGAAAGGTCGTCATTTTACTTACTTTTAGCGAGCATCCTCTTTATGCTCCTCAACTGGTCTGGCTCCCTCAGTTTGAGGTCTGACCACCTCTTTCTGAGCTGCTCATTTGAGCGTTTCACCCCGAACTTCGCCCTCAGACTCTTCACAACTTTAGTGAGGATTTTGGCCTTCCTTCTATTTGGTTTGCTATACGGCCCATGCTTGGCATCATAATCAGCCTTGACCAAGATGTCCACCATCTCCGCCATCTCCGCCAAAGACATATTCGATGCCTTGAATCTCCTCCTTGATCGTGACGTGTCCTCGGTCTCCGGGCTTGTCTCCTCGCTAGTTGCGGAATTATCAGACACCTGCTGTAACTCCGCCATATCTGTCTGCGCGCCGAAAGAGAAGGGGCGGGGAAAAGATGTTAGTTAGAACGTCATGGGCGGGCGACGTGTGCGGAGCGACGTGTTCGAATTTGGACGCATGCGTGGTGTGTATATAGCAAACACACATGTGACTATAGTACGTTCGGTGTGCGGAGAGAGGAGTTCAAGTGACGGACGTGCGAACGAAGGTATGTGATTTTGTGAGACTTGTTAAAATTGTTGGCCTATACTGTCTTGAGATTGTTGGAGGATATATATGGTGACTAGGATGTGAAGGAGGTTAGACTGTTTGCCTCACATTATTTAAATATAATTTATTTTACTTGCAGATACAATATGAATGTATTTATTAGCGACAAAGAGTTCCTGGCGGAATTTATTGACCGGGTAAGGGAGCTGCCGGCTCTGTGGGAGACCAAAAACCCCATCCATAAAAAAAAAAGGGGTGAGAAAAGCAGCGCTGGAGAAGCTGCTCCCATTTGTGCATACCAAGGTGCCCACAGCCACAGCAAAACAAGTGGACACTAAAATTGGGAGCTTGAGAGGTACCTACAGGACTGAACGCTCTAAGGTTCTGGCTTCTCAGAGGTCAGGAGCAGCAGCAGATGATGTTTATGTCCCGGTTTTGTGGTACTACAGCAGGATGTCCTTCCTGGATGACCACATTGAGCCAAGGCCATCACTCTCCACTCTTCCCCCCAGACTTCCCTGCAGCCAACCTGAGCCTTCTCTGGAGCAAGAGGAGGCAGCCATCCTGGATGATCCTGATTTGGCCATCTGGAGCCAGGTATAGTATTAACTGAAAATGTAGTGGGATAAAATTAATGTTTCCCAAATATGTCAGGATGAGAAACATACATTATTTTGTATTCAACAAGTGAAATCATGATCTGTAGACATTATTCTGCACTTAATTGTGTGGTAAATAGTCAAGCTGATGTAGTGGTAAATTTAAAGCAAGGATTTATGCATTTACATTCTAATTGCTTCCATCAGGATTACAAAGTTTGATGCAAAGATTAAACCAACATATTAAACTATGTTTCTTTTTCATACACAGGATGAAATCAGCCAGGAGGAGGGTCTGGAAACTGTCAGGCAGGAGGAGGAAGGGCCCAGTGGCAGCCAGGAGGTGGCAGGGCCCAGTGGCAGCCAGGAGGTGGCAGGGCCCAGTGGCAGCCAGGAGGTGGCAGGGCCCAGTGGCAGCCAGGAGGTGGCAGGGCCCAGTGGCAGACAGGAGGTGGCAGGGCCCAGTGGCAGCCAGGAGGTGGCAGGGCCCAGTGGCAGCCAGGAGGTGGCAGGGCCCAGTGGCAGACAGGAGGTGGCAGGGCAAAGGAGAAGCACCAGATCCCAGGTGCCTCCCATCAGGCTTCACAAAAGAGGCAGGAGGGACAGGACCACCAGTGAGGCAGCAATGGCCCTTATTAAAGAGGCCCATGCCACCCTCAAGGAGCCCACATCCCCTGAAGAGGCCATTGCCAGCCTAGTGGAGGCTAAGTTCAAGGTGATGAGCATGGAGCAACGCCTCCTATGCGAACCCCTGCTCATCACCTTGCTCAACAAGGGGGTGATGGAGCAAATTACCCCCAATACCGCCATATGTGAGGTGGCCCAACTGACCCAACCTCAACCTCCACCTCCACCTTCCTCTTCTGCCCCACCCCCTTCTGCTACCCCTCCACCTTCTGCCCCACCCCCTTCTGCTACACCTCCACCTTCTTCTTCTGCCCCACCCCCTTCTGCTACACCTCCACCTTCTGCCCCACCCCCTTCTGCTACACCTCCACCTTCTGCCCCACCCCCTTCTGCTACACCTCCACCTTCTTCTTCTGCCCCACCCCCTTCTGCTACACCTCCACCTCCTCCTCCTGACAGGAGTACCCCTCCAGTGGGCCAGCCTCCAGCTAAACGAAGAAGGAAGGCTTCAGTAAAGGCTGCAGGGAAGGTTGCCAGGAAGAAGAGGAAGTGATGGCCTTGCTTCATTGTGGTCGCACTGGTCGGACAGAAGGCAGCCTGTTGTAGTACCACACACTTGGGACATATATCTCACCTGCTGCTGTTCCTGACCTCTGGGAGGCCAGCATCAGATTGTGTTCTGAAATGTGGGCCTTCTCAAGCTCCCAATTTTAGTGTCCACACAGGGTTGCTGTGTGCTCTGGGGTCCCTGGGATGCACAAATGGCAGCAGCTTCTCCAGCGCTGCCTTCTCTTTATTTAATTTATAAACATGAATAAATGTGTTTTTTGTTTAAGTTCATACTTGACTATGTGTATTTTTAAATAAAAAAAAACAAGCTTTGGAGTAAGCAGATACATTTGACTGACAATAAAAGGCACAGATATCACCCCCCCAAAAGAATAACTAAATCTGATTAGCTCAAAAACATGGTGTGAAATTTTAAAAATATAGATTAGAAAATTAAATGGGAGATCGCTATCAAAACATTGAGAAATTATAATTAACATCATTTTGAAAAATCTAACCATTTAAATTATTCCTAAAAACTTGCACGATATAATACACATAAATCTTATAAAGAGCAGCATGAAAAAGGTTAAAAATAAGGCATAACTCTGTGTGAATATCAGCAGCAAAAGAAGGTCTCTCGTTTTGATTAATGTAACATTCTAACGAAGAATTCAATGCAGAACATTTAAACGATGAAATATTTATGAGCGTGACGAATGTGCTCTCTCCATTATGAAGGCTTGTTTTACCAGAAGATGCGCTCCCGTCTCATAGTTGCTTGTGAGCATGCGCGCTTTTGGAAGAGTCGTAAAAGCATACACACGAACCATTTTCTCGTCACAAAACAGGCCGACGAGAAACACGACGAGGAAATCTGGACTCCTGACGAGAAAATAGAGAGCAGGTTCTCTATTTTCTCGTCGAGATTCTCGTCAAGTTTCTCGTCGTAAAACCATACACACGAACGTTTTTCTAGACAAAAAAACTCTCGCGGCACTTTTCTTGACTGTTTACGACGAGAAAATCGGTCGTGTGTACGAGGCCTAAGAGTTAATATGGGAAAAAAAGTGTCTCCTCTCCACTGATGCTTTATCACCAATTCTTGTTTCAATAAAAACCCCAAATTTTCAAAACACATTTGTCATTAGGACGGAAAGTGAGGTGAACTGTTCTGAACAGGTGCACACTGCACAGACAGCAAAACAAATGTTACAGGGGTGATAACCCTTCCCTATATTTTCCAAAAAGCTTAAAAATAGATTTTTTGGCTGGAGCTACACTTAAACAATGTACCTGTTCAAAATTACAAACAGATTCTACATAAGAACAAACCTACAACCCCTGTCTTGTATGCACCGCCTGTATACGGCTGTTCAGAGTATATAGGGCCTTTTTTATTTTATGTGCGGGGTTCCCCTTAATATCCATACAAGACCCAAAGGGGCTGGTAATGGGCTGGGGTAGGGGGGGGGGGGGTCATGGGGTAGCTATGCCATTTTTCTTAAAGATTTTCATCCATATTACCGGGACCAGACATTACATTAAAGCCGCAAGCAGTTTTAAATGGCTTTTTTTTCCTTTAGAAGTGTCATTTTGTGCAGGGACAGTTCTAAACACGGGAAACACGTGGCACTTCACAGGCATACTTTAGACACCCCCCAGGTACGATATTTAAAGGAATATTTGACTTTTTTTTTCCACTTTATGCATCATTAAAATGACTGCTCCCGAAAAACGACCGTTTTTAAAACTTCTTTTTGCATTGATACATGTCCCCTGGTGCAGAACCCGGGTTCCCAAACCCTTTTTAGGACAATAACATGCATAATAGTTGTTATAATTAGTAGGCTTGTGCACAACGGAAAAATTTGTTCCGTTTCGGTTCGTTTCTTTCCGGTCCTGTTGATTCGTAATCATTCGTAATTTTGCTTGACGGGATTTTTCGTGTTCGGACTCATTCGTATTTTTGCAAGCGACATTTTTCGTTGAATTTTTTGTTGCTTTATAATTCGTACTTTCGGTAGAGTACGTTGTTTTTCGTTGATTCTGGACACAACTCCTACTTTCGTAACTTTTTTTGGGTTTGTTGATTCGTAATTTTCCGTGTCTCTCTCACAACGACGCTGCCTATTATGCCTAATGTGCTTCGAATGGATTTGTACTTTTCTAAATACATAGCGGTTATTTGTAACGATTCGAAATCTCGTATTTTACTTTCGTTTTTTACATGCGGCTATAGGCTCCGCCCCTGTACACCATTTTGAGAGGGTTCAGCACGGTGAGGGAGAAGCAGAGAGCAGAGTGAGTGTTATTGTGCTTCGAATGGATTCGAAATCTCGTATTTTACTTTCGTTTTTTCATGCGGCTATAGCCTCCGCCCCCTGTACACCATTTTGAGAGGGAGTTCAGCATGGTGAGGAAGAAGCAGAGAGCAGAGTGAGTGTTATTGTGCTTCGAATGGATTCGTACATTCGTAACTTTTTTCATAACGAATTATGCCGAAGACCTTCGGGCATTCGCTATTTTGCGGTATAATTTATTTCGGATTCGGTTTTATTCGTAATTCCTCTGTTCGGAAATTCGAATGCTTCCGAATGTCCGAAAGTTGCTAAATTCGGACGAATTTCGATTCGTTACGAAACGAATTGCACAAGCCTAATAATTAGCACTTTAGAATTCGAACGTTCGCATCCATTGTATTTAATAGGGTTCTAATGTTCGTACGAACTTTCGGTCCGTTCGCGGGTTCTGGTGCAAACCGAACCCGGGGGTGTTCGGCTCATCACTACCTCTAGCTGGGTATCATCATCAGACCCTTCAAAATGCTGGGCATCCTCCTGAAGCATGTACCCAACACTGTGCTCAAACAGTTCGGGGGACTCCTCAGGAGGACATGGTGGGTCTAGGGAAGGAGTGACTGATGATGACATTGATACAAGGGAAGAGGACGCGTTGGCAGCTGCTTTGCCAGGAGCCTGAGCCTGGGTGAGAGAGGATGAGGAGGATGAGGAGGGCTTGGTCATCCACTCTACCAAGTCTTCGGCATGATGCGGCTCCACACATCCAGCTGCCAAAAATAAGGACAAGCGTGTCCCGTGGTCACGTGCTGATGACGATGCACCGCGTCCACGACCAGCACTGTTGTCTCTAGACACAGAGCCTGCTTGCCCTCTTTTATTGGCTCCTGACTAGGGATGAGCTTCGTGTTCGAGTCGAACATACGTTCGACTCGAACATTGGCTGTTCGATCGTTCGACGAAGATCGAACGATTTGGGCCGTTCGCGCCAAATTCGAGTGACGCGAACGGCCCACAATGCACTACGCCATCGCAGTGTCATCCAGGCGCTGTGATTGGCCAAGCATGCACTGTGACCCCGCATGCTTGGCCAATCACAGCGCCGGCAGCGAGGAGAGCAATGATTGGCCACAGGCAGGATGCCTGTGGCCAATTATTGCTGAGGGTGTTTAGTACACGCCCCACACTATAAAAGGCCGCCAGCACGGCGGCCTAGTGTAGTGTGTTCCGGAGCAGGGATAGAGTAGCATAGGCAGGGACAGTGACTGTTATTTCTTTCTTGCTTAACCTGGATTCCTTTAGTTTAGGGAAAGAGAAGGATAGGTAGGGAGAGTGTCAGTGTGTTTTGTGCTTCTGCTATAGTGTGCTTAAAAAAAAACATTTATTCTAGGGACAGAAAACTCTAGGTAGGGACAGTGTCAGTTTCTTTCACTCTGCAAGTCCTTGTTTCCAGGGACCTGGAAGGACAGTGAGTGAATTGTCCTTTTGCTATATTGTGATTAAAAAAAACATTTATTCTAGGGACAGAAAACTCTAGGTAGGGACAGTGTCAGTTTCTTTCACTCTGCAAGTCCTTGTTTCCAGGGACCTGGAAGGACAGTGAGTGAATTGTCCTTTTGCTATATTGTGATTAAAAAAAACATTTATTCTAGGGACAGAAAACTCTAGGTAGGGACAGTGTCAGTTTCTTTCACTCTGCAAGTCCTTGTTTCCAGGGACCTGGAAGGACAGTGAGTGAATTGTCCTTTTGCTATATTGTGATTAAAAAAAACATTTATTCTAGGGACAGAAAACTCTAGGTAGGGACAGTGTCAGTTTCTTTCACTCTGCAAGTCCTTGTTTCCAGGGACCTGGAAGGACAGTGAGTGAATTGTCCTTTTGCTATATTGTGATTAAAAAAAACATTTTTTTCTAGGGACAGAAAACTGTAGGTAGGGAGAGTATTTTTTTTCTTTCACTCTGCAAGTCCTTGTTTCCAGGGACCTGTAAGGACAGTGAGTTAATTGTCCTTGTGCTATATTGTGCTGAAAAAAACATTTATTCCAGGGACAGAAAACTCTAGGTAGGGACAGTGTCAGTTTCTTTCACTCTGCAAGTCCTTGTTTCCAGGGACCTGGAAGGACAGTGAGTGAATTGTCCTTTTGCTATATTGTGATTAAAAAAAACATTTTTTTCTAGGGACAGAAAACTGTAGGTAGGGAGAGTGTTTTTTTTCTTTCACTCTGCAAGTCCTTGTTTCCAGGGACCTGTAAGGACAGTGAGTTAATTTTCCTTGTGCTATATTGTGATTAAAAAAAACATTTATTCTAGGGACATAAAACTCTAGGTAGGGACAGTGTCAGTTTCTTTCACTCTGCAAGTCCTTGTTTCCAGGGACCTGGAAGGACAGTGAGTGAATTGTCCTTTTGCTATATTGTGATTAAAAAAAACATTTATTCTAGGGACAGAAAACTCTAGGTAGGGACAGTGTCAGTTTCTTTCACTCTGCAAGTCCTTGTTTCCAGGGACCTGGAAGGACAGTGAGTGAATTGTCCTTTTGCTATATTGTGATTAAAAAAAACATTTTTTTCTAGGGACAGAAAACTGTAGGTAGGGAGAGTATTTTTTTTCTTTCACTCTGCAAGTCCTTGTTTCCAGGGACCTGTAAGGACAGTGAGTTAATTGTCCTTGTGCTATATTGTGCTGAAAAAAACATTTATTCCAGGGACAGAAAACTCTAGGTAGGGACAGTGTCAGTTTCTTTCACTCTGCAAGTCCTTGTTTCCAGGGACCTGGAAGGACAGTGAGTGAATTGTCCTTTTGCTATATTGTGATTAAAAAAAACATTTTTTTCTAGGGACAGAAAACTGTAGGTAGGGAGAGTATTTTTTTTCTTTCACTCTGCAAGTCCTTGTTTCCAGGGACCTGTAAGGACAGTGAGTTAATTTTCCTTGTGCTATATTGTGATTAAAAAAAACATTTATTCTAGGGACAGAAAACTCTAGGTAGGGACAGTGTCAGTTTCTTTCACTCTGCAAGTCCTTGTTTCCAGGGACCTGGAAGGACAGTGAGTGAATTGTCCTTTTGCTATATTGTGATTAAAAAAAACATTTTTTTCTAGGGACAGAAAACTGTAGGTAGGGAGAGTATTTTTTTTCTTTCACTCTGCAAGTCCTTGTTTCCAGGGACCTGTAAGGACAGTGAGTTAATTGTCCTTGTGCTATATTGTGCTGAAAAAAACATTTATTCCAGGGACAGAAAACTCTAGGTAGGGACAGTGTCAGTTTCTTTCACTCTGCAAGTCCTTGTTTCCAGGGACCTGGAAGGACAGTGAGTGAATTGTCCTTTTGCTATATTGTGATAAAAAAAAACATTTTTTTCTAGGGACAGAAAACTGTAGGTAGGGAGAGTGTTTTTTTTCTTTCACTCTGCAAGTCCTTGTTTCCAGGGACCTGGAAGGACAGTGAGTGAATTGTCCTTTTGCTATATTGTGATTAAAAAAAACATTTATTCTAGGGACAGAAAACTCTAGGTAGGGACAGTGTCAGTTTCTTTCACTCTGCAAGTCCTTGTTTCCAGGGACCTGGAAGGACAGTGAGTGAATTGTCCTTTTGCTATATTGTGATTAAAAAAAACATTTTTTTCTAGGGACAGAAAACTGTAGGTAGGGAGAGTATTTTTTTTCTTTCACTCTGCAAGTCCTTGTTTCCAGGGACCTGTAAGGACAGTGAGTTAATTGTCCTTGTGCTATATTGTGCTGAAAAAAACATTTATTCCAGGGACAGAAAACTCTAGGTAGGGACAGTGTCAGTTTCTTTCACTCTGCAAGTCCTTGTTTCCAGGGACCTGGAAGGACAGTGAGTGAATTGTCCTTTTGCTATATTGTGATTAAAAAAAACATTTTTTTCTAGGGACAGAAAACTGTAGGTAGGGAGAGTATTTTTTTTCTTTCACTCTGCAAGTCCTTGTTTCCAGGGACCTGTAAGGACAGTGAGTTAATTTTCCTTGTGCTATATTGTGATTAAAAAAAACATTTATTCTAGGGACAGAAAACTCTAGGTAGGGACAGTGTCAGTTTCTTTCACTCTGCAAGTCCTTGTTTCCAGGGACCTGGAAGGACAGTGAGTGAATTGTCCTTTTGCTATATTGTGATTAAAAAAAACATTTTTTTCTAGGGACAGAAAACTGTAGGTAGGGAGAGTGTTTTTTTTCTTTCACTCTGCAAGTCCTTGTTTCCAGGGACCTGTAAGGACAGTGAGTTAATTTTCCTTGTGCTATATTGTGATTAAAAAAAACATTTATTCTAGGGACAGAAAACTCTAGGTAGGGACAGTGTCAGTTTCTTTCACTCTGCAAGTCCTTGTTTCCAGGGACCTGGAAGGACAGTGAGTGAATTGTCCTTTTGCTATATTGTGATTAAAAAAAACATTTATTCTAGGGACAGAAAACTCTAGGTAGGGACAGTGTCAGTTTCTTTCACTCTGCAAGTCCTTGTTTCCAGGGACCTGGAAGGACAGTGAGTGAATTGTCCTTTTGCTATATTGTGATTAAAAAAAACATTTTTTTCTAGGGACAGAAAACTGTAGGTAGGGAGAGTATTTTTTTTCTTTCACTCTGCAAGTCCTTGTTTCCAGGGACCTGTAAGGACAGTGAGTTAATTGTCCTTGTGCTATATTGTGCTGAAAAAAACATTTATTCCAGGGACAGAAAACTCTAGGTAGGGACAGTGTCAGTTTCTTTCACTCTGCAAGTCCTTGTTTCCAGGGACCTGGAAGGACAGTGAGTGAATTGTCCTTTTGCTATATTGTGATTAAAAAAAACATTTTTTTCTAGGGACAGAAAACTGTAGGTAGGGAGAGTGTTTTTTTTCTTTCACTCTGCAAGTCCTTGTTTCCAGGGACCTGTAAGGACAGTGAGTTAATTTTCCTTGTGCTATATTGTGATTAAAAAAAACATTTTTTCTAGGGACAGAAAACTGTAGGTAGGGAGAGTGTTTTTTTTCTTTCACTCTGCAAGTCCTTGTTTCCAGGGACAGAGAAGGACACCTGAAGGTAGCCCTTATTGCTTTTTTCCCATCTCCCTGCAGGCCATCTATTAGAATGTCTGGAAGGCAAACAAGGAGAGGCAGACAGTCAGGAGGCAATAAAAGAGGGCAAGCAGGCTCTGTGTCTGGGGGCAACAGTGCTGGTCGTGGACGCGGTGCATTGTCATCAGCACATGGCCATGGGACACGCTTGTCCTTCTTTTCGGCAGCTGGACATGTTGAGCCACATCATGCCGAAGACTTGGTAGAGTGGATGACCAAGCCCTCCTCCTCCTCCTCATCCTCTCTCACCCAGGCTCAGGGTACTGGAAAAGCAGCTGCCAAAGCGTCGTCTTCCCTGGTATCAATGTCAGACAAATCATCAGTCACTCCTTCCCTAGACCCACCATGTCCTCCTCCTGAGGAGTCCCCCGAACTGTTTCAGCACAGTGTTGGGTACATGCTCCAGGAGGATGCCCAGCGTTTCGAAGGGTCTGATGATGAAACCCAGCTAGAGGAAGGCAGTAGCGTGAGAGCAGACAGAGGGGATGCTCAAGAAGGACACCAATCTGGCAGTCATGTTCCAGCAGCTGCAGCATACTGCCAGATTGGCTCCAGTGATGAGGAGGGAGGGGATGATGAGGTCAATGACTCCACGTGGGTGCCTAATAGGAGAGAGGAGGAGGAGGAGGATGAGGAGGAGGCACATCTCCAACGAGGCAGGATGCCCTTTGGTGGCCAGCGTAAGGGCAGTACACCGACGGAATCACACCGCAGAGCTCCGCCTGTGCAGGGCGCTGCCTCTGCCCGTCATTCAAAAAGTTCTTTGGTGTGGGCCTTTTTTGAGGCTAGTGCATCAGATCGCACAGCTGCTGTTTGCAACATATGTCTCAAGCGTATATCGCGTGGCCAAAACATCAGCCGCTTGGGTACCACATGCCTGACCAGACATATGTTGACCTGCCATGCAGCTCGTTGGCAAGCCTACCTCAAAGACCCACACCAAAGAACAAAGCGGACCTCTCCTTGCACCGCATCAGCTGGGATCTCCAACCCCACTATAACTTCAGTCCTCTCTGAAACATGCACTGAGAGGAATGAAGGTGTAGAATTAGGTGTGTCACAGCCAAGTACTTGCGCCCACTCTGCTAGCAGTACACCGACGTCCGATTCTAGCAGGCAAATTTCCCTGCCCCAGCTGCTGGACCGTCGAAAGAAGTTCACTCCCAGCCATCCACATGCCCAGCGGTTGAATGCTAGCTTGGCTAAATTGCTAGCGCTTCAACTGCTGCCTTTTCAGTTGGTAGACTCGGCCCCCTTCCGTGAGTTTGTGCAATGTGCGGTTCCTCAGTGGCAGGTTCCCAAACGCCACTTTTTCTCACGGAAGGCTATTCCGGCTCTCTACCGGCATGTGGAAGGCAATGTCTTGGCCTCGCTGGACAGGGCGGTCAGCGGTAAGGTGCATATTACCGCTGACTCATGGTCCAGCAGGCATGGACAGGGACGTTACCTTTCTTTCACGGCCCATTGGGTCACTCTTTTGGCAGCTGGGAAGGATTCAGGACAAGGTGCAGTAGTGTTGGAGGTTGTCCCACCGCCACGCCTCCAAAATGCTACTACTGGTTGTGACACACCTCTCTCCTCCACCCCCTCCTCTTCTTCTTCCTCCATGGCCTCTTCCTGTGGTTTGTCCTATGAACCAGCGGTGCTCCGTAGCCGTTCACGGGGCTACGCAAGTACGCAGGCAAAAAGATGCCATGCCGTGCTTGCGCTGGTGTGTTTGGGGGACAGAAGCCACACTGGGGCAGAGGTCCTGTCTGCTCTGCAGGGCCAGGCCGAGAGGTGGTTGACGCCACGCCAGCTTAAGCCAGGAATGGTGGTTTGCGACAATGGCACCAACCTCCTCTCCGCCCTCCGACAGGGACAACTGACCCATGTGCCCTGTGTGGCTCACGTCCTTAACCTGGTGGTGCAGCGGTTCTTGGGCAGGTACCCGGGCTTACAGGATGTCCTGAGGCAGGCCAGGAAAGTCTGTGTGCATTTCCGCAGATCTTATAATGCCAGTGCTCGCCTGGCTGAGCTGCAAAAGGAGTTGAACCTGCCCAAGAACCGCCTTATATGTGACATGCCCACCAGGTGGAACTCAACGTTGGCCATGCTGCAGCGGCTGCACACGCAGCAGAGGGCCATCAATGAGTACCTGTGCGACTACGGCACCAGGACAGGGTCAGGGGAGCTTGGTTTTTTTTCTCCACGCCAGTGGGGCATGATCAGGGATGCATGCACTGTCCTGGCACCATTTGAGGAGGCCACGAGGATGGTGAGCAGTGACAGTGCATGCATCAGTGACACTGTACCTCTTGTCCACCTGTTGGAGCACACGCTGCGTGGAATAATGGACAGGGCACTTGAGGCAGAACAGAGGCAGGAAGAGGAGGACTTCCTTGCCTCTCAAGGCCCCCTTTACCCAGACAGTGTTCCTTCTGTCCCACCCATCGCACAGGAAGAGGAGGAGGAGGAGGAGGAGGAGGAGGATTGTGTCAGCATGGAGGTGGAGGCTGGCACTCAGCATCATCAGCAGCAGTCTTTTAGGGATGATTTACAGTCCCAAGAAACCAGTGGACTTGTACGTGGCTGGGAGGAGGTGGCTGCGGATCATGTCGTCCTTAGTGACCCAGAGGACTCCGGAGCGAATGCCTCAGCAAACCTACGCTGCATGGCCTCCCTGATCCTGCAAAGTCTGCGGAAGGATCCTCGTATTCTTCGGATCAAGGAGAGGGACCATTACTGGCTGGCCACTCTCCTTGATCCACGGTACAAGGGTAAGGTTGCGGACCTTATGTTACCGTCGCAGAGGGAGCAGAGGATGAGACAACTCCGGGAGGCCTTGCAGAAAGGTCTGTGCAACGCGTTCCCAGAGACTGGGAGGTTGCAAACTCCTGGTCCTGGACAACGAGTTGCTGAGGCTTCGGCCAGTCAAAGAAGGAGCGGTGGGGAAGGTGGCCGTCTGACCGATGCGTTCAGACAATTCTTTAGTCCGCAGCCCCAAAGTATGATTGGTTCCAGCAACCATCGCCAGCGTCTGATAAACATGGTGCAGGAATATCTAGGGGCAAGGTCAGACTTGGACACCTTCCCCACCGAAAATCCTCTGGCTTACTGGGTCTTGAGGATGGATCACTGGCCAGAGCTTGCACAGTATGCAATTGAGCTACTGGCCTGTCCTGCATCCAGCGTTCTTTCGGAACGCACATTCAGTGCTGCTGGAGGATTTGTCACGGATCACAGGGTGCGCCTGTCCACCGACTCGGTTGATCGACTGACTTTCATCAAGATGAACCAGTCTTGGATCACCACCAGCTACCACACACCTGATGCTGATATAACAGACTAATTGATTTTAAAATGTCACATCCCTTCAAGACTGATGCTGATGCTGAGTGCCTGTGCTGTTATGTTGACTGCCTATCCTCCTCCTCCGAGTCCTCAATGATACGATTGATGATGATAGCTTGGAAGATCATTTTTGTTTATGGGTGCCGCCACCAGTGCCTAACGCCCAATTTTTCAGCCCCTGTTTAACAGGGGCGTGTAATTACAATTTTTGAAGCAATACTTTGCAACAGGGCTCATTGCTGTGCTCCAAGTACAGTATCTGTGAGGAGTTGCAGTGTTGTGCCACCAGTGCCTAAGGCCCAATTTTTCAGCCCCTGTTTAACAGGGGCGTGTCATTACAATTTTTGAAGCAATACTTTGCAACAGGGCTCATTGCTGTGCTCCAAGTACAGTATCTGTGAGGGGTTGCAGTGTTGTGCCACCAGTGCCTAAGGCCCAATTTTTCAGCCCCTGTTCAACAGGGGCATGTAATTACAATTCTTGATCTAATAATTCACAGCAGGGCCCATTGCTGCACCCACCAAGAGTAACTGTCAGGGCTTACAGTGTTGTGGCACCAGCACCACCATCAAAGGCCCAATTTTTACTACCACTGTTCAACAATTATATGTAATTAAAATTCCTGATATAATAGTTGACAGCAGGGCGTTCCAGCACCAACCAAGAGTAACTGTGAGTGCTTACAGTGTTGTGCCAACACCAACAACTAAGGGGCCTATTTCTGCAGAGTATATACGGCAGGTCCCTACTTTCAAACATCCAACTTACAAACGACTCCTACTTGCAAACGCAAGAAGACAACAGGAAGTGAGAGGAAATCTACCACTAGGAAGGAAAATTCTCTCCTGTAAGAATAAATATGGGAGAAAGGTGTCTCCTCTGTACTGATGCTTTATCAGCAATCCTTGTTTCAAGAAAAACACCACATTTCAAAAACAGTTGTCATTGGGACGGAAAGTGAGGTGAAATGTTCTGAACAGGGGCACAGACAGCAAAACAAATGTTACAGGGGTGATAACCCTTACCTATGTTTTCCAAAAAGTTTAAAAATAGATTTTTGGGCTGGAGCTACACTTCAACAATGTACCTGTTCAAAATTACAAACAGATTCTACATAAGAACAAACCTACAGTCCCTGTCTTGTATGCACCGCCTGTATACGGCTGTTCAGAGTATATAGGGCCTTTTTTATTTTATGTGCGGGGTTCCCCTTAATATCCATACAAGACCCAAAGGGGCTGGTAATGGGCTGGGGTAGGGGGGGGGGGGGGTCATGGGGTAGCTATGCCATTTTTCTTAAAGAATTTCATCCATATTACCGGGACCAGACATTACATTAAAGCCGCAAGCAGTTTTAAATGGCTTTTTTTTCCTTTAGAAGTGTCATTTTGTGCAGGGACAGTTCTAAACACGGGAAACACGTGGCACTTCACAGGCATACTTTAGACACCCCCCAGGTACGATATTTAAAGGAATATTTGACTTTTTTTTTTCCACTTTATGCATCATTAAAATGACTGCTCCCGAAAAACGACCGTTTTTAAAACTTATTTTTGCATTGATACATGTCCCCTGGTGCAGAACCCGGGTTCCCAAACCCTTTTTAGGACAATAACATGCATAATAGTTGTTATAATTAGCACTTTAGAATTCGAACGTTCGCATCCATTGTATTTAATAGGGTTCTAATGTTCGTTCGAACTTCCGGTCCGTTCGCGGGTTCTGGTGCGAACCGAACCCGGGGGTGTTCGGCTCATCACTACTCCTGACTGTCTGCCTCTTCTTGTTGGCCTTCCAGACATAGTAATGGACTGCAAGGAGATGGGAAAACCAGGAATTGGAGTAGTGTATAATGTGCTGGAGGCACACAACACCCACTAACTCCTGCAGATGCCTTTATTCAAGAAAACCAGCAAAAAAGTGTAGATACAGGTGTATACTGTGCTGGCGCACACAACACCCACCAACTCCTGCAGATGCCTGAGAAAAGAACACACTGTCCCTGCCTATCTAGCTTAGAGAACAGTAATAAAGGGTAGATACAGGTGTATACTGTGCTGGGGCACACAACACCCACTAACTCCTGCAGATGCCTGAGAAAAGAACACTGTCCCTGCCTGCCTATCTAGCTTAGAGAACAGCAATAAAGGGTAGATACAGGTGTATACTGTGCTGGAGGCACACAACACCCACTAACTCTTGCAGATGCCTGAGAAAAGAACACACTGGGGGTGATTTACTAATAACAGTGCTGGTTGATACCTTAATTGCTGCGCCGGAAAAATCCTTCACTGGGCGCAGGAACCAGCGGCGCACTGTTATAGTTACTAAAAATGTCAGTGGCGCTCTATTGAAAATGAATGGTTCCCTATGGAAGCCCATCGATTTGAAAAGAGGTCGCCCGGGAAGTCGGATGAAGCCGATCCGACTCGCGGGGCGACTCGTGTGCCGGCTGACACAGGGACAGCGTGACTTTGCGAGGCAACTTGGACACAACCTGAGCGTGAAGCAGCCGCTCAAGTCGTGTCCTAGAGGCGACTACCTGGCCGAGAATGTCTCCAGCGCGATGGCAATGCGCTGGTTCTCGGCAGCCTCGCGCTCGCTATCCCGTGTTTGGTATGAATCAAGGGGAACTCCACGCCAAATTTTAATTAAAAAACCGGCATGGGTTCTCCTCCAGGAGCATACCAGGCCCTTAGGTCTGGTATGGATTTTAAGGGGAACCCCCTAAGCCAAAAAAACGGCGTGGGGGTCCCCCCAAAATCCAAACCAGACCCTTATCCGAGCACGCAACCTGGCAGGCCGCAGGAAAAGAGGGGGGGATGAGAGCGGCCCCCCTCCCTCCTGAACCGTACCAGGCCGCATGCCCTCAACATGGGGGGTTTGTTGCTTTGGGGCAGGGGGGCGACCTGCGGCCCCCCCACCTCAAAGCACCCTGCCCCCATGTTGATGGGGACAAGGGCATCTTCCCGACAACCCTGGCCGTTGGTTGTCGGGGTCTGCGGGCGGGGGGATTATCGGAATCCGGGAGCCCTCTTTAATAAGGGGGCCCCCAGATGCCGGCCCCCCACCCTATGTGAATGAGTATGGGGTACATCATACCCCTACCCATTCACCTGGTGGCAAAAAAATCTATAAAAAACACCACAGGTTTTTAAAGTAATTTATTAGGCAGCTCCGGGGGTCTTTCTGCCGGGCGCCCCGCTATCTTATTCCAGCTCTTTTGCTAGTGGGGTCCCGGTCTTCCTCGTCGTCTTCTTCCAATTTCGGGGGTCTTTCTGCCGGGCGCCCCGCTATCTTCTTCCAGCTCTTTTGCTAGCGGGGTCCCGGTCTTCATCGTCGTCTTCTTCCGACTTCGGGGGTCTCTTGTTCTGTTCTCCGGTGTCGCCTCCGCGCTCTCTGGTTCCTCTCCCGCTCTCCGGTGCCTTCTCCACGATTTCCGGTTCTTTCTGCCTTCTGCCGGGTGCCCCGCTATCTTCTTCCACCTCATTTGCTAGCGGGGTCCCGGTCTTCATCGTCGTCTTCTTCCCTCTTCTCTCTGTCCGATGTTGCCTCGTCGCTATCCGCTGCTACAATGCTCTGTCCGCAGAGCGCACGCACTTATATTGGCATGGGGCAGGGTCACCGGGTGATGCCACTCGCTGGCCCCACCCCCGTATCACGTCACAGTCCCATCATTCCCCGGGACTGTGGCGTCATACGGGGGCAGGGTCAGCGGGTGGCATCACCCCACATCTCTCCTCCAGGCTGGAAAGCATGAGATCGGTCAAAAAGATTGACCGATCTCATGCTGACAGCCGAAATCACGGCTTTGTTTACATACGGGAACCCGGCGTGATGTCATAACGTCGCGCCCGGGCCTCCGACGGTCATAGAGATGACTGGTGACCATCTGGTCACCAGTCATCTCTATGCTTCCCATCCGGCGCTGGCCAATTCGTTCTCTGAGCCCCAGATGACACGGGAGAGCCTGGAGAAGCACCGGATGGCGGCGGGAGGGGGGGACATCCCCTCCCGCCGCCTATAAGACCGATCAAGCGGCAGAACTGCTGCTATGATCATTTTTATCGTACACAGAATCGCCGGCTGAAAAGAATGATATCTGAATGATGCCTGCAACTGCAGGCATCATTCAGATGTCACCACACAAAGCCAAGGATGTCATTTGACAGTGGGCGGTAGGAAAGTGGTTAATATTTAGAAAATTTAGAAAAAAGGTAATTTTTCTCCTTCATTGATGTACACTGATGAGACAACACTGATGGGCTGCACTGATGGGCACCGATAAGGTGGCAAGGGTGGGCACTGAGAGGTGGCATTGCTAGTTGGCACTGGTGGGCATTGAGAAGTGGAATTTTTAGGTGGCAATGATAGTTGGCAGTGATGGGCACTGATAGGCAGCACTGCTAGGTGCCACTGATTGGCACCAGTGGTGGGCATTGAAAGGTGGCACTGGCAGGGGCTACTGATTGTCACAGAATTGCCTCTTCCTCTTTGGGCCCGATGTCCCTTTCACATAAGCCGGTTATTGCTTTTTTTATGCTCACGCTGTCAGCACAAGGAGAAAACAAAAACCATTACCCAGCTTTTGTTTACATCACGTGATCAGCTGTCATTGGCTGACAGCTGATCACATGGTAAAGGGCAGGGATCGGCCCCTTACTCGGATCTGTCATCACCCGAGTCTCAGTGACTCGGTGACCACAGCGTGCGCATGAAGGGGAGGACGTCTATTGACGGACTCCTGGCAAATGAGGACCATGCTGTGCCCGTCGATCAGTTATAGCGCTGATCTGGAGTGATTAAAGAGAATCTAAATGGGCCATTGACATGCATCACAATTCAACTTAGGAATGTGTCTTTGCAAAGTTAAACTAAATGAAATCCTTTCTCATTTTTGCTTGGGGATTACAAGTCTAGACAGTTTTTGGGGATGTCTGCACCCCTGATACGGTGAAGACAACTCCCAAATTTGGCCACTTTATCCTTCCAAATAATTCACTTCCTGTCACACAGGGAAGTGAGGGTAAATCCCTACCAATGTCTTTCCTTGGGGACACACAGGTCAATCTAAATACTTTCCCCATTATGTACATTGCACTCCAGCATTTTGCGGGGTACACCCCAAATTATTAGGTATTTTGGACTTTGGGGTTTATTTACTAAAGGCAAATCTACAAATCTACTTTGCACTACAAGTGCACTTGCTGGATATCCGAGGGGGACATGCGAGCAAACAAAAAAAAACACCATCTTTGCTTTTACATGATTGGATGTTACAACCACCAGTTATCCCTCAGATTTTCATCAGCTACACTTTTCCTGCACAGTGGATTTGTCTTTACTAAACCCCAAACTACCCAATGATTTGGGGTGTACACAACAAAGTGCTAGAGTGCAGTTTGCTTAATGGGGACACTAGTTAGATTGATCTGTGTGTCCCCAAGAAAAGACATTGGTAGGGTTTTACCTTCACTTCCTGTTTAGCTGTGTGACAGGAAGTGAAGCCAATTTTACCAAAAGGGGACACAAAGCCCAACCTAAAAAAAAACAAAAACAAAAAAACAAGCAGGGGTTCTAACACTTACTTGGTTTCCCTAAAAATGCCCACAATTAGAATCGTATTGCCTTGAGCTATTTTTAAGTGCAGTGCTCTAAATCAGTGCTTCTCAAGTACCCCCAACAGGCCATGTTTGCAGGTTTTCCTTCATCTTGCACATGTGCTTTAAATCACAGTCAATGGTTTTGTATTTTGGACAGCAATTCTCGATAAGATAAATTCACAAAACATGTTCTGAGAACCACTGTAGTAAAAAGGAAAATTGAATACTTACCGCTCTGTATTTTTTATTTCCTGGCGATTATCCATGGCAGCACACAATACATGCATATGCTAGCATGAAGGCACCAGGGTAGACAAATCACACCTGTTTTGTTTTGACATGCCAATCAGCTGTCACATTTGTTGCAAAGAAAACGCAAAACAAACCTCAAAACGTTGCATCAAATTTTATTTATCAACAAAACAAAGTGAAGCCAAAATAAAAAACAGGGTCAATTTGAAACAGTTACAGACTCACAACATCTTGAGAAAGACTTGACAAAATAATGCAGCACAGACAATTAAATCAAAGTGAACAAACGACACACATTAACAACATAAAAATGATTTCAGGGGAACATTTCCCCCACACAAAAAAATACAATCCACAAAATTAAAACAAACACCTGTTTTGCAAAGACTTAACAAATAAAATGCATGTGTTACAAACTTGATAAGGACACCAAAATGTACTTTTTGCCCCCCACACACACGCACACACACTTGCCTCTTTTCAGGGCAAGGGAGAGGATGCTATCTGCAAGCTTTATATAACATAAGTTTGTGAGCTAATGAGGCAATTGAAAACACATGCACAGTCCATGAAACACACAAAATGCAAGTTCACCCAATGTAGAGACTGAACTCCAAAGTGGGTACACCTGTTAAGGATGTCCTTCAATTACTAACCCGTAAAAACACTCTGAGCATGCCCAGAAATATCCAGGTGCTGTTCACACACAAAAAGCACCAAAAAAAAAATCTAACTGCCTAGGCATGCTCAGAACAACACAAATGCAGCTAGCAGAAAATAACCCCCCTGTCCAAAATTAAGCACATCATCCAGCATGCTACAAAATTAGAGATGGGACAAACACCCCCCCCCCCTACCAACAAATACCATTGCAGTCTATGGGAACAGACTTGTTAATTTTGCTAGTCCCCACTTGGCTGGCTTATCTTCTAGTTATTGGCCTTAAAATGGGGGCCCAGGTCCCAATCTAAGGGACATATATCAATGTCACCAATTTGGACAACACCAAAAACAAAACAAGGAGAAGTGCCTTTAAATATGCCAAATTGCTTAAGGGCCATTTCACACCACATGCATTCCATTGCGTTTTTTATGCATCAAAAATGCATGGAAAGTTGGTTATATGGTTCTAAATGGCAGTGTTTGTTCCAGTGCGTTCCAGTTCCACAAAAAAAGTAGAACATGCTGCATTTTACCTGCACTGGACTGTACTGGAACGCAGCAAAACGCATCATAAACGCACTGGAAAGCACAGGAACGCACCTAAATGCACCAAAAACGCACTGGAACACACTTGTCCTTATCTATGGTTAATAAAAACGAGGGGGTGAAAAAAAAGCACTGGACTGCATCAAAAAGGTACCAAAAATGCACTGGAAGGCATCAAAAATGCACATGCAAAAAAGCACCTGGAACTGGCCCTAGTTCACACCATAGAAACGCAGTCTGGATGCGTTCCAGGTGCTTTTCTGCATGCGCGTTTTTGACATGTTCCAGTGCATTTTTGATGCGCTTTTGATGCAGTCCAGTGTTTTTTCCCCCCTCTTTTCACTTAGGACAAGTGTGTTGCAGTGCGTCTTTGGTGCATTTAGGTGCATTCCGGTGCATTCCAGTGCGTTTTTGGTACGTTCCGTAGCGTTTTTGATGTGTTTTACTGTGGTCCAGTACAGTTCTGTACCTAAAAAATTCAGCATGACCAATTTTTTTTTTCCTTTCTGAAATGTACTGGAACGGACTGCAGTGGTGTGAACTATGCCATTGGCATTAATGTGATCAACTTTCTTTGCGTTTTTCATGCATCAAAAAAACGCACTGCACTGCATCCGGTGTGAGCTGGCCCTAAATATCATACCTGGGGGGTGTCTATAGTATGCGTGGGGGTCCCCTAAATTCCATTACCAGGCCCTTCAGGTCTGGTATGGATATTAACCACTTAAGCCCCGGACCATTTGGTAGCTAAAGGACCAGAGGTGAATTCAGAATTTTGCACTGCGCTGCTTTAACTGTAAATTGTGCGGACATGCAATGCTGTACCCAAACAAAATTTGCGTCCTTTTCTTCCCACAAATAGAGCTTTCTTTTAATGGTATTTGATTGCCTCTGCGATTTTTATTTTTTGCGATATAAACGGAAAAAGACCGAAAATTTTGAAAAAAAAATGATATTTTCTACTTTTTGTTATAAGAAAAATCGAATAAACTCAATTTTAGTCATACGTTTAGGCCAAAATGTATTCAGCCACATGTCTTTAGTAAAAAAAAATGTCAATAAGCGTATATT
Organism: Rana muscosa; assembly: GCA_029206835.1. NCBI lineage: Eukaryota > Metazoa > Chordata > Amphibia > Anura > Ranidae > Rana > Rana muscosa. Next base: position 519,810,908 of record CM055122.1, on the reverse strand, counting down.
TATTGGTTTTCGCAAAAGTTATAGCGTTTACAAACTAGGGTACATTTTCTGGAATTTACACAGCTTTAAATTTATGACTGCCTATCTCATTTCTTGAGGTGCTAAAATGGCAGGGCAGTACAAAACCCCCCCAAATGACCCCATTTTGGAAAGTAGACACCCCAAGGAAATTGCTGAGAGGCATGTTGAGCCCATTGAATATTTTTTTTTTGTCCCAAGTGATTGAATAATGACAAAAAAAAATAAAAAAAATTACAAAAAGTTGTCACTAAATGACTATATGTCACTATATGTGGAATTGCACCCCAAAATACATTCTGCTGCTTCTCCTGAGTACGGGGATACCACATGTGTGGGACTTTTTAGGAGCCTAGCCACGTACGGGACCCCGGAAACCAAGCACCGCCTTCAGGATTTCTAAGGGCGCAAATTTTTGATTTCATTCCTCACTACCTATCACAGTTTTGAAGGCCATAAAATGCCAAAATAGCACAAAACCCCCCCAAAATTACCCCATTTTGGAAAGTAGACACCCCAAGCTGTTTGCTGAGAGGCATGGTGAGTATTTTACAGCTCTCATTTGTTTTTGAAAATGAAGAAAGACATTTTTTTTTATTTCAATTTTCAAAACTTTGTGACAAAAAGCGAGATCTGCAAAATACTCACAATACCTCTCAGCAAATAGCTTGGGGTGTCTACTTTCCAAAATGGGGTCATTTGTGGGGGTTTTGTGCCATCTGGGCATTCCATGGCCTCCGAAACTGTGATAGGCAGTGAGAAGTGTAATCAAAAATTTACACCCTTTTGGGGTCCCGTACGCGGCTAGGCTCCCAAAAAGTCTCACACATGTGGTATCCCCGTACTCAGGAGAAGCAACAGAATGTATTTTGGGGTGTAATTCCACATATGCCCATGGTATGTTTGAGCAATATATCATTTAGTGACAACTTTGTGCAAAAAAAAAAAAAAATTCCTTTTTTCCGCAACTTGTGTCAACATATAAAATATTCCATGGACTCGACATGCCTCTCAGTATATAGCTTGGGGTGTCTACTTTCCAAAATGGGGTTATTTGGGGGGGTTTTGAACGGTTATGGTATTTTATACACAACATTAGGAAGCTCAAGCCTCGTACACACGACCGAGTTTCTCGTCCAAAACCGGCAAGAAAAGTGCCGCGAGAGCTTTTTTGTCGAGAAAACCGTTCGTGTGTATGGTTTTACGATGAGAAAACTGCCGTGAATCTCGACGAGAAAATAGAGAACCTGCTCTCTATTTTCTCGTCAGGATTCCAGATTTCCTCGTCGTGTTTCTCGTCGGCCTGTTTTGTGACGAGAAAAACGACTCTTCCAAAAGCGCGCATGCTCACAAGCAACTATGAGACGGGAGCGCATCTTCTGGTAAAACAAGCCTTCGTAATGGAGATAGCACATTCGTCACGCTCCAAATTTTTGCATCGTTTAAATGTTGTGCATTGAAATCTTCGTTAGAATGTGACATTAATCCAAACGAATTAACTTCTTTTGCTGCTGATATTCACACAGAGTTATGACTATCTTTTTTTAACCTTTTTCATGCTGCTCTTAAGAAGATTTATGTGTATTATATCGTGCAAGTTTTTAGGAATATTTGTAATTTCGCAATGTTTTGGTAGTGATCTCCCATTGAATCTTTTAATATATATGATTTAAATTTACACACTTTTTTGGGAAACACGATTTAGTTATTTTTTGGGGGGGTTGTTATCTGTCCCTTTTTTTGTCAGTCAAATGTATCTGCTTACTCCAAAGCTAGATTTTACATTTTTACAAATACACATAGTCAAGTATGATCTTAAACAAAAATAACATTTATTCATGTTTCAAATAAAATAAAGAGAAGGCAGCGCTGGAGAAGCTGCTGCCATTTGTGCATCCCAGGGACCCCAGAGCACACAGCAACCCTGTGTGGACACTAAAATTGGGAGCTTGAGAAGGCCAACATTTCTGAACACAATCTGATGCTGGCCTCCCAGAGGTCACGAACAGCAGCAGGTGATATATATGTCCCAAGTGTGTGGTACTACAACAGGCTGCCTTCTGTCCGACCACAATGAAGCAAGGCCATCACTTCCTCGTCTTCCTGGCAACCTTCCCTGCAACCTTTCCTGAAGCCTTCCCTGCAGCCTTCCTTCTTTGTTTGGCTGGAGGCTGGGCCACTGGAGGGGTACTCCTGTCAGGAGGAGGAGGAGGTGGAGGAGAAGGGGGTGGCGCAGAAGAACAAGGTGGAGGTGGAGGAGAAGGGGGTGGTGCAGAAGAACAAGGTGGAGGTGGAGGAGAAGGGGGTGGGGCGGAAGAACAAGGTGGAGGTGGAGGAGAAGGGGGTGGGGCAGAAGAAGAATGTGGAGGTGGAGGAGGAGGTTGAGGTTGGGACAGTTGTGCCACCTCACAAATGGCGGTATTGGGGGTAATTTTTCCCATCAGCCCCTTGTTGAGCAAGGTGATGAGCAGGGGCTCGCATAGGAGGCATTGCTCCATGCTCATCACCTTGAACTTTGCCTCCACTAGGCCGGCAATGGCCTCTTCAGGGGATGTGGGCTCTTTGAGGGTGGCATGGGCCTCTTTAATAAGGGCCATTGCTGCCTCACTGGTGGTCCTGTCCCTCCTGCCTCTTTTGGGAAGCCGGATGGGAGGCACCTGGGATCTGGTGCTTCTCCTTTGCCCTGCCACCTCCTGGCTGCCACTGGGCCCTGCCACCTCCTGGCTGCCACTGGGCCCTGCCACCTCCTGGCTGCCACTGGGCCCTGCCACCTCCTGGCTGCCACTGGGCCCTTCCTCCTCCTGCCTGACAGTTTCCAGACCCTCCTCCTGGCTGATTTCATCCTGTATATGAAAAAGGGACATCGTTTAATATGTTGTTTTAATCTTTGCATCAAACTTTATAAACATGATTGAAGCAATTAGAATGTAAATCCAGAAATCATTTTTTAGAATTTACACCTACATCAGATTGACTATTTAGCACCCAATTAAGTGCAGACTAATGTCTCGAGATCTTGATTTCACTTGTGGAACCCAAAATATTGTATGTTTCTCATCTTGACATATTTGTCAAACATTAATTTTATCCCAATACATTTTCATTTAATACTATACCTGGCTCCAGATGGCCAAATCAGGATCATCCAGGATGGCTACCTCCTCTTGCTCCAGAGAAGGCTCAGGTTGGCTGCAGGGAAGTCTGGGGGGAAGAGTGGAGAGTGATGGCCTTGCCTCAATGTGGTCATCCAGGAAGGACATCCTGCTGTAGTACCACAAAATCGGGACATACACATCACCTGCTGCTGCTCCTGACCTCTGAGAAGCCAGAACCTTAGAGCGTTCAGTCCTGTAGGTGCCTCTCAAGCTCCCAATTTTAGTGTCCACTTGTTTTGCTGTGGCTGTGGGCACCTTGGTCTGCACAAATGGGAGCAGCTTCTCCAGCGCTGCTTTTCTCACCCCTCTTTTTTTATGGATGGGGTTTTTCGTCTCCCACAGAGCGGGCAGCTCCCTTACCCGGTCAATAAATTCCGCCAGGAACTCTTTGTCGCTAATAAAGACATTCATATTGTATCTGCAAGTTTAAGAAATAATAGATAACTAATGTGAGGCAAACAGTCTAACCTCCTTAACATCGTAGTCACCATATATATCCTACAACATTCTCAAAACAGTATAGGCCAACAATTTGTACAAGTCACAAAATCACATACCTTCGTTCGCACATCCGTCACTTGAACTCCTCTCTCCGCACACCGAACGTACTATAGTCACATGTGTGTTTGCTATATACACACCACGCATGCGTCAAAATTCGAACACGTCGCTCCGCACACGTCGCCCGCCCATGACGTTCTAACTAACATCTTTTCCCCGCCCCTTCTCTTTCGCCGCGCAGACAGATATGGCGGAGTTACAGCAGGTGTCTAATAATTCCGCAACTAACGAGGAGGAGACAAGCCCGGAGACCGAGGAAACGTCACGATCAAGGAGGAGATTCAAGGCATCGAATATGTCTTTTGCGGAGATGGCGGAGATAGTGGACATCTTGCTCAAGTCTGATTATGACGCAAAGCATGGGCCGTATAGCAAACCAAATAGAAGGAAGGCCAAAATCCTCACTAAAGTCGTGAAGAGTCTGAAGACGAATTTCGGGGTGAAACGCTCAAATGAGCAGCTCAGAAAGAGGTGGTCAGACTTCAAACTGAGGGAGCCAGAGCAGTTAAGGAGCATTAAGAGAATGCTCGCTAAAAGTAAGTAAAATGTACACTTTTATGCTATTAATCCTTTTCTAAACTGACATGTTGCTGTTTTTTTTTTTGTTTTTCTTATTGGACTCCCTTCCAAAATGTTATATTTTGAACTTGGTTGGGCACAGTAATCGTTCGTAACGTTACAGACACTTCGTTCGGCCACTATCCGCTGTTTTGGATTCTTTTACAGCCACAAAAGTAATTAGACATCTGCCATTTTTTGTGAAATTTGGGGCACAAAGTTTTAGGCTAGATGATGTGTTTGTAAAGAGAATGAAATGCAAACTTTTGTCAGTGTAAAGGAGAGGACACTCAGCAGCTGCTTCCACATCTGTACTTTGGAGCACTAAAGTGTGGGCCAACAGACCCGCCTTTTTTGGGGGTCCCACACAGGTGCTTCAGAGAATTTTTGTGTTGCCTACATGTCTAAAAAATGACAGACAAATGTGAATACTAAGCATATTCTTGGTCAGAAATAATGCATTCATCTTTAACTTCCGCCCAAACACACACTTGTACCCCACTTCCAAACAATTTAGCCTGTTTTTTGGTTTAACATAGAGAATTTCTGTGTGATAACTCTACCTTTTGTTTGATTCTCATAGGGGAGAGAAGACTGGGAGGAGGACACTCCTGGGAGCACAAGAACCCCACAGCTTCACAACAACCCCAAACTCCCAAAGACCCACAAACGAAGGATGTAGAGGAAGTTGAGGTTGAGGAAGGAGAAGTGCAGGAAGGAGAGGTGGATGATGTTGTGGAACTGGTCACCACAACAGGTCAGTATCTGTCACCACAGCTTCAGGTAAGAGAGGTAGGCCTTCAGAGTTATAATACCTTTTTATTTTGTTTTTAGGGGATGTGAATGTTGGGGTGAAGGATAGTACAGGTTTCTCTGCTGACAGTGCCCTCCGCCTCATCCAGCAAGTGATGGAATGTAGCACGGAACTGGACAAAATTAAAGAAAGAATACATGTGATGGATCAAACATTTAAAGACATTCTCGATGTATTGGGGAGAATTCAATAAGGCATCCCAACCCCCTTTTTTCTCATGTTTGTTTTGCAACTTCTAAAAAACTTTTTGACAATCAAACCAGCCAAAAATTTAATCTGCACACAGTGTGTCAACATGTGCTATCTGCCATCAGGGGATATCCATGTACGTCTTTTGGGGGTGCAACCCCTTCCTCGTATCTAAAGTAGGTGAACTGAGGAAGGGGTTGCACCCCCAAAACACGTCCATTGATCACCCCTAATGGCAGATAGCACATGTTGACAATAGGGATCAGGAGTCTAAAATTCCTATAGGAAAATAATCCCAATTGTGTGCATATTCAATTTTTGGCTGGGCAAGGGGTGGCAGGACCCCATATTAGGACGGGCACATAGAGACATATAGTTTGTGTAAGTGAATGTCTCAGATTGCTCCGAGGTATCCAATTTTGTAATTTTTGGAATGCAACTGTTGTTTTTGTATTTTCCTAAGAAAACAATTGCCGGTTTGTGGCCAGGCAAACAAAAAATGTAAAATTAAAAAAAAAAGGTGTGTGAATTTGCACATAGTAAAAGATTTGAACACAAACAACGTGTAGCTTCTTTTTCTAATATGCTCTAACCTTATTTGGTACATTTTTAAGGTTACATAGTGAAATGGTTGGTATTTACTAAAGGAAAATACACTTGGCACTACAAATGCACTAAGACAAACTAGGAGACAGGAAACCAACAAAAGTTAGAAGTTTAAACAAGATTTGTATTTGGATCGTTAGACAGCAATCTTTAGACATAGCCTGGCATAGGAATTGCCCCCCTACCCGTGAAATAGTCCATGTATTTGTCCTGAACCTCACGGGCATTTTGGGGGGGCAAGCCAGCACGGGCAGATTCCAGGCCCGGCAGGGGATTATCAGGGGAAAGTCCAGCCTCTGGCAAAACTGAGGCCATATATGAATTTGATTTGCGGCAAAGAAAATTGTGTAGCACACAGCAGCATAACACTACATCATTTATTTTGTAGTCCGCCAAGTGGATGGAAGTCATAAAAAGACGGAACCGGCTGGCCATTATGCCGAAGGCATTTTCAACGACTCTTCGGCCCCTGGCCAGCCGGTAATTGAACACCCTCTTCTCTGGGGTCAGGGTCCTCTGAGGAAATGGCCTCATAAAATGTGGTCTGAGCCTGAAGGCTTCATCAGCCAAAAAAACAAATGGGAGTCCTTCAATATTCCCTGCATCCGGTGGCAATGCAAGGTCGTCACTCTGGAGACGGAGGGAAAACTCTGTCTGGATGAAGGATCCCCCATCGGACATCCGGCCATTCTTCCCTACATCAACATAGAGGAATTCATACCGTGCTGACACCACCGCCATCAGCACAATGCTATGAAACCCCTTGTAATTGTAGTAGTAGGACCCAGAACGGGGTGGCGGCACGATGCAGACGTGCTTCCCGTCTAGGGATGAGCTTCGTGTTCGAGTCGAACATACGTTCGACTCGAACATTGGCTGTTCGATCGTTCGACGAAGATCGAACGATTTGGGCCGTTCGCGCCAAATTCGAGTGACGCGAACGGCCCACAATGCACTACGCCATCGCAGTGTCATCCAGGCGCTGTGATTGGCCAAGCATGCACTGTGACCCCGCATGCTTGGCCAATCACAGCGCCGGCAGCGAGGAGAGCAATGATTGGCCACAGGCAGGATGCCTGTGGCCAATTATTGCTGAGGGTGTTTAGTACACGCCCCACACTATAAAAGGCCGCCAGCACGGCGGCCTAGTGTAGTGTGTTCCGGAGCAGGGATAGAGTAGCATAGGCAGGGACAGTGACTGTTATTTCTTTCTTGCTTAACCTGGATTCCTTTAGTTTAGGGAAAGAGAAGGATAGGTAGGGAGAGTGTCAGTGTGTTTTGTGCTTCTGCTATAGTGTGCTTAAAAAAAACATTTATTCTAGGGACAGAAAACTCTAGGTAGGGACAGTGTCAGTTTCTTTCACTCTGCAAGTCCTTGTTTCCAGGGACCTGTAAGGACAGTGAGTTAATTGTCCTTGTGCTATATTGTGCTTAAAAAAAACATTTATTCTAGGGACAGAAAACTCTAGGTAGGGACAGTGTCAGTTTCTTTCACTCTGCAAGTCCTTGTTTCCAGGGACCTGTAAGGACAGTGAGTTAATTGTCCTTGTGCTATATTGTGATTAAAAAAAACATTTATTCTAGGGACAGAAAACTCTAGGTAGGGACAGTGTCAGTTTCTTTCACTCTGCAAGTCCTTGTTTCCAGGGACCTGTAAGGACAGTGAGTTAATTTTCCTTGTGCTATATTGTGATTAAAAAAAACATTTTTTCTAGGGACAGAAAACTGTAGGTAGGGAGAGTGTTTTTTTTCTTTCACTCTGCAAGTCCTTGTTTCCAGGGACCTGTAAGGACAGTGAGTTAATTGTCCTTGTGCTATATTGTGCTTAAAAAAAACATTTATTCTAGGGACAGAAAACTCTAGGTAGGGACAGTGTCAGTTTCTTTCACTCTGCAAGTCCTTGTTTCCAGGGACCTGTAAGGACAGTGAGTTAATTGTCCTTGTGCTATATTGTGATTAAAAAAAACATTTATTCTAGGGACAGAAAACTCTAGGTAGGGACAGTGTCAGTTTCTTTCACTCTGCAAGTCCTTGTTTCCAGGGACCTGTAAGGACAGTGAGTTAATTTTCCTTGTGCTATATTGTGATTAAAAAAAACATTTTTTCTAGGGACAGAAAACTGTAGGTAGGGAGAGTGTTTTTTTTCTTTCACTCTGCAAGTCCTTGTTTCCAGGGACCTGTAAGGACAGTGAGTTAATTTTCCTTGTGCTATATTGTGATTAAAAAAAACATTTTTTCTAGGGACAGAAAACTGTAGGTAGGGAGAGTGTTTTTTTTCTTTCACTCTGCAAGTCCTTGTTTCCAGGGACCTGTAAGGACAGTGAGTTAATTGTCCTTGTGCTATATTGTGCTTAAAAAAAACATTTATTCTAGGGACAGAAAACTCTAGGTAGGGACAGTGTCAGTTTCTTTCACTCTGCAAGTCCTTGTTTCCAGGGACCTGTAAGGACAGTGAGTTAATTGTCCTTGTGCTATATTGTGATTAAAAAAAACATTTATTCTAGGGACAGAAAACTCTAGGTAGGGACAGTGTCAGTTTCTTTCACTCTGCAAGTCCTTGTTTCCAGGGACCTGTAAGGACAGTGAGTTAATTTTCCTTGTGCTATATTGTGATTAAAAAAAACATTTTTTCTAGGGACAGAAAACTGTAGGTAGGGAGAGTGTTTTTTTTCTTTCACTCTGCAAGTCCTTGTTTCCAGGGACCTGTAAGGACAGTGAGTTAATTGTCCTTGTGCTATATTGTGCTTAAAAAAAACATTTATTCTAGGGACAGAAAACTCTAGGTAGGGACAGTGTCAGTTTCTTTCACTCTGCAAGTCCTTGTTTCCAGGGACCTGTAAGGACAGTGAGTTAATTTTCCTTGTGCTATATTGTGATTAAAAAAAACATTTATTCTAGGGACAGAAAACTCTAGGTAGGGACAGTGTCAGTTTCTTTCACTCTGCAAGTCCTTGTTTCCAGGGACCTGTAAGGACAGTGAGTTAATTTTCCTTGTGCTATATTGTGATTAAAAAAAACATTTATTCTAGGGACAGAAAACTCTAGGTAGGGACAGTGTCAGTTTCTTTCACTCTGCAAGTCCTTGTTTCCAGGGACCTGTAAGGACAGTGAGTTAATTGTCCTTGTGCTATATTGTGCTTAAAAAAAACATTTATTCTAGGGACAGAAAACTCTAGGTAGGGACAGTGTCAGTTTCTTTCACTCTGCAAGTCCTTGTTTCCAGGGACCTGTAAGGACAGTGAGTTAATTGTCCTTGTGCTATATTGTGATTAAAAAAAACATTTATTCTAGGGACAGAAAACTCTAGGTAGGGACAGTGTCAGTTTCTTTCACTCTGCAAGTCCTTGTTTCCAGGGACCTGTAAGGACAGTGAGTTAATTTTCCTTGTGCTATATTGTGATTAAAAAAAACATTTTTTCTAGGGACAGAAAACTGTAGGTAGGGAGAGTGTTTTTTTTCTTTCACTCTGCAAGTCCTTGTTTCCAGGGACCTGTAAGGACAGTGAGTTAATTGTCCTTGTGCTATATTGTGCTTAAAAAAAACATTTATTCTAGGGACAGAAAACTCTAGGTAGGGACAGTGTCAGTTTCTTTCACTCTGCAAGTCCTTGTTTCCAGGGACCTGTAAGGACAGTGAGTTAATTGTCCTTGTGCTATATTGTGATTAAAAAAAACATTTATTCTAGGGACAGAAAACTCTAGGTAGGGACAGTGTCAGTTTCTTTCACTCTGCAAGTCCTTGTTTCCAGGGACCTGTAAGGACAGTGAGTTAATTTTCCTTGTGCTATATTGTGATTAAAAAAAACATTTTTTCTAGGGACAGAAAACTGTAGGTAGGGAGAGTGTTTTTTTTCTTTCACTCTGCAAGTCCTTGTTTCCAGGGACCTGTAAGGACAGTGAGTTAATTGTCCTTGTGCTATATTGTGCTTAAAAAAAACATTTATTCTAGGGACAGAAAACTCTAGGTAGGGACAGTGTCAGTTTCTTTCACTCTGCAAGTCCTTGTTTCCAGGGACCTGTAAGGACAGTGAGTTAATTTTCCTTGTGCTATATTGTGATTAAAAAAAACATTTATTCTAGGGACAGAAAACTCTAGGTAGGGACAGTGTCAGTTTCTTTCACTCTGCAAGTCCTTGTTTCCAGGGACCTGTAAGGACAGTGAGTTAATTTTCCTTGTGCTATATTGTGATTAAAAAAAACATTTATTCTAGGGACAGAAAACTCTAGGTAGGGACAGTGTCAGTTTCTTTCACTCTGCAAGTCCTTGTTTCCAGGGACCTGTAAGGACAGTGAGTTAATTTTCCTTGTGCTATATTGTGATTAAAAAAAACATTTATTCTAGGGACAGAAAACTCTAGGTAGGGACAGTGTCAGTTTCTTTCACTCTGCAAGTCCTTGTTTCCAGGGACCTGTAAGGACAGTGAGTTAATTGTCCTTGTGCTATATTGTGCTTAAAAAAAACATTTTTTCTAGGGACAGAAAACTCTAGGTAGGGAGAGTGTTTTTTTTTTTTCACTCTGCAAGTCCTTGTTTCCAGGGACCTGTAAGGACAGTGAGTTAATTGTCCTTGTGCTATATTGTGCTTAAAAAAAACATTTATTCTAGGGACAGAAAACTCTAGGTAGGGACAGTGTCAGTTTCTTTCACTCTGCAAGTCCTTGTTTCCAGGGACCTGTAAGGACAGTGAGTTAATTTTCCTTGTGCTATATTGTGATTAAAAAAAACATTTATTCTAGGGACAGAAAACTCTAGGTAGGGACAGTGTCAGTTTCTTTCACTCTGCAAGTCCTTGTTTCCAGGGACCTGTAAGGACAGTGAGTTAATTTTCCTTGTGCTATATTGTGATTAAAAAAAACATTTATTCTAGGGACAGAAAACTCTAGGTAGGGACAGTGTCAGTTTCTTTCACTCTGCAAGTCCTTGTTTCCAGGGACCTGTAAGGACAGTGAGTTAATTTTCCTTGTGCTATATTGTGATTAAAAAAAACATTTATTCTAGGGACAGAAAACTCTAGGTAGGGACAGTGTCAGTTTCTTTCACTCTGCAAGTCCTTGTTTCCAGGGACCTGTAAGGACAGTGAGTTAATTTTCCTTGTGCTATATTGTGATTAAAAAAAACATTTATTCTAGGGACAGAAAACTCTAGGTAGGGACAGTGTCAGTTTCTTTCACTCTGCAAGTCCTTGTTTCCAGGGACCTGTAAGGACAGTGAGTTAATTTTCCTTGTGCTATATTGTGATTAAAAAAAACATTTATTCTAGGGACAGAAAACTCTAGGTAGGGACAGTGTCAGTTTCTTTCACTCTGCAAGTCCTTGTTTCCAGGGACCTGTAAGGACAGTGAGTTAATTGTCCTTGTGCTATATTGTGCTTAAAAAAAACATTTTTTCTAGGGACAGAAAACTCTAGGTAGGGAGAGTTTTTTTTTTTTTTCACTCTGCAAGTCCTTGTTTCCAGGGACCTGTAAGGACAGTGAGTTAATTGTCCTTGTGCTATATTGTGCTTAAAAAAAACATTTATTCTAGGGACAGAAAACTCTAGGTAGGGACAGTGTCAGTTTCTTTCACTCTGCAAGTCCTTGTTTCCAGGGACCTGTAAGGACAGTGAGTTAATTTTCCTTGTGCTATATTGTGATTAAAAAAAACATTTATTCTAGGGACAGAAAACTCTAGGTAGGGACAGTGTCAGTTTCTTTCACTCTGCAAGTCCTTGTTTCCAGGGACCTGTAAGGACAGTGAGTTAATTTTCCTTGTGCTATATTGTGATTAAAAAAAACATTTATTCTAGGGACAGAAAACTCTAGGTAGGGACAGTGTCAGTTTCTTTCACTCTGCAAGTCCTTGTTTCCAGGGACCTGTAAGGACAGTGAGTTAATTGTCCTTGTGCTATATTGTGCTTAAAAAAAACATTTATTCTAGGGACAGAAAACTCTAGGTAGGGACAGTGTCAGTTTCTTTCACTCTGCAAGTCCTTGTTTCCAGGGACCTGTAAGGACAGTGAGTTAATTGTCCTTGTGCTATATTGTGATTAAAAAAAACATTTATTCTAGGGACAGAAAACTCTAGGTAGGGACAGTGTCAGTTTCTTTCACTCTGCAAGTCCTTGTTTCCAGGGACCTGTAAGGACAGTGAGTTAATTTTCCTTGTGCTATATTGTGATTAAAAAAAACATTTTTTCTAGGGACAGAAAACTGTAGGTAGGGAGAGTGTTTTTTTTCTTTCACTCTGCAAGTCCTTGTTTCCAGGGACCTGTAAGGACAGTGAGTTAATTGTCCTTGTGCTATATTGTGCTTAAAAAAAACATTTATTCTAGGGACAGAAAACTCTAGGTAGGGACAGTGTCAGTTTCTTTCACTCTGCAAGTCCTTGTTTCCAGGGACCTGTAAGGACAGTGAGTTAATTGTCCTTGTGCTATATTGTGATTAAAAAAAACATTTATTCTAGGGACAGAAAACTCTAGGTAGGGACAGTGTCAGTTTCTTTCACTCTGCAAGTCCTTGTTTCCAGGGACCTGTAAGGACAGTGAGTTAATTTTCCTTGTGCTATATTGTGATTAAAAAAAACATTTTTTCTAGGGACAGAAAACTGTAGGTAGGGAGAGTGTTTTTTTTCTTTCACTCTGCAAGTCCTTGTTTCCAGGGACCTGTAAGGACAGTGAGTTAATTGTCCTTGTGCTATATTGTGCTTAAAAAAAACATTTATTCTAGGGACAGAAAACTCTAGGTAGGGACAGTGTCAGTTTCTTTCACTCTGCAAGTCCTTGTTTCCAGGGACCTGTAAGGACAGTGAGTTAATTTTCCTTGTGCTATATTGTGATTAAAAAAAACATTTATTCTAGGGACAGAAAACTCTAGGTAGGGACAGTGTCAGTTTCTTTCACTCTGCAAGTCCTTGTTTCCAGGGACCTGTAAGGACAGTGAGTTAATTTTCCTTGTGCTATATTGTGATTAAAAAAAACATTTTTTCTAGGGACAGAAAACTGTAGGTAGGGAGAGTGTTTTTTTTCTTTCACTCTGCAAGTCCTTGTTTCCAGGGACCTGTAAGGACAGTGAGTTAATTTTCCTTGTGCTATATTGTGATTAAAAAAAACATTTTTTCTAGGGACAGAAAACTGTAGGTAGGGAGAGTGTTTTTTTTCTTTCACTCTGCAAGTCCTTGTTTCCAGGGACCTGTAAGGACAGTGAGTTAATTGTCCTTGTGCTATATTGTGCTTAAAAAAAACATTTTTTCTAGGGACAGAAAACTGTAGGTAGGGAGAGTGTTTTTTTTTTTTCACTCTGCAAGTCCTTGTTTCCAGGGACCTGTAAGGACAGTGAGTTAATTGTCCTTGTGCTATATTGTGCTTAAAAAAAACATTTATTCTAGGGACAGAAAACTCTAGGTAGGGACAGTGTCAGTTTCTTTCACTCTGCAAGTCCTTGTTTCCAGGGACCTGGAGAGACATTGAGTGAATTGTCCTTGTGCTATATTGTGATTAAAAAAAACATTTATTCTAGGGACAGAAAACTCTAGGTAGGGACAGTGTCAGTTTCTTTCACTGTGAAAGTCCTTGTTTCAAGGGACAGAGAAGGACACCTGAAGGTAGCCCTTATTGCTTTTTTCCCATCTCCCTGCAGGCCATCTATTAGAATGTCTGGAAGGCAAACAAGGAGAGGCAGACAGTCAGGAGGCAATAAAAGAGGGCAAGCAGGCTCTGTGTCTGGGGGCAACAGTGCTGGTCGTGGACGCGGTGCATTGTCATCAGCACATGGCCATGGGACACGCTTGTCCTTCTTTTCGGCAGCTGGACATGTTGAGCCACATCATGCCGAAGACTTGGTAGAGTGGATGACCAAGCCCTCCTCCTCCTCCTCATCCTCTCTCACCCAGGCTCAGGGTACTGGAAAAGCAGCTGCCAAAGCGTCGTCTTCCCTGGTATCAATGTCAGACAAATCATCAGTCACTCCTTCCCTAGACCCACCATGTCCTCCTCCTGAGGAGTCCCCCGAACTGTTTCAGCACAGTGTTGGGTACATGCTCCAGGAGGATGCCCAGCGTTTCGAAGGGTCTGATGATGAAACCCAGCTAGAGGAAGGCAGTAGCGTGAGAGCAGACAGAGGGGATGCTCAAGAAGGACACCAATCTGGCAGTCATGTTCCAGCAGCTGCAGCATACTGCCAGATTGGCTCCAGTGATGAGGAGGGAGGGGATGATGAGGTCAATGACTCCACGTGGGTGCCTAATAGGAGAGAGGAGGAGGAGGAGGATGAGGAGGAGGCACATCTCCAACGAGGCAGGATGCCCTTTGGTGGCCAGCGTAAGGGCAGTACACCGACGGAATCACACCGCAGAGCTCCGCCTGTGCAGGGCGCTGCCTCTGCCCGTCATTCAAAAAGTTCTTTGGTGTGGGCCTTTTTTGAGGCTAGTGCATCAGATCGCACAGCTGCTGTTTGCAACATATGTCTCAAGCGTATATCGCGTGGCCAAAACATCAGCCGCTTGGGTACCACATGCCTGACCAGACATATGTTGACCTGCCATGCAGCTCGTTGGCAAGCCTACCTCAAAGACCCACACCAAAGAACCAAGCGGACCTCTCCTTGCACCGCATCAGCTGGGATCTCCAACCCCACTATAACTTCAGTCCTCTCTGAAACATGCACTGAGAGGAATGAAGGTGTAGAATTAGGTGTGTCACAGCCAAGTACTTGCGCCCACTCTGCTAGCAGTACACCGACGTCCGATTCTAGCAGGCAAATTTCCCTGCCCCAGCTGCTGGACCGTCGAAAGAAGTTCACTCCCAGCCATCCACATGCCCAGCGGTTGAATGCTAGCTTGGCTAAATTGCTAGCGCTTCAACTGCTGCCTTTTCAGTTGGTAGACTCGGCCCCCTTCCGTGTGTTTGTGCAATGTGCGGTTCCTCAGTGGCAGGTTCCCAAACGCCACTTTTTCTCACGGAAGGCTATTCCGGCTCTCTACCGGCATGTGGAAGGCAATGTCTTGGCCTCGCTGGACAGGGCGGTCAGCGGTAAGGTGCATATTACCGCTGACTCATGGTCCAGCAGGCATGGACAGGGACGTTACCTTTCTTTCACGGCCCATTGGGTCACTCTTTTGGCAGCTGGGAAGGATTCAGGACAAGGTGCAGTAGTGTTGGAGGTTGTCCCACCGCCACGCCTCCAAAATGCTACTACTGGTTGTGACACACCTCTCTCCTCCACCCCCTCCTCTTCTTCTTCCTCCATGGCCTCTTCCTGTGGTTTGTCCTATGAACCAGCGGTGCTCCGTAGCCGTTCACGGGGCTACGCAAGTACGCAGGCAAAAAGATGCCATGCCGTGCTTGCGCTGGTGTGTTTGGGGGACAGAAGCCACACTGGGGCAGAGGTCCTGTCTGCTCTGCAGGGCCAGGCCGAGAGGTGGTTGACGCCACGCCAGCTTAAGCCAGGAATGGTGGTTTGCGACAATGGCACCAACCTCCTCTCCGCCCTCCGACAGGGACAACTGACCCATGTGCCCTGTGTGGCTCACGTCCTTAACCTGGTGGTGCAGCGCTTCTTGGGCAGGTACCCGGGCTTACAGGATGTCCTGAGGCAGGCCAGGAAAGTCTGTGTGCATTTCCGCAGATCTTATAATGCCAGTGCTCGCCTGGCTGAGCTGCAAAAGGAGTTGAACCTGCCCAAGAACCGCCTTATATGTGACATGCCCACCAGGTGGAACTCAACGTTGGCCATGCTGCAGCGGCTGCACACGCAGCAGAGGGCCATCAATGAGTACCTGTGCGACTACGGCACCAGGACAGGGTCAGGGGAGCTTGGTTTTTTTTCTCCACGCCAGTGGGGCATGATCAGGGATGCATGCACTGTCCTGGCACCATTTGAGGAGGCCACGAGGATGGTGAGCAGTGACAGTGCATGCATCAGTGACACTGTACCTCTTGTCCACCTGTTGGAGCACACGCTGCGTGGAATAATGGACAGGGCACTTGAGGCAGAACAGAGGCAGGAAGAGGAGGACTTCCTTGCCTCTCAAGGCCCCCTTTACCCAGACAGTGTTCCTTCTGTCCCACCCATCGCACAGGAAGAGGAGGAGGAGGAGGAGGAGGAGGAGGAGGAGGAGGATTGTGTCAGCATGGAGGTGGAGGCTGGCACTCAGCATCATCAGCAGCAGTCTTTTAGGGATGATTTACAGTCCCAAGAAACCAGTGGACTTGTACGTGGCTGGGAGGAGGTGGCTGCGGATCATGTCGTCCTTAGTGACCCAGAGGACTCCGGAGCGAATGCCTCAGCAAACCTACGCTGCATGGCCTCCCTGATCCTGCAAAGTCTGCGGAAGGATCCTCGTATTCTTCGGATCAAGGAGAGGGACCATTACTGGCTGGCCACTCTCCTTGATCCACGGTACAAGGGTAAGGTTGCGGACCTTATGTTACCGTCGCAGAGGGAGCAGAGGATGAGACAACTCCGGGAGGCCTTGCAGAAAGGTCTGTGCAACGCGTTCCCAGAGACTG
The DNA here is from genome assembly GCA_029206835.1 of Rana muscosa. NCBI lineage: Eukaryota > Metazoa > Chordata > Amphibia > Anura > Ranidae > Rana > Rana muscosa. The sequence continues at coordinate 519,794,525 of CM055122.1, read as the reverse complement.
GGAGGTTGCAAACTCCTGGTCCTGGACAACGAGTTGCTGAGGCTTCGGCCAGTCAAAGAAGGAGCGGTGGGGAAGGTGGCCGTCTGACCGATGCGTTCAGACAATTCTTTAGTCCGCAGCCCCAAAGTATGATCGGTTCCAGCAACCATCGCCAGCGTCTGATAAACATGGTGCAGGAATATCTAGGGGCAAGGTCAGACTTGGACACCTTCCCCACCGAAAATCCTCTGGCTTACTGGGTCTTGAGGATGGATCACTGGCCAGAGCTTGCACAGTATGCAATTGAGCTACTGGCCTGTCCTGCATCCAGCGTTCTTTCGGAACGCACATTCAGTGCTGCTGGAGGATTTGTCACGGATCACAGGGTGCGCCTGTCCACCGACTCGGTTGATCGACTGACTTTCATCAAGATGAACCAGTCTTGGATCACCACCAGCTACCACACACCTGATGCTGATATAACAGACTAATTGATTTTAAAATGTCACATCCCTTCAAGACTGATGCTGATGCTGAGTGCCTGTGCTGTTATGTTGACTGGCTATCCTCCTCCTCCGAGTCCTCAATGATACGATTGATGATGATAGCTTGGAAGATCATTTTTGTTTATGGGTGCCGCCACCAGTGCCTAACGCCCAATTTTTCAGCCCCTGTTTAACAGGGCGTGTAATTACAATTTTTGAAGCAATACTTTGCAACAGGGCTCATTGCTGTGCTCCAAGTACAGTATCTGTGAGGAGTTGCAGTGTTGTGCCACCAGTGCCTAAGGCCCAATTTTTCAGCCCCTGTTTAACAGGGGCGTGTCATTACAATTTTTGAAGCAATACTTTGCAACAGGGCTCATTGCTGTGCTCCAAGTACAGTATCTGTGAAGGGTTGCAGTGTTGTGCCACCAGTGCCTAAGGCCCAATTTTTCAGCCCCTGTTCAACAGGGGCATGTAATTACAATTCTTGATCTAATAATTCACAGCAGGGCCCATTGCTGCACCCACCAAGAGTAACTGTCAGGGCTTACAGTGTTGTGGCACCAGCACCACCATCAAAGGCCCAATTTTTACTACCACTGTTCAACAATTATATGTAATTAAAATTCCTGATATAATAGTTGACAGCAGGGCGTTCCAGCACCAACCAAGAGTAACTGTGAGTGCTTACAGTGTTGTGCCAACACCAACAACTAAGGGGCCTATTTCTGCAGAGTATATACGGCAGGTCCCTACTTTCAAACATCCAACTTACAAACGACTCCTACTTGCAAACGCAAGAAGACAACAGGAAGTGAGAGGAAATCTACCACTAGGAAGGAAAATTCTCTCCTGTAAGAATAAATATGGGAGAAAGGTGTCTCCTCTGTACTGATGCTTTATCAGCAATCCTTGTTTCAAGAAAAACACCACATTTCAAAAACAGTTGTCATTAGGACGGAAAGTGAGGTGAAATGTTCTGAACAGGGGCACAGACAGCAAAACAAATGTTACAGGGGTGATAACCCTTACCTATGTTTTCCAAAAAGTTTAAAAATAGATTTTTGGTCTGGAGCTACACTTCAACAATGTACCTGTTCAAAATTACAAACAGATTCTACATAAGAACAAACCTACAGTCCCTGTCTTGTATGCACCGCCTGTATACGGCTGTTCTGAGTATATAGGGCCTTTTTTATTTTATGTGCGGGGTTCCCCTTAATATCCATACAAGACCCAAAGGGGCTGGTAATGGGCTGGGGTAGGGGGGGGGTCATGGGGTAGCTATGCCATTTTTATTAAAGATTTTCATCCATATTACCGGGACCAGACATTACATTAAAGCCGCAAGCAGTTTTAAATGGCTTTTTTTTCCTGTAGAAGTGTCATTTTGTGCAGGGACAGTTCTAAACACGGGAAACACGTGGCACTTCACAGGCATACTTTAGACACCCCCCAGGTACGATATTTAAAGGAATATTTGACTTTTTTTTTTTCACTTTATGCATTATTAAAATGACTGCTCCCGGAAAACGACCGTTTTTAAAACTTATTTTTGCATTGATACATGTCCCCTGGTGCAGAACCCGGGTTCCCAAACCCTTTTTAGGACAATAACATGCATAATAGTTTTTATAATTAGCACTTTAGAATTCGAACGTTCGCATCCATTGTATTTAATAGGGTTCTAATGTTCGTTCGAACTTTCGGTCCGTTCGCGGGTTCTGGTGCGAACCGAACCCGGGGGTGTTCGGCTCATCACTATTCCCGTCTATGGCACCACCGCAGTTGGGGAAGTCCCACCGCGTGGCAAACTCCAATGCCACAGTCTGCCATTCCTGTGGCGTGGAAGGAAGCTGTGGAGTCAAACAAGATGAAAAAATATTAGAATACACAAATCAAACATTACAAGTATATTCTACGAAAATACATTAGAGGCCAACATCAAGCAAAGTCTACGTTTATTAAGGTGTTTTAAATAAGTATAATGGAAGGATCATGTATCATATTCATCACCCCCTATGATGGTCCATTAATAAATTCTAATGGGGAGGGGGGGGAGATGTGTTTGGCCACAGGATAGCATTGCAGTGGCGGTGCGTCCAGAGTGGGCGCTGGAGCACTGCCCCCTCTCTCCTGTGCCCGTCACTCAGAACAATACATAGGTTTATGCCTTGCATTAACCTATGTATTGTCTATGCCGCCCACTATTCAGGTGGATGGCCCCCTGTTAAGCGACCGACATATGAAGAACTGTGGCATTTATGGGCTTAAAATTGCATATCAGAAACAGTAAGGAAAATTGTCTTGCACATTACAGCCTGAGGGATGTAATTGGCTTCAGAAAAGTTAAATAGGGGACGCAGGGGGGGGGCATTCCTTGGGTAAACACTGACAGGCTGCTCTGCCAATCATGTTCACCAAGTCTGTTTAATAGTAACATGATTGGCTGATGCAACATCAAGGGAAGGAGAAGACATCAAGGACAGAAGAAGGATGGCGCTGACCACAAGAAGGTAAGTGCAGGGCTGGGGGGAACTGGCTGCATTGGAGGGAACAAAATGGCTGCATTGGAGGGGACAAATGGGGGCGTTTAATAGGCACCAGAGCAAAAAAGGAGGAAGTTTATTTCCTAAATTGGGGTTTGAACCCCCAAACATTTGGAGCAACAGGCGCCCCTGCTGGAAAGGTTAGTGAAGGAAAATATGCATGGAGGAGAAAAAAGGGGCATTTAAAAACTTCCAACATGCATGGGGACGAAGGGGACATTCTCAGCATATTACAATCATGGTAATTAGGGAAGGATGAAAGAAATACAATACATTAGCATACATGTAATACATAAAATGTGATGTTAATGGAGAAAACTTACCCTAATATAGTCCTCCTGCAGGACTTGGATGATGGCAGAACAGGTGTCTGGGATTATGAGGCCCAGAGCCTGGGGGGAGATGCCTGTCGTAAACTTCAAGTCCTGAAGACTTCTCCCTGTCGCCAGGTACCGTAAGGTGGCGATGAGCCTCTGCTCAGCACTGATGGCTTCCCGCATAACGGTGTCCTTCCTGGTAATATAGGGGGACACCAAAGCCAACAGTTCCTGAAAAACGGGGTCAGACATCCGCAGAAAATTCCTGTAGTCCTCAGGATTATTCTCGACAATCTCCCGCAGCAGAGGCATGTGGCAGAATTGGTCCCGCTGGAGCAACCAATTCTTGGTCCATGAACTCCTCCTCACACCATTCATGGACTGGTCTTGGTCCAAAACAAGCAGACCAACACCAAGCGCACGCACAGCACGAACTCGACAACGAGAACATCCAGGCGACATGGCTAGGAAACGGTCGTCTTATCAGAACTAGTGATGAGCCGAACACCCCCGGGTTCGGTTCGCACCAGAACCCGCGAACGGACCGAAAGTTCGTACGAACATTAGAACCCTATTAAATACAATGGATGCGAACGTTCGAATTCTAAAGTGCTAATTATAACGACTATTATGCATGTTATTGTCCTAAAAAGGGTTTGGGAACCCGGGTTCTGCACCAGGGGACATGTATCAATGCAAAAAGAAGTTTTAAAAACGGTCGTTTTTCGGGAGCAGTCATTTTAATGATGCATAAAGTGAACAAAAAAAAGTCAAATATTCCTTTAAATATCGTACCTGGGGGGTGTCTAAAGTATGCCTGTGAAGTGCCACGTGTTTCCCGTGTTTAGAACTGTCCCTGCACAAAATGACACTTCTAAAGGAAAAAAAAGCCATTTAAAACTGCTTGCGGCTTTAATGTAATGTCTGGTCCCGGTAATATGGATGAAAATCTTTAAGAAAAATGGCATAGCTACCCCATGACCCCCCCCCCCCACCCCAGCCCATTACCAGCCCCTTTGGGTCTTGTATGGATATTAAGGGGAACCCCGCACATAAAATAAAAAAGGCCCTATATACTCTGAACAGCCGTATACAGGCGGTGCATACAAGACAGGGACTGTAGGTTTGTTCTTATGTAGAATCTGTTTGTAATTTTGAACAGGTACATTGTTGAAGTGTAGCTCCAGCCCAAAAATCTATTTTTAAACTTTTTGGAAAACATAGGTAAGGGTTATCACCCCTGTAACATTTGTTTTGCTGTCTGTGCCCCTGTTCAGAACATTTCACCTCACTTTCCGTCCCAATGACAACTGTTTTTGAAATGTGGTGTTTTTCTTGAAACAAGGATTGGTGATAAAGCATCAGTACAGAGGAGACACCTTTCTCCCATATTAATTCTTACAGGAGAGAATTTTCCTTCCTAGGGGTAGATTTCCTCTCACTTCCTGTTGTCTTCTTGCGTTTGCAAGTAGGAGTCGTTTGTAAGTTGGATGTTTGAAAGTAGGGACCTGCCGTATATACTCTGCAGAAATAGGCCCCTTAGTTGTTGGTGTTGACACAACACTGTAAGCACTCACAGTTACTCTTGGTTGGTGCTGGAACGCCCTGCTGTCAACTATTATATCAGGAATTGTAATTACATATAATTGTTGAACAGTGGTAGTAAAAATTGGGCCTTTGATAGTGGTAATGGTGCCACAATACTGTAAGCCCTGACAGTTACTCTTGGTGGGTGCAGCAATGGGCCCTGCTGTGAATTATTAGATCAAGAATTGTAATTGCATGCCCCTGTTGAACAGGGGCTGAAAAATTGGGCCTTTCGTGGTGGTGGTGGTGGTGGTGGTGTTGCCACAACACTGTAAGCCCTCAGAGTTACTCTTGGTGGGTGCAGGAATGGGCCCTGCTGTGAATTATTAGATCAAGAATTGTAATTACATGCCCCTTTTGAACAGGGGCTGAAAAATTGGGCCTTTCGTGGTGGTGGTGGCGGTGGCGTTGCCACAACACTGTAAGCCCTCAGAGTTACTCTTGGTGGGTGCAGCAATGGTCCCTTCTGTGAATTATTAGATCAAGAATTGTAATTACATGCCCCTGTTGAACAGGGGCTGAAAAATTGGGCCTTAGGCACTGGTGGCACAACACTGCAACCCCTCACAGATACTGTACTTGGAGCACAGCAATGAGCCCTGTTGCAAAGTATTGCTTCAAAAATTGTAATTACACGCCCCTGTTAAACAGGGGCTGAAAAATTGGGCCTTAGGCACTGGTGGCACAACACTGCAACCCCTCACAGATACTGTACTTGGAGCACAGCAATGAGCCCTGTTGCAAAGTATTGCTTCAAAAATTGTAATTACACGCCCCTGTTAAACAGGGGCTGAAAAATTGGGCCTTAGGCACTGGTGGCACAACACTGCAACCCCTCACAGATACTGTACTTGGAGCACAGCAATGAGCCCTGTTGCAAAGTATTGCTTCAAAAATTGTAATTACACGCCCCTGTTAAACAGGGGCTGAAAAATTGGGCGTTAGGCACTGGTGGCGGCACCCATAAACAAAAATGATCTTCCAAGCTATCATCATCAATCGTATCATTGAGGACTCGGAGGAGGAGGATAGCCAGTCAACATAACAGCACAGGCACTCAGCATCAGCATCAGTCTTGAAGGGATGTGACATGTTAAAATCAATTAGTCTGTTATATCAGCATCAGGTGTGTGGTAGCTGGTGGTGATCCAAGACTGGTTCATCTTGATGAAAGTCAGTCGATCAACCGAGTCGGTGGACAGGCGCACCCTGTGATCCGTGACAAATCCTCCAGCAGCACTGAATGTGCGTTCTGAAAGAACGCTGGATGCAGGACAGGCCAGTAGCTCAATTGCATACTGTGCAAGCTCTGGCCAGTGATCCATCCTCAAGACCCAGTAAGCCAGAGGATTTTCGGTGGGGAAGGTGTCCAAGTCTGACCTTGCCCCTAGATATTCCTGCACCATGTTTATCAGACGCTGGCGATGGTTGCTGGAACCGATCATACTTTGGGGCTGCGGACTAAAGAATTGTCTGAACGCATCGGTCAGACGGCCACCATCCCCACCGCTCCTTCTTTGACTGGCCGAAGCCTCAGCAACTCGTTGTCCAGGACCAGGAGTTTGTAACCTCCCAGTCTCTGGGAACGCGTTGCACAGACCTTTCTGCAAGGCCTCCCGGAGTTGTCTCATCCTCTGCTCCCTCTGCGACGGTATCATAAGGTCCGCAACCTTACCCTTGTACCGTGGATCAAGGAGAGTGGCCAGCCAGTAATGGTCCCTCTCCTTGATCCGAAGAATACGAGGATCCTTCCGCAGACTTTGCAGGATCAGGGAGGCCATGCAGCGTAGGTTAGCTGAGGCATTCGGTCCGGAGTCCTCTGGGTCACTAAGGACGACATGATCTGCAGCCACCTCCTCCCAGCCACGTACAAGTCCACGGGTTTCTTGGGACTGTAAATCATCCCTAAAAGACTGCTGCTGTTGATGCTGCTGAGTGCCAGGCTCCACCTCCATGCTGACACAATCCTCCTCCTCCTCCTCCTCGTCCTCTTCCTGTGCGATGGGTGGGACAGAAGGAACACTGTCTGGGTAAAGGGGGCCTTGAGAGGCAAGGAAGTCCTCCTCTTCCTGCCTCTGTTCTGCCTCAAGTGCCCTGTCCATTATTCCATGCAGCGTGTGCTCCAACAGGTGGACAAGAGGTACAGTGTCACTGATGCATGCACTGTCACTGCTCACCATCCTCGTGGCCTCCTCAAATGGTGCCAGGACAGTGCATGCATCCCTGATCATGCCCCACTGGCGTGGAGAAAAAAAAACAAGCTCCCCTGACCCTGTCCTGGTGCCGTAGTCGCACAGGTACTCATTGATGGCCCTCTGCTGCGTGTGCAGCCGCTGCAGCATGGCCAACGTTGAGTTCCACCTGGTGGGCATGTCACATATAAGGCGGTTCTTGGGCAGGTTCAACTCCTTTTGCAGCTCAGCCAGGCGAGCACTGGCATTATAAGATCTGCGGAAATGCACACAGACTTTCCTGGCCTGCCTCAGGACATCCTGTAAGCCCGGGTACCTGCCCAAGAACCGCTGCACCACCAGGTTAAGGACGTGAGCCACACAGGGCACATGGGTCAGTTGTCCCTGTCGGAGGGCGGAGAGGAGGTTGGTGCCATTGTCGCAAACCACCATTCCTGGCTTAAGCTGGCGTGGCGTCAACCACCTCTCAGCCTGGCCCTGCAGAGCAGACAGGACCTCTGCCCCAGTGTGGCTTCTGTCCCCCAAACACACCAGCGCAAGCACGGCATGGCATCTTTTTGCCTGCGTACTTGCGTAGCCCCTTGAACGCCTACGGAGCACCGCTGGTTCAGAGGACAAAGCACAGGAAGAGGCCATGGAGGAAGAAGAAGAGGAGGGGGTGGAGGAGAGAGGTGTGTCACAACCAGTAGTAGCATTTTGGAGGCGTGGCGGTGGAACAACCTCCAACACTACTGCACCTTGTCCTGCATCCTTCCCAGCTGCCAAAAGAGTGACCCAATGGGCCGTGAAAGAAAGGTAACGTCCCTGTCCATGCCTGCTGGACCATGAGTCAGCGGTAATATGCACCTTACCGCTGACCGCCCTGTCCAGCGAGGCCAAGACATTGCCTTCCACATGCCGGTAGAGAGCCGGAATAGCCTTCCGTGAGAAAAAGTGGCGTTTGGGAACCTGCCACTGAGGAACCGCACATTGCACAAACTCACGGAAGGGGGCCGAGTCTACCAACTGAAAAGGCAGCAGTTGAAGCGCTAGCAATTTAGCCAAGCTAGCATTCAACCGCTGGGCATGTGGATGGCTGGGAGTGAACTTCTTTCGACGGTCCAGCAGCTGGGGCAGGGAAATTTGCCTGCTAGAATCGGACGTCGGTGTACTGCTAGCAGAGTGGCCGCAAGTACTTGGCTGTGACACACCTAATTCTACACCTTCATTCCTCTCAGTGCATGTTTCAGAGAGGACTGAAGTTATAGTGGGGTTAGAGATCCCAGCTGATGCGGTGCAAGGAGAGGTCCGCTTTGTTCTTTGGTGTGGGTCTTTGAGGTAGGCTTGCCAACAAGCTGCATGGCAGGTCAACATATGTCTGGTCAGGCATGTGGTACCCAAGCGGCTGATGTTTTGGCCACGCGATATACGCTTGAGACATATGTTGCAAACAGCAGCTGTGCGATCTGATGCACTAGCCTCAAAAAAGGCCCACACCAAAGAACTTTTTGAATGACGGGCAGAGGCAGCGCCCTGCACAGGCGGAGCTCTGCGGTGTGATTCCGTCGGTGTACTGCCCTTACGCTGGCCACCAAAGGGCATCCTGCCTCGTTGGAGATGTGCCTCCTCCTCATCCTCCTCCTCCTCCTCTCTCCTATTAGGCACCCACGTGGAGTCAGTGACCTCATCATCCCCTCCCTCCTCATCACTGGAGCCAATCTGGCAGTATGCTGCAGCTGCTGGAACATGACTGCCAGATTGGTGTCCTTCTTGAGCATCCCCTCTGTCTGCTCTCACGCTACTGCCTTCCTCTAGCTGGGTTTCATCATCAGACCCTTCGAAACGCTGGGCATCCTCCTGGAGCATGTACCCAACACTGTGCTCAAACAGTTCGGGGGACTCCTCAGGAGGAGGACATGGTGGGTCTAGGGAAGGAGTGACTGATGATGAGTCTGACATTGATACCAGGGAAGAGGACGCTTTGGCAGCTGCTTTGCCAGTACCCTGAGCCTGGGTGAGAGAGGATGAGGAGGAGGAGGAGGGCTTGGTCATCCACTCTACCAAGTCTTCGGCATGATGTGGCTCAACATGTCCAGCTGCCGAAAAGAAGGACAAGCGTGTCCCATGGCCATGTGCTGATGACAATGCACCGCGTCCACGACCAGCACTGTTGCCCCCAGACACAGAGCCTGCTTGCCCTCTTTTATTGCCTCCTGACTGTCTGCCTCTCCTTGTTTGCCTTCCAGACATTCTAATGGATGGCCTGCAGGGAGATGGGAAAAAAAAGCAATAAGGGCTACCTTCAGGTGTCCTTCTCTGTCCCTTTACTTAAGGATTTCTAAATATGGTTGAGGATGATTGCTTTCGCACAGAATAGCACAATGACAATTTCCCTGACTGTCCAAAAAACAAGGATTTCAAAGATGGTTGATGAGGAATGCTTTAGCACAGTATAGCACAATGAGAATTTCCCTCACTGTCCTTCCCTGTCCCTACAAACAAGGTTTAGCACAGTAAAACACACTGACACTCTCCCTACCTATAGTTTTCTGTCCCTATAATTTTTTTTTTTTTTAAAGATGGTTGATGAGGAATGCTTTAGCACAGTATAGCACAATGAGAATTTCCCTCACTGTCCTTCCCTGTCCCTACAAACAAGGTTTAGCACAGTAAAACACACTGACACTCTCCCTACTAGTGATGAGCCGAACACCCCCGGGTTCGGTTCGCACCAGAACCCGCGAACGGACCGAAAGTTCGTACGAACATTAGAACCCTATTAAATACAATGGATGCGAACGTTCGAATTCTAAAGTGCTAATTATAACAACTATTATGCATGTTATTGTCCTAAAAAGGGTTTGGGAACCCGGGTTCTGCACCAGGGGACATGTATCAATGCAAAAAGAAGTTTTAAAAACGGTCGTTTTTCGGGAGCAGTCATTTTAATGATGCATAAAGTGAAAAAAAAAAGTCAAATATTCCTCTAAATATCGTACCTGGGGGGTGTCTAAAGTATGCCTGTGAAGTGCCACGTGTTTCCCGTGTTTAGAACTGTCCCTGCACAAAATGACACTTCTAAAGGAAAAAAAAGCCATTTAAAACTGCTTGCGGCTTTAATGTAATGTCTGGTCCCGGTAATATGGATGAAAATCTTTAAGAAAAATGGCATAGCTACCCCATGACCCCCCCCCCCCCTACCCCAGCCCATTACCAGCCCCTTTGGGTCTTGTATGGATATTAAGGGGAACCCCGCACATAAAATAAAAAAGGCCCTATATACTCTGAACAGCCGTATACAGGCGGTGCATACAAGACAGGGACTGTAGGTTTGTTCTTATGTAGAATGTGTTTGTAATTTTGAACAGGTACATTGTTGAAGTGTAGCTCCAGCCCAAAAATCTATTTTTAAACTTTTTGGAAAACATAGGTAAGGGTTATCACCCCTGTAACATTTGTTTTGCTGTCTGTGCCCCTGTTCAGAACATTTCACCTCACTTTCCGTCCTAATGACAAATGTTTTTGAAATGTGGTGTTTTTCTTGAAACAAGGATTGCTGATAAAGCATCAGTACAGAGGAGACACCTTTCTCCCATATTTATTCTTACAGGAGAGAATTTTCCTTCCTAGTGGTAGATTTCCTCTCACTTCCTGTTGTCTTCTTGCGTTTGCAAGTAGGAGTCGTTTGTAAGTTGGATGTTTGAAAGTAGGGACCTGCCGTATATACTCTGCAGAAATAGGCCCCTTAGTTGTTGGTGTTGGCACAACACTGTAAGCACTCACAGTTACTCTTGGTTGGTGCTGGAACGCCCTGCTGTCAACTATTATATCAGGAATTTTAATTACATATAATTGTTGAACAGTGGTAGTAAAAATTGGGCCTTTGATGGTGGTGCTGGTGCCACAACACTGTAAGCCCTGACAGTTACTCTTGGTGGGTGCAGCAATGGGCCCTGCTGTGAATTATTAGATCAAGAATTGTAATTGCATGCCCCTGTTGAACAGGGGCTGAAAAATTGGGCCTTAGGCACTGGTGGCACAACACTACAACCCCTCACAGATACTGTACTTGGAGCACAGCAATGAGCCCTGTTGCAAAGTATTGCTTCAAAAATTGTAATGACACGCCCCTGTTAAACAGGGGCTGAAAAATTGGGCCTTAGGCACTGGTGGCACAACACTACAACCCCTCACAGATACTGTACTTGGAGCACAGCAATGAGCCCTGTTGCAAAGTATTGCTTCACAAATTGTAATGACACGCCCCTGTTAAACAGGGGCTGAAAAATTGGGCCTTAGGCACTGGTGGCACAACACTACAACCCCTCACAGATACTGTACTTGGAGCACAGCAATGAGCCCTGTTGCAAAGTATTGCTTCAAAAATTGTAATGACACGCCCCTTTTAAACAGGGGCTGAAAAATTGGGCCTTAGGCACTGGTGCCACAACACTCCAACCCCTCACAGATACTGTACTTGGAGCACAGCAATGAGCCCTATGGCAAATTATTGCTAAAAAAATTGTAATTACACGCCCCTGTAAAACAGGGGCTGAAAAATTGGGCCTTAGCCACTGGAGGCGGCACCCAAAAAAACAAAAATGATCTTCCAAGCTATCATCATCAATCGTATCATTGAGGACTCGGAGGAGGAGGATAGCCAGTCAACATAACAGCACAGGCACTCAGCATCAGCATCAGTCTTGAAGGGATGTGACATGTTAAAATCAATTAGTCTGTTATATCAGCATCAGGTGTGTGGTAGCTGGTGGTGATCCAAGACTGGTTCATCTTGATGAAAGTCAGTCGATCAACCGAGTCGGTGGACAGGCGCACCCTGTGATCCGTGACAAATCCTCCAGCAGCACTGAATGTGCGTTCCGAAAGAACGCTGGATGCAGGACAGGCCAGTAGCTCAATTGCATACTGTGCAAGCTCTGGCCAGTGATCCATCCTCAAGACCCAGTAAGCCAGAGGATTTTCGGTGGGGAAGGTGTCCAAGTCTGACCTTGCCCCTAGATATTCCTGCACCATGTTTATCAGACGCTGGCGATGGTTGCTGGAACCGATCATACTTTGGGGCTGCGGACTAAAGAATTGTCTGAACGCATCGGTCAGACGGCCACCTTCCCCACCGCTCCTTCTTTGACTGGCCGAAGCCTCAGCAACTCGTTGTCCAGGACCAGGAGTTTGTAACCTCCCAGTCTCTGGGAACGCGTTGCACAGACCTTTCTGCAAGGCCTCCCGGAGTTGTCTCATCCTCTGCTCCCTCTGCGAAGGTAACATAAGGTCCGCAACCTTACCCTTGTACCGTGGATCAAGGAGAGTGGCCAGCCATTAATGGTCCCTCTCCTTGATCCGAAGAATACGAGGATCCTTCCGCAGACTTTGCAGGATCAGGGAGGCCATGCAGCGTAGGTTTGCTGAGGCATTCGCTCCGGAGTCCTCTGGGTCACTAAGGACGACATGATCCGCAGCCACCTCCTCCCAGCCACGTACAAGTCCACTGGTTTCTTGGGACTGTAAATCATCCCTAAAAGACTGCTGCTGATGATGCTGAGTGCCAGCCTCCACCTCCATGCTGACACAATCCTCCTCCTCCTCCTCCTCCTCCTCCTCTTCCTGTGCGATGGGTGGGACAGAAGGAACACTGTCTGGGTAAAGGGGGCCTTGAGAGGCAAGGAAGTCCTCCTCTTCCTGCCTCTGTTCTGCCTCAAGTGCCCTGTCCATTATTCCACGCAGCGTGTGCTCCAACAGGTGGACAAGAGGTACAGTGTCACTGATGCATGCACTGTCACTGCTCACCATCCTCGTGGCCTCCTCAAATGGTGCCAGGACAGTGCATGCATCCCTGATCATGCCCCACTGGCGTGGAGAAAAAAAACCAAGCTCCCCTGACCCTGTCCTGGTGCCGTAGTCGCACAGGTACTCATTGATGGCCCTCTGCTGCGTGTGCAGCCGCTGCAGCATGGCCAACGTTGAGTTCCACCTGGTGGGCATGTCACATATAAGGCGGTTCTTGGGCAGGTTCAACTCCTTTTGCAGCTCAGCCAGGCGAGCACTGGCATTATAAGATCTGCGGAAATGCACACAGACTTTCCTGGCCTGCCTCAGGACATCCTGTAAGCCCGGGTACCTGCCCAAGAACCGCTGCACCACCAGGTTAAGGACGTGAGCCACACAGGGCACATGGGTCAGTTGTCCCTGTCGGAGGGCGGAGAGGAGGTTGGTGCCATTGTCGCAAACCACCATTCCTGGCTTAAGCTGGCGTGGCGTCAACCACCTCTCGGCCTGGCCCTGCAGAGCAGACAGGACCTCTGCCCCAGTGTGGCTTCTGTCCCCCAAACACACCAGCGCAAGCACGGCATGGCATCTTTTTGCCTGCGTACTTGCGTAGCCCCGTGAACGGCTACGGAGCACCGCTGGTTCATAGGACAAACCACAGGAAGAGGCCATGGAGGAAGAAGAAGAGGAGGGGGTGGAGGAGAGAGGTGTGTCACAACCAGTAGTAGCATTTTGGAGGCGTGGCGGTGGAACAACCTCCAACACTACTGCACCTTGTCCTGCATCCTTCCCAGCTGCCAAAAGAGTGACCCAATGGGCCGTGAAAGAAAGGTAACGTCCCTGTCCATGCCTGCTGGACCATGAGTCAGCGGTAATATGCACCTTACCGCTGACCGCCCTGTCCAGCGAGGCCAAGACATTGCCTTCCACATGCCGGTAGAGAGCCGGAATAGCCTTCCGTGAGAAAAAGTGGCGTTTGGGAACCTGCCACTGAGGAACCGCACATTGCACAAACTCACGGAAGGGGGCCGAGTCTACCAACTGAAAAGGCAGCAGTTGAAGCGCTAGCAATTTAGCCAAGCTAGCATTCAACCGCTGCGCATGTGGATGGCTGGGAGTGAACTTCTTTCGACTGTCCAGCAGCTGGGGCAGGGAAATTTGCCTGCTAGAATCGGACGTCGGTGTACTGCTAGCAGAGTGGCCGCAAGTACTTGGCTGTGACACACCTAATTCTACACCTTCATTCCTCTCAGTGCATGTTTCAGAGAGGACTGAAGTTATAGTGGGGTTGGAGATCCCAGCTGATGCGGTGCAAGGAGAGGTCCGCTTTGTTCTTTGGTGTGGGTCTTTGAGGTAGGCTTGCCAAAGAGCTGCATGGCAGGTCAACATATGTCTGGTCAGGCATGTGGTACCCAAGGGGCTGATGTTTTGGCCACGCGATATACGCTTGAGACATATGTTGCAAACAGCAGCTGTGCGATCTGATGCACTAGCCTCAAAAAAGGCCCACACCAAGGAACTTTTTGAATGACGGGCAGAGGCAGCGCCCTGCACAGGCGGAGCTCTGCGGTGTGATTCCGTCGGTGTACTGCCCTTACGCTGGCCACCAAAGGGCATCCTGCCTCGTTGGAGATGTGCCTCCTCCTCATCCTCCTCCTCCTCCTCTCTCCTATTAGGCACCCACGTGGAGTCAGTGACCTCATCATCCCCTCCCTCCTCATCACTGGAGCCAATCTGGCAGTATGCTGCAGCTGCTGGAACATGACTGCCAGATTGGTGTCCTTCTTGAGCATCCCCTCTGTCTGCTCTCACGCTACTGCCTTCCTGTAGCTGGGTTTCATCATCAGACCCTTCGAAACGCTCGGCATCCTCCTGGAGCATGTACCCAACACTGTGCTCAAACAGTTCGGGGGACTCCTCAGGAGGAGGACATGGTGGGTCTAGGGAAGGAGTGACTGATGATGAGTCTGACATTGATACCAGGGAAGAGGACGCTTTGGCAGCTGCTTTGCCAGTACCCTGAGCCTGGGTGAGAGAGGATGAGGAGGAGGAGGAGGGCTTGGTCATCCACTCTACCAAGTCTTCGGCATGATGTGGCTCAACATGTCCAGCTGCTGAAAAGAAGGACAAGCGTGTCCCATGGCCATGTGCTGATGACAATGCACCGCGTCCACGACCAGCACTGTTGCCCCCAGACACAGAGCCTGCTTGCCCTCTTTTATTGCCTCCTGACTGTCTGCCTCTCCTTGTTTGCCTTCCAGACATTCTAATAGATGACCTGCAGGGAGATGGGAAAAAAGCAATAAGGGCTACCTTCAGGTGTCCTTCTCTGTCCCTTTACTTAAGGATTTCTAAATATGGTTGAGGATGATTGCTTTTGCACAGAATAGCACAACGACAATTTCCCTGACTGTCCAAAAAACAAGGATTTCAAAGATGGTTGATGAGGAATGCTTTAGCACACTATAGCACAAGGAGAATTCCCCTCACTTTCCTTCTTTGTCCCTAGAAACAAGGACTCGCACAGTGAAAGAAACTGACACTCTCCCTACCTAGAGTTTTCTGTCCCTAGAAAAAATGTTTTTTTAAAGCACACTATAGCACAAGGAGAATTCCCCTCACTTTCCTTCTTTGTCCCTAGAAACAAGGACTCGCACAGTGAAAGAAACTGACACTCTCCCTACCTAGAGTTTTCTGTCCCTAGAAAAAATGTTTTTTTAAAGCACACTATAGCACAAGGAGAATTCCCCTCACTTTCCTTCTTTGTCCCTAGAAACAAGGACTCGCACAGTGAAAGAAACTGACACTCTCCCTACCTAGAGTTTTCTGTCCCTAGAAAATTTTTTTTTTTAAAGCACACTATAGCACAAGGAGAATTCCCCTCACTTTCCTTCTTTGTCCCTAGAAACAAGGACTCGCACAGTGAAAGAAACTGACACTCTCCCTACCTAGAGTTTTCTGTCCCTAGAAAAAATGTTTTTTTAAAGCACACTATAGCACAAGGAGAATTCCCCTCACTTTCCTTCTTTGTCCCTAGAAACAAGGACTCGCACAGTGAAAGAAACTGACACTCTCCCTACCTAGAGTTTTCTGTCCCTAGAAAAAATGTTTTTTTAAAGCACACTATAGCACAAGGAGAATTCCCCTCACTTTCCTTCTTTGTCCCTAGAAACAAGGACTCGCACAGTGAAAGAAACTGACACTCTCCCTACCTAGAGTTTTCTGTCCCTAGAAAAAATGTTTTTTTAAAGCACACTATAGCACAAGGAGAATTCCCCTCACTTTCCTTCTTTGTCCCTAGAAACAAGGACTCGCACAGTGAAAGAAACTGACACTCTCCCTACCTAGAGTTTTCTGTCCCTAGAAAAAATGTTTTTTTAAAGCACACTATAGCACAAGGAGAATTCCCCTCACTTTCCTTCTTTGTCCCTAGAAACAAGGACTCGCACAGTGAAAGAAACTGACACTCTCCCTACCTAGAGTTTTCTGTCCCTAGAAAAAATGTTTTTTTAAAGCACACTATAGCACAAGGAGAATTCCCCTCACTTTCCTTCTTTGTCCCTAGAAACAAGGACTCGCACAGTGAAAGAAACTGACACTCTCCCTACCTAGAGTTTTCTGTCCCTAGAAAAAATGTTTTTTTAAAGCACACTATAGCACAAGGAGAATTCCCCTCACTTTCCTTCTTTGTCCCTAGAAACAAGGACTCGCACAGTGAAAAAAACTGACACTCTCCCTACCTAGAGTTTTCTGTCCCTAGAAAAAATGTTTTTTTAAAGCACACTATAGCACAAGGAGAATTCCCCTCACTTTCCTTCTTTGTCCCTAGAAACAAGGACTCGCACAGTGAAAGAAACTGACACTCTCCCTACCTAGAGTTTTCTGTCCCTAGAAAAAATGTTTTTTTAAAGCACACTATAGCACAAGGAGAATTCCCCTCACTTTCCTTCTTTGTCCCTAGAAACAAGGACTCGCACAGTGAAAGAAACTGACACTCTCCCTACCTAGAGTTTTCTGTCCCTAGAAAAAATGTTTTTTTAAAGCACACTATAGCACAAGGAGAATTCCCCTCACTTTCCTTCTTTGTCCCTAGAAACAAGGACTCGCACAGTGAAAGAAACTGACACTCTCCCTACCTAGAGTTTTCTGTCCCTAGAAAAAATGTTTTTTTAAAGCACACTATAGCACAAGGAGAATTCCCCTCACTTTCCTTCTTTGTCCCTAGAAACAAGGACTCGCACAGTGAAAGAAACTGACACTCTCCCTACCTAGAGTTTTCTGTCCCTAGAAAAAATGTTTTTTTAAAGCACACTATAGCACAAGGAGAATTCCCCTCACTTTCCTTCTTTGTCCCTAGAAACAAGGACTCGCACAGTGAAAGAAACTGACACTCTCCCTACCTAGAGTTTTCTGTCCCTAGAAAAAATGTTTTTTTAAAGCACACTATAGCACAAGGAGAATTCCCCTCACTTTCCTTCTTTGTCCCTAGAAACAAGGACTCGCACAGTGAAAGAAACTGACACTCTCCCTACCTAGAGTTTTCTGTCCCTAGAAAAAATGTTTTTTTAAAGCACACTATAGCACAAGGAGAATTCCCCTCACTTTCCTTCTTTGTCCCTAGAAACAAGGACTCGCACAGTGAAAGAAACTGACACTCTCCCTACCTAGAGTTTTCTGTCCCTAGAAAAAATGTTTTTTTTAAAGCACACTATAGCACAAGGAGAATTCCCCTCACTTTCCTTCTTTGTCCCTAGAAACAAGGACTCGCACAGTGAAAAAAACTGACACTCTCCCTACCTAGAGTTTTCTGTCCCTAGAAAAAATGTTTTTTTAAAGCACACTATAGCACAAGGAGAATTCCCCTCACTTTCCTTCTTTGTCCCTAGAAACAAGGACTCGCACAGTGAAAGAAACTGACACTCTCCCTACCTAGAGTTTTCTGTCCCTAGAAAAAATGTTTTTTTAAAGCACACTATAGCACAAGGAGAATTCCCCTCACTTTCCTTCTTTGTCCCTAGAAACAAGGATTCGCACAGTAAAACACACTGACACTCTCCCTACCTATCCTTCTCTTTCCCTAAACTAAAGGAATCCAGGTTAAGCAAGAAAGAAATAAATGTCACTGTCCCTGCCTATGCTTGTCTTTCCCTGCTCCGGAACACACTACACGAGGCCGCCGTGCTGGCGGCCTTTTATAGTGTGGGGCGTGTACTAAACACTCTCAGCGATAATTGGCCACAGGCATCCTGCCTGTGGCCAATCATTGCTCTCCTCGCTGCCGGCGCTGTGATTGGCCAAGCATGCGGGGTCACAGTGCATGCTTGGCCAATCACAGCGCCTGGATGACACTGCGATGGCGTAGTGCATTGTGGGCCGTTCGCGTCACTCGAATCTGGCGCGAACGGCCCAAATCGTTCGATCTTCGTCGAACGATCGAACAGCCGATGTTCGAGTCGAACGTATGTTCGACTCGAACACGAAGCTCATCCCTACTCCCTACCTATAGTTTTCTGTCCCTATAAAAAAAATTTTTTTAAAGATGGTTGATGAGGAATGCTTTAGCACAGTATAGCACAATGAGAATTTCCCTCACTGTCCTTCCCTGTCCCTACAAACAAGGTTTAGCACAGTAAAACACACTGACACTCTCCCTACCTATAGTTTTCTGTCCCTATAATTTTTTTTTTTTAAAGATGGTTGATGAGGAATGCTTTAGCACAGTATAGCACAATGAGAATTTCCCTCACTGTCCTTCCCTGTCCCTACAAACAAGGTTTAGCACAGTAAAACACACTGACACGCTCCCTACCTATAGTTTTCTGTCCCTATAATTTTTTTTTTTTAAAGATGGTTGATGAGGAATGCTTTAGCACAGTATAGCACAATGAGAATTTCCCTCACTGTCCTTCCCTGTCCCTACAAACAAGGTGTAGCACAGTAAAACACACTGACACTCTCCCTACCTATAGTTTTCTGTCCCTATAAATTTTTTTTTTTAAAGATGGTTGATGAGGAATGCTTTAGCACAGTATAGCACAATGAGAATTTCCCTCACTGTCCTTCCCTGTCCCTACAAACAAGGTTTAGCACAGTAAAACACACTGACACTCTCCCTACCTATAGTTTTCTGTCCCTATAAAAAATTTTTTTTTTTAAAGATGGTTGATGAGGAATGCTTTAGCACAGTATAGCACAATGAGAATTTCCCTCACTGTCCTTCCCTGTCCCTACAAACAAGGTTTAGCACAGTAAAACACACTGACACTCTCACTACCTATAGTTTTCTGTCCCTATAAATTTTTTTTTTTAAAGATGGTTGATGAGGAATGCTTTAGCACAGTATAGCACAATGAGAATTTCCCTCACTGTCCTTCCCTGTCCCTACAAACAAGGTTTAGCACAGTAAAACACACTGACACTCTCCCTACCTATAGTTTTCTGTCCCTATAAAAATTTTTTTTTAAAGATGGTTGATGAGGAATGCTTTAGCACAGTATAGCACAATGAGAATTTCCCTCACTGTCCTTCCCTGTCCCTACAAACAAGGTTTAGCACAGTAAAACACACTGACACTCTCCCTACCTATCCTTCTCTTTCCCAAACGAAAGGAATCCAGGTTAAGCAAGAAAAAAAAATGTCACTGTCCCTGCCTATGCTTATCTTTCCCTGCTCCGGAACACACTACACTAGGCCGCCGTGCTGGCGGCCTTTTATAGTGTGGGGCGTGTACTAAACACCCTCAGCAATAATTGGCCACAGGCATCCTGCCTGTGGCCAATCATTGCTCTCCTCGCTGCCGGCGCTGTGATTGGCCAAGCATGCGGGGTCACAGTGCATAGTTGGCCAATCACAGCGCCTGGATGACACTGCGATGGCGTAGTGCATTGTGGGCCGCGAATTAGGCGCGAACGGCCCAAATCGTTCGTTGTTCGGCGAACGATCGAACAGCCGATGTTCGAGTCGAACGTATGTTCGACTCGAACACCGAGCTCATCCCTAATCAGAACGTACAGAACGCACTTTAGAACAGCAAGGCCTATGAATAACAAACTGAAAATCAGAAACGAACAGGCAAGAACGCACTGTAAAACAGATACGACCTGCCTAGACGCCCTGAAAGTCAAGATACAAACCCACAAGCACAAACTGAACCGCAGAAAACGATCTGAAAAGTACGAAGACTGAAAAGCGCGAATCGTCTCTTCCCAAACTTTTACTTCACACGCGGTAACACGAGATCAGCAAAAGCAGCCCAAGGGGTGGCGCCAAGAAAAAAGATCTTCCCCTTTATAGTGCCGTCGTACGTGATGGACGTGACCGCGGAGAACAACGAGGAAATTGGGAAATGTCAGTGTGTACGCATGGAAAGCTTGACGAGAAAATCGACAAGCTTAACAAGAATCTCGTCGAAAAAAACGACGTGTTTTTTACGTCGAGAAACTCGGTCGTGTGTACGAGGCTTCACATCCACTCTTCTAACCACTTGAAGGCCTCGTACACACGGCCGAGATTCTCGTTGAAAAAAACATGTTGTTTTTTTTGACGAGATTCTTGGACAAGAAACTTGTCCCGGCCGAGTGTACACACGCTCGTTTCAAAGAACCCGCGGTTCTTTGAAAGGAGTGTACGCGGTGACGTCATCGACTACGTCGAGCATGCGCTCGTCACATTCGATGCCGTCGCCGCCATCTTGGTATACCCTACGTATGCCTAGGAAGCTACCGCGCATGCGTCAAATTCATTTCGAACATGCACGGGCTTCCGGGCGGACAGGTAAGTGTACACACACTCACTTTTCTCGTCGAGAAACATGCCGAGGAGAATCTCGATGAGAAAATAGAGAGCAGGTTCTATATTTTCTCGTCGAGGTTTCTTGTCGGTTTTCTCGACGAGAAACCCGCTAGCAGCGTACACACGACCGATTTACTCGGCAAGACCTCTCTGCCAGCAAGTTTCTTGCTGGTTCTTGCCGAGAAAATCGGTCGTGTGTACGAGGCCGAAGACAAAGCCCTTTTTGACACTTTTTGTTTACATGAATACACATATATTTTTTTGCAAGAAAATTATGTTTAACCCCCAAACATTATATATATTTTCAAAGCAAAGGCCCTACAGAATAAAATGGTGGGTGTTGCATTTTTTTTTCTACACAGTATTTGCGCAGCGATTTTTCAAATGCATTTTTTGGGGAAAAAATACACTTTTTTTTATTTTAATGCACTAAAACACACTATATTGCCCAAATGTTTGATGAAATAAAAAAGATGATCTTAGGCCGAGTACATAGATACCAAACACGACATGCTTTAAAATTTCTCACAAACGCGCATTGACGACAAACTACATACATTTTTAAAAGCCTTTAAAAGCCTTTACAGGTTACCCCGTTAGATTTACAGAGGAGGTCTACTGCTAAAATGACTGCCCTCGATCTGACCTTCGCGGTGATACCTCACATGCATGGTGCAATTGCTGTTTACATATGACGCCAGACCGACGCTTGCGTTCGCCATTGGGCAAGAGCAGGGCAGGGCAGGGGTGCTTTTTTTTTTTATTATTAATTTTGCTTTTTTATTTTCTTTTTAAATTGTTTCTTCCATATTTTTTTTTATCATTTTTATTGTTATCTCAGGGAATGTAAATATCCCCTATGATAGCAATAGGTAGTGACAGGTACTCTTTTTTTGAAAAAACTGGGGTCTAGACCCTATATCTTTCCTCTGCCCTCAAAGCATCTGACCACACCAAGATCGGTGTGATAAAATGCTTTCCCAATTTCCCAATGGCGCTTTTTATATCCGGGGGGGACATTCCCTCCCACTGCTTGTAAAAGCAGTCCAGAGGCTAATTAGCCACTAGGATTGCTTTTACATGAAAGCCGGCCGCTGGCTGAAAAGAATGATACCAAGATGATACCTAAACCCGCAGGCATCAATCTGGTATAACCATTCAAAGTCCAGCAACATACCAGTACGTTGCTGGTCCTTGTTGGACATGTATTGTAAACTTTTTTTTTCATGCAGCCAGTTGGCTGAATGAAAAAAGAGATTGATCGGTGGGTATGCCCACCATTAGAATACTGCCCTTCATCCACCCACTTCTAATGATGGGCATACATGCACCATTTATATATGCCGAAGCATGGGGGCATCCTCCCGCAAAAAGTTATGCCGCACACACATGGTCGGACTTTTCCACAGGCAAGCCTACGTCGGAATTTCGACCGTATGTACGCGGCATTAGGAGCAAAATCACTCCTCCGCCCCTGCTGCCCCAATGCTTTGGCATACATGCTTTTTTTTTTAACTGTGGTGGTGAAATCACCTCCTACAGCACTGGAGTCGCAGGGATAAGGCCTGTCTCTGTGAACGCTGCAGTTATGTGTGTTGTGTTTTGTAAGTGACAGCAGTGATCGATCGATACTGCACTTGGGTGGCCTGGGCTGGACGGAGGGGCAAAACGCAGGTGCTAGCAGGTATCTGGGCTGATCCCACTAACACTGCGTTTTTGGGAACCCTAAACTGCTGGGGACGCTAGTATAGATCTGATCAGATCAGATATTGATCTGTTCAGATACTATACCACTAAGGGAGGTGTATGCTTCACGCGTGGGTGTTAGCGTTACTGTCACTAACCTGACGCTGCCTGGGGTGTGACGCAGACCCTCTCTTATGCTAAAACCTAATTAATATCACCCGCCGGGGGATCAGGGGGTTAAACCTTTATTGGGTTATATACGGTGGGTGCCCTGACACTATAAAAAGCAAACTAACTAACCAGCGTCACCCGTAACACTTATATGATAATCACTGGTGAAAGGGTTAACTAGGGGCAATTAGGGGGTTAAAACCTTTATTAGATAATATATGGGGGTACCTGACGCTATAAAAACCTGCGGCGAACCTAAAAAAAATTACTGGCTACCGATCTGCATCACCGATGCTAAGACAGCGATCAGAAAAATGATCGCTTAGCGACAGTGGTGATAGGGGGTGAAAGGGTTACCTGGGGGGCGATCAAGGGGGTTAAACCTTTATTAGATAATTTATAGGGGTACCTGACGCTATAAAAACCTGCGGCGAACCTAAAAAAAATTACTGGCTGCCGATCTGCATCACCGACGCTAAGACAGCGATCAGAAAAATGATTGCTTAGCGACAGTGGTGATAGGGGGTGAAAGGGTTACCTGGGGGGCGATCAAGGGGGTTAAACATTTATTAGATAATTTATGGGGGTACCTGACGCTATAAAAACCTGCGGCGAACCTAAAAAAAAATACTGGCTACTGATCTGCATCACCGACGCTAAGACAGCGATCAGAAAAATGATCGCTTAGCGACAGTGGTGATAGGGGGTGAAAGGGTTACCTGGGGGGCGATCAAGGGGGTTAAACCTTTATTAGATAATTTATGGGGGTACCTGACGCTATAAATCTTGCGGCGAACCTAAAAAAAATTACTGGCTACCGATCTGCATTACCGACGCTAAGACAGCGATCAGAAAAATTATCACTTAGCGACAGTGGTGATAGGGGGTGAAAGGGTTACCTGGGGGCGATCAAGGGGGTTAAACCTTTATTAGATCATTTATGGGGGTACCTGACGCTATAAAAACCTGCGGCGAACCTAAAAAAAAAATACTGGCTACCGATCTGCATCACCGACGCTAAGACATCGATCAGAAAAATGATCGCTTAGCGACAGTAGTGATAGGGGGTGAAAGGGTTACCTGGGGGGCGATCAAGGGGGTTAAACCTTTATTAGATAATTTATGGGGGTACCTGACGCTATAAAAACCTGCGGCGAACCTAAAAAAATTACTGGCTACCGATCTGCATCACCGACGCTAAGACAGTGATCAGAAAAATGATCGCTTAGCGACGGCGGGTCTAGGGGGTGAAAGGGTTATCTGGGGGGTGATCAAGGGGTTAAACCTTTATTAGGGGGGGTTAGGGGGCTACACTGGACCTAAAACTAAACTGTAGTGACACTTTTACAGTCACAAATGTCACTGATTGCAGTGATCAGTAAATAAATGGTCACTGCAATCAGTGACACTGTGACTGGGGGCTGGGGGGTGATCTGGGGGGGCCTGGGGGGCGATTTATGTGCCTATGTGTGCTGGTGTTAGTGTAGTGTTTGTGCACTAACCTTAATGTCTTCTCTTGTACGGCGCTCGGTATATGTGAGCGCCGCACAAGAGATGACATCACTTCCTCCTGCTTACTCTGCCTGTGTGTACATTACACAGACAGAGGTGGTATTTCCATTCGCCGGGAGCGATTGCGGGGGGGTGGCCGGAATCAAACGGCCGTCCCCTCATGTCGGATCGCTCCCAGACGAATTCCGACCGCTCACTGTACAGAAGGGGGGTCCGATTGGACCCCCCAACTGTACAAAGGCAATCACATATGCTCTACGTGATTGTGCCTGTCGGTGCCATTGTGCCGACGTATATATACAGTGAGCGGTCGTTAAGTGGTTAAGGGAAACTCTGCGCCAATTTAAAAAAAAAATGGCGTGGGGGTTCCCCACAAAATCCGTACCAGGCCCTTCTGGTCTGGTCTGGATTTTAAGGGGCCCCCCGCACCAAACTTAAAAAAAAATAGCGTGGGGGTCCCCCTAAAAATCCACACCAGACCCTTATCCGAGCACGCAACCCTGCAGGCCGCAGGAAAAGAGGGGGGACGAGAGAGCAGCCCCCCTCCCTCCTGAACCATACCAGGCCACATGCCCTCAACATGGGGAGAGTGCTTTGGGGGTCTGTGACCCCAAAGCACCATGTCCCCATGTTGATGGGGACAAGGGCCTACCATTTCACAAAAAAATTGTCAAAAATGTTAAAAATGACAATAGCCGGTTTTTGACAATTCCTTTATTAATGTCTTCTATTTTCTTCCATCTTCTTCCATCTCCTTCTTCCACCTTCTTCTTCCAGCTTCTTCTTTTCTCCATTCGGGTTTCTTCCTCCATCATCTTCTTAATCTTCCTCTTCATCTTCATTTTCCTTCTTCCTTCGGTGTTCTCGTCCACATCTTGCTCCAGCTTCTTGTCCCTTCTTTTTTCTCCAGCCGCTCCATTTGAATTCGAGGTTCCCGCTGTGTGACGCTTCAGTTCTTCAGTTCTCCTCTGGGTCCGCTGCCACCCGGTGACCCCGCCCCCCTCAGACGCACATGGATTTCACGGGGACTTTCCCCGTGGTGTCAGAGGGGGCGGAGCCACCGGGTGGCAGCGGACCCAGAGGAGAACTGAAGAACTGAAGCGTCACACAGCGGGAACCTCCAATTCAAGTGGAGCGGCCGAAGAAAGAAGAACGGGAACAAGAAGCCGCCGGAGCAAGATGCGGATGAGAACACCAAAGGAAGAAGGAAGAAGAAGATGAAGAAGAAGATGGAGGAAGAAACCCGAATGGAGAGAAGAAGAAGATGGAAGAAGAAGATGGAAGAAGATGGAAGAAAAGAGAAGACATTAATAAAGGAATTGTCAAAAACCGGCTATTGTCATTTTTTAAATTTTTTAAATTTTTCTTTGTGAAATGGTAGGGGTACATTTGTACCCCATTACCATTTCACACAGGGGGGGGCGGGATCTGGGGGTCCCCTTTGTTAAAGGGGTCTTTCAGATTCCGATAAGCCCCCCGCCCGCAGACTCCCACAACCACCGGGCAAGGGTTGTGGGGATGAGGCCCTTGTCTCAATCAACATGGGGACATCCTTCCCATGTTGAGGGCATGTGGCCTGGTACGGTTCAGGAGGGGGGGGCGCTCTCTCATCCCCCCCTCTTTTCCTGCGGCCTGCCAGGTTGCGTGCTCGCATAAGGGTCTGGTGTGGATTTTTAGGGGGACCCCCACGCTATTTTTTTTAAGCTTGGCATGGGGGTTCCCCTTAAAATCCATGCCAGACCTGAAGGGCCTGGTAATGGAATTTGGGGGGACCCGCACGTAATTTTTTTTTTAAATTGGCGTGGAGTTCCCCTTAATATCCATGCCAGACCTGAAGGGCCTGGTAATGGAATTTGGGGGGACCCCACGCATTTTTTTTTTTTTATTAAAGACTTTTAATGACTTTTCTCTATATTGCCGGGAGCCGACAATTCATTATAGCCGCGGGTGCTTTTAAATGCCTTTTTTTTCCTTTAGAAACGTCATTTTTCTGGCGCACTGGCAAGTTCAGAGCTGCGCCTGTTAAACTTATGCAAATTGATTTACGTGACTTGACATTTACTAAGATTTTGCCGGCGCAGTGAACCGGTGCGTTTGAACAAGTAAAATTCTCGCGCTGAGCTAAAAAAAAAAAAACTTGCAGTTCTAAATGTACTTGCCGGTGCAGCGTGCTGGTTCTGAAAAAGTTACTTTCTCACTCTATTTTGGGCATATTTGTTACTTGGACAGGTGTCACTAAATTAGATTTTAAGATACCGTGCGCCAGGTCCATAGTGGCGCAATGAGCGCCTCCTCCCGTCCACCGAGAACACTATAGTAAATGGTAAATAGCGCTGCTCTACCGGCGCTAATGTTTTGTAAATACCAAAACAGCCGTTGCGCACGCAGATGCGCCGATACTCATGGTGCAAGCGTTTCGTAAATCAGCCCCAGTCTCCTTAAATCATTTGCTGAGTTGCAATCAGAATATGGACTGCCAAATTCGGAGCAGTTCAATCATCTCCAAGTAAAATCATACCTTAAAAACAAGAATATTATGAAGTACAATTTATTCTGGAAAATCAATATCCATCTTACGTCTAGAGAAAGCCGTAGAGGTGGTATCTCACTATTCTACAATTAACTGTATGACAAGTCCATATTCATGAAAACAAACTCTATGCTAGCCTGGGAGAGGGATATCCAAGAATCATTTTCAGACACACAATGGCACAAAGCTCTACAACAAATATATGCAGCAACTAAATGTACCAACCTATGGGAATTATCCCACAAGGTAACACAGAGATGGTACCTGATCCCATATAGAATGGCCAAATTTGATCTCTCCACACCTCCGTAGTAGGGATGAGCTTCGTGTTCGAGTCGAACATACGTTCGACTCGAACATCGGCTGTTCGATCGTTCGACGAAGATCGAGCGATTTGGGCCGTTCGCGCCAAATTTGAGTGACGCGAACGGCCCACAATGCACTACGCCATCGCAGTGTCATCCAGGCGCTGTGATTGGCCAAGCATGCACTGTGACCCCGCATGCTTGGCCAATCACAGCGCCAGCAGCGAGGAGAGCAATGATTGGCCACAGGCAGGATGCCTGTGGCCAATTATTGCTGATGGGGTTTAGTACACGCCCCACACTATAAAAGGCCGCCAGCGCGGCGGCCTTGTGTAGTGTGTTCCGGAGCAGGGAAACTGGAGCTGGATTCCTTGTGTTTAGGGACAAATAAGGATAGGTAGGGAGAGTGTCAGTGACAGTGTGCTATTCTGTGCTAATCCTTGTTTGTAGGGACAGAGAGGTACAGTGAGGGAAAGTGTCAGTGTGCTATTCTGTTCTAAAACTATTTTGCTGAACCATATTTTCAATCCTTGAGTTTAGGGACAGAGAGGTACAGTGAGGGAAAGTGTCAGTGTGCTATTCTGTTCTAAAACTATTTTGCTGAACCATATTTTCAATCCTTGAGTTGAGGGACAGAGAGGTACAGTGAGTGAAACTGACAGTGTGCTATTCTGTTCTAAACCAATTTTGCTGTTCCATATTTTCAATCCTTGAGTTTAGGGACAGAGAAGGACACTCGTGGAAATTATCAGTGTGCTATTCTGTGCTAAATCTTGTTTGTAGGGAGGGACAGAGTAGAACAGTGAGGGAAAGTGTCAGTGTGCTATTCTGTTCTAAAACTATTTTGCTGAACCATATTTTCAATCCTTGAGTTGAGGGACAGAGAGGTACAGTGAGTGAAACTGACAGTGTGCTATTCTGTTCTAAACCAATTTTGCTGTTCCATATTTTCAATCCTTGAGTTGAGGGACAGAGAGGTACAGTGAGTGAAACTGACAGTGTGCTATTCTGTTCTAAACCAATTTTGCTGTTCCATATTTTCAATCCTTGAGTTGAGGGACAGAGAGGTACAGTGAGTGAAACTGACAGTGTGCTATTCTGTTCTAAACCAATTTTGCTGTTCCATATTTTCAATCCTTGAGTTGAGGGACAGAGAGGTACAGTGAGTGAAACTGACAGTGTGCTATTCTGTTCTAAACCAATTTTGCTGTTCCATATTTTCAATCCTTGAGTTGAGGGACAGAGAGGTACAGTGAGTGAAACTGACAGTGTGCTATTCTGTTCTAAACCAATTTTGCTGTTCCATATTTTCAATCCTTGAGTTGAGGGACAGAGAGGTACAGTGAGTGAAACTGACAGTGTGCTATTCTGTTCTAAACCAATTTTGCTGTTCCATATTTTCAATCCTTGAGTTGAGGGACAGAGAGGTACAGTGAGTGAAACTGACAGTGTGCTATTCTGTTCTAAACCAATTTTGCTGTTCCATATTTTCAATCCTTGAGTTGAGGGACAGAGAGGTACAGTGAGTGAAACTGACAGTGTGCTATTCTGTTCTAAAGCAATTTTGCTGTTCCATATTTTCAATCCTTGAGTTGAGGGACAGAGAAGGACACTCGTAGAAATTATCAGTGTGCTATTCTGTGCTAAATCTTGTTTGTAGGGAGGGACAGAGTAGGACAGTGAGGGAAAGTGTCAGTGTGCTATTCTGTTCTAAAACTATTTTGCTGAACCATACTTTCAATCCTTGAGTTGAGGGACAGAGAGGTACAGTGAGTGAAACTGACAGTGTGCTATTCTGTTCTAAACCAATTTTGCTGTTCCATATTTTCAATCCTTGAGTTGAGGGACAGAGAGGTACAGTGAGTGAAACTGACAGTGTGCTATTCTGTTCTAAACCAATTTTGCTGTTCCATATTTTCAATCCTTGAGTTGAGGGACAGAGAGGTACAGTGAGTGAAACTGACAGTGTGCTATTCTGTTCTAAACCAATTTTGCTGTTCCATATTTTCAATCCTTGAGTTTAGGGACAGAGAAGGACACTCGTAGAAATTATCAGTGTGCTATTCTGTGCTAAATCTTGTTTGTAGGGAGGGACAGAGTAGGACAGTGAGGGAAAGTGTCAGTGTGCTATTCTGTTCTAAAACTTTTTTGCTGAACCATATTTTCAATCCTTGTGTTTAGGGACAGAGAAGGATAGGCAGGGGACAGTGTCAGTGTCATTGTTGCTAAGCCTCCTGCACAATATACACCTGAAGGTAGCCCTTATTGCTGTTTTTCCCATCTCCCTGCAGGCCATCCATTAAAATGTCTGGAAGGCAACCAAGGAGAGGCAGACAGTCAGGAGGCAAAAAAAGAGGGCAAGCAGGCTCTGTGTCTGGGGGCAACAGTGCTGGTCGTGTACACGGTGCATTGTCATCAGCACATGGCCATGGGACACGCTTGTTCTTGATTTCGGCAGCTGGACATGTTGAGCCACATCATGCCGAAGACTTGGTAGAGTGGATGACCAAGCCCACCTCATCCTCCTCATCCTCTCTCACCCAGGCTCAGGGTACTGGCAAAGCAGCTGCCAAAGCATCCTCTTCTCTGGTATCATTATCTTCATTAGTCAATCCTTCCCTAGACCCACCATGCCCTCCTCCTGAGGAGTCCCCCGAACTGTTTGAGCACAGTGTTGGGTACATGCTCCAGGAGGATGCCCAGCGTTTGGAAGGATCTGATGATGATACCCAGCTAGAGGAAGGCAGCAGCGTGAGAGCAGAGAGAGGGGATGCTCAAGAAGGACACCAATCTGGCAGTCATGCTCCAGCAGCTGCAGCATACTGCCAGATTGGCTCCAGTGATGAGGAGGGAGGGGATGATGAGGTCACTGACTCCACGTGGGTGCCTAATAGGAGAGAAGAGGAGGAGGAGGAGGATGAGGAGGAGGCACATCTCCAACGAGGCAGGATGCCCTTGAGTGGCCAGCGTATGGGCAGCACACCGACGGAATCACACCGCAGAGCTCCGCCTGTGCAGGGCGCTGCCTCTGCCCGTCATTCAAAAAGTTCTTTGGTGTGGGCCTTTTTTGAGGCGAGTGCATCAGATCGCACAGCTGCTGTTTGCAACATATGTCTCAAGCGTATATCGTGTGGCCAAAACATCAGCCGCTTGGGCACCACATGCTTGATCAGACATATGTTGACCTGCCATGCAGCTCGTTGGCAAGCCTACCTTAAAGACCCACACCAAAGAACAAAGCTGACCTCTTCTTGCACCGCATCAGCTGGGATCTCCAACCCCAGTATACCTTCAGTCCTCTCTGAAACCTGCTCTGAGAGGAATGAAGGTGTAGAATTAGGTGTGTCACAGCCAAGTACTTGCGGGCACTCTGCTAGTAGTACACCGACGTCCGATTCTAGCAGGCAAATTTCCCTGCCCCAGCTGCTGGACCGTCGAAAGAAGTTCACTCCCAGCCATCCACATGCCCAGCGGTTGAATGCTAGCTTGGCTAAATTGCTAGCGCTTCAACTGCTGCCTTTTCAGTTGGTAGACTCGGCCCCCTTCCGTGAGTTTGTGCAATGTGCGGTTCCTCAGTGGCAGGTTCCCTAACGCCACTTTTTCGCACGGAAGGCTATTCCGGCTCTCTACAGGCATGTGGAAGGCAATGTCTTGGCCTCGCTGGACAGGGCGGTCAGCGGTAAGGTGCATATTACCGCTGACTCATGGTCCAGCAGGCATGGACAGGGACGTTACCTTTCTTTCACAGCCCATTGGGTCACTCTTTTGGCAGCTGGGAAGGATGCAGGACAAGGTGCAGTAGTGTTGGAGGTTGTTCCACCACCACGCCTCCAAAATGCTACTACTGGTTGTGACACACCTCTCTCCTCCACCCCCTCCTCTTCTTCTTCCTCCATGGCCTCTTCCTGTGGTTTGTCCTCGGAACCAGCGGTGCTCCGTAGGCGTTCAAGGGGCTACACAAGTACGCAGGCAAAAAGATGCCATGCCGTGCTTGCGCTGGTGTGTTTGGGGGACAGGAGCCACACTGGGGCAGAGGTCCTGTCTGCTCTGCAGGGGCAGGCCGAGAGGTGGTTGACGCCACGCCAGCTTAAGCCAGGAATGGTGGTTTGCGACAATGGCACCAACCTCCTCTCCGCCCTCCGACAGGGACAACTGACCCATGTGCCCTGTATGGCTCACGTCCTTAACCTGGTGGTGCAGCGGTTCTTGGGCAGGTACCCAGGCTTACAGGATGTCCTGAGGCAGGCCAGGAAAGTCTGTGTGCATTTCCGCAGATCTTATAATGCCAGTGCTCGCCTGGCTGAGCTTCAAAAGGAGTTGAACCTGCCCAAGAACCGCCTTATATGTGACATGCCCACCAGGTGGAACTCAACGTTGGCCATGCTGCAGTGGCTGCACACGCAGCAGAGGGCCATCAATGAGTACCTGTGCGACTACGGCACCAGGACAGGGTCAGGGGAGCTCGGGTTTTTTTCACCACGCCAGTGGGGCATGATCAGGGATGCATGCACTGTCCTGGCACCATTTGAGGAGGCCACGAGGATGGTGAGCAGTGACAGTGCATGCATCAGTGACACTGTACCTCTTGTCCACCTGTTGGAGCACACGCTGCGTGGAATAATGGACAGGGCACTTGAGGCAGAACAGAGGCAGGAAGAGGAGGACTTCCTTGCCTCTCAAGGCCCCCTTTACCCAGACAGTGTTCCTTCTGTCCCACCCATCGCACAGGAAGAGGAGGAGGAGGAGGATTGTGTCAGCATGGAGGTGGAGGCTGGCACTCAGCATCATCAGCAGCAGTCTTTTAGGGATGATTTACAGTCCCAAGAAACCAGTGGACTTGTACGTGGCTGGGAGGAGGTGGCTGCGGATCATGTCGTCCTTAGTGACCCAGAGGACTCCGGACTGAATGCCTCAGCTAACCTACGCTGCATGGCCTCCCTGATCCTGCAAAGTCTGCGGAAGGATCATCGTATTCTTCGGATCAAGGAGAGGGACCATTACTGGCTGGCCACTCTCCTTGATCCACGGTACAAGGGTAAGGTTGCGGACCTTATCGTACCGTCGCAGAGGGAGCAGAGGATGAGACAACTCCGGGAGGCCTTGCAGAAAGGTCTGTGCAACGCGTTCCCAGAGACTGTGAGGTTACAAACTCCTGGTCCTGGACAACGAGTTGCTGAGGCTTCGGGCAGTCAAAGAAGGAGCGGTGGGGAAGGTGGCCGTCTGACCGATGCGTTCAGACAATTCTTTAGTCCGCAGCCCCAAAGTATGATCGGTTCCAGCAACCATCGCCAGCGTCTGATATACATGGTCCAGGAATACCTAGGGGCAAGGTCAGACTTGGACACCTTCCCCACCGAAAATCCTCTGGCTTACTGGGTCTTGAGGATGGATCACTGGCCAGAGCTTGCACAGTATGCAATTGAGCTACTGGCCTGTCCTGCATCCAGCGTTCTTTCAGAACGCACATTCAGTGCTGCTGGAGGATTTGTCACGGATCACAGGGTGCGCCTGTCCACCGACTCGGTTGATCGACTGACTTTCATCAAGATGAACCAGTCTTGGATCACCACCAGCTACCACACACCAGATGCTGATATAACAGACTAATTGATTTTAAAATGTCACATCCCTTCAAGACTGATGCTGATGCTGAGTGCCTGTGCTGTTATGTTGACTGGCTATCCTCCTCCTCCTCCTCAATGATACGATTAACGATGATAGCTTGGAAGATCATTTTGGTTTATGGGTGACGCCACCAGTGGCTAAGGCCCAATTTTTCAGCCCCTGTTTAACAGGGGCGTGTAATTAAAATTTTTGATGCAATACTTTGCAACAGGCCTCATTGCTGTGCTCCAAGTACAGTATCTGTGAGGGGTTGCAGTGTTGTGCCACCAGTGCCTAAGGCCCAATTTTTCAGCCCCTGTTCAACAGGGGCATGCAATTATAATTATTGATCTAATAATTCACAGCAGGGCCCATTGCTGCGCCCACCAAGAGTAACTGTCAGGCCTTACAGTGTTGTGGCACCAGCACCACCATCACCACCACCACCACCACCAAAGGCCCAATTTTTCAGCCCCTGTTCAACAGGGGCATGCAATTATAATTATTGATCTAATAATTCACAGCAGGGACCATTGCTGCGCCCACCAAGAGTAACTGTCAGGCCTTACAGTGTTGTGGCACCAGCACCACCATCACCACCACCACCACCACCAAAGGCCCAATTTTTCAGCCCCTGTTCAACAGGGGCATGCAATTATAATTATTGATCTAATAATTCACAGCAGGGACCATTGCTGCGCCCACCAAGAGTAACTGTCAGGCCTTACAGTGTTGTGGCACCAGCACCACCATCAAAGGCCCAATTTTTACTACCACTGATCAACAATTATATGTTATTACAATTCCTGATATTATACTTGACAGCAGGGCGTTCCAGCACCCACCAAGAATAACTGTGAGTGCTTTCAGTGTTGTGCCAACACCAACACCTAAGGGGCCAATTTCTGCAGAGTATATACGGAAGGTCCCTACTTTCAAACATCCAACTTACAAACTACTACTACTTGCAAACGGAAGAAGACAACAGGAAGTGAGAGGAAATCTACCCCTTGGAAGGAAAATTCTCTCCTTTAAGAATTAATATGGGAGAAAGGTGTCTCCTCTCTACTGATGCTTTATCACCAATCCTTGTTTCAATAAAAACACCACATTTCAAAAACAGTTGTCAATGGGACGCAAAGTGAGGTGAAATGTTCTGAACAGGGGCACAGACAGCAAAAAAAATGTGACAGGGGTGATAACCGTTCCCTATGTTTTACAAAAAGCTAAAAAAAAAGGAATTTGTCATGGAGCTCCACTTAAACAATGCAGCTGTTCAAAATTATAAACAGATTCTACATAAGAACAAACCTACAGTCCCTGTCTTGTATGCACCGCCTGTATACGCCTGTTCAGAGTATATAGGTCCTTTTTTATTTTGTGTGCGGGGTACCCCTTAATATCCATACAAGACCCAAAGGGGCTGGTAATGGGCTGGGGTAGGGGGGGGGGTTGATGGGGTAGCTATGCCATTTTTCCTAAAGATTTTCATCCATATTACCGGGACCAGACATTGCATTAAAGCCGCAAGCAGTTTTAAATGACTTTTTTCCCTTTAGAAATGTTATTTTGTGCAGGGACAGTTCTAATCACGGGAAACACGTGGCACTTCACAGGCATACTTTAGACACCCCCCAGGTACAATATTTAAAGGAATATTTGACTTTTTTTTTTCACTTTATGCATCATTAAAATGACTGCTCCCGGAAAACGTCCGTTTTTAAAACTTCTTTTTGCATTGATACATGTCCCCTGGTGCAGAAGCCGGGTTCCCAAACTCTGTTTCGGACAATAACATGGATAATAGTCGTTATAATTAGCACTTTAGAATCCGAACGTTCGCATCCATTGTATTTAATAGGGTTCTAATGTTCGTGCGAACTTTCGGTCCGTTCGCGGGTTCTGGTGCGAACCGAACCCGGGGGTGTTCGGCTCATCACTACTCCGTAGTGTTGGAGGAGCTGTGCACAATCGGGCACTATCTTTCATATCTTATGGGCCTTTGGCAAATTAGCTAGGTTTTGGTCTGGCATTTTCAAGGTCCACTATCAAGTGACAGGTTTATCTCTATCATATTCGCCTTCCCTAGCTCTCTTAAACTTAGGGATCAAAACCATACCACGATCCATAGGAGCTTCACCACACATCTATTCCTAGCGGCCAAACTAGTTATACTTAGGTTATGGAAATCTCCAGAGCCTCCAGATATTAATGACGCTCTTCGCAAACTATCCATTCATTACACTTATGAAAGGATGTTAGCATTCACAGAGGGGAGGGTCACGCAGTTTCTTTCTAGCTGGCAATCATGGATAGACTGGTATAAAGTTCACAAATCATAATTAAATCAGAAAGGACAGTCGCAGGTGGGAGTGTCATTCCTTAAAACTGAAATTTAGACTCTTCCAGGAAGGTCCGAGGGATAGTAATACATACAAGGTTCACGTTCTCCTTTTCCTCTTTTCTTTTGGTTACTTTGAGAGTTTGCTCTTTGTTCTTATGTTTATTTCTTTTATGTTAGAATCTAAAATTCTCAGTGAATGTAATTTCTGGTTAGATAGTCGAGCTTGTCTTCATACCTCCCTCAAATAACCTGTTAATATGCAAATGGAAGGTGGTGGGTGTTGTTCCTCTCTCTGGATCACAGATAGTTCCCATTGGGGTGGCTGGGGAAAGGAAGGGGAACCTATGGTCCCATGAATATCACATGTGTTTTATACCATGACATGGCATTTATTTGACTCCTACCTTTGAAATCAAATGTATTGATATGTATATGCTTCAAATACGGAATGTAATGTTCACCTTTTATACACCGTTAAAATTGAATAAAAATCTATTGATAAAAAAAAAAGAGCATATATGCTGAAGCATGGGGGCAGCAGGGGCGGAGGAGCGATCTGCTCCTAATGCCGCGTACATACGGTCGAAATTCCGACGGAGGCTTGCCCGTGGAAAAGTCCGACCGTGTGCGCGGCATAACTTTTGCGGGAGGATGCCCCCATGCTTGGGCATATATAAATGGTGCATGTATACCCATCATTAGAAGTGGGTGGATGAAGGGAGGTATTCTAATGGTGGGCATACCCACCGATCAATCTCTTGTTTTCGTTCAGCCAACAGGCTGCATAAAAAAAAAGATTACAATATATGTCCAACAAGGACCAGCTGGTATGTTGCTGGACTTTGGTTATACCAGAATGATGCATGCGGGTTTAGGCATCATCTTGGTATCATTCTTTTCAGCCAGCGGTCGGCTTTCATGTAAAAGCAATCCTAGCACCTAATTGGCCTCTAGACTGCTTTTACAAGCAGTGGGAGGGAATGTCCCCCCCCCCCGGATATAAACAGCACCATTGGGAAATTGGGAAAGCATTCTATCACACCAATCTTGGTGTGGTCAGATGTTTTGAGGGCAGAGGAGAGATCTAGGGTCTAATAGACCCCAAATTTTAAAAAAAGGAGTACCTGTCACTACCTATTGCTATCATAGGGGATATTTACATTCCCTGAGATAACAATAACAATTATTAAAAAAGAAAATATGGAAGGAACAGTTTAAAAAAAAAAAAAAAAAGCAAAATAAATAATAAAAAAAGCACCCCTGTCCCCCCCTGCTCTCGCGCAAAGGCAAACGCAAGCATCGGTCTGGCGTCATATGTAAACAGCAATTGCACCATGCATGTGAGGTATCACCGCAAAGGTCAGATCAAGGGCAGTAATTTTAGCAGTAGACCTCCTCTGTAAATCTAATGTGGTAATCTGTAAAGGCTTTTAAAAATGTATGTAGTTTGTCGCCACTGCGCTTTTGTGCGCAACTTTAATGCATGTCGTGTTTGGTATCCATGTACTCGGCCTAAGATCATCTTTTTGATGCATTAAAATTAAAAAAAGTGTATTTTTCCCAAAATAATGCGTTTGAAAAATCGCTGCGCAAATACTGAGGGGAGAAGAAAAAATGCAACACCCACCATTTTAATCGGTAGGGCCTTTGCTTTAAAAAAATATATAATGTTTGGGGGTTCAACGTAATTTTCTTGCAAAAAAAAAATGTTTTCATGTAAACAAAGGGCTTTATCTTCAAGTGGTGATGTGTGACATAAGCTTCTAAATGTTGTGCATAAAATGCCAGGACTGTTCAAAACCCCCCCCCCCCAAATGACCCCATTTTGGAAAGTAGACACCCCAAGCTATTTGCTGAGAGGCATGTTGAGTCCATGGAATATTTTAGATATTGCTGAGAGGTATGGTGAGTATTTTGCAGATCTCGCTTTTTGTCACAAAGTTTTGAAAATTGATAAAAGAAAAAGAAAATACATTTTTATTTTCTTTCTTCATTTTCAAAAACAAATGAGAGCTGTAAAATACTCACCATGCCTCTCAGCAAATAGCTTGGGGTGTCTACTTTCCAAAATTGGGTCATTTGGGGGGTTTTACGCCCTTAGAAATCCTGAAGGCGGTGCTTGGATTTTTGGGGCCCCGTACGAGGCTAGGCTCCCAAAAAGTCCCACACATGTGGTATCCCCGTACTCAGGAGAAGCAGCATAATGTATTTTGGGGTGTAATTCCACATATGCCCATGGCATGTTTGAGCAATATATCATTTAGTGACAACTTTGTGCAAAAAAAAAAAAAAGTTTGTCATATTCCCACAACTTGAGGCAAAATATAAAATATTCCATGGACTCAACATGCCTCTCAGCAAATAGCTTGGGGTGTCTACTTTCCAAAATAAGGTAATTTAGGGGGTTTTGTACCATCTTTGCATTTTATGGCCTTCAAAACTGTCATAGGTAGTGATAGGTAGTGAGGAGTGAAATCAAAAATGTATGCCCTTAGAAATCTTGAAGGCGGTGCTTGGATTTCGGGGTCGCGTACGCGGCTAGGCTCCCAAAAAGTCCCACACATGTGGTATCCCCGTACTCAGGAGAAGCAGCAGAAAGTATTTTGGGGTGTAATTCCACATATGCCTATGGCATGTGTGAGCAATATATCATTTAGTGACAACTTTGTGCAATAAAAAAAGTTTATCCCTTTCCTGCAACTTGTGGCAAAATATAAAATATTCCATGGACTCAACATGCCTCTCAGCAAATAGCTTGGGGTGTCTAATTTCCAAAATGGGGTAATTTGGCAGGGGTTTTGTGCTATTTTGGCATTTTATGGCCTTCAAAACTGTCATAGGTAATGAGGAGTGAAATCAAAA
Source organism: Rana muscosa (assembly GCA_029206835.1). Lineage (NCBI taxonomy): Eukaryota > Metazoa > Chordata > Amphibia > Anura > Ranidae > Rana > Rana muscosa. Next base: position 519,756,848 of record CM055122.1, on the reverse strand, counting down.
ATTTGCGCCCTTAGAAATCCTGAAGGCGGTGCTTGGTTTTCGGGGCCCCGTATGCGGCTTGGCTCCCAAAAAGTCCCACACATGTGGTATCCCCATATTTAGGAGAAGCAGCAAAATTTATTTTGGGGTGCAATTCCACATATAACCATGGCATGTGTGAGCATTGAGCAATATATCATTTAGTAACAACTTTTTGTAAAAAAAAAATATTAAATTTTTTTGTCATTATTCAATCACTTGGGACAAAAAAAAATTATATTCAATGGGCTCAACATGCCTCTCATCAATTTCCTTGGGGTGTCTACTTTCCAAAATGGGGTCATTTGGGGGGGTTTGTACTGCCCTGCCATTTTATCACCTCAAGAATTTAGATAGGCAGTCATAAACTAAAAGCTGTGTAAATTCCAGAAAATGTACCCTAGTTTGTAGACGCTATAACTTTTGAGCAAACCAATACATATATGCTTATTGACATTTTTTTTTTACCAAAGACATATGGCTGAATACATTTTGGCCTAAATGTATGACTAAAATTGAGTTTATTAGATTTTGCTTATAACAAAAATTTAAATTTTCGTTCTTTTCCGTTTATATTGCAAAAAAAATCGCAGAGGCAATCAAATACCATCAAACGAAAGCTCTATTTGTGGGGAAAAAAAGGACGCTAATTTCGTTTGGGTATAATATTGCATGACCGCGCAATTACTAGTTAAAGCGGCGCAGTGCCAAATTGTAAAAAGACCTCTGGTCTTTAAGCTGCCAAATGGTACGGGGCTGAATTGTTTAAGGTCAAAAGTGGTTTTAGACCAGCTAGAAAATAGCAATAGTGTTAGAATCACTTGCAGAATTGAGCAATAGTGATTTGTTGGGAAATTCATCATCAGACACTGAAAGTGACGACAGCGATGATTCTGCGACTGAGCTCAGTGATGCGCAAACTTGGTGCTCTATTGACTGTGGTACAGATCAGGCAGCGCTCCCAAGATTCCCATTTACTCGAGCATCTGGTATGAAAGTAGACATTAAACACGATAACCCTTTGGCATACTTACAATTATTTCTGACCAATGAGGTTATTGAAAAAAATAGTTACTGAGACAAACCGCTACAAACAGCAACAATTTTCTACTCTACATCGGAAGTTTCCAAGAAGCAGAAAGTGAGAACCAGTGACCAAAGATGACATTTGGAAATTTCTGGGCCTAAAAAATACTTCAGGGAGTGGTGGGGAAACTGCTGCATAAGTGGTATTTGACAACTAATAAATTACTTGCCACTCCATTCTTTGGCGCGGTCATGTCAGAGTACAGATTTTCCCTGATAATGAAATTTTTACACTTCGAAAACAACAAAGAATTTGAATCTACTCATCCTCCACTAAAGACATTTGGGAAGTATCTCAAATGATTCTAAAGAATTTCCAACAGAGCTATGTGCCAGAAAGAGATATCAGCATAGTTGAAAGTCTAATGGTCTACAAGGGAAAGCTCAGCTGAGTACAATACCTTGCATCAAAGAGAGCACGATTTGGCATAAAATCCTACATGCTATGCAAAACATCAACTGGCTACATTTGGAATTCAGTCATATACACTGGATAAGGAACAAAATTCAATCCAAAATACAGCAACTATGGAATGGCAACATCTTCCGTTCTTTCACTCATTGAGCTATTGCTAAATCAGGGCTATTGCGTAACCCAGTGGTTCTCAACTCCAGTCCTCAAGGCGCCCCATAGGTCATGTTTTCAAGATTTCCCTCAGATGAAACAGCTGTGGGAATTACTAAAGCAGTTAAACTGATCAAATAACCTGTGCAAAACAATGGAGAGCCTGAAAACATGACCTGTTGGGGCGCCTTGAGGACTGGAGTTGAGAAACACTGGCGTAACCGACAACTTGTATACGTCTCTTGAACTTTGAGTTTCTTCTGTAAAACAAAACAGATGCCTATAGAACTGTTAGGGCTAACTGACACAACATGCCAACAATGTTTAGCAATAAGAAGCTGAGGACTGGAGAAATGGTTGCTTGGCAGAAAGGCAAAATTAAGGCACTGCGATGGCGTGACAAGAAAGATGTGTGCCTAATGAGTACAGTTCATAATACCTCCACTGTTATGGTACGCACTAAAGGTGGAAAAGTCATGAAGCCACAAGTAGTGATAGACTACAATAACACCAACACCACAATAACATGATGTGTTGACAGAGCCGACCAAGCAATGACATTCTACCCAGCAATGAGGAAACGGCAAAAGAAGTATTACAAGAAGATCTTCAGGCATCTTCTTGAGCAATGCTTGTGGATTGCCTACATTCTGCTAAAAAAAAAGTGACAAGCCCGTGATTAATTCTGACTTAATTTGGAAAGTTGCCGAACATATCTTTGTGAACCACCAAACACCATCAATGGCTGTGAATAGAGCTGGACGTTGTATTGTTGGCGTTGTCAACCTGGAACGCCTGACTAGTCATCACTTTAGGCACTACATCCCACCAACCGAGAAAAATGTAGCACCTACAAGGATGTGCGTGGTTTGTTGCTCAAAGTGAGATAGAAAGAAAATCCAGAAGGAAACCAGGTTCCATTGTCATGAGTGTGACGTCAGACTTTGTATAGTCCCATGTTTCAAAAATTTTCATACCCGGGATGTTTACTAAACCAATATGAAATGTCTAGTATTACAGTGACTAGTAATATTGCACCCTTGTTTGGACAAATTTCAGTGTTTTTGGTTTGATTACATTATTGAGTTACGTTTATTATTATAGTATTTTTTATAAGTATTTATAATTTATTATTATATTATAATTTATGATTTTGTGTTTCAAACTTTATCATACTCGGAATGTCTACTTATCTCTTGTTTGGACAGATTTAAGTGAGTTATTTCTAAGAATTACAGGCCTACAATATAAAACAAATTTCCATGCAAAACATTTACCACTTTGACATTCAAAAATACTGACATAATCAGACTGCCAGAGAGGTTAAAGTGAAACTATCAAAATGAGAAATAAAATAAAAAATACCTTTAAATATAGTGCCTGGGGATCCCCTTAGTCTGCCTGTAATGTGGCCCATCTGTACCATGTATAGAGCCTGCTGCAGCAAAAATTACATTTATAGGGCAAAAAAAAGAAGTATCCATTCCATTCAAGCTTTCCTTATTTTATAAACAATGGCTTGGGGAGCCAATCTGTATGATGAGGCCCCAATTTAGTGCACTCGGAACAAGATTAGAGATTTTCTTTACAGACTTTGGATAGAAGTAACAGGTGCGGAAAAATTGGGCTTTTGGTGTTGGTGGTGCCTTCACACCATAACCCTTTAGAGGAATATTGGAAAGCCCACCAAATGGGTAGGTATTTGAAAATTAACGGGTACCATCATCCAGGTGACAGTGAAGAATAATGGGATAAAAGGAGACAGCTCCCCAAGAGAAGTCTCCAATGTGGGAGAAGGGGAAAAAAGTGGACTATCTCAGTACCCTAGACTAATTAGACATCAGATAAAATATAAGAAATGTATTGGTACATAATTAAAAAAACCCTCTAGAGGTACTCTCGATAAAAGCAAGAATTGGCCTTGCTGTCAAAAATTGTAACGATATGCACCTGTCAAACAGCTTTCATTAGAATTGATGAGTGTTCCCCGCAGTTGCTATCACAGACAGCCTCGCCTCCTGGCCCGGGTACTTTGATAGACAGATCACCCGTCCAATGCCGGGATATGTGGAATATTTTAAAGTACCCGGGCCAGGAGGCTGGGCTTTACGTGACGTTGAGCAGGGGGAACAGTCGGCAGTTCAAATGAAAGCTGTTACAGCGATGTTCCTCGGTAGGCTGCATTGTTGGGCACAGGTAGGCTGCATTGTTGGGCACAGGTAGGCTGCATTGTTGGGCACAGGTAGGCTGCATTGTTTGGCACAGGTGAAGAGGCATTGGACACAGGCTGCATTGTTGGGCCCAGGTGAAGCGGTATTGATGGGCGCAGGTGAGGCTGCACTGATGAGCACTGACAAATTTGTTAATATTTATTTTTGTAACTCAATTCTGCAAAAAACACGTAAGTGTAATTTCATTAAATAATTTATGAGGGTGTGTTTAGGGGTGGAATTAGGGGCAGGGCAGGGTAGGGGTTGGGCGGGGCAACTGGTGGCGAGTAACCCTTAAGGCCTTGCTAGTAGCTCAGGACATGAAATTTTGAGCCCTGCTATAGAGATACTCTTGATGAAAGCAAGAATTTGATGAAAGCAAGAAAGCAAGAAAGCAAGATGAAAGAAAGAGCTGATAAAAATTGAAATGACATGCACCTGTCAAACAAGTTCGGAAAAATGGTATTTTGGTGTTGACGGTGCCTTCACACCATAATCCTATGGAGGTACTCTTGATGAAAGCAAGAATTGGCTTTGCTGTCAACAATTGCAATATTGTGCACCTGTCAAACAGGTGCAGAAAAATTGGTCTTTGGGTGGCGGTGGTGCCTTTGCACAGTAATTGTGGCCATGAAACCTACACCAAAAAACACCCACAAAGCTAGGCAGCCTAGACAGTCTTTTAGAGATTTGAGATCCAGAAAGCACTTAATCAGCGACATCGGCATCAGGGGCTTGATAGCTCCTGCTAATCCAGGACTGACTTATTTTGATAAATGTCAGCTGGTCCATGGAGTCAACTCTCTTATCTGTCAGAAAACCTCCAGCAGCACTGAGCAGGGCAGCCCAACAGCTCTATTGCATACTGGACAAGTTCTGCCCAGTGGTCTATTCTCATGACCCAGTGGATCGTCAAATGGAAAGCTCTCCATATATCTTTTCACCCTGAGATAATCTCCCACCATATGATGAAAACGCTGCCGATGGGATGTGGAAACTGACAGCCCTGGGCAACGAGGACTAAAAAATATTTGAAAGGCATCACTGAGTCACCCCCTTTCACTGCTTCTCTTGACCAACAGAAGCCTCAAAACAATGTTTTCCACAAGACTGTAACCTACTAGAGTCAGGAAAGGCATTACATAAACTCCTCTTTAAGGTGTCCTCAAGAGATTTCATCTTCTGCTCCCTCTATGAGGATGGGATAAGTTGCAAGACTTTCCCTTGTAACAGTGTTCAAGGAGTGTTGCAAACCAATAGTATTGCCTCCCCTTTATGCCATGTATTCTCAGATCCTTTCTCAGGCTTTGAAGAATGAGGGAGCCCATGCACAGCAAGTTTGCAGAGGCAGGAGAAGCAGACTCCTTGGGGTCACTGAGGATTACAGTATCTGGAAGAGCCTCCTTCCAGCCACATACTACTCCCAAGTGTTCTGGGGATGGAAAAACCATCTGTTAAGGGTTGACGTATGTCTTGATCTGCTTCAATGCCTCCAACCAAAGCTGCCAGAATCCTCCTCCATCTCCTTTTGTGTGTTCTGCGGCGTAGAAAGAATGGTGTCTGCATAAAGCGGGCCTTGAGAGGAAAGGAAGTCGTCTTCTTCTTCTTCGATGTGTCAACTTTCCCTGTCTATGGGCGGACAGGAGGTTTGTGCCATTATCGCACACCCCCATTACTGGCTCCAGCTGGCATGGTGTGAACCACCTCTGGGGTTGCTCCTGCAGAGCTGCCAGAATCTCTGCTCCAGTGTGGCACCTTGCAGCCTGACTCATTAAATGGCCCCTTGGACAATTCAGCAGAGAAGGGAATTGAGGAGGAGAGGCTGGAGCTGACATATCTCACATTATTACCACTAGGGATGAGCTTTGAGTTCGAGTCAAAGTCATGTTCAACTCAAACATTGCCTGTTCGCCCGTTCGCCGAACAGCGAACAATTTGGGGTGTTCGCGGCAAATTCAAAAAGTCTATGGGAGAAATCTAAAGTGCTAATTTTAAAGGCTTATATGCAAGTTATTGTCATAAGAAGTGTTTGGGGACCCGGGTCCTGCCCCAGGGGACATGTATCAATGCAAAAAAAAGTTTTAAAAACTGCATTTTTTTTGGGAAGCAGTGATTTTAATAATGCTTAAAGTGAAACAATAAAAGTGAAATATTCCTTTAAATCTCATACCTAGGGTGTGTGTATAGTATGCCTGTAAAGTCGCGCTTGTTTCCCGTGCTTAGAACTGTCCCTGCACAAAGTGTCATTTCTGAAGGAAAAAAAGTAATTTAAAACTCACTCGCGGCTATAATGAATTGTCGGCTCCCGGGAATATAGAGAAAAGTCATTGGTAAAAAAAAAAAAATGCGTGGGGGTCCCCCCAAATTCAATTACCAGGCCCTTCAGGTCTGGTATGGATATTAAGGGGAACTCTGCCGCAAATAAAAATAAAATGCGTGGGGTTTCCCCAAATATCCATACCAGGCCCTTCAGGTCTGGTATAGATTTTAAGGGGATCTCCACCCCAAATTTAAAAAAAAATGGCGTGGAGTTCCCCCAAAAATCCATACCAGACCCTTTATCCGAGCAAGCAACCTGGCAGGCCGCAGGAAAAGAGGGGGGACGAGAGAGCGCCCCCTCCTGAACCGTACCAGGCCACATGCCCTCAACATGGGGAGGATGTCCCCATGTTGATGGGGACAAGGGCCTCATCCCCACAACCCTTGCCCAGTGGTTGTGGGGGTCTGCGGGCAGGGGGCTTATCGTAATCTTGGAAAAGTCCTTTATTAAAAAAAAAAAAAAACATTCCAGCAATGAAATCCAGTGTCCCGCGGCGATCCGATGTACAGCCCTGTCCACACGAAACGTCATTGGCTGAGCCTGAGCGGACATGATGGGGAACTTCCTCCGCAGTGTATTAAATTAATAGACCCGCCCCTTATAAAGTTCCCCATCAGGTCCGCTCAGCCAATGACGTAGGTGTAAGGCTAAGTGGACCAGATCCGGAACGTGAGAAGGGGCGGGTCTATTCATTTATTACACTGCGGAGGCAGTTCCCCATCAGGTCTGCTCAGCCAATGACATAGGCGGGGTCTGACATACGAGGGGGCGGACCTGATGGGGAACTTCCTCCACAGTGTAATAAATGAATAGACCCGCCCCTTCTCACGTTCCGCATCTGGTCCGCTTAGCCTTACACCTATGTCATTGGCTGAGCGGACCTGATGGGGAACTTTAGAAGGGGTGGGTCTATTCATTTAATACACTGTGGAGGAAGTTCCCCATCAGGTCCGCTCAGGCTCAGCCAATGACGTTTCATGTGGACAGCGCTGGACATCGGATCGCCGCGGGACACTGGATTTCATCGCTGGAATAGGTTTTTTAATTTAAATTTTTTTCATTTTTAATAAAGGACTTTTCCAAGGTGTCTGTGTGTTTTTTTTTCTTTTTTTAAACTTTCTTTGTGAAATGGTAGGGGTACAATGTACCCCTTACCAATTCACATAGGGGGGCCGGGATCTGGGGGTCCCCTTTGTTAAAGGGGTCTTCCAGATTCCGATAAGCCCCCTGCCCGCAGACCCCCACAACCACCGGGCAAGGGTTGTGGGGATGAGGCCCTTGTCCTCATCAACATGGGGACATCCTGCCCATGTTGAGGGCATGTGGCCTGGTACGGTTCAGGAGGGGGGGCGCTCTCCCGTCCCCCCACTTTTCCTGCAGCCTGCCAGGTTGCGTGCTCAGATAAAGGGTCTGGTATGGATTTTTGGGGGAACTCCACACCATTTTTTTTCAATTTGGGGTGGAGTTCCCCTTAAAATCCATACTAGACCTGAAGGGCCTGGTATGGATATTTGGGGGAACCGCACGCATTTTTTTTAAATTTGCGGCAGGGTTCCCCTTAATATCCATACCAGACCTGAAGGGCCTGGTAATTGAATTTGGGGGGACTGCCACGCATTTTTTTTTTTTTTACCAATGACTTTTCTATGTATTGCCGGGAGCCGACACTTATGCAAGCTGGCAAGCTAACACCCCAGTTAAAGAGCCATTGCTCGAAACATGTTGGGTTTTTAGTTTGCTGTCACCCTTGTCATCACGCCTTCATACATATTTTACCTTGAGGATCAATAATTTTTTACCTGTATCTATTAAGGCTACATGTATTGTCATTTTCCTGGATGCTAATGCCAATAAAGGCTGTCCATTTTTTACCACACTTTGGATTTACTCTCACTATGTGGAGCTATTTCGTTTTTTCTTTATGATACCTTGCCCAAGGGGACATCCACCACAGAAGGCTTGTTGGGGCTTACGCCTCCTGTGTACACTCCGCTGAGAGAGGTCCTTATACACCACAGCAGTTTCACTGCCTGGGAGCTGGATTGGAGACATCCCCTTTGGAGCACCTGGTTCTGGGATCTCGTCTATGCCTATTTACATCTGACTCACGGTAAGAGTATCCATTACTAACCATTCTACCATTGATGTTGGATGACACTTCTAGTACGCTCGGGGTGTTTAGATGCAATACCACCTGCTACGGTGACAGTCCATGCTTTACATCAGATTCTGCACACCCATCACGGATCAACATAGACTCTGTTCTTTTATTTGTTACAGGACACTTTGTTGTGTGTTACAATAGTTCTTTTTGAGTTTGGGTACAATATATATTTTTTACATATGTTTTAGGCATATTTATGAAAGCCCGATTTTTTTTTTTGCACTTTTCACGTCATAGTTTGAGTGGACCTATATCTGGAGGTTATTCTCTGTAGTCATTTACATAGGCTTTCATCTGGCTATACCTTGTTTTTTAGCGCTGCATTTTTCTTTTTATTGACAATTCATTATAGCCGCGAGTGAGTTTTAAATTACTTTTTTTCCTTCAGAAATTACACTTTGTGCAGGGACAGTTCTAAGCACGGGAAACAAGCGCGACTTTACAGGCATACTATACACACACCCTAGATACGAAATTGAAAGGAATATTTCACTTTTATTGTTTCACTTTAAGCATTATTAAAATCACTGCTCCCGAAAAAACTGCAGTTTTTAAAACTTTTTTTTGCATTGATACATGTCCCCTGGGGCAGGACCCAGGTCCCCAAAGACTTTTTAGGACAATAACTTGGATATTAGCCTTTATAATTAGCACATTTGATTTTGAACGTTCGAGTCCATTGTATTTAATAGGGTTCTAAAGTTCGCGCAAACATTCTGGCTGTTCGCAGGTTCTGGTGCGGGGGGTGTTCGGCTCATCCCTAATCACCACTAGTTGTATGGAAGCGTGGCGGCACAACAATTTGTAGCACTGAGCCCTGTCCTGTATCCTTCTGAGTTGCAAGCAGATTTACCCAGTGTGATGGGAACTAAATATATCGTACCTGACTGGGAACCTGCCATTGTGGTACAGTACATTCTTCAAATTCACGGAAGGGGGCAGAATCCACCAGACGGAAACGCAGGAGTTGTAAAGCCAGCAGCTTTGACAAGTTTGAATTTAGATGCTGGGCATGTGGGTGGCAGCGACTGTATTTTTTTTCACTGCAGCAGATGGGGCAGAGAAATTTGCCTGCTGTAGTCTACAGCTTGTGGTGTGTTACTCGCAGACGTGCTGCAAGGACCTGGGACACCCTGCGCTATACCACCTACCCTGTCAGTGGAGGCTGTTGAGAGGTCATAAGATACAGCAGGGGTAGACCAGAAAGGTGAGGAGGAGCAGAATTGCGTCCCTTTTGTGTGGCTTTCAGGTGCTCTTGCCAACAGGCTGAGTGGTAGGAGGTAAAGGCCTTGTCAAGCATGTGGTACCCAAATGGCTGGTGTTTTTTACCTCACTTTCCTCCTCTGCTTTATCAGGCACCCAAGTCACGTCAGCGACCTCATCATCATCATCATCCCCTCCATCCTCATTATCACTGGAGACAACTTGGCAATACGCTGTGGCTTTGGGAACATGAATGCCAATTTGTTGTTTATCAGTGTTCTCTCCTCTTTGTAAGCTCTGACTCAAGGAATGGCTGTGCATTGTCAAGGCGCTCAGCTGACTCCTTCATGCCAGATGCTGGGGCTATGGCAGGAGTAGCTGTGGACAAGGAGGCAGAATAACCCACTCTCGCAGCTGCAGTGGACTTTACACTAGTATCTGCTTGGGTGACGGAGGATGATGGTTTAGTAAGCCAGTCCACCACCTCCTCTGCATGCTGTGGCTGGATGGCACAGGCAACATCACTGAACAGAGGAAATGATGCCCTGCCTGAGGACGGACCACATCCACCTTTGCCTGTGGACACATACGCTACTGGCCCCCTCAGGGCCATGGGAACATCTGCCTCTCCTTGTTGGCCCCCTAGACATATTGGGGGGTGCTTATATACAAAATGGAATAAAGATCTGGAGATGTGTACGTGAATGCACTTTAATCAATGGAAAGAAGTGTTTGGCGCACTTTATCCTAAGTACCCACTACACAGACACACTCCACTGACACACTACAATATACTGTGTTAAACATGCAGTAACAAACTGAAAAATACTGCGTTAAATTTGGAGTAATACACTAAAAAATACTGCATTAAACATACAGTAATGCACTAAAATATACTGCGTTAAACATGCAGTAAAATATAAGTAGTACTCCCGCGCTGTCAACTAATTAAAAACAAAGGGTTCACTACAGCAGACACCTAGTTAGCTGATCCTTAGCAGATAGAAAAGTGAGTAAATTGTGATGCTGCGCTGTGAACTCTCTAGCAAATTATGTGGATCACTATAATAAAGTGAAGATTGTAATAGAGAAAAGTGTATACCAATAAAATCATAAACTATGACATATATCCCAAAGTTGCTAAGTGCTGAAGTGCAAAGTGGAATGATTATAAGGTGCAGTAAACATAATAATCAACACATGGTAATAATAATAACCACTGGACGATAATACATAACCAATCACAAACGGTAGGTGTAGGAGAGGAAAGTATTGCTGGGTGCAATCATGCAGTAACACATTAATATGTACTGCGGTAAACTTACAGTAACACACTGATATATACACTGCATTAAATGTGCAGTAAAGCACTGATTTATACTGCATTAATTGTGCTGTAATACACTGACATATACTGCATTAAACGTACAGTAAAACCCTGATATATACTGCATTAAACGTACAGTAAGGCACTGATATATACTGCATTAAATGTACAGTAAGGCACTGATATATACTGCGTTAAACATGCAGTAATGCACTGAAATATACTGCTTTAAACGTGCAGTAATGCACTGATATATAATGCAATAAACGTGCAGCAATGCACTGATATATACTGCATTAAACGTACAGTTACACACTGATATATACTGCATTAAGCTTGCAGTAACGCACTGATATATATTGCATTACCGCATGACATAATACATTAAACTGCAGTAATGCACTGATGTATACTGTGTTAAACATGCAGTAACACACTGATATTTACTGAGTTAAATGTGCAGTAATGCATTGATATATACTGTTATTTGTCTGCTACAAATAAGTTTGGCACCTTCTCTGGTCTCACGATAAATTGGAATTAATCTATAATGCTCCCAATGGACCCTTTAAATGGCCCCCTCCCATCTGTAGTGTCAAAACTTAAAATTTAGGCCAAAATAAAATGTCTTATCTCTAATCCTTGAGAATATATCTCTCAAAATTTGTCACCATTGGTTCAGAAATTCAAATCCCAAGGCAAGGTGTGGTGCAAGCTATCACGCCCTGTTGGATTCCATTCAAATACTTTGAATAATTTATTATGATATTTTTGAATCTGATATGGTTTAATAAGCATTCTAGAATTAGATAATATTTCTTACAATATCCAAACCTCCATGGGGGGTTATCAGCACCAAATATCTGGGCATATTTTTGGGCGGCTCAACTTTAGCATTTGACAGGCTGGGAAGTGGGTGGTTTGCATGCATCCTCTTACAAGATACTTACCTATATATTTCATAATGTTGTAGAATAGTAGAATCTAAATCCCTTTTTAATTAATTTACTTATCCAACATTATATTTGATATGCAAGGTCTGGCTAAAATTCCTGATCAATCACCTTTTTTCCCAGGAGCACCAAGCTTCCAATGGGCGTGTACACTTTTCTACAGCATTCCCAAAACACCTAAAGCCAAACTGGGCATAACATTATAGAAAACCCAAGCTGCTACAAAACATGCAAGTAATCTAGCAATACCAACCAGCAATAATAAGTTATGTTACCAGTGAAGCAATACTAATTTGCACAAACTTCATACACTGAGGCGTTTATCCTATAAGGATAAAGGATTTGGACCTGGATTTTTGTGGAGGGATATCTTTCCCTTGTCTTTGACCTATAATGCAAATTACTATAGACCACTTTGACTATCCTACACTACAGTCAGTGTATCTACACAACAAATTATCTTATTCTATGGGACAGAAATAAAAGCAAAGATTTAGCGGGCGCTGTTGGTTATCTAAATACCCTTCCCAAAAGGATACTGAACTGCAGTTTCTAATATGTGTAGTCTTAAATAAAGACTCTGGTCTCCCACAGACCCTACAATGTTACACTCCTGTGAGTGTGTCTATTAAGGTGTGGTCCGTCCTTCCTTTCTCTTTAAATTTAAAAGGCTAAGACTTTATCAGAGCCAGGGTATGGAAAAATTTGTCAAAATAGACAAAGGTCTACCCACCGTGGATGATTGTCTTATGTGGGACGAGCCCCCATTTGAAAGGAAATAGTAGGTATTCTGGACGACTACCCTTGTAGGTACACAAACAGGGCCCTCAGATATCTGGAGGCATCGAATGAGACACGAGAGGCAGGTTGTGCATTCATAAGATGACTGCTTTATTGTAGCTTGTGTCTAAGCTTTTATTCAGTTACAAAACAAAGAAAAGCGTTATTATAAGAAGGCATACATAGGCATACATGTCCTTATGCTTACACAAGCTTATTTTATGGAAAGGTACATATTGTGAAAAATGAGGAAGAAAAGATAACAATTCAGGGAATCTGCTGACCACAGCCAACCATACTTCCTGCCTATGTGCCCATCATTTTATCACAAGACAAGATACTGCAAAACAATATATTTAACTTAATCAGCAAACTGATAACCTTAAAGGCGCAGTTTGTATATTAGATTACAAAACACAAGGGGGCTTTTTACATGATTCTTTCATAGTCCACACACAGTTTTATACTGTATCGTGCTCGCTATGGAGTAAAAAAACGTTTATATTGAATAATCATTTGGACAAGTGAATGAACATTACCTACTGCTTTTCCTGTATGCTACATGAAAGAGACTGTAATGTTTATTGTACACTTGAACTTATATATAATTATATTATAAGGGGTTGCATATTTCAATGCACATCCCATGGTGTATAAAACCTTTCAACAGTTGGTTTTATACTTAAATATTAACAAAATTTGTTTTATTTGTAGTGATACCCCCCTAGGAGCTGCTTAAGTTAGTTCACCCCTAAACCCTAGTTACAGCCTCAGCCCCCTCTGGCACACCTGGCAATAGTGTAAGTGCAATGACCAATGAGAAACACACACGTTATGATGAAACACATTACTGCAATATTTCTGTGGAAGAATAACATACAGTAACAGTATATATTCAAGTAATCAACTAGAGAGTAGTGATGAGCCGAACACCCCCGGGTTCGGTTCGCACCAGAACCCGCGAACGGACCGAAAGTTCGCGCGAACATTAGAACCCTATTAAATACAATGGATGCGAACGTTCGGATTCTAAAGTGCTAATTATAACGACTATTATCCATGTTATTGTCCGAAACAGAGTTTGGGAACCCGGCTTCTGCACCAGGGGACATGTATCAATGCAAAAAGAAGTTTTAAAAACAGACGTTTTCCGGGAGCAGTCATTTTAAAGATGCATAAAGTGAAAAAAAAAAAGTCAAATATTCCTTTAAATATTGTACCTGGGGGGTGTCTAAAGTATGCCTGTGAAGCGCCACGTGTTTCCCGTATTTAGAACTGTCCCTGCACAAAATAACATTTCTAAAGGGAAAAAAGTCATTTAAAACTGCTTGCGGCTTTAATGCAATGTCTGGTCCCGGTAATATGGATGAAAATCTTTAGGAAAAATGGCATAGCTACCCCATCAACCCCCCCCCCCCTACCCCAGCCCATTACCAGTCCCTTTGGGTCTTGTATGGATATTAACGGGAACCCCGCACACAAAATAAAAAAGGACCTATATACTCTAAACAGCCGTATACAGGCGGTGCATACAAGACAGGGACTGTAGGTTTGTTCTCATGTAGAATCTGTTTATAATTTTGAACAGCTGCATTGTTTAAGTGGAGCTCCATGGCAAATTCCTTTTTTTTAGCTTTTTGTAAAACATAGGGAACGGTTATCACCCCTGTCACATTTTTTTTGCTGTCTGTGCCCCTGTTCAGAACATTTCACCTCACTTTGCGTCCCAATGACAACTGTTTTTGAAATGTGGTGTTTTTATTGAAACAAGGATTGGTGATAAAGCATCAGTAGAGAGGAGACACCTTTCTCCCATATTAATTCTTACAGGAGAGAATTTTCCTTCCAAGGGGTAGATTTCCTCTCACTTCCTGTTGTCTTCTTCCGTTTGCAAGTAGTAGTAGTTTGTAAGTTGGATGTTTGAAAGTAGGGACCTTCCGTATATACTCTGCAGAAATTGGCCCCTTAGGTGTTGGTGTTGGCACAACACTGAAAGCACTCACAGTTATTCTTGGTGGGTGCTGGAACGCCCTGCTGTCAAGTATAATATCAGGAATTGTAATAACATATAATTGTTGATCAGTGGTAGTAAAAATTGGGCCTTTGATGGTGGTGCTGGTGCCACAACACTGTAAGGCCTGACAGTTACTCTTGGTGGGCGCAGCAATGGTCCCTGCTGTGAATTATTAGATCAATAATTATAATTGCATGCCCCTGTTGAACAGGGGCTGAAAAATTGGGCCTTTGGTGGTGGTGGTGGTGGTGATGGTGGTGCTGGTGCCACAACACTGTAAGGCCTGACAGTTACTCTTGGTGGGCGCAGCAATGGGCCCTGCTGTGAATTATTAGATCAATAATTATAATTGCATGCCCCTGTTGAACAGGGGCTGAAAAATTGGGCCTTAGGCACTGGTGGCACAACACTGCAACCCCTCACAGATACTGTACTTGGAGCACAGCAATGAGGCCTGTTGCAAAGTATTGCATCAAAAATTTTAATTACACGCCCCTGTTAAACAGGGGCTGAAAAATTGGGCCTTAGCCACTGGTGGCGTCACCCATAAACCAAAATGATCTTCCAAGCTATCATCGTTAATCGTATCATTGAGGAGGAGGAGGAGGATAGCCAGACAACATAACAGCACAGGCACTCAGCATCAGCATCAGTCTTGAAGGGATGTGACATTTTAAAATCAATTAGTCTGTTATATCAGCATCTGGTGTGTGGTAGCTGGTGGTGATCCAAGACTGGTTCATCTTGATGAAAGTCAGCCGATCAACCGAGTCGGTGGACAGGCGCACCCTGTGATCCGTGACAAATCCTCCAGCAGCACTGAATGTGCGTTCTGAAAGAACGCTGGATGCAGGACAGGCCAGTAGCTCAATTGCATACTGTGCAAGCTCTGGCCAGTGATCCATCCTCAAGACCCAGTAAGCCAGAGGATTTTCGGTGGGGAAGGTGTCCAAGTCTGACCTTGCCCCTAGGTATTCCTGCACCATGTATATCAGACGCTGGCGATGGTTGCTGGAACCGATCATACTTTGGGGCTGCGGACTAAAGAATTGTCTGAACGCATCGGTCAGACGGCCACCTTCCCCACCGCTCCTTCTTTGACTGCCCGAAGCCTCAGCAACTCGTTGTCCAGGACCAGGAGTTTGTAACCTCCCAGTCTCTGGGAACGCGTTGCACAGACCTTTCTGCAAGGCCTCCCGGAGTTGTCTCATCCTCTGCTCCCTCTGCGACGGTACGATAAGGTCCGCAACCTTACCCTTGTACCGTGGATCAAGGAGAGTGGCCAGCCAGTAATGGTCCCTCTCCTTGATCCGAAGAATACGAGGATCCTTCCACAGACTTTGCAGAATCAGGGAGGCCATGCAGCGTAGGTTAGCTGAGGCATTCAGTCCGGAGTCCTCTGGGTCACTAAGGACGACATGATCCGCAGCCACCTCCTCCCAGCCACGTACAAGTCCACTGGTTTCTTGGGACTGTAAATCATCCCTAAAAGACTGCTGCTGATGATGCTGAGTGCCAGCCTCCACCTCCATGCTGACACAATCCTCCTCCTCCTCTTCCTGTGCGATGGGTGGGACAGAAGGAACACTGTCTGGGTAAAGGGGGCCTTGAGAGGCAAGGAAGTCCTCCTCTTCCTGCCTCTGTTCTGCCTCAAGTGCCCTGTCCATTATTCCACGCAGCGTGTGCTCCAACAGGTGGACAAGAGGTACAGTGTCACTGATGCATGCACTGTCACTGCTCACCATCCTCGTGGCCTCCTCAAATGGTGCCAGGACAGTGCATGCATCCCTGATCATGCCCCACTGGCGTGGTGAAAAAAACCCGAGCTCCCCTGACCCTGTCCTGGTGCCGTAGTCGCACAGGTACTCATTGATGGCCCTCTGCTGCGTGTGCAGCCGCTGCAGCATGGCCAACGTTGAGTTCCACCTGGTGGGCATGTCACATATAAGGCGGTTCTTGGGCAGGTTCAACTCCTTTTGAAGCTCAGCCAGGCGAGCACTGGCATTATAAGATCTGCGGAAATGCACACAGACTTTCCTGGCCTGCCTCAGGACATCCTGTAAGCCCGGGTACCTGCCCAAGAACCGCTGCACCACCAGGTTAAGGACGTGAGCCATACAGGGCACATGGGTCAGTTGTCCCTGTCGGAGGGCGGAGAGGAGGTTGGTGCCATTGTCGCAAACCACCATTCCTGGCTTAAGCTGGCGTGGCGTCAACCACCTCTCGGCCTGCCCCTGCAGAGCAGACAGGACCTCTGCCCCAGTGTGGCTCCTGTCCCCCAAACACACCAGCGCAAGCACGGCATGGCATCTTTTTGCCTGCGTACTTGCGTAGCCCCTTGAACGCCTACGGAGCACCGCTGGTTCCGAGGACAAACCACAGGAAGAGGCCATGGAGGAAGAAGAAGAGGAGGGGATGGAGGAGAGAGGTGTGTCACAACCAGTAGTAGCATTTTGGAGGCGTGGCGGTGGAACAACCTCCAACACTACTGCACCTTGTCCTGCATCCTTCCCAACTGCCAAAAAAGTGACCCAATGGGCCGTGAAAGAAAGGTAACGTCCCTGTCCATGCCTGCTGGACCATGAGTCAGCGGTAATATGCACCTTACCGCTGACCGCCCTGTCCAGCGAGGCCAAGACATTGCCTTCCACATGCCTGTAGAGAGCCGGAATAGCCTTCCGTGCGAAAAAGTGTCGTTTGGGAACCTGCCACTGAGGAACCGCACATTGCACAAACTCACGGAAGGGGGCCGAGTCTACCAACTGAAAAGGCAGCAGTTGAAGCGCTAGCAATTTAGCCAAGCTAGCATTCAACCGCTGGGCATGTGGATGGCTGGGAGTGAACTTCTTTCGACGGTCCAGCAGCTGGGGCAGGGAAATTTGCCTGCTAGAATCGGACGTTGGTGTACTGCTAGCAGAGTGCCCGCAAGTACTTGCCTGTGACACACCTAATTCTACACCTTCATTCCTCTCAGAGCAGGTTTCAGAGAGGAGTGAAGGTATAGTGGGGTTGGAGATCCCAGCTGATGCGGTGCAAGAAGAGGTCAGCTTTGTTCTTTGGTGTGGGTCTTTAAGGTAGGTTTGCCAACGAGCTGCATGGCAGGTCAACATATGTCTGATCAAGCATGTGGTGCCCAAGCGGCTGATGTTTTGGCCACGCGATATACGCTTGAGACATATGTTGCAAACAGCAGCTGTGCGATCTGATGCACTCACCTCAAAAAAGGCCCACACCAAAGAAGTTTTTGAATGACGGGCAGAGGCAGCGCCCTGCACAGGCGGAGCTCTGCGGTGTGATTCCGTCGGTGTGCTGCTCATACCCTGGCCACTCAAGGGCATCCTGCCTCGTTGGAGATGTGCCTCCTCCTCATCCTCCTCTCTCCTATTAGGCACCCACGTGGAGTCAGTGACCTCATCATCCCCTCCCTCCTCATCACTGGAGCCAATCTGGCAGTATGCTGCAGCTGCTGGAACATGACTGCCAGATTGGTGTCCTTCTTGAGCATCCCCTCTCTCTGCTCTCACGCTGCTGCCTTCCTCTAGCTGGGTATCATCATCAGATCCTTCCAAACGCTGGGCATCCTCCTGGAGCATGTACCCAACACTGTGCTCAAACAGTTCGGGGGACTCCTCAGGAGGAGGGCATGGTGGGTCTAGGGAAGGATTGACTAATGAAGATAATGATACCAGAGAAGAGGACGCTTTGGCAGCTGCTTTGCCACTACCCTGAGCCTGGGTGAGAGAGGATGAGGAGGATGAGGTGGGCTTGGTCATCCACTCTACCAAGTCTTCGGCATGATGTGGCTCAACATGTCCAGCTGCCGAAAACAAGGACAAGCGTGTCCCATGGCCATGTGCTGATGACAATGCACCGCGTACACGACCAGCACTGTTGCCCCCAGACACAGAGCCTGCTTGCCCTCTTTTTTTGCCTCCTGACTGTCTGCCTCTCCTTGGTTGCCTTCCAGACATTTTAATGGATGGCCTGCAGGGAGATGGGAAAAACAGCAATAAGGGCTACCTTCAGGTGTATATTGTGCAGGAGGCTTAGCAACAAGGACATTGACACTGTCCCCTGCCTATCCTTCTCTGTCCCTAAACACAAGGATTGAAAATATGGTTCAGCAAAAAAGTTTTAGAACAGAATAGCACACTGACACTTTCCCTCACTGTCCTACTCTGTCCCTCCCTACAAACAAGATTTAGCACAGAATAGCACACTGATAATTTCTACGAGTGTCCTTCTCTGTCCCTCAACTTAAGGATTGAAAATATGGAACAGCAAAATTGGTTTAGAACAGAATAGCACACTGTCAGTTTCACTCACTGTCCTACTCTGTCCCGCCCTACAAACAAGATTTAGCACAGAATAGCACACTGATAATTTCTACGAGTGTCCTTCTCTGTCCCTCAACTCAAGGATTGAAAATATGGAACAGCAAAATTGGTTTAGAACAGAATAGCACACTGTCAGTTTCACTCACTGTACCTCTCTGTCCCTCAACTCAAGGATTGAAAATATGGTTCAGCAAAATAGTTTTAGAACACAATAGCACACTGACACTTTCCCTCACTGTACCTCTCTGTCCCTCAAATCAAGGATTGAAAATATGGAACAGCAAAATTGCTTTAGAACAGAATAGCACACTGTCAGTTTCACTCACTGTACCTCTCTGTCCCTCAACTCAAGGATTGAAAATATGGTTCATCAAAATAGTTTTAGAACACAATAGCACACTGACACTTTCCCTCACTGTACTTCTCTGCCCCTCAACTCAAGGATTGAAAATATGGTTCAGCAAAATAGTTTTAGAACAGAATAGCACACTGTCAGTTTCCCTCACTGTACCTCTCTGTCCCTCAACTCAAGGATTGAAAATATGGTTCAGCAAAATAGTTTTAGAACACAATAGCACACTGACACTTTCCCTCACTGTACCTCTCTGTCCCTCAACTCAATGATTGTAAATATGGTTCAGCAAAATAGTTTTAGAACAGAATAGCACACTGTCAGTTTCCCTCACTGTACCTCTCTGTCCCTCAACTCAAGGATTGAAAATATGGTTCAGCAAAATAGTTTTAGAACAGAATAGCACACTGTCAGTTTCCCTCACTGTACCTCTCTGTCCCTCAACTCAAGGATTGAAAATATGGAACAGCAAAATTGCTTTAGAACAGAATAGCACACTGTCAGTTTCACTCACTGTACCTCTCTGTCCCTCAACTCAAGGATTGAAAATATGGTTCAGCAAAATAGTTTTAGAACACAATAGCACACTGGCACTTTCCCTCACTGTACCTCTCTGTCCCTCAACTCAAGGATTGAAAATATGGAACAGCAAAATTGCTTTAGAACAGAATAGCACACTGTCAGTTTCACTCACTGTACCTCTCTGTCCCTCAACTCAAGGATTGAAAATATGGTTCAGCAAAATAGTTTTAGAACACAATAGCACACTGACACTTTCCCTCACTGTACCTCTCTGTCCCTCAATTTAAGGATTGAAAATATGGTTCAGCAAAATAGTTTTAGAACACAATAGCACACTGACACTTTCCCTCACTGTACCTCTCTGTCCCTCAACTCAAGGATTGAAAATATGGTTCAGCAAAATAGTTTTAGAACACAATAGCACACTGTCAGTTTCCCTCACTGTACCTCTCTGTCCCTCAACTCAAGGATTGAAAATATGGTTCAGCAAAATAGTTTTAGAACACAATAGCACACTGACACTTTCCCTCACTGTACCTCTCTGTCCCTCAACTCAAGGATTGAAAATATGGAACAGCAAAATTGCTTTAGAACAGAATAGCACACTGTCAGTTTCACTCACTGTACCTCTCTGTCCCTCAACTCAAGGATTGAAAATATGGTTCAGCAAAATAGTTTTAGAACATAATAGCACACTGTCAGTTTCCCTCACTGTACCTCTCTGTCCCTCAACTCAAGGATTGAAAATATGGTTCAGCAAAATAGTTTTAGAACAGAATAGCACACTGTCAGTTTCCCTCACTGTACCTCTCTGTCCCTCAACTCAAGGATTGAAAATATGGTTCAGCAAAATAGTTTTAGAACAGAATAGCACACTGTCAGTTTCCCTCACTGTACCTCTCTGTCCCTCAACTCAAGGATTGAAAATCTGGAACAGCAAAATTGCTTTAGAACAGAATAGCACACTGTCAGTTTCACTCACTGTACCTCTCTATCCCTCAACTCAAGGATTGAAAATATGGTTCAGCAAAATAGTTTTAGAACACAATAGCACACTGACACTTTCCCTCACTGTACCTCTCTGTCCCTCAACTCAAGGATTGAAAATATGGTTCAGCAAAATAGTTTTAGAACAGAATAGCACACTGTCAGTTTCCCTCACTGTACCTCTCTGTCCCTCAACTCAAGGATTGAAAATATGGTTCAGCAAAATAGTTTTAGAACAGAATAGCACACTGTCAGTTTCCCTCACTGTACCTCTCTGTCCCTCAACTCAAGGATTGAAAATATGGTTCAGCAAAATAGTTTTAGAACAGAATAGCACACTGTCAGTTTCCCTCACTGTACCTCTCTGTCCCTCAACTCAAGGATTGAAAATATGGTTCAGCAAAACAGTTTTAGAACAGAATAGCACACTGTCAGTTTCCCTCACTGTACCTCTCTGTCCCTCAACTCAAGGATTGAAAATATGGAACAGCAAAATTGCTTTAGAACAGAATAGCACACTGTCAGTTTCCCTCACTGTACCTCTCTGTCCCTCAACTCAAGGATTGAAAATATGGTTCAGCAAAATAGTTTTAGAACAGAATAGCACACTGTCAGTTTCCCTCACTGTACCTCTCTGTCCCTCAACTCAAGGATTGAAAATATGGTTCAGCAAAATAGTTTTATAACAGAATAGCACACTGTCAGTTTCCCTCACTGTACCTCTCTGTCCCTCAACTCAAGGATTGAAAATATGGAACAGCAAAATTGCTTTAGAACAGAATAGCACACTGTCAGTTTCACTCATTGTACCTCTCTGTCCCTCAACTCAAGGATTGAAAATATGGTTCAGCAAAATAGTTTTAGAACACAATAGCACACTGACACTTTCCCTCACTGTACCTCTCTGTCCCTCAACTCAAGGATTGAAAATATGGAACAGCAAAATTGCTTTAGAACAGAATAGCACACTGTCAGTTTCACTCACTGTACCTCTCTGTCCCTCAACTCAAGGATTGAAAATATGGTTCAGCAAAATAGTTTTAGAACAGAATAGCACACTGTCAGTTTCCCTCACTGTACCTCTCTGTCCCTCAACTCATGGATTGAAAATATGGTTCAGCAAAATAGTTTTAGAACAGAATAGCACACTGTCAGTTTCCTCACTGTACCTCTCTGTCCCTCAACTCAAGGATTGAAAATATGGAACAGCAAAATTGCTTTAGAACAGAATAGCACACTGTCAGTTTCACTCACTGTACCTCTCTGTCCCTCAACTCAAGGATTGAAAATATGGTTCAGCAAAATAGTTTTAGAACACAATAGCACACTGACACTTTCCCTCACTGTACCTCTCTGTCCCTCAACTCAAGGATTGAAAATATGGAACAGCAAAATTGCTTTAGAACAGAATAGCACACTGTCAGTTTCACTCACTGTACCTCTCTGTCCCTCAACTCAAGGATTGAAAATATGGTTCAGCAAAATAGTTTTAGAACACAATAGCACACTGACACTTTCCCTCACTGTACCTCTCTGTCCCTCAACTCAAAGATTGAAAATATGGTTCAGCAAAATAGTTTTAGAACACAATAGCACACTGACACTTTCCCTCACTGTACCTCTCTGTCCCTCAACTCAAGGATTGAAAATATGGTTCAGCAAAATAGTTTTAGAACACAATAGCACACTGACACTTTCCCTCACTGTACCTCTCTGTTCCTCAACTCAAGGATTGAAAATATGGTTCAGCAAAATAGTTTTAGAACAGAATAGCACACTGTCAGTTTCCCTCACTGTACCTCTCTGTCCCTCAACTCAAGGATTGAAAATATGGTTCAGCAAAATAGTTTTAGAACAGAATAGCACACTGTCAGTTTCCCTCACTGTACCTCTCTGTCCCTCAACTCAAGGATTGAAAATATGGTTCAGCAAAATAGTTTTAGAACAGAATAGCACACTGTCAGTTTCCCTGACTGTACCTCTCTGTCCCTCAACTCAAGGATTGAAAATATGGTTCAGCAAAATAGTTTTAGAACAGAATAGCACACTGTCAGTTTCCCTCACTGTACCTCTCTGTCCCTCAACTCAAGGATTGAAAATATGGAACAGCAAAATTGGTTTAGAACAGAATAGCACACTGTCAGTTTCACTCACTGTACCTCTCTGTCCCTCAACTCAAGGATTGAAAATATGGTTCAGCAAAATAGTTTTAGAACACAATAGCACACTGACACTTTCCCTCACTGTACCTCTCTGTCCCTCAACTCAAGGATTGAAAATATGGTTCAGCAAAATAGTTTTAGAACAGAATAGCACACTGTCAGTTTCCCTCACTGTACCTCTCTGTCCCTCAACTCAAGGATTGAAAATATGGAACAGCAAAATTGCTTTAGAACAGAATAGCACACTGTCAGTTTCACTCACTGTACCTCTCTGTCCCTCAACTCAAGGATTGAAAATATGGTTCAGCAAAATAGTTTTAGAACACAATAGCACACTGACACTTTCCCTCACTGTACCTCTCTGTCCCTCAAATCAAGGATTGAAAATATGGAACAGCAAAATTGCTTTAGAACAGAATAGCACACTGTCAGTTTCACTCACTGTACCTCTCTGTCCCTCAACTCAAGGATTGAAAATATGGTTCAGCAAAATAGTTTTAGAACACAATAGCACACTGACACTTGCCCTCACTGTACCTCTCTGTCCCTCAACTCAAGGATTGAAAATATGGTTCAGCAAAATAGTTTTAGAACACAATAGCACACTGACACTTTCCCTCACTGTACCTCTCTGTCCCTCAACTCAAGGATTGAAAATATGGTTCAGCAAAATAGTTTTAGAACAGAATAGCACACTGTCAGTTTCCCTCACTGTACCTCTCTGTCCCGCAACTCAAGGATTGAAAATATGGTTCAGCAAAACAGTTTTAGAACAGAATAGCACACTGTCAGTTTCCCTCACTGTACCTCTCTGTCCCTCAACTCAAGGATTGAAAATATGGAACAGCAAAATTGCTTTAGAACAGAATAGCACACTGTCAGTTTCCCTCACTGTACCTCTCTGTCCCTCAACTCAAGGATTGAAAATATGGTTCAGCAAAATAGTTTTAGAACAGAATAGCACACTGTCAGTTTCCCTCACTGTACCTCTCTGTCCCTCAACTCAAGGATTGAAAATATGGTTCAGCAAAATAGTTTTATAACAGAATAGCACACTGTCAGTTTCCCTCACTGTACCTCTCTGTCCCTCAACTCAAGGATTGAAAATATGGAACAGCAAAATTGCTTTAGAACAGAATAGCACACTGTCAGTTTCACTCATTGTACCTCTCTGTCCCTCAACTCAAGGATTGAAAATATGGTTCAGCAAAATAGTTTTAGAACACAATAGCACACTGACACTTTCCCTCACTGTACCTCTCTGTCCCTCAACTCAAGGATTGAAAATATGGAACAGCAAAATTGCTTTAGAACAGAATAGCACACTGTCAGTTTCACTCACTGTACCTCTCTGTCCCTCAACTCAAGGATTGAAAATATGGTTCAGCAAAATAGTTTTAGAACAGAATAGCACACTGTCAGTTTCCCTCACTGTACCTCTCTGTCCCTCAACTCATGGATTGAAAATATGGTTCAGCAAAATAGTTTTAGAACAGAATAGCACACTGTCAGTTTCCCTCACTGTACCTCTCTGTCCCTCAACTCAAGGATTGAAAATATGGAACAGCAAAATTGCTTTAGAACAGAATAGCACACTGTCAGTTTCACTCACTGTACCTCTCTGTCCCTCAACTCAAGGATTGAAAATATGGTTCAGCAAAATAGTTTTAGAACACAATAGCACACTGACACTTTCCCTCACTGTACCTCTCTGTCCCTCAACTCAAGGATTGAAAATATGGAACAGCAAAATTGCTTTAGAACAGAATAGCACACTGTCAGTTTCACTCACTGTACCTCTCTGTCCCTCAACTCAAGGATTGAAAATATGGTTCAGCAAAATAGTTTTAGAACACAATAGCACACTGACACTTTCCCTCACTGTACCTCTCTGTCCCTCAACTCAAAGATTGAAAATATGGTTCAGCAAAATAGTTTTAGAACACAATAGCACACTGACACTTTCCCTCACTGTACCTCTCTGTCCCTCAACTCAAGGATTGAAAATATGGTTCAGCAAAATAGTTTTAGAACACAATAGCACACTGACACTTTCCCTCACTGTACCTCTCTGTTCCTCAACTCAAGGATTGAAAATATGGTTCAGCAAAATAGTTTTAGAACAGAATAGCACACTGTCAGTTTCCCTCACTGTACCTCTCTGTCCCTCAACTCAAGGATTGAAAATATGGTTCAGCAAAATAGTTTTAGAACAGAATAGCACACTGTCAGTTTCCCTCACTGTACCTCTCTGTCCCTCAACTCAAGGATTGAAAATATGGTTCAGCAAAATAGTTTTAGAACAGAATAGCACACTGTCAGTTTCCCTGACTGTACCTCTCTGTCCCTCAACTCAAGGATTGAAAATATGGTTCAGCAAAATAGTTTTAGAACAGAATAGCACACTGTCAGTTTCCCTCACTGTACCTCTCTGTCCCTCAACTCAAGGATTGAAAATATGGAACAGCAAAATTGGTTTAGAACAGAATAGCACACTGTCAGTTTCACTCACTGTACCTCTCTGTCCCTCAACTCAAGGATTGAAAATATGGTTCAGCAAAATAGTTTTAGAACACAATAGCACACTGACACTTTCCCTCACTGTACCTCTCTGTCCCTCAACTCAAGGATTGAAAATATGGTTCAGCAAAATAGTTTTAGAACAGAATAGCACACTGTCAGTTTCCCTCACTGTACCTCTCTGTCCCTCAACTCAAGGATTGAAAATATGGAACAGCAAAATTGCTTTAGAACAGAATAGCACACTGTCAGTTTCACTCACTGTACCTCTCTGTCCCTCAACTCAAGGATTGAAAATATGGTTCAGAAAAATAGTTTTAGAACACAATAGCACACTGACACTTTCCCTCACTGTACCTCTCTGTCCCTCAAATCAAGGATTGAAAATATGGAACAGCAAAATTGCTTTAGAACAGAATAGCACACTGTCAGTTTCCCTCACTGTACCTCTCTGTCCCTCAACTCAAGGATTGAAAATATGGTTCAGCAAAATAGTTTTAGAACACAATAGCACACTGACACTTGCCCTCACTGTACCTCTCTGTCCCTCAACTCAAGGATTGAAAATATGGTTCAGCAAAATAGTTTTAGAACACAATAGCACACTGACACTTTCCCTCACTGTACCTCTCTGTCCCTCAACTCAAGGATTGAAAATATGGTTCAGCAAAATAGTTTTAGAACACAATAGCACACTGACACTTTCCCTCACTGTACCTCTCTGTCCCTCAACTCAAGGTTTGAAAATATGGTTCAGCAAAATAGTTTTAGAACAGAATAGCACACTGTCAGTTTCCCTTACTGTACCTCTCTGTCCCTACAAACAAGGATTAGCACAGAATAGCACACTGTCACTGACACTCTCCCTACCTATCCTTATTTGTCCCTTAACACAAGGAATCCAGGATTAGTAAAGGAAAAAAAATGACACTGTCCCTGCCTATGCTTCTCTTTCCCTGCTCCGGAACACACTACACAAGGCCGCCGCGCTGGCGGCCTTTTATAGTTTGGGGCGTGTACTAAACCCCATCAGCAATAATTGGCCACAGGCATCCTGCCTGTGGCCAATCATTGCTCTCCTCGCTGCCGGCGCTGTGATTGGCCAAGCATGCGGGGTCACAGTGCATGCTTGGCCAATCACAGCGCCTGGATGACACTGCGATGGCGTAGTGCATTGTGGGCCGTTCGCGTCACTCGAATTTGGCGCGAACGGCCCAAATCGTTCGATCTTCGTCGAACGATCGAACAGCCGATGTTCGAGTCGAACGTATGTTCGACTCGAACACGAAGCTCATCCCTACTAGAGAGCAATAACTGAGATTTAAGAGCAATATAGCTCTCAATCCTACATTCAAGCTGCTTTCAGGGAATTCCAAACCTGAGAATGTCCCCAAGAGCAGAGACACACTTTAATAGTAAAAAAGCACAATATGACACTTTAAAGTGGATTGGTTACCTTTACTCAGATTGGCTCTATGAGTCCAGGCAGGAGGAGAGCAGAGGAATGACTTCCTTTGTGTCAGGCCTCTCTTCTGTCCCCTGACACCACAGGCCCAACTTTAAACACTTTATTCACATCAGCATGTAATGGCTTAACTTCCTAGATAAACTGACACACACCCAATGCATATACAGAGCCCTGAATATGTGTGTGCGGATCCGTATGGCACTAGTAGCTTCGGTCCTTTCGAAGATTTGATAACATTTGGTGTCTTCAGCTAGCCACTTTCGTTGGTGCACTTAAACTCCTGGATAGCAGGGCCAAACAACACAACTGCGACGGGATATCAAGTGAAATAGGCAGCATCTTTCTCAGCAAGTTGAGAGGACAATGATGTCTGTATACAGTGTCCCAGAAATGGATAGCCTTACCCTTTATCCCTGTAGGAGAATGTTTGTTTAAACTAAAGATGGACTTTAAACGGCACACAGATAGATATTGTAAAAATTCTAAGGGTTTTATTGTTGGTAGAAAAATATAATTGAATTTAGGTAAAAAGTACATTAATACAAGACACTGACATTATGTAACAGTTATCAATAGTTGGTATAGGGTCCCATTTACAAGACTCAACACATCTCCCAGGAATTACATTGACATGTAAAATACACAAAGTAGAATAGGATAATGTATAGCCAACAAACACAAATGAGGAGTTGGACGGTATGCACGAGAGATGGCTGGTCTTATTGATAGGTCCGGTAAATTCAAAGATAAAGATCTTGCTTTCGCTCGACTAGTTTCGCGTTCCAAAACGCTTCGTCGGGAGCATAGTATTCTGTCAAGATTATACATAAACAGTTCAAAAAAGATACTTCAGTTAATATAATTTTAATACTTGTATCTAAAATAAAACTAATAAAAAACATTTTAAAGAAAAAGCTAATATACATTGATTAAAAGTTTTCGATTGACCACAGAAGGATGAAACACCCACCACCTATACACTGCCAGCACCGAAACCAGTCACACAACAGATGGGGCATGAAAGTAGCTGTGCAAAGTTGTAGAAAAAGCACGAAAAAGGGGGGGGGAAGGGGGGGGGGAAAGAACGAAAAAGAAGAGAAACAGGGGATGGGGGAGGGGAACGGGAAGGGGCGGGGAAAAAAAAAAAGGGGGGGGGAAAGGGGGAAAGGGAAAGAAGAAGGACTGGAATGTAAATTAGTCCATATCCATAGGTACTATTAAAAAATTAAGAAAATTGAGCAAGTTAGATAGCAGGTGCAAAAATTCTTATAAAACCGTAAGTGGGATAATGTGTCAATAATCACCATCGAGGCAGACCAAGAAAAGGATCCCTTTATCCCTGTAGCACTACAAGTGTCAGAAATGATGTCTGCATGCAGTGTCTCTGTTTCCTACAAATGGGCAAAAAGCCCCCTCACCCAAACCTACGATCAAGGCCCAAGCAAACATCCTGAAACAGGCAGGCTCTCCTGGCGACCCGACCAGTCACCTCACACTGGAACGCTTCACCGTCAGTGCAGGTGCGTCTCGATATGCACCTGGAATCCCCCTCTGTCAGGCTGGATGTCCCGACTGCCGAGAAAGACCTAAATCATGAAGTCATCTGAGAGACAGCATTTCTCCTTTTTTGGTCTGATCTCTTTCACTGCCTCATGGTGACAGAGATGGCCTCTTCAGATAAGCAAGATGGAGTCTTTTGGTTCCTGCCTCCTAGAGCATGCTGGCTCTTGTATTTCTGTCCCCATAGAAAGATATGGGGCCGATATGGGGCCGTTTTAGATAGGGACTACACATCCCAGAATCCTTTGCATTAGCTACTTATTAAAGCCCCATCGATTGGTTCCTGTAACTGCTCCTTTAATTGGCTTTCTTCCTCCTGCCAATAGGAACACAGGGAGGAACAAAATAGCCTGCGTGAGTCAGCTCACGTTACATTAAACTCAGTGAGTCAGTGAAACAGGAAGAAGGAGGGCAAAAAAAAAAGCCCATGCAGACATGACAGGCAGCTCTCTCCCTCTTTCAGGCTGGAAAGCCTGGGTACATTGCGGTGGCTTCCTTTAGCATGGTCATAGAGTGAGACACCCGCTACATATTGATGGTAAATGATATTCTATATGTTTCGCTCACCATAAAGGCTAAGTTCACCCTTTCCAGAAAATAAGTTATGCAGTCAAATGCCTCAGTAGAGATTAAAAATCGGTGCCGCTTTGTAAAATGATCATTCATTTTAATATTTTACCTGTCCCCACAGAAGCCTAGCTAAAAAACACCTAGTTAACAACCCTTGTGAGCTACCTTGATGCTAGAATGCGAATACCGTTGGTTTTCACGCCAACATTTCCATGTCCTAGCAACAAGTCAGCTCATGGGGGTTGCTTACTAGTTTTTTTTTAGCCAGGCTTCTGAGGGGTCCCAAATAGTCTATCGGTAAAACAATAAAATGAATGATAATTTTACAAGGCTGCACAGATTTTTACTGGATTCTTGAGTGACTAGATAGATAGAAACATAGATTGTGGTTAGATCTGGATATATGTTTATTTACTAAATATTGCACGTTTGTATGTTTGTGGGAAAATTCCTGAAAATGACGTGTCCCCAAAACAATAGTGCTGGTTTACTAAAGGCAAATAGGCTGTTTACGTTACAAGGGAAGTTACGCTTTGCAAGGGATATTTAACCCAAAAATGTATGGATCTGGTAAAGTTTCACTTTGCAAAGAAAACCCAATCACATGCAAGAAAAATACACAAAACATTTTTTCTTGCACATGCTTGGATAATGGACATCAGCAGTGCTACACCTCATTCACTGAGTGATTCAGCAAATTCCTTTGCAAAATGCATTTTTTCTTAAACAATGAACAGTATATTTATCTTTATTGTTGTCTCCCTTTCATGTTCCAATTTGCCATAGCAACAGGGAAGGGAAAAGCCCATATGCTATTCATCATCATTATTGGAAAATATTTAGTGACTACTAAACACGTGGTAGGTATCCTAATATATAGGAAAAGCCATGAAAATTTATATTTTTTTAAATATGAGCAATAAATATATAATGAGAGCTTTAATTGATATAAATATGTATATCATAAATAAATTCAGCAGAATAATATAGTTCAGTTTTCAGAGACAATGCACATCCTTTCAACAACCATCTGGAGTTAAAACTGAAACTTAAAACTGAGAAATCTGGAGGCCAACAAGTGGGCACAGTACTCATTTGCATCCAATTTGCAATTTGCATCTCATGTTGGATAGCACTTGGACATCTGTTGTGGAGTGATATCCTCAAGTGGAAAATATGCAATTTATAAAGACAAGAGTCTACTGCCAGTGAAAGTTGTGGATCTGTAATTTGCCAATTGCAATTGGACATTAAAGCAAATACTACAATATATATTTGGAAAAATGCATTTAATTAGCACTAATCACAGAATACAGTAGACATTAACCAACAATGAGAATTTTAAAATCTGATATGTTGCTACAGTTCATGTGTACGTGAGGCATTAGTCATGCATTATGTAAATTTAGCATAATCTAAAACATAATTTATCAGGACATCAAAATAATAGCTTTTGCTGCATTTCCCAATTCAAATGAGGATATGCACAATGGACACTACTGCTATGTGTGCACTCCATTAAAGCTAATTGAATATAGATGATACAATTAACCTGCTTCTCAGAGTAGAGCTTTAACACTTAATGTAAAATTCTAATAACAATAAAATGAGAAAATTAGAAGTAAATGTGCTGTATAATTTAAATTCACTCTACTTCTTGCTCACAATGCAAATAAAAAAGTCACAAATATGCTAATTATAGCAAAATAGGTATCATTTAAATAAATATTGTCATAGTTTTGCCTTTAAGCCATTGTATATTCTTGTTCAATATTTTTATAAAAATTTTCATGAGAAAGAAAGTGTACAATCATTCTTCCATTACGTATACAAGTAAAGGCAAGAGCATATGCAAAAGGTTGTACTAAAACAGTGTAATCGATAAAGAACCAATATAACTGGACCACATAAAGACTGAAACAGCAAAACTCTGACAGTCTATGAAAGATGCAGAATATGCCTCCAGTCCCCCCGAACACCCCTTATAGGAACAAACTGTGAATGGGTGGGGGCATATCCGCCAAGCCTCACTTCAATCTTGTCTAAAATATTTTAGTGTGGATCAAGAGGCATGTAGGTGCAGAAATAAATGAGAACCCTCATAAAACAATTGCATAAGGAAACAAATGTATGACTGATCTCGCCCTCGATAGGGGTGAGTAAAGGAACATGGGTTTATAAGGGTGTGCAGTGTGTACCACTACCTACCCTCATGAATCATACCAGAATGTTCAGGTATCGATCAGTAACGCTGGGTAAATTGGTAGGTATTCAACCCCATTAACAGGTTATAACTTAGAAGATGAAGGGACATCCCATATAGATGTGCCATATGGTTGAGGATAAAGTAGGAAAATAAGAGGGGGGGGGTGAAAGAAGGAGGTGCGGGTGTGTGCTAGGTTAGGGTTCCAAGAAAGTATATAGGCAACGGGTGAATCTGTGTAGCGCCTGCACCGAGAGGGTCAAACAGAGAAAGAGGAGGGGTAGATAAAGAGGGGGGAGAAGCCTCCCACGACGGTAGTGCCGTTCCTGATTAGGAAATGCTCTCAGCAGGTAGAAGAGCGGTTCATTTACCAAGACAATAGTAATGACTTGTTGAAGTCAGGGGGTAAGAAGTGCTTGACCCAAGGTTGCCATATTTTTTCGTTCTTCTTTATCTTATCATTTTCAATGGCTGTCATTTTAGCACAGATAAGGGCCCTATTTAGTCTGTTTGGCTTCAGCCACAACCAAAGATTGATATTTCCATGCCTTGGCTATGTTTTTTTTGGCCACAGTGGTTAATTGTATGAGTAATCGGAATTGAGTATGGGTGAGCTCAGCTGGTTTAAGAGGGCCGTGGCTGG
Organism: Rana muscosa; assembly: GCA_029206835.1. NCBI lineage: Eukaryota > Metazoa > Chordata > Amphibia > Anura > Ranidae > Rana > Rana muscosa. The sequence continues at coordinate 519,724,884 of CM055122.1, read as the reverse complement.
GTCAGAAAAAATATCGGATTCTAGGGCCCTGGAGGCAATAGCAAAGATGTTCTTCCAGAATTCTAGGGCGACCGGGCATTGCCACCCACCATATGTGTATGTGGGTGCCTGGAGCTGAGCAGCCTCGAAAGTAAGTCCCCGGGTATGATGGGACATATTTTGTATGAGATACCATTGTGCTAGGACTTTATTGTTAGATTCAATTGCTAAGAAATTAGGAGAGGAGGATTTAGTGGCCATCCAGATACCGGAGCAATCTGCAATCTCAAATGTGCACTCCATGTCCTGTGCCCATTTAGTGGTGTAAGATGGCGGTGCATTGTTTGGGATTGCATTTAGTTGTTGACATAAAATTAATATGAGTCCCCTGGTGTGTGGGTCACTCTTGCAAATGCGTTCGAATTGTCATCTGACTCAGCAGAGATCCTGTTCTAAGGAAGGGCATATAGAAATTTTCTATTTTCAGGTAGCAAAAGAGCTCAGATCTAGAGAGTCCATAAGTCTCGCATAGAGTAGGAAACGCATGGATAGAATCTTTAGAGACCAGCTTGTGGAGTCTGAATAGGTTTGCGGTGGACCAGGCTGTGAATGCCACAGGAGATTCCCAAGCTGGATAAAATGCTGGATTTCTGAGGAAGGAAAGTAGGGGGTTATGGGGGATTGAAGATTACGAGTGTCCCACATGGTAAGGGAGTGTTTAGTGACAGGGCTCGAATTGCAAGTTCTGTCTTTCGGTTGGAGCCACAGCATGTTTGCTACAGAGATGGGGTCACAGTCAATAGATTCAACTGCTACCCACAGTGGTGTTTCTTCTGTTGCGTGGTACTTGGGCAGTTGTGCGAGTTGCGCTGCATAATTGTAAGATGAGAAATTTGGGATGCCCAGATCACCGCTCAATTTAGAAAGATAAGAGAGAGTAGATTTAGGGATACAAGGTTTGGTATCATCCCATATGTAGGACATCACTCTGCGTTGTTTATTGGCCTTAAGGTATGATATATACTGGCATTTGCGGATAAGTTTATCGGCAGAGTCAGGAAGGAATAAATTCAAGTCTAGTCAGGCTTTATCTAGACATACATTGGTGATAGCGTTGGGGGTTGACTAAAAAGCTGCATGGCATGCAGTAAAGTTTGCTTCTAATTTTTTTAATACAATTTACCGTCTCGCTTAAGGGATGCTGCCTGTTGGATCAACTTGCCCCGGATGACAGCTTTATGGACTTCCCATAGTGTCAGAGCAGAAATATTGTCTGTAACATTATTAGAGAGTTAGTCTTTGAGAGCCACTTCAATATCTAGATGGTGAGAGGGGTGGGGGAGAGTAGTGTTATGGATACACCAGGACGTATCTTGCGTCCTGGGAATTGGGGAGACTATGGTGGTGCATACTGTACAGTGGTCCGTCCACTAAAGGCGTGATAACTGAAGAAATTATCTTTTGGATCATACTTGTCTAAATACGTGATCAATGCCAGAGAAAGATTTGTGTGGATGAGAGTAATGCGTATAGCGCCTACTAACAGGATTGATTTTACGCCAGGTGTCTACTAGGTTGTGCTTGGTTAGTAGATGTTGGAAAGTCAATTTGAGCTAGAGGGCGGGGATTTATCAAGGAATGGAATAATGGTTTGATTGGAATCCCCGCAAAGAACAACCGTTCTACATTTGTGCTTTTCCACCACTTGGAAAAGATGTAAACTGAAAACTGTCGGGCACTTATTGGGAGCATAGTACGACAAAATCGTGATTGCAGTGACTGAGATATGATCAGTGAGTATGAGATACCTGCCCTCAGGATCAATTGAGGAGAAAGGGTGAATGGCATGGAACGATGAAAACCGATAAGGGTCCCCCTCTCTTTGGTTGTGGCTGAGGCTGTATAGAATTGCGGATATGAGTTACAGAGAAATTTAAGAGTGGAATTATCATTAAAATTAGTTTCTTGTAGGCAGATAACATGAGCCTTTGCAACTGCAAAGGAGCGTAGTGCCTTGGTGCACTTGTGGGGAATATCGAAGCCTTGAACATTCAAGGAAAGGATGTTTATGGGGTCCATAGTAGTTCCAGGACAGTCATGGAAATGTCGAAGACAAATCCTAAGGAGAGAACTGCATCAACTGTGGGAAGCGAGAGAAGAGGGGAGAAAAGGACAGAACAGGAGAGAACAAAAAATAATCCAACAACCCTTTTATGTGCCAGAAACATTATTGAACAATAGAATAACAGCAGGGTGTCGGAGCGTCTCAGGGAAGCATTAAGCGAGACAGGCTGAACAGGCCTAGTTGAACTCAAGCAGGACGATCTCTGAAAGATGGCAACTGATGGAAGCCAAAGTTTGTGGAAAGGAATATTCAAGACTGTCACAGAAGAGTTCCATCGGCTTGTGGGGACGGTAAAAGAGATTTGTTGTAACCAATCAGAACGGTGAGATGAGGTCAGTTCGTCGAGTCCTCGTTGGATGTTGCAGGGTTATCGAAACGACCATGTTTGTAAAGATTTTGGCATGTGTGATCCATTCGGTCCTTGCCGGCCGACTCCTGTTTTTGTGGGGAGCGCCAGGCCGATCGCCTGTGCGATGCATCTCTGTGTGGTGTATGACCCAGAAGGCCCAAGTCCATCAGGGCTGTCTGCAACTCCTCGGCCATGCAGCACACATATTTGGTTTCTAGGTGCGTGAAGCGTACCGAGAACGGAAATCCCAAGTGGTATGCAATCTGATTGCGTTGAAGCACCTGCAGGTGAGGTTAGGTGCTCAAAGAGCTGGTAAGTATGACCTTGGAAGGACAGGGAATCTTTGCCCCTGGCTGCTGCAAGGAGCTGTTCCTTGGTGCGATAGTAGTGGAAGTTGGCTATAATGTCCCATGGTGGGCCATTGGTTTTGCGTGAAGATAGGGCCCTGTGTACTCTATCCATTTCCAATCTTTCCATGGGGGTGGCAGGTTGTAGCTCCTGAAACAGGGCTATCATGGTAGCTTGCAGATCAAGCACCGTCTCAGGAATCCCCCTAATTTGCAGATTAGATCGACGGTCTCTATTCTCCTAGTCTTCCAGGTAGAGGCATAGCTTGAAGCTTGTGGGCCCTGATGCAAAAGTTGACCTGGGCCACCCACCTCTTCCTCCATGCGTGCAGATACACCCACCGCACGCCAAGATACTCAAAGTGGCTTAAGAGTTTTGAGTTGCCAGAATTCCTCCTTCCATCAAAAGATAGGGATCACTACTGGAGAATCAAATGACAGGGATTACCACTGGAGAATCAGAGGACAGGGACCTCAGGCAGGTCACTTGGGAGAGCTCCTTTCCCATCACTGTATACAGCTCCTCCCCCCCACGCTACACAGGGCTGAATTTGCATTCCTTTAAACACAGTCTGTCAGAATTCACAGGGTGTATCTGGCTTTTATGTTGCCATTATAGCCTGTGAAATTCAGTGTAGTTGCAGTAGGCAGATACACCCTGTGCAGATCATGGCTGACTGGCTGTGTTGTAAAGGAATGTAATTTCAGTCCTGCAGAGGAGTAGCAGTATAGAGTGCAATTGGGAACAGAGCTCAGCAGCCGGGCATGGCATTCAGGGCAGAGGGGGTGGTCAGGGGGCTTTTTTGGGGGTTGAAACTTGGATATGGGGGGCAAAACCATGTGACACAAAATATGAAGCCTGCAGCCCCTCAGGGGTCCCTCAGGAGGTGTTGAGGGATTTGTTTTAGAAATTTCTGAAGGTTTCTCTGTCAATGTTAGCAGATGTTGGGGGAAGGTCACCTCCCGGAGGTGTGTGTCTTTTCCCCAGTTGTCAGGGAAGTGGGGTAAGCGGACATCCCCGGGTGGGGGAGTACAGAGAATCCCAGCTGGTAACTAGAAGACACTAAGCGGTGTCTTACCTCACCAGTGACATCGGTCCCATCATGGCTACAGGATGGCACTCTCCTCCTCTTAACTCGCTGAGCTCGGTTACCATTCCATGTTGCCAGCACACAGCACAGACACTTCCCCATCCTGAGCTGTTCTCATTCCATGCTCCTCTCCATTCAGGAAATGGCTCACACCTTCTCCCCAGCCAATGAGAACAGAGGGGTATGGAATGCAAAGTTGAAGCCCAGTACTGGAGCGTGGCTGTGGAGCCCTAGGGCAGATCAAAGCTGGACTTTGTGGAGGATATGATATGACATGACATGGAGGCTGCAGGGGCCCCTTGGAGCTAGGGGCAGGGTTGCAATTGTGACCCCTGCAACCCCTTATGCTACGCCCATGCTTCCAGGCTAGACTGCAGTACCAAATTCTTCTCTTTAAGATTCTCAAATTTAGCAGTGTAAAGCTGTGTGTGATTCTCTATCTCATCCACTCTCACTTCCAGCTCTGCTGTTCTTTGTCCCAGCTCCCTGATCTCATGTGTTAGCTTGACAGTGATATGATCTGATCTCTGCTTAAGTGCTTTTTTCTGTAGCATCCGTTCAAACTGTTTAAACATACTGGATTGTATCACTGACTAAGAGCTGCCTGTTTCTGAATCGGACTCACCGGCATTGTCCTGTGGCTTCAGGCTGTGTAGCTGTGATTTGGCAGAGCGTGGTGTGCTGGGCTGTGAAGAAGTTGTCGGCACCATCTTTAAAGATGGCCGGGTCAGAGCGTCATTGATGTTCCCTGCCTTGTATTCTGCTTTGGAGCCTCCGAGGACCATGGCTGCAGGAGCGGAGGTCTCTGTGTGTCAGCGGGTGGCCGCGGGCGTTGTTCAGGGAGCCAATGCTGCGTGTGTAACTCCGGTGGTTCTCCCTGGAGCGGAGTTCTAAGCCTGCTTTACCACTCGGTCAGGCTCCGTGCATGCGCCTCCCCGTGTAAGCCATTGTATTTTAAGATGGTACTGCTCTTACTTTGCTGGCTTTTTAATATTTTAGTTATTGCATTTGATTCGCAGTTTGATATTTTTCTGAAAAAAAAAACATATCTGCAATGAAGAAAGGTGTTTTGTCATGCAATCCAAAAAGAATATACATCTCCCCTTTGTGACGGTATGCAAGGTGAGATACATGACAATCACTACATTTCACCTCGTATTCGGTCCATTGTAAGGGACTGAACGGGAATCCGGTCCGGTTTTTCCAGCCTCCGTGGCAGGCTGGGTTCCGGTCCTGATGTTCTGGTCCACCTGAGTCCACATTAAGGTGGAAGTTAAAAGACCAGGAAGAGAACACAGCAGGGCTCTGGCCTGAGACTCAGAGGGGAACCTGAGTCAGAGGAGCTCAGTTTGTTGGATTGGAAAAGAAAGGTTTGCTTCAACTTGTGTTTTGTGGGTGACGGGCACCAGCCCCTCACCATATAGAGAGCGGTTACTGTTTAGTTTAGTACCGGATGGCAAGGATTTGATTTACTGTTTTGTTTATTTTGTATGACTATTGCAAACCACTTGTAAATAAAGCTGGCAATACGCCAGGTTTTAAAGAAACTGCCTGTACGCTGACCTTCATTCTGAGAAAAAGGTGATCCCCACGAGCTAATCTCCCACACGTGGTTGATTCAGCGGGCACTTTTCTGAAGATGGAGGAAATGATAAAGGCCCTGCTACAGGCCAATGCAGCTCAGCGAGAAACCAACCGCCAAGTCGCAGAGGCCGCTGCAGCACAACAGGCGGCCCAGCAGGAGATGAACCGGCAGTTCGCAGAGGCTCTGGTGGAACTGAAAAAGGGGTCTGCACCTCCTGTGCCAGTTGAAGCAAAGATAATACGTGCATCCTACCACCTACAAAAAATGACATCTGCTGATGATGTTGAGGCATACCTTGCGACTTTTGAGAGAGTTGCTGTCCGCGAAGGATGGCTAAAAGAGCAGTGGGCGGGTCTCTTGGCCCCATTTCTAACAGGAGAACCCCAAAAGGCCTATTTTGACCTAGAACCCCATAAGGCCCAGGACTATGAGACTCTAAAGACAGAGATACTCGCACGCTTGGGTGTCACCATGGCAATCCGGGCCCAGCGGGTGCATCAGTGGTCCTACTCCAGCAACAAGCCACCCCGTTCACAAATGTTTGACCTGGTCCACCTTACCAAGAAGTGGTTGCAGCCAGAGACCTTGACAGGCCAGCAGATCGTGGAGCGTGTGGAAATGGACCGGTATCTGCGTGCGCTTCCTGCTGCTCTGAGAAAGTGGGTCGGACAGGGCGACCCCAAAACTGCAGTCCAACTGGTCGACCTAGTGGAGAGGTACAGTGCTAGTGAGGACTTGGTGAATACATCTACGCCCCACTTCGGTGTGTCTAGGGGTGCAAAATCTCCCGGCGGTTTGGGTAAGACTGTTCCGCGGTCCAAGAGCTTGGGGAGATTTGATAAGACTGTTGTTCCAACTGATGAGTGTCAAACTCTGCTGTAAACCGCTTCTAACCTCTAGAGCCTAGGCTAGACCTTGGGTGTATGGAGGCTCTCTCATCGATCGGGTAATCAAGACACACACACAACTTATAGTGAATCCCAATTACACTGGTTTATTGACTACAAGCTTATTTTGTACAAGACGAGGGGAACCGCCCCTGGTTAAACCCACCAAGGAACAGTTCCTTTATTATACAAATTGCATATTAACAGGTTACACAAGCTAAACTGCCCAGAGATAGCAGAAGGCAAGTTATCTAAATAGAACTCACTGCAAAATCAGGCTGTTTAGCCAGATCCTGAAACATGGGACACTTCTTTAAGGAAGTAGCCTAACCACAAGTCATACATATCCTGTCATTCTGACTCGACTGTGTAAGTGACATATAGCAAGAAGAACATTCTATACCTTGCTACAATAACAAGTCTTAAAGAATAACTCTAAAGGTGAAATAACAAGTCTTAAATAATAACTCTAAAGGTGAAATACACTAGGGATAACCTTACAATCCCTCCTTTGATCATGCATACAGAATGTATGTGTTGATCACTCACTATACCATTTTTGCTTTAGGGCAATCATTGACATTCCAAGTGCAGGGTCTCTTCTTTTTGCCCTTAAGCTAGTTATTTTCCCAAGTGCACAAACCACTAATTTGAAAACTAAATACAAAACAAGGATAAAAACCAATATCATTACAATGGTCATTACGATATCTTTCAACCAGGAAAAAATTCCATTGAGGCCAAAACCTCCTTCTCCAAAGGGGCTCCATGTCTTAGCAATGTCCCTTGCTTCTTGTTGTAATTTATTTACCTATTTTCTATGTTGGGAAATTACATCATAGTAATCGGGCACCTCAATAGATGTGTTGTGAACCCAAGTGCAGCACTCATAGTCCTCCGTAACCTCACATAGGCCCGTGAGTGCAGCACTCATACTTTCAATGGCAAGGTCTAATTGTTTCCTTATTGCTCTAGTTTCAATATTTTATTTGGTAATATCATCAGAATTTTTTTCCATTACCTCATCAATAATACCCGTGTAATCATTTAGCCTTTTCATTAAATCTATTCCCCAACCTGTACTGGAAGGGAACCAGACCCAGACCATATCCTTTTCGAGGAATAACTCTCTTTTGGTACAATGTTTAAGGGGATACCTAGGGTGAAGGCTAGCTTTTAGAATGTGTCCTCCCCCTTGTCTCCCAATATTCCCATTACAAGGACTAGGGCCGCTAGATAACACCATCCCTGGGATTCTAAAGAGATCCAGGGGTAACACCCCTCTTTGCAACATACATATGTGTTGTTACCAAGAGCTAAAGGTAGTTTCTGAAAGACTTTCCTTACCTTATGGGACATGCTGGAAAATGAAATAATTGACAGTAGTTGTCCTAATTTAGAGGTGGAACTGGTATTCAGGAATGTCAGTAAGGTCTGGTGTGTGATAGAAAGAGATGTTTGAGTCTAGGATATTTGTGGATGTGGTTGAAAAGTTAAGTATAGTGTGTTGACAGGCTTGGGCCCCCCTGGTGGAGTTCCCTAATTTAAAACACCAATCCGGGGCGTAACTTCTACCTATGGTCTGGAAGACAAGGGTGGTATTTGGGAACTTTCTAGTGACATTTGTAAGGTGTATAGGTGGTGTACCCTTCAGGAGAGGAGTGAAGTTCAACGGTACAGCCATTAAGGGAATTCTAGTGGACCCAGGGTGGAGCTTGCTACATATCCAGCATTTGTCATATCCTGATCTCTGGGCATAAGCATACTTAAATTTTAGCAACAACATTTTGTCAGAAAAGCTTTCATCAGTTTCTCGTTTTGGTCTAATATGACTGAATAACCATGTTGGATCCCTGCTTACTTCGCATGACTCTGACCAATAATATCCTATAATGATTAAGGAAAAAATAAATATTGACACCAAAAATGAGTATAAGAAAAGTTTGCCTGAGGAAACTCCTTCTTTCAGATTATCAGTCTCTATTGGGGCAGTGGGGTTGAGTCCTGGGGGTTCAATGTTGGCTCCTGGTTCGCCGAAGGGGGTGGATCCGGAGTCTGGGGCTTCGTTGGAGCCTTCTTTATTCTTGATGCATGAATCCATTGATGGCTGTAGGAAGTGAGGATTGCAATTCTTGAAGTCTTCTCTACTTCATATGGTCCTATGTAGACCGGTCCTATGTGCTTCCGGACAGCCAGCTCTTTGATCAGCACCTGATCTCCCGGGATGAATCCGTGTGTCGGATCTGTTGGAAGAGGAGGAAACATGACAGCCACATTGTCATAGATTTTGCTAAGGCTACTTACCAGATGTTGCACGTACTCTTCCTGTAAAGAATAAATATCAGGTTCACCTGTTCCCCATTTCACCTTAGCCATTGGTCGCCCCATTAATACCTCATAAGGGGAATAACCTGTTCTAGAATGGGGGGTGCTCCTTATTTGGAATAGGACAGCTGGCAAGAAGTCCAGCCAATTAGTTAGAGTACCTTCTGTTGCCTTTTTAAGTTTGTTTTTAATAGTCCTATTCATGCTTTCTACTATTCCTGCACTCTGCGGATGGTAGGGAATGTGGAGCTTCCACTGTATTCCCAGTAATTTTGCAACTTCTTTTGTCAAGGCTGAGGTAAAAGGGGGGCCTTGATCCGACCATATTGTGGTAGGGATTCCAAATCTGCATATCCATTGGTTAACTAATACCCTAGCGGTGATTTTGGCCGTTTCTCCCGTTGTGGGTACTGCTTCCACCCACCCAGAGAATTTATCCACTATCACTAGAAGATATTTCAAATTACCTTTCTGTCTGGGCATGTGTGTAAAATCAATCTGTAGGTCTGAGAGCGGCCCGTTAGGGGGCGGTAAGTGGCCATAAAGACCTTGTCTTTTACCTTGGAAATTGTTTTGTGCACAAGTCAAACATGATTGGACCAGAGTTTCTGCTAATTTAGTTATGCCTGCTGTGTGAAATGTTTGTTTGTACTGTAAAAGCATCGGTTTTGATCCGATATGGCCTGGACCGTGTAGGTATGATAAAAGCAAGGGTGCCGCTGCTGCAGGTATCCCTATAATTCCCTCCTTGGTTGTCCAAAGGCCGTGTGATCTTTGGTCAACCCTTCTTGTGCCCATGACGCTATGTCTGTTGGAGTGGCTTGTGATTGTAATTGTTGGGCTACAAGTGGGAAATTTGGTGATGTGAAGTTCTGGGCAAAGAAAACTGTTGTTGGTCTTGGCTGAGCTTTGGAGGCTGCCTCCTTAGCTGTTTTGTCTGCGAATGCATTGCCTTTTGAAATCATGTCTTTGTCATGTGAATGGCCCCTTACTTTAACAATATTTATTTTGGCCGGGTCATGTACTGCTTGCAAGAGTTTGTCAACTAGCTCCTTATTTGACATGGGTTTGTTATCCGCCGATACAAATTCCCTAGATTGCCATATGCGTCCAAAGTCGTGTGTTACCCCAAAAGCATATCTACTATCTGTGTAAATATTAAATGACTTGTCCTTGAAAAGTTGGCACGCACGAATTAAAGCAATTAGTTCAACTGCCTGTGCAGAGGAAGCTTGCAAAGGATATGCTTCCAAAACCAAATCAGGGAGTTGTACTACGGCATAACCTGTCTGGTAAGTTTTGTCATCAGGTCTTGAACAGCTGCCATCCACAAAAACATGTTCATAATCCTTGTTAGGGAGATCACTGAGATCAGGGTGAGGAAGTGTGGTTTCCAAAAGGAGTTCACCACAATTATGTGCTGTTTGTATCCTGTCATCAGTAAGCCGCAACAGAGAATGTAAGTAGCGGACCTGTGGTGATGTATCAGAGCAACTTTTAATAGTTAAATTTTGTGTATTGAAAAGTATAACCTCATAGCCGCTAGATCTCTGTGCTGACATGTGTTGATTTGTCATGTTTTGAAGCAGATGTGTGACAGAGTGAGTGGTATACAGAGTCATGGGGTGTCCTAACACCAGTTTAGATGCATCTTTTACTGCCATAGCCGAGGCTGCCAGAGACTGCAGGAAGCCCGGCATGCCCTGTACCTGTACTGGAAGGACTTTTGAGAAGAAGGAGACTGGCCTCTGGCTTGTGCCATGTTCTTAGGCCAGAACCGCTGCATATGTTCTACCCGTTACTACACAGTACAGGGAAAAATCCTTTCTGTGATCTATTAGACCCAGTGCATGTGCCTGCTGTAGAGACTTAATCAAACCCCTGAAAGCATTGAGCATGTCCTCTGACCATTCCACTAGCTTTGGGGCAGTGATCAATATGGCCTTCCGCAGGACCGAATCATAATGGGAACAATTGGGAATCCATTGCCTTATGTAGACTATAGACCCTAGAAATGACAGTAGTGCTGCTTTGTCCTTGGGTGGGCTTAGGCTAGTGAGGGCTGTGACTCGGGACGGTGACACCAAGCGCTTGTTACTTTGGATTATACACCCCAAGTACTCCACTTCTTGCCTGCACCACTGGATCTTTCTCCTGGACGCCAAGTGGCCCTTAGCAGCTAAGTGGGTCAAAAGGTTCCCTGAGTCTGCCTCGCATTGGCCCTTCTCTTTACTGCATAACAATAGGTCATCTACATATTGGAGCAAAGTGGACCCTCGTGGAGGCACCCAATTGGTCAGTGTTTGATTCAGGACCATGGAATATGCCGCAGGACTGTCCACAAAGCCTTGTGGAAGACGAGTCCAGGTAAGCTGGCCCGTCTCCTGGGAAGTACCCCAGGTGAAAGCAAACATGCTCTGGGACTCTTGGTTCACCGGAACACTAAAAAAGGCGTTCGACAGGTCAACTACAGTATACCAGCTGGAATCTGGGGTTATTGAGGTAAAAATTTAGCTTATATCTGACACCAATGGTGGCAGAGGGATAATAGCTTTATTTACCATTCTCAAATCCTGGACCAGTCTCCAAGTTCCATCGGCCTTCCGTACCGGATTAATGGGGGTGTTCCAAGGACTGATTGTGGGAACTAAAATGCCTCCCTGCAGATATTCATCTATCTGACCCTGTATACCATCTCTTTTGTCTTGTGCAATAGGATATTGTTTTTGGAAACGTGGTAAGGTGTCAGGTTTAAGTGAGGGGACATACGGTGTGCAATTTAACAAGCCCACAGAGGACTTGCTTTTTGCCCAGATCGGGTGATTTTCCAAATGTGCAGGTATGAGCATAAAATAAACTTGGAGATCCCTCCATTTGGGGTTAGCTAGATCACATTTTGGGGACTGCGCTGTTAGACTGCCATCTGCATTGAATTTGATACAGATGTGTAATACTGACATCAGATCCCGTCCCATCAGGGGAAGGGGACAGCTGGTTAAAACAGCAAAACTCATGCGTGCCAAAATCTCATCATTCATTGTACTGACTTCCAATAAGGGGGTAATATGATGACTAACTTGTTTCCCATTTATTCCCACTGAACTGCCCTGGGAGCATTCGGGGGTCACGAATTTGTGGTCATTGAGACAACTTGAGTCGCCCCCATGTCCACGAGAAATTCTACCCTTCTTCCTGACACCTTTAAACTAACCTGAGAGAGAGCTTTCCAGGATGAGGAAGTGAAATGCATAACAAGGGCTGGGATCCGTTCAGGGCACCCCTACTGGGTATTTTGGCCCCAACTCTGGCCAGGCCAATTCATTTGGACTGGTGGGGGTCCTTGGATTGGAGCTAAGGGCCGGGGCTGATTATATTGAGGGGGTGGGTTGTATGAATGTGGTGTGTTACATTGCTGGCGGGCTGAAAATCCTGTCTTCCCTGTCCTCTACCCCTTCCATAACCTCCTCGTCTTGGGAATCCCCTATTTGCATCTCTTCTCCTTGGGCATTCGAATTTCCAATGGGAGAGATCCCCACAATTGAAACATCCTTGGTGCTGCTGGGCATATGGGGGCTGTGGGTATTGGGCAGGTGCATGCTGATAGGGTAATTGAGCAGCGGCTAGATTTACCTGAGGCTCTTCATTCCCCGGTATTGCGGGGAATAGTCCTCCCTTTGTGCCAAATGCACCTGAAGCTGCTCTTTTTTGAACATCTTCCATGAACTGTTGCTTTGTCTGTGTCATCCATTCTGAATTAATTAGTTTAAGAAGTTGTGTGGTTTTTGGGTCCCCATTATTCATAGCAGTAGTAGTAAACAACTGATCACTAGCCGGCACTGTTCAGGCCCGACAAATCATATAATTTTGATACTCTGTGTAGGAAAGTCAGGAAATCTTCCCCAGGGGTTTGTTTGCAATTAATTAATGAATAGACACCCGTTTTTCCCCTGTATGCTGTCAACCAAGCTTTCGCTACAGTATTCCAAAATGTTTCCCACCCCGCGGATTCTTTATTAGGCTTGGCTTCTTTGAAAATTTTACCAATATCTATTTTAGCTGTGGAATTTGGGTCCACTGCTTGGATAATGATGGTTATGTCATCTACACTCATTCTACACCCGCTGCAATATCTCCGGAGAAATGTAACAGCTTTGGTTGGGCTTTTCTTTGGTTTTGGACAGTTAGTTCTAATGTCCTGGACTGTGCCTATGGGCAACGGTATCTGTATATCCTCACCCCCTACAGTAATGAGTGGGAATTTTAAAAGCTTGTCTCCTGAAGCTTCCAGGGCTTCTGCTAATTCTTGATCTGCTAAAATCTGCTTAGCCTTTTTTTCTTGTTGTTTCAGTACGGCAACATCTAAGGTGGATTTGGCTTTTTGTGTCTCCTCTCTCTCTCTTAGCTCTTCTACATACTTTCTAAGGGACTCAAGCTCATCCCAAGTTGTTGGGGTTCCCGAGGGTCTAGTACTCGCCTTCCAGTCTACCTGCTCTGTCCCTTCTGTATCACTATCCTGTTCAGTACCTTGCCTAGCTGTCTTTTTTTGTTTCTTCTGTCTGTCACTTTCTAGTTTCTCCAGCCATGCTATTTCCTGTAGCAACCCTTCTTTTTCTTCCTCTTCTTCCTTTGCCGTTTGCCTTTGTTTCTCATACCATGCTGTATCCCATTCCCTTCTTATTCTAGCTTCCTTTTCTGCCTGAGCCTTTTGTCTGTGTAGGGTATGGACTAGAACAGCTGTATTAGCAGTGTCTAGGGAGGGGTACAATTTTGCGGGGGTGGTTGGCATAGGGGTTTTATCTTCTTTTAAAAATACATATGGTGGAGGTGCTCTGGGCAGAGGAGTAGACGGGGGTAGCAGGGATGGCTTATCTGCTTCCCTTGGTTTAAATTTCTTTTTATATTCTTTCATCGCTTTTTCCCATATCTTCATACATTTTTTCATATAATCTTTATCCCAATCACCCGGCGGATAGTTATACTGATTATGTGTGCCACAGATTTTCTGTATTTCTACCCAGTCATCTTCTGAACAGGGACCTGCAGGACTTAGACCACTAATCTGTAGCTGTTGGGCTCTGCAGCACACATTTTGCCAAAATGGATCAGTATAACTCGGCCCTCGGGTACCTTTTACAAAATCAACAGGGGAAGGCTGACACTGCTCACCTTCAGGGTCATTCTTCCCTAATTTATTCCCCATTATGCCAAATAGAGGGCTTTATAACCACAAATGGCTACTGATTTAGGTCACACTGTATAACCTTCCCTACCTCTTCTACAGACTGAGGCGAGTCCCCGCGGAGTTAGCCCTTCAAAGAATCTACCGTTTTGGTTGTGGTTATGTATATTAAATCTCAGGACCCAGAACTTAGGGGTGCCTGGAGATTGGATTGTAAAATAAGGACCTTTGCCAATTCTTTCCTTATATCCTCCGGGGACCGTAGCCACCAATGTTGGCACTTGCCCACGGAATATAAACAGAAAACCTGTTAAACAGTCTGGACAATTTTGAGGCATCTATTTGGCACAAATATATATATATATATATATATATATATATATATATATATATAAAATAATATATAAACAAAAATCTTATCCTAAAATAACAATCAGTCTTTAAATTGTATCAACCATATGAAAGTATAAACAAGCAAAGAAAATACAATAACAATCAGACTTAAAATTGTATGAACCACATGAAAGTATAAACAAGCAAAGAAAATACAAATTATTTCATAAAATTCAATTGTTAATTTAAGCAAGCTTGCAGTTACCAATTTAAACCTTTAGAGATCCACACACCCGTCCTTTCTAAAATGAGGAGCACATTTGTGCTACCCCAAAATGTCCTATAAACCTGTCCGGCCAACCTAGCGGGACTTCTTTAACCTATAATCCACTTTAAATTAAACATGCACGCTTACAATTATTCCCAGGGAGGCCACCCTAGCATCCCTCGAGAAAGTTCTTAACTTAAACTACAAAAGTTCCACATACCTGTCAAACGATTGACCCAACTCCTGGTACCACCTGTCAAACTCCGCTGTAAACCGCTTCTAACCTCTAGAGCCTAGGCTGGACCTTGGGTGTATGGAGGCTCTCTCATCGATCGGGTAATCAAGACACACACACAACTTATGGTGAATCCCAATTACACTGGTTTATTGACTACAAGCTTATTTTGTACAATACAAGACGAGGGGAACCGCCCCTGGTTAAACCCACCAAGGAACAGTTCCTTTATTATACAAATTGCATACTAACAGGTTACACAAGCTAAACTGCCCAGAGATAGCAGAAGGCAAGTTACCAGTATCTAAATAGAACTCACTGCAAAATCCAGCCGTTGAGCCAGATCCTAAAACATGGGACACTTCTTTAAGGAAGTAGTAGCCTAACCACAAGTCATACATATCCTGTCATTCTGACTCAACTGTGTAAGTGACATATAGCAAGAAGAACATTCTATACCTTTCTACAATAACAAGTCTTAAAGAATAACTCTAAAGGTGAAATAACAAGTCTTAAAGAATGTGTATAAAAGGTAGTGCTGAGCAAATGAATATAAATATATAGTTAAAAGGAAAAAAAATAATATAATATATATAAAACCCACTTTAGTGTACTAACTGTACTAAAAAAGTATTGCACAATGTAATCCTGAACAAAAAATGCAAAGTGCAGGGTATGTGACACTCAATAAATATAAATCTTAAAAAACTTTAGTGTACTTGTAGTGCTAATAAAAATAAAAACTTTTTATAAGAACAATCCAACAAAAAATCATATAAATAATGTCAGCAAATGCTGAAGTGATGATAAAGTGCAGCTATGCAAAAAAGATTGTGACAACCAACTCAAAATGAACAAAGTGATTTTCTATCAGCAAATGCTGAAATAATAAACGACAAAAAAGTTGCAAATCATGCAAATATGTGACAAACACAAATATAATCATAAATATAATCAAATTGTTGTGCAAACATGCAAAATCCAGGGAAAAAAGGGGGATTGATGTCTTGGGAGTATAGTGATCGTGCAAAGTTTATAGTGCGTTTTTTTTCGTCCAAGCAGAGATATATAGAGTGCTGATTAAAGTGATGGTTCCTTTGTGACTTCCTGTGCTGTATATATCCCACTATTAGAGTAATTGGGTGGCCCCTTACCTCACTGCTGTGAGGTTACAGCATGTGTGTTAATCCTGTGTGGGTCCTGATGTTTTTGCTTCAATGGAGCCTTGAAACCTGGGAATGTGGGTTCTCGGTGTGTTAACCGTCTATCCAGGGGGTGTGTGGGGTCTCCGATTTTTTGAAATATGAATTGCCAGGGAAAAAATAGAGGAATCCCAATAGTATAGTATCGTTTTTAAAAAAGTGTATAGCTTTATTTAAAATATTCGTACTCACATTTAAAAGAAAGACAAGTACATATAATAATACGAGCGCCGAGCTCGTCCTCGTCACTTCCAGAGCCTGTTTGAATCCCTTGCGTCCCTACGCGTATCGTCAATCACGTGACTTCACGTGACTGGGGGTAGAGCATATAAGATGTTTTCTTTGCCATACATTAGGGCATATTGCTGCAAACTGTCCTATAAATGATGAACCTATGCAATGCGACCATGCTTATATGAAAAGACGCATTTCTTTGTTTGCACAGGTCGCATGTACTGCATCATGTCAGAGTCGCATTGAAAAACAGATGTGTGTTATTTCAGTGGATGGAAAGCCACTGAGAGCCCTGCTAGACTCTGGTAGTGTGGTGACCCTAGTCAGGAGTGATTGTTTGAACCCCACAAAACGACACCCCAGTACTATTGGGGTAATTTGCATCCATGTGGACACTCGAGACTACCAGACAGCAGTGGTTGAGGTTGATACCCCCGGGGGCAGTGTAACACATTCAGTAGGGGTGGTACCTTCACTGCTTCACAAAGCTTTAGTGGGAAGAGATTTTCCCCATTTATGGAATTTATGGGAGAGCAAAGGGAGGCTGGTAGATAGCGCTCCCCCTGCTGGGGAAGCACAGGAACTCTCACCAGACCCTTTTTGCCAAAGGGAAGGGGATGCTGTTGGTGGGATCGAGGAAGCCGGAGATCCTCTTCCTTTCAATGTCATGGCTGGGGAGCCGGAGGACCTGGAAGCTAGCTCCCAGCCTGAGGGTAACGAACAGGAGAACCCCTCTGACCCTGATATTGAGAGTAGCCAAAATGTGGTACCCGATTTAGAGGTCAGGAGAGAGGATTTCTGTACCGAGCAACTACGAGAGGCCACCCTCATGAGAGCCAGAGAAAACGTTAAGATGTTGGATGGGGAACCGGTGGATCCTAATTGGGTGGTGTCTTTCCCCTACATGGCAATTAAAAACAATTTATTGTATCGAGTGATAAAACATGGAGAGGACGAGGTAGAACAGCTACTAGTTCCCAAACCCTTCCGCAGGGTGGTGCTAGACCTGGCCCATAGTCATGTAATGGGGGGCATCTTGGTGTTGAAAAAAACAGGGAGAGAATCGCCCAGAGATTTTTCTGGCCCGGATTGCATGCAGATGTCAAGGAGTACTGGGAATCGTGTCCCAAGTGCCAAATGTCGGCACCGTCACCCCATTTTCGCAGCCCCCTTGTTCCTCTGCCAATTATCAAGGTCCCCTTTGAGAGGATTGGCATGGACCTGGTGGGGCCGGTTGTGAAATCTGCCAGCGGTCACCAGCATATTCTGGTGATTTTGGACTATGCGACTCTCTATCCTGAGGCCATACCCTTGCGCAATACCTCTGCTAAGGCTATCGCCAAGGAATTGGTCCATGTCTTTAGTCAACTGGGGATTCCAAAAGAGATCTTAACCGATCAGGGCACCCCCTTTATATCCAAGGTTACCAAGGAGCTTTGTAAGTTATACAAAATCTCCCATCTCCGTACCTCTGTCTACCACCCCCAAACGGATGGTCTGGTCGAAAGATTTAATAAAACTTTGAAAAGTATGCCGAAAAAGGTGGTCGACAAAGATGGGAGAAACTGGGATTTTTTGTTGCCATATCTAATGTTTGCAATACGTGAGGTTCCACAGGCTATTCCCCCTTTGAACTCTTGTATGGTAGGCATCCCAGGGGGCTACTAGATGTTGCCAAAGAAACATGGGAAGGTGAGGCAACCCCATATAGAAGCATCATAGAGCATGTCTCCTTGATGCAGGATCGAATCGCAGCTGTCCTACCCCTGGTGCGAGAACATATGGAGCGAGCCCCAGAGGCCCAAAGGAGGGTCTATGACCGAAGTGCCAGGGTCCATACTTTCAGCCCTGGGGACAGAGTGTTGGTATTGGTTCACACAGTGGAAAGTAAGTTTTTAGCCAAGTGGCAGGGTCCCTTCGAGGTTGTCGAAAGGGTGGGGGAGGTAAACTACAAAGTCTACCAGCCAGGGAAAAGGAAACCACACCAAATTTACCATGTGAATCTCTTAAAACCCTGGAAGGACTGAGAGACTTTACTGGCCACGTCCCCGCCTCCAACCGACCGGGTTCCCGTGACACCTGACGTTCCCATCACGGATACCCTGTCCGTGGCACAACAAAGTGACGTTATGGCGTTTGTGCATAAAAATAGAGACTTTTTCTCCACCTTACCCAGACTGACCAACATGATCCAACATGACATAGTGACGGAACCAGGGGTTCGGGTAAATGTGAAGCTGTATAGAATCCCAGAGGCCAGGCGTGAGGCAGTCGCAAAAGAAATTAAAAACATGTTGGAGTTAGATGTGATAGAAGAGTCCCACAGTGAGTGGTTGAGCCCCATAGTACTGGTCCCAAAACCTGATGGCGCTATCAGGTTTTGTAATGACTTTTGGAAACTCAACAGTGTGTCCAAGTTCGATGCATACTTAATGCCCCGGGTTGATGAACTTGTGGACAGGTTGGGACAGGCTCGCTATATAACGACCCTAGACCTAACAAAAGGCTATTTGCAAATACCGCTAACTGAATCGGCCAAGGAGAAGACTGCCTTTTCCACTCCTGAGGGCTTGTTTCAGTATAAGCGGATGCCTTTTGGTCTGCATGGGGCCCCTGCATCATTCCAACGTATGATGGACAAAAATTTGAGACCACATCGCTCGTATGCGGCTGCTTATTTGGACGATGTGGTCATCCACAGCCCAGATTGGGAATCGCACTTGCCACGGGTACAGGCGGTGGTAGATTCCTTTAGGGAAGCAGGCCTCATGGCTAACCCAAAGAAGTGTGCCATAGGCCTAGAGGAGGCCAAGTATCTTGGCTACGTTATTGGCTGGGGACTTGTCAAGCCTCAGACCAATAAGATTAAGGCAATTCAAAAATGGCCCCAACCCGTAAACAAGAAACAAGTTTGGGCCTTCCTAGGCATTACAGGGTATTACCGACGGTTTATACCTGACTTTGCCACCATTGCCGTCCCTCTGACTGACCTGACAAAGGGCAGAGGGTCTGTCATGGTCCAATGGAACCCTGAGGCTGAGAAGGCGTTTCAGAAATATAAAACAGGCCCTTTGTGCACTACCGGTGCTGGTGACCTCGGACTTCACAAAGGAGTTTGTCGTACAGACAGACACCTCTGAGGTGGGTCTAGGGGCCGTACTGTCACAGGACAGAAATGGTGAGGAGCACCCAGTTGTATACCTAAGCCGGAAGCTGAACAAGCACGAAAGGAACTATGCTATTGTTGAAAAGGAGTGTCTCGCCATTAAATGGGCCTTAGACTCCCTGAGGTATTATCTACTCGGGAGGTCATTTAGGCTGGTCACTGACCATGCTCCCCTGAAGTGGATGTGTGACAACAGGGAGAAAAATGCCCGTGTGACAAGGTGGTTCCTGGCTTTACAGCCCTTTAAATTCACGGTTGAGAACAGGCCAGGCAAACTCCAGGATAATGTCAATGCCCTCTCCCGCGTGCACTGTATGGCTGGGTCAAGTGCTCAGCCGCAGGGGCTTGAGCAGAGGGGGAGGATATGTGACGGTATGCGAGGTGAGATACATGACAATCGCTACATTTCACCTTGCATTCCGTCCATTGTAGGACTGAACGGGAATCCGGTCTGGTTTTTCCAGCCTCTGTGGCAGGCTGGGTTCCGGTCCTGATGTTCTGGTCCACCTGAGTCCACACTCAGGTGGAAGTTAAAAGACCAGGAAGAGAACACAGCAGGGCTCTGGCCTGAGACTCAGAGGGGAACCTGAGTCAGAGGAGCTCTGTTTTTGGATTGGAAAAGAAAGGTTTGCTTCACCTTGTGTTTTGTGGGTGACGGGCACCAGCCCCTCACCGTATAGAGAGCGGTTACTGTTTAGTTTAGCGCCGGACGGCAATGATTTGATTTAGAGCCCATTCACACAGGGGCAACACGACTTCCAGCGCGATTTTATGAGGCAACTCAGACACGACTTGAGAATGAATCACAGCGCGACCTGGAGCTATTTACAAGGCAACTCCAAGTTGCCTGCAGGACAGGAGACATTCCAGTGGCCAATCAAACAAGAATCAGCTCTGTGGGAGGGAGGGGGAGGGAGAGGTTTGCAGGAGAAATGTATGTTTTCTTCCTGGAGAGTTGCTCCTATTAAGACAGTGAGAGGCGACTCCCATTGAAATGAATGGTTACAGGTCGCCTAGGAGTCGGATTGAAGTAGTACAGGGACCTTTTTTGAAGTCGGAGCGACTGCAGTAGTGTGCATAAGGATGGCTCCATTAACTTACATTGATTTCTTAAGCCAGCGCGACCTGAGGCAACTAGGGGCGACCTGGGGCGATTTGGAGTCGGATCCAAAGACGCCCCTGTGTGAATGGGCTCTTACTGTTTTGTTTATTTTGTATGACTATTGCAAACCACTTGTAAATAAAGCTGGCAATACGCCAGGTTTTAAAGAAACTCTCTGTACGCTGACCTTTATTCTGAGAAAAAGGTGATCCCCACAAGCTAATCTCCCACACCTTATATTTGCTAAGAAAATACTGAAAGTACTAAAAAATATACTTTGTAAAGATCCAAAATATAGAGGCACAGATTTGTATTTTTATACACATTACTTACACATTTGAACTTTTAGGTTAATTTTACATAGCCTAGTGCTCAGCATTATGGTATTTTCCTGGCAGTCATTAAAATGTTTAATAAGGATTTATGCTCTCTCTGTTAACATAAAATGACACCTCAAACAATAAAACAGGACACAGCTGTCTTTCTGTTGTAAGTGAAAAACATTGGAAGTAAATCAAGATTCAACTGATGACTGATATAACATATTGTGACTATGAAAGATAGCTGCACTCCAATTTTATTTTTTATTCACTGCACACATTCTATTTCATCAGTATGATAAGAGAAAAGTGATAGCTGATAGAAATCTGTGTCAACAAAAACTAAATTAAAAATATGCCTCTTTGATCTGATAGTATCTTTTTATATAATGCAATTCCTTTCGCTAATGTTCTCTGTTTTACTTCCTAAGGTTATTAAAAAGTGTTCTTGATGTATGAGGAAAGAAATGATGGTAGAAAAAATATTATAAATGAGATCTACTGTCTTTGATAACAACTTTAATTGTGAGTTAAATATAATGAAAAGAAAACTTGAGTGAGAGTGATATTGAGGCTGCCATTCCTGACTTCCTTCAAAGAATACTAGCTGCATGGCTGTCTCTGACAATCATGTTTCTTGACTCAATACTCTGGGTTAAATAAAATAAAAAAAATAAAAACACCGGTGTGTACTAGGCTTTATAAAGTGCTCTACAGATGTGCTTACAAAACTGGGGTTGTACTTTCCCCAACAATTGCAAGCTTTACATTCAGATCCCACAGCGTATGTAGCAGCAATACCAAAACAATTAGAAAAAATAAAAGACCAAATGTTTTCATCTCTGCCAGACCCTAATAAAGATGCCAGACCCTAATGAAGACTAGGCGATTATTAAAAAGACATTCCTGGAGGAGTCTGGAACCTAGGTACAAAGGACCTCTCTGCATTCAACTAATTTCTCTGACCTCTTTAAAGGTAAAGGCAAAAGAGGCATTTTTGTTATTTATTTTTTTCAAGTGTACTCTGGCCTATTGAATATGATGATGAGACAGGAAAACAGTGCCCCAAATAAGTCTAACACATTAAATCAAAAGTATCAAGTGGCTAGGAAATCAGGCTAAATTTCACCCTGAAACCATGATTTTATTGCACTTTACCAATGTTTCTCAACTCCAGTCCTCGAGTACCCCCAACAGGTCATGTTTTCAGGATTTCCCTCAGATGAAATGGCTGTGCTAATTATTAGGGCATTGAAACTGATCAACTCACCTATGCAAAATAATAGCATGAAAACATGACCTGCTGGGGGTACTTGAGGACTGGAGTTGAGAAACATTGCACTATACCACCAATGAAATCCCAGATTACTGAGAAAGTGGAGGATTTGCAGAGCCAAGCCTGCTCTATTGCACAAAATAGTTGGAATATTTTTGGGGGCAATTTGGGTCATGGATGGGATAGGTGGGAACATGGTTTAACCACTTCCATACAGGGCTTTTTATACCACTTCAATACTGGGCCTATTCTGGCACTTCTCTCCTACATGTACAAATCATCATTCTTTTGCTAGAAAATTACTCAGAACCCTGAAACATTATATATATATGTTTTTTTTAGCAGACACCCTAGGAAATAAAATGACGGTCGTTGCAACTTTTTATCTTGCACGGTATTTGCGCAATAATTTTTCAAACGCCTTTTTTGGGGGAAAAAATGGTTTCATGAATTAAAAAATAACAAAACAGTAAAGTTAGCCCAATTTTTTTGTAAAATATGAAAGCTTATGTTACGCCGAGTAAAAATATACCTAACATGTCACGCTTTAAAATTGCGCACACTCATGAAATGGCGCCAAACTTCGGTACTTAAAAATCTCCATAGGCGACGCTTTGAAAATTTTTACAGGTTACCAGGTTAGAGTTACAGAGGAGGTCTAGTGCTAGAATTGTTGCACGCACTCTAACGCATGCGGCGATGCCTCACATGTGTGGTTTGAACGGCGTTTACATATGCGGGCGGGACTTACGTGTGTGTTCGCTTCTAAGCGCGAGCTATTGGGGACGGGCGTTTTAAAAAAATATATATATATATTTTTATTTTCCTTTTTTTTTTAATTTTTACTTTTTTTTTTACACTTTTTTTTTGATCACTTTTATTCCTATTACAAGGAATGTAAACATCCCTTTTAATAGGAATGTGTGTGACAGGTCCTCTTTATGGAGAGATGCGGGGTCAATAAGACCCCACATCTCTCCTCCAGGCTGGAAAGCATGAGATCAGTGACATTTTTTTTTACATTTGAGGACCCGGGCCTGACGTCATCACATCGCGCCCAGGCCTCCGACGATTACAGAGATGACTGGTGACCATCTGGTCACCAGTCATCTCTATGCTCATCACGTGACCCACCACCGGCGCAGACGATTCTCTCCGGGTCCCCGATCGCACGGGAGAGCCCGGAGAAGCACTGGATGGCGGCGGGAGGGGGGGATGTCCCCTCCCGCTGCCTATAAGAACGATCAAGCGGCGGAACCGCCGCTATGATCATTCTTATTGTGCGCAGGATCGCCGGCTGCAGGCATCATTCAGATATCCCCCCTCAAACCCAGGACGTCATATGACGTCCACCCGGAGGGAGAGAGGGTTCCTGCCGGCGTCATTCTGCTATGGTCCGGTATGAAAGGGGTTAGGAAGCATGTTTGTTGTATTCCTCATTTTTGCATATGTCTTATTGTCAAAGGCTTAATTTTTATTTTATTTTTTAAATAACAAACATGTTATACTTGTAGTCAGAGTCTTAATTGAGAACGATAACCCCTAACTTACCAAGACCTGAGGTGTGCCTTGGCCTGGCTGGTCAGTATACCTGAAAAGGGGATGAGGGCTATATAGTCTCAGACTCCTACAAATCCAGGCTGTTCTGCGGCCAGCCTTCTAACTTGTAGTCAGAGTCTTCATTGAGAACGATAACCCCTAACTTACCAAGACCTGAGGTGTGCCTTGGTCTGGCTGGTCAGTATACCTGAAAAGAGGGAAAAAGAAACACCAAGTATGAAATGAAAAGCTCTAATGAAGGTTTGGTAACAATAATCAGTCTAGTAAAGAAGCGAATGCCCGGGATGACTTCAGTATGGGGTTCTGGTATGCATCTGCTGTAAGGGGAGGAACTCCAGCTCCCCCATATACTTAATGACAAAAGAAGGGACCCCCTGCTTGGAAGCTGCGAATGCTGCCCCGATCCTGAACAAATGTCCGGAAAACAGTTTCAGATTTAAGTTTAATCTTGGGATTAAAATCCAGACATGAAAAACAAACTGTTTTGAGGCGAGAGGATACGTGGGAAACGACAGCAAAGTGCTGTCTAGCGGGGCTGCTGTGAAGAGATTGGAGAGGGAGTCAAGCACCTAAATTGGACACCAGTTGCTGTTGGTACTGTAATACTTTACCACAAAGCCCCGGGCATATCTGTCTGTAGCACCCACTACCTTAGGTAGGTGCTAAGTGTAAGGGTTTTTGTGTAAGCTGCCAGCGCAGGTAAATTTAAGCAGGTCTGTTTGTTTTGATCTGGGGGCAGTGTAGTGGTTTAGTGTAGCAGTAGGTGATTGACATGTACTTCAGCTCTTGGGTGTCTCCTCTGTATCCAGGGAAAATGTTCTGGAAAAGGGGCAGGGCAGAGAGCTGCAGTGACATGGGGTGCATGTGAGGAGCTCTAACCAATCCACAACTAGGATTGACAGGGGGCAGGCCTCCTACATATACCCATGGTCAGCCTGCTGGGAGAGGAGTTGTCGGCTGGGTGAACTGGATGATGGAGTGTTAGACTGTCGTGTCTGAGGGAACCTCCTTTCTGTGGGGGTGTGTACCTCAGGTGGGGAGCTCGGGAGACTGGAGGGAGCCTCTCCTTACACGGCCATGGAGAGATGTCCTGGAACAGGAGCTGGAGGAGACAGTTGGTCCGCACGTCCGGAGTAAAGTCATTCAAGAAAGATCCAGGGCAGATGTCGTGAGTGGAAAGCACAGTGGAGAGATCTGAAAGAGACATGCCAGGGGAGCTGGATGTAGAGCCAGAGGGAGAAACTGGGAGTTTTGTGTCAAATCGATGCAGCCATGAGGGCGGGCAGGATTTGCAAGTCAGACTTGCTGGGATCAGTAGTCCATCATTTATTCTTCTCAAGTAAATCGATTGCTATCACAAAGTGTATCAGGTAAATACACTGGGACTTATTCAGAGTGAGGCCTAGTCATGTTCTGATGGCGTGACAGGATTACTAGACTTGGACAGTAGTGTGCTGGAGAAAGAAGTGTTCTGAGGAAAGTCTGTTGAGGTATGTGCTGAGGAAGAAGTGTTCTGAAGTAAAAGTCTGTCAAGTTTAGGTCAGCCATCTTGTTCTGCTGAGAAGTGTGACGTAGTTACTTTAATCTACAAAGTACTCATTTATCCTATGGGCATCACATGTTCCTTTTCCCCAACAAAGTTCAATCCCCTAATAAAAACAACAAAAAAAAAACAAGCAAGAGACTGTTCATTGACTAAGAATTGTGTCTAATGGATGTCTGGCAGCAGGGTGAAATGTGTGGATGCTGTAACACGTAGCAACCCCGCTGGGCCATCGCTATATGTCTATTCCTTTTATTATTAAGTTGTAAAGCATAGTGATCTGTGAACCTAGTAAGACTGTCTTTGACCAGGAAAGGAGCATGGCGGCTAGCCTGAGACACTTCCCCGGGTCTGAGAGACAAAAAAACTAAAATAACTGCCTTGAGCACCAAACTGGGACCTACACTAAAAGGGAAAGATGATAAAATATCTGATATGCCATGGAAAATCTGTCCGGTGACTGGTAGTCGTGACAAATGTGTCTGCCCCTGCATCCTCTGAATACCCCTCAACATGGCCTTGGGAGGATGAGCAGAAAAAATGGATGGACTATCAGGATTCTACAGGGACCTGAAATGCTGAACGCCTGAGAGATACAATTTCATGGTATTAGCGGATAAGGCCAACTCGCTGTGGCAATATGCCGCAAAAGCCCTCACATACTTTACATCTTCAGGGAAACTGCAAGGGTATCATGTCAAGAACTCGTGAAACGTCTTCCAACCCGTGGTATAAGCCTTCAGTGTATTCCTGGATAATGAATTGTTGGCCAAATTGATCACCTGTGTCCATAACCTGACTAGTCCATGATCAGCAGGGAGTGGGGAGGAATCGGCTTGCCCATCAGCTCTGCTTCTGGGATCTGCAAGAAAAATTGCTTGAGATTAAGTCTAGAACACGTCGGCTGCACCATTATAATTCCCACTGATGAATTCTCCCTGGAAATGAAATTTGTATGTCAAACCTAGCCATGTCAACCTGCGCATGAAGGATATGATGAGCAGTGACCCCGATCTGCCTTTATTGACAATTTTGGCTGTGGCCAAATTATCAGTAATGAAAATGACAGTTCCCTGACCAAACAGGTCCCGAAGTGACTGCTGTCTCCAATATTGGGTACATTTCGAACAATGCCGAAGTCTGAGCAACCTTGGGCATGCAAAATACTTCCGGGGGTCAATTGCTGGAAAGCCACTCCCGACCAAAAATGTTCGCAAAACCGACTGACGCAGTAGCGTCTGAAAATACTCTGGGAGACTTGCTCGTTGGTTTTGGAATGAGCATAGAAATGCCATTCCAGTCACACAGGAACTGGTCCCACATGATGAGATTGGCTCGTGCATCAGCTTGTAAGCCAACGACCGAGTCAGAGTACTAATACAGGGGTAGAAGGGCCAGAAACATATAAACAAAAGATCTACCCTGTGGAATGATCCTCATAACATGATTCAGCATCCCCAAGAGCGACTGTAAGTCTCTCTTGGAACAGACTGGGGACCGATAAAAAGATGAATCGTATAGTAACGTTCTCGCCATCTGATGCCATGCCATTGCCAAAGGGCAGGTCTGATGGGAAATAGTTTGAATGCATCAGCAATATCTGCTTTGGATAACCAAGTTCCCCTGCTAATTAGATTATATACATTAGAATATGCTGGATAGCCAAATCCACAGGTGAATGCTTCAGTGAAAATTCCTCCAAGAGAATCAGGGAATTGAGACTAGGAATGTGAGATATATGAGGAGCAGAGATAAATTAAACCAATATTTATTAGAAAACTTGCCACAAACCACCCCAAAGAGGCTGACACTCCACATGCAGAATGGTGGTGAAAGAAATGGACCAATCACAAACCCCTTGGACACTTCTGCCTCCAATAATTCATCAACATCAGGAGCGTGGCTGTCTGCTGTCTGCTGACAATAAATTCCTGCATTCAAAAGACTGGCAGCGTAATGAGGCCTGTGTGAAATACTACCGAAAATCTATCCAGCAGGATTTGTCTGAGGGCCGGGGATGGGTAACTTTCTAAACAAGCCCCTAGCAAAGATACATTGGCGGTCTTTTCAATCCGGCGCGAGGAGAGAAGACATCTCACAGTAAGTGCACCAACACTACACTAACACGTAGGTACACACAGGCACACTTTCACCCCCCAGTCACCCCCAGATCACCCCCAGTACCCCCAGTCACAGTGTCATCATTTGCAGTGTTCATTTTTTAACTTATCACTGCAATCCATGTCATTTGTGACAGTAAACAGTTGCAGGGCAGTTAGGTTTAGGCCCCTTTAGGTCCAGGGTAGCCCCCTAACCCCCCCTAGTAAAGGTTTAACCCCTTGATTGCCCCCCAGGTAACCCTTTCACCCCCTAATGCCAGCATCACTAAGCGATCATTTTTCCGATCGCTGTATTAGTGTCGGTGGTGCCCTAGGTAGCCAGTTATTTATTTTTAGGTACGCCGCAGGTTTTTATAGTGTCTGGTACCCCCATATAATATTTTTAATTGATTGCCCCTAGAGTTAACCCTTTCACCAGTGATCACCATATAAGTGTCACTGGTGACACTGGTTAGCCAGTTAGTTATTTAGTTATTTAGGTTACCCGTCAGGTTTTTATATAGCGTCAGGTACCCCCATATATTACCTAATAAAGGTTTTAACCCCCTGATTGCCCCTAGTTAACCCTTTCACCAGTGATCACCGTATATGTGTTAC
Organism: Rana muscosa; assembly: GCA_029206835.1. Taxonomy (NCBI): domain Eukaryota; kingdom Metazoa; phylum Chordata; class Amphibia; order Anura; family Ranidae; genus Rana; species Rana muscosa. The sequence goes on along the minus strand of CM055122.1, from coordinate 519,697,061 downwards.
GGGTGACGCTGGTTGGTTAGTTTGCTTTTCATAGCATCAGGGCACCCGCCGTATATAACCCAATAAAGGTTTAACCCCCTCATCGCCCGGCGGGTGATATCAATTAGGTTTTAGACTCAGAGAGGGTCTGCGTCACCCCAGGCAGCGTCAGGTTAGTGCCAGTAATGCTAACACCCACGCGCAAAGCATACACCTCCCTTAGTGGTAAAGTATCTGATCAGATCTATACTAGCGTCCCCAGCGGTTTAGGGTTCCCAAAAACGCAGTGTTAGCGGGATCAGCCCAGATGCCTGCTAGCACCTGCATTTAGCCCCTCCGCCCAGCCCAGCCCACCCAAGTGCAGTATCGATCGATCACTGTCACTTACCAAACACAACACACATAACTGCAGCGTTCGCAGAGACAGGCCTGATCCCTGCGATCGCTAACAGTTTTTTTTGAAGCGTTTGATACATATGCTGACAGTCTTTTTTACCTGTGAATCTTACAAGTGTACCACTAAATTTAGAGCCCAAAATGGCAAATCGAAGGTACACTAGTAAAGATGCCTACGAGATTCTGAGCATGACAGATAGTGAAGAGGAGGTCACGTATCTGTCAGATTCAGGCTCAGAATACATTTCCGTAGAAGACAGCGAAGACAGCGGCCCCATGTCAGATAGCACTGACGACGAAGATGAGGTCCCTGCTAAGGTCAGGCGTACCCGATCCCGATGTTCTGATGTTGTTGAGGAGCAAGAACCGCAGGGCTCTCGTATTATGGAGCAGAGTAGTACTAGCGCCGCTATTCCTTCTGGAGAACTGGCAAGCACCAGCGGCCTAGTACAGCCTGGGCGTACATCCAGCACTGCAGTATCACTTGGTGACGTGGCGAGTCCCATAATTGCAGTTCAAGCTGGCGAGCTGGCAAGCACAAGAAGTATCCCGCTGCCACCAAGAAGAAGACAAAGGCAGGCCCGTCATGCCCATAGTGCCCTTCCTGCAGAATTCGCCTATCCCGATTGGGTGCCCAACACTTCTGCAGAACCCGTACTTCCCCCATTCACTGCCCAACCTGGTATTCAGGTGGAAACAGCTGATTTTACGCCGATTGATTTTTATTCGCTTTTTTTCATGGAAGATCTCTATAGATCTATTGTGGACCAGAGTAATTTATATGCTGGTCAATTCATCGCCGCTAGTCCCCAGTTGCCTTCCTTTGCCAGAGATTGGAAACCAATTACGGTTTCCGAATTTAAGACCTTTCTGGGCCTTTCCCTTAACATGGGCACACATAAATTCTTGTCAATGCGCGCCTATTGGTCCACGCGCCCAATTGACCACATGCCCGTGTTCTCTGCCTCCATGCCCAGGTAACGATACGAGCAGATCTTGCGGTTCATGCATTTCAACGACAATGAACTTTGTCGTCCACGTGGAGACCCTGAATACGATCAGCTCTACAAAATTCAGCCCCTCATAAACCACTTCAACGAACGTTTTGCAGCCTTGTTTATTCCCGATCAAGTTGTCTGCGTTGATGAGTCCCTGATTAAATTTTCTGTCCGCTTGTCTTTCAAGCAGTACCTTCCCAGCAAGCGTGCCAGATACGGGGTCAAGCTCTATAAGTTCTGTGACAGGGCAACAGGCTATGTATGGAGCTTTACGGTTTATGAGGGAAAAGATAGTCAGGTAGAGCCGGAGAACTGCCCAGATTACATAGGGAGCGCTGGCAAGATAGTGTGGAACTTGGTGTCACTCTTATTCGAAAAGGGGTACCACTTGTATGTGGACAATTATTACACGAGCGTGCCACTGTTTAGTCACTTGTTTGATCATCAGATTGGAGCATGTGGCACCGTGCGACCTAATCACCGGGGCTTTCCCCAGGGGCTTGTAGATTCCCGTCTTAGGCTGGGGGAGAGAGCCTGCTTGAAGTGTAATGCCGCGTACACACGATCGATTTTCTCGATGGTGAAAACACAGTCGAGAAAATCGACGGGAAAAACGAGGAACAGCTTGTTCCCCTACACACTGCCGTTTTTCCTGTAATTTTTTCTCTTGGTCGAGAAAAACAACCATGTGTAGGCTCCCCGGCAGTGTTTCCCTATGGGAAAACTGCCGCGGAAAAAAATCCTATGAATCACGACGAGAAAAATTAGAGCATGTTCTAATTTTTCTCGTCGTGATTAATGCCGTTTTTCTCGTCGGGAAAATGATCAAAAGCCCACACACGGTTGTTTTTCTCGTCAAAGAGAAAAAATGTCATTTTTCCAGATGAGAAAAATGGTCGTGTGTACGCGGCTTTATAATTTGCTTGCTGTGAAGTGGAGGCATAATAAGAATGTTTTCCTTCTTACCTCCCTTCACGCAGACACGACAGTCCAAATTCGTACTGCGACTGGTGTTGTGGAGAAACCCCTCTGTGTCCACAAATATAACCAAAATATGGGAGGGGTGGACCTCAACGACCAAGTGTTGGTGCCGTATCATATTGCCCGTAAGGCGAGACGCTGCTACAAAAAAGTGTCTCTATCCTTATTTCAATTGGCTTTGCTGAACACTCATGTGCTATACAGAGCTTCAGGCGGGACTTTATCCTTCCTAAAATTCCAGGATGAGATAGTCACAGACCTCCTGTATCCAGGCGGTTCTGCACCTCACCATCCCCAACCAAATGCAGTAAGCCGGCTGCATGAGAGGCATTTTTCGTATGTCCTCAAGAGTACCCCTACCCAACGAGCCCTCCAAAAAAGATGTGTCTGTAGCAAGCACGGATTTAGGCATGACACCCGTTATTTTTGCCCACTCTGTCCTGACAATCCTGGTCTTTGCATTGGTAAATGTTTTGAACGCTTTCACACAAAAGTGAAGTTTTAGCGTAGTGTACAGCATTTCACAGACTAGGACACACTTACACAGGGTCTCCCAAGATGCCATCGCATTTTCAGAGACCCGAGCCATTACAGTTTTTAAAATTACAAAAAAAAGTGTAAAAAAGAAAAATAAACGTAAAAAAAAACACAAAAAAAATATAAAATAAAAAAAACAAAAATAGTTGTCGTTTTATTGTTCTCTCTCTCTCTCTCTCTCTATTTTCTCTCTATTGTTCTGCTCTTTTTTACTGTATTCTATTCTGCAATGTTTTATCATGCTTGCTTTTCAGGTATGTAATTTTTTGTTTTCAGGTGCGCCATTCAGCTGCAGCGCGGAATTATTTATCTTGACAGCAACAGCGTTTGCTCCCACGATACATAAAGCCATATATGCTGAAGCATGGGGGCAGGAGGGGCGGAGGAGCAATTTTGCTCCTAATGCCGCGTACATACGGTCGAAATTCCGACTGAGGCTTTTCCTGTGGAAAAGTCCGACCGTGTGTACGCGGCATAACTTTTTTGCAGGAGGATGCCCCCATGCTTCGGCATATATATATTTTAGGCACAGGTTGCGTTAAAAAAATGTTTTATGGTATGGTAAGGTCTTACTGTTGTACTGTAATGTTACTTTGTTTTAATGTTAACCATCATTTGCTTAGCAGGTACGTCATTCAGTTGCAGCGCGGATCTATTTATCTTGACAGCAACAGCGTTTGCTCGCACGATACATAAATCCATGACTCCAATGCTGTAGGAAGTGATTTCACCACCACAGTTAAAAAAAAAGAGCATATATGCCAAAGCATGGGGGCAGCAGGGGCGGAGGAGCGATTTTGCTCCTAATGCCGCATACATACGGTCGAAATTCCGACGAAGGCTTGCCCATGGAAAAGTCTGACCGTGTGTAGTACGCAGCATAACCCTTTTATGCCGCGTACATATGGTCGAAATTCCGACGGAGGCTTGCCCGTGGAAAAGTCTGACCGTGTGTACGTGGCATAACTTTTTTGCGGGAGGATGCCCCCATGCTTCGGCATATATAAATGGTGCATGTATGCCCATCATTAGAAGTGGGTGGATGAAGGGAGGTATTCTAAAGCCCTGTACACACGATCGGTTTTCCCAATGAAATCCGTCCGATGGATTTTTATCATCGGACAAACCGATCGTGTATGGGACCCATCGGTCTTTTTAAAAAATAGAACATGTTTTAAATTTTTCCGATGGATCCAAAACCGATAGCAAATTCCGATCGTCTATGGGCAAGTCCATTGAATAAAAAACCCACGCATGCTCAGACTGAATTAGGAGACGGGAGCGCTCGTTCTGGTAAAACTAGCGTTCCTAATGGAGAGAGCACATTCGGCATTCTGCAAGTTATTGCCTCGTTTAATGCAGCACATAGTTTTTTCCTTTAGGTTTTTAAAATGTCTTTTTTGCTGCAGATATTTATCCCGAATTCTGACAAACTTCTGTCTTTCTTGTTTATTGTGTTCTTCTAAATAATTTTATTAATTATTAAAGCCAGACCTCACTAATGTCAAAAATGTTTTACAATCCCTTTTTTTTTGTGTCATTTTTTTGTGTGTCAATTTCTCACACCAACATATGTTTATTTTATTTTTCCCTCATGGAGGTTGGTGTCCCTTGTTATTAATTACACATTGTATTTATGATATCTTATTGCTACTCACAATAAAAAGCACATCAGGCAAGTATTTTGGCTGAAATTAAATCTCCATTTATTCTGGCAAAATAAATCCATAAACACGAAGGGCAACAATTGGAAAATTAGCGGAAAATATGAAGACATTGGACCCCAAAGGCAGACATGAGTATGATGAACAATAAGATAAACAACATAATGAAATCAGGAGCAGCAGCCGAAGACATACATCATCCCAAGCTGTGGTACTCCCTCAAACTCCAACTTCTGGAAGAGCAGCTCGAAGCCAGGGAATCACCTTCTGCTCTTCCCTGTACACTTCCCTCCACGCTTCCCTGCAGTGTTCCCTCCACGCTTCTCTGCAGCGTTCCTTCCACGGCCCCGTCCACACACCCTTGCAGGCTGGGCCACTGTCAGTGGTAATGTGACAGGAGGAGGAGGAGAAGGAGGAGAAGGATGGGCCAGATGGCAGAGATGAGTGGCCTCTGTCAGCTGCCCCCTCCCCCGTGTGTATGGCCGTGTATATAAGGTGCTCACAGAGGGCACGTTGTCCAGCCTCCATTTGTACTAATTTGTCGGAGAGGTAGGTACTAAACCCCCCAACAGGGTTGAGGGGGGCCCTCATGATGGCAGCAGCATCACAGATAATCTTAAATGACTCCTCCTCCACCAGTGTCATCTGCCGATGTTTTTTCGGTCTGACGTGGAGGGGAGCCACTTGTGACACTGTGCTGCCACTAGGCCTGGGGACCTGCTGCGTGCCACTTGGCCCTGCCTCCTCCTGGCTGACACTCACCCCTGCCTCCTCCTGCCTGCCACATTCCTGCGCCTCTTCCTCCTGGCTGGCCTCATCCTGTGTAGGAAAAAGGGACATAGCTTGATATTTTGGGGAATCAATCACACACAATTTTTATCTCATGACTGTTGCAATTTGCTTGTTATAAAAATCGAAAAGAGTTTCATTCTGTCCCCGTTCTTTTTAGATACTTTACCAATCCTTTATGTTCCTATTTTTTTTGGGGGGGTGGGGGGGATAGTAGCATTGTTGTCCAAAAATTTAGTTCATCACAATAGTAGTTTGAGGCCAATAATTATGTTAGAAAATACTATACCTGGCTGAAGATGCACAGATCCGGGTCTTCGAGCACAGGTGGCTCCTCCTCCCCCTCTGCAGGGGTGGAGGGAAGGGTGGAAGGAACGCTGGAGGGAAGGGTGGAAGGAATGCTGGAGGGAAGGGTGGAAGGAAGGGTTGAGGGAAGGCTGGAAATTGATTCCCTGGCCTCAATCTGGTCTTCAAGAAATTGAAGATGTTTGTAGTACCACAGCTTGGGCTGTACTACATCGTCTGCTGCTGCTCCTGATCTCATCGAAGCGCGGACTGCTGTGTAGTTTTTTTTATAAGCATTCCGCATGTTGTTGATCTTATTGTTCATTATACTGTAGTCTGCCTCTGGGACCCAGGGCTTCATATAATCCGCTAATTTTTCAATAGTTGCCCGACGTACACCACTCTTGTGGTAAGCTGGATGTTTGATCTCCCACAGATTGCGTAGTTCTTTATACTTTTCTATGAACACCAACATTACCTCCGGTTCCCTTAATTTATGCATTTTCAGGTCTGCAAGTAAAAACACAAGAAATAAACCGTAGAGGTCAGATTCCATTCTCCTAATCTTATCCCAATATTGGCCTTTACAATCCTGAACCATTATAGGCCATTGCAGGCCCAAGTTCCCTTCTTACCTTAGTTGTTGTCTTTTCTGCACTTCCGGTCGTTCTTACTCCGCGCAACCCTAATAACTTTGTTCCCATTTTATACCCTGCGCATGTGTGTAACTCCGCCCGCGTCGCCCGCCCATGACGGTCTTTTCCTGCATTTCCCCGCCCCTTCTCGTTCGGCGCACAGTGGGAGACGACGACATGTCGGTGACACAGGTGGCTTCTTTATTAGAAAGTACTGACGAGGAAAGCCCGGAGGCGGGAATGTCCCGATCCAGGAAAAAAAGATACAAGGCGACTAATATGTCATTTGCTGAGATGGCGGAGATGGTGGACATCCTGCGGAGGAAAGATTACGATGGGAAGCATGGCCCATATGACACCCCTAATCTCCAGAAGTCGCAAATAATGGACAAAGTGGCGAGGAGTCTCTATCAGAAATATGGGGTCAGGAGATCCAAGAAGCAGCTCCGTAAAAGGTGGTCTGACCTGAAGCTGAGGGAGCCGGAGCAGTATAGGAAGCTTATCAAAAGCATTGAAAAAAGTAAGCTTTTATTTTTACTGTGTTCTTTCACATTGTAATATGTATTCTTGCATGTTTTGCTCCATGTGCTTGGCTTGACTGGTTTCACATTGTAAAATGGAAACTTTTATGTTAAGTTGAGGGTCCACTTATTTGGTAATGTTTCCTAGTAAACACTTGATCGTCTTCCCAAAAACATGTTTGGCTCATATCCACGTCAACCACATGTGGTCATGCCTCTTTTTCATAAAACAACGTTTCTACACATTGTTGGCTAGATGATGTGTTGTAAGTAAAGTAGAATGTGAATGAAAGGCTAAACTGGATTCTGTGTAAAGGAGATGACACTCACGCAGTTGGTTACACAGCTTTTTGCTCAGGAGCAATATACTATAGTGTGGGCCACAAATGTTTAAGGGTGTCACACACAGGTGCTCCAGTGGATACCTTGGTGTGTCTCCAAAGTGTGTTTTTTAGGCCCAAAAACGAAAAATCCCAGCTTTGTAGAGTTCTCAAGATCTCGTGTTCATCTTGGAACTCAGGCCCTAATATCAATTGGACCCCACCTCCAAGCAATGTTTACAATTTCTGCCCGCAAATCTATGTGTGCTAAAGGATACCTTTTCATTTTGGCATTCTCATAGGAAGCACAGACCACATAATCTCCCCCAAGATCCAAAAGCACCCCAAGATCAGCATGTGGAGGGAGCGGTGGTGGAGAAAGCGGAGGTGGAGGAAGGAGAGGTGGAGCTTATCACCACAACAGGTCAGTGTCTGTCACCACAACTTCAAGGTAAATACAGATGTAGGCCTGCATATTTATACATTTCTCTTTTTTTTTTAGGGGATGAGCATGGTGGTGTGTCAGGAACTCCAAATCCTCCATTCTCAAGTGCTAGTGCCAAAATAACTATTCAAGAAATAATGGAATGTAGTAGCGAAATGGACATTATGAGGAATAGAATGAATGTGATTGAGCAAAAATATAAAAAACATTATAGATATTTTGGGGCGAATAGTCTGACCCCCCCCTGTTTTTGTGTATTTTTGCGCCTAAAAAATTAGCACTGATATTCCAACCGTCCAAAATGTGAAGATGCACACAGTGTGTCAACATGGGCTATCTGCCGTCACAGGATATCTATGTCCCTGTTTTGGGGGTGCAACCTCTTCCTCCCTACTCAAGTAGGTGAGAGGTAGGGTTTGCACAACCAAAGCACGTCCATTGATCCCCCATGATGGCAGATAGCACATGTTTACTTTAGCCATGGGATCATGTTGAAAATACCCATTTGAGCCACAAAAATAAAGTGGGGATATTCACATTTGGGATGGATCAGGGGTGACCTCACCCCATCTCAGGTTTCTCTTTTTCAGATTGTATTTTTATATTTCCGTTTTTTAAAAATGTTTACTATTTTGACCCATGCATGTTTCTGCATAACAAACCTACAAAAAAAACAGAAAAAAAAAATTGTGGAGGAAAAAGTTTCTACATTGTATTTGTTAAAAAGGCAAAAAAAATGTGGTGCACAGAGTAAAAAGTATCTTGGACACTCAAGAAAATGCTAAATACATGTTTTTTAAAGTGACAATTGTGGCTATTTACTAAGGACAAATACACTTGACACTACAAGAACCTGGGAGACACATAATTAAAAAAACAAGAATGACCAAACAAGATATGAAATTATAAAATTATATTTTATTTTGTTGATAAAAAGGTCAGATAGGGTCTGGCATTGCGATGGCCCCCCTACCCGTGAAGTACTCAACGTATTTCTCACGTACTTCACGGGCACTTTGGGGGGCCAAGCCAGTACGGTCATAATGTTCATCTCTGATGGACCGGCCTCAGGCCCAACTAAAGATGTATATGTCGCTGAGAATTGTCTCAAAAAGTTGTGCAAAATGCAGCAACAGAAAATAATGTGGTTGAGCTTGTATTCTGCCATATGGATAGCTGTCTGAAACAGGCGGAACCGGCTGACCATTATCCCGAAGGCATTCTCCACAACTCTCCGGGCTCTGGCCAGCCGGTAATTAAAAACCCTCCTCTCCGGGGTGAGGGTGCGTTGGGGAAATGGCCGCATCAGGTGTGGTCCCAGTCCAAAGGCTTCATCCGCGATAAAAACAAACTGTAGTCCATCCACGTTGTCTGCATCTGGAGGCGGTGCCAGACCCCCAGAGTGCAGACGATGAGCAAACTCCGTCTGAGCGAACACTTCGCCATCGGACATCTGGCCGTTCTTCCCCACGTCCACATACAGGAACTCATACCGTGCCGACACCACCGCCATTAACACTATACTATTAAAACCTTTATAATTAAAATAGTATAACCCTGAACGGGGTGGCAGCACTATGTGGACGTGCTTGCCATCAATTGCCCCTCCACAGTTGGGGAAGTCCCACCGCTGGGCAAATTGATCAGCCACAGTCTGCCATTCCTGTGGTGTGCAAGGAAACTGTGGAGTCAAACAAAAAGAATACATTAGTACGTTTTCACTTTTCATTGCAAATTGCAAACAGATTACACCAAGACATTGTTGACCAACATCAGTATAACATTTCTGATTTTAAGGAGTATTTCAACACAAAAATAGAAGGCCCACTTATCAGATGACTCACCCCCCGCTGAGGGGACATTAGAAAAGATTCTAAGGGGGGGTGTGTTAGAGGTGATTTTGGGGGCCCCAAAAAAAGGCTCTACCACTCTGGTGAACTTGAATGAGAACTAAAACATTTGTACACATTTTAGGGGGGGGGGGAGTGGTTCAAAACTACTATGGCATTGACCCCAAAAACGGGAGTAAAAAACTAGGCTAGCTGTGTATGGGCCCAGGATAGCATGCTGGAGAGGTTAGTGAAGGGAAATAGGCATGTAGGCCCCAAAAAAGGCCATTAGAGGTAAAAACATGCATGGGGAGAAAGGGGACATTCCTAGCATATTCCAAACAGGGTAATTTGTGAACGAGGAAAGAAATAAAAAACATTAGCAAACAATTCAAACATATAATGTGATGTTAAAGGAGCAAACTTACCTTCATATAGTCCTTCTGCAGGACCTGAATGATGGCAGAACACGTTTCAGGGATAATGATCCCGAGAGCCTGGGGGGAGATGCCTGTTGTGAACTTGAGGTCCTGCAAGCTTCTCCCAGTCGCCAGGTATCTCAGTGTGGCAATAAGCTTCTGCTCGGCAGTGATGGCCTGGCGCATCACAGTGTCCTGCCTCGTGATATAGGGGGACAGCAAATCCAATAGACGGTGAAAAACGGGGTCCGTCATCCTGAGATAATTCCTGAAATCATCAGGATTATTCTCATGGATTTCCCGCAGCAGAGACATATGAGAGAATTTGGTCCCGCTGGAGCAACCAATTCTTGGTCCATGAACTCCTCCTCACCCTGTTCACGGACTGAACTCGGGTTACAGTGTTAACCGCAACACCAAGTCCATAGCCAGCACGAGCTCGAGAACGAGAACACACTTCAAACATGGTCTTAAACCGGTCGCCTGGTCAGAACGTACTCAAACAGAACGCACCGTGGAACAGCAAGGCCTGAGAAGAACGACCTGAAAAACAGTAAACGAATGGCCAAGAAGGCACTGCAAAACAGTAACGACCTTACTGCACGCACTGAATAACAAATACGAACCCACAAGCACAAACTGAACACCAGGAAACGATCTGCAAAGCACGGAGACTGAAAAGCACCAATCGGCACTCACCAAACTTTTACTAACACGCAGTAACACAAAATCAGCAAAAGCAGCCCAAGGGGTTGGCGCCATTAGATTTGAACTTCCCTTTTATAGCGCCGTCGGACGTGTTGTACGTCACGTCGTTTTGGTGCGGTCGGTTTTTTTGACTGATGGTGTGTGGGCAAGACTGATGGAAAACAGTTTCATCGGATTTCCGATGGACAAATCCATCGGACTAGAATCCATAGGAAATCCGATCGTGTGTACAGGGCTCAATGGTGGGCATACCCACCGATCAATCTCTTTTTTTCATTCAGCCAACAGGCTGCATGAAAAAAAAGATTACAATGCATGTCCAACAAGGACCAGCAAAGTACTGGTATGTTGCTAGACTTTAAATGGTTATACCAGAATGATGCCTGCGGGTTTAGGTATCATCTTGGTATCATTCTTTTCAGCCAGCGGTCGGCTTTCATGTAAAAGCAATCCTAGCAGATAATTAGCCTCTAGACTGCTTTTACAAGCAGTGGCAGGGAATGTCCCCCCCCTGGATATAAACAGCGCCATTGGGAAATTGGGAAAGCATTTTATCACACCGATCTTGGTGTGGTCAGATGCTTTGAACGCAGAGGAAAGATCTAGGGTCTTATCCCCCAATTTTTTTTTTAAAAAAGAGTACCTGTCACTATCTATTGCTATCATAGGGGATATTTACATTCCCTGAGATAACAATAAAAATTGTAAAAAAAAAAAAAAAATGGAAGGAACAGTTTAAAAATAAAATAAAAAAGCAAAATAAATAATGATAAAAAAAGCACCCCTGCCCCCCCCCCCCTGCTCTTGCGCAAAGGCAAACGCAAGCGTCAGTCTGGTGTCATATGTATAAACAGCAATTGCACCATGCATGTGAGGTATCACCGCGAAGGTCAGATCGAGGGCAGTCATTTTAGCAGTAGACCTCCTCTGTAAATCTAATGTGGTAACCTGTAAAGGCTTTTAAAGGCTTTTAAAAAGGTATGTAGTTTGTCGCCGCTGCGCAAAATTTTAAAGCATGTCGTGTTTGGTATCCATGTACTCGGCCTAAGATCATCTTTTTTATTTCATCAAACATTTGGGCAATATAGTGTGTTTTAGTGCATTAAAAATAAAAAAAAGTGTGTTTTTTCCCCCAAAAAATGCGTTTGAAAAATCGCTGCGCAAATACTGTGTGGAAATTTTTTTTAACACCCACTATTTTAATCTGTAGGGCCTTTGCTTTAAAAACATATATAATGTTTGGGGGTTCAACGTAATTTTCTTGCAAAAAAAATAAATATGTTTTCATATAAACAAAAAGTGTGAAGCCTCGTACACATGACCGAGTTTCTCGCCCAAAACCGGCAAGAAAAGTGCCGCGAGAGCTTTTTTCTCGAGAAAACCGTTTGTGTGTATGGTTTTACGACGAGAAAACTGCCGTGAATCTCGACGAGAAAATAGAGAACCTATTTTCTCGTCAGGATTCAAGATTTCCTCGTCCTGTTTCTCGTCGGCCTGTTTTGTGACGAGAAAATGGTTCGTGTGTATGCTTTTACGACTCTTCCAAAAGCGCGCATGCTCAGAAGCAAGTATGAGACGGGAGCGCATCTTCTGCTAAATCAAGCCTTCGTAATGGAGATGGCACATTCGTCACGCTCTAAATTATTGCATCGTTTAAATGTTGTGCATTGAATTCTTCTTTAGAATGTTACATTAATAAAAACGAATGAACTTCTTTTGCTGCTGATATTCACACAGAGTTATGACTATCTTTTTTTAACCTTTTTCATGCTGCTCTTCAGAAGATATATGTGTATTATATCGTGCAAGATCTTCTGAATATTTTACTGTTTTATATTTTTCAAACAGATGTTAATAGTAATTTGCCAATGTTTTGATAGTGATCTCCCATTGAATATTTTAATATATTTTTGGTAAATTTTACACCCTCTATTTTCAAAAATATATTTTAATTCTTTTTTTGGGGGTTGTTATCTGTCCCTTTTTTTGGCTGTCAAATGTATCTGCTTACTCCAAAGCTAAATTAAAAAATTGTAAAAATAAACATAGTCAAGTATGAACTTAAACAAAAATAACATTTATTCATGTTTTGTAAAAAATAAAGAGAAGGCAGCGCTGGAGAACCTGCTGCCATTTGTGCATCCCAGGGACCCCAGAGCAAACATTAACCCTGTGTGGACACTAAAATTGGGAGCTTGAGAAGGCCAACAGTTCTGAGCACAATCTGATCCTGGCCTCCCAGAGGTCAGGAACAGCAGCAGGTGATATATATGTCCCAAGTCTGTGGTACTACAACAGGCTGCCTTCTGTCCGACCACAATGAAGCAAGGCCATCACTTCCTCGTCTTCTTGGCAGCCTTCCCCGCAGCCTTCCCTGAAGCCTTCCCTGCAGCCTTCCTTCTTCGTGTGGCTGGAGGCTGGGCCACTGGAGGGGTACTCCTGTCAGGAGGAGGAGGAGGTGGAGGAGAAGGGGGTGCTGCAGAAGAAGAAGGTGGAGGAGGAGGTGGAGGAGAAGGGGGTGGGGCAGAAGAACAAGGTGGAGGTGGAGGAGGAGGTTGAGGTTGTGAGAGTTGTGCCACCTCACAAATTGCGGTATTGGGGGTAATTCTTTCTATCACCCCCTTGTTCAGCAAGGTGATGAGCAGGGGCTCGCATAGGAGGCATTGCTCCATGCTCATTACCTTGAACTTTGCCTCCACTAGGCCGGCAATGGCCTCTTCAGGGGATGTGGGCTCCTTGAGGGTGGCATGGGCCTCTCGAATAAGGGCCATTGCTGCCTCACTGGTGGTCCTGTCCCTCCTGCTTCTTTTGGGAAGTCGGATGGGAGGCACCTGTGATGTTGTGCTTCTCCTTTGGCCGGCCACCTCCTGCCTGCCACTGGGCCCTGCCACCTCCTGCCTGCCACTGCGCCCTGCCACCTCCTGGCTCACAGTGGGCCCTGCCTCCTCCTGCCTGACAGTTTCCAGACCCTCCTCCTGGCTGATTTCATCCTGTGTATGAAAAAGGGACATAGTTTAATATGTTGGTTTATTGTTTTCATCCAACTTTCAGCTCATGTTTGAAGCAATTAGAATGTAAATCCTGATTTTTTTTTTTACAAATTTACAACTACATCAGATTGACTATTTTGCACCCAATTTAGGCCAGACTAATGTCTAGAGATCTTGATTTCACTTGTGGAACCCAAAATAGTTTATGTTTGTCATCTTGACATATTTGTCAAACATTAGGTTTATCACAATACATTTTCTATAAATACTATACCTGGCTCCAGATGGCCAAATCAGGTTCATCCAGGATGGCTGCCTCCTCTTGCTCCAGAGAAGGCTCAGGTTGGCTGCAGGGAAGTCTGGGGGGAAGAGTGGAGAGTGATGGCCTTGCCTCAATGTGGTCATCCAGAAAGGACATCCTGCTGTAGTACCACAAATTCGGGACATAAACATCATCTGCTGCTGCTCCTGACCTCTGAGAAGCCAGGACCTTAGAGCGTTCAGTCCTGTATGTGCCTCTCAAGCTCCCAATTTTAGTGTCCACCTGTTTTGCTGTGGCTGTGGGCACCTTGGTATGCACAAATGGGAGCAGGGTCTCCAGCGCTGCTTTTCTCACCCCTTTTTTTTATGTATGGGGTTTTTTTGTCTCCCACAGAGCGGGCAGCTCCCTTACCCGGTCTATAAATTCCGCCAGGAATTCTTTGTCGCTAATAAAGACATTCATATTGTCTCTGCAAGTTAAAAAAAAATTTTTTAACTAATGTGAGGCACACAGTCTAACCTCCTTAAAATCTTATTCACCATATATATCCTCCAACATTCTCAAGACAGTATAGGCCAACAATTGTTCAAAGTCACAAAATCACATACCTTCGTTCGCACGTCCGTCACTTGAACTCCTCTCTCCGCACACCGAACGTAGTATAGTCACATGTGTGTTTGCTATATATACACCACGCATGCGTCAAACTACGCACACGTCGCTCCGCACACGTCGCCCGCCCATGATGTTCTAACTAACATCTTTTCCCCGCCCCTTCTCTTTCGGCGCGCAGACAGATATGGCGGATTTACAGCAGGTGTCTGATAATTCCTCAAATAACGAGGAGGAGACAAGCCCGGAGACTGAGGAAACGTCACGATCAAGGAGGAGATTCAAGGCATCTAATATGTCTTATGTGGAGATGGCGGAGATGGTGGACATATTGCTAAAGTCGGATTATGACGCAAAGCATGGGCCGTATAGCAAACCTAATCGAAGGAAGGCCAAAATCATGAAGAAAGTCGTGAAGAGTCTGAAGAAGAATTTCGGGGTGAAACGATCAAATGAGCAGCTCAGAAAGAGGTGGTCAGACCTCAAACTGAGGGAGCCGGAGCAGTTAAGGAGCATTAAGAGAATGCTAGCAAAAAGTAAGTACATTTTTCACTTTTATGCTATTAATTTATTTCTCAACTTCCATGTTGCTCCATTTTTTTTATTTCCTATTGTACTCCCTTCCAAAATGTCATAGTTTGAACTTGGTTTGGCACAGTAATCGTTCATTACAGACACATCGTTCGGCCACTCTCCTCTTTTTTGGGTTATTTTTCAGCCTCAAATGTAATTAAACATCTGCCTGATTTCTTTAAATTGTTGGCTAGATGATGTGTTTGTAAAGAGAATGAAATGCAAACTTTAATCAGTGTAAAGGAGAGGACACTCAGCAGCTGCTTCCACATCTGTACTTTGGAGCACTATAGTGTGGGCCACAAAAACCGCCTTTTTGGGGTGTCCCACACAGGTGCATCAGTGAATTTTTGTGCTGCCTCCATGTCTGAAAATTGACAGCCAAAGGTGAATACTAAACCGATTCTTGGACATATATAATGCATTCATGTTTAAATTCCGCACAAACACACACTTGTACCCCACTTTCAAGCAATTTAGCCTGTTTTTATTTTTCATAGAGAATTTCTGTGTGATAACTAGACCTTTGGTTTGCTTCTCATAGGGGAGAGAAGACTGGGAGGAGAACACTCCAGGGAGCACAGGAACCCCACAGCTTCGAAACAACCCCAACCTCACCAAGACCCACAACCTGAGGATGTTGAGGAAGTTGAAGAGGTGGAGGAAGGAGAAGTGCAGGAAGGAGAGGTGGATGACGTGGTGGAACTGGTCACCACAACAGGTCAGTATCTGTCACCACAGCTTCAGGTAAGAGATGTAGGCCTGCAGAGTTATAATACCTTTTGTATTTTGTTTTTAGGGGATGTAAATGTTGTGGTGAAGGATAGTACACGTTTCTCTGCTGACAGTGCCCTCCGAATCATACAGCAAGTGATGGAATGTAGCACAGAACTGGACAGAATTAAGCAAAGAATTTATGTGATGGATCAAACATTTAAAGACATTCTCGATGTTTTGGGGAGAATTGAATAAGGCATCAAAACCCCAATTTTTGTTTAACCACTTAAGCCCCGGACCATTTGGTAGCTAAAGGACTAGAGGTGAATTCAGAATTTTGCACTGCGCTGCTTTAACTGTAAATTGTGCGACATGCAATGTTGTACCCAAATGAAATTTGCGTCCTTTTCTTCCCACAAATAGAGCTTTCTTTTAATGGTATTTGATTGCCTCTGCGATTTCTATTTTTTGCGATATAAACGGAAAAAGACCGAAAATGTTGAAAAAAAATGATATTTTCTACTTTTTGTTATAAGAAAAATCGAATAAACTCAATTTTAGTCATACATTTAGGCCAAAATGTATTCAGCCACATGTCTTTAGTAAAAAAAATGTCAATAAGTGTATATTTATTGGTTTGCGCAAAAGTTATAGCGTTTACAAACTAGGGTACATTTTCTGGAATTTACACAGCTTTAAATTTATGACTGCCTATCTCATTTCTTGAGGTGCTAAAATGGCAGGGCAGTACAAACCCCCCCCCAAATGACCCCATTTTGGAAAGTAGACACCCCAAGGAAATTGCTGAGAGGCATGTTGAGCCCATTGAATATTTTTTTTTTGTCCCAAGTGATTGAATAATGACAAAAAAAAAAGAAATTACAAAAAGTTGTCACTAAATGATATATTGCTCACACATGCCATGGTTATATGTGGAATTGCACCCCAAAATACATACTGCTGCTTCTCCTGAGTACGGGGATACCACATGTGTGGGACTTTTTAGGAGCCTAGCCACGTACGGGACCCCGGAAACCAAGCACCGCCTTCAGGATTTCTAAGGGCGCAAATTTTTGATTTCACTCCTCACTACCTATCACAGTTTTGAAGGCCAGAAAATGCCAAAATAGCACAAAACCCCCCCAAATGACCCCATTTTAAAAAGTAGACACCCCAAGGAAATTTCTGAGAGGCCTGTTGAGCCCATTGAATATTTTTTTTTTTTGTCCCAAGTGATTGAATAATGACAAAAAAAAAAAAATACAAAAAGTTGTCACTAAATGATATATTGCTCACACATGCCATGGTTATATGTGGAATTGCACCCCAAAATACATTTTGCTGCTTCTCCTGAGTACGGGGATACCACATGTGTGGGACTTTTTAGGAGCCTAGCCGCGTACGGGACCCCGAAAACCAATCACCGCCTTCAGGATTTCTAGGCACAAATTTTTGATTTGACTCCTCACTACCTATCACAGTTTCGAAGGCCATAAAATGCCAAAATAGCACAAAACCCCCCCAAATGACCCCATTTTGGAAAGTAGACACCCCCAGCTGTTTGCTGAGAGGCATGGTGAGTATTTTACAGCTCTCATTTGTTTTTGAAAATGAAGAAAGACATTTTTTTTTTCTTTTTTTTTTTTTCAATTTTCAAAACTTTGTGACAAAAAGCGAGATCTGCAAAATGCTCACAATACCTCTCAGCAAATAGCTTGGGGTGTCTACTTTCCAAAATGGGGTCATTTGGGGGGTTTTGTGCCATCTGGGCATTCCATGGCCTCCGAAACTGTGATAGGCAGTGAGAAGTGAAATCAAAAATTTACACCCTTAGAAAGCCTGAAGGCGGTGATTGGTTTTGGGGTCCCGTACGCGGCTAGGCTCCCAAAAAGTCTCACACATGTGGTATCCCTGTACTCAGGAGAAGCAACAGAATGTATTTTGGGGTGTAATTCCACATATGCCCATGGCATGTTTGAGCAATATATCATTTAGTGACAACTTTGTGCAAAAAAATAAAAAATAAATAAAAAATTGTCTTTTTTCCGCAACTTGTGTCAACATATAAAATATTCCATGGACTCGACATGCCTCTCAGTATATAGCTTGGGGTGTCTACTTTCCAAAATGGGGTCATTTGGGGGGGTTTTGAACTGTTCTGGCATTTTATACACAACATTAGGAAGCTTACATCCACTCTTCTAACCACTTGAAGACAAAGCCCTTTTTGACACTTTTTGTTTACATGAAAACATATTTTTTTTTGCAGGAAAATTATGTTGAACCCCCAAACATTATATATATTTTTAAAGCAAAGGCCTTACAGAATAAAATGGTGGGTGTTGCATTTTTTTTTTCTACACAGTATTTGCGCAGCGATTTTTCAAACGCATTGTTTGGGGAAAAAATACACTTTTTTTAATTTTAATGCACTAAAACACACTATATTGCCCAAATATTTGATGAAATAAAAAAGATGATCTTAGGCCGAGTACATAGATACCAAACACGACATGCTTTAAAATTTCACACAAACGCGCATTGGCGACAAACTACATACATTTTTAAAAGCCTTTAAAAGCCTTTACAGGTTACCCCGTTAGATTTACAGAGGAGGTCTACTGCTAAAATTACTGCCCTCGATCTGACCTTCGCGGTGATACCTCACATGCATGGTGCAATTGCTGTTTACATATGACGCCAGACCGACGCTTGCATTCGCCATTGGGCAAGAGCAGGGCAGGACAGGGGTGCTTTTTTTTTTATTATTATTAATTTTGCTTTTTTATTTTATTTTTAAATTGTTCCTTCCATTTTTTTTTTTTTATCATTTTTATTGTTATCTCAGCGAATGTAAATATCCCCTATGATAGCAATAGGTAGTGACAGGTACTCTTTTTTTGAAAAAACTGGGGTCTAGACCCTAGATCTTTCCTCTGCCCTCAAAGCATCTGACCACGCCAAGATCGGTGTGATAAAATGCTTTCCCAATTTCCCAATGGCACTTTTTATATCCGGGGGGGACATCCCCTCCCACTGCTTGTAAAAGCAGTCCAGAGGCTAATTAGCCACTAGGATTGCTTTTACATGAAAGCCGGCCGCTGGCTGAAAAGAATGATACCAAGATGATACCTAAACCCACAGGCATCAATCTGGTATAACCATTCAAAGTCCAGCAACATACCAGTACGTTGCTGGTCCTTGTTGGACATGTATTGTAATCTTTTTTTTTCATGCAGCCAGGTGGCTGAACGAAAAAAGAGATTGATCGGTGGGTATGCCCACCATTAGAATACCGCCCTTCATCCACCCACTTCTAATGATGGGCATACATGCACCATTTATATATGCCGAAGCATGGGGGCATCCTCCCGCAAAAAAGTTATGCCGCACACACATGGTCGGACTTTTCCACGGGCAAGCCTCCGTCGGAATTTCGACCGTATGTACGCGGCATTAGGAGCAAAATCACTCCTCCGCCCCTGCTGCCCCAATGCTTCGGCATATTTGCTTTTTTTTTTTAACTGTGGTGGTGAAATCACCTCCTACAGCACTGGAGTCGCAGGGATCAGGCCTGTCTCTGCGAACACTGCAGTTATGTGTGTTGTGTTTTGTAAGTGACAGTGATCGATCGATACTGCACTTGGGTGGCCTGGGCTGGTGGGAGGGGCAAAACGCAGGTGCTAGCAGGTATCTGGGCTGATCCCGCTAACACTGCGTTTTTGGGAACCCTAAACTGCTGGGGACGCTAGTATAGATCTGATCAGATCAGATATTGATCTGTTCAGATACTATACCACTAAGGGAGGTGTATGCTTCACGCGTGGGTATTAGCGTTACTGGCACTAACCTGACGCTGCCTGGGGTGTGACGCAGACCCACTCTGACGCTAAAACCTAATTGATATCACCCGCCGGGCGATCAGGGGGTTAAACCTTTATTGGGTTATATACGGCGGGTGCCCTGACACTATAAAAAGCAAACTAACTAACCAGCGTCACCCGTAACACTTATATGATGATCACTGGTGAAAGGGTTAACTAGGGGCAATTAGGGGGTAAAACCTTTATTAGATAATATATGGGGGTACCTGACGCTATAAAAACCTGCGGCGAACCTAAAAAAATTGCTGGCTACCGATCTGCATCACCGACGCTAAGACAGCGATCAGAAAAATGATCGCTTAGCGACAGTGGAGATAGGGGGTGAAAGGGTTACCTGGGGGGCGATCAAGGGGGTTAAACCTTTATTAGATAATTTATGGGGGTACCTGAAGCTATAAAAACCTACGGCGAACCTAAAAAAAATTACTGGCTACCGATCTGCATCACCGACGCAAAGACCGCGATCAGAAAAATGATCGCTTAGCGACAGTGGTGATAGGGGGTGAAAGGGTTACCTGGGGGGCGATCAAGGGGGTTAAACCTTTATTAGATAATTTATGGGGGTACCTGACGCTATAAAAACCTGCGGCGAACCTAAAAAAAAAATACTGGCTACCGATCTGCATCACCGACGCTAAGACAGCGATCAGAAAAATTATCGCTTAGCGACAGTGGTGATAGGGGGTGAAAGGGTTACCTGGGGGGCGATCAAGGGGGTTAAACCTTTATTAGATAATTTATGGGGGTACCTGACGCTATAAAAACCTGCGGCGAACCTAAAAAAAATTACTGGCTACCGATCTACATCACCGACGCAAAGACAGCGATCAGAAAAATGATCGCTTAGCGACAGTGGTGATAGGGGGTGAAAGGGTTACCTGGGGGGCGATCAAGGGGGTTAAACCTTTATTAGATAATTTATGGGGGTACCCGACGCTATAAAAACCTGCGGCAAACCTAAAAAAAAAATACTGGCTACCGATCTGCATCACCGACGCTAAGACATCGATCAGAAAAATGATCGCTTAGCGACAGTGGTGATAGGGGGTGAAAGGGTTACCTGGGGGGTGATCAAGGGGGTTAAACCTTTATTAGATAATTTATGGGGGTACCCGACGCTATAAAAACCTGCGGCGAACCTAAAAAAAATTACTGGGTACCGATCTGCATCACCGACGCTAAGACAGCGATCAGAAAAATGATCGCTTAGCGACGGCGGTGCTAGGGGGTGAAAGGGTTGTCTGGGGGGGTGATCAAGGGGTTAAACCTTTATTAGGGGGGGTTAGGGGGCTACACTGGACCTAAAATTAAATGTAGTGACACTTTTACAGTCACAAATGTCACTGATTGCAGTGATCAGTAAATAAATGGTCACTGCAATCAGTGACACTGTGACTGGGGGCTGGGGGTGATCTGGGGGGGCCTGGGGGGCGACTTATGTGCCTATGTGTGCTGGTGTTAGTGTAGTGTTTGTGCACTAACCTTGATGTCTTCTCTTGTACGGCGCTCGGTATATGTGAGCGCCGCACAGGAGATGACATCACTTCCTCCTGCTTTCTCTGTCTGTGTGTACATTCCACAGACAGAGGGGGCATTTCTATTCGCCGGGAGCCATCGCGGGGGGGTGGCCGGAATCAAACGGCCGTCCCCTCATGTCGGATCGCTCCCCAACGAATTCCGACCGCTCACTGTACAGAAGGGGGGTCCGATTGGACCCCCCAACTGTACAAAGGCTATCACGTACACTCTACGTGATTGTGCCTGTCGGTGCCATTGTGCCGACGTATATATACAGTGAGCGGTCGTTAAGTGGTTAATGATTGTTCTTCCCCCTTTTTATTATCTTTTTGACAATCAAACCAGCCAAAAATTGAATATGCACACAGTGTGTCAACATGTGCCATCTGCCATCAGGGGATATCCATGTACGGCTTGTGTGGGTGCAACCCCTTCCTCGTATCTAAAGTAGGTGAACTGAAGAAGGGGTTGCACCCACAAAACACGTCCATTGATTACCCCTGATGGCAGATAGCACATGTTGACAATAGGGATCAGGAGTTTAAATTCCCTATTGGAAAATACTACTAAATGTGTGCATATTCAATTTTTGGCTGGGCAAGGGGTGGCAAGACCCCATATTAGGACGGGCACATAGAGACATAGTTTGTGTACGTGAATGCCTAATATTGCTCAGAGGTATCCAATGTTGTACTTTTTGCAATGCAACTGATTGTTTTCTATTTTCATAATAAAAAAATTGCCGGTTTGAGGCCAGCCAAAATCTAAAAAAAAAAAAATATTACCATGTGTGTGAATGTGCACAGAGCAAAATGTTTGAACACAAACAACGTGTAGCTTCTTTTTCAAATACGCTCTAACCTTATTATTTTTTTTTGTGGGGTTACATAGTGAAATGGTTGGTATTTACTAAAGGAAAATACACTTGGCACTACAAATGCACTAAGACAAACTAGGAGACATGAAAAAACAAAAGTTAAAAGATTATATCAGATTTTTATTGAGTTCGTTCTCCATGCATCTTTACACATGGCCTGGCATAGGAATTGCCCCCCTACCCGTGAAATATTCCAGATACTTCTCACGAACATCACAGGCATTTTGGGGGGCAAGCCAGGACGGGCAGATTCGAGGCCCGGCAGGCGATTGCCAGAGGAAAGTCCTGCCTCCGGCAATACTGAGGCCATATAAGAAGTTGATTTTCTGCTGAGAAAGTTATGGAGCACACAGCAGCATAAAACTACATAGTTTATTTTGTAGTCCGCCAAGAGGATGGGAGTCATAAAAAGGCGGAACCGGCTGGCCATTATGCCAAAGACATTTTCAACGACTCTTCGGGCCCTGGCCAGCCGGTAGTTGAACACCCTCTTCTCTGGGGTCAGGGTCCTCTGTGGAAAAGACCTCATGAGGTGCGGTCCGAGTCCGAAGGCTTCATCAGCCAAAAAAACAAAGGGGAGTCCTTCAACATTCCCTGCATCCGGTGGCAATGCAAGGTCGTCACTCTGGAGACGGAGGGCAAACTCCGTCTGGATGAAGGATCCCCCATCGGACATCCGGCCATTCTTCCCTACATCAACATAGAGGAATTCATACCATGCTGACACCACCGCCATCAGCACAATGCTATGAAACCCCTTGTAGTTGAAGTAGTAGGACCCAGAACGGGGTGGCGGCACGATGCGGACGTGCTTCCCGTCTATGGCACCACCGCAGTTGGGGAAGTCCCACCGCGTGGCAAACTCCGATGCCACAGTCTGCCATTCCTGTGGCGTGGAAGGAAGGTGGGGAATCAAACAAGATGAAAAAAAAGAATTTAAAAATAGAACATTACAAGCAGATTATAAGAAAATACATTAGAGGCCAACATCAATAAAAATCTCAGTTTAAGGTGTTTTTAAGAAGTATAATGGAAGGCTCATGTTTCATATTCATCAACCCCTCTGATGGTCCATTCTTAAAATATTTTGGGGGGGGTAGATGTGTTTGGCCACAGGATAGCATTGCAGTGGCGGTGCGTCCAGAGTGGGCGCTGGAGCACTGCCCCCTCTATCCTGCGCCCGTCACTCAGAACAATACATAGGTTCATGCGTTGCAGTAACCTATGTATTGTCAATGCCGCCCAATATTCAGGTGGGTGGCCCCCTGTTAAGCGACCGACATATGAAGAACTGCAGCATTTATGGGGTGAAAATTGTATATCAGAAACAGGGGGGCAAATAGGCTTGCAAAATCCAGCCTGAGGGATGTAATTGGCTTGATAAAAGTAAAATAGGGGACGCAGGGGGGGGGGGCATTCCTTGGGTAAACACTGACAGGCTGCTCTGCCAATCATGTTCACCAAGTCTTTTTTACGGTTACATGATTGACTGATGCAACATCGAGGGCAGGAAAAGACATCAAGGACAGAAGAAGGATGGCGCTGACCAGAGGAAGGTAAGTGCAGGGCTGGGGGGAAAATGGCTGCATTGGAGGGGACAAAATGGCTGCATTGGAGGGGACAAAATGGCTGCATTGGAGGGGACAAAATGGCTGCATTGGAAGGGGCAACTGGTGGCGTTTAATAGGCACAGTCGCTAAAAAGGAGGAAGTTTAGTTCCTAAAATTGGGGTTGGACCCCCAAACATTTGGAGCAACAGACGCCCCTGCTGGAAAGCTAAGTGAAGGGAAATATGCATGGAGGAGAAAAAAGGGGCATTTAAAAGCTTCCAGCATGCATGAGGACAAAGGGGACATTCTCAGCATATTACAATCATGGTAATTAGGGAAGGATGAAAGAAATACAATACATTAGCATACATGAAATACATAAAATGTGATGTTAATGGAGAAAACTTACCCTAATATAGTCCTCCTGCAGGACTTGTATAATGGCAGAACAGGTGTCTGGGATTATGAGGCCCAGAGCCTGGGGGGAGATGCCTGTCGTGAACTTCAAGTCCTGAAGACTTCTCCCTGTCGCCAGGTAACATAACATGGCGATGAGCCTCTGCTCAGCACTGATGGCTTCCCGCATAACGGTGTCCTTCCTGGTAATATAGGGGGACACCAAAGCCAACAGTTCCTGAAAAATGGGGTCAGACATCCGCAGAAAATTCCTGTAGTCCTCAGGATTATTCTCGACGATCTCCCACAGCAGAGGCATATGGCAGAGATGGTCCCGCTGGAGCAACCAATTCTTGGTCCATGAACTCCTCCTCACACCGTTCATGGACTGGTCTTGGTCCAAAACAAGCAGACCAACACCAAGCGCACGCACAGCACGAACTCGACGACGAGAACGTCCAGGCGACATGGCTAGGAAATGGTCGTCTGATCAGAACGTACAGAACAGAACGCACTTTAGAACAGCAAGGCCTATGAATAACGAACTGAAAATCAGAAACAAACGGGCAAGAACGCAATGTAAACAGATACGACCTGCCTAGACGTCCTGAAAGACAAGATACGAACCCACAAGCACAAACTGAACCTCAGAAAACGAACTGAAAAGCACGAAGACTGAAAAGCGCGAATCGTCTCTTCCCAAACTTTTACTTCACACGCGGTAACACGAGATCAGCAAAAGCAGCCCAAGGGGTGGCGCCAGGGAAATCGATCTTCCCCTTTATAGTGCCGTCGTACATGCTGGACGTGACTGCGGAGAACAACGAGGAAATTGGGAAATGTCAGTGTGTACGCATGGAAAGCTTGACGAGAAAATCGTCAAGGTTAACAAGAATCTCGTTGAAAAAAACGACGTGTTTTTAACGACGAGAAAATCGGCCGTGTGTACGAGGCTTCAGAAAGGGCTTTGTCTTCAAGTGGTTAGACGAGTGGATGATGTGTGACATAAGCTTCCTAATGCTGTGCATAAAATGCCAGGACAGTTCAAACCCCCGACCCCCCCTCAAATGACCCCATTTTGGAAAGTAGACAGAGAGGCCTGTTGAGCCCATTGAATATTTTTTTTTTGTCCCAAGTGATTGAATAATGACAAAAAAAATAAGAAATTTACAAAAAGTTGTCACTAAATGATATATTGCTCAAACATGCCATGGTTATATGTGGAATTGCACCCCAAAATACATTCTGTTGCTTCTCCTGAGTATGGGGATACCACATGTGTGAGACATTTTGGGAGCCTAGCCGCGTACAGGACCCCGAAAACCAAGCACCGCCTTCAGGCTTTCTAAGGGTGTAAATTTTTGATTTCACTACTCACTGCCTATCACAGTTTCAGAGGCCATGGAATGCCCAGATGGCACAACCCCCCCCCCAAATGACCCCATTTTGGAAAGTAGACACCCCAATCTATTTGCTGAGAGGTATGGTGAGTATTTTGCAGATCTCGCTTTTTGTCAAAAAGTTTTGAAAATTGAAAAAAGAAAAAAAATATATATATTTTCTTTCTTCATTTTCAAAAACAAATGAGAGCTGTAAAATACTCACCATGCCTCTCAGCAAATAGCGTGGGGTGTCTACTTTCCAAAATTGGGTCATTTGTGGGGGTTTTGTGCTATCTTGGCATTTTATGGCCTTCAAAACTGTGATGGGTAGTGAGGAGTGAAATCAAAAATTTACACCCTTAGAAATCCTGAAGGCGGTGCTTGGTTTTTGGGGCCCCGTACGCGGCTAGGCTCTCAAAAAGTCCCACACATGTGGTATCCCCATACTCAGGAGAAGCAGAAAAATTTATTTTGGGGTGCAATTCCACATATGCCCATGGCAGGTGTGAGCAATATATCATTTAGTGACAACTTTGTCCAAAAAACATTTTTTTGTCATATTCACGCAACTTGTGGCAAAATATAAAATATTCCATGGACTCAACATGCCTCTCAGTAAATAGCTTGGGGTGTCTACTTTCCAAAATGGGGTCATTTGGGGGGGTTTGTGCTATTTTGGCATTTTATGGCCTTCGAAACTGTGATAGGTAGTGAGGAGTGAAATCAAAAATTTGCGCCCTTAGAAATCTTGAAGGCGGTGCTTGGTTTTTGGGGCCCTGTACGCGGCTAGGCTCTCAAAAAGTCCCACACATGTGGTATCCCCGTCCTCTGGAGAAGCAGAAAAATGTATTTTGGGGTGCAATTCTACATATAACCATGGCATGTGTGAGCAGTGCCGGTCCAAGACATTGTGCTGCCTGGTACCAAGAAGGAAATGCTGCCACCCCCCCCAAAAAAATAAAATAAAAATCACGCCCACCAAAATTCCCCACATCCATTATTTAACCGAATCAGGATTTTTAAAAATCCACAGTGCTCGTATTGCGCAACGCTCGTTAACCGCGTTACTCGCAATCCGAGGTTCCACTGTATCAGCAAATTACAGTCAAAAGTGGTAAAAGTGGAGCAATCATCAAGGGGCACACTTGGGACTCTGGGAATGTGGGGGGACTCTGATGACCAGGCAGAGACTATCTTCCGCAGAAAGAATACACTAAGGTAAGGGGGGTGGGCTACTGATATAAGGGGGAAACCTTTATATCAGTGCCCCCTTACATTACTGTATTCACTCCCCCTTACATCAATGACCCCCCCCCTCAGATTGGCCTGGCAGCGCCAGAGCTATCTTAAGAGCATCATGGGCCCCTGGGCAAAGTAATGCTATGGGGCCCCTACAAGCATGTCCCAATTTACGCACCTACTCTCAAGAATGAAAGTACAATATTTCTACTTTACAGCGTGTCACTTGCCACCGGTCCCTTGTCACCAGATTCAGCGTATCACTTGCTACCGGTCCCTTGTCACCAGATTCAGTATGCCACTTGCCCCTGGTCCCTTGTCACCAGATTCAGCATGCCACTTGCCCCCGGTCCCTTGTCACCAGATTGGCGACAGAGGACTTGGTGACAGCAGGGGACTGGGTGACAGAGGACTTGGTGACAGCAGGAGACTGGGTGACAGAGGACTTGGTGACAGCAGGGGACTGGGTGACAGAGGACTTGGTGACAGCAGGAGACTAGGTGACAGAGGACTTGGCGACAGCAGGGGACTGAGTGACAGAGGACTTGTCAGCTAACAGAACTTTTTTACTTCTATGTAAAAGTCTAAAGATAGAAGTAATAAAGCCGACAAAGCTCAAGATGGTATCTGTTTTTTCCTGTAGCATTTTCCTGAGTGTAAGAAATCGAGCAGAGCCGTTTTCAACCCAATTTTTCTCAGTCCAGTAGCTACATAAAGAATAAAACAGCATTTTAAGAGCCTTTTTTTTCTGTACCTCTGTTGCTCTGCCCAGGACCGTGCGATAATCCCTGAGGCCGGCCGCTCTGTCCCCCAGTGAGAGGTGGGGTCACCCCTTGCCTGGCCACACCCCCTCACAAGTCCCGACCAATGTCAATGAAGGAGGCGGGCCAGCTCCTCAGCATCAGAGCCCTGAGCCGCCGAACAGCTCTGCAGCTTGGGGAGCCGGGGAGGGATCTGTCAGTGTACTGCATGCGATAGTTCCCTCCCCGCGCCCCGCACAATCCCCAGCAGCAGACATTCCCTCTCCACCTCTGTTACACACTGCTGCAGGTGCGCGGCCCTGGTGGAATCGAGCTGGTCTAGGAGGAGGGCGGGACTTTTCTCACAGTGCAGTTTTCACACTGAGCTCCGGACCGTGACACACAGCGGTTGTGTGTAACATCATGTAGTGGAGAGGAAGGAGTAGGAGGGAGCGGCAAGGCGGCAATTTGCCTCACAGATGTTGCCGGCGGAACGGGATGGCGGGCGGGCGGCAGTTTGCCGCCCCGCCTGAAAGTGCCGCCTGGTACAATGGTACCATCGGGTCCCATGGTAGGGCCGGCCCTGTGTGTGAGCAATATATCATTTAGTGACAACTTTTTGTAATTTTTTTATTTTTTTTTTCATTATTCAATCACTTGGGACAAAAAAAATATTCAATGGGCTCAACATGCCTCTCAGCAAATAGCTTGGGGTGTCTACTTTCCAAAATGGGATCATTTGGGAGGGTTTTGTGCCATCTTGGCATTTTATGGCCTTCAAAACTGTGATAGGTACAGTAGGTGCCGCCGATATTGTATTTCTATCGCGCTCCCATCGCCGAGATTCTCGGCGACAGGAGTGCCGAGATCTCAGCAGCAGGGTGGCGACACGTGTCGCGCTTGCTGCAATGGCGAGGAGACGCGACACGGATTCCCGATAGGCGGGGATCCGACACGGATTCCCGCCAATACCAGGCACTGCATTTGGTATGAATCCTGAGCGGGAACTCCACGCCAATTTTTAAAGAAAAAAACGGCGTGGGTTCCCGCTCAGGATTCATACCAAACGCAGTGCCTGGTATTGGCGGGAAAAGCCTATATTAATCTCTGCGGACCGAAGATTTATCATTACTGCGAGAGGAAGCGACGAGTCAACATCGAGGAGGAGAAGAGGGAAGAAGACGCCGACGGCGACGACGGAGAAGGCCGGCTCCTCCACTAGCAAAAGAGCTACCAAGAAGTTAGTGGAGGGGCCGGCAGAAGGACAACGGAGAGCCGGACGAGATGACGGAGAAGACCGGGCCTCCGCTAGCAAAAGAGCTAAAAAGAAGTTAGCGGAGGCCCGGCGGAAGAAAGAACCGGAGAGCGGGAGAAGAACCGGAGAGCGGGAGAAGAACCGGAGAGCGGGAGAAGAAGAAGGCGACGGAGAAGACCGGGCCTCCGCTAGCAAAAGAGCTAAAAAGAAGTTAGCGGAGGCCCGGCAGAAGAAAGAACCGGAGAACGCGGCGACGACACCGGAGACCACCGAAGTCGGAAGAAGACCTCCGGAGCGGTGCAATAAAATACTTTTAAAAACTGTGTTGTGTTTTTATTTCCATTTATTTTCCACCAGGTGAATGGGTAGGGGTACGATGTACCCCATACTCATTCACATAGGGTGGGGGGGCCGGGATCTGGGGGCCTCCTTATTAAAGGGGGCTCCCGGATTCCGATAAGCCCCCCGCCCGCAGACCCCGACAACCAACGGCCAGGGTTGTCGGGAAGAGGCCCTGTCCTCATCAACATGGGGGCAGGGTGCTCTGGGGTGGGGGGCCGCAGGTGTCCCCCCTGCCCCAGAGCACCAAACCCCCCATGTTGAGGGCATGTGGCCTGGTACGGTTCAGGAGGGAGGGGGGCCGCTCTCGTCCCCCCCTCTTCCCCTGCGGCCTGCCAGGTTGCGTGCTCGGATAAGGGTCTGGTTTGGATCTTGAGGGGGGACCCCCACGCCGTTTTTTTTGGCGTAGGGTTCCCCTTCAAATCCAGACCAGACCCAAGGGCCTGGTATGCTCCTGGAGGGGGAACCCAATCCGTTTTTTTCTTTAAAAATTGTCGTGGAGTTCCCGCTCAGGATTCATACCAAACGCAGTGCCTGGTATTGGCGGGAATCCGCGTTGGATCCCTGCCTGTCGGCAATGCGTGTCGCTCATCGTGAAAGGAACATTTTTTCCTTTCCCGATGACGAGACAGCTCGACGCTGGCTCTCGCGACGGAGCTCATAGGGTGTCAATATCGCCACTAGAAGCGGCGAGATTGACACAATATCGGCGGCACCTACTGTAGTGATAAGTAGTGAGGAGTGAAATCAAAAATGTATGCCCTTAGAAATCTTGAAGGCGGTGCTTGGTTTTTGGGATCCCGTACACGGCTAGGCTCCCAAAAAGTCCCACACATGTGGTATCCCCGTACTCAGGAGAAGCAGCAGAATGTATTTTTGGGTGTAATTTCACATATGCCCATGGCATGTGTGAGCAATATATCATTTAGTGACAACTTTGTGCAAAAAAAAAAAAGTTTGTCATATTCCCGCAACTTGTGGCAAAATATAAAATATTCCATGGACTCAAGATGCCTCTCAGCAAATAGCTTGGGGTGTCTACTTTCCAAAATGGGGTCATTTGGGGGGGGGGGGGGTTGTGCTATTTTGGCATTTTATGGCCTTCGAAACTGTGTTAGGTAGTGAGGAGTGAAATCAAAAATTTGCGCCCTTAGAAACCCTGAAGGCGGTGATTGGTTTTCGGGGTCCCGTACTCGGCTAGGCTCCCAAAAAGTCCCACACATGTGGTATCCCCGTGAAGCAGCAAAATGTATTTTGGGGTGCAATTCCACATATAACCATGGCATGTGTGAGCAATATATCATTTAGTGACAACTTTTTGTAATTTTTTATTTTTTTTTGTCATTATTAAATCACAAAAAAAAATATTCAATGGGCTCAACATGCCTCTCAGCAATTTCCTTGGGGTGTCTACTTACCAAAATGGGGTCATTGGGGGGGGGGGTTTGTACTGCCCTGCCTTTTTAGCACCTCAAGAAATTAGATAGGCAGTCATAAATTAAAAGCTGTGTAAATTCCACAAAATGTACCCTAAATTGTAAACGCTATAACTTTTGCGCAAACCAATAAATATACGCTTATTGACATTTTTTTTTTACTAAAGACGTGTGGCTGAATACATTTTGGCCTAAATGTATGACTAAAATTGAGTTTATTAGATTTTTCTTATAACAAAAAGTAGAAAATATATATTTTTTTCAAAATTTTCGATCTTTTTCCATTTATATCGCAAAAAATTTAAATCGCAGAGGCAATCAAATAATATGAAAAGAAAGCTCTATTTGTGGGAAGAAAAGGACGCAAATTTCGTTTGGGTACAACATTGATGTCCGCACAATTACCAGTTAAAGCAGCGCAGTGCCATATTGTAAAATCACCTCTGGTCTTTAAGCTGCGTATTGGTCCGGGGCTTAAGTGGTTAAATAATATACCTGTGGGGTGTCTATAGTATGCCTGTGAAGTGGCACGTGTTTCCCGTGTTTAGAACTGTCCCTGCACAAAATGACATTTCTAAAGGAAAAAAAGTCATTTAAAACTGCTTGGGGCTTTAATGTAATGTCTGGTCCCGGCAATACGGAAGAAAATCACTGAGAAAATGGCATGGGTACCCCCCCCCAGCCCATTACCAGCCCCTTTGGGTCTTGTATGGATATTAAGGGGAACCCCGCACCCAAGTTAAAAAAAGGAAAGGCGTGGGGCCCCCAGGCCCTATATACTCTGAACAGCAGTATACAGGCGGTGCAAACAAGACAGGGAGTGTAGGTTTGTATTTACGTAAAATCTTTTTGTAATTTTGAACTGGTACATTTTTAAAGTGTAGCTCCAGCCCAAAAATCTATTTTTAAGTTTTTTGGAAAACATAGGGAAGGGTTATCACCCCTGTAAAATTTGTTTTGCTGTCTGTGCACCTGTTCAGAACATTTCACCTCACTTTCCGTCCCAATGACAAATGTTTTTTGAAAATTAGTTTTTTTTATTGAAACAAGGATTCAGCATCAGTGGAGAGGAGACACTTTTTTCCCATATTAACTCTTACAGGGAAGAATTTTGTTTCCTAGGGGTAGATTTCTTCTCACTTCCTGTTGTCTCCTTCCGTTTACAAGTAGGAGTCGTTTGTAAGTTGGATGTTTGAAAGTAGGGGCCTGCCGTATATACTCTGCAGAAATTTGGCCCTTAGGTGTTGGTGTTGCCACAACACTGTAAGCCCTCACAGTTACTCTTGGTGGGTGCAGGAATGGACCAGCTGTGAAATATTAGTTCAAGAATTGTAATTACATGCCCCTGTTGAACAGGGGCAGAAAAATTGGGCCTTTGGTGGTGGTGTTGCCACAACACTGTAAGCCCTCACAGTTACTCTTGGTGGGCGCAGGAATGGGCCCTGCTGTGAAATATTAGATCAAGAATTGTAATTACATGCCCCTATTGAACAGGGGCATAAAAATTGGGCCTTAGACACTGGTGCCACAACACTGCAACCCCTCACAGATACTCTAGTTGGAGCGCAGGAATGAGCCCTTCTGCAAAGTATTGCATCAAAAATTGTAATTACACGCCCCAATTAAACAGGGGCAGAAAAATTGGGCCTTAGGTGCTGGTGCCATAACACTGCAACCTCTCACAGATACTCTAGTTGGAGCGCAGGAATGAGCCCTGCTGCAAAGTATTGCATCAAAAATTGTAATTCCATGCCCCTGTTAAACAGGGGCTGAAAAATTGGGCCTTAGCCATTGGTGGCGGTGCCCAGAACCAAAAATGTTCTTACAAGCTATCAGCATGATCATTGAGGAGGAAGAGGATGGTCACTCAGCATGACAGGATAGTCACTCAGCATAGGCAGTCTTGAAGGGATCTGACATTTCAAAAAAAAATATTCGGTTACATCAGCATCAGGTGCTTGATAGCTGGTGGTGATCCAAGACTGATTCATTTTTATGAAGGTCAGTCGATCGACCGAGTCAGTGGACAGGCGCACCCTGTGATCGGTTACAAAGCCTCCAGCAGCACTGAATGTGCATTCCGAAAGAACGCTGGATGCAGGACAGGCCAGTAGCTTAATTGCATACTGTGCAAGCTCTGGCCAGTGATCCATCCTCAAGACCCAGTAACCCAGAGGATTTTCGGTGGGAAAGGTGTCCAAGTCTGATCTTGCCCCTAGGTATTCCTGCACCATTTAAACCAGACGCTGGCGATGGTTGCTCGAACCGATTATACCTTGGGGCTGCGGACTAAAAAATTGTCTGAACACATCGGTCAGACGGCCACCTTCTCCACCGCTCCTTCTTTGACTGACCGAAGCCTCAGCAACACGTTGTCCAGGACCAGGAATTTGTAACCTCCCAGTCTCTGGGAACGCGTTGCACAGACCTTTCTGCAAGGCCTCCCGAAGATGTTTCATCCTCTGCTCCCTCTGCGACGGCAAGATAAGGTCCGCAACCTTACTTTTGTTACATGGTTTAGGGAGGGTTGCCAGTCAGTAATGATCTCTCTCCTTGATAGTACGAATACGAGGATCCTTCCGCAGGCTTTGCAGGATCAGGGAGGCCATGCAGAGTAGGTTTGCTGAGGCATTTGGTCCGGAGTCCTCTGGGTCACTCAGAACGACATGATCCGCAGCCACCTCCTCCCAGCCACGTACAAGTCCATGGGTGTCTTAGGAATGTAATTGATCCCTTGAAGACTGCTGCTGATGCTGAGTGCTAGGCTCCACCTCCATGCTGACACAATCCTCCTCCTCCTCCTCATCCTCCTCCTCTTCCTGTGTGACAGGCGGGCCAGCAGGAACACTGTCTGGATTAAGGGGGCCTTGAGAGGTAAGGAAGTCCTCCTCTTTCTCCCTCTGTCCTGCCTCAAGTGCCCTGTCCATTATTCCACACAGCGTGTGCTCCAACAGGTGGACAAGAGGGACAGTGTCACTGATGCATGCACTGTCACTGCTCACCATCCTCGTGGCCTCCTCAAATAGTGCCAGGACAGTGCATGCATCCCTGATCATGACCCACTGGCATGGCAAAAAAAAAACAAGCTCCCCTGACCCTGTCCTGGTGCCATATTGGCACAGATACTCATTGATGGCCCTCTGCTGCGTGTGCAGCCGCTGCAGAATGGCCAATGTTGAGTTCCACCTGGTGGGCATGTCACAGATTAGGCGGTTCTTGAGCAGGTTAAATTCCTTTTGCAGGTCAGCCAGCCGAGCACTGGCATTATATGACTGACAGAAATGCACACAGACTTTCCTGGTCTGCCTCAGGACATCCTGTAAGCTCGGGTACCTGCCCAAGAACCGCTGCACCACCAAGTTAAGGACGTGAGCCAAACAGGGCACATGGTTCAGGTGTCCCTGTCGGAGGGCGGAGAGGAGGTTGGCGCCATTGTCGGAAACCACCATTCCTGGCTTAAGCTGGCGTGGCATCAACCACCTCTGCGCCTGCCCCTGCAGAGCTGACAGAATCTCTGCCTCAGTGTGGCTCCTATCCCCCAAGCACAAGAGCTCAAGCACTGCATGGCATCTCTTTGCCTGCGTACTTGTGTAGCCCCTTGAACGCCTATGGAGAATTGCTGGTTCCAAGGACAAAGCACAGGAAGAGGCCATGGAGGAAGAAGAAGAGGAGGGGGTGGAGGAGAGAGGTGTGTCAGAATCACCAGTAGTAGCATTTTGGAGGCGTGGTGGCGGAACAACGTCCAACACTACTGCACCCTGTCCTGCATCCTTCCCAGCTGCCAGCAGAGTCACCCAATTTGCTGCGAAAGATCGGTAATGTCCCTGTCCATGCCTGCTGGACCATGAGTCAGCGATAATATGCACCTTACCGCTGACCGCCCTGTCCAGCGAGGCCAAGACATTGCCTTCCACATGCCGGTAGAGAGCCGGAATCGCCTTCCGTGAGAAAAAGTGGCGTTTGGGAACCTGCCACTGAGGAACCGCATATTCCACAAACTCACGGAAGAGGACAGAGTCTACCAACTGAAAAGGCAGCAGTTGAAGTGCTAGCAATTTAGCCAAGCTAGCATTCAACCACTGGGCATGTGGATGGCTGGGAGCGAACTTCTTTCGGCGGTGCAGCAGCTGGGGCAGGGAAATTTGCCTTGTTCAATCTGACGTCGGTGTACCGATAGCAGATTGCCCGCAAGTACTTGGCTGTGACACACCTAACTCTACACCTTTATTCCTCTCAGTGCAGGTTTCATAGAGGACTGGAGGTATAGTGGGGTGAGGAGCAAGGAGAGGTCCGCTTTGTTCTTTGGTGTGGGTCTTTTAAGTGTGCTTGCCAATGAACTGCATGGCAGGTTGACATATGTCTGATCAAGCATGTGGTGCCCAAGCAGGTGATGTTTTGGCCATGCGAGATACACCTGAGACATATGTTGCAAGTAGCAGCGCTGCGATCTGATGCACTTGTCTCAAAAAAGGCCCACACCAAAGAACTTTTGGAATAACCCGCAGAGACAGCAGCGGACTGCATATGCGGAGCTCTGCAGCGTGATGCTGTCGGTGTGCTGCTCTTAAGCTGGCCCCTGGAGGGCATCCTGCCTCATTGGAGATGTGCCTCCTCCTCCTCCTCCTCTCTCCTATCAGGCACCCACGTAGAGACCGTGACCTCATCATTCCCTCCCTCCTCATCACTGTAGCAAACCTGGCAGTATAATGCAGCTGGGGGAACATGACTGCCAGATTGCTGTCCTTGTTGGGCACCCCCTCTCTCTGGGCTCACGTTACTACCCCCTCTCTCTGGGCTCACGTTACTGCCTTCCTCTAGCTGGGTTCCATCATCAGAGCCTTCAAAATGCTGGGCATCCTCCTGGAGCATGTACCCAACACTGTGGTCAAACAGTTCGGGGGACTCCTCAGGAGGACATGGTGGTACTAGGGAAGGAGTGACTGATGCCATTGAGCCGAGGGAAGAGTCCGCGTTGGCAGCTGCTTTGCCAGACAAAGTACCCTGAGCCTGGGTGACAGAGGATGAGGAGGATGAGGACGGCTTGGTCATCATCCACTCTACCAAGTCTTCGGCATGTTTCGGCTCAATGTGGTCAACTGCCGAAAAGAAGGACAAGCGTGTCCCACGGCCACGTGCTGATGAGGATGCACCGTGTCCACGACCAGCACTGTTGCCTCTAGACACAGAGCCTGATTGCCCTCTTTTATTGGCTTGTGACTGTCTGCCTCTCCTTGTTTGCCTTCCAGACATACTAATGGCCTGCAGTGAGATGTAGCTTCACAAAGGTGGGATGTATATATATATCTATACGGATTATACTGCAGCTAGCAGAATCCACTGCCTGCTGTGGTATTAGTATGAAAACACCAGCAATTGTCTTCAGTTCATTTTAGGTGCACACTGTGCAAAGGACACAGTACACTAACTGAAAATACTTGCAGCTCCCTGCCTGTGGTATTAGTATGAGAACACCACCAATTGTATTCAGGTACCTTTAGGTGCACGCTGTGCGAAGGACACAGTACACTAAGTGAAAATACTTGCAGCTCCCTGCCTGTGGTATTAGTATGAGAACACCACCAATTGTATTCAGGTACCTTTAGGTGCACGCTGTGCAAAGGACACAGTACACTAAGTGAAAATAATGCAGCTCCCTGCCTGTGGTATTAGTATGAGAACACCACCAATTGTATTCAGGTACCTTAAGGTGCACCCTGTGCCAAGGACAAAGTACACTAAGTGAAAATATTTGCAGCTCCCTGCTTGTGGTATTAGTATGAGAACACCACCAATTGTATTCAGGTACCTTAAGGTTCACCCTGTGCAAAGGACACAGTACACTAAGTGAAAATTCTTGCAGCTCCCTGCCTGTGGTATTAGTATGAGAACACCACCAATTGTATTCAGGTACCTTTAGATGCACCCTGTGCAAAGGACACAGTACACTAAGTGAAAAAACATGAAGCTCCCTGCCTGTGGTATTAGTATTAGAACACCACCAATTGTATTGAGGTACCTTTAGGTGAACGCTGTGCAAAGGACACAGTACACTAAGTAAAAATACTGCAGCTAGCACAATCACCTGCCTGCCTGTCAGTATAGAGAATAACAGGAACGGATCTAGCTAAACTGAATACAGTGTGTAAATATATATACAACACCTAGGATGCATATACAGTCAGGTCCATAAATATTGGGACATCGACACAATTCTAATCTTTTTGGCTCTATACACCACCACAATGGATTGATTTGAAATGAAACTAACATAATGTGCTTTAACTGCAGACTTTCAACTTTAATTTGAGGGTATGTACATCCAAATCAGGTGAACGGTTTAGGAATTACAACAGTTTGTATATGTGCCTCCCACTTTTTAAGGGACCAAAAGTAATGGGACAGATTAACAATCATCAATCAAACTTTCACTTTTTAATACTTGGTTGCAAATCCTTTGCAGTCAATTACAGCCTGAAGTCTGGAACGCATAGACATCACCAGAAGCTGGGTTTCATCCCTGATGATGCTCTGCCAGGCCTCTACTGCAACTATCTTCAGTTCCTGCTTGTTCTTGGGGCATTTTCCCTTCAGTTTTGTCTTCAGCAAGTGAAATGCATGCTCAATTGGATTCAGGTCAGGTGATTGACTTGGCCATTGCATAACATTCCACTTCTTTCCCTTAAAAAACTCTTTGGTTGCTTTCGCAGTATGCTTCGGGTCATTGTCCATCTGCACTGTGAAGTGCCGTCCAATGAGTTCTGAAGCACATGGCTGAATATGAGTAGATAATATTGCCCGAAACACTTCAGAATTCATCCTGCTGCTTTTGTCAGCAGTCACATCATCAATAAATACAAGAGAACCAGTTCCATTGGCAGCCATACATGCCCACGCCATGACACTACCACCACCATGCTTCACTGATGAGGTGGTATGCTTTGGACCATGAGCAGTTCCTTTCCTTTTCCATACTCTTCTCTTCTCATCACTCTGGTACAAGTTGATCTTGGTCTCATCTGTCCATAGGATGTTGTTCCAGAACAGTGAAGGCTTTTTTAGATGTTGTTTGGCAAACTCTAATCTGGCCTTCTTGTTTTTGAGGCTCACCAATGTTTCACATCTTGTGGTGAACCCTCTGTATTCACTCTGGTGAAGTCTTCTCTTGATTGTTGACTTTGACACACATACAACTACCTCCTGGAGAGTATTCTTGATCTGGCCAACTGTTGTGAAGGGTGTTTTCTTCACCAGGGAAAGAATTCTTCAGTCATCCACCACAGTTGTTTTCCGTGGTCTTCCGGGTCTTTTGGTGTTGCTGAGCTCACCGGTGCGTTCTTTCTTTTTAAGGATATTCCAAACAGTTGATTTGGCCACACCTAATGTTTTTGCTATCTCTCTGATGGGTTTGTTTTGTTTTTTCAGCTTAATGATGGCTTGCTTCACTGATAGTGACAGCTCTTTGGATCTCATATTGAGAGTTGACAGCAACAGATTCCAAATGCAAATAGCACACTTGAAATGAACTCTGGACCTTTTATCTGCTCCTTGTAAATGGGATAATGAGGGAATAACACACACCTGGCCATGGAACAGCTGAGCAGCCAATTGTCCCATTACTTTTGGTCCCTTAAAAAGTGGGAGGCACATACAAACTGTTGTAATTCCTACACCGTTCACCTGATTTGGATGTAAATACCCTCAAATTAAAGCTGAAAGTCTGCCGTTAAAGCACATCTTGTTCGATTCATTTCAAATCCATTGTGGTGGTTAGTGATGAGCCGAACACCCCCGGGTTCGGTTCGCACCAGAACCCGCGAACGGACCGAAAGTTCGAACGAACATTAGAACCCTATTAAATACAATGGATGCGAACGTTCGAATTCTAAAGTGCTAATTATAACAACTATTATGCATGTTATTGTCCTAAAAAGGGTTTGGGAACCCGGGTTCTGCACCAGGGGACATGTATCAATGCAAAAATAAGTTTTAAAAACGGTCGTTTTCCGGGAGCAGTCATTTTAATGATGCATAAAGTGAAAAAAAAAAAGTCAAATATTCCTTTAAATATCGTACCTGGGGGGTGTCTAAAGTATGCCTGTGAAGTGCCACGTGTTTCCCGTGTTTAGAACTGTCCCTGCACAAAATGACACTTCTAAAGGAAAAAAAAGCCATTTAAAACTGCTTGCGGCTTTAATGTAATGTCTGGTCCCGGTAATATGGATGAAAATCTTTAAGAAAAATGGCATAGCTACCCCATGACCCCCCCCCCTACCCCAGCCCATTACCAGCCCCTTTGGGTCTTGTATGGATATTAAGGGGAACCCCGCACATAAAATAAAAAAGGCCCTATATACTCTGAACAGCCGTATACAGGCGGTGCATACAAGACAGGGACTGTAGGTTTGTTCTTATGTAGAATCTGTTTGTAATTTTGAACAGGTACATTGTTGAAGTGTAGCTCCAGACCAAAAATCTATTTTTAAACTTTTTGGAAAACATAGGTAAGGGTTATCACCCCTGTAACATTTGTTTTGCTGTCTGTGCCCCTGTTCAGAACATTTCACCTCACTTTCCGTCCTAATGACAACTGTTTTTGAAATGTGGTGTTTTTCTTGAAACAAGGATTGCTGATAAAGCATCAGTACAGAGGAGACACCTTTCTCCCATATTTATTCTTACAGGAGAGAATTTTCCTTCCTAGTGGTAGATTTCTTCTCACTTCCTGTTGTCTTCTTGCGTTTGCAAGTAGGAGTCGTTTGTAAGTTGGATGTTTGAAAGTAGGGACCTGCCGTATATACTCTGCAGAAATAGGCCCCTTAGTTGTTGGTGTTGGCACAACACTGTAAGCACTCACAGTTACTCTTGGTTGGTGCTGGAACGCCCTGCTGTCAACTATTATATCAGGAATTTTAATTACATATAATTGTTGAACAGTGGTAGTAAAAATTGGGCCTTTGATGGTGGTGCTGGTGCCACAACACTGTAAGCCCTGACAGTTACTCTTGGTGGGTGCAGCAATGGGCCCTGCTGTGAATTATTAGATCAAGAATTGTAATTACATGCCCCTGTTGAACAGGGGCTGAAAAATTGGGCCTTAGGCACTGGTGGCACAACACTGCAACCCTTCACAGATACTGTACTTGGAGCACAGCAATGAGCCCTGTTGCAAAGTATTGCTTCAAAAATTGTAATGACACGCCCCTGTTAAACAGGGGCTGAAAAATTGGGCCTTAGGCACTGGTGGCACAACACTGCAACTCCTCACAGATACTGTACTTGGAGCACAGCAATGAGCCCTGTTGCAAAGTATTGCTTCAAAAATTGTAATTACACGCCACTGTTAAACAGGGGCTGAAAAATTGGGCGTTAGGCACTGGTGGCGGCACCCATAAACAAAAATGATCTTCCAAGCTATCATCATCAATCGTATCATTGAGGACTCGGAGGAGGAGGATAGCCAGTCAACATAACAGCACAGGCACTCAGCATCAGCATCAGTCTTGAAGGGATGTGACATTTTAAAATCAATTAGTCTGTTATATCAGCATCAGGTGTGTGGTAGCTGGTGGTGATCCAAGACTGGTTCATCTTGATGAAAGTCAGTCGATCAACCGAGTCGGTGGACAGGCGCACCCTGTGATCCGTGACAAATCCTCCAGCAGCACTGAATGTGCGTTCCGAAAGAACGCTGGATGCAGGACAGGCCAGTAGCTCAATTGCATACTGTGCAAGCTCTGGCCAGTGATCCATCCTCAAGACCCAGTAAGCCAGAGGATTTTCGGTGGGGAAGGTGTCCAAGTCTGACCTTGCCCCTAGATATTCCTGCACCATGTTTATCAGACGCTGGCGATGGTTGCTGGAACCGATCATACTTTGGGGCTGCGGACTAAAGAATTGTCTGAACGCATCGGTCAGACGGCCACCTTCCCCACCGCTCCTTCTTTGACTGGCCGAAGCCTCAGCAACTCGTTGTCCAGGACCAGGAGTTTGCAACCTCCCAGTCTCTGGGAACGCGTTGCACAGACCTTTCTGCAAGGCCTCCCGGAGTTGTCTCATCCTCTGCTCCCTCTGCGACGGTAACATAAGGTCCGCAACCTTACCCTTGTACCGTGGATCAAGGAGAGTGGCCAGCCAGTAATGGTCCCTCTCCTTGATCCGAAGAATACGAGGATCCTTCCGCAGACTTTG
Organism: Rana muscosa; assembly: GCA_029206835.1. Lineage (NCBI taxonomy): Eukaryota > Metazoa > Chordata > Amphibia > Anura > Ranidae > Rana > Rana muscosa. Next base: position 519,656,597 of record CM055122.1, on the reverse strand, counting down.
CAGGATCAGGGAGGCCATGCAGCGTAGGTTTGCTGAGGCATTCGCTCCGGAGTCCTCTGGGTCACTAAGGACGACATGATCCGCAGCCACCTCCTCCCAGCCACGTACAAGTCCACTGGTTTCTTGGGACTGTAAATCATCCCTAAAAGACTGCTGCTGATGATGCTGAGTGCCAGCCTCCACCTCCATGCTGACACAATCCTCCTCCTCCTCCTCCTCCTCCTCCTCCTCCTCTTCCTGTGCGATGGGTGGGACAGAAGGAACACTGTCTGGGTAAAGGGGGCCTTGAGAGGCAAGGAAGTCCTCCTCTTCCTGCCTCTGTTCTGCCTCAAGTGCCCTGTCCATTATTCCACGCAGCGTGTGCTCCAACAGGTGGACAAGAGGTACAGTGTCACTGATGCATGCACTGTCACTGCTCACCATCCTCGTGGCCTCCTCAAATGGTGCCAGGACAGTGCATGCATCCCTGATCATGCCCCACTGGCGTGGAGAAAAAAAACCAAGCTCCCCTGACCCTGTCCTGGTGCCGTAGTCGCACAGGTACTCATTGATGGCCCTCTGCTGCGTGTGCAGCCGCTGCAGCATGGCCAACGTTGAGTTCCACCTGGTGGGCATGTCACATATAAGGCGGTTCTTGGGCAGGTTCAACTCCTTTTGCAGCTCAGCCAGGCGAGCACTGGCATTATAAGATCTGCGGAAATGCACACAGACTTTCCTGGCCTGCCTCAGGACATCCTGTAAGCCCGGGTACCTGCCCAAGAACCGCTGCACCACCAGGTTAAGGACGTGAGCCACACAGGGCACATGGGTCAGTTGTCCCTGTCGGAGGGCGGAGAGGAGGTTGGTGCCATTGTCGCAAACCACCATTCCTGGCTTAAGCTGGCGTGGCGTCAACCACCTCTCGGCCTGGCCCTGCAGAGCAGACAGGACCTCTGCCCCAGTGTGGCTTCTGTCCCCCAAACACACCAGCGCAAGCACGGCATGGCATCTTTTTGCCTGCGTACTTGCGTAGCCCCGTGAACGGCTACGGAGCACCGCTGGTTCATAGGACAAACCACAGGAAGAGGCCATGGAGGAAGAAGAAGAGGAGGGGGTGGAGGAGAGAGGTGTGTCACAACCAGTAGTAGCATTTTGGAGGCGTGGCGGTGGGACAACCTCCAACACTACTGCACCTTGTCCTGAATCCTTCCCAGCTGCCAAAAGAGTGACCCAATGGGCCGTGAAAGAAAGGTAACGTCCCTGTCCATGCCTGCTGGACCATGAGTCAGCGGTAATATGCACCTTACCGCTGACCGCCCTGTCCAGCGAGGCCAAGACATTGCCTTCCACATGCCGGTAGAGAGCCGGAATAGCCTTCCGTGAGAAAAAGTGGCGTTTGGGAACCTGCCACTGAGGAACCGCACATTGCACAAACTCACGGAAGGGGGCCGAGTCTACCAACTGAAAAGGCAGCAGTTGAAGCGCTAGCAATTTAGCCAAGCTAGCATTCAACCGCTGGGCATGTGGATGGCTGGGAGTGAACTTCTTTCGACGGTCCAGCAGCTGGGGCAGGGAAATTTGCCTGCTAGAATCGGACGTCGGTGTACTGCTAGCAGAGTGGGCGCAAGTACTTGGCTGTGACACACCTAATTCTACACCTTCATTCCTCTCAGTGCATGTTTCAGAGAGGACTGAAGTTATAGTGGGGTTGGAGATCCCAGCTGATGCGGTGCAAGGAGAGGTCCGCTTTGTTCTTTGGTGTGGGTCTTTGAGGTAGGCTTGCCAACGAGCTGCATGGCAGGTCAACATATGTCTGGTCAGGCATGTGGTACCCAAGCGGCTGATGTTTTGGCCACGCGATATACGCTTGAGACATATGTTGCAAACAGCAGCTGTGCGATCTGATGCACTAGCCTCAAAAAAGGCCCACATCAAAGAACTTTTTGAATGACGGGCAGAGGCAGCGCCCTGCACAGGCGGAGCTCTGCGGTGTGATTCCGTCGGTGTACTGCCCTTACGCTGGCCACCAAAGGGCATCCTGCCTCGTTGGAGATGTGCCTCCTCCTCATCCTCCTCCTCCTCCTCTCTCCTATTAGGCACCCACGTGGAGTCATTGACCTCATCATCCCCTCCCTCCTCATCACTGGAGCCAATCTGGCAGTATGCTGCAGCTGCTGGAACATGACTGCCAGATTGGTGTCCTTCTTGAGCATCCCCTCTGTCTGCTCTCACGCTACTGCCTTCCTCTAGCTGGGTTTCATCATCAGACCCTTCGAAACGCTGGGCATCCTCCTGGAGCATGTACCCAACACTGTGCTGAAACAGTTCGGGGGACTCCTCAGGAGGAGGACATGGTGGGTCTAGGGAAGGAGTGACTGATGATTTGTCTGACATTGATACCAGGGAAGACGACGCTTTGGCAGCTGCTTTTCCAGTACCCTGAGCCTGGGTGAGAGAGGATGAGGAGGAGGAGGAGGGCTTGGTCATCCACTCTACCAAGTCTTCGGCATGATGTGGCTCAACATGTCCAGCTGCCGAAAAGAAGGACAAGCGTGTCCCATGGCCATGTGCTGATGACAATGCACCGCGTCCACGACCAGCACTGTTGCCCCCAGACACAGAGCCTGCTTGCCCTCTTTTATTGCCTCCTGACTGTCTGCCTCTCCTTGTTTGCCTTCCAGACATTCTAATAGATGGCCTGCAGGGAGATGGGAAAAAAGCAATAAGGGCTACCTTCAGGTGTCCTTCTCTGTCCCTTGAAACAAGGACTTTCACAGTGAAAGAAACTGACACTGTCCCTACCTAGAGTTTTCTATCCCTAGAATAAATGTTTTTTTTAATCACAATATAGCACAAGGACAATTCACTCAATGTCTCTCCAGGTCCCTGGAAACAAGGACTTGCAGAGTGAAAGAAACTGACACTGTCCCTACCTAGAGTTTTCTGTCCCTAGAATAAATGTTTTTTTTAAGCACAATATAGCACAAGGAAAATTAACTCACTGTCCTTACAGGTCCCTGGAAACAAGGACTTGCAGAGTGAAAGAAACTGACACTGTCCCTACCTAGAGTTTTCTGTCCCTAGAATAAATGTTTTTTTTAAGCACAATATAGCACAAGGACAATTAACTCACTGTCCTTACAGGTCCCTGGAAACAAGGACTTGCAGAGTGAAAAAAAAAAAACACTCTCCCTACCTAGAGTTTTCTGTCCCTAGAAAAAATGTTTTTTTTAAGCACAATATAGCACAAGGACAATTAACTCACTGTCCTTACAGGTCCCTGGAAACAAGGACTTGCAGAGTGAAAGAAAAAAAACACTCTCCCTACCTACAGTTTTCTGTCCCTAGAAAAAATGTTTTTTTTAATCACAATATAGCACAAGGAAAATTAACTCACTGTCCTTACAGGTCCCTGGAAACAAGGACTTGCAGAGTGAAAGAAAAAAAACACTCTCCCTACCTACAGTTTTCTGTCCCTAGAAAAAATGTTTTTTTTAATCACAATATAGCACAAGGAAAATTAACTCACTGTCCTTACAGGTCCCTGGAAACAAGGACTTGCAGAGTGAAAGAAACTGACACTGTCCCTACCTAGAGTTTTCTGTCCCTAGAATAAATGTTTTTTTTAATCACAATATAGCACAAGGACAATTCACTCAATGTCTCTCCAGGTCCCTGGAAACAAGGACTTGCAGAGTGAAAGAAACTGACACTGTCCCTACCTAGAGTTTTCTGTCCCTAGAATAAATGTTTTTTTTAAGCACAATATAGCACAAGGACAATTAACTCACTGTCCTTACAGGTCCCTGGAAACAAGGACTTGCAGAGTGAAAGAAAAAAAACACTCTCCCTACCTACAGTTTTCTGTCCCTAGAAAAAATGTTTTTTTTAATCACAATATAGCACAAGGAAAATTAACTCACTGTCCTTACAGGTCCCTGGAAACAAGGACTTGCAGAGTGAAAGAAACTGACACTGTCCCTACCTAGAGTTTTCTGTCCCTAGAATAAATGTTTTTTTTAATCACAATATAGCACAAGGAAAATTAACTCACTGTCCTTACAGGTCCCTGGAAACAAGGACTTGCAGAGTGAAAGAAACTGACACTGTCCCTACCTAGAGTTTTCTGTCCCTAGAATAAATGTTTTTTTTAAGCACAATATAGCACAAGGACAATTAACTCACTGTCCTTACAGGTCCCTGGAAACAAGGACTTGCAGAGTGAAAGAAAAAAAACACTCTCCCTACCTACAGTTTTCTGTCCCTAGAAAAAATGTTTTTTTTAATCACAATATAGCACAAGGAAAATTAACTCACTGTCCTTACAGGTCCCTGGAAACAAGGACTTGCAGAGTGAAAGAAACTGACACTGTCCCTACCTAGAGTTTTCTATCCCTAGAATAAATGTTTTTTTTAATCACAATATAGCACAAGGACAATTCACTCAATGTCTCTCCAGGTCCCTGGAAACAAGGACTTGCAGAGTGAAAGAAACTGACACTGTCCCTACCTAGAGTTTTCTGTCCCTAGAAAAAATGTTTTTTTTAATCACAATATAGCACAAGGACAATTAACTCACTGTCCTTACAGGTCCCTGGAAACAAGGACTTGCAGAGTGAAAGAAAAAAAACACTCTCCCTACCTACAGTTTTCTGTCCCTAGAAAAAATGTTTTTTTTAATCACAATATAGCACAAGGAAAATTAACTCACTGTCCTTACAGGTCCCTGGAAACAAGGACTTGCAGAGTGAAAGAAACTGACACTGTCCCTACCTAGAGTTTTCTGTCCCTAGAATAAATGTTTTTTTTAATCACAATATAGCACAAGGAAAATTAACTCACTGTCCTTACAGGTCCCTGGAAACAAGGACTTGCAGAGTGAAAGAAAAAAAACACTCTCCCTACCTACAGTTTTCTGTCCCTAGAAAAAATGTTTTTTTTAATCACAATATAGCACAAGGAAAATTAACTCACTGTCCTTACAGGTCCCTGGAAACAAGGACTTGCAGAGTGAAAGAAACTGACACTGTCCCTACCTAGAGTTTTCTGTCCCTAGAATAAATGTTTTTTTTAATCACAATATAGCACAAGGACAATTCACTCAATGTCTCTCCAGGTCCCTGGAAACAAGGACTTGCAGAGTGAAAGAAACTGACACTGTCCCTACCTAGAGTTTTCTGTCCCTAGAATAAATGTTTTTTTTAAGCACAATATAGCACAAGGACAATTAACTCACTGTCCTTACAGGTCCCTGGAAACAAGGACTTGCAGAGTGAAAGAAAAAAAACACTCTCCCTACCTACAGTTTTCTGTCCCTAGAAAAAATGTTTTTTTTAATCACAATATAGCACAAGGAAAATTAACTCACTGTCCTTACAGGTCCCTGGAAACAAGGACTTGCAGAGTGAAAGAAAAAAAACACTCTCCCTACCTACAGTTTTCTGTCCCTAGAAAAAATGTTTTTTTTAATCACAATATAGCACAAGGAAAATTAACTCACTGTCCTTACAGGTCCCTGGAAACAAGGACTTGCAGAGTGAAAGAAACTGACACTGTCCCTACCTAGAGTTTTCTGTCCCTAGAATAAATGTTTTTTTTAATCACAATATAGCACAAGGAAAATTAACTCACTGTCCTTACAGGTCCCTGGAAACAAGGACTTGCAGAGTGAAAGAAACTGACACTGTCCCTACCTAGAGTTTTCTGTCCCTAGAATAAATGTTTTTTTTAAGCACAATATAGCACAAGGACAATTAACTCACTGTCCTTACAGGTCCCTGGAAACAAGGACTTGCAGAGTGAAAGAAAAAAAACACTCTCCCTACCTACAGTTTTCTGTCCCTAGAAAAAATGTTTTTTTTAATCACAATATAGCACAAGGAAAATTAACTCACTGTCCTTACAGGTCCCTGGAAACAAGGACTTGCAGAGTGAAAGAAACTGACACTGTCCCTACCTAGAGTTTTCTGTCCCTAGAATAAATGTTTTTTTTAATCACAATATAGCACAAGGAAAATTAACTCACTGTCCTTACAGGTCCCTGGAAACAAGGACTTGCAGAGTGAAAGAAACTGACACTGTCCCTACCTAGAGTTTTCTGTCCCTAGAATAAATGTTTTTTTTAAGCACAATATAGCACAAGGACAATTAACTCACTGTCCTTACAGGTCCCTGGAAACAAGGACTTGCAGAGTGAAAGAAACTGACACTGTCCCTACCTAGAGTTTTCTGTCCCTAGAATAAATGTTTTTTTTAATCACAATATAGCACAAGGAAAATTAACTCACTGTCCTTACAGGTCCCTGGAAACAAGGACTTGCAGAGTGAAAGAAACTGACACTGTCCCTACCTAGAGTTTTCTGTCCCTAGAATAAATGTTTTTTTTAATCACAATATAGCACAAGGACAATTAACTCACTGTCCTTACAGGTCCCTGGAAACAAGGACTTGCAGAGTGAAAGAAACTGACACTGTCCCTACCTAGAGTTTTCTGTCCCTAGAATAAATGTTTTTTTTAAGCACAATATAGCACAAGGACAATTAACTCACTGTCCTTACAGGTCCCTGGAAACAAGGACTTGCAGAGTGAAAGAAACTGACACTGTCCCTACCTAGAGTTTTCTGTCCCTAGAATAAATGTTTTTTTTAATCACAATATAGCACAAGGAAAATTAACTCACTGTCCTTACAGGTCCCTGGAAACAAGGACTTGCAGAGTGAAAGAAACTGACACTGTCCCTACCTAGAGTTTTCTGTCCCTAGAATAAATGTTTTTTTTAATCACAATATAGCACAAGGACAATTAACTCACTGTCCTTACAGGTCCCTGGAAACAAGGACTTGCAGAGTGAAAGAAACTGACACTGTCCCTACCTAGAGTTTTCTGTCCCTAGAATAAATGTTTTTTTTAAGCACAATATAGCACAAGGACAATTAACTCACTGTCCTTACAGGTCCCTGGAAACAAGGACTTGCAGAGTGAAAGAAACTGACACTGTCCCTACCTAGAGTTTTCTGTCCCTAGAATAAATGTTTTTTTTAAGCACACTATAGCAGAAGCACAAAACACACTGACACTCTCCCTACCTATCCTTCTCTTTCCCTAAACTAAAGGAATCCAGGTTAAGCAAGAAAGAAATAACAGTCACTGTCCCTGCCTATGCTACTCTATCCCTGCTCCGGAACACACTACACTAGGCCGCCGTGCTGGCGGCCTTTTATAGTGTGGGGCGTGTACTAAACACCCTCAGCAATAATTGGCCACAGGCATCCTGCCTGTGGCCAATCATTGCTCTCCTCGCTGCCGGCGCTGTGATTGGCCAAGCATGCGGGGTCACAGTGCATGCTTGGCCAATCACAGCGCCTGGATGACACTGCGATGGCGTAGTGCATTGTGGGCCGTTCGCGTCACTCGAATTTGGCGCGAACGGCCCAAATCGTTCGATCTTCGTCGAACGATCGAACAGCCAATGTTCGAGTCGAACGTATGTTCGACTCGAACACGAAGCTCATCCCTAGTGGTGGTGTATAGAGCCAAAAAGATTAGAATTGTGTCGATGTCCCAATATTTATGGACCTGACTGTATATCCTCTACACACTGTAACTGCAGCTAACTGACTCGCCTGCCTGCTCTATCTAACTCAAATCAAATTACACTGTCTCTCTCTCTCTCTCTCTCTCTTTCTTTTAACCAATGCCGCAGCACATTACACAAGGCCGCCAAGCCGGCGGCCTTATATAGTGTGGGGTGTTTAACAAACCCCCTGAGACATAATTGGCCAAAGCCACCCTGGCTTTGGCCAATTATGGCTCTCCGTTTTTTCCGTACTGTGATTGGCCAAAGCATGCGGGTCATAGTGCATGCTTGGCCAATCATCAGCCAGCAATGCACTGCGATGCCGCAGTGAATTATGGGCCGTGACGCGCCACTCGAATTTGGCACAAACGGCCCATAATGTTCGAAATTCGGCGAACAGCCGAACAGGCGATGTTCGAGTCGAACATGGGTTCGACTCGAACTCGAAGCTCATCCCTAGTCTTTATGAACTATAAGGTTTGACAAAAGGCTTGACAAGACAGGAGGACTTGGGGTGAGCTCTGAAATAATTGGAGCAGATGTGCAGGAGCCTGCATTGTTTGTAGTTGCAACCAGAATGATTGAAATTGTTGCACACTTGAGCCTTACCCATGTAATGGATGGGCCTACACAATGTGTCCACCTGCCCTGAAAGTCCTGTAGAGGCCACCTGCTTGATGGTCCCAGTATGACCAGAGGGCTCAAACATGGGACACAACGCTGAGGTGTGTGCTGAGGACTGACAATTAACGCACACAGGGGATTTTTGGTCAGCAAAATGCCTGCAAAAAAATTCCATATCAATATTGCTCCAGCACATTACTACCTGGAACTGCGCCCAAGTGGCTGCCACATTTGCAGAAAATTCCACCCTCCTATCAGGACTAACAGCACAGATAATGTCCCTGAAAATGCCAAATGCCAGCATGAATTCTGCCACGCAAAGTTTGCGGTTAAGCCTGGGATCTTTTGTTTTGAGCACTACCGAGACTTCCCCGCAAGCATAAGACTTGTTCTCCGTAACATCCTGAGATGCTATTAGAAAAGATGCCAGGTTCACATCTTTCCCTTCCAGAATGTCCTTATTAACCACTAGGGGTCCGCGCTGTAGCCGAATGACGGCTACAGCGCGGACCTCAAATGCCCGGAGGACGTCAAAAGACGTCCTCTCCTTTGCACGTGCGGCGTGTGCTGTGATCACCGAGTCACTGAGCCCCTTACCACGTGATCAGCTGTCAGCCAATGACAGCTAATCACATGATGTAAACAAAGCTCGGTAATCGTTTTTTTTTTCTCCTCACACTGACAGCGTGAGGAGAAAAAAAAGCAGATCACCGGCTCATGTGTAAGGGACATTGGTCCCGAGTGGAAGAGGCACATCAGCCTCATTAGTGCCCACCACTACCGTCTGCCAGTGCCACCTGCCAGTGCCCACCAGTGAAATAAATACCGCCTATCAATGCCCACCAGTGGTGCCAGTCAGTGCCACCTAGCAATGCTGCCTATCAGTCTCACCAGTGCTGATCAGTGACCATCATTGCCACCCATCAGTGCCCATCACTGCCAGCTATCAGTGCCACCTATCAGTGACGCCTATTAGTGCCAATTCTCAGTGCCCACCAGTGCCACCTATCAATGCCCTTCAGTGCCACCCATCAGTGTCACCTCTGTGTCACCTCTCAGTGCCCACCAGTGCCGCCTCTCAGTGCCCACCAGTGCTGCCCATCAGTGCAGCCCATCGATGCCCATCAGTGCAGCCCATCAGTGCAGCCTATTGGGGCCCATCAGTGCAGCCTCATCAGCGTACATCAATGAAGGAGGAAAATTACCGTTTGCTAAATTTTATAACAAAATATAAAACTGTTTTGTATTTTTTTTTTTATTCCTGGTTTTTAATTTTTTTAACAAAAAATAAAAACCGCAGAGGTGATCAAATACCACCAAAAGAAAGCTCTATTTGTGGGGAGAAAATAAAAAAATTGGGTACATTACAAGTTATGTCTCTTTCATTTAGATTTAATGGGATACTATCAAATGTTTAGTTCAGCCTTATTTAGTCCATCCCGATCTGTTGGCCCTGATAATATTCTCTGGGCCTAATGCCGCGTACACACGATCATTATTCACGGCGGTTAAAAAATCGCCATGAATAATGTCATTAAAAACGAGGGAATGGCTTGTTCCCCACACACGGTCGTTTTTCACGGCGTTTTTTCTCTTGTTGAGAAAAACGACCGTCTGTGGGCTCCGCGGCAGTGTTTCCCTATGGGAAACACTGCCGCGGAAAACATGTCGAAAAAAACGACGAGAAAAATTAGAACATGTTCAAATTTTTCTCGTCGTTTTTAATGCCGTTTTTCTCGTCGAAAAAAACGACAGATAGCCCACAGACTATCGTTTTTCTCGTCGAATGGGAAAAATGTTGTTTTTCTCGATGAGAAAAACGGCCGTGTGTACGCGGTATAAGAGTCAGAAGGAGGTCTCTATGCCTGGAGCAGTTAGTTCCCGATAAGGGGCTCCAGGGTACCAAGGAGAGAGGGTTTCCCTTCTCCCTTCCATTATATTATAAGGATGAAGTAATCTCCCCCTATAAAACTTTTGATTGCTTTAGTTTTAGGGATCACACCCTTCATTTAATTGCTTATCATTTTAAGTTCATGTTTCTCTGATAGCTTACATGAATCTATCCTTTTTTCTAGGATGTTTTTATTAATTTATCCATTTATTGACTAATGATTTTGTTTATTCCTAAACATAATCTTTTTTCTATATTTTTCTTTATTTTTATCTAACATGATGTAATGTTCTGTATTATTTATCTTCTTCTGAAAATAAAATATTTTTAAAGTAAAAATTGGGTACATTTGGCTACAGTGTTGTATGACCGCACAATTGTCATTCAAAGAGTGATAGTGATGAAAGCTGAAAATTGGTCTGGGCAGGAGGGGGTTTAAGTGCCCAGTAAGCAAGTGGTTAATGTTAGCAGGTATGAAATGAGCTGGGGATACTGATGGTAACTCCGCTAAAGGGGAAGGAGCTGCCATAGACAAAGAAACTGCAACATTATCTGCGGGAGCGCTGGGAGGAGCTGGGGGTGCAGCTGACGCCTGAGCTCCGGCTGAATGGGCTTTATTCACCTCCATCTTATCTTGCATTTGCGACATGGATGTGGAAAGTGTATTTAGTAAGGCATGTATCTGTATCAACGAAGTATGCACAGAAACCTGGTCTGCGCTGGCAAAAGGGAGTGGCTGAGATGGACTGGGAAACAACAACTTAAATAATTATGCTTTCCTAGCTGTGGCCGGAAATGGAATGCCCCTGCGACGCAGCTCTGCTGTGAGCCTGGGTATAGTCCAACTCCTTCAAGATGGGGTGCTGCCATGCTCAGAACCCCTAGTTGGCGTTAGAGGAATAAAAGCAAATTAGTCACTTTCCGAAACATGCGACATGACAATATCTATAAAAGAAAATAACAAGCAAAGAAATTTAAGAACCACCCGTACAAGTAACAGCAACACCCTTTTGTGCCTAACTAAGTCTATAGATGTGGGTGCAGCAATGTGCCAACAACAGCTTGTGAATGAGCCTAGTTACCAATCCAACCCTACATGTATGCAATAAGCAAGCCCGAGCAACCTGTAGCACAAAGACAGGGAATTAGAAACGAACACTCAGGGCAAAGGTACCCACAGAACGTTGTGGGTAACAAAATGAGTAATGGAATGAATGTGCAGCGTATGATATACGGGTGAGAAGATAGTATTGACACTTACAAATGAACCTCAGCCCATATGGATTTGTAGATGTGACAGATTCTGACATGTGACAACTGCCTAACTACCGCCGTGATACAAGTGACCTGAATGTACCTGCTGCTCCTGCGTAAATGCTGGTACGCACGTGAACATATCACCTATATATGTGATGAACCTGAAGGCAAAATATGATAGACAAAGTAATGAAAAATTAAAATGGACACTAAAGCCCCGTACACACGATCGGTTTGACTGATGAAAACCGTCCGATGGATGGTTTTCATCAGACCAACCGATCGTGTATGGTACCCATCGGTCTTTTTTCCATCGGTTGTAAAAAATAGAACTTGTTTTAAAATTTTCAGATGGATAAAAAACCGATGGGAATTTCCGATCGTCTATGGGCAAGTCCATCGGTTAAAAAACCCACGCATGCTTATAATCAAGTCGACGCATGCTCAGAAGCATTAAACTTCATTTTTCTCGGCTCATCGGAGTGTTTTACGTCACCGCGTTTGGAATGGTCGGTTTTTAAACTGATGGTGTGTGGCCAAGACTGATGAAAAACAGTTTCATCGGATTTCCGATGGTCAAATCCATCGGACGAAAATCCATAGGTTATCCGATCGTGTGTACGGGGCTTAACATGAGCAGCGTTAACATGAAACCCACATAAAGACTGATACCTGGAATAAAAAAACACCCATGTGCAACAGATGAATGACCCAACCCACGCACACCCTTAAAATTTCCAACCCTGAAGCTGGAATCACATCGTTGCCACATTTCAGATCCTGACATTTGACAACTGGCTAACTACCCATGATACAAGTGATCTGAATGCTCCTGCATAAATGCTGGGATTCACGTGAACAAATCACCTGTATAAGTGATGAACCTGAAAGCAAATATGACAGACAAAGAAGTGAAAAGAAAATGGACACTGACATGTGCAGCCATAACATGAAAAACCCACATGGACCGATACCTGGAAAATGAAAGATGCCCACCGTGCAATGGATAAATAACCCAACCCATGCAGACCTTCAATATTCCAAGCCCTGACGCTGGAATCACACCGTTACCAATGGTCACACATGGAATACCAGAACCAATACTATGCCTGCTCCCCCCTGAACCTTGCCTTCATGAGACCACATGAGGCAGATGCCCAACTGTCTCATGTGATAAATTCACTGTAGAACGTGGTAGAACATTGCACCTGATACAACAGTTGACCCAGTTGGTCATCCCTGTGTCAGCAGATCAATTGCATGGATGGTTGTAATGTTGTTGTTGAACTACAAGTCCCAGCCCAGCTTGTATTACTACTTTAAGTCTGTGACGAACCCTTGTCCTCAACAGGACTATGTCCGCCGTAAATGCTTCTTTGTCCAGAACCAGCACTATCCAAGGCTCTTTAACCCACCCAGTCACCAGCCGTACTTCAGTGTAGGGTAAAAGCCAGCAAACTCACTTTATTCAAGCACATGTTACAACAGATAAATAACTCAGAGACACCCCCCCACCCTTGGATTCAGGGCCGTTAAACTGACCAATAACAATAGTCACACAGGTCAGGTGTATTCAAACTTCTCATTAGTAAACAGTCTTATCAGCAGGGAGAGCTGTTGGAGGAATCCCCTCTCCCCTCTCTGCCCTGCCCTCGGTCTTTAAAATACTCTTACAAGAGTCTAGCAGTCCCAAGTGAAAAGATCCCTTTCACTTCTTCAGCACAAACCACTCACACAGAATCCAGGACAACAGTGTCAAAAGGAAATGCTGAGTCCGGCGTGGTTGTACGGTGAGTTGGGTTAGGCAGACCCAACTGGGGTTCTCAGTCACCCTGTGCCCTAAATGGACACAGGGTAACTTACACATATGAGGGGCCATGGGAGCTGGACCAGGAGCCTCCAGTGCTCTCCCAGGCAAGCTCAGCCGCACAAACCCCCCACCCAAAGTGACTCCTGTCGCACATCTCCCCTTTCAGCAGGAGGAGACCCCAGATGGTACAATAAAGAAAGGGGAAACAGAGAGCACTCACATTGCCACATCCGTATAGCATAAGGAGACAAAAATATTTTTCTCTCAGGAGGAGCAAAACAAAGGTCGGACTTTGCAGGCAACACACAAAAATGAAATTGAAAAAAAATCTTTAATATCAAAAAAATAATGTTTTACAAGAATTAAAAACCATACAGTATATATGACAATATAATGAAAGTCCCTTGAACGTTGACGCGTTTCGCCGTGAAGCTTCGTCAGGACCGACAAACAGGGAGAGTTTTTTACACACTTGGGACAAATCTCACTATCAGGAATGAGATACATAAAGATTTAGACAATATATACAGTTAAAAGATAAAAAATTATTGGTTAAAAAATGCATAGTTAGTCCTTCATGTACATCATGATCAAACAACAACAAACAAAAAACAAAGGAGGAGTCCCTCTGAAGAGGGTCCAGGTAGCGAAATTTTGCTCAGAGGTGACCAGTTCCTATGTATTTAGTATGGTGAAAGTAGATACATATGTGGTCTGGTAGATATAGAAAAAAAAAAAAAAAAATATATATATATATATATATATATATATATATATATATAAAAAACAAAATTAAGAAAAATGATTTGGCCAAGAGAAATTAATAACTGTTCAGAGCTCCTACTTGCTAATCAGAGATAATCAAGAGAGGATGTTCTCGCAAGGATACACTCCAAATTGAAAAGCCCAATGCTCACAGCTAGCAAAGATGGCTGGGCAAATCTATAGGTACCAAATGACATAATCTCAGAGAGCAGACGAATCAGGCGAGGTGAAAAAATAAAAAGGAAATTGACAAAAAGGGGGAAAAAAGGGAAAATAAATACAGATGGACAAAAAACAACAAACAACTGCGGTGAAATAAATTACCAGGTATATCCAATGGGGTATGCCCAGATGGGGGTAGAGGGCGTCCTATTGTAGAAAGAGAGGAAGCTTCCTGTTCACCACAGATTCTCAATATAAGCAATAGCAATGAGCGTGCAGACAATACAGCCAGTGCAGTGATGATATCACTGTTCAAATCTGGGTATAAAGGAGGATGAGAATGGATAAAAGCCACTGAATGAGCATATAGTACCTATAAGGCACCGCAGCACAGAGAAAAAGAAAAACGTACCTATCCACTGGACGTCAAAAAAGCAATACCCCCGGGAGTCAGCATCGCGCTGAACACGGGCCAGACTGAGGTACATGGGGTATTTATACTGAGAAAACCGCGCCAAAACACAACAAACTTGCGGCGAGCTGACGTCATACACGTGCGCCGTACGTCCGTCATACGTATGCGCCCTGCCTTGATACACAGAGATGTATGGGCGGAAGTATCAGAAGCGCCATATTGGAGCAGGGAAAACAATAGAGAAGGATAAAAAAAAAACAGATTGGCCACGAGGAGAACAGATAAGTATCGCAGAGAAAAAACGGGACAAAAACAAACAAAACATGCCAAAGAAAAAAGGTGAAAATGACGAATGAAATAAAACGCATAAAATGAATCTACCATAATGAACCACAAGATGGCACCACCTAAATAAGCATATAGATCGCTGAGTATGGCAATCACCATATTGAGTCAAAGATGCGCATAAAGGACAAACAAGCATTGATAAACAACAACATTATTAAATTATATGATAGTACATAGCATAATATACAATATCTATGTAGATGGTATACAATTATTCACTTAGGATAAATTCCATTCGGTGTAATGTGTGTAACATATATGTACATATGTCTCCATCATATATAGGACTAGAGAGAGAAGGAAATTTGTTATGTATATAAGAGATATCCTGAACTACCTTGTTACAGTGAATGTGTTATTGACCAATTTATTGGTCCAGGAGAGGATATAGAATCAATCATAATATATGAATATTGGAGAGGTACAACGAGGGGGAACAATGAAGAAAGGCAATAGAAAGGGGATGATGTATTCAGTTATAAAATTATAAATTTTTACAAAAATGGTTTGAAACTGACCATGTCGTTAAGACCAGGATATCTTGTCGCTTTTAGTTTGTATGCCCATTCTGTTTCTCGTTGTAGAACCTTTTGGTCAAAGTTGTCACCCCGTGGGTCCCCATAGACCCGATCTAGGGCAGCAACTTTAAAAACCTGTGGTTCGTAATGGTGCTTGAATGCCACATGATGGCCAATGGTGGTATTCAGGAGGCCACTAGTGGCATAGTATACATGGTCTTTAATTCTTCTCCAAAATGCTCGGATTGTCTTCCCGATGTAGAAAGACCCACAGCAACAAAAAAAATGTAAATAACTCCCTTGGTCTGACAGGTAATATGATGTTTTAGAAAGTGGGTCTGACCATTGGGAAGGGATATCCTTGGACCTTCAATTAAGAGGTTACAGTAGTCACATTGGCCACATTTGTATAGTCCGTGGGGTTCCTGAGGTCTGGTGTCAGTCCTGCAATAATTGCTTTGTACCAAGCGGTCTCGAATTGAACCAGCCCGTCGAAATGTAATTTCTGGGTTCGTTACGATGTATTTCTTCAGGACAAGGTCCGCAGAAAGAATGTGCCAGTGCTTTTTCATAATGGATCTGATTTGGGCATGTTGGTCAGAGTACGTAGTGATGAATCTAACTAGATCAGGAGTAGATTTTTTAGAGACTCTAGCAAGGATCATATTTCTAGGTTTAGTAGAGGCTTTCTTGAAGGCCTTTTTGAGGCAATTCCTACTATACCCTCTAATTTTAAGACGTGTATAGAGGAGGTCAGCCTCTTCTTTGAATTTAGTATCATCAGAGCAGTTGCGTCTTAGACGCAGGTACTGTCCAAATAGTATGCTTTGGATCAATGGAAGGGGATGCGAGCTGGCAGCGTGTAGAATGGTGTTTCCAGCCGTAGGTTTACGATACAGAGTGGTTTTAATTAAGCCCTCTTCTGTAATGTAAATCGATATGTCCAGATATGCAATCATAGTTTGGCTGTGCACCATGGTGAATTTGAGATTATGTCTGTTGATACTTAGCATTTGCATAAATTCATTCAGAGTGGCCAGGGACCCTGCCCATAGCATCAGTACATCATCAATAAAACAAAACCACCCCAGAACAAAGGAAAAGAGATGACCAAATTCTACTCTTGTGCACATCGCTGGGAGGGATGCTGCATGCTAAAGGTTTTTTACCTTCATACATTGAAAAAAAAAGTCTTTAGGCTTTACAACTACTTTAATGAAGGTTGGCTGCTGTATTATCCATAAGATCAAAGTGAATTCACAGCAAAGACTGAATAAGCTTATCTATTATAAGAACTCATGTCAATTATCCAATAAATTGAGAGATTTTTCAGCATACATTCGGTATCTGTTACTGACCACCTATACTGCAGTATACAGTATGTCTCTGAATTGGGCCTCACTAACTAACAGGACAGGTAACTGTGTCTGTACTTCCAAAGAAATCCATGACACTGGGTGAACTGGTCTGGTGACACTGCAGCTGGTGTGGTGGTGATCAGGCACTGTTATATAGTGCAATCCAGTGTCCCTGATCACTAACCATTCCAGTATAATGTCACCATAGTGACACTGTACTGGGGTGGCTAGTGATCAGGGACACTAGCTGACTGATGTAGTGAAAAAAAGTGCTGATCACTATATGAACCCCTCTGTTTACATATGTAATCACTATGGTCACTGCTATGACTATTGAATGTATTTATTCTCTTTTAAAGGTACAATTTTATTGACGTGCATTTTTATACGCACTGATGTGCCTTTTGATGTGTGTTGTTGAGATGCTTTGGCCTTTTTTTTTTTTGTTGAAAAGTTTTTATTGATATCAACATAATTACAGAAAAGCAAGAAACGTGGACACAGCCACAACAGCAAGCACATAAGTAAAGTAATATAATCAGAAGATGTAAATTTAACATTACAGTAAATCAATAAATGCTTACGTAGCTACATCAATGAGCATATATGTATAATTATACAAATGTAAGGTGAAGTTTAAAAAAAAAAAAAAAAAAAACACATTAGGTAACAGATCAAAATAAATGATCTAATGGAAGATAAAATAAGCTTTAACAAGGTATATAATTGCATTTGTATGTATTAAACATAAGATAAAAGGTACCTGAGTAGGTAAATCACTTTTAAACTGTAAATTCTTAAGTCGATAATGACTGAATGGGGTTATCAGGGGTAAAAAGTGTCATTAGAAAGAGTGAGACTCTCTAAGTGGTAAAGGGAGGTAAGGGAAGTGAACTCTACAAGGGGTACGATCAGGGATATCGGGTTATTAATATATTATAGTCACTTATATAAAAAAGATGGGGGGTGTTTTATAGGAAACCGTGATAAGGGGCAGGAGGGAAAGGGTGGGGGACCAGTGTCTTTAATGCATCTCCACCACTCTTAAGATCAAATTATGATACAACCTTTTTGTAATTGTCTGTAGTAACGAAATGTAGCCAGGAAGACCAAATTGTAGTGAATTTAGAGGGAGTATCTTTCACCTGGTGAATTAAATCTTCCAATTCCGCAGTTTTACCTATACGGTGGAACCAATCCGCTATGGATGGTGGATCAGGGGAGCGCCACTTAGCGGGGATACATAATTTGGCTGCATTTATCATGTGCATAGATAAAGAGCGGAAATACGCCCTACGTGGAATCGAGGGAAGATGTAGTAGAAATTGGGCTGGAGTGAACTCTAGATTGAAGGTGGTTATGTGGTGGATGTATTTATGGACTTCTAACCAAAAGGCTTGTATTTTCGGGCACGTCCACCATATATGTAAAAGCGATCCCTGTTCTGCACCACATCTCCAGCAGAGTGGAGAAAGTTTCGGGTACATGTGATGAAGTTTGAGGGGAGTCCTGTACCAACGTGAAGCTATTTTGAAAGCATTTTCTTGTGCGTAGGTATTTAGCGTTCCCTTATGGATATTCGTAAAAATAGTCTCCCAATCATTTTCTGTGAGATCTATGGAAAGATCTTTTTCCCATTTTTGACATGTCCAATTGTCATTGGAAGAAAAGTTAGAGAATAAAAGGGCATATGTATAAGAGATGAGATGTCGTTGAGGTTCTGTTTTTAAGCACATTGATTCGAATGGAGGTAGTTGTCTCGACCATTCAGTTCTGTGTTTAGGGGCATTGAGAAAATGTCGAATCTGTACATATGTCCAAAAGGGAAATGAACCCGTCATTTTGTTTGCCAAGGCAGCGTGGGTGAGGAGCTGTCCTCCTTCAAAAAAATGTCCTGCTCTCACATTTGGGTATGGCCAAATATCATTTAAGAAGGATGCTTTCATTCCAGGAGAGAAGTCTGGGTTGAGTTTAAGTGGGGTCATAGGACCCAGTGGGGAAGATATCTTGTGTGTATTACAGGCTTCTCGAAAATATGTTAATGTGGGGTGTATCAATGGATGGGCACAGTATATTTTAGGAATATGAGCTTGGACTAACCAGGGAGTATGTGATAAAGGGGTAAATGCCAGTGAGCTTTCAAGCTGGACCCAATCCTTAGTTTCGGAATGGACATTCCAGTCAATGATTCTAGTTAAATGGCTTGCTTTGGCCTTTTTATTAGTGTTAAATTGCTATGCATTTTGCAAGTTATTTTCTCTGACATCACATATTTTTCCTGTTTGTGGTTTGAGAGAAGGAGAGAGGGAGAAAAACAGAGAGACAGATTCACATTTTTTGTTTTGGAGAAGCACTGGCTAATGGGATGTTTAGCATAAGAGCCCTTTTCATTGTGATTGCTCAAACTGTATTGAGGAAGAGGCAGACAAAGAGATTGGGACAAGCCAAACAGCACTACTAAGTGCACCCATTGCTTACACAATGTGGGGGGGGGGGGGTAAAGGGCAGCTTTGGACCTTTTACCAAGATTTAAATGTAAAGTCCTGATTCATACCAGGCATGTAGCAGTTTTTTATGAATTGTTTAGGCTCATTATATACATCAACAATGATTTATTATAATACCTAGGGAAATTCAAAAACAATACCAGCAAAGTTTTTTGTCATGTAATATAAAACAACTGGAGCATAATAATACCTAAAAGTATCCCTCATGAAGCAAGTTTTAAGAGATTGATTTACATTTGCTGGTTATTGAGGCTATGAAAACAGAACAATTGCTGGAACAGCCAGCTTAAATATCAAGTATTGTTCTTGTTAACAACATGCAGAAAAAGGCAGATTTCCAGTGATTTCTTTTCTAACATAATGATATACCTCATGCTGATAAATTAAGAAGTAAACAAACCTTTTCACTTTCAAATTATAGGTTTCTTAAACTGCAAATGTCAAGTACTACTTAATAAAATCCTTATATTTATAAATGTGGTTCAGCAATTAGACAGTATAGTAGAGAAAAAATTTCACACAGAGTATACCAGTAGGGTGCATTAAAAAAGAAGCAAAGGAGGGCGAAGTTCACCAGAATTGTTTTAGGTGACATGCTTGTTTTACGTACCATAGAGTGGGAAGTTTGTGGTAGCGACAACAGGTGACCAAGGACCTCTTCATCAAAGTGAAGATAGTGTTTAAAAACAGACTGACTTTTTTAAAGTTGTGTGATGCCGTCAGGATCAGAACAATATTATTATCTAGAAGTACTGTACACGAACAGAGATGTTTAATATGTTCAAATTGCAAGTGATGTTCAACATTTATCAGAATCATTCACAAAGACATCCTATGTATTTGTTATGCACGTATGCTGTATAGTGGATAATAGTTTAAAGGGAAATTACTGGTACTCTATTTCATGGTTCTTGATAGTTATTGTAAGGGTGGATGGATTTTAACTACTTATGTATGGCCAGCATACCAAGATTATTTGTATTACTACTGGCTTTGTCAGACGCTATTTTTCCAACTCCAGGGTGTCACCAGTTGGTAGAGACTGTGCTTGGTTACACACCTGTCTTCTATGATCTGTAACTGATAATAGTTATTAGGGATGAGCCGAACACCCCCCAGTTCGGTTTGCATCCAGAACATGCGAACGGACCGAAAATTTGCACAAACTTTCGAACACCGTTAAAGTCTATAGGACTCGAACAGGAGAAATCAAAAGTGCGAATTTTAAAGGCTATTATGCAAGTTATTGTCCTAAAAAGGGTTTGGGGACCCCGGTCCTGCCCCAGGGGACATGTATCAATGCAAAAAAAAGTTTTAAAAACTGATGTTTTTTCGGGAGCAGTGATTTTAATGATGTTTAAAGTGAAAAAAAAGTGAAATATTCCTTTAAATATCGTGCCTGGGGGTGTCTATAGTATGCCTGTAAAGTGGTGTGTGTTTCCCGTGTTTAGAACTGTCCTTGCACAAAATGACATTTCTAAAGGAATAAGTCATTTAAAACTGCTTGCGGCTTTAATGTAATGTCTGGTCCCGGCAATATGGATGAAAATCATTGAGAAAAACAGCATGGGTACCCCCCCAGCCCATTACCAGGCCCTTTGGGTCTTGTATGGATATTAAGGGGAACCCCGCACCAGAACTAAAAAAAGAAAAGGCGTGGGGCCCCCAGGCCCTATATACTCTGAACAGCAGTGTAACGGCACCCCGAGTATGAGAAGTCGTTTAGGATATTCCATTCCGAACACCAAGTCAGCTACCAGACACTCCAACCAGCCGAATAAGACCCCATACGAATAATTCTCCCCCAAATAAGAGACAACGCTCTGTATGAGGTTCAAGCAGGAATGACCATCTTTATTGAAAAGACTACAAGTTTTATACACAGTCAAAAGAGGAGGTGCATCATATTACTCTGAAAATACACCTGTGACCAGACCTAATAAACATGAGCTAATTAACTAATCCCTTACAGCAGCTGCTGACTCAGAGACATGACCTTTAGGCTAGACTTGGCATCTGTGTCAGAAGACACAATCAACATTATCACAAATACACCTTCACACAATTGCAGGGTCAATTAGCTCAAGAAACAATGAGATTTAGTGACTCTTAAATTGAACTTCCTGGAATGCCCAAATAGGGAGTTATACTTCCTGGGCATAGACCTCACAGCAAACAGGGGATAGCATCTTAATTTTTTCTTGAGCAATATTGTTAATGAATATTACTGTCCCATTTGAAGTAGTCCAAGATATATTTTCTCAGTTACCCTATGCCCCTAATGGACATAGGGTGATTTAGACATAAGAGGTGCATGGGGAGCTGAAGCAAGGGTATCTCATACTTTCCAAGAAATTCTGGGTTCCACGGGCCCTCCCGTTACATCTCTCCCCTTTCGGCAGGAGACTAACACAGGAGGAGACCCCAGACGGGTTGACATCGAAGTTAGTCCATAGTTCCATTCCCCCAATCCCGGTATTCACACAGTACTCCAAACAGAGCATTACTCACCCAGCCAACCTCTGCCTCTCTCAAAGAACATACCCGCCACTGGGGAGAGGCCTGGACTGGCCCTTCTCCCTGGAGTCCTTTCAGCCGCTGGAGAGAAGACAGGGTGACTGGGCTCAGTCCGTCATGCTGTTGGGGATCTGGGCCAACTGCTCAGCATCCCTGGGGTATACAAGTGGAGACTGAATTCCCATCTACTTGTGGTAGGTGAAAATCCCCTAGTGCTTGCAAAGCAAGGTTGACATCCTCCTGTCTATGTCACACCATTTTGTGGTGTTGTGTCAGTGAAGACCGAAGTCCCATCCAGTACCACAGGAACTCGCTCTTCTGTTAGTTGAGAGCAGAGGCCGGCAGCTCTCTGCTCTGTTGCCAGCTCTTCTGCTGGGTTGCTGTGAGTGGAGACCGCAGTCCCATCCCCCGATATCAGATCAAGCTGCAGTTGTGTGCAGAGGCCAGTAGCATTCTGCCCTGCTGCCAGTGATTCAGCTGGGAGTAAAAGCTTGTTGCTGGAGAGAGGGGCCAACTCCCCTGGCTCCCTGGAACTCCACAGTTGTTTCCGGTGCTGAGCAGAGGTTGGTAGCACTCTGCCCTTTTGCCAGCACTTCTGTAGGGGACTCCACATCATCTGCTTCAGCTTTAGGGATGGCAATCTCCAGATTTTCCTCTGTCGATTCTCTGGCATGCTGCTGGACAGGTACATTCCTCCATCCAATATCATCCCAAGCAGAAACAGGATCATCAAGGTCAGTCAGCACTTCAGCTTTGGGGATGGCAATCTCCAGATTTTCCACTGCCGATTCAGAGTTGTCAACTGGTATTTCCTGATAGTCCCAGGCAAAGGGAGCCCCACCCTGCTGCTGAGCAGAATCTAGCAGCTGTCTGTAGGCGATCTCCAGCTCCCATTCCTGAACGGACAGAAACTCCAAATTTTCCTCTTCCCAGTGGCCTTCCAAGACATTCAGTCTTCGCTCTCAGTGCTCCATGATTTCCTCCAAACGCCACTCCCGATAACTCCCAAAGTCAGGGTCCCTGGACAGCCTCCAATACAACAATCCCAGGCCATCTTAGTCAAAGCCTTCCATGGGGTTGTCATCTGCTGACCACGGGCACTCTTGGACTACATACCACCAGAGGGCTCTGTAGCTCTCGTCCAACCGCATCTCTGCCTGAATCAGCCTGCTTAACTCAGCTTTCCACTCCTGCTTCGGTTGTTCCCCAAGTAACTGCAATCGTACATCATACTGCGACCAGTACCTTATATAGATGGAGGGGAGAACTTTTCCCTGGTGTTGCTGCTTAAAATCTAGTGCCTTCTTTTCGCAGTGGATAGAATCAGACCATCCCAGCAGGACCTCCTCTGATACTGGTCCTCTATGCTGTATCTGCATCTCTTGCAACCTCCTTCTGAATTCCTCTTCCATGGCGGCTGGTATCTGCACCTCTCCTTTCCTTTCAATTGGTGCTGCTGTGACTTCTGCTGCTGCAGCACCTTTTTGATGTAGCCAAGTTGTGTCCACAGCGGCTATAACTAGGGCTATGATCTCTGCTGGCGGGTTAGGACCATAATGTGCCAGTCTTAGTTTAACAGCCCGATCAAAACTTGCCTCTTTGGGTGTCCTGTCTGTTACGCTGGGCCTTTTGATTATGTTGGGTCTTTCGGCTCTATCCATTTCTACTAGTTCTGCGATAATGTCCCTCTTCTTACGGTTGTTGGCCGGTCTGCCCCGTTTCTCCAGTAAGTCCTTGAGGGAAGAGAGCTTTAGCCGTTCATACTGTGCTTCCATTGTCCTGTGTCCTTTTGTAGCTGTCCTTATAGGCTGTGGAATCATCCCACTGCCTGCCAACAATTGTAATGGCAATCCAAGTATGAAGGGGATTAAAGCCATTTATGATATTCCATTCCTGAAAACAAGGCAGCTACCAGACACTCCAACCAGCCGAATAAGACTCCATACGAGTAATTCTCCCCCAAATACGATACAACGCTCTGTAGGAGGTTCAAGCAGGAAAGACAATCTTTATTGAAAAGACCACAAGTTTTATACACAGTTAAAAGAGGGAGGTGCATCATATTTCTCTGGAAATACACCTGTGACCAGACCTAATTAACATGCTAATTACCTAATCCTTTTTAAGCAGCCTGGCTCAGAGACATTTAGGCTAGACATGCCGCCTTGTAGCTCAGAAGACACAATCAACATTAACACACATAACTCCCTCCCACAATAGCAGAGTTAATTACCACAAGCCACAATGAAAAGACCCTTGGAAGCTATCCTAGACCCATTTGCATTACAACAGACAGGTGGCTGGGGTGATGACATTAATATCATTAAGCAATAGACGGTCGGCCTGTTACATTGAACTTCCTGGAATGCCCAAATAACATCTTCATATTTCTTGAGAGATATTGTTAATGAATAATACTGTCCCATTTTCTGTAATCCAAGACATATTCTTAATGTCCAAGATATATTTTCTCTGTCACCCTATGCCCCTATTAAAGACACAGAGTGATTTAGACATAAGAGGTGCATGGGGAGCTGAAGCAAGGGTATCTCATACTTTCTAAGAGATTCTGGGTTCCACTGGCCCTCCCGTTACACATGTGATCACTGTGACCAATCACAGTGATCACACTTATAAGCAAAGGCTCCATTTTGCAGTGTTCATTACAGTAATCAGTACTGTATGCCAGCGCAGAAGCCAATATGTTTGATCTAGGGATAGGCAAATGGTTCGGGCCAAGCATAAGTTTGATCCGAACATTGCCCGCTCTGGGATTCCGATAAGGCAGAGGTCTTATCGGAATCTGGAATCCCCTTTAACAGATAAGAGCCTGGTAAGGATTTTGGGGGGGGGAAACCCAAGGGCCTGGAAAGGGTTGGTGGAGGACCCCAACACAGTTTTTTTAACATTATTGTATTGCCGGCAATTTAAATGTAGTTATTTTTTCTTTATAAATGTCAGTTTTACTGCAGCAAGTTCTATACAAGTACAGATGTGCCACTTTACAGGCAGACTAGGAGGACCCCCAGGCACTATATTTAAAGGAATTTTTATTTTTATAGTTTAACTTTACTTATCATTAAAATCACTGCTCCGGCAAAAAAAAATATATATATATATATATATATATATATATATATATATTTTTTTTTTTTTTTTTTGCATTGATACATGTCCCCCAGAGCTGTACCCAGGCCTCCATACCCTTTTCATGGGCAATAACTTGCATATAATGCCGCGTACACACGGCCGTTTTTCCCGTCGGAAAAAACGACATTTTTCCCATTCGACGAGAAAAACGATAGTCTGTGGGCTTTCTGTCGTTTTTTTCGACGAGAAAAACGGCATTAAAAACAACGAGAAAAATTAGAACATGTTCTAATTTTTCTCGTCGTTTTTTTCGACATGTTTTCCGCGGCAGTGTTTCCCATAGGGAAACACTGCCGCGGAGCCCACACACGGTCGTTTTTTTCGACCAAAAAAAATGACATTTAAAACGGCCGTGTGTGAGGGGAACAAGCTGTTCCTCGTTTTTAACGTCGATTTTTTCGACGGTGTTTTCACCGTCGAAAAAATCGATCGTGTACACGCGGCATAAGGCTTCAAAATAGACCTTTTGATTTTTCATGTTGAGGTCCCATAGACTTTATTAGAGTTTGTGGCTCGGGTCTGGACTTTTTACCTGTTCGGGAGTTCTGGTGCAAACCAAACCAGGGAGTATTCTGCCCATCACTAGCCACAGCAGTACATTGTCACCATAGTGACACTGCATATATTTTACATACTGTCACCAGAGCAAATGCATTGTCACTATGGTATCATTGTACTGCTGTGGTGGTGATCACATGCAATGGCTGCAGCAACAGTTTTCCTGATTGCTGCCACACCAGTCCTAGAGTCACTAGACCAGTGTAAGCAAGCAACAGTGTTCCTGATTTCCACTACAAAAGTCCCAGTGTCATCAGACCAGTGCAGCCAGAAAAAGTGTTCCTGATTGCTGCCACACCAGTCCAAGTGTTACCAGACCAGTCTAAGTCAGCAACAGTGTTTTTGATTGCTATCCACACTAGTCCCAGTGTTACCAGATCAGTGTCATTCCTGATCTGGTAACTGATCTGATCTGTCCCTGGTCACAGCTAAAGAAGTGCAGCTGCTGCCTGTACTGACCCTGGCCTGTTGATTGACCACATTTTTGTCTGCTGTCTGATGTTTTTATTTATTTATATATTTATTTTTGCAGCCCTGTTAGGGGGCTTTGGTGAAATATCATTCCCAGTTTCTTTCTGTAGCCTCGGTTGCACTGCAGATTAATGAACAGGAGACAGATACTCCTGTTCATTCATAAACTGAAGCATGGTAAACACAGTTTACCATGCTTCAGTTATGAATGAACAGAGTAAGTGATCAGTACCGACCACTCACTCTGTTCTTTTGAAAAGGAAGGGGCCAGTAAATTACATATTTACCGGCCCTTTTCCTGCTCTCTTAACCATTAACTCTCGGCCTCTCTGCCTGCCCCTCTTTTCTTGCACTAAATGCTTTAAATGGATAGTGGAAGAGAGGAGCGGGCAGCAGTGTGGCTGCTGTGTAGAAGAGTACATCTCTCCTGTCAGAGTTTCAGGAGTATAACGATAGTAGTTTTGTCAGAGATTGGTTGCAGAACAAGGCATCCCTGTTATAGAGGCTGTGTTCACCAATGTTAACTCAGGATAAGTGCTTCCTGCCCCTCTGTACAAACGTTACCGTAGCCTTACCAAAACCTCTTGCTGCAAGGCAGAGGCGTACTAAGTGGGGGGCGCCCCCCCCCGTGACTGAAGCGCAGACAGCATCAGCGCCGCGGGACTTAGGCAGCGGCAGTCGGCGGCGATACCGCGATACAAGGGGGCTGCGGGGTGACACCGCTGCACCATTCATCCCCTCCTTTCACGGCCGCGGGCTGTGAGCGGTGTTTGGCACTTCACCTGACTAACATCACACAAGCAAAGCCGAATGAAGCCGCCTCCCCCTCCTCTCTGTTTATGTGTATGGAGGGGGAGGGGACCCGACCTTCTGTCCATGTGCCGCCGCTGCGCTGATCTGAGGTACTGAATGGGGAGGGGGGTCTTGCACTGGGGGGTTTGCACTGGGGGGTCTTGCACTGGGGGGGTTTGCACTGGGGGGTCTGCACTGGGGGGTCTTGCACTGGGGGGTTTGCACTGAGGGGGGTTTGCACTGGGGGGTCTTGCACTGGGGGGGTTTGCACTGAGGGGGGTCTTGCACTGGGGGGGTTTGCACTGGGGCGTTTGCACTGAGGGGGGTTTGCACTGGGGGGGTTTGAACTGAGGGGGGTCTGCACTGGGGGCTTTGCACTGAAGGGGGTGTCTGCACTGAAGGGGGTGTCTGCAGTGAAGGGGGGGATCTGCACTGAAGGGGGATGTGAACTGAAGGGGGGTGTGAACTGAATGGGGTCTGTGTAACATGCAGGGGGTCCAGAGCTGTGGGGGCTGTATAATGTAAAGGGGTCCAGAGGTGCAGGGGGCTGTGTAATGTAAAGGGGTCCAGAGGTGCAGGGGGCTGTGTAATGTAAAGGGGTCCAGAGGTGCAGGGGGCTGTGTAATGTAAAGGGGTGCAGGGGGCTGTGTAATGTAAAGGATCCAGAGGTGCAGGGGGCTGTGTAATGTAAAGGGTCCAGTGATGCAGGGTGCTGTGTAATGTAAAGGGGTTCAGTGATGCAGGGTGCTGTGTAATGTAAAGGTGTCCAGAGGTGCAGGGGTCTGTGTAACATGCAGGGGGTCCAGAGCTGTGGGGGCTGTATAATGTAAAGGGGTCCAGAGGTGCAGAGGGCTTTGTAATGTAAAGGGGTCCAGAGGTGCAGGGGGCTGTGTAATGAAAAGGGGTCCAGAGGTGCAGGGGGCTGTGTAATGTAAAGGGGTGAAGGGGGCTGTGTAATGTAAAAGGATCCAGAGGTGCAGGGGGCTGTGTAATGTAAAGGGGTCCAGTGATGCAGGGTGCTGTGTAATGTAAAGGGGTTCAGTGATGCAGGGTGCTGTGTAATGTAAAGTGGTGCAGGGTGCTGTGTAATGTAAAGGTGTCCAGAGGTGCAGGGGGCTGTGTAATGTAAAGGGGTCCAGTGATGCAGGGTGCTGTGTAATGTAAAGGGGTCCAGAGGTGCAGGGGGCTGTGTAATGTAAAGGGGTCCAGAGGTGCTGTGTAATGTAAAGGGGTGCAGGGGGGCTGTGTAATGTAAAAGGATCCAGAGGTGCAGGGGCTGTGTGATGTAAAGGGGTCCAGTGGTGCAAGGGGTTGTGTAATGTAAAGGGGTCCAGTGATGCAGGGTGCTGTGTAATGTAAAGGGGTCCAGTGATGCAGGGTGCTGTGTAATGTAAAGGGGTGCAGGGTGCTGTGTAATGTAAAGGGGTCCAGAGGTGCAGGGTGCTGTGTAATGTAAAGGGGTGCAGGGTGCTGTGTAATGTAAAGGGGTCCAGTGATGCAGGGTGCTGTGTAATGTAAAGGGGTCCAGTGGTGCAGGGGCTTTGTAATGTAAAGGGCTGCAGGGTGCTGTGTAATGTAAAGGGGTGCAGTGATGCAGGGTGATGTGTAATGTAAAGGGGTCCAGTGGTGCAGGGGGCTTTGTAATGTAAAGGGGTGCAGGGTGCTGTGTAATGTAAAGGGGTGCAGTGATGCAGGGTGCTGTGTAATGTAAAGGGGTCCAGTGATGTAGGGTGCTGTGTAATGTAAAGGGGTCCAGAGGTGCAGGGTGCTGTGTAATGTAAAGGGGTCCAGTGATGCAGGGTGCTGTGTAATGTAAAGGGGTCCAGTGATGTAGGGTGCTGTGTAATGTTAAGGGGTCCAGAGGTGCAGGGTGCTGTGTAATGTAAAGGGGTCCAGTGATGTAGGGTGCTGTGTAATGTAAAGGGGTGCAGGGTGCTGTGTAATGTAAAGGGGTGCAGGGGACTGTGTAATGTAAAGGGGTCCAGAGGTGCAGGGTGCTGTGTAATGTAAAGGGGTCCAGTGATGCAGGGTGCTGTGTAATGTAAAGGGGTCCAGTGATGCAGGGTGCTGTGTAATGTAAAAGGGTCCAGTGATGTAGGGTGCTGTGTAATGTAAAGGGGTGCAGGGTGCTGTGTAATGTAAAGGGGTCCAGTGATGCAGGGTGCTGTGTAATGTAAAGGGGTCCAGTGGTGCAGGGGCTTTGTAATGTAAAGGGCTGCAGGGTGATGTGTAATGTAAAGGGGTCCAGTGGTGCAGGGGGCTTTGTAATGTAAAGGGGTGCAGGGTGCTGTGTAATATAAAGGGGTGCAGTGATGCAGGGTGCTGTGTAATGTAAAGGGGTCCAGTGATGTAGGGTTCTGTGTAATGTAAAGGGGTCCAGAGGTGCAGGGTGCTGTGTAATGTAAAGGGGTCCAGTGATGTAGGGTGCTGTGTAATGTAAAGGGGTGCAGGGTGCTGTGTAATGTAAAGGGGTGCAGGGGACTGTGTAATGTAAAGGGGTCCAGAGGTGCAGGGTGCTGTGTAATGTAAAGGGGTCCAGTGATGCAGGGTGCTGTGTAATGTAAAGGGGTCCAGTGATGCAGGGTGCTGTGTAATGTAAAAGGGTCCAGTGATGTAGGGTGCTGTGTAATGTAAAGGGGTGCAGGGGGCTGTGTAATGTAAAGGGGTGCAGGGGGCTGTGTAATGTAAAGGGGTCCAGAGGTGCAATTGTGGAGAGGGGGGTACACAGTAGTAACAAAGAGATATTGAAGGATGCAGAGGTATGCAGGGGGCACAGTGGGGTGCTTTTAAATTTTAACGTGGGGGGGTGCCAGATATTGGATCCGCCCCGGGGTGCCAAATGGTCTAGGTATGCCCCTGCTGCAAGGTTGTTCTGGATGCTCTTTTGGTACAGAAAGAATCCAAACTA
This sequence comes from Rana muscosa, assembly GCA_029206835.1. Classification (NCBI taxonomy): domain Eukaryota; kingdom Metazoa; phylum Chordata; class Amphibia; order Anura; family Ranidae; genus Rana; species Rana muscosa. Next base: position 519,626,990 of record CM055122.1, on the reverse strand, counting down.
ACGATCAATCTGATGGAAATATGAGCCATAAGGCTGCCTTTGCTGCCTTTGGACCAATCATTTTAATGGTCATCCAGTGAGTATACAATCCAACAACACCACATTGTTGGCTTACACCAACCAGCTTGCACAAGATGCTTGGCAGTGGCCCAAGAATTTAAGCACGTCCTTTGTTGGGCCTGGTCATGATCATATTTGCAGTAGAAAACTGGTAAGGAGACATCCTGAGTAACTAGACCTGGGAGAATGATCTCCTCACCAGTATATGTCCCAGTTTTTTTGTTAACAGTGGGGAAACACCAGACGTGGATCTGGTGACCTCCCATCACAACCACAAGGTGGATGGCCTCATAGCCAGATCAAAAGATCGGTTGGAGGCAGCAGATTCCCTTGTCTCCACTTGTGTGCAGTACTCTCTGCTGTTTTCTTCATTAACAATTCCTGCTCAGAATTAAACTAGAAGGCATTCCAGTCATTTTGATTGCTCTGGAATGGTCAAGAAGAGCCTAATACTCGGTTCGTCAGAATTGCAGATATGATGTGGCAGCTCGCGCATCAATCTGAAACTGCCGTTTCAGGACCTGGTTCTACATCCTGGCATAGTTGTTAAATCACAGGTTTTTTTAGCAGCCATGCTGGGGGCTTTTGGTTAGATATCCTGTTCATTCATAAAATGAAGCATAGTTGTCAGAGAATCAGATGTTTGGCTTGCATGAGCACAGAGTTATTAGTAAAATAGTGAACAGGAGCACGCACAGGCATGTGCATGAGCACATGTTCAGTGCCTGTTGGCGACAGACAGCTATTTAACTAGTTGGAGCCTGGGCCATAGACGGGAGGCCGTCAATAGACGGCCTCAGCTCCTCCGGCCACTGGGGGGCGCGCAAGCGTGCCCGGCGCGTCACTAAGATGCCGATGCGCGTGCCTGGCGGCCGCGATGTCCGCCAGGTACCCGCGATCGGCCGGTACACAGACAAGGACGTGGATCTCTGTGTGTAAACACAGAGATCCACGTCCTGTCAGGGAGAGGAGACCGATGCTGTGTCCCTATGGACAAAGATTGGTCACCTCCCCCAGTCAGTCCCCTCCCCCCACAGTAACAATCACTCCTAGGGAACACATTTAACCCCTTCCTCGCCCCCTAGTGTTAACCCCTTCCCTGCCAGTCACATTTATACAGTAATCAGTGCATATTTATAGCACTCTTCGCTCTATAAATGTGAATGGTCCCAAAAATGTGTCAAAAGTGTCCGATCTGTCTGCCATAATGTCGCAGTCCCAATAAAAATAGCAGATCGCCAACATTGCTAGTAAAAAGAAAATAATAAAAAAAATCATAATTCTATCCCCTATTTTGTAGGCGCTATAACTTTTGCGCAAACCAATCACTATACGCTTATTGCGATTTTTTTTTTACCAAAAATATGTAGAAGAATACATATCGGCCTAAACTGAGAAAAAAATTGTTTTTTTTTTTAAATTGGGATATTTATTATAGCAAATAGTAAAAAATATTGTGTTTTCAAAATTGTCAGTCTTTTTTTGTTTATAGCCCAAAAAATAAAAACCGCAGAGGTGATCAAATACCACCAAAAGAAAGCTCTATTTGTGGGAAAAAAAGGACGTCAATTTTGTTTGGGAGTCACGTCGCACGACCGCGCAATTGTCAGTTAAAGCGACGCAGTGCCGAAAGCTGAAATTTCGCCTGGGCAGGAAGGGGGTATATGTGCCCAGTAAGCAAGTGGTTAAGGATAGTCCTGCTCATGTTTAAGTGCTGACTGGTCTTTCAGCTATTCCCTGCATCCAGCTGCTACTCTGCTTTTTCCTTTGTTGTTGACCCGGCTTGCCTCTGACCTGAAATTGGATCCTGATTCTGCCTTGTTGCCAGTTCCTGACCCTGGCTCCGTTCCTGACCATGTCTTTGCCTTATGATTATGTAATTCGCTGCATGCCTGCTCCTGACCTCGGCTATCCCTTTGACCATGCTTCTGTTCCTGGCTCTGTTCCCACATCCAGTTTGAGTGCCTACCTGGCTGTCATCTGCATCAGCTCTGTTCTCTCAAGTCTGCTAGGAGCGCTGACAAGCCTCGCATCTGGAACCCACAGCCCATGTGGAGTGCTCCTTTAACTTCAGCTGGATCTCTGTACACAGTTACTGTCCCTGACATGATGTTCTGCCAGCCTGCCTGGGACCGCATTACCTGCTGCAAGCACTCTGATCAACACCTGCCGGAACTCGTGATCCTTCTGTCCCTCTGTACCCTCTGTTCCATCTTCAGTGGGACCTGGGTTGGAGATACAAGAGAGGCCTACGTCGTCATTTCAGTCTCCGATCAGGTACGTAAAACTATATCAAGAAGGTGCAAAAAATAGGCCTAGATTGCACTTTCCGGCGCCACAGGTACGTAAAACTAGTGAACACAGTTAGTATGCTTTAGTTATGAATGAACAGGCTGATTCATAAACTGAAGCATAGTAAACAGTGAGTGATCAGTACTGATCATTCACTCCGTTTTTTCAGAAAAGGATAGGGCCATTAAATGAACAGGTGCCTGAAACAAAATTTTTGGGAAGGGAGAAAGAAGAGGAAAAGAAGCACACAGATAACATTACATCTCCAGATACTGACATTTCTTAAAATATACATTCCACCCATCACTAACTATGTATCCCACCCCATTCTCCGGTGGTGTTGATAGTTGCTCTAATACCTGCAAGAAATCACAACATGCATAGAAAAATACAAACATCCTATCACTACTCACATTCTATCTTACATAAGAAGCAGACCATTTCCCCAAGAGGAAACAGTTTCCTTCTTTAAATTTTATTATGCTAAGCCTAGCATAAAATAGCATAAAGACAAAAACAAAAAAAACTAAAAACATCCTAATCCTAAGTACTTTCCTATTAGTGCAGTTTTTTTTTCTGCTGACCACTGCCACCTAGTGTTGGCAGAACTTCAACATTCCATAGTAGTTATGCATAGGACTGCAACACAACATACTGAACATCCCACATCTTGACCACGGTGTCTTCCCATCATGACATACTGACTAACTACCCCAAGTTCAGTTAGAGGAAACTGTCATTTGTTTGGAGAGAGAAGGAGAGAGAAAAAAAGAAAAAAAAAACTCTCCGCCTTTTCCTCTTTATGAGCAGGCATCCCCCTCTTCTTCTTTTTTCCAGCAGGGGCAAAGTCACTTTGATCCAGGGCATGGTTTATCCGTGCAGGGACAGGATATGAAGGAAAAACAAGTTCCTGTCTAAAAGTTTCAGAGGTAAAACGTTGGGTCTGGAAGGGTAACTGATCTTCCACACTTATCCCGGGTGGTGATAGAATGTATAACACCCTCTTCCCATTCGCTACGGATAACCACCCGGTCAGCGTAGATATGCCGGTCATAGCTCCAGATCCGGCAAAACACGTGAAACTCCTCTGTTATAAGAAAAAGTTCCTTTCCGCGGCGGGTGTCTGGGTTAGCCAAGTGATCCCAAATAGCTTCATCGTACCTTTGTTCCCTAATGTCCTCAATTTCTTTCATAACACTCTGAGGCACATAAGGGAATTCAAAGCCGTACTCCTTACTCACACGGTCCATCAATATTCTCTGTAACCGGGCAAGTTTTGGCAATGTTCTCCGGTCTCCCATTCCGGGCAACACACACGAGTTGGGTGATCGTCTTGCTACAGACCTGACAGATTTAGAGGAAGTTCCTTTCTTTCCTGCCAAAGTACATTTAATATCACCCGGGGCCCTTACTCGAGTTGTCGCACCTATAGAGTCCTTAACTCCCAACACTTTGTTGCGGCAAGTAAGAGTAACAACCACACACTGGTCCCGCAACAGTTCCCGGGCCTCGGCTCCAGCCTCACTCCCTTTATTACAGGGCATTGGCTTCTTCCCTCTGCCCGATAAACTGACAGGAACAGTCCAAAACACTTGTCTTCCAGCCTCCTTACCGTCACCTGTCGTGGACTTCTCGGGCATCCTGCCGCTCTCGAGGTCCGGTTCTGGCAGGCGCTGGGGCAGGCTTCAACCGCGGCCGTGGGAGGCCTTAACATATCCTACCTTTCGTTTCGCTGGCGGGACATGAACTTCGGTAGTGGCAGAGGCAGCGTCCGCTGCGGTGTCCGCCGATAACTCTGCAGTCTCAGGGGCATCCTTCCTTGAGACACTCGCAGTAGGAGAGGCGATGCACGTGGGCTTGGCTGTTGGAACGTAGGCGTCCTCCTCTGTAGTGACAATGCCCGTGACACAATTTACCCCGTAGACCCGGAACTCTCCACAAGCTGAACATCTTATAAATGGGCGCAGTTGCACGGCCAGTCCATGGCATTTGGGACAGAGAATGCCCAGGGCCTCCGCATCTCAGCAGGTGTACAAAGCGAAGCGGCCCCGGGGTTTGAGCCGGATCCCCGTATCCGTGAGTGGGGCTGTGAGTGGAGCAATGTCCATAGTAGAAGGCATAGAGAACATCCAGGGTCCCGATAAAGCTGAGGTACATGGGAGCGCAGACATGTTGTTCACTCTCACTTGATCCAACTCTCTGTGTCTCTTGGTGCCAATACACCCCACGTGTAACTCGCGGGTGGTGGGGACTCCTCCCCTTTTTCTCTTCCTGCATGTAGATTGCGGGCTTTTCTTTTTCTGGACACACCCACGCAGTTGGAAAAAAAAACTACAGTTCTGTGCCCCTTAACCCCTTTTCTTCTCTCGCTCAAAGTTCAGTAACACAGTCCAACACCTCCAATGGCTGACTTTCCAATCACATAGAAAATAATCCACTGTGCAAGAGGCAGACACAAATCCCGGACTCGAGCCCCCACGTGTAGCACTTACCCCATTTAAGGGACCGGCTGGTTTTGTTTCGGGCCTGTAGCAATTACCTCTCTAGAATGGATCCCTTTTCTTCGTTGTCTAGGTAAAAATCTCTTGGAATAAGGCCAATGTCCACACAGGAGTAAGAAACCCAATCAGCAAGGTTTTATTCTTTATCTTTGAGTTAAACTTGAAGAGAGAGAATAGGAAGTTGAGAGAAGTTGGGGAAAGGTTCAGGCACGCAACACTTAAAGCTCAATGTCAATCTTTCGTCGTCACTCAAGCCTGAGTGGGCACTGCTCACCCGGATAGTCCCTATGAGAGCGGTCCTAGCAGCCAGGATGGAGCACAAATCAAACTTTTTCCTTTTCCTGAGTATCTAGGGATACGATCGGGGAATCCTCTGCCACAGAATCCAAGTCCCGAACTTCCCAGTCAAACAATACTGAACAAGAACCTCTGTGCCAGACCAGCGCATTGCAGGCTTTGTAACTGTTGAAGATGGATCACTCCTTAGGCGAGTTTCAGGCCTCTTCCCGAGATAGCAGTACCGTCGCTAGTCTCCTCTGGGACTGATCCTCACCTGGTCTCCTTTCCTAAAGTTGGGCAGTCTGAGATCCCTCTCTGAGGTGTAGGCCCTTGCCAGCGGAGCTGGGCCTACCTTGAAACTAAGCAGCCTCGGGCTGAAGGTGCCCGAGGCCCGAACACACCCACGCACCTTGTGCCATACGGGCCACGAGGCACACACCCAGGACCAATTGGTCCCCTGGAACTCTCCTCACCTAATGGCGTCTGCCCCTTATGTACCCTCTCCCAGCATGCACAGCGGGTAGACTACGCCCACTGTACGGCTGCCGAAATAGGACACCCAAGGTGTTGTGATACCCCCCCGTAGTTCAACCTATGCCGGTGGTGACAGTGCCACCCACCGGCAACAGAGAACACTACTGCCATGCAGCATCACACCCAGAGCAGAAGCAACACTGAACCATTGACTGGTCTGAGCCCAACTACCGACTCAGACCACCCCTAAGTTCCCACACAGCGCCCCCAAATATGGGGGGGGCTACACAACTATAAGCAAATTCCAGTTAAAAGTGGTAAAAGTGGTCAATCATCAAGGGGGACCCCAGGAACTCAGAACATGGGGAGGGGGACCACCTTCCGCAGAAAGAATACTCTAAGGTAAGGGGGATGGGTTACTGATATAAGGGGGAAACCTTTATATCAGTGCCCCCTTACATTATCGTATTCACTCCCCCTTACATCAGTGACCCCCCTCAGACTGGCCTAGCAGTGCTGTCACTAACCTACTCGCCCTCCTAGACCGACTTGTGTGATAGGCGGAACACTGATTCAATCTACTATCACACGAGCCGGTCTAGGGGGGCGGGACCTTGTTACAGCGCGGCCGCCGAACACAGACCCAGCTCCGTGATACACAGGAGGAGGAGGAGGGAGGGAGGGGAGCACTGCAGCCATAGCTCAAAGCGGCCCCAGGACAGGTGGCCTACCGGGAAATTTCCTGGTATCCCGGTAGGCCAGTCCAGCCCTGCTCTCAGGTGTAGGTGCAGTAATCTACCACAGCGTTTCATTACAATTTAATTAAAGATTGGTATATAAGAAGCTGGGACTTTAATCTAATTGTTGGGGCTACAGTGCAGATCACTCTGCCTGCACCCAAAAGTAGTTAAATAGTCCCTATTCTGCCTTCAGGCCCCTTAGCTGAACAATGGAACTTAGGACGTTTTTTTTTTTAATTGCTACAATAAGGATTGGGTTTGCCCGGAAATTGAGTCAGACTCCTCTCTCTATCGCTGGGCCCCCCTGCTGAATTAGCAGAGCTGGGCAGAGCGATGTGCACTGGGTAATTAGGGTGTGCCCAGGCACAGCAGGCACAGCCCTGGCACACCCCATGCCCACGCCTATGATCTATTACATGATGATGATGATCACACAGTAAAGGTTCACAGTAAAATGTTTCCTTAGGTCTCATTCATATTTGTGTTTGGGGGTGGTAAAAACATCCGGCTCAGCCACGTGTTTTTAACCACTCCCCCTTACAGCGGGGGAGAACACATGTTGTGGGCAGCTATGATGAGTTTTGCATGGCACAAATTACCCCTTGAAATCTTTCACATTTTGTCATGTTACAACCAAAATCTTAAATGTATTTTATTGGGATTTTGTGATAGACCAACACAAAGTGGCACATAATTGTGAAATGGAACGAAAATGATAAATAGTTTTCAAAATTAGTTACAAATATGTGAAAAGTGTGGTGCGTGTAGCACTACCCCCGTAGGAGCTTCTGTTTGTTTGATTTGGGTCTACGTCCTGCCTATCAACCCCTGGAAGTGGCTCAAACCTTCCCTTAGCACAACTGATATGAATAAGGAGTGTGAGACCTATTGAGTATTAGGAGACACAATCCTGCATACATCACACAATAACCTGTAAATGTTATTACCTTTGCTGGTCACTAGTCCTTCTAAGTGACAGAGATACTTCACACAAGTTATATGCTTAATCAAAGGTACCTTTACTCAGTATAAAAGGGAAGGGTAAAGAATCACATTAATACACACAGTTGACTCTGCATGCGCATTGCAGAGTCAATAAACCAATAAGGATAGGTATCACTGAGATTAGGTAATAACAGGAAATAACATCAGCTATATATATGTACATGTATCTATATGTGTCTCTGCACGGCTAACTGGTTGCTCGCGAGCTCCCCCTTTGTTGCAATACCTTGCACGTGTTCATTCCCTATAATAGGTAAGCAAGGCCTATCTGCGTCCCACTCAAAGTTCCTTTCTCCAATGAAGTCTTCGCTAGCCACCGTCGGTGCACAAGTTAAATTGTAATCCACAGGGTTTCAACAAGATGCTGTAATTATCCACAATATACCTGAGTACTCGTGTGCCTGCCACCCACTAATGACGGATGCACCAATCTCTGATCACATAGTCTCCAGTGAGATACACTAGGCCGCAAGCTGTGGCGTGATAGGTGAAGTGTGGCTGGCACTAACTAAATCACTTTCCTCTAAGGTAGTAATCAATTCTGGGCAGGTGCCCTTCTCACCAAACAGGCCCGACTTTCAGATAGTCTCCTCTGGCTTGTCCCGGTCACTCGATCTCCACGCTTCTGCTTCAGCTGCAGTCTCCGGACTCCGTCACTAACAGCATATGGTGATGGACAACTCCGGTCTCTGCTGGGCAATCACAGGACGCTGTGGACGATCCTCTGCTGGAAATCACTCAGGCACTCCCGTAATTTAGGCCCAGGCTTCTGGCCTAATCCTTAGGAAGCAGGCCTCCGTGCCAACTTCCTGCTTGATTGAGAGCTGGATCCAGAGAGAGAGACGCTGGCCCCTCCCCTGGTTTAAGTAGTCTGCCCAGAATGCTTTGCGGTGTTGCAATGCACCCTGGGTAATGTAGTCCGTCTTTTACTAAAAGCAACAAAGTCTTTTCTCCTAGCTGATATCTGTCCCAAAGTGCATTAGTTGCATTGTAACACTTATACCACCGGAGGGAGCCGGATTCCTTCTTACATATGGACATCCTGCTACACACTCCCCCCACTTAAAGTCTTTGGTCCCCAAAGAGGACAACAGTATATAACCTAACACATACTTTGGCAATACCTGCAGGGAAATTTGTTAGTTTATGCATAACAATAAACAACTTGCCTTTTCATAAGCAGGATTTAAACTTAAACAGCTCATATCATAACACAGAGCCGACAGAGGAACCTCCCACCAATTATCACAAGGAGGGAGGTTGTCCTGTATACGGACCACCGACACTTGGGTGTCTGTTTCAGATGTGCTAGGGAGTGAGCTGGGGTTGTCTTCCACTGAATCTGAATCTGGAGTGGAAGAGCTAGACTGATCAATGGTTCTCTTAGAAGTGATGATGGCCTCCTCAGAGCATTCACCCAATTGGTCGTACGTCAGTCTTTTTGGGGGGTGAATTACTCTTCTTTCCCTCTACTCTTTAGGTATCATATTCTCAAGGACATTGGGGCTGGCTGTTTCTAGAAGCTCTTCAGGGGCTTCCTTATCTAGTTCAGGCATGTTGGGCTCCAGAACTTCAGGAGCGTCCCGCTCTCCTTCAGATAGAGACAACGACCCTTCTTCTGGGTCTTCCATTGACAAAGAGTCTGAGTCATCAGCTACCTCCTCAATGAGAATGTTTGAAGGCACGAATTCAGGAGCTTCTGCCCGAAGAGTTCCATTGTCAACTGTTTTGGGTGAGGTTTGGGAGGTGGTCATGGGTTCTGGCAATTGGGATGACCACAACCAATCAGATTCTGCTTCTTCATCCTCTTGACCTTCATTGTCAGAGTCTCCATCTCTCACATCTGGAAGCACTGTTTGAGATCGGGTGATGGGTCTGGAACCTTGAGAAGTTGAAGGGGTTTCTTGTGAGTCAGATGTAGGAGGCATGCGAACTGCCTCGGAGAGGGGCAACAAGTGATTCCTGTGCCAGGTCTTTAACGGTCCCACGCTTCCTTCTGGCCTAATTTGGTACACAGGAAGGTTTTCCAGCTTCTTGCAGATAACATAAGGTTGGGATTTCCAACGGTCAGCCAACTTATGTTTTCCCGGAATTCCCAAGTTCCTCAACAGCACTCTATCTCCTGGCTGTAAATCTTGAATTCTGACTCTTAGGTCAAAGTTTCTTTTATTTCTCAGCCCCCGTTGGTCAGATGCTGCTTGGGCCTTTTCAAAAGCTGTCTTCAGACTCTTTCTCAATCGGTCTACATACCCCTTGTGGGATGCTGCTGAGGTATGATCCAGCGATATGCCAAAGGCCAAGTCCACTGGCAACCGAGCCTCCCGCCCGAACATCAAATGGTATGGGGAATACCCGGTGACATCACTGGCAGTGCTATTGTAGGCATGCACTATGGCAGCTACATGCTTGCTCCAATGCTGCTTTTTCTCTGAACTCAGAGTCCCCAACATATCCAAGAGAGTCCGGTTAAACCGTTCAGGCTGAGCATCTCCTTGTGGGTGATAAGGGGTTGTCCTGGTCTTCTGGATGCCTAACAGGTCTAATAACTTCTTTATTAATTTGCTTTCAAAGTCTCTGCCCTGATCTGAATGAAGGCGTTGGGGTAGACCATAGTGCACAAAGAATTTTTCTACCAGTACTTTGGCTACTGTTGATGCCTTCTGGTCTTTTGTTGGGAATGCTTGAGCATATCTGGTAAAGTGATCTGTTATCACCAAGACATTCCCTTGACCACTCAGATCAGGCTCCAGGCAAAGGAAGTCAATGCACACCAGTTCCATAGGTCCCTGACTTTGCAGATGGCCCATTGGGGCTGCTTGACGTGGCAAGGTCTTCCTTTGAATGCATCGGACACAGGAATGGCAATATCCTTCCACTTCAGCCCGCATGCAGGGCCAATAGAACCTATCCCGTACAAGGTGAAAAGTCCGTTCGGACCCTAGGTGACCATGGTTGTCATGGAGGGCAGCTAGGACCGCTTCTCGATATTTGGCTGGTAGAAACAGCTGCCACTTCTCTTCTGAGTCGTCAGAGGGGCCCCTTCGGTAGACCACCCCTTGACGTATGTGTAGCCGATCCCACTCCCTGCGCAACAATCGGGCTTCTCTTGGGGAGTCTGTTTCAAGCATCTCGGGACGCTGGCTTTCCAGGGCCTTTATCAGGAGTTTCCCTAAAGAGTCTTCTTCTTGCTCCTTTCTCAAATCCCTTTTTGTCAGCTTGGGCAAGCCCTCCCCTTCGACTTGGGTCACACTGCAATAGCACTTCGGTACTCCAACAGCTGAGACCCCAATTTCTTCGGCTCTTGACCCACCTCTGGCTTGAAGTTCTGTCCCCTGATATAGGGCTCGCACTCCCTCTGGGTCTAGTTGGGCCCATTCTTCGGTAGGGTCGGTGGGGGCATGAGACCTCCTGGACAGGGCATCTGCATCCCTATTTCCCACTCCGGGTCGGTACTTCAAGCTGAAGGTGAAGCTTGAAAGGGCAGCCAACCACCGGTGTCCCGTTGCATCCAACTTGGCAGTGGTCAGAAGGTAGGTGAGCGGGTTATTATCTGTCTTCACCACAAACTCCGCCCCATATAGGTAGTCTCTCAGTTTGTCTACCACTGCTCATTTCAAGGCCAGGAATTCAAGCTTGTGGGTGGGGTAATTCTTCTCAGCAGGTATCAGACTCCTGCTCACATATGCGACGGGTCTTAGGTAACCATCATGTTCCTGGTACAGCACCCCACCCAGCCCATCTTGGCTGGCATCTACATGCAGTTCATAAGGCTTCTTTGGATCAGCATAGGCCAGGACTGGTGCAGTGGTAAGACTCTTCTTTAACATCTGGAAGGCTTCCTCGCACTCCCCTGTCCACTGGTCTTGAATCGACTCTTTGGGCCTTCGGGGTCCCATGGTGAGTTTCACTGGTTTGACCAGCTCTGGAACATCATCTTCCCCTTCGTTTCTGAGTAACTCGTTCAGGGGTCTGGCAATCTTGGCGAATCCTTCTACAAATCTTCTGTAGTAAGAACAGAACCCCAGGAATGACCGAAGCTCAGTCACGTTGGTAGGTCTCGGCCAAGAGGTGACGGCATCCAGCTTCTCTGGGTCCGTGGCCACCCCTTCTGCAGAAACGATATGGCCCAGGTAATGGACTGAGGACTGGTAAAATTGACACTTCTCTGGGGAGAGTTTCAGGCCCTCTTCACTGAGCCTCTTCAGGACCTTCTCCAGTCTCTCTTCATGCTCTTCTAGGGTTCTCCCGAACACGATGACGTCGTCCAAATATACCAGTACCTCTATTAGATTCATGTCCCCGACGGTTCTCTCCATTAGCCTTTGGAAAGTGGCGGGGGCTCCTGATAACCCTTGAGGCATACGGTTGAACTCAAAGAACCCCACAGGGGTGATGAAGGCTGTCTTCTCCCGATCCTCAGGGTGCATGGGGATTTGGTAATATCCACTTTTTAGATCCATTACACTGAACCACTTGGCCCCTGACAGACTCTGCAGGGCGTCTTCAATTCGGGGAGTGGTGTATTGATCTGGGATGGTCTTTCTGTTTAGTGTTCTGTAGTCGATACACAGTCTCAGCGACCCGTTCTTCTTTCGGACTACCACTATTGGAGAAGCGTAAGGGCTCCTGGATTCTCGAATAATCCCCGTCCTCTTCAGCTCAGCCAACTGTTCCCGCAAGTCTTCTAAGTCACCCAGTGGGACCCGTCGAACTCTCTCTCTAAAGGGCTTATCTTCTTGTAAGCGTATCTTGTGAGTGGCACTCCTTGCGCACCCCACATCGAACTCATCTTTAGAGAAGATCTTTTCCCACCTTGCAAGTTGAGCTTTGGCCCTTTTTCTCCATTCTGGTGGGAGGGCCGTGTCTTCAGAACAGAGCTTCTCTATGGTGACTTCACCCCTTTCTTCTTTCTTCAATTCACACGGGGCAATGGGGGTGGCTGGATTCACCTGGCCCAACAGCATTCTGGCCGGCACCTTCACTGGTGTATTAGCAGTGTTCCTTATATTCACTGAAACCCTCCCATGGCTTTTCTGTAGGGCCTTCAATGGGATCACTTCGGGGATTACTTCAATCCCTTTCTGTCTTTCCTGTGGGCCTGGTTCGAAGACAATGAAGGGGCCTGGCTGTTTCCATGTGAGCTTGACAGAAGCCCTCAGGCAAGTCACCTCTCCCGGTTGTAATACCTTCTCCGTCTTGTCTAGCTTCCAAATCTTGCCAACTCCCTCAGCCGGGGCCTTCTGCTCCAGTACCAGGCGCTGGTAGACTTGCCTTAACATGGGGTGGACTCTTGTGGTTGGGGCTTCTTCCTGTTGGGCCAACGGTGTCAGCAGTCGCCTGACTAGATCAGTGTTGGTCCCTATGATGAGTGAGCTCTTGCTGGCCCCTGGTGGGCGAGGGCACACTACTGCCAGAGTATCGAAGGTCTCTGTCTCCCCAGCCACTGAGGGATCAAAAGTCAACTTGATTGGCAGGTAACCGTCATAGGGAAAGCTCTGAGTTCCAATACCCCATATTTCCAGTTCCTCTAATTTCTGTAGGGGCAGATGTTTAAGATGCTTATCATAGAAATCCCTATACAGAAGAGTCACTTGAGCCCCAGTGTCAAGAAGAGCCTTGGTGTAGATCCCTTCTACTTGTATGGAGACTACTGGAGAAGGCCCCACTAACTTGGCAGGGAACTCCTTCAACACAGACTTCTTGCTGGGTTCAGTTACCTGTACCTCACTTCTTTTTTTCTTGAGTTTCCGGTGGGTCTCAGTCCCTTCTGGGTCTGGTGTGCACTGGCTTTCTGTTCAACAGCAGCCTGAGTTGTGGGACGGGGCCTAATTGGCAGAGGTTTAGGTCCCTGACTCTGATGTTTTGGATCATTGGACTTCTTGAAGGAGTTCGTGGAAACTGGTGGGCGCCCGGCTGACTCCTTCACCGGGGCCCTCTGAAGTTTTCCGCCGGCTTGCGATATCTGGATGCAACTTCCTCTGGGCTGGGACACACTGCTCTAACATGCCCGATTCCCCCACAATTGAAGCATGTTATCAATCTCTTAGGCTTCTGTACTAGTTCCATATTGGAGCTAGGAGGTTTTTTTGGTTCCTCTGACGTGTTCTTGTTGTGTGGCACAGAGGCCTGGCTAGTCAGCATGGACACCATTTCTACAAGCTGTGACACCTGGGTCTTTAGGAGTTCAACTTCTGAATCACCTTCTTCTGCACTTAACATTCTGACTCGGGCAGTTGGTTCGGTGTGTTGACTCCTCCTTTTGTCTTCCAACATGGCCTCCTCCTCCCTGACTATCCGGATCAAGTCGGGGTATTCCAGGCTGCTCCCGTCCCGCCGGGTGCGTAGCAATAATGCGATGGGGTCCAAGGGTTGAGCTCCCCTCAACACCTGCTGGGCACGGGCCTCATCCACTTTTCTTGGATCGATCCCTTTCTTCAGTAGGATCCGATGCAGGATCTTATCCAGGCGTCCTATGAATTCTGACAGCTTCTCTCCCTCTTTTTGGTAGCAATGCCCCAGCTGGTAAGTGAGTTCAGTGACGTTTTCCGTCCCGCCGAACACATTCTGCAGAATATCCAGATAATCCTGTGCATTGCAGTCCTTCTTGCTTAACTTGAGGTTACGTATGGCCTCCAGAGCAGGCCCCTTTAAGCTTTCCACAATCCGTTGTTTTTTTGTTGTTCTGGCACCTCCCATTCTTCTAGGGCCTGAGTGGCGCCATCTAGCCACTCTTCAAATCCATCTTCCACTGAAGGTAGAGGTTTCTTCCCAGAAAAGGTCCTGAGTTTCCTGTATCCTGACATCAGGTAGTCTGGAGGGTCCTTTTTACACTTGGTCACAATCTCCCCCAGGACAGCGCACAATTCTGAGCTAAGGGTGGTCAATGGTGGTGAACCGGGACCCTTTTGTTGGGCGCTCCCTCCTGTGCAGGGGTCTCCTGAAGTAGTGGATGTGGGGCCATCTTTATTCTCTTCTGGGTGTATCAGGAGGAGTTCTACTTGGTTTGTAGTTTTTATGCTGGCACCCTTGAAGTAGTCAGAGATTCCGTTCCTCCACTCACATAATGCATAGGTGTGGGGATTTACAGTATTTGTCTTTATGTCAATCACCCATGGCTTCCTGTCCGTAGACAATGCTCTCAAGACTGGAGTTAGCTGCTCCTCTAACCCAGGCCTCTCTCTGGATTTCAACCACCAGGCCATTTCCGGGTAGGATGCCTTCATCCCTGCACCACCGGGCTACGGCAGCAGGGTCCATTTCTGTGCTGTAAGGGTTCTGTCTAGGGGGAAGTTGATTGCAGAACCGTAGGTTATCCCGGACGAGCCCCCACGTGTAGCACTACCCCCGTAGGAGCTGCTGTTTGTTTGATTTGGGTCTACGTCCTGCCTATCAACCCCTGGAAGTGGCTCAAACCTTCCCTTAGCACAACTGATATGAATAAGGAGTGTGAGACCTATTGAGTATTAGGAGACACAATCCTGCATACATCACACAATAACCTGTAAATGTTATTACCTTTGCTGGTCACTAGTCCTTCTAAGTGACAGAGATACTTCACACAAGTTATATGCTTAATCAAAGGTACCTTTACTCAGTATAAAAGGGAAGGGTAAAGAATCACATTAATACACACAGTTGACTCTGCATGCGCATTGCAGAGTCAATAAACCAATAAGGATAGGTATCACTGAGATTAGGTAATAACAGGAAATAACATCAGCTATATATATGTACATGTATCTATATGTGTCTCTGCACGGCTAACTGGTTGCTCGCGAGCTCCCCCTTTGTTGCAATACCTTGCACGTGTTCATTCCCTATAATAGGTAAGCAAGGCCTATCTGCGTCCCACTCAAAGTTCCTTTCTCCAATGAAGTCTTCGCTAGCCACCGTCGGTGCACAAGTTAAATTGTAATCCACAGGGTTTCAACAAGATGCTGTAATTATCCGCAATATACCTGAGTACTCGTGTGCCTGCCACCCACTAATGACGGATGCACCAATCTCTGATCACATAGTCTCCAGTGAGATACACTAGGCCGCAAGCTGTGGCGTGATAGGTGAAGTGTGGCTGGCACTAACTAAATCACTTTCCTCTAAGGTAGTAATCAATTCTGGGCAGGTGCCCTTCTCACCAAACAGGCCCGACTTTCAGATAGTCTCCTCTGGCTTGTCCCGGTCACTCGATCTCCACGCTTCTGCTTCAGCTGCAGTCTCCGGACTCCGTCACTAACAGCATATGGTGATGGACAACTCCGGTCTCTGCTGGGCAATCACAGGACGCTGTGGACGATCCTCTGCTGGAAATCACTCAGGCACTCCCGTAATTTAGGCCCAGGCTTCTGGCCTAATCCTTAGGAAGCAGGCCTCCGTGCCAACTTCCTGCTTGATTGAGAGCTGGATCCAGAGAGAGAGACGCTGGCCCCTCCCCTGGTTTAAGTAGTCTGCCCAGAATGCTTTGCGGTGTTGCAATGCACCCTGGGTAATGTAGTCTGTCTTTTACTGAAAGCAACAAAGTCTTTTCTCCTAGCTGATATCTGTCCCAAAGTGCATTAGTTGCATTGTAACACTTATACCACCGGAGGGAGCCGGATTCCTTCTTACATATGGACATCCTGCTACATGTGCATTTGTATTCAACCCCCCTCAGTCAATACTTTGTAGAACCACCTTTTGCTACAATTACAGCTGCAAGTCTTTTAGGGGATGTCGGTACCAGCTTTGCACATATAGGAGTGTGAAATTTTTGCCCATTCTTCTTTGCAAATTAGCTCAAGCTCTGTCAGATTGGATGGAGAGTGTCTGTGAATAGCAATTTTCAAGTCTTGCCACAGGTAGGTCTGGTCTTTGACTGGGCCATTCTAACACATGAATGTGCTTTGATCGAATCCATTCCATTGTAGCTCTAGCTGTATGTTTGGGGTCGTTGTACTGCTGGAAGGTGAACCTCTGCCCCAGTCTCACGTCTTATGCAGACTCTAACAGGTTTTCTTCTAAGATTGCTCTGTATTTGGCTCCACCCATCTTCTCATCAACTCTGGCCAGCTTCCCTGTCCCTGCTGAAGAAAAGTGGTGTGTTCAGGATGATGTTCAGTGTTAGTTTTCCCCCACACATGTTTTGCTTTTAAGCCAAAAAGTTCAATTTTGGTCTCATCTGACCAGAGCACCCTCTTCCACATGTTTACTATGTCCCCCACATGGCTTCTCGCAAACTACAAATGGTGCTTCTTATGGCTTTCTTTCAACAATGGCTTTCTTCTTGCCACTCTTCCATAAAGGCCAGATTTGTGGAGTGCATGACTAAAGCCTTGTACACACGGCCGAGAATCTCGTCAGGAAAAAACCTGTCGTTTTTCCTGAAGAGATTCTTGACAAGAATCTTGTCCCGGCCGAGTGTACACACGTACCTTTCAAAAGAACCGCTGTTCTTTTGAATGGCACGAACGCGGTGACGTCATCAACTACGACGAGCATGCGCTCGTCACATTCGATGCCGTCACCGCCATCTTGCTTCACCCTACCTATGCCTTGGAAGCTACCGCGCATGCGTCAATGTCATTTCGAGCATGCACAGGTTTCCACGGCAACAGGTAAGTATACACACGCTCGGGTTTCTCGTCGGGAAACAGGCCGACAAGAATCCCAACGAGAAAATAGAGAGCAAGTTCTCTATTTTTCTCATCGAGATTCTGGGCAGTTTTCTTGACAAGAAACCTGAAAGCCTCGTACACACGGCCGGTTTTCTCAGCAAGAAAGCTCTCCCAGCAGTTTTGTCATTTCTTGACAAGAAAACTGGCCGTGTGTACGAGGCCTTATAGTTGCCCTGTGGACAGATTCTCCCTCCTGAGATGCGGATCTCTGCAGCCCCTCCAGAGTTATCATGAGCCTCTTTGCCGTTTCTCTGACTAATGCTCTCCTTGCCTGGCTTGTCACTTTAGGTGGACGGCCATGTCTTGGTAGGTTTGCAGTTGTGCCATACTCTTTCCATTTTCAGATGGTGGATTGAACAGTGTACCGCGAGATGTTCAAAGCTTGGGATATTTTTTCAGAACCCAACCCTGCTTTAAACTTCTCCAGAACTTTATCCCTGACCTGTCTGGTGTGTTCCTTGGCCTTCATGATGCTGTTTGTTCACTAAGGTTCTCTAAAAAAACTCTGAGGGCTTCCAAGAACAGCTGAATTTATACTGAGATTAAATTACACACTGGTGGACTCAATTTACTAAATAGGTGACTTCTAGACAATTGGTTCCACTAGATTTTATTTAGAGATATCAGAGTAAAGGGGGCTGAATACAAATGCACACCACACTTTTCAGATATTTATTTGTAAAAAGAAAATGAAAACCATTTATCATTTTCCTTCCACTTCACAATAATGTGCCACTTTGTGTTGGTCTATCACATAAAATCCCAATAAAATAAATGTACGATTTTGGTTGTAACATGGCAAAATGTGGAAAATTGCAAGGGGTAGGAATACATTTCAAGGTACTGTATTCTCACTGTTAAATTCAGCAGGCAGTACCACCTGCTAAATGCGACCCATTCAACCGCTAGTGTGAGATTATTAAGTGGTTAAAACAGGCAGTGAGGAGGTGATACAAGCCTCTTCACTGACTGTCAAATACTCTGATGAGCAATTCGGAAGCAAGTTGCTTTACAGAGAGCAACGCTAGTGTTAACAGCTTGTAAAAAATTTCTAATAATTACCGCAGAGAATGCTGCAGCTGATTTAAAGGCATGCTAAATTTACCTTTAGGCCCCTTTCAGGCTGGGTTCACACTTGTGTGACACGACAGCCGTCCTACTTTGGATCCGACTTTGCCCTGCGACATGAAGTCGGAAGAAGACCCCCAGAGTCGGAAGAAGACCCCCGGAGCTGTGTAATAAATTACTTTAAAAACCTGTGTAGTGTTTTTTTATTGACATTTTTTTCCACCAGGTGAATGGGTAGGGGTACGATGTACACCATACTCATTCACATAGGGTGGGGGGCCGGGATCTGGGGGCCCTCTTATTAAAGGGAGCTCCCGGATTCCGACAAGCCCCCGCCCGCAGACCCCGACAACCAACGGCCAGGGTTGTCAGGAAGAGGCCCTGTCCTCATCAACATGGGGGCAGGGTGCTTTGGGGTGGGGGGGCCGCAGGTCGCCCCCCTGCCCCAAAGCACCAAACCCCCCATGTTGAGGGCATGCGGCCTGGTACGGTTCAGGAGGGGGGCGCTCTCTTTTCCTGCGGCCTGCCAGGTTGCGTGCTCGGATAAGAGTCTGGTTTGGATTTTGGGGGGACCCCCACGCTGTTTTTTCAGCTATGGGGGTTCCCCTTAAAATCCTTACCAGACCGAAGGGCCTGGTATGCTCCTGGAGGGAAACCCATGCCATTTTTTTTATTTAAAATTTGGCGTGGAGTTCCCCCTCAAGATCAGCAGAGCACAAGTCGCATGCCAAAGTCGGATCATGCAAGACTGCGGTCCGACTTTGATCCGACTTCAATGATAGTCAATGGGCTGAAGTAGGATCAAAGTCGGACCAAAGTAGTACAGGGAGCATTTTCAAAGTCGGACCGACATGTGTCGGACCAGTTAAGACGGCTCCCATAGTGAAACATTGATTTTCACACGTCATGCGACATGAGCTCCCAATGTCGGAGCGTTTGTCGGACAAGTGTGAACCCGGCCTTATACATGCGGACCGTTCATTTCATCAGTTCAGTCACGTTTTTTCAAAGAAAAACGGATAAAGTTTACATCAGTTTTTTATCTGTTTTTTACATCCTCCAGCTAGAGTCCTTAACCTCTTGAGTCCGGGAGCCAATTTTTCATGCAAAAACTGATAGTACGTTTGCATCTGTCTTTCGTCCAATTTGCTTTTTTAACGGAAGAAAAAAAGAGCTCTTATCTGTTCCAAAAAAATAGATGTTGAGGGATGCGGATGTAATTTGATGTAAATGTATGATCATCCATTTACATCCGTTTTTCCATAAAGATGCATTTATTCATCCGTGAACGGATAGATGGAAAATGAACAACCAGTCCGCATGTGTAAAAGGGGCCTTAGACTCCAGGAATATCTAATAGACCTTAAATTCAGCTGCACCATTCTCATTAGCAGGGGTGAGCTCAGGCACATTACTAAACCTCATTATGGGATTTTAGGGCAATTAAAAACAATTATACATTGCCCCTCCTACTGGATATCACCCACAAGTGTACCACTGATGGTTGAGTTCAATTGTAGTAGTTGGGGAATACCACTGTAACACATTTCAATATATATTATTGTATATTGTATATGTAGTGGGTGTCAAATTTAGTGGGGTGTATCTGGGCCATAGATGGCCCAGATACATTGATTTTTAGGGATTTATGGGCACTTTGGAGTGTGGGAGGTATGAATGGTGTCATTTCCCTGCGGTCCCTAGGTGGCGCTGTCACCTGGGACCGGGGTTGAACTGCCATTCTAGAGCCGTCCCCTTTTTGTCCTCTCGCGGCAGTAGTACGGCAGAGCGGGGAACCCGCTGTGCCTGCTGGAAGAGGATATAAAAGGGGGCGGACATCTTGCGCACGAGGTCCATTCGCCAGGCACCTTCGGCCTGGGGGCTGCCGCGGTTCGTCTGTGCCCAGGCTCCCTCGGCCTGGGCGCGTGGATTCGAGTTCCATCCCTGGCACCTTCAGCCTGGGGTGAGGTACTTTACAAGGAGGCCTGGGGCCCAGTACCTTCGACTGGGTCCTGCGAGGGCGAAGCATTCCTAATGTGCCCCCGGTATTGGGTGCCTGAATCCAGGGCGTAAGGGACCGGAGACGTGACCTCCCCGAAGAGCCAGCGCAACATTTGCTGGTGACGATGGAGGCCTCTGGTGACCGTCCGGATGGATGTCTTCCTCTGACAGGGGTCGTTTGTTCTAAAGGAGGTAATTCATGTTCTCGTCTGTTCTTGTCTGTGGCAGGGACCCATCTTCCTCAGGTCAGTTGCAGGCCTCATCCAAGGTCAGTGGCAGGCCTCATCCAAGGCCTGTGGCAGGGGCTTCAACGTTTACCCGGGTCAGTGGCAGTGACCAAATTCACAGTCGGTGGCAGCGACTGTGCGCCAAGCCTGTTTGCACTAAACGGAACAGGAGAAACTCTATTCATTGTGTTGTGCCTGGACCTACTCTTTCCCACACCTTGTCTGTTCTTTTAAAGTTCAACCAGCCTACCTATTGATCAAAGCAATAAACAAAGTTGGACTTTTATTGGTGTGGAACTCGTGTTACTGGAAGCTAAGTGTCCCTGTCAGTGACAGTGACAATCATCCTCCATAGGAGAAGCTGAGGCTCCGGCCTAAAACGCAGACCTGAAGGTAAACGGTTTAGCTCATATCTCTGCATACTACATCAGAGAGCCGAGCTGGTGGTGTGCATCTTTCCCCCTTCTCCCAGATACCCCTAGACGAGTAAAACCAGCCATGAAGAGAGGGGAGAAGGTGGGGGGAAGACTGCTACATATATATATATATACATTTTTATATATATGAACACATTGGTGTTTATATTATGGAAATTTTCTTTAGTTTTGTTTCAAACAATGTACTGGTTTTATGTATAAATTTTGCTATTTTTAAGTGGATTAAATAAATATATATTTTATATACAATTGTTTTAAATTGCCCTAAAAATTCCATAATGAGGTTTACTGCTATAAAATTATGAAGGGATGATGGAAATCACACACATAGCCACATGAGTTTCTTTATATTAAGCTCAGGCATATTTAGATCCTCTACAATAGATAATGTTCTGCCTTTTTGAAAATTAATACAAATCAAGAATCGCAGAACTGAATTTGTTTAACTTAGAAAAGTAACTTTGATCTGGACCCATCAACAGGTTTTAGTCCCAGTTGAATCCATATAAACAGACATTTGGACAGATACAGTAAATATTTTTTGCACGCTTCGCGCTCCAGGAATGGCCAAAGCCACTTAAGGTCTATAGTGGCCAGTAGGGATGAGCTTCGAGTTCGAGTCAAACTCATGTTCGACTCGAACATTGCCCGTTCGCCGAACAACGAACAATTTGGGGTGTTCGCGGCAAATTCGAAAAGTCTATGGGAGAAATCTAAAGTGCTAATTATAAAGGCTTATATGCAAGTTATTGTCCTAAAAAGTGTTTGGGGACCTGGGTCCTGCCCCAGGGGACATGTATCAATGCAAAAAAAAGTTTTAAAAACGGCCGTTTTTTTAGGAGCAGTGATTTTAATAATGCTTAAAGTGAAACAATAAAAGTGAAATATTCCTTTAAATTTCGTACCTGGGGGGTGTGTATGATATGCATGTAAAGTGGCGCATGTTTCCCGTGCTTAGAACTGTCCCTGCACAAAGTGTAATTTTTGAAGGAAAAAAAGTCATATAAAACTCACTCGCGGCTATTAATGAATTGTCGGCTTTTATCAATACAGAGAAAAGTCATTGATAAAAAAAAAAAGCGTGGGAGTTACCCCAAATTCAATTACCAGGCCCTTTAGGTCTGGAATGGATATTAAGGGGAACCCTGCCGCAAATTTTAAAAAAAATGGCGTGGGGTTCCCCCTAAATATCCATACCAGGCCCTTGAGATCTGGCATGGATTTTAAGGGGAACTCCACCCCAAATGTAAAAAAAAATGGCGTGGAGTCCCCCCAAAAATCCATACCAGACCCTTATCCGAGCACGCAACCTGGCCGGCCGCAGGGGAAGAGGGGGGGACGAGAGAGCGCCCCCCCTCCCTCCTGAACCGGAGGGGCCTTATCCCCACAACCCTTGCCCGGTGGTTGTGGGGGTCTGCGGGCGGGGGGCTTATTGGAATCTGGAAGACCCCTTTAACAAAGGGTACCCCCAGATCCCGCCCCCCCCTATGTGAATTGGTAAGGGGTACATTGTACCCCTACCATTTCACGAAGAAAGTGTCAAAAAATTTAAATAAAAACACACACACCTTGGAAAAGTCCTTTATTAAAAAAGAAAAAATAAATAAAAAATAAAAACATTCCAGCGATGAAATCCAGTGTCCCGCGGCGATCCCGATGTCCAGCGCTGTCCGTCATTGGTTGTGCCTGTGCGGACCTGATGGGGAACTTCCTCTGCTGTGTTTTAAATGTATAGACCCGCCCCGTAATTTAAATTTACACAGTGAAGGAAGTTTCCCGCTCAGGCCAATAACGTAGGCGGGGTCGGACATACCGAGGGGGCGGACCTGATGGGGAACTTCTCTCACTTTGTAATACATGCATAGACCCGCCCCTTCTCATGTTCAGCATCTGGTCCGCTGAGCGGACCTGATGGGGAACGAGAGAAGGGGCGGGTCTATACATTCAAAACACAGCGAGGAAGTTCCCCATTAGGTCCGCACAGGCACAACCAATGACGGACAGTGCTGGACATTGGGATCGCCGCGGGACACTGGATTTCATCGCTGGAATGTTTTTTTTTTTTTATTATTATTATTATTTTTTTTAATAAAGGACTTTTTCAAGGTGTGTGTGTTTTTATTTACATTTTTTGACACTTTCTTCGTGAAATGGTAGGGGTACAATGTACCCCTTACCAATTCACATAGGGGGGGCGGGATCTGGGGGTCCCCTTTGTTAAAGGGGTCTTCCAGATTCCGATAAGCCCCCCACCCGCAGACCCCCACAACCACCGGGCAAGGGTTGTGGGGATGAGGCCCTTGTCCCCATCAACATGGGGACATCCTCCCCATGTTGAGGGCATGTGGCCTGGTACGGTTCAGGAGGGAGGGGGGGCGCTCTCTCGTCCCCCCCTCTTCCCCTGCGGCCGGCCAGGTTGCGTGCTCGGATAAGGGTCTGGTATGGATTTTTGGGGGGACTCCACGCCATTTTTTTTTAAATTTGGGGTGGAGTTCCCCTTAAAATCCATGCCAGATCTCAAGGGCCTGGTATGGATATTTAGGGGGAACCAGGGCCTGGTAATTGAATTTGGGGGAACCCCCACGCTTTTTTTTTTTTTTTTATCAATGACTTTTCTATGTATTGATAAAAGCCGACAATTCATTAATAGCCGCGAGTGAGTTTTAAATGACTTTTTTTCCTTCAAAAATGACACTTTGTGCAGGGACAGTTCTAAGCACGGGAAACATGCGCGACTTTACATGCATATCATACACACCCCCCAGGTACGAAATTTAAAGGAATATTTCACTTTTTTTTTTCATTTTAAGCATTTTTAAAATCACCGCTCCCGTAAAAACGTCTATTTTTTAAACCTTTTTTTGCATTGATACATGTCCCCTGGGGCAGGACCCATGTCCCCAAACACTTTTTTAGGACAATAAATTGCATATTAGCCTTTATAATTAGCACTTTAGATTTCGAACGTTCGAGTCCATTGTATTTAATAGGGTTCTAAAGTTCACACGAACATTTTGTCTGTTCGCAGGTTCTGGTGCGAACCGAACAGGGGGGTGTTCGGCTCATCCCTGGTGGCCAGGTGTATAGGGGAACATTCCCATGGGACATCTGTCAGCCAGCAACTTGGCTTATAGGGAATGAAACGTATAAATGCCAACCCCGTGAGTGCAACGCTAATCCATCAGAAAAACAATGTCAAACAGGAATAGCTGGAGCAATCCAGGTTTCAGAAGAGGGAAAACATTAAACCTTCAAATTTAACTAATGCAGAAACTTGTCCTTCCATAAAGAATGGAATATGCGGTCCAGTCAGGGTACTATACTTTAAAAACAATGGAATAAACTGTTAGCACAAAAGACTAATGCATGATAGATGGCCTGGAACTGGATCTCAAAAAGTCCAGTCACAGTAATTTTTAGTCCATTTGCTGGTATATAATGACCATTCCTATAATGGGGGGAGCAATGGAAGGGTGATAGGAGGCAGCTGTCCTCAGAGAAAGTCGGCTCTGCACAAGGAAGACAGGGGAACAAAACAGGAAGCGCCACCTAAGTGCAATATTTTAGTCACAATTTATTAAAGACAGAGGAGATGCACCTACAGACATATGTAAAAAACGGGCTCATCTGTGTGTGTAGTTCACGGTGTGATCCGGTCTCTGGTGCATCCAGGCTCATGGGTAGGCAGAGCAGTGTGTAGTTTTCATCCTGTGGCCACCAGGAAGCCAGCCAGAACCAGCAGGGAACGAGGATGATGACGTCACCAGAAGCCGAACAAGAGAGATCACCGGAAGGAAGGACAGGTGTTCAACACACCACTGAGAAACCAGGCTACGCGCTCGGAGCTATCTGCTCCTTTATGAGGCCTAACACGGTACTGCTGCTATGGTACTATGTATGTGCTGTGACCATTAGTGGGACAGCAAGTCCCAGCACACAAAACAAAAGCAGTATGGAAAGAAATGCTAAAAAACTACAACCCAAGTAGGTAAGAAGAGGAAGGGAAGGGGAATACTAAAAATACATAAGGTGGAAAAAGATTACTATTTACAAGCGGAACAACCGCAGAAATATAAAAATACTTTGGGGAAATAAGATTGTGTCCTTACTAGAACATCCATATACACATATATATATGTAGAAAAAAATATATACATGAAAAAATATATATGGAAAAAATATGAAAAAAATGATATATGAATAAAGGGGGGGGGGGGGGAGAAGGAGAGGGAGAATAAATAGCTCTCATTTAACATAAAAAAAAATACTAAAAATAAGCTGATCACATATCCCCATTAAAAAACACACGATATTCCACATATACCCAGAGACCCTACTGGTATATGTGCACAAGCATGCATATAATAACATGATGTATAAAATACACATATAGGTGGGCGTACAATAGAAATTGTCAATGTGGGTATGACAAAGGCGTCCTATATACAGAGAAATATGCATGATATGGGTAAACACAATATCTTATAGTATTGTTGAACTCAAAATGATTGTGCTTAAGGCAGAATGTTAAAGCTTCCAAAATAAAAGAGACTTGCCTAAAACGTGTCATCCCTATACACGTCCATCCCTCATGATGCTCGCCTCCTAGCAGCCGAACATTTTTTATCCAAAGATCCACTTCTTAATTTTAGGCAAGTCTCTTTTATTTTGGAAGCTTTAACATTCTGCTTTAAGCACAATCATTTTGAGTTCAACAATACTCACTATTTGCAAATAAACGGGACAGCTATGGGGGCAATTTTTGCACCGAGCTATGCCAACTTAACGATGGGATATTGGGAATACTTATTCCTCTCCAATGACCATCCTTTTGCCCCCCATATTGTGTACTATGGTCGATATATTGATGACGTGGTCATAATATGGGATGGGACGTCTGAGGACATTGAGACATTTGTCCATTATTGTAATAACAATCATTTAGGATTGTCCTTCACCCATGTCTTTGATCAGGTATCATTGGCATTCCAGGATCTCGAGTTATGCCACAACCAAGGGACTATTTTTTCCCCAAATTATGTCAAACCTACAACGGGTAATTCTTTTATCCACTTTGACAGCTGCCACCACCCGAGATTGGTAAACAATATCCCTCGGAGCCAATTCTGTCGTTTGAGGAGAAATTGTAATAGGGATATTGATTATGATCACCATGGTGCCTTGCTCACCAAAAAAAATCCTTGACAAAGGATATCCAGCACCTTTAGTAGAGGAAGCATGTAGATACTATCGACATAGTAACAACATTTCTAGTATTAAGTAGTGTTGAGCGAACCCGAACTGTAAAGTTCGGGTCCGTACCGAACTTTTGCTTTTTCCCGAACCCGAAACCGGACTTTGCCCAAAAGTCCGGGTTCGGGTTCAGCAATCTAATAACGCATTTAGAAATGCTTCAGGGGCCAGCCAATCACCTTTTGATTAGCTTGTGTGCCCTTAGAGGCCATCATAGCCATGCCTACTAATGGCATGGCTGTGATTGGTCAGTGCAACATGTGACCCAGCTTCTATATAAGCTAGAGGCACACAGCACACATGACACTCTGCTTCAGAATAGATAGGGAGAGGATCTAGTCTGCTGCTGCTGCTTTTAGGGAGAGATAGAAAGATAGATGAGGTAGTCCTGATTCTACAATCTGAGGGAAAAGATAGAGAGATAGTGTAGTGTAGGGCCAGGTTCCAGTGTTGGTGCTTTCAGGGAGAGAGAATATTATATAGGAGTCCAGATTCAGAGATTAAAATCAGCGATCTGCATAGGTCTACCTATTTGTGTTGCAGTGCAGTCTTTTTACACTGCCATGAGCCCAGCGTCAGAGAAAATCTAACTTTTAGGGGAAAAAAAAGGCACTTTATTGTTCTCTTTTCCAAAAGACCCTTTGGGCAAAAAAAAAAAAAGCATTTTATTTTGCTCGTGCAAAAAAAGACCCGTTTAGGGCCAAAAAAAAAAAAAATTTGTACGCTTGCAAAAAACGCCGTTTAGGGGCACAAAAAAAAGTTTGCAGTGTGTTATACATATTTTGAGGTGTTTGAAATAAACAATTTCTTTATAGTTTTCTCCTACGTTGCTATACTAAAAAAACAACATTTTTTTTTAATAGCATTTTCTGCAGTTCTGTAGCTGTGCGATTCAGCGGTTACGTACTGTGGGTGTGTTCTGCTCTTCCAAAAAACGCAGTTTAGTGGCACAAAAAAAGTTTGCAGTGTGTTATACATATTTTGAGGTGTGTGAAATAAACAATTTCTATATAGTTTTCTCCTACTGTGCTATACTAAAAAAAGATTTTTTTTTTGAATAGCATTTTCTGCAGTTCTGTAGCTGTGCGATTCAGCGGTTACATACTGTGGGTGTGTTCTGCTCTTCCAAAAAACGCCGTTTAGTGGCACAAAAAAAAGTTTGCAGTGTGTTATACATATTTTGAGGTGTTTGAAATAAACAATTTCTTTATAGTTTTCTCCTACGTGGCTATACTAAAAAAACAACATTTTTTTTGAATAGCATTTTCTGCAGTTCTGTAGCTGTGCGATTCAGCGGTTACGTACTGTGGGTGTGTTCTGCTCTTCCAAAAAACGCCGTTTAGTGGCACAAAAAAAAGTTTGCAGTTTGTTATACATATTTTGAGGTGTGTGAAATAAACAATTTCTATATAGTTTTCTCCTACTGTGCTATACTAAAAAGCAACATTTTTTTTGAATAGCATTTTCTGCAGTTCTGTAGCTGTGCGATTCAGCGGTTACGTACTGTGGGTGTGTTCTGCTCTTCCAAAAAACGCCGTTTAGTGGCACAAAAAAAAGTTTGCAGTGTGTTATACATATTTTGAGGTGTTTGAAATAAACAATTTCTTTATAGTTTTCTCCTACGTTGCTATACTAAAAAAACAACATTTTTTTTGAATAGCATTTTCTGCAGTTCTGTAGCTGTGCGATTCAGCGGTTACGTACTGTGGGTGTGTTCTGCTCTTCCAAAAAACGCCGTTTAGTGGCACAAAAAAAAGTTTGCAGTGTGTTATACATATATTGAGGTGTGTGAAATAAACAATTTCTATATAGTTTTCTCCTACTGTGCTATACTAAAAAAACAACATTTTTTTTGAATAGCATTTTCTGCAGTTCTGTAGCTGTGCGATTCAGCGGTTACGTACTGTGGGTGTGTTCTGCTCTTCCAAAAAACGCCGTTTAGTGGCACAAAAAAAGTTTGCAGTGTGTTATACATATTTTGAGGTGTTTGAAATAAACAATTTCTTTATAGTTTTCTCCTACGTTGCTATACTAAAAAAACAACATTTTTTTTAATAGCATTTTCTGCAGTTCTGTAGCTGTGCGATTCAGCAGTTACGTACTGTGGGTGTGTTCTGCTCCTCCAAAAAACGCCGTTTAGTGGCACAAAAAAAAGTTTGCAGTGTGTTATACATATTTTGAGGTGTGTGAAATAAACAATTTCTATATAGTTTTCTCCTACTGTGCTATACTAAAAAAACAACATTTTTTTTGAATAGCATTTTCTGCAGTTCTGTAGCTGTGCGATTCAGCGGTTACGTACTGTGGGTGTGTTCTGCTCTTCCAAAAAACGCCGTTTAGTGGCACAAAAAAAAGTTTGCAGTGTGTTATACATATTTTGAGGTGTTTGAAATAAACAATTTCTTTATAGTTTTCTCCTACGTGGCTATACTAAAAAAACAACATTTTTTTTGAATAGCATTTTCTGCAGTTCTGTAGCTGTGCGATTCAGCGGTTACGTACTGTGGGTGTGTTCTGCTCTTCCAAAAAATGCCGTTTAGTGGCACAAAAAAAAGTTTGCAGTGTGTTATACATATTTTGAGGTGTGTGAAATAAACAATTTCTATATAGTTTTCTCCTACTGTGCTATACTAAAAAAACAACATTTTTTTTGAATAGCATTTTCTGCAGTTCTGTAGCTGTGCGATTCAGCGGTTACGTACTGTGGGTGTGTTCTGCTCTTCCAAAAAACGCCGTTTAGTGGCACAAAAAAAGTTTGCAGTGTGTTATACATATTTTGAGGTGTTTGAAATAAACAATTTCTTCATAGTTTTCTCCTACGTTGCTATACTAAAAAAACAACATTTTTTTTTAATAGCATTTTCTGCAGTTCTGTAGCTGTGCGATTCAGCAGTTACGTACTGTGGGTGTGTTCTGCTCCTCCAAAAAACGCCGTTTAGTGGCACAAAAAAAAGTTTGCAGTGTGTTATACATATTTTGAGGTGTGTGAAATAAACAATTTCTATATAGTTTTCTCCTACTGTGCTATACTAAAAAAACAACATTTTTTTTGAATAGCATTTTCTGCAGTTCTGTAGCTGTGCGATTCAGCGGTTACGTACTGTGGGTGTGTTCTGCTCTTCCAAAAAACGCCGTTTAGTGGCACAAAAAAAAGTTTGCAGTGTGTTATACATATTTTGAGGTGTTTGAAATAAACAATTTCTTTATAGTTTTCTCCTACGTTGCTATACTAAAAAAACAACATTTTTTTTGAATAGCATTTTCTGCAGTTCTGTAGCTGTGCGATTCAGCGGTTACATACTGTGGGTGTGTTCTGCTCTTCCAAAAAACGCCGTTTAGTGGCACCAAAAAAAGTTTGCAGTGTGTTATACATATTTTAAGGTGTGTGAAATAAACAATTTCTATATAGTTTTCTCCTACGTTGCTATACTAAAAAAACAACATTTTTTTTGAATAGCATTTTCTGCAGTTCTGTAGCTGTGCGATTCAGCGGTTACATACTGTGGGTGTGTTCTGCTCTTCCATAAAACGCTGTTTAGTGGCACCAAAAAAAGTTTGCAGTGTGTTATACATATTTTGAGGTGTGTGAAATAAACAATTTCTATATAGTTTTCTCCTACTGTGCTATACTAAAAAAACAACATTTTTTTTTAATAGCATTTTCTGCAGTTCTGTAGCTGTGCGATTCAGCGGTTACATACTGTGGGTGTGTTCTGCTCTTCCAAAAAACGCCGTTTAGTGGCACAAAAAAAAGTTTGCAGTGTGTTATACATATTTTGAGGTGTGTGAAATAAACAATTTCTATATAGTTTTCTCCTACTGTGCTATACTAAAAAAACAACATTTTTTTTGAATAGCATTTTCTGCAGTTCTGTAGCTGTGCGATTCAGCGGTTACGTACTGTGGGTGTGTTCTGCTCTTCCAAAAAACGCCGTTTAGTGGCACAAAAAAAAGTTTGCAGTGTGTTATACATATTTTGAGGTGTTTGAAATAAACAATTTCTTTATAGTTTTCTCCTACGTTGCTATACTAAAAAAACAAAATTTTTTTTGAATAGCATTTTCTGCAGTTCTGTAGCTGTGCGATTCAGCGGTTACGTACTGTGGGTGTGTTCTGCTCTTCCAAAAAACGCCGTTTAGTGGCACAAAAAAAAGTTTGCAGTGTGTTATACATATTTTGAGGTGTTTGAAATAAACAATTTCTTTATAGTTTTCTCCTACGTTGCTATACTAAAAAAACAACATTTTTTTTTAATAGCATTTTCTGCAGTTCTGTAGCTGTGCGATTCAGCGGTTACGTACTGTGGGTGTGTTCTGCGCTTCCAAAAACACCTATTTAGGGCAAGATCCTAAATTTTGAAAATATGAGGAGAAGGTCAAAGGGACGTGGTGGCCCCGGTCGTGGTGCTGCTGGTGGAGCTCCTGTTGCAGGGAGAGGACGTGGTGGATCTGTGCCAGATACACGCACAAGTGAAACACCTTCCTCAGGTGCGAGTAGGCGACCGAGCCTGCGGCGGTATTTTGTCGCGCCTAATGAGGCTGTACGAATGTTTAGGCCAGGACAAGTACAGGCGATAGTAGATTGGGTTCCTGACAGTGCCTCGGGTTCCTTCACATTGTCTCCCACCCACTCTTCTGATGAAAGAACAGAGTTGGCACCTGAAACCCATGTCCATCAGTCTTTCACCTCACCCCCTTGCAAATCAGCCAAGCAGTCTGAACCCCAAATCATGCAGCAGTCTCTTCTGCTTTTCGATGACTCTGTTAACAGCGTTTCCCAGGGCCATCCACCTAGCCCTGCCCCAGAAGTGGAAGAGATTGAGTGCACCGATGCCCAACCACTTATGCTTCATGATGAGTACATGGGAGGACCATCGCAGTACGTCTCGGATGATGACGAAACACAGGTGCCAACTGCTGCTGCTTTCGCAATTGTGCAGACAGACAAGGAGGGCAGGGGTGAAGACTGGGTGGAAGATGATGTGGAGGACGATGAGGTCCTCGACCCCACATGGAATCAACGTTATGCAGGTGACCAGTGTAGTTTGGAGGAAGAGGCGGTGGTCGCACAGAGCCACCAGCACAGCAGAAGAGGGAGCAGGGTGCAAAAGCGGAGCGTCTGTCAGCTAGACAGTATGTCTGCTACTGCCCAACGCAGCAAGGGACCGAGCACACCAAAGCCAGGTCCAAGGAGTTCCCCAGCGTGGCAGTTCTTCACACAATGTGCTGATGACAAGACACGAGTGGTTTGCACGCTGTGCAATCAGAGCCTGAAGGGAGGCATAAACGTTCTCAACCTGAGCACAACCTGCATGACCAGGCATCTAAGTGCAAAGCACGAGCTGCAGTGGAGTAGACACCTCAAAAACCAAGAAAGGTCTCTGGCTCCTCCTGCTTCCTCTTCTGCTGCAGTCTCGGCCTCTTCATCCACCTCTGTAGTGACAGTGGCACCTGCCACCCCGCAAACAGAGCATCTGCCAGCCACACTACCACCTGGGTCACCAACCATCTCCACAATGTCCCATGGAAGCCTTCAGCTCTCTATCTCCCAAACATTGGAGCGGAAGAGGAAGTACCCCCCTAGCCACCCGCGATCCCTGGCCCTGAATGCCAGCATTTCAAAACTCCTGGCCTTTGAAATGCTGTCATTCCGTCTGGTGGAGACGCAGAGTTTTAAAAGCCTGATGGCATTGGCTGTCCCACAGTACGTCGTGCCCAGCAGCCACTATTTTTCCAGGCGAGCCATCCCTTCCCTGCACAACCAAGTGGGGGACAAAATCAGGTGTGCACTGCGCAACGCCATCTGTGGCAAGGTCCACCTAACTACGGATGCGTGGACCAGTAAGCATGGTCAGGGACGTTATATCTCCCTAACAGCACACTGGGTAAATGCAGTGGCGGCTGGGCCTGAGGCAGATAGCAGTTTGGCGCATGTCCTTCCACCACCGAGGATTGCAGGGCGCTTCAGTTTGCCTCCTGTTGCTAACTCCTCCTACTCCGCTTCCTCATCCTCTACCGCCTCCTCATCCGGTCAGCGTAACACCTTCACCACCAACTTCAGCACAGCCAGGGGTAAACGACAGCAGGCAGTTTTAAAACTTTCCTGTTTGGGGGAAAAAACCCACACCGCGCAGGAGTTGTGGAGGGACATGGAACAACAGACCAATGAGTGGTTGCTGTCAGTGAGCCTCAAGCCCGGCCTGGTGGTGTGCGATAATGGGCGAAATCTCGTAGCAGCTCTGGGCCTAGCCGGTTTGACGCACATCCCTTGCCTGGCGCATGTGCTGAACTTGGTGGTCCAGAGGTTCCTTAAAAATTACCCCAATATGCCAGAGCTGCTGCAGAAAGTGCGGGCTGTGTGTGTGCACTTTCGGCGTTCTCACCCTGCTGCTGCTCACCTGTCAGCGCTGCAGCGTAACTTCGGCCTTCCCGCTCACCGCCTCATATGTGACGTGCCCACAAGGTGGAACTCCACCTTGCACATGCTGGCCAGACTGTGCGAGCAGCAGCAGGCGATAGTGGAGTTTCAGCTGCAGCAATAACGCGTGAGTCGCTCTGCGGAACAGCACCACTTCACCACCAATAACTGGGCCTCCATGCGAGACCTGTGTGCCTTGTTGCGCTGTTTCAAGTACTCCACCAACATGTCCAGTGCCAATGACGCCGTTCTTATCGTTACTATCCCAGTTCTATGCCTCCTTGAAAAAACGCTTTGGGCGATGATGGAAGAGGATGTGGCACAGGAGGATGAGGAGGAGGAGGAGGAAGCGGGATCATTTCAAAGGCTTTCAGGGCAGTCTTTCACAAGTAGATACGAGGATGGGTTCCTGCACCAACAAACGCCAGGTACACAATTGTCCGGCAGAAAGGGAACAGTTCTGGAGGATGACGAGGTGGAGGAGGAGATGGAGGAGGAGGAGGAGGAGGAGGCATTTTCACAGCAGGGTGGCACCCAGACCAGCTCGTGGCCATCACTGGTGCGTGGCTGGGGGGATACAGAGGACACAGACGATACACCTCCCACAGAGGACAGCTTTTCTTTGCCTCTGGGCAGCCTGGCACACATGAGCGATTACATGCTGCAGTGTTTCCGCAATGACCGCCGAGTTGCCCACATTTTAACTGGTGCTGATTACTGGGGGGCCACCCTGCTGGATCCCCGTTACAAGGACAACGTACCGTCCTTAATTCCCTCACTGGAGCGGGATTGTAAGATGCGCGAGTACAAGCGCACGCTGGTAGACGCGCTGCTGGTGGCATTCCCACCTGACAGCGGGCGTACTGTGGAAGCACAAGGCGAAGGCAGAGGAGGAGGAAGAGGTCACCAACGCAGCCGGGGCACCGGCAGCACCTCAGAAGGCAGGGTTAGCATGGCTGAAATGTGGAAAAGCTTTGTCAGCACGCCACAACAACCAGCACCACCAGCTGAGATGGAACGTCTTAGCAGGAGGCAGCATTTCACCAACATGGTTGAGCAGTATGTGTCCACAGGCCTACACGTACTGGATGACGGGTCTGCCCCCTTTAACTTCTGGGTCTCCAAATTGGGCACATGGCCTGAGCTTGCCCTTTATGCCTTGGAGGTGCTGGCCTGCCCTGCAGCCAGTGTATTATCTGAACGTGTATTTAGCACGGCAGGGGGCGTTATCACAGACAAGCGCAGCCGCCTGTCCAGAGCCAATGTGGAAAAGCTCACGTTCATTAAAATGAACCAGGCATGGATCCCACAGGACTTGTCCGTACCTTGTGCAGAATAGACATGTATACCGGTGTTGTGACAAAAACTGTCCGGCCATCGGATTGTGTCCGGCCCATACTGCGAAGGCGCAGCGCTTGCGCAGTACAGAGGACAAGGAGATTCACAAAATCTCCGAAGATGAACGGCGCCTGCGCTGTGAGTGCAGGTTCAAGCCCCACCATCCAAGTGGACATACGGTAGCACATAGTAACAGGGCCCCTCATGGGCTCGGTTCGATCGCCACGCTTCGGGCATGGCCTCACTTGGCTCGTCTTGAACTACGGATGGTGTGGCCTTCACCTGAACTCACCACGCAGGCGCCGTTCATCTTGGGAGATTTTAGAAATCCCCTTGTCCTACATACTGAGCAAGCGCAGTACAGGGTGGACACTATTTGACGGGGGACAGAATTCGACACATCACCGGCATTACACAGCCATTGTTGTATTTTTGAAACAGTGTTGGCTACCTCATCCTCCTCCACCACCACTTCCACCTACACAGCCACATCCACCGCCACTCCAACCTCCTACTCCATATGGACCTCGTCCTCCTAGGTCAAGATTATTATTTTTATTTTTATTTTTTTTTATGTTATTTTAAGTTATTTCCCTATCCACATTTGTTTGCAGAGCACTTGCCATGCTCTTAACAACATTTTGCTGCCATTTGCAGCCCTCTAGCCCTTTCCATTACCTTTTTAGAGCCTTTTTAGTCCTTAGAAGTCCGGGTCCCCATTGACTTCAATGGGGTTCGGGTTCGGGTCCGGGTTCGGGTTAAAGTTCGGTCCCGAACCCGAACTTTTTTCCGAAGCTCGGCCGAACCAGTCGAACCCGAACATCCAGGTGTCCGCTCAACTCTAGTATTAAGGCTATACCAGAGACCAAACCTCCAACGCGATTCATTACCCAGTTCCATGCCAGACATAAAAGAATAGAAAAGATTTTAGCCAATCATTGGTCCATACTTCTTGAGGATCCCCACCTCAAGTCGAACTTAGCAACTGTTCCTAAAGTAGCATATCAGAAGGATCGTAACATCAAGAGCAAAATTGCCCCCAGTAAGATCCGCTCCACTGCAGTAGCTACCCCACTTATCATGATCCCCCTTCATGGTATGTTCCAGTGTAAGAAATCCCTTTTGTAAGACATGCCAGTTTGTCCAACATGGCCAAAAATCATTTGTTATTAAAGGGAAGACATACACGTTTAAGGATTTTTATAATTGTTCCACAGAGTTTGTGATATACTGCCTTACCTGCCCCTGTGGGCTTTTTTATGTAGGAAGGACTATCATGGCTTTGAGGGCACGTTTCGGCGAGCATAGAAGATACATTGAGAAAGGAAGGGACCACCACAGTGTCCCTTAACACTTTCTCTATCACCATAAGAAATCCATCTCAGGTTTGAAAATGTGGGTACTAGAATCAATTCCAGGCACTTTACCTGGAGCCGAATGTTTTAAACGGCTCTCTCAGCAAGAATCCTTTTGGATTTATTCCTTGGGGACTTTAGTGTCTGGTGGGCTTAATGAAGAAATCGAAGTCCATACCCTTCTGTGAATAAGATATTGTGTTTACCCATATCATGCATATTTCTCTGTATATAGGATGCCTTTGTCATACCCACATTGCCAATTTCTATTGTACGCCCACCTATATGTGTATTTTATACATCATGTTATTATATGCATGCTTGTGCGCATATACCAGTAGGGTCTCTGGGTATATGTGGAATATTGTTTGTTTTTTAATGGGGATATGTGATCAGCTTATTTGTAGTATTATTTGTATTTTATATATTAAATGAGAGCTATTTATTCTCCCTCTCCTTCTCCCCCCCCCCCCTTTTTCATATATGTAATTTTTTTTCATATTTTTTCCATATATATTTTTTCATGTATATATTTTTTTCTACATATATATATATATGTGTATATGGATGTTCTAGTAAGGACACAATCTTATTTCCCCAATGTATTTTTTATATTTCTGCGGTTGTTCCGCTTGTAAATAGTAATCTTTTTCCACCTTATGTATTTTTAGTATTCCCCTTCCCTTCCTCTTCTTACCTACTTGGGTTGTAGTTTTTTTAGCATTTCTTTCCATACTGCTTTTGTTTTGTGTGCTGGGACTTGCTGTCCCACTAATGGTCACAGCACATAAATAGTAAAATAGTACCATAGCTCCAGTACCGTGTTAGGCCTCTTGAAGGAGCAGATAGCTCAGAGCGCGTAGCCTGGTTTCTCAGTGGTGTGCTGAACACCTGTCCTTCCTTCCGGTGATCTCTCTTGTTCGGCTTCTGGTGACGCCATCATCCTCTTCCCTGCTGGTTCTGGCTGGCTTCCTGGTGGCCACAGGATGAAAACTACACACTGCTCTGCCTACCCATGAGCCTGGATGCACCTGAGACCGGATCACACCGTGAACTACACACACAGATGAGCCTGTTTTTTACATATGTCTGTAAGTGCATCTCCTCTGTCTTCAATAAATTGTGACTAAAATATTGCACTTAGGTGGCGCTTCCTGTTTTGTTCCCCAGGGTACTATACTTTGGACATCACAGGGACAGCTTGGGTCCATTGACAATACATGGAAGGTTTTGTGGATCAAATAGTTGTTAAAAATGTATGTTACAGTAGCATGTAAGTCACTCCGAGTCTTGATGAGATACGTGTTTTTAGTTTATTTTATTTATTTTTGTCCTTTTGGTTTTCCACCAATTTATATATTTGTAGACCTAAAGACATCCCTCTATTCCAGCCTGAGCACATTGCCTAATACTGAAATATGTCATATATCTTATACTTTACACTAACTTGTTGAGATGCCCTTGTTGATGACTTGTTATAAACATTTGGCAAAAAATGTCTGGATGACAGGAACTCACCACATTCATATATACAAACAAATGTACTTTTGCAGTAGTAACCTTAATAAATATACAAACAAATGTACTTTTGCAGTAGTAGCCTTAAATAATGTATAGCTTGGAGGTGCGCATGGGCGAGGCTCCTAAGATGGCCACTTGAGCCGAGAGCTCCGCTCCATCCCTCCACAGCGATGGCAATAGCGGCAAACACGGTGGCGGTTCTGCCCTCATTTCGACACAGCTGACTACTGGAAGACCAGAGAACATCCCCAGCTTACCTAATCCTATTTTTTAGAGGTTTTCAGGCCGTTATTTGGCTTACTAATGACAGATGTAAAATCCAAGATGGCCTCCGCATCACAGCATTTGATCCCTGATCCGCCATTTCTGACTGAACAACGACAGAATACCTGCTCTTCCACTGCTAAGTTCTCCTCAGGAACTCAAGAGGTACTTACTCAGGTAATTACCACCACTCCAACTACATCTGGAACCATAAATAACCTCTCTGCCTCAGAATATAGCCTTACTGCATTGGGGCATGACACTGCTATTCAGGCCATTTCTTTTACCTCAGACGCCTGTCAGGGAATAGAGGCTTATCAAATGGCGGACTTATTTCAGAAATTCTCTGACTTACTTGACAATGGTCTGGCACAAACTGCTAATAAAATCACAAGGGATCTGAAAGCAGATTTTCAAAGCTTGGGCTCTAGAATTGACTTTATTGAAAATAAAATCGATGAAACTGCTGCAGCTACTAATCAAAATATGGAACATATCAACACTGTTCAGGAACAACTGGATATTGCATTGTCTAAAATCGATTAACTCGAAAATAGGTCCCGCAGATACAATGTCAGAATTAGGGGACTTCCTGAATCTGTAATTGATGTACCCAAAGCGGTCCAGGACTTATTTAGAAATATGCTTCCTAATACCCAACTTAACCGACTGGAACTGGATAGGGCACACAGAGCCCTGGGACCACCTAGGAAGGATGGCAATCCGAGGGACATTATTGTCAAGCCTCATTTCTATGCAGTGAAGGAAGATATTATGAAGCAAGCTAGATCTTCTCCACAAGTGACATACCAGGGTCATTCAATTCAATTGTTTGCTGATCTTTCTCCGTCCACTATACAGCGCAGGAGGTCATTGAAACCTTTATTGTTAATCCTCACTAAAAGGGATATCGGATACAGATGGGCCTTTCCATTCGCTGTTAGATTTACTATCAACGGGAAATCCTATTCTTTCTCCAACTTTCAAGAAGGTGAAAAGTTGTTCTTACAACTGAAATTAATCTCGCATGAGGCAGAAATTGATACTTCTCCGCCCAGTTCTGGATCATCTAAATGACCAACGCCGACTAGTCCAAATTCTCCCCAATGGAACAAAGGAAGAGCTAAGAAAATGAAGGATGCTGGCCCTACTTGATTTGATTGTATTGTCTGTTTTTTTTTTCTTCCCTTAATTCTCGTTTGGACCGAGGGTCCAACTTTTTCCCTTTGGGGAAGTCTGTCGATTGTTCTCCATCTTCCGCATTTTTTGTGCCCCTAGTAGTGATGAGCCGAACACCCCCGGGTTCGGTTCGCACCAGAACCCGCGAACGGACCGAAAGTTCGCACGAACTTTAGAACCCTATTAAATACAATTGATGCGAACGTTCGAAATCTAAAGTGCTAATTATAACGACTATTATGCATGTTATTGTCCTAAAAAGGGTTTGGGAACCCGGGTTCTGCACCGGGGAACATGTATCAATGCAAAAAGAAGTTTTAAAAACGGCAGTTTTTCTGGAGCAGTCATTTTAATGATGCATAAAGTGAAAAAAAAAAGTCAAATATTCCTTTAAATATCGTACCTGGGGGGTGTCTAAAGTATGCCTGTGAAGTGCCACGTGTTTCCTGTGTTTAGAACTGTCCCTGCACAAAATTACATTTCTAAAGGAAAAAAAGCCATTTAAAACTGCTTGCGGCTTTAATGTAATGTCTGGTCCCGGTAATATGGATGAAAATCTTTAAGAAAAATGGCATAGCTACCCCATCACACACCCCCCCCCCCCCTACCCCAGCCCATTACCAGCCCCTTTGGGTCTTGTATGGATATTAAGGGGAACCCCGCACACAAAATAAAAAAGGCCCTATATACTCTGAACAGCCGTATACAGGCGGTGCATACAAGACAGGGACTGTAGGTTTGTTTTTATGTAGAATCTGTTTGTCATTTTGAACAGGTACATTGTTTAAGTGTAGCTCCAGCCAAAAAATCTATTTTTAAGCTTTTTGGAAAACATAGGGAAGGGTTATCACCCCTGTAACATTTGTTTTGCTGTCTGTGCAGTGTGCACCTGTTCAGAACAGTTCACCTCACTTTCCGTCCTAATGACAAATGTTTTTTGAAAATTTGGGGGTTTTATTGAAACAAGAATTGGTGATAAAGCATCAGTGGAGAGGAGACACTTTTTTTCCCATATTAACTCTTACAGGAGAGAATTTGCCTTCCTAGGGGTAGATTTCCTCTCACTTCCTGTTGTGTCCTTCCGTTTGCAAGGAGGAGTCGTTTGTAAGTTGGATGTTTGAAAGTAGGGGCCTGCCGTATATACTCAGCTGAAATTTGCCCCTTACATGTTGGTGTTGCCACAACACTGTGAGCCCTCACAGTTACTCTTGGTGGGCGCATGAATGGGCCCTGCTGTGAATTATTAGATCAAGAATTGTAATTGCATGCCCCTGTTGAACAGGGGCTGAAAAATTGGGCCTTTGGTGGTGGTGGTGGTGGTGGTGTTGACACAACACTGTAAGGCCTCACAGTTAGTCTTGGTGGGCGCAGGAATGGGCCCTGCTGTGAATTATTAGATCAAGAATTGTAATTACATGCCCCTGTTAAACAAGGGCTGAAAAATTGGGCCTTAGGCACTGGTGCCACAACACTGCAACCCCTCACAGATACTGTACTTGGAGCACAGCAATGAGCCCTGTTGCAAAGTATTGCATAAAAAATTGTAATTACACGCCCCTGTTAAACAGGGGCTGAAAAATTGGGCCTTTGGTGGTTGTGGTGGTGGTTGTGTTGACACAACACTGTAAGGCCTCACAGTTAGTCTTGGTGGGCGCAGGAATGGGCCCTGCTGTGAATTATTAGATCAAGAATTGTAATTACATGCCCCTGTTAAACAGGGGCAGAAAAATTGAGCCTTAGGCACTGGTGCCACAACACTGCAACCCCTCACAGATACTGTACTTGGAGCACAGCAATGAGCCCTGTTGCAAAGTATTGCATCAAAAATTTTAATTACACGCCCCTGTTAAACAGGGGCTGAAAAATTGGGCCTTAGCCACTGGTGCTGGTGCCACGACACTGCCACCACTCCCAGATACTCTAGTTGGAGTGCAGGAATGAGCCCTGCTGCAAAGCATTGCATAAAAAATTGTAATAACACACCCCTGTTAAACAGGGGCTGAAAAATTGGGCCTTAGCCACTGGTGGCGGCACCCAGAAACAAAAATGTTCTTCCAAGCTATCATCGTCAATCGGATCATTGAGGAGGAGGAGGATAGTCAGTCAACATAACAGGACAGTCTCTCAGCATCAGCATCAGTCTTGAAGGGATGTGACATTTGAAAATAAATTAGTCTGTTATATCATACTGTGCAAGCTCTGGCCAGTGATCCATCCTCAAGACCCAGTAAGCCAGAGGATTTTCGGTGGGGAAGGTGTCCAAGTCTGACCTTGCCCCTAGGCATTCCTGCACCATGTATATCAGACGCTGGCGATGGTTGCTGGAACCGATCATACCTTGGGGCTGCGGACTAAAGAATTGTCTGAACGCTTCGGTCAGACGGCCACCTTCCCCACCGCTCCTTCTTTGACTGACCGAAGCCTCAGCAACTCGTTGTCCAGGACCAGGAGTTTGTAACCTCCCAGTCTCTGGGAACGCGTTGCACAGACCTTTCTGCAAGGCCTCCCGGAGTTGTCTCATCCTCTGCTCCCTCTGCGACGGTAAGATAAGGTCCGCAACCTTACCCTTGTACCGTGGATCAAGGAAAGTGGCCAGCCAGTAATGGTCCCTCTCCTTGATCCGAAGAATACGAGGATCCTTCCGCAGACTTTGCAGGATCAGGGAGGCCATGCAGCGTAGGTTATCTGAGGCATTCAGTCCGGAGTCCTCTGGGTCACTAAGGACGACATGATCCGCAGCCACCTCCTCCCAGCCACGTACAAGTCCACTGGTTTCTTGGGACTGTAAATCATCCCTAAAAGACTGCTGCTGATGATGCTGAGTGCCAGGCTCCACCTCCATGCTGACACAATCCTCCTCCTCCTCCTCCTCCTCCTCTTCTTCCTGTGCGATGGGTGGGACAGAAGGAACACTGTCTGGGTAAAGGGGGCCTTGAGAGGCAAGGAAGTCCTCCTCTTCCTGCCTCTGTTCTGCCTCAAGTGCCCTGTCTATTATTCCACGCAGCGTATGTTCCAACAGGTGGACAAGAGGTACAGTGTCACTGATGCATGCACTGTCACTGCTCACCATCCTCGTGGCCTCCTCAAATGGTGCCAGGACAGTGCATGCATCCCTGCGTACTTGCGTAGCCCCTTGAACGCCTACGGAGCACCGCTGGTTCCGAGGACAAAGCACAGGAAGAGGCCACGGAGGAAGAAGAAGAGGAGGGGGTGGAGGACAGAGGTGTGTCACAACCAGTAGTAGCATTTTGGAGGCGTGGCAGTGGAACAACCTCAAACATGGCTGGGAGTAAACTTCTTTCGATGGTCCAGCAGCTGGGGCAGGGAAATTTGACTGCTAGAATCGGACGTTGGTGTACTGCTAGCAGAGTGCCCGCAAGTACTTGGCTGTGACACACCTAATTCTACACCTTCATTCCTCTCAGAGCAGGTTTCAGAGAGGACTGAAGGTATAGTGGGGTTGGAGATCCCAGCTGATGCGGTGCAAGAAGGGGTCAGCTTTGTTCTTTGGTGTGGGTCTTTAAGGTAGGCTTGCCAACGAGCTGCATGGCAGGTCAACATATGTCTGGTCAAGCATGTGGTGCCCAAGCGGGTGATGTTTTGGCCACGCGATATACGCTTGAGACATATGTTGCAAACAGCAGCTGTGCGATCTGATGCACTCGACTCAAAAAAGGCCCACACCAAAGAACTTTTTGAATAACGGGCAGAGGCAGCGCCCTGCACAGGCGGAGCTCTGCGGTGTGATTCCGTCGGTGTGCTGCCCTTACGCTGGGCCCCCGATAGCATCCTGCCTTGTTGGAGATGTGCCTTCTCCTCATCCTCCTCCTCCTCCTCTCTCCTATTAGGCACCCACGTGGAGTCAGTGACCTCATCATCCCCTCCCTCCTCATCACTGGAGCCAATCTGGCAGTATGCTGCAGCTGCTGGAACATGACTGCCAGATTGGTGTCCTTCTTGAGCATCCCCTCTCTCTGCTCTCACGCTACTGCCTTCCTCTAGCTGGGTATCATCATCAGACCCTTCGAAACGCTGGGCATCCTCCTGGAGCATGTACACAACACTGTGCTCAAACAGTTCGGGGGACTCCTCAGGAGGACATGGTTGGTCTAGGGAAGGAGTGACTAATGATGATATTGATACCAGGGAAGAGGACGCTTTGGCAGCTGCTTTGCCAGTACCCTGAGCCTGGGTGAGAGAGGATGAGGAGGATGAGGAGGGCTTGGTCATCCACTCTACCAAGTCTTCGGCATGATGTGGCTCAACACGTCCAGCTGCCGAAAAGAAGGACAAGCGTGTCCCATGGCCACGTGCTGATGGCGATACAATGCGCCCACGACCAGCACTGTTGTCTCTAGACACAGAGCCTGCTTGCCCTCTTTTTTTGGCTCCTGACTGTCTGCCTCTCCTTGTTTGCCTTCCAGACATTCTAATGGCCTGCAGGGAAATGGGAAAAGCAGCAATACAGGCTAAGTTAAGGTGTAATATGGTCAGGAGGCACACTCCGCCCGCTGTAAGTGCCGCAAAATCCTGTTGGTGTAACACACCAGGAAAAAGCAGCAATACAGGCTAAGTTAAGGTGTAATATGGTCAGGAGGCACACTCCGCCCGTTGTAAGTGCCACAAAATCCTGTTGGTGTAACACACCAGGAAAAAGCAGCAATACAGACTAAGTTAAGGTGTAATATGGTCAGGAGGCACACTCCGCCCGCTGTAAGTGCCGCAAAATCCTGTCGGTGTAACACATCAGGAAAAAGCAGCATTACAGGCTAAGTTAAGGTGTAATATGGTCAGGAGGCACACTCCGCCCGCTGTAAGTGCTGCAAAATCCTGTTGGTGTAACACACCAGGAAAAAGCAGCAATACAGGCTAAGTTAAGGTGTAATATGGTCAGGAGGCACACTCCGCCCGCTGTAAGTGCCGCAAAATCCTGTTGGTGTAACACACCAGGAAAAAGCAGCAATACAGGCTAAGTTTAGGTGTAATATGGTCAGGAGGCACACTCCGCCCGCTGTAAGTGCCGCAAAATCCTGTTGGTGTAACACACCAGGAAAAAGCAGCAATACAGGCTAAGTTAAGGTGTAATATGGTCAGGAGGCACACTCCGCCCGCTGTAAGTGCCGCAAAATCCTGTTGGTGTAACACACCAGGAAAAAGCAGCAATACAGGCTAAGTTAAGGTGTAATATGGTCAGGAGGTACACTCCGCCCGCTGTAAGTGCCGCAAAATCCTGTTGGTGTAACACACCAGGAAAAAGCAGCAATACGGGCTAACTTCAGGTGTATAATGTGCAGGAGGCTTAGCAACAATGACACTGACACTGTCCCCTGCCTATCCTTCTCTCTCCCTGCACACAAGGTTTAGCAAAGTATATGACACTGACACTCTCCCTGCCTATCCTTCTCTCTCCCTGCACACAAGGTTTAGCAAAGAATATGACACTGACACTGCCCCCTGCCTATCCTTCTCTCTCCCTGCACACAAGGTTTATCAAAGTATATGACACTGACACTCTCCCTGCCTATCCTTCTCTCTCCCTACACACAAGGTTTAGCAAAGAATATGACACTGACACTCACCCTGCCTATCCTTCTCTGTCCCTACACACAAGGTTTAGCAAAGAATAGATTTGACAAGGTTTGACACTGTCCCTGCCTATCCTTCACTTTCCCTGCTCCGGAACACACTACACAAGGCCGCCGCGCTGGCGGCCTTTTATAGTGTGGGGCGTGTACTAAACCCCCTCAGCTATAATTGGCCACAGGCATCCTGCCTGTGGCCAATCATTGCTCTCCTCGCTGCCGGCGCTGTGATTTGCCAAGCATGCAGGGTCACAGTGCATGCTTAGCCAATCACAGCGCCGGGATTACACTGCGATGGCACAGTGTTTTGTAGGCCGTTCGCGTCACTCGAATTTGTCGGGAACGGCCCAAATCGTTCGTTGTTCGCCGAACGCGCGAACAGCCGATGTTCGAGTCGAACCTATGTTCGACTCGAACACCGAGCTCATCCCTAGCCCCTAGTGACTTAAATTTACAACAACAACCTGTCCTATCTTATTTTAATTTTATATATATATATATATATATATATATATATATATGGATAAATTCTAAACTTTCATATATAGACTTATATATAGACTTGACACTCTTATTATCTCTCTTCGGATGGAGATGTATGTGTATATGAGTGGGTACGACTGTAATAGATGCTTCCACCTTGACTTCCATGGCTAATACCAGACATTCCAACCTACTAATTGCCTCGCACAATGTACAGGGCCTAAACTCTCCAACCAAAAGGAGAAAAATTTTAGACTATTATAAAACTCCTAAAATTTATATTCTCCTACTCCAAGAGACACACTTTCCTATACGGTATACTCCTACTTTCCTACATTCACATTATTCACAATTTCACCTAGCCAATGCCGAGAATAAGACAAAGGTGGTAGCGATTATTTTTTCTAAATTTTGTAAATTTGAAAAGATTGCTAAATACTTAGATCCTGATGGACGATTTATTCTACTAAAAGGTACCATTGAAGGGCACCTTTATTCTTTAGTTTCCTACTATGCCCCTAATAAGGGTCAAGCTTCTTTTTTTAAAGTCATGATGGATTCCCTCAATCCCTTACTAGAAGGCACGATCCTTCTTGGAGGCGATTCCAATGTTGCTTTGGACCAGGCTTTGGACAAATCTAAACCCCAAGGTACTCAATAGGGATGAGCTTCGTGTTCGAGTCGAACATACGTTCGACTCGAACATCGGC
The DNA here is from genome assembly GCA_029206835.1 of Rana muscosa. Classification (NCBI taxonomy): domain Eukaryota; kingdom Metazoa; phylum Chordata; class Amphibia; order Anura; family Ranidae; genus Rana; species Rana muscosa. The sequence continues at coordinate 519,582,154 of CM055122.1, read as the reverse complement.
TGTTCGATCGTTCGACGAAGATCGAACGATTTGGGCCGTTCGCGCCAAATTCGAGTGACGCGAACGGCCCACAATGCACTACGCCATCGCAGTGTCATCCAGGCGCTGTGATTGGCCAAGCATGCACTGTGACCCCGCATGCTTGGCCAATCACAGCGCCGGCAGCGAGGAGAGCAATGATTGGCCACAGGCAGGATGCCTGTGGCCAATTATTGCTGAGGGGGTTTAGTACACGCCCCACACTATAGAAGGCCGCCAGCGCGGCGGCCTTGTGTAGTGTGTTCCGGAGCAGGGAAAGAGAAGCATAGGCAGGGACAGTGTCATTTTTTTTCCTTTACTAATCCTGGATTCCTTGTGTTTAGGGACAGAGAAGGATAGGTAGGGAGAGTGTCAGTGTGTCATTCTGTGCTAAACCTTGTTTGTAGGGACAGAGAAGGACAGTGAGGGAAAGTGTCAGTGTGCTATTCTGTGCTAAACCTTGTTTGTAGGGACAGAGAAGGACAGTGAGGGAAAGTGTCAGTGTGCTATTCTGTGCTAATCCTTGTTTGTAGGGACAGAGAAGGACAGTGAGGGAAACTGTCAGTGTGCTATTCTGTTCTAAACCAGTCTTGCTGAACCGTATTTGAAACCCTTGAGTTTAGGGACAGAGAAGGACACTCGTGGAAACTATCAGTGTGCTATTCTGTGCTAAATCTTGTTTGTAGGGACAGAGAAGGACAGTGAGGGAAAGTGTCAGTGTGCTATTCTGTCCTAAACCAATCTTGCTGAACCATATTTGAAATCCTTGAGTTTAGGGACAGAGAAGGACACTCGGGGAAACTGTCAGTGTGCTATTCTGTTCTAAACCAATCTTGCTGAACCATATTTGAAATCCTTGAGTTTAGGGACAGAGAAGGACACTCGTGGAAACTATCAGTGTGCTATTCTGTGCTAAATCTTGTTTGTAGGGACAGAGAAGGACAGTGAGGGAAACTATCAGTGTGCTGTTCTGTGCTAAACCAATCTTGCTGAACCATATTTGAAATCCTTGAGTTTAGGGACAGAGAAGGACACTCGTGGAAACTATCAGTGTGCTATTCTGTGCTAAATCTTGTTTGTAGGGACAGAGAAGGACAGTGAGGGAAACTATCAGTGTGCTATTCTGTGCTAAACCAATCTTGCTGAACCATATTTGAAATCCTTGAGTTTAGGGACAGAGAAGGAAACTCGTGGAAACTATCAGTGTGCTATTCTGTGCTAAATCTTGTTTGTAGGGACAGAGAAGGACAGTGAGGGAAAGTGTCAGTGTGCTATTCTGTCCTAAACCAATCTTGCTGAACCATATTTGAAATCCTTGAGTTTAGGGACAGAGAAGGACACTCGGGGAAACTGTCAGTGTGCTATTCTGTTCTAAACCAATCTTGCTGAACCATATTTGAAATCCTTGAGTTTAGGGACAGAGAAGGACACTCGTGGAAACTATCAGTGTGCTATTCTGTGCTAAATCTTGTTTGTAGGGACAGAGAAGGACAGTGAGGGAAACTATCAGTGTGCTATTCTGTGCTAAACCAATCTTGCTGAACCATATTTGAAATCCTTGAGTTTAGGGACAGAGAAGGACACTCGTGGAAACTATCAGTGTGCTATTCTGTGCTAAATCTTGTTTGTAGGGACAGAGAAGGACAGTGAGGGAAACTATCAGTGTGCTATTCTGTGCTAAACCAATCTTGCTGAACCATATTTGAAATCCTTGAGTTTAGGGACAGAGAAGGACACTCGTGGAAACTATCAGTGTGCTATTCTGTGCTAAATCTTGTTTGTAAGGACAGAGAAGGACAGTGAGGGAAAGTGTCAGTGTGCTATTCTGTCCTAAACCAATCTTGCTGAACCATATTTGAAATCCTTGAGTTTAGGGACAGAGAAGGACAGTGAGGGAAACTATCAGTGTGCTATTCTGTTCTAAACCAATCTTGCTGAACCATATTTGAAATCCTTGAGTTTAGGGACAGAGAAGGACACTCGTGGAAACTATCAGTGTGCTATTCTGTGCTAAATCTTGTTTGTAGGGACAGAGAAGGACAGTGAGGGAAACTATCAGTGTGCTATTCTGTGCTAAACCAATCTTGCTGAACCATATTTGAAATCCTTGAGTTTAGGGACAGAGAAGGACACTCGTGGAAACTATCAGTGTGCTATTCTGTGCTAAATCTTGTTTGTAGGGACAGAGAAGGACAGTGAGGGAAACTATCAGTGTGCTATTCTGTGCTAAACCAATCTTGCTGAACCATATTTGAAATCCTTGAGTTTAGGGACAGAGAAGGACACTCGTGGAAACTATCAGTGTGCTATTCTGTGCTAAATCTTGTTTGTAGGGACAGAGAAGGACAGTGAGGGAAAGTGTCAGTGTGCTATTCTGTCCTAAACCAATCTTGCTGAACCATATTTGAAATCCTTGAGTTTAGGGACAGAGAAGGACACTCGGGGAAACTGTCAGTGTGCTATTCTGTTCTAAACCAATCTTGCTGAACCATATTTGAAATCCTTGAGTTTAGGGACAGAGAAGGACACTCGTGGAAACTATCAGTGTGCTATTCTGTGCTAAATCTTGTTTGTAGGGACAGAGAAGGACAGTGAGGGAAACTGTCAGTGTGCTATTCTGTTCTAAACCAATCTTGCTGAACCGTATTTGAAATCCTTGAGTTTAGGGACAGAGAAGGACACTCGTGGAAACTATCAGTGTGCTATTCTGTGCTAAATCTTGTTTGTAGGGACAGAGAAGGACAGTGCGGGAAACTATCAGTGTGCTATTCTGTGCTAAACCAATCTTGCTGAAGCATATTGCAAATCCTTGTGTTTAGGGACAGAGAAGGATAGGCAGGGGACAGTGTCAGTGTCTTTGTTGCTAAGCCTCCTGCACAGTATACACCTGAAGGTAGCCCTTATTGCTGTTTTTCCCATCTCCCTGCAGGCCATCCATTAAAATGTCTGGAAGGCAAACAAGGAGAGCCAGACAGTCAGGAGGCAAAAAAAGAGGGCAAGCAGGCTCTGTGTCTGGTGGCAACAGTGCTGGTCGTGGACGCGGTGCATTGTCATCAGCACATTGCCATGGGACACGCTTGTCCTTCTTTTCGGCAGCTGGACATGTTGAGCCACATCATGCCGAAGACTTGGTAGAGTGGATGACCAAGCCCACCTCATCCTCCTCATCCTCTCTCACCCAGGCTCAGGGTACTGGCAAAGCAGCTGCCAAAGCGTCCATTTCTCTGGTATCAATGTCATCATTAGTCACTCCTTCCCTAGACCCACCATGTCCTCCTCCTGAGGAGTCCTCGAACTGTTTGAGCACAGTGTTGGGTACATGCTCCAGGAGGATGCCCAGCGTTTCGAAGGATCTGATGATGATACCCAGCTAGAGGAAGGCAGTAGCGTGAGAGCAGAGAGAGGGGATGCTCAAGAAGGACACCAATCTGGCAGTCATGCTCCAGCAGCTGCAGCATACTGCCAGATTGGCTCCAGTGATGAGGAGGGAGGGGATGATGAGGTCACTGACTCCACATGGGTGCCTAATAGGAGAGAGGAGGAGGAGGAGGATGAGGAGGAGGCACATCTCCAACGAGGCAGGATGCCCTTGGGTGGCCAGCGTATGGGCAGCACACTGACGGAATCACACCGCAGAGCTCCGCCTGTGCAGGGCGCTGCCTCTGCCCGTCATTCAAAAAGTTCTTTGGTGTGGGCCTTTTTTGAGGCGAGTGCATCAGATCGCACAGCTGCTGTTTGCAACATATGTCTCAAGCGTATATCGCGTGGCCAGAACATCAGCCGCTTGGGCACCACATGCTTGATCAGACATATGTTGACCTGCCATGCAGCTCGTTGGCAAGCCTACCTTAAAGACCCACACCAAAGAACAAAGCGGGCCTCTCCTTGCACCGCATCAGCTGGGATCTCCAACCCCACTATACCTTCAGTCCTCTCTGAAACCTGCACTGAGAGGAATGAAGGTGTAGAATTAGGTGTGTCACAGCCAAGTACTTGCGGCCACTCTGCTAGCAGTACACCGACGTCCGATTCTAGCAGGCAAATTTCCCTGCCCCAGCTGCTGGACCGTCGAAAGAAGTTCACTCCCAGCCATCCACATGCCCAGCGGTTGAATGCTAGCTTGGCTAAATTGCTAGCGCTTCAACTGCTGCCTTTTCAGTTGGTAGACTCGGCCCCCTTCCGTGAGTTTGTGCAATGTGCGGTTCCTCAGTGGCAGGTTCCCAAACGCCACTTTTTCTCACGGAAGGCGATTCCGGCTCTCTACAGGCATGTGGAAGGCAATGTATTGGCCTCGCTGGACAGGGCGGTCAGCGGTAAGGTGCATATTACCGCTGACTCATGGTCCAGCAGGCATGGACAGGGACGTTACCTTTCTTTCACGGCCCATTGGGTCACTCTTTTGGCAGCTAGGAAGGATGCAGGACAAGGTGCAGTAGTGTTGGAGGTTGTTCCACCGCCACGCCTCCAAAATGCTACTACTGGTTGTGACCCACCTCTCTCCTCCACCCCTTCCTCTTCTTCTTCCTCCATGGCCTCTTCCTGTGGTTTTTCCTCGGAACCAGCGGTGCTCCGTAGGCGTTCAAGGGGCTACGCAAGTACGCAGGCAAAAAGATGCCATGCCGTGCTTGCGCTGGTGTGTTTGGGGGACAGGAGCCACACTGGGGCAGAGGTCCTGTCTGCTCTGCAGGGGCAGGCCGAGAGGTGGTTGACGCAGTGGCGTCACTAGGGTTGGTGTCACCTGGTGCGGTATAACATGGTGTCACCCCCCCCCCCAATAATTTTTTTCACCCTAATAACACTGCATATATTGGCAACAGTAGTGCCGTTAATAACTATCAATCAACTAGCAAATTTGAATAACAAAATCATATGAAAATAATAGAAATCAAAGCTTAAACTGTTAAAGAACTGTATTTATTTTAACTTTAAACTTTACTGAATTAATAAATAAATAACACAAAAACAGGAACAAATATGAAAGCATTTAGTTAACATCTAAATCAAAACTTTGCTTTTCTAGCCTTGACAGCTGCAAAATTGTGAACAACATCATCAAAATCAATACATTTCGCTAGTTCACTTTCAACTGATAATATTGCAAGATCAGAAAGCCTTGCCTGTCCCATCGTTGAACGCAAATAGTTTTTTATCAGCTTCAACTTTGAAAAGCTCCTCTCACATGAAGCCACAGACACACAGATTGTCAGAAATATTTTTAGACATAGTGAAAGGGTTGGAAGAGATTCAATGAAGTCCCATTCTGCTATGAAGGTCAAAACTTGTAAAGCCGACCAATCTTTGACTTCTTCTAGGTTGATCTTGGCTGCTTTGAGATGTCTCCTCAGTCTGGGTATTTCCATTAACAGCTCACTCTCAGATATTTCGTCATAAAAAGTGGTCAGTTTTGGAATGGACACCTTTAATGTTTCTTCAGTTTCATATATGAGACTCTTTGCTTGAACAGCCTCAAACATGGCTGCAACTTCCATGATGGCTCTTAATCTGATCTGGAGTTCAGAATGGAAGCGATCAATGCACTCAAGCATTGCCCTCTTGTTCTCGTCTTGTAGACTTATGCCTCCAGCATCACGTGCCTGTTCCCCTGCCATCCTCTTCTTAAACCTGGCTCTTCTCTCTACGGCAATTCCATATTCTTTAGATTTTAAATGTGCCTGCTTAATTGCATGTTCCACTAGGTGACTGCGCTCTTCAAACAGAAAAAGTCTTAGTGTACTCCTGGAGAGTGGAGAGGAGGAGGGCTGGGCACTGTGGGCAGCGACCGTCACACACAGCAGCCACGCCGCCCGAGCGGAGAAAGTTGTGTGTGTGCTGCAGTGACGTGTCGTCACATCATCACAGTGCAGTGTGATGATGTGACAGGCTGAGTCGCTCGCTGGCTCTGTAGGGTAAGGAGGAGGATTGGAATTTAGGAATAGGAAGAATAAGGAGCCGGAGGACACACACCAGGCACGGCCGCGGCGCTGGAGGTGTTGTTCCAGGCTTCCAGCCCAGCGGGGTGAAATTAATCAATGAATGGGTCAGCTGTAAAAAAAAAAAAAATAATAAAAAAAAAAAAAAAAAAAAAAGGGAGGGTGTCACCCCTCTAGCGGGTGTCACCCGGGGGCGGACCGCACCCCCCGCACCCCCCTAGCAACGCCTCTGGGTTGACGCCACGCCAGCTTAAGCCAGGAATGGTGGTTTGCGACAATGGCACCAACCTCCTCTCCGCCCTCCGACAGGGACAACTGACCCATGTGCCCTGTATGGCTCACGTCCTTAACCTGGTGGTGCAGCGGTTCTTGGGAAGGTACCCGGGCTTACAGGATGTCCTGAGGCAGGCCAGGAAAGTCTGTGTGCATTTCCGCAGATCTTATAATGCCAGTGCTCGCCTGGCTGAACTGCAAAAGGAGTTGAACCTGCCCAAGAACCGCCTTATATGTGACATGCCCACCAGGTGGAACTCAATGTTGGCCATGCTGCAGCGGCTGCACACGCAGCAGAGGGCCATCAATGAGTACCTGTGCGACTACGGCACCAGGACAGGGTCAGGGGAGCTTGTTTTTTTTTCACCACGCCAGTGGGGCATGATCAGGGATGCATGCACTGTCCTGGCACCATTTGAGGAGGCCACGAGGATGGTGAGCAGTGACAGTGCATGCATCAGTGACACTGTACCTCTTGTCCACCTGTTGGAGCACACGCTGCGTGGAATAATGGACAGGGCACTTGAGGCAGAACAGAGGCAGGAAGAGGAGGACTTCCTTGCCTCTCAAGGCCCCCTTTACCCAGACAGTGTTCCTTCTGTCCCACCCATCGCACAGGAAGAGGAGGAGGAGGAGGAGAAGGAGGATTGTGTCAGCATGGAGGTGGAGGCTGGCACTCAGCATCATCAGCAGCAGTCTTTTAGGGATGATTTACAGTCCCAAGAAACCAGTGGACTTGTACGTGGCTGGGAGGAGGTGGCTGCGGATCATGTCATCCTTAGTGACCCAGAGGACTCCGGACTGAATGCCTCAGCTAACCTACACTGCATGGCCTCCCTGATCCTGCAAAGTCTGCAGAAGGATCCTCGTATTCTTGGGATCAAGGAGAGGGACCATTACTGGCTGGCCACTCTCCTTGATCCACGGTACAAGGGTAAGGTTGCGGACCTTATGTTACCGTCGCAGAGGGAGCAGAGGATGAGACAACTCCGGGAGGCCTTGCAGAAAGGTCTGTGCAACGCGTTCCCAGAGACTGGGAGGTTACAAACTCCTGGTCCTGGACAACGAGTTGCTGAGGCTTTGGGCAGTCAAAGAAGGAGCGGTGGGGAAGGTGGCCGTCTGACCGATGCGTTCAGACAATTCTTTAGTCCGCAGCTCCAAAGTATGATCGGTTCCAGCAACCATCGCCAGCGTCTGATATACATGGTGCAGGAATACCTAGGGGCAAGGTCAGACTTGGACACCTTCCCCACCGAAAATCCTCTGGCTTACTGGGTCTTGAGGATGGATCACTGACCAGAGCTTGCACAGTATGCAATTGAGCTACTGGCCTGTCCTGCATCCAGCGTTCTTTCAGAACGCACATTTAGTGCTGCTGGAGGATTTGTCACGGATCACAGGGTGCGCCTGTCCACCGACTCGGTTGATCGACTGACTTTCATCAAGATGAACCAGTCTTGGATCACCACCAGCTACCACACACCTGATGCTGATATAACAGACTAATTGATTTTAAAATGTCACATCCCTTCAAGACTGATGCTGATGCTGAGTGCCTGTGCTGTTATGTTGACTGGCTATCCTCCTCCTCCTCCTCAATGATCCGATTAATGATGATAGCTTGGAAGATCATTTTGGTTTATGGGTGCCGCCACCAGTGGCTAAGGCCCAATTTTTCAGCCCCTGTTTAACAGGGGCGTGTAATTAAAATTTTTGATGCAATACTTTGCAACAGGCCTCATTGCTGTGCTCCAAGTACAGTATCTGTGAGGGGTTGCAGTGTTGTGCCACCAGTGCCTAAGGCCCAATTTTTCAGCCCCTGTTCAACAGGGGCATGCAATTATAATTATTGATCTAATAATTCACAGCAGGGCCCATTGCTGCGCCCACCAAGAGTAACTGTCAGGCCTTACAGTGTTGTGTCAACACCACCACCACCACCACCACCACCAAAGGCCCAATTTTTCAGCCCCTGTTCAACAGGGGCATGCAATTATAATTATTGATCTAATAATTCACAGCAGGGCCCATTGCTGCGCCCACCAAGAGTAACTGTCAGGCCTTACAGTGTTGTGGCACCAGCACCACCATCAAAGGCCCAATTTTTACTACCACTGTTCAACAATTATATGTTATTACAATTCCTGATATAATAGTTGACAGCAGGGCGTTCCAGCACCCACCAAGAGTAACTGTGAGTGCTTACAGTGTTGTGCCAACACCAACACTTAAGGGGCCAATTTCTGCTGAGTATATACGGCAGGTCCCTACTTTCAAACATCCAACTTACAAACGACGCCTACTTGCAAACGGAAGAAGACAACAGGAAGTGAGAGGAAATCTACCCCTAGGAAGGAAAATTCTCTCCTGTAAGAATTAATATGGGAGAAAGGTGTCTCCTCTCTACTGATGCTTTATCACCAATCCTTGTTTCAATAAAAACACCACATTTCAAAAACAGTTGTCATTGGGACGCAAAGTGAGGTGAAATGTTCTGAACAGGGGCACAGACAGCAAAACAAATGTTACAGGGGTGATAACCCTTCCCTATGTTTTCCAAAAAGCTTAAAAATAGATTTTTTGGCTGGAGCTACACTTAAACAATGTACCTGTTCAAAATTACAAACAGATTCTACATAATAACAAACCTACAGTCCCTGTCTTGTATGCACCGCCTGTATACGGCTGTTCAGAGTATATAGGGCCTTTTTTATTTTGTGTGCGGGGTTCCCCTTAATATCCATACAAGACCCAAAGGGGCTGGTAATGGGCTGGGGTAGGGGGGGGGGGGGTGATGGGGTAGCTATGCCATTTTTCTTAAAGATTTTCATCCATATTACCGGGACCAGACATTACATTAAAGCCGCAAGCAGTTTTAAATGGCTTTTTTTTCCTTTAGAAATGTAATTTTGTGCAGAGACAGTTCTAAACACGGGAAACACGTGGCACTTCACAGGCATACTTTAGACACCCCCCAGGTACAATATTTAAAGTAATATTTGACTTTTTTTTTTTCACTTTATGCATCATTAAAATGACTGCTCCCGAAAAACGGCCGTTTTTAAAACTTCTTTTTGCATTGATACATGTCCCCTGGTGCAGAACCCGGGTTCCCAAACTCTGTTTAGGACAATAACATGGATAATAGTCATTATAATTAGCACTTTAGAATTCGAACGTTCGCATCCATTGTATTTAATAGGGTTCTAATGTTCGTGCGAACTTTCGGTCCGTTCGCGTGTTCTGGTGCGAACCGAACCCGGGGGTGTCCGGCTCATCACTAGTACTCAACTAACTAGACCTACTAGAGAAAGCCACAAGTTTGCAAAATTACTTTCGACCCATAACCTGGCTGACATATGGAGGGAGCTGAATCCTTCAAAAAGAGATTTCACTCACTTCTCTCATCCGCATAATACATATGCTAGAATTGATCATATTTTAACGTCCACATCTCTTCTCCCATTTATTCACAATGCTCGTATTAAAGATACTGTCCTTTCAGATCACTCAATTGTACTTATAGCTCTTCACTCTAATGCTTTGAGCGGAAAGAGGGGCAATTGGAAACTCAACGAATCCATTCTTTCTGATCCATTAAGAGTTGAGACGATTAATAAAGCTCTTCAAGATTATTTTCTTCTCAATGATACTGGAGAAGTCTCGGTTGAAACACTTTGGGCGGCTCATAAGGCTTTCATACGGGGTAAAATAATTCAGCTAGCAACGCAACTCAAAAGGAAACGTAAAGATAAAATAGACCGCTTAGAAAAAGAATATGCCTCTCTCAGAGCCAAACACAAAAAGGACCCGTCCAAAGTTCCTATTGCCCTCATTGATAAAGCTAGACTTGATCTAAACTTACTCCTCACTACTCAAGCTGATAAAGCTATTCGCTGGACGAGTAACAAATTCTATGTTCATGCTAACAAAATAGGACCCTTATTAGCTGCTAAGCTTTCCCCCCGGGTTCGAATCAATACTGCTCCTAAAATCAGAATTTCTGGTCAGCCTCCCACAGCTAACCCTGTCAAAGTTCTGGAGGCCTTTCATGAGTTTTTTTCCGACCTCTATAAATCTTCCTCCCAAATTGATACAGACTCAGTTACTAAATTCCTTGATGATCTCCCCATTCCTACCCTTCTTTCTTCGCATAGGGATTTACTTGAATCTGCCTTTACTGAGGAGGAGGTTCTTGAAGTCATTAAAGGTCTCAAAGCGGGTTCAGCTCCGGGTCCTGACGGGTTCTCTATTCCCTACTATAAGGCCTTTGCGGAAACATTAGCTCCACATTTAACTAAATTTTTCAATGCTAAAACAGTGGGTGTTCCTTTAGGTGTACAATTAAATACTGCATATATCACAATTTTACCTAAGCCTGATAAAAATCATGAAGAAATTAATAACTACCGTCCAATCTCTTTGATAAACAATGATATAAAAATAATGACGAAGATACTAGCCAATCGTCTAGCCTCTTTTATTAATGTGTATATACATAAAGATCAAGTTGGCTTCATCCCTGGTAGACAAGGGCCTGACCAGATAAGGAGAGCAATAGATTTAATCTCTATACTTCAGACTAATTGGGAGGGGGGCACGAGGCAACAGGGATTCTTTTTATCATTGGACCTTCATAAGGCTTTTGATTCGGTTTCATGGACTTATATTTTTACCCTTATGGAACGTTGGGGTTTTGGAATGCGCTTTAGGGGTCTTCTTCACTCCCTATACTCTCATCCCACAGCATTGCTTCGTCTCCAAGGTCGTTATTCAAAACCGATTAACATAGAAAAAGGCACTAGGCAAGGTTGCCCGCTTTCTCCGCTCATCTTTGCCATTGTGATAGAAACCCTGGCAATAGCAATTCGTCAAAACCCTAGCGTTCAGGGGGTGGTATGCGGAAATCAGACACATAAATGTGGGCTATTTGCGGATGACATTCTTTTGTTTGTTACTTCCCCTTTAATTTCTTTACCAAACATTTGCAAAGTACTTAATGACTTTTCTAAAATTTCAGGTCTAACAGTAAACTATACGAAATCACAGGCCCTAAACATCTCGCTCCCCTGTTCCGTTGTTTCCTCATTACAGCAATCATTCAAGGTTAAATGGAAAGATTCTATTAAATACCTAGGTATAACTCTAATTGCACGAACGGAAAATCTATATGACTGTAACTACCCGCCCCTATTTAAGAAATTGGAAATTGATCTCAAAGCCTGGTCCAAATATGATATGTCCTGGCTTGGCAAAATCAATTCTGTCAAAATGACTTTACTCCCGAGGATTCTTTATTATTTTAGATCATTGCCCATCCCTATTAAAAAAAAAATTTGAAGTCATTTCAGAGCAAGATTCTCAAATTTATTTGGGGTTCCTCTGGTTACTGTGTATCACAGAGCACTCTTTTTCTTCATAGAAATAGAGGGGGACTAGGTCTCCCAGACTTATACAAATACTTTGTTTCAGCAAGATTAGCACAACTCTCCTCAATATACTCTAAGACTGAAAAGCCTGATTGGGTCTTAATAGAAAATCAAGCAGCACCCTGTTTTTCCTTGGATTATCTCCTATGGTGCCCTACCAAATTTCGTCCTCCTATAATGTCTCCTACCTTGTCGCAATCTATAGCACTTTGGGACAAATTTAGAAATCTTACAACCCTTACATCTGCTGAATGGCCTCTCACACCTGTATTTAATAATCCAGATTTTCCCCCTGGTCTGAATGTTGATGATTTCAGATGGTGGACTAATAGGGGACTATACCGTATAGGAAACTTCATTAAATCTGGGTGTCTTATATCCCTAGATCATTGTATCAAAATATTAAATCTCCCAGACTCTGAAAAATTACATTATCACCAAATTTCACAATTCCTGACTAGTACATGGAAGGATATCCCTTCCTCGATCCAATATACTAATTACGAAACATGGTGCGATAGAGCTATGGAACCAAGGGGAGGTATTTCTCTAGTGTATTCGTCCCTCACTCATTCTAATGAGAAGTCCCCCTACATGACAGCTTGGGAAAAGGACTTCCGTTGTACTTTGGACCTGAAAGTCTGGCATACTGCTTGTTCGAAGTCCTTTAAAGGCGTTCTGAATGTATATCTGGTGGAAGCCAATGTAAAAGTTTTAACAAGGTGGTATCTTACCCCCTCTAAATTAGCTACTATTTACCCTTCAGCTGATCCTTCATGCTTCAGAGGTTGCCAACTTATATGATCAATGGCCCATACATGGTGGGAGTGTCCTAGGATTCGCCCCTTTTGGAATAAAGTTTTTAATTTAATCTTTAAAGTCACTGGAAACCAGATTCCCAGATCCCCATTTGTTGCTCTCCTGAATGCACATGTTCCTCGTATATCTAAACCTACTCAATTACTGATTCACTTCATTCTCACCGGAGCCAAGATCACCATAGCAAAAGCTTGGAAAAAACAAAAACCCTTCCTTTTTGATGTCAAACGAAAGATTTCTTGGATTATGACTCAAGAAAAACTAGCTAGTATATTAAATAACACAGTTCCAAAATTTGAAGAGATATGGGAACCTTGGGCGAATTATATTGGATTATCTCTTCATTGAATTGTTCCATTGTTTTCCAGCTTGGGATCATTAAGTCAGGCATGTACACCCCTCTCCTTTTCTCCCCCCCTCTTTCCATCTTTTATTATGCTTTTGTCTTCTATTTTTATTTTTATCTTTATTTTTTCTGATATGAATCTTGGAGATCCTTGTAAGAAACATATTCTTATGATATTCTTAGGGTCTTTACAACATTTTTTGATTGAAAGGTTATAGTGTGGATGACCCTTCATCCTATTTCATTGGTTTTATCTCATGATTTGTAAGGGTTAGAGGGCTTTATTAAGAGCCCATTTAAATACACGTGGGATCCCCTCTTCTGGTACAGCATGATCCCTATAGGGGTGTCATGGAGGGGCGTGGATCTCGATTAATTATTTTTTTCTTTTTATTCTGGTTTAGCTAAAGTAAATCTATATAGCATTTTTCAGGCTTTCTGGCCTTTATCGGATAAATCTTCTATTGAAAGTAAAGATACGTATTGCTCATTTATTTTTTATTTTTTTATTTAATTTTTTGAATATGGAATATTATTTGTGCTGTCTATATTATTATTCTCCTGTATGAATTATTCGTATGTTATACTGTATATTATTTGTTTTATTTTATGATTTATTTTATGATGATTGAAAAATAAAATATTTTGAAAGAAAAAATGTATAGCTTATGTAAATTTATACTGCAATTTCAATATACAGTGTTTAGTACATGTATTTACCAACAAAATTGTAATAAAAGTACCGTATACAATAGTAGAAATGATCAATTTAAAGATTCCAGATGAGAGGCAAGGGTTGTTACTTAGCGTTTTTACTAATTCTAACAGTTTGATAATCTATAACAAGAACCTTGTTACATTTCTTTGTCTACTATAATAAACTCTATCTAAGCTATGTTGGAATGCAGCTCTTACTTCTCTGGCAGAAAATCATTATATGTGACTGCTGTTAAAGGTCAGAAGTGAAATACTTGCAGTTTCAGCTAAGTTCTTTTGCTGTGTGCAATTCAAGAACAGCTTGTGTAAGATGGCTTTAACATGACACCTTTAGCTCTATGGTTACATAAATTATAAGTCAGGTACCACATTTAAAAATTGTCGGAGTTTAGAATTTTAGAAAATACATTTCTTAAATCGCTGTTTAACTACTTCAAGACAATGCAAAAACTTTAAATTTAACTGAGATCATGGCCAATTGTAGTATAATTAAATTAAAATGCAATTGACTGTGTGGTCCAAAAAAATGCAATTCAAACTTTGACCAACACAACAGTGAAATCACTTACCAACTAGTAAAAAATACTAAAAAAAGATGGTATGCTGAGTATTTTGTTACATGGTGAATAAATCTAAAGTTGCAATGGTCAAAAACTAAACCTTGAAACCAATGAAAATGCATTTCCCTGAAATAAGATCATACAATCTGGCAAATCTGGCCTGACATGTGTGAGACTGAGTACATGAAACATTCTACTATATGAATATTTACTTGAAAGCCCAACTCAAATTACTCTGGTCAATGGTCATTAAAAGGGGTTGTTCATACTGCTATAACCCATCTCCTGAACTATACCTACTTGACCTCTGGATCTTTTACTCCTGTTCATGACCAAGCCATATTTTGGTGCAGTGTTAAATTAACTGACAATTTCCCGGCCATGCAAAGCTGTACACAAATGAAATTTATAAAAAAAAATTACCAGACGTAGAGCTTTCTTTTGGTGGTATTATTTCACCACTGTTTATTTTTTATTTTTTGAGCTATAGACAGAAAAAGACCGCAAGGTTTGAGAAAAAACAATATTTTTTACTTTTTGTTATGAAGCATAGCCAGTTACCTACCTTGGGCGTCCTACAAACGTCCATAAAACCCCCTTATCTGTACACAGGACATGTCTTGTACTCCTGCATTATCTTATCTTTTCTTATCTCCTTCTACTCAGCTTATGTGAACAGCCCTGAGATTCTATGACTGGGAGCTAGTCTGAAGCCTTCCTCACTAAATGATCACTTTGACAGACAATCTCAGTGAGAATTCAATGTAACATTTTAAGCCAAAACAACAAAGGAGTAACATAGTAGCTATCTTATCTCCTGCATTCCCTGTCAGGCAGAGTTATGAGTGAGAGGGCTGCAGCTGGCAGAGGAAAGTTTTTTATTGTGTGCACAGGGAGTTAACTCTTAATTAACTTAATTAACTAGGACATGCTCTCTTTTTTTACTACTTAAAGACGGGTTTTACTTTCTCTTTTGCTCTGTGCAAACCCTGCAAATGAAAAGCATAATGGGCTAGTATGCATCGCATACTAGCCCATTATGTGACAATTACCTGCAAATGAATGCCACGCCGTCCCCTGTGAACGGCGTGTCCATTTTCACCCCTCTTCCTTCCGGGGCAGCGGACTACGGCTTTGTGATTGGCCGGAGCTGCGTGACGTCACTCCCTCGCATGCACGCGGGAGCCGTCAGTAACGGCCCACACTAGGGAAGAAACGGCACGGAGGTCCATTTCTTCCCAGCGCATGCACCGATTACATCATTGGCGCACTAAAAGTGAAATATCTCCTAAACGGCGCACGTTTAGGAGATATTTCCACTACCTATAGGTAAGCCTTATTCTAGGCTTACCTATAGGTAAAAGTCATCAGGAAGGGTGTACAACCACTTTAAGCCTTTACTTTTACCCACTTCAGCCCCGGACCAAAGACCAGACCAGACCACTTTTTACAATTTTGCACTGCGCTGCTTTAACTGGTAATTGCGCTGTTTAATGCAATGTTGTACCCAAACAAAATTTGTGTCCTTTTTTTCCCCCCACAAATAGAGCTTTCTTTTGATGGTATTTGATTGCCTCTGTGATGTTTATTTTTTGCGGTATAAACGGAAAAAGGCTGAACATTTTGAAAAAAAAAATTCTACTTTTTGTTATAAGAAAAATATAAAACTCTATTTTAATCATACATTTAGGCCAAAATGTATTCAGCCACATGTCTTTGGTAAAAAAAAAAATTCAATAAGCGTATATTTATTGGTTTGCGCAAAGGTTATAGCGTCTACAAACTAAATTTTCTGGAAGTTACACAGCTTTTAGTTTATGACTGCTATCTCATTTCTTGAGGTGCTAAAATGGCAGGGCAGTACAACCCCCCCCCCCCAAATGACCCTATTTTGGAAAGTAGACACCCCAAGGAAATTGCTGAGAGGCATGTTGAGCCCATTGAAGTGATTGAAAAATGACAAAACTATTTTTTTTTTACAAAAAGTTGTCACTAAATGATATATTGCTCACACATGCCATGTGCATATGTGGAATTACATGCCAAAATACATTCTGCGGCTTCTCTTGAGTATGGGGATACCACATGTGTAGGATTTTTGGGAGCCTAGCCGCGTATGGGACCCCGAAAACCAAGCACCACTTTCAGGATTTCTAAGGGCGTAAATTTTTGATTTCACTCCTCACTACCTATCACAGTTTTGAAGGCCATAAAATGCCAAGATAGCACAAAACCCCCCCCAAATTACCCCATTTTGGAAAGTAGACACCTCAAGCTATTTGCTGAGAGGCATGGCGAGTATTTTTCAGCTTTCATTTGTTTTTGAAAATGAAGAAAGAAAATATATATATTTTTTTTAATTTTTAAAACTTTGTGACAAAAAGCGAGATCTGCAAAATACTCACCATACCTCTCAGCAAATAGCTTGGGGTGTCTACTTTCCAAAATGGGGTCATTGGGGAGGGGGGGGTTGTGCCATCTTGGCATTCCATGACCTCCGAAACTGTAATAGGCAGTGAGGAGTGAAATCAAAAATTTACACCCTTAGAAAGCCTGAAGGCGGTGCTTGGTTTTCGGGGTCCCGTACGCGGCTAGGCACCCAAAAAGTATCACACATATGGTATACCTGTACTCAGCAGAAGCAACAGAATGTATTTTGGGGTGTAATTTCACATATGCTCATGGCATGTTTGAGAAATATATAATTTAGTGAAAACTTTCTGCAAAAAAAAATATTTTTTTTTTCCAGAAACTTATAGCAAAATATAAAATATTCCATGGACTCAACATGCCTCTCAGCAAATAGCTTGAAGTGTCTTCTTTCCAAAATGGGGTAATTTGGGGGGGTTTGTGCTATCTTGACATTTCATGGCCTTAGAAAGCCTGAAGGCGGTGATTGGTTTTTGGGGTCCTGTACACGGCTAGGCTCCCAAAAAGTCTCACATGTGGTATCCTCATACTCAGGAGAAGCAGCAGAATGTATTTTGGGGTGTAATTCCACATATGCCCATGACATGTTTGAGCAATATATCATTTAGTGACAACTTTGTGCAAAATATAAAATATTTCATGGACTCGACATGCCTCTCAGCAAATAGCTTGGGGTGTCTACTTTCCAAAATGAGGTAATTTGGGGGGGTTTTGAACTGTCCTGGAATTTTATGCACAACATTTAGAAGCTTATGTCACACATCACCCACTCTTCTAACCACTTGAAGACAATGCCCTTTCTGACACTTTTTGCAAGAAAATTACTTTAAACCCCCAAACATTATACATTTTTTAAAGCAAAGGCCCTACAGATTAAAATGGTGGGTGTTACATTTTTTTTCACACAGTATTTGCGCAGCGATTTTTCAAATGCATTTTTAGGGGAAAAAACACTTTTTTTAAATTTTTATGCACTAAAACACACTATATTGCCAAAATGTTTGATGAAATAAAAAAGATGAAATTAGGCCAAGTACATGGATACCAAACACATGCTTTAAAATTGCGCACAAACGTGCAGCGGCGACAAACTACATACATTTTTAAAAGCCTTTACAGGTTACCACTTTAGATTTACTGCTAAAATTACTGCCCTCGATCTGACCTTCGCGGTGATACCTCACATGCATGGTGCAATTTCTGTTTACATATGACGCCAGACCGACGCTCGCGTTTGCCTTTGCGTGAGAACAGGGGGGGACAGGGGTGCTTTTTTCTTTTTTGTATTATTATTTATTTTGCTTTTTTATTTTATTTTTAAACTGTTCCTTTCATTTTTTATTTTTATTGTTTTCTCAGGGAATGTAAATGTCCTCTATGATAGCAATATGTAGTGACAGGTACTCTTTTTTTGAAAAAAATGGAGTCTATTAGACCCTAGATCTCTCCTCTGCCCTCAAAACCTCTGACCACACCAGGATCGGTGTGATAAAATGCTTTCCCAATTTCCCAATGGCGCTGTTTATATCCGGCAAAATCGAAGTCATGAAATGCTCGTAGCTTCCGGTTTCAAGGCCATAGAGATGATTGGAGCCATTCTGGTTTCTGATAAGCTCTATGGTCAGCTGGCAGGACCACCGGCTGCATTCGCAGGTTCCCTGTTGGGACAGGAGAGCCAGAGAAAACTATGGAATACGGTGGGGGGGGGGGACATTCCTTCCCACTGCTTGTAAAAGCAGTCTAGAGGCTAATTATTCACTAGGATTGCTTTTACATGAAAGCCGACTGCTGGCTGAAAAGAATGATACCAAGATACCTAAACCTGCAGGCATCATTCTGGTATAACCACTCAAAGTCCAGCAACATACCAGTACGATGCTGGTCTTTATTGGGCATATATTATAATCTTTTTTTTCATGCAGCCTGTGGGCTGAACGAAAAAAAGAGATTGATCGGTGGGTATGCCCACCATTAGAATACCTCCCTTCATCCACCCACTTCTAATGATGGGCATACATGCACCATTTTGTTTTTAACTGTGGTGGTGAAATCACCTCCTACAGTGCTGGAGTCGCTGATTTACGTATCGTGGGAGCAAACGCTGTTGCTGTCAAGATAAATAAATCAGTGCTGCAGCTGAATGGTATACCTGCTAAGCAAATGATGGTTAACATTAAAATAAAGTAACATTACAGTACAACAGTAAGACATACCATACCTGCAAAGAAAATACAAAAAAAAATGTAAAAAATAAAAAAAAAATTAACGCAATCTGTGCCTAAATTATATATATGCCGAAGCATGGGGGCAATCCGCCCCAAAAGTTAGGAGCAAATCGCTCCTCCACCCCTGCCCCCATGCTTCGGCATATATGCTCTTTTTTTAAACTGTGGTGGTGAAATAACCTCCTACAGCGCTGGAGTCACGGCTTTATGTATCGTGGTAGCAAACGCTGTTGCTGTCAAGATAAGTAAATCCACGCTGCAGCTGAATGGCATACCTGAAAACAAAAAAATGATTAACAAAAAAACACATTAAACAGTAAATTATAAAAAAATTACATACCTGAAAAGCAAACATGATAAAACATAATAACAATAAAACATTGCAGTTAAGCAAAGAATACAGTAAAAAAGAGCAGAACAATAGAAAGAGAGAGAACAATAAAACGACAACTATTTTTATATATATATATATATATTTTTGTGTTTTTTCTTTTTTTACACTTTTATTTTTAACTGTAACTAACTGTAACAGTTTGGTTCCAGGTTCAGGTCTCTCAAAATGCAATGGCATCTTGGGAGACCCTGTGAAAGTGTGTCCTATTCTTTGCAGTGCTGTACCCTACGCTAATACTCCACTAGTGTATGGTAGCGTTCAAAACATTCACCAATGCAAAGACCAGGATTCTCAGGACAGCGTGGACAATAAAAGCGGGTGTCACGCCTATATTCGCGCTTGCTACAGACACGACATCTTTTGGGGGCTTGTTGGTTAGGGGTACCATGGAGGACATACGGAAAATGCCTCTCATGCAGCTGGCTTACTGCATTTGGATTGGGAAGGTGAGGTGGAGCACCGTTTGGAAACAGAAGAGCTCTGACTATCTCTTCCTGGAATTTAAGGAAGGATCCAGTCCGTCTTGAAGCTCTGTATAGCACATGAGCGTTCAGCAAAGCCAATTGAAATAAGTATACAGACACTTTCTTGTACCAGCGTCTGGCCTTACGGGCAACTAGGTACGGCGACAACAACTGGTCGTTGAGGTCCACCCCTCCCATATTACGGTTATATTAGTGGACACAGAGGGGTTTCTCCACAACACCAGTCGCCGTAGGAATTTGGACCGTCGTGTCTGTGTGAAGGGGGGACAGAACGAAAACATTCTTATTATCCCTCCACTTCACAGAGAGCAAATTATTACACTTCAAGCAGGCTCTCTCCCCCATACTAAGACGGGAATCTACAAGCTGCTGGGGTAAGCACGGTGCCACATGCGCCAATCTGATGAACGAACAAGTGACTAAAAAGTGGCACGCTCGTGTAATAATTGTCCACATACAAGTGGTACCCCTTTCCGAATAAGGGTGACACCAAGTTCCACACAAACTTGCCAGCGCTCCATATGTAGTCTGGGCAGTTCTCCGGCTCTACGAAACTATCTCTTCCCTCGTAAACCAGGAAACTATATGTATAGCCTGTTACCCTGTCACAAAGCTTATACATATTGACCCCATATCTGGCAAGCTTGCTGGGAAGATACCTTTTTAAAGACAAGCGGCCAGAAAATTTAATCAGGGACTCCTCAATGCAGACAACTTGATCCGGAGTAAACAGGGCTGCAAAACGTTCCTGGAAGTGATTTACAAGGGGCCAAATTTTGTAGAGCCGATCATATCCAGCGTCTCCCTGTGGACTACAGAGTTCATTGTCATTGAAGTGCATGAACCGCAAGATCTGCTCGTATCGTGCCCTGGCCATGGAGGCAGAGAACAGGGGCATATAGTAAATTGGGTCAATGGACCAATATGACCTCAACATACTCATTTTAGTTATGCCCATGAGGAGGGATAGGCCCAGAAAGGTCTTAAATTCGTAAACCGTAATTTGTTTCCAATCTCTGGCAAGGGAGGACAACTGGGGATTAGCGGTGATGAATTGACCAGCATACAAATTGCTTTGGTCCACAATAGATCTATAAAGATCTTCCGTGAAAAAACAGGGAATAAAAATCAAGTGACTGTTTCCATCTGAATTCTGGTTTGGCCAGTGAATGGGGGATTGACAAATTCTGCAGGAAGGACACTATGGGCACGACGGGCCTGTCTTTGTCTTCTTGGTGGCAGCGGGACACTACTCATGCTTGCCACCTCGCCAGCTTGAACTGCACTTATGGGACTCGCAACATCACCACGTGATACTGCAGTGCTGTATGTATGACTAGGGTGTACTAGGCCACTGGTGCTTGCCAGTTCACCAGAAGGATGACCGGCACTAGTACTGCTCTGATCCATACGAGAGCCCTGCGGTTCTTGCACCTCAACAACAGCAGAAGAAGAACGGGGTCGGGTATGCCTGACCTTGGCAGGGACCACAACTCCGTCATCAGAGCTATCTGTCAGGGAGCCGCTGCTGTCCACAGGATCATATTCCGAGCTTGAATCTGACAGATGAGTGACTTTATCTTCACTATCTGTCATGCTCAAAAACTTGTAGGCCTCTTCACTACTGTACCTTCGATTTGCCATTTTGGTCTCTAAATTTACTGGTACAGTAGTGAGACTCCTAGACTGTCAGCAACCGTATCAAATGCTACCAAAAAAAACGTTGGCGATCGCAGGGATTAGGCCTGACTCTGCGAACGCTGCAGTTATGTGTTTTAGTGTTTTGTAAGTGACAGTGATCGATCGATACTGCACTTGGGTGGGCTGGGCGGAGGGGCAAAACGCAGGTGATAGCAAGTATGTGGGCTGATACCGCTAACACTGCATTTTTGGGAACCCTAAACTGCTGGGGACGCTAGTATAGATCTGATCAGATATTGATCCGTTCAGATACTATACTACTAAGGGAGGTGTATGGTGTGCGCGTGGGTGTTCGCGCTACTGGCACTAATCTAACGCTGCCTGGGGTGACGCAGACTGTATCTGACGCTAAAACCTAACTAATATCACCTGCCGGGCGATAAGGGGGTTAAACCTTTATTGGGTAATAAATGGCGGGTGCCCTGACGCTATAAAAAACAAACTAACCAGCGTCACCCATAACACTTATACGGTGATCATTGGTGACAGGGGGTGAAAGGGGCAATCAGGCGGTTAAAACCTTTATTAGGTAATATATGGGGGTACCTGACGCTATAAAAACCTGACGGTGAACCTAAATAACTAACTGGCTAACTAGCGTCACCCATGACACCAATACGCTGATCAGAAAAAAGATCGATTAGTGACACTGGCGACAGGGGGTGAAAGGGTTAACTGGGGGCGATCAAGGGGTTAAAACTTTATTAGGGGGGTACCCTAGACCTAAAGGGGCCTACCTCTAATTGCCCTAACACTTTTTACAGTCACAAATGACACCAAATGCAGTGATCAGTAAAAAAATTAAAACTGCTATTGGTGTCACTGTGACAGGGGGTGCAGGGGTTAACTGGGGGGGATCGGGGGGTGATTTGTGTGCCTATGTGTACTGGTGTTAGTGTGCTGTTGTGCAACTCACTCTAAAACGTCTTCTGTCCTCGGCTCCCAAATGAAAAAGGAAGCACGAGGAAAGATTACCTCACTTCCTCTGTCTGTGTTTACACTTCACAGACAGAGGAAGCAGCTCATTTGTCAGGAGCGATCGTGAGGGGCAGGCCATGAATCAGTGGTCTCCCCCTCAGGACGGATCGCTCCTGGAATGATGCTGACTGCCTCGGGCACGTATATCGTCGTGAGGCGGTCGGCAAGTGGTTAACCTGTATAATCACTATTTAACAGTTTTATCTCCTGTTCCATGTTTCTTTTTTAAATCATTTGCTCGAAAAAAAATTCTATAAAGCACATATATACATAGTTATCTTTAACCACTTGCTTACTGGGCACTTAAACCCCCCTCCTGCCCAGACCAATTTTCAGCTTTCAGCGCTCTCACTCTTTGAATAACAATTGCGCGGTCATATAACACTGTACCCAAATGAAATTTTTGTCATTTTTTTCCCACAAATAGAGCTTTCTTTTGGTGCTATTTGATCACCTTTGCGGTTTTTATTTTTTTGTTAAAAAAAAAAATACAGAATAAAAAAAAAATACAAAACCGTTTTATATTTTGTTATAAAATTTTGCAAACGGGTAATTTTTCTCCTTCATTGATGTACGCTGATGAGGCTGCACTGATGGGCACCGATAGGCCGCACTGATGGGCTGCACTGATGGGCACTGATGGGCTGCACTCATGGGCACTGATAAGGCGGCACTGGTGGGCACCGATAGGCGACACTGGTGGGCACTGATACGCAGCACTGGTGGGCACTGAGAAGTGGCATTGGTGGGCACTGAGAGGTGACACTGAGAGGTGGCACTGATGGGTGGCACTGGTGGGCACTGAGAATTGGCACTAATAGGTGGCATTGATAGGTGGCACTGATAGGTGGCAGTGATGGACACTGATAGGTGGCAGTTATGGGCACTGATGGGTGGAAATGATGGGCACTGATCAGCACCGGTAGGTGACATTGATAGGCAGCACTGCTAGGTGGCACTGATGAGGTACTGACTGGCACCACTGGTGGGCATTGCTAGGTGGCAGTGATGGGCATTGATAGGTGGTACTGATTGACACTGACAGGTGGCACCGGTGGTCACTGTGGGCACTGGCAGGTAGCACTGGCAGGGGGCACTGGCAGGGTGCACTGGCAGGCGGTACTTGTGTCCACTAATGAGGTAGAATTGCCTCTTCCACTGGGGACCGATGTCCCTCACTCAGCAGCCGGTGATCTGCTTTTTTTTCTCCTCATGCTGTCAGCGCGAGGAGAAAAAAAAATTATTACCGAGCTTTGTTTTGATCACGTGATCAGCTGTCATTGGCTGACAGTTGATCACATGGTAAGGGGCCGAGACCGGCCCCTTACTCGGATCCGTGATCACCCGAGTCTCAGTGACTCAGTGATCACAGCGCGCGCCGCAAAGGGGAGGGCGTCTATTGACGTCCTCCCGGCAATTGGGGTCCGTGCTGTAGCCGTCATTCGACTATAGCGTGGGCCCCTAGTGGTTAAGGATTTACTGTTAAACATATGTGGTTTAGGGTATATCTGTTTTATTTTAAATCAGTAAGAACTATAAATTACTTATGCATTATGCAGTGGCGGCTGGTGACGTTTTAGGATGGGGGGCGCCAGACTCCGCCCTTCCTTTTTCTTATAGAATCCACCCACTCTGTCTCCTTTATTCCACCCATAGTGTCAGGAGTAGGGATGAGCTCGGTTTTCGAGTCGAACATAGGTTCGACTCGAACATCGGCTGTTCGCGCGTTCGGCGAACAACGAACGATTTGGGCCGTTCGCGCCAAATTCGAGTGACGCGAACGGCCCACAATACACTGCGCCATCACAGTGTAATCCCGGCGCTGTGATTGGCCAAGCATGCACTGTGACCCTGCATGCTTGGCCAATCACAGCGCCGGCAGCGAGGAGAGCAATGATTGGCCACAGGCAGGATGCCTGTGGCCAATTATAGCTGAGGGGGTTTAGTACACGCCCCACACTATAAAAGGCCGCCAGCGCGGCGGCCTTGTGTAGTGTGTTCCGGAGCAGGGAAAGTGAAGGATAGGCAGGGACAGTGTCAAATCTTGTCAAATCTATTCTTTGCTAAACCTTGTGTGTAGGGACAGAGAAGGATAGGCAGGGAGAGTGTCAGTGTCATATTCTTTGCTAAACCTTGTGTGTAGGGAGAGAGAAGGATAGGCAGGGAGAGTGTCAGTGTCATATACTTTGATAAACCTTGTGTACAGGGAGAGAGAAGGATAGGCAGGGGACAGTGTCAGTGTCATATTCTTTGCTAAACCTTGTGTGCAGGGAGAGAGAAGGATAGGCAGGGAGAGTGTCAGTGTCATATACTTTGATAAACCTTGTGTACAGGGAGAGAGAAGGATAGGCAGGGGACAGTGTCAGTATCATATTCTTTGCTAAACCTTGTGTGCAGGGAGAGAGAAGGATAGGCAGGGAGAGTGTCAGTGTCATATACTTTGATAAACCTTGTGTGCAGGGAGAGAGAAGGATAGGCAGGGGACAGTGTCAGTGTCATTGTTGCTAAGCCTCCTGCACATTATACACCTGAAGTTAGCCCGTATTGCTGCTTTTTCCTGGTGTGTTACACCAACAGGATTTTGCGGCACTTACAGCGGGCGGAGTGTACCTCCTGACCATATTACACCTTAACTTAGCCTGTATTGCTGCTTTTTCCTGGTGTGTTACACCAACAGGATTTTGCGGCACTTACAGCGGGCGGAGTGTACCTCCTGACCATATTACACCTTAACTTAGCCTGTATTGCTGCTTTTTCCTGGTGTGTTACACCAACAGGATTTTGCGGCACTTACAGCGGGCGGAGTGTGCCTCCTGACCATATTACACCTAAACTTAGCCTGTATTGCTGCTTTTTCCTGGTGTGTTACACCAACAGGATTTTGCGGCACTTACAGCGGGCGGAGTGTGCCTCCTGACCATATTACACCTTAACTTAGCCTGTATTGCTGCTTTTTCCTGGTGTGTTACACCAACAGGATTTTGCGGCACTTACAGCGGGCGGAGTGTGCCTCCTGACCATATTACACTTTAACTTAGCCTGTATTGCTGCTTTTTCCTGGTGTGTTACACCAACAGGATTTTGCGGCACTTACAGCGGGCGGAGTGTGCCTCCTGACCATATTACACCTTAACTTAGCCTGTATTGCTGCTTTTTCCTGGTGTGTTACACAAACAGGATTTTGCGGCACTTACAGCGGGCGGAGTGTGCCTCCTGACCATATTACACCTTAACTTAGCCTGTATTGCTGCTTTTTCCTGGTGTGTTACACAAACAGGATTTTGCGACACTTACAGCGGGCGGAGTGTGCCTCCTGACCATATTACACCTTAACTTAGCCTGTATTGCTGCTTTTTCCTGGTGTGTTACACAAACAGGATTTTGCGGCACTTACAGCGGGCGGAGTGTGCCTCCTGACCATATTACACCTCAACTTAGCCTGTATTGCTGCTTTTCCCATTTCCCTGCAGGCCATTAAAATGTCTGGAAGGCAAACAAGGAGAGGCAGACAGTCAGGAGCCAAAAAAAGAGGGCAAGCAGGCTCTGTGTCTAGAGACAACAGTGCTGGTCGTGGACGCGGTGCATCGCCATCAGCACGTGGCCATGGGACACGCTTGTCCTTCTTTTCGACATCTGGACGTGTTGAGCCGCATCATGCCGAAGACTTGGTAGAGTGGATGACCAAGCCCTCCTCATCCTCCTCATCCTCTCTCACCCAGGCTCAGGGTACTGGCAAAGCAGCTGCCAAAGCGTCCTCTTCCCTGGTATCAATGTCATCATCAGTCACTCCTTCCCTAGACCAACCATGTCCTCCTGAGGAGTCCCCCGAACTGTTTGAGCACAGTGTTGGGTACATGCTCCAGGAGGATGCCCAGCGTTTCGAAGGGTCTGATGATGATACCCAGCTAGAGGAAGGCAGTAGCGTGAGAGCAGAGAGAGGGGATGCTCAAGAAGGACACCAATCTGGCAGTCATGTTCCAACAGCTGCAGCATACTGCCAGATTGGCTCCAGTGATGAGGAGGGAGGGGATGATGAGGTCACTGACTCCACGTGGGTGCCTAATAGGAGAGAGGAGGAGGAGGAGGAGGAGGATGAGGAGGAGGCACATCTCCAACGAGGCAGGATGCCCTCGGGGGGCCAGCGTAAGGGCAGCACACCAACGGAATCACACCGCAGAGCTCCGCCTGTGCAAGGCGCTGCCTCTGCCCGTTATTCAAAAAGTTCTTTGGTGTGGGCCTTTTTTGAGTAGAGTGCATCAGATCGCACAGCTGCTGTTTGCAACATATGTCTCAAGCGTATATCGCGTGGCCAAAACAACACCCGCTTGGGCACCACATGCTTGACCAGACATATGTTGACCTGCCATGCAGCTCGTTGGCAAGCCTACCTTAAAGACCCACACCAAAGAACAAAGCTGACCTCTTCTTGAACCGCATCAGCTGGGATCTCCAACCCCACTATACCTTCAGTCCTCTCTGAAACCTGCTCTGAGAGGAATGAAGGTGTAGAATTAGGTGTGTCACAGCCAAGTACTTGCGGGCACTCTGCTAGCAGTACACCAACGTCCGATTCTAGCAGGCAAATTTCCCTGCCCCAGCTGCTGGACGTCGAAAGAAGTTCACTCCCAGCCATCCACATGCCCAGCGGTTGAATGCTAGCTTGGCTAAATTGCTAGCGCTTCAACTGCTGCCTTTTCAGTTGGTAGACTCGGCCCCCTTCCGTGAGTTTGTGCAATGTGCGGTTCCTCAGTGGCAGGTTCCCAAACGCCACTTTTTCTCACGGAAGGCTCTCTACCGGCATGTGGAAGGCAATGTCTTGGCCTCGCTGGACAGGGCGGTCAGCGGTAAGGTGCATATTACCGCTGACTCATGGTCCAGCAGGCATGGACAGGGACGTTACCTTTCTTTCACGGCCCATTGGGTCACTCTTTTGGCAGCTGGGAAGGATGCAGGACAAGGTGCAGTAGTGTTGGAGGTTGTTCCACCGCCACGCCTCCAAAATGCTACTACTGGTTGTGACACACCTCTGTCCTCCACCCCCTCCTCTTCTTCTTCCTCCGTGGCCTCTTCCTGTGCTTTGTCCTCGGAACCAGCGGTGCTCCGTAGGCGTTCAAGGGGCTACGCAAGTACGCAGGCAAAAAGATGCCATGCCGTGCTTGCGCTGGTGTGTTTGGGGGACAGGAGCCACACTGGGGCAGAGGTTCTGTCTGCTCTGCAGGGGCAGGCCGAGAGGTGGTTGACGCCACGCCAGCTTAAGCCAGGAATGGTAGTTTGCGACAATGGCACCAACCTCCTCTCCGCTCTCTGACAGGGACAACTGACCCATGTGCCCTGTGTGGCTCACGTCCTTAACCTGGTGGTGCAGCGGTTCTTGGGCAGGTACCCGGGCTTACAGGATGTCCTAAGGCAGGCCAGGAAAGTCTGTGTGCATTTCCGCAGATCTTATAATGCCAGTGCTCGCCTGGCTGTGCTGCAAAAGGAGTTGAACCTGCCCAAGAACCGCCTTATATGTGACATGCCCACCAGGTGGAACTCAACGTTGGCCATGCTGCAGCGGCTGCACATGCAGCAGAGGGCCATCAATGAGTACCTGTGTGACTACGGCACCAGGACAGGGTCAGGGGAGCTCGGGGTTTTTTCACTACGCCAGTGGGGCATGATCAGGGATGCATGCACTGTCCTGGCACCATTTGAGGAGGCCACAAGGATGGTGAGCAGTGACAGTGCATGCATCAGTGACACTGTACCTCTTGTCCACCTGTTGGAACATACGCTGCGTGGAATAATGGACAGGGCACTTGAGGCAGAACAGAGGCAGGAAGAGGAGGACTTCCTTGCCTCTCAAGGCCCCCTTTACCCAGACAGTGTTCCTTCTGTCCCACCCATCGCACAGGAAGAAGAGGAGGAGGAGGAGGATTGTGTCAGCATGGAGGTGGAGCCTGGCACTCAGAATCATCAGCAGCAGTCTTTTAGGGATGATTTACAGTCCCAAGAAACCAGTGGACTTGTACGTGGCTGGGAGGAGGTGGCTGCGGATCATGTCGTCCTTAGTGACCCAGAGGACTCCGGACTGAATGCCTCAGCTAACCTACGCTGCATGGCCTCCCTGATCCTGCAAAGTCTGCGGAAGGATCCTCGTATTCTTCGGATCAAGGAGAGGGACCATTACTGGCTGGCCACTCTCCTTGATCCACGGTACAAGGGTAAGGTTGCGGACCTTATCTTACCATCGCAGAGGGAGAAGAGGATGAGACAACTCCGGGAGGCCTTGCAGAAAGGTCTGTGCAACGCCTTCCCAGAGACTGGGAGGTTACAAACTCCTGGTCTTGGACAACGAGTTGCTGAGGCTTCGGTCAGTCAAAGAAGGAGCAGTGGGGAAGGTGGCCGTCTGACCGAAGCGTTCAGACAATTCTTTAGTCCGCAGCCCCAAGGTATGATCGGTTCCAGCAACCATCGCCAGCGTCTGATATACATGGTGCAGGAATACCTAGGGGCAAGGTCAGACTTGGACACCTTCCCCACCGAAAATCCTCTGGCTTACTGGGTCTTGAGGATGGATCACTGGCCAGAGCTTGCACAGTATGCAATTGAGCTACTGGCCTGTCCTGCATCCAGCGTTCTTTCAGAATGCACATTCAGTGCTGCTGGAGGATTTGTCACGGATCACAGGGTGCGCCTGTCCACCGACTCTGTTGATCGACTGACCTTCATAAAGATGAACCAGTCTTGGATCACCACCAGCTACCAAACACCTGAAGCTGATATAACAGACTCATTTATTTTCAAATGTCACATCCCTTCAAGACTGATGCTGATGCTGAGAGTTTGTCCTGTTATGTTGACTGACTATCCTCCTCCTTCTCAATGATCCGATTTACGATGATAGCTTGGAAGAACATTTTTGTTTCTGGGTGCCGCCACCAGTGGCTAAGGCCCAATTTTTCAGCCCCTGTTTAACAGGGGTGTGTTATTACAATTTTTATGCAATGCTTTGCAGCAGGGCTCATTCCTGCACTCCAACTAGAGTATCTGGGAGTGGTTGCAGTGTCGTGGCACCAGCACCAGTGGCTAAGGCCCAATTTTTCAGCCCCTGTTTAACAGGGGCGTGTAATTACAATTTTTGATGCAATAATTTGCAACAGGGCTCATTGCTGTGCTCCAAGTACAGTATCTTTGAGGGGTTGCAGTGTTGTGGCACCAGTGCCTAAGACTCAATTTTTCTGCCCCTGTTTAACAGGGGCATGTAATTACAATTCTTGATCTAATAATTCACAGCAGGGCCCATTCCTGCGCCAACCAAGACTAACTGTGAGGCCTTACAGTGTTGTGTCAACACCACCACCACCACCACCACCAAAGGCCCAGTTTTTCAGCCCCTGTTCAACAGGGGCATGCAATTACAATTCTTGATCTAATAATTCACAGCAGGGCCCATTCATGCGCCCACCAAGAGTAACTGTGAGGGCTCACAGTGTTGTGGCAACACCAACATGTAAGGGGCAAATTTCAGCTGAGTATATACGGCAGGCCCCTACTTTCAAACATCCAACTTACAAACGACTCCTCCTTGCAAACGGAAGGATACAACAGGAAGTGAGAGGAAATCTACCCCTAGGAAGGCAAATTCTCTCCTGTAAGAGTTAATATGGGAAAAAAAGTGTCTCCTCTCCACTGATTCTTTATCACCAATTCTTGTTTCAATAAAAACCCCAAATTTTCAAAAAACATTTGTCATTAGGACGGAAAGTGAGGTGAACTGTTCTGAACAGGCTCACACTGCACAGACAGCAAAACAAATGTTACAGGGGTGATAACCCTTCCCTATGTTTTCCAAAAAGCTTAAAAATATATTTTTTGGCTGGAGCTACACTTAAACAATGTACCTGTTCAAAATTACAAACAGATTCTACATAAGAACAAACCTACAGTCCCTGTCTTGTATGCACCGCATGTATATGGCTGTTCAGAGTATATAGGGTCTTTTTTATTTTGTGTGCGGGGTTCCCCTTAATATCCATACAAGACCCAAAGGGGCTGGTAATGGGCTGGGGTAGGGGGGGGGGGTGTGATGGGGTAGCTATGCCATTTTTCTTAAAGATTTTCATCCATATTACGGGTACCAGACATTACATTAAAGCCGCAAGCAGTTTTAAATGGCTTTTTTTCCTTTAGAAATGTAATTTTGTGCAGGGACAGTTCTAAACACGGGAAACACGTGGCACTTCACAGGCATACTTTAGACACCCCCCAGGTACGATATTTAAAGGAATATTTGACTTTTTTTTTTTCACTTTATGCATCATTAAAATGACTGCTCCAGAAAAACGGCCGTTTTTAAAACTTCTTTTTGCATTGATACATGTCCCCTGGTGCAGAACCCGGGTTCCCAAACCCTTTTTAGGACAATAACATGCATAATAGTCGTTACAATTAGCACTTTAGATTTCGAACGTTCGCATCCATTGTATTTAATAGGGTTCTAAAGTTTGTGCGAACTTTCGGTCCGTTCGCGGGTTCTGGTGCAAACCGAACCCGGGGGTGTTCGGCTCATCACTAGTCAGGAGTATACAGCTCAGCATCGAAGGACAGAGTATACAGCCCTAGCATCACAGGGCAGGAGTATACAGCTCAGCCTCACAGATCAGGGAATACAGCTCAATCTCACAGATCAGGGTATATAGCTCAGCCTCACAGATATGGGTATATAGCTCAGCCTCACAGATATGGGTATATAGCTCAGCCTCACAGATCTGGGTATATAGCTCAGCCTCACAGATCAGGGAATATTGCTCAGCCTCACAGATCAGGGTATGCAGGTATACATCATCTGTCCTGTATACAGCTAGCTTTATACACCCACCTTCCTTCCTGTATATAGAGACCTTTCTCCATCATCACTGACTGCAGATATACATAATCTGTACTGTATACAGCTATGTATACAGTAACAGGACATGCTGGTAGGTTAATTGGATCCTGTCTAAATTGGCCCTAGTATGTGTATGATTGTGTGTTAGGGACCTTAGGTTGTAAGCTCCTTGAGGGTTAGGGACTAATGTGACTGTACAATGTAAATGTAAAGCACTGCGTAAATTGACGGCACTATATAGGTACCTGAAATAAAATAAATAAAATAATAATAATGTATATCTGCAGTCAGTGATGATGGAGGATGGTCTCTATATACATCCCCATATTATACACCCATCATCACTATCCTTATCCCCATATTATACACCCGCACCCGTCATCCTCATCATCTTACTCCTCATCATTGTATAATACACCCATCATCATCATCCCCTTATTATACACCCATCATCACTATCCTTATCCCCATATTATACACCCATCATCATCATACTCCTCATCATTGTACAATACACCCCTCATCACTATCCTCATCTCCGTATAATACACCATTCATCGTCATCCTCATCCTTGTATAATACAGCCGTCATCCTCATACAATGCACTCATTCTTGTATAATACAGCCGTCATTGTCATCCTTGTACAATACACCCATCCTCATCATTGTATAATGTAATACAGCCATCCTCATCCTTGTATAATACACCCATCCTCATTGTTGTATAATACACCCGTCATCATCATCCTCATCATTGTATAATACACCCGCCATCGCTATCCTCATCCTTGTATAATACACCCATCCTCATCCTTGTATAATACACCCATCATCGCTACCCTTATCCTTGTATAATACACCCATCCTCATCATCCTCATCCTTGTATAATACACCCATCATCATCATACATCATTGTATAATACACCCGTCATCATTATCCTCATCTCCGTATAATACACCCTTCATCGTCATCCTCATCCTTGTACAATACAGCCGTCATCCTCATCCTTGTACAATACACCCATCCTCATCATTGTATAATACAGCCACCATCATCATCCTCATCCTTGTATAATAATAAATAAAGTGTGGCGCTATGTGCAAACAGAAAAATATATATATATAAAATGTCTGGTTGGCAATTGGTCTATATAAAGACCCGTATATCGTGTTGAACCTGATGGTGGTTCTGTACACTTATGTGGAAAAGTGCATATACCCTGCAAAATTCAATATGTGCAATGGCGTGAAATGAATCACAAAATATATATATATATATATATATATATATATATATCACAAAAAATATATATATATAAATTAATTAAATAAGTAAATTAACCTAACACCGAAAAATATGAAATGACATGAATATCATATGTGAAAGTGATCCACAATATATATTAGTGTCCAATTTTCTGTGAGAAAAAGAGAAAGTCTCTCGATGAATGTGTGATCTGATACCAACATCAACACTGCATCAACACCACGTCAGGTGTGTAATGAATGGTAGGTACAGTCCAGACCAGTTCCTTGGATTTATGCGTTTTCTATGTTGCAACACTTAAAGGTGATATATGCCATTGGAAAGTGAGTAAAGGGTGTATACTCTTACCGGATGTTGTAGATCCAACTCGCCGTACGGCGGTGGATCAATCGAGCTTGTGTCCATGCCCGGGACTGATAGATGTATATCCTGGGGACAGTCTTTCCTCAGCGTCCTTACGACGTTCCAGAGAGTATATCCCAAGGCTTTTCCAACGTAACTCTCACTTCCAATGCGATAAGTCAAAGTATGACACCAGAATTTCACCATATGCGTAGTGTCACCATGCAACAAATGAGAAAAAAATTCTCCACATAGTGTAAATCCAAGATGAGATTTTATTTATCAAAGAATAAAAACACCCAATAAAGGTCTCACTGAACAATAAAACAGTCCAAAGCAAACTCCTTTAAAAACTTTGAAACTTCTCAGGGAAAAAAGCCAAAACAAACAAACCAACAAATCCCAAAAATAAATCAGCAGCTCTGTATTACAAAAATGCGTGGAGTAAGCACCAAGGCTGGCATGTAAACCCAATGCGTTTCGTCTAATGAGACATCAACTGGGGTACCCCAGTTAGACGAAACGCGTTGGGTTTACATGCCAGCCTTGGTGCTTACTCCACGCATTTTTGTAATACAGAGCTGCTGATTTATTTTTGGGATTTGTTGGTTTGTTTGTTTTGGCTTTTTTCCCTGAGAAGTTTCAAAGTTTTTAAAGGAGTTTGCTTTGGACTGTTTTATTGTTCAGTGAGACCTTTATTGGGTGTTTTTATTCTTTGATAAATAAAATCCCATCTTGGATTTACACTATGTGGAGAATTTTTTTCTCATTTGTTGCATGGTGACACTACGCATATGGTGAAATTCTGGTGTCATACTTTGACTTATCGCATTGGAAGTGAGAGTTACGTTGGAAAAGCCTCGGGATATACTCTCTGGAACGTCGTAAGGACGCTGAGGAAAGACTGTCCCCAGGATATACATCTATCAGTCCCGGGCGTGGACACAAGCTCGATTGATCCACCGCCGTACGGCGAGTTGGATCTACAACATCCGGTAAGAGTATACACCCTTTACTCACTTTCCAATGGCATATATCACCTTTAAGTGTTGCAACATAGAAAACGCATAAATCCAAGGAACTGGTCTGGACTGTACCTACCATTCATTACACACCTGACGTGGTGTTGATGCAGTGTTGATGTTGGTATCAGATCACACATTCATCGAGAGACTTTCTCTTTTTCTCACAGAAAATTGGACACTAATATATATTGTGGATCACTTTCACATATGATATTCATGTCATTTCATATTTTTCGGTGTTAGGTTAATTTACTTATTTAATTAATTTATATATATATATTTTGTGATATATATATATATATATATATTTTGTGATTCATTTCACGCCATTGCACATATTGAATTTTGCAGGGTATATGCACTTTTTCACATAAGTGTACAGAACCACCATCAGGTTCAACACGATATACGGGTCTTTATATAGACCAATTGCCAACCAGACATTTTATATATATATATTTTTCTGTTTGCACATAGCGCCACACTTTATTTATTATTTTTCCTTTACACTATTGTCAAGTTGTTGTGTAGGCTGCTAGAAATTTGAAGGTTGGCGCAGTATTTTTCCCATTTTATGACATCCTTGTATAATACACCCATCCTCATAATTCTATAATACACCCGTCATCATCACCCACATCCTTGTATAATACACCCATCCTCATCATTCTATAATACACCTGTCATCATTATCCTCATCCTTGTATAATACACCCGTCATCGCTATCCTTATCCTTGTATAATACACCAGTCCTCATCATCCTCATCCTTGTATAATACACCCATCCTCATCCTTGTATAATACACCCATCTTCATCATTCTATAATACACCCACCCTCATCATCCTCATCCTTGTATAATACACCCATCCTCATCATTCTATAATACACCCATCATCCTCATCCTTGTAATACACCTGGGTTCAACAAACAGTTGAATTCTAAAATAGTGGATGCTTCTAATCTAGAAGCATGGAGCACTAGCCCTGGTTTTATGAGATGATCCTTCTCCTTTAGCCTGAATTCACACGGATGCGATGCGGGAACCAGTGTGATTCCAGCCTCGGTTCCCACATTGCATCTCTCCTGCAGGCAGTTCACACTGCCCTCTGCGAACCGCTGCGGATGTCATTACAATGTTAATGACCCCCCCAGATCGTTTCACAGATCGCAGTGTGAACTGTGAACTCGCACATAAATCGCATTGCATAGGTGAGAACACCCATGCGATCCGATTTCAGTGTGGGGGAAAACAAGTCCCTGCACTTTTTTTCCTGCGAATCGAATGCGAGTTCAGCCATACAACTGTATGGCTGAACTCGCATCTCACAGACATCGCATGTGATTCGCACCGCAGTGTGGGTTCAAATCACATGCCATGTCTTAGATCGCAGTAGTCTGAACCTGGGGTCATACCCTACCTCCAGTAGATAATAAGAGAAACCAACAAAACAAATGCAGGGAAGTAAAGGGTTAACCTCCTCACCTAATAACAGAACATTCACTGCACACTCAGGCTCAGACTTCCAGGAAGACATGAACACACAGGGTTAGAGGCTTCATCCCTCCCAAAACGTTTCAAAGTCTCTGGACTCTAGAGCCCAATCCAGGAGTTACCCGTCCTAAAAAAAATAATATAAAACCCAGCTTTCTCCAGTATTAGAAGCATTCAAACTATTGCTACCAGCCCAAACCCAAAAAATAGATACGCAAACAATTTAATTTTAAAATCTAATTGGCCAAAGCCTAACATAATTATGTAGATAATAATAATACTGCGCCAACCCTAAAATATGTTTCGTAGTGAAAGCTGCCAAACACCAAAATCAGACAGGATAATAAAGTATATAAATGTTATGAAGACTGAAGACTGAAGTCTTTTCAGACGAAACCGGTCGGGTTTATACGCCAGCTCCAGCTGTCCATACCACGCTGCCTTCCTGTATTTGGATTTTTATTGATGTTCAACTGCTTGAACTTTTATGGATTTTGAATAAATCTTTTTGGATTTACACCATGTGGAGGATTTTTCCTTTCCTTTTTTTTCATGGTCATTACTAATTGATGTGATTGCTGCTTGATATCTGGACCCCCCCTTTTTGGCTTGGAGACACGGATCAGGAGTGTTGTCAGCAATTGGAGGAGGTGTTCTACAGATCCCTGCTGCCCTTTCCATCCATGGAGTGGACAAAGCTCTGACGATCCACCGCCGTACGGTGTGCTGGATCCACTCTGGCTGGCAAGAGTACCCTCTTCTCCCCTATTGGCCCAAGGTGAAGGCATTCCCGGGTGATGTTATACACTTCATATGTCTACATAGAGCGTCTGATCCACTTACCTTCATAGTATATCCTGCAGTCACTGCAAGTTCTCTACTGGATCCTGATTTTTTAACTTTATTTGCTGTATGACAATTCAAAGGACATACACCCACCTGTGATGCTCTATATGAGTTTGTTTTTTATGCTATGCTTTATTGTTTCACGAATAATCATTTGTTTCTATATATATTTACCAGCGCACTGGTTTGATGACCAGTAGTTTGTGCTATTAATCACAGACGGATTAAGGTGGATATTATTTAACATCATTTATGATTTTTTGTTGTTTTGTTTATGCAAATAGTTTTATATACACCTTTCATATTTGATATATCACATCACACTGTGTATTTTCACGCCCCAATATATTAAAGTTTTTCACCTTATTTTCATTAGCGCCACACTGTATAACATTTATAACATAATTATGTGTTCCCCACTTTTTACTGGGGAACACACACCGTAGGTTATTTGCAGCAGCTGTGTAAGGATTGAAAGTTTCATATCAGTTGTGGCAGCACACACAAAGTTTAGTTTACACCCTAATATACCTATGGTCAAACCTAATCATAGCAATATAGAGTCCTCAGTGGAATAACTGAATTGCATTATGACAATCTTCAGACACACAGCATGGTATGCCATAGAGAGACACACTCTCAGGTAATTTAAGGTATTTTAAAGTGGACACAAAGCTAAAGGATGATATTCTGGATAAACCCTCTGCACACTGAAAAAAAACAGGGATTTTTAGTTCACACATATTGCATTATATGTGTAGCGGGGTCTCCTTTAAGGCCCTATGGACTACGTTACCCAGAACCCCACTTGGCACCCAGGGTGCATTTGGCCACCGCAGAGACTCATGGGTGGGGCTATAAAAGGAAAGGGCGAGGCTAAGCTCAGCCTCTTTGGACACTGCGCTGCAATCAAGGGGACTCCCTGTGCGGATCTGTTGCAGTGCAAGGCCCGAGGCCTGGGCCTTGCATACCTCCCAAAGAGCCTTCCACCCCACTGCTGAGCCTGGGTGACACCTGACTTCTTTTAGTTGTTGACATCAGTTGGACCAGAGACCTCATCGTTGCAGGCACTGTGTGTGGAAACACAGTGGTGGAAGTCCCGGACTGAGATTGCGTCCAGAGGGGTGAGCGAGCATCTGCTCACTTATTTAGCTTGTACTTTGATTAGGCCTAGTGACTGCCTTGGCCCATCGTGCTGTAGTTATTATCCCGCCGGAGACTAGTGGCTGAACTGAGTTGTGTAGTCTCCGGTGAAGTGTTCCTCTTTTAGTACCCGTTTATGGATTACAAATACTGTTCCTGAATGTGCACCACCGTTCATCTGCATGCGAAGAGTTGTTTTCACAGAGACTGAGCTTTATCTGAGTCAGGCCTGACCAGGGGTTTAAAACTTTGTTGTTGCACCACATTGCGCATAGAGAAGATAGCTGCACGTGGCATGTGATCACTCTGCACTATCACTATTAGCAGGTTTATTGCTGCAGGGCTCTGCATGTATGCTATGTGTTATGTTTAACCTATACCTTTATACCTAAGTAAATCAGATATAGTTTACCAATCCT
The DNA here is from genome assembly GCA_029206835.1 of Rana muscosa. NCBI lineage: Eukaryota > Metazoa > Chordata > Amphibia > Anura > Ranidae > Rana > Rana muscosa. The sequence goes on along the minus strand of CM055122.1, from coordinate 519,544,441 downwards.
GACTCAGTGTTTATCATTGCATATTAACTGCCTATCCTGCTGTAAAATTGTGTATAACCAGGTATAGAATTATATGAAGGAAACATTCCCTAGACTAACTGTGCCATAGAGGGTTGAGTAGATTGCCGGGGGTTGGCGGTGCTGTATACAGGGCCCGAACTAACTGAAAACCAGCGGCTCTCTTAACTGGGGGTAGCGCTACACGTGGGGGCTTCGTCCGGGATCCTTATACAGCAAGTAACACGCCAAAAAGTACCGGCATGGACCCGCTGGAAGTAGGACAGTGGTGCGCAGTGGCTGGCGCCGATTGAGCCGCGGCAGTAGTTATTGAACTCCCAGGGATCTGGCAGGAAGGAGCGATAAAGCAGTTAATAATGACACTATCGCCATGTCAGAAAGCATGGGTGACGGATGAAGGGTCAATTTCCTCGCTTACCAACGCATTAGTAGAATGGAAGAACGAAATACCAGAGCATTTCAAAAGTTCAAACATACAAACAATGGACGATCAGACCTATAACTTGATACATGCATTGCCACTTAAGGGAGAATGGTTCCAAACACCAAAACCATCACCTCCACAAATATCTCCACCGCCATCCCCTAAAGCAGGAAAGCAGAAGGGTACAGAGAGTCCCGGATCACCTCCGGCCACCCTCAGCGCAGAACTGTGCGCTGTCCTAGCGGAGATTGTAGCCCAGTGCAAGAAGGATCCTACAGATTACCCGATGTCGGGATACAGAAAACTCAGGATATTTTCTAGAAGGAAACCTGTACCTTCGGGAGAAGAGGGATTTTAGGAGCGGCTAGACGACGCTACTCAGGCCCTAGAGGAATGGGAAGTCCCAGAACACCGAAAAAAACAGAGAATCACTGAGAGTTTGAAGGGGCCTGCTCTGGAGGCCATACACAACCTTAAGCTGAGCAAGAAAGACTGTGATGCACAGGATTATCTAGACATTTTGCAGAATGTGTTCGGGGGAACGGAAAAAGTAACTGAGCTCACTTACCAGCTGGAGCACTGCTACCAAAAGACGGGAGAGAAACTGTCAGAGTTCATGAGACGTCTGGATAAGATCCTGCATAAGATTATACTAAAAAAAGGGATCGACCCAAGGAGAGTGGATGAGGCCCGTGTCCAGCAGGTGTTGAGGGGAGCTCAGCCTCTGAATCCCATCGCATTAGCGCTACACACCCGACAGGACGGGAAGAGCCTGGAATACCCTGACTTAATCCGAGTGGTCAGAGAAGAAGAGGCTATGTTGGAAAACAAGAGGAGGAGCTAACCAGTCGAACCAACCAACCCTCCGGCAGTGATGGTCAGGTCGGCCATGACCCCCGAAAGAGATTTAGAAGTGGATACCCTGAAGTCACAGATGTCCCAGGTGCTGGAGATACTGACCTCTTTGATGGCAAAGGATTCAGGGGTACCAGAAAGGGAAGGACCAAAGAAGGAACTGTTCCCAAATGCCTCAGCGCCCGCTTCCCTACAAGATTGGGGGGACACGATTTGTTTCAACTCCGGAGGAGTTGGCCATGTCGCAAAAGTGTGTTCCAGTCCCAAGAAAAAGAAGCTGAATAATCGCAAGCCGGCGGAAAACTTCAGAGGGCCCCGGTGAAAGAGTCAACCGGGTGCCCATCTTCCACAGTGAGCTCCAAACTGAATGAGAAGTACAGAAAAGGAGAGGATAAAACCCCCCAGAAGAAGCGCAGTGTTCCCCAGCGAGAATGTACACCAAAAAAAGAGAATAATGTTCCTCAGCGGGTATGTACACCCATTAAGAGGAGGGAAATCAATGCATACCGAGCCCAAGAGAGACTAAAGTCCAAAGAGAAATGGAAGAAAGAGAGTCCAAAGGGAAAGTGAAAGGGTCAAAGGAAAGAGACCCCTTCTAAGCAATATCCAGAGAAGCTGGTAGGCCCCTCCCCCATAGTGTCTATCCAAGTGGAGGGAGTCTACACAAGAGCCATATTGGACACTGGGACCATAGTAGGGTATAAGTGACCCTACTATACCGGGACTTCTATGATAAGCATCTAAATCATCTACCCATCCAGAGGATTGAAGATTTGGAAATATGGGGAACTGGAACCCAGAGGTTCCCGTATGATGGTTACCTGCCCATAAAACTGACCTTCGACCCATCTGTGGCCGGGAAGGCTGAAGTTTTTGACACCCTGGCTGTGGTGTGCCCCCGACCGCCTGGAGCCAACAAGAGCTCCCTCATCGTAGGGACCAACACGGACCTGGTCCGGAGGCTCTTGGCCCCTCTAGTATGAGGGAAGAACCCCACAGTCACCAAAATCCACCCAATGCTGAAGACAGCCTACCAGTGACTGGTCTTAGAGCAGAAGGCCCCGGAAGAGGGGGTGGGGAAAGTCTTGAGGCTGGGCAGGAAAGAAATAGTGTTGCAGCCCGGTGAAGTAACCTGTCTCCAAGCCACTGTGAAGCTTACTTGGGAGCAACCTGGGCCCTTTGTTATGTTGGAACCAGACCCAAGGGAAAAACACTCGGGCTTGGAAGTGACCCCAGAAGTGGTCCCGTTGGGGGCCTCGAAGAAGGCACACTGTAAGGTACCTGTGACTGTCGGGAATACTACGGATGGCCCCGTGGAGATCCCAGCCAGGATATTGCTGGGCCAGGTGAGCCCTGCTGCCCCAGTTGTCTTGTCAGATGTGGAAAAGACAATGGGAGAAAAGACCGTTTGGGAGAAGCTCTGCATGGAAAACCCAAACCTGCCAAGGGCTTGGAAAGAGAGAGCCAAGGCCCAGGTGGAGAAGGATCTTCTCTCAAGATGAGTTTGATGTTGGGTGCGCGAAGAGTGCCACCCACCAAATCCGCCTCCAGTAGGACAAGCCCTTCAGGGAGAGGGTCAGGCGAGTCCCGTTAGCAGACCTTGAAGATTTGAGGGAACAGCTCGCCGAGCTCAAGCGAACCGGTGTTATCCGGGAGTCTAGAAGCCCCTACGCCTCTCCGATAGTGGTGGTCAGGAAGAAGAATGGGTCATTGAGGCTGTGTATCGATTACAGTACCCTCAACAGGAGAACTATACCCGACCAGTATACCACTCCGAGAATAGAGGATGCCTTACAGAGCTTGTCTGGAGCCAGGTGGTTCAGTGTCATGGATCTAAAGAGCGAATACTACCAGATCCCTATGTATCTGGAAGACAAGGAGAAGACAGCTTTTATAACTCCTGTGCAGGGATGAGCCGAACACCCCCCTGTTCGGTTCGCACCAGAACCTGCGAACAGACAAAATGTTCGTGTAAACTTTAGAACCCTATTAAATACAATGGACTCGAACGTTCGAAATCTAAAGTGTTAATTATAAAGGCTAATATGCAAGTTATTGTCCTAAAAAGTGTTTGGGGACCCGGGTCCTGCCCCAGGGGACATGTATCAATGCAAAAAGAAGTTTTAAAAACGGCCGTTTTTTTCGGGAGCAGTGATTTTAATAATGCTTAAAATGAAAAAATAAAAGTGAAATATTCCTTTAAATTTCTTACCTGGGGGGTGTGTATGATATGCATGTGAAGTGGCGCATGTTTCCCGTGCTTAGAACTGTCCCTGCAAAAAATTTCATTTTTGAAAGAAAAAAATGCATTTAAAACTGACTCGCGGCTATTAATGAATTGTCGGCTCCTGGCAATACATACAAAAGTCATTGATAAAAAAAAAAAAAAAAGCGTGGGTGTTCCCCAGAATTCAATTACCAGGCCCTTCAGGTCTGGAATGGATATTAAGGGGAACCCCGCCGCAAATTAAAAAAAAAAATTGACGTGGGGTTCCCCCAAATATCCATTCCAGGCCCTTCAGATCTGGCATGGATTTTAAGGGGAACTCCACCCCAAATTTTTTTAAAAAATGGCGTGGAGTCCCCCTAAAAATCCATACCAGACCCCCTATCCGAGCACGCAACCTGGCCGGCCGCAGGGGAAAAGGGGGGGACGAGAGAGCGGCCCCCCCTCCCTCCTGAACCGTACCAGGCCACATGCCCTCAACATGGGGAGGATGTCCCCATGTTGATGGGGACAAGGGCCTCGTCCCCACAACCCTTGCCCGGTGGTTGTGGGGGTCTGCGGGCGGGGGGCTTATCGGAATCTGGAAGACCCCTTTAACAAAGGGGACCCCCAGATCCCGGCCCCCCCCTATGTGAATTGGTAAGGGGTACATTGTACCCCTACCATTTCACGAAGAAAGCGTAAAAAAATGTTTAAAAAAACACACAAACACCTTGAAAAAGTCCTTTATTTAAAATAATAAAAAAAAACATTCCAGCGGTGAAATCCAGTGTCCCGCGGCGATCCCGATGTCCAGCGCTGTCCTTCATTGGTTGTGCCTGAGCGGACCTGATGGGGAACTCCCTCTCAGTATTTTAAATGTATAGACCCGCCCCTTCTAAAGTTCCCCATCAGGTCCGCTCCCTCGGTATGTCGGACCCGCCTACGTCATTGGCTTGAGCGGGGAACTTCCTTCACTATGTAAATTTAAATTACACAGTGAAGGAAGTTCCCCGCTCAAGCCAATGACGTAGGCGGGTCCGACATACCGAGGGAGCGGACCTGATGGGGAACTTTAGAAGGGGCGGGTCTATACATTTTAAATACTGAGAGGGAGTTCCCCATCAGGTCCGCTCAGGCACAACCAATGAAGGACAGCGCTGGACATCGGGATCGCCGCGGGACACTGGATTTCAGCGCTGGAATGTTTTTTTTTTATTTTTTTATTTATTTTTAAATAAAGGACTTTTTCAAGGTGTTTGCGTGTTTTTTTAAACATTTTTTTACGCTTTCTTCGTGAAATGGTAGGGGTACAATGTACCCCTTACCAATTCACATAGGGGGGGGCGGGATCTGGGGGTCCCCTTTGTTAAAGGGGTCTTCCAGATTCCGATAAGCCCCCCCGCCCGCAGACCCCCACAACCACCGGGCAAGGGTTGTGGGGATGAGGCCCTTGTCCCCATCAACATGGGGACATCCTCCCCATGTTGAGGGCATGTGGCTTGGTACGGTTCAGGAGGGAGGGGGGGCCGCTCTCTCGTCCCCCCCTTTTCCCCTGCGGCCGGCCAGGTTGCATGCTCGGATAAGGGGTCTGGTATGGATTTTTAGGGGGACTCCACGCCATTTTTAAAAAAAATTTGGGGTGGAGTTCCCCTTAAAATCCATGCCAGATCTGAAGGGCCTGGAATGGATATTTGGGGGAACCCCACGTCAATTTTTTTTTAATTTGCGGCGGGGTTCCCCTTAATATCCATTCCAGACCTGAACCCCCACGCTTTTTTTTTTTTTTTATCAATGACTTTTGTATGTATTGCCGGGAGCCGACAATTCATTAATAGCCGCGAGTCAGTTTTAAATGCATTTTTTTCTTTCAAAAATGACATTTTTTGCAGGGACAGTTCTAAGCACGGGAAACATGCGCCACTTTACATGCATATCATACACACCCCCCAGGTATGAAATTTAAAGGAATATTTCACTTTTATTTTTTCATTTTAAGCATTATTAAAATCACTGCTCCCGAAAAAACGGCCGTTTTTAAAACTTATTTTTGCATTGATACATGTCCCCTGGGGCAGGACCCCGGTCCCCAAACACTTTTTAGGACAATAACTTGCATATAAGCCTTTATAATTAGCACTTTAGATTTCTCCCATAGATTTTTCGAATTTGCCGCTGGAATGTTTTTTTTTTTAAATAAAGGACTTTTTCAAGGTGTTTGTGTGTTTTTTTAAACATTTTTTTTACGCTTTCTTCGTGAAATGGTAGGGGTACAATGTACCCCTTACCAATTCACATAGGGGGGCGGGATCTGGGGGTCCCCTTTGTTAAAGGGGTCTTCCAGATTCCGATAAGCCCCCCGCCCGCAGACCCCCACAACCACGGGCAAGGGTTGTGGGGATGAGGCCCTTGTCCCCATCAACATGGGGACATCCTCCCCATGTTGAGGGCATGTGGCTTGGTACGGTTCAGGAGGGAGGGGGGGCCGCTCTCTCGTCCCCCCCTTTTCCCCTGCGGCCGGCCAGGTTGCGTGCTCGGATAGGGGGTCTGGTATGGATTTTTAGGGGGACTCCACGCCATTTTTTTTAAATTTGGGGTGGAGTTCCCCTTAAAATCCATGCCAGATCTGACGGGCCTGGAATGGATATTTGGGGGAACCCCACGTCAATTTTTTTTTTAATTTGCGGCGGGGTTCCCCTTAATATCCATTCCAGACCTGAAGGGCCTGGTAATTGAATTCTGGGGAACCCCCACGCTTTTTTTTTTTTTTTATCAATGACTTTTGTATGTATTGCCGGGAGCCGATAATTCATTAATAGCCGCGAGTCAGTTTTAAATGCATTTTTTTCTTTCAAAAATGACATTTTTTGCAGGGACAGTTCTAAGCACGGGAAACATGCGCCACTCAGTGGCGTCACTAGGGTTGGTGTCACCTGGTGCGGTATAACATGGTGTCACCCCCCCCCCCAATAATTTTTTTCACCCTAATAACACTGCATATATTGGCAACAGTAGTGCCGTTAATAACTATCAATCAACTAGCAAATTTGAATAACAAAATCATATGAAAATAATAGAAATCAAAGCTTAAACTGTTAAAGAACTGTATTTATTTTAACTTTAAACTTTACTGAATTAATAAATAAATAACACAAAAACAGGAACAAATATGAAAGCATTTAGTTAACATCTAAATCAAAACTTTGCTTTTCTAGCCTTGACAGCTGCAAAATTGTGAACAACATCATCAAAATCAATACATTTCGCTAGTTCACTTTCAACTGATAATATTGCAAGATCAGAAAGCCTTGCCTGTCCCATCGTTGAACGCAAATAGTTTTTTATCAGCTTCAACTTTGAAAAGCTCCTCTCACATGAAGCCACAGACACACAGATTGTCAGAAATATTTTTAGACATAGTGAAAGGGTTGGAAGAGATTCAATGAAGTCCCATTCTGCTATGAAGGTCAAAACTTGTAAAGCCGACCAATCTTTGACTTCTTCTAGGTTGATCTTGGCTGCTTTGAGATGTCTCCTCAGTCTGGGTATTTCCATTAACAGCTCACTCTCAGATATTTCGTCATAAAAAGTGGTCAGTTTTGGAATGGACACCTTTAATGTTTCTTCAGTTTCATATATGAGACTCTTTGCTTGAACAGCCTCAAACATGGCTGCAACTTCCATGATGGCTCTTAATCTGATCTGGAGTTCAGAATGGAAGCGATCAATGCACTCAAGCATTGCCCTCTTGTTCTCGTCTTGTAGACTTATGCCTCCAGCATCACGTGCCTGTTCCCCTGCCATCCTCTTCTTAAACCTGGCTCTTCTCTCTACGGCAATTCCATATTCTTTAGATTTTAAATGTGCCTGCTTAATTGCATGTTCCACTAGGTGACTGCGCTCTTCAAACAGAAAAAGTCTTAGTGTACTCCTGGAGAGTGGAGAGGAGGAGGGCTGGGCACTGTGGGCAGCGACCGTCACACACAGCAGCCACGCCGCCCGAGCGGAGAAAGTTGTGTGTGTGCTGCAGTGACGTGTCGTCACATCATCACAGTGCAGTGTGATGATGTGACAGGCTGAGTCGCTCGCTGGCTCTGTAGGGTAAGGAGGAGGATTGGAATTTAGGAATAGGAAGAATAAGGAGCCGGAGGACACACACCAGGCACGGCCGCGGCGCTGGAGGTGTTGTTCCAGGCTTCCAGCCCAGCGGGGTGAAATTAATCAATGAATGGGTCAGCTGTAAAAAAAAAAAAAATAATAAAAAAAAAAAAAAAAAAAAAAAAGGGAGGGTGTCACCCCTCTAGCGGGTGTCACCCGGGGGCGGACCGCACCCCCCGCACCCCCCTAGCAACGCCTCTGGCGCCACTTTACATGTATATCATACACACCCCCCAGGTACGAAATTTAAAGGAATATTTCACTTTTATTTTTTCATTTTAAGCATTATTAAAATCACTGCTCCCGAAAAAACGGCCGTTTTTAAAACTTATTTTTGCATTGATACATGTCCCCTGGGGCAGGACCCCGGTCCCCAAACACTTTTTAGGACAATAACTTGCATATAAGCCTTTATAATTAGCACTTTAGATTTCGAACGTTCGAGTCCATTGTATTTAATAGGGTTCTAAAGTTTGCACAAACATTTTGTCTGTTCGCAGGTTCTGGTGCGAACCGAACAGGGGGGTGTTCGGCTCATCCCTGGTGAGCAGGAGTCTGACCCCCTCTGAGAAGAACTACCCCACTCATAAGTTGGAGTTTCTAGCCCTCAAGTGGGCTGTAGTTGACAAACTCAAAGACTATCTGTATGGGGCTGAATTCACAGTGAAAACTGACAACAACCCTCTTACTTATCTTTTCACCACAGCAAAGCTGGATGCCACAGGACATAGATGGCTGGCGGCACTGTCTGCTTTCAATTTCAGTCTGAAATACAGGCCTGGGGCTGGGAATCGAGATGCAGACCCCCTGTCAAGAAGGTCTCATGCCCCTACCAGCAGTACGGAAGACTGGACTCAAGTGGCACCCGACGGGGTGCGGCCCTCTGTCAGGGGGCTGGACTCCAGGCCAGTGGTGGTGCAAGAGCGGAAGAAATAGGGGTCACCGTGGTAGGGGTCCCCAAGCAATACTGTGGGGTAACCCAGCTAGAGGAAGATGACTTGCCAAAACTGTCTAAGAAGGAGTTGAGATGTGACCAATTGGAAGACCCTATGCGGAAATTGGTCCTGGAGGCCCTGGAGAGTCAGGATCCAGATAGACTCTTGCATCACCCTTCAAAGGAAGCTCGCTTGTTGAGGAAGGAGTGGGACAGGCTGCAGGTGCATCAGGGAGTGGTCTACCGAAAGGGGCCCCTCTGAGGACCTAGAAGACAAATGGCAACTGTTTCTACCCGAGAAACATCAAGAGACCGTCTTGGTCACCCTGCATGATAACCAAGGGCACTTGGGAGCTGAGAGGACCTTTCAACTAGTTAGGAGCCGGTTCTATTGGCCCTGCATGAGGGCCGAAGTCGAGGAATACTGCCACTCATGTGCATGCTGCATCCAGAGGAAGACTTTACCCCACCAAGCTGCCCCAATGGGCCATCTACAAAGTCAGGGCCCACTGGATTTGGTATGCATTGATTTTCTCTGCCTCAAACCCGACTTGAGTGGACTAGGAAATGTTCTGGTGATAACCGACCATTTCACCCGGTATGCCCAGGCCTTTCCAACTAAAGACCAGAAGGCTTCTACTGTAGCCAAAGTACTCATGGAGAAATACTTTGTACATTACGGGCTACCACAGCGGCTCCACTCGGATCAAGGAAGGGACTTTGAAAGTCGGCTGATCCGGAAGCTCCTGGATTCTTTGGGAATCAAGAAGACCGGAACCACTCCCTATCATCCACAGGGGGATGCTCAGCCGGAGAGGTTCAACCAAGCCTTGCTCAACATGCTGGGGACTTTAAGTAGTGAGAAGAAGCAGCACTGGAGCAAACACATAGCAGCAATCGTGCATGCTTATAACAGTACCACAAGTGATGCAACGGGGTACTCGCCCTATCGACTCATGTTCAGGAGAGAAGCAAGACTACCCGTAGACCTGGCCTTTGGCACCTCTATAGACCATTTCTCAGTCACTTCCCACAAAGGTTATGTAGACAGGCTTAGACACAGTTTAAAGTTGGCCTATGAGCAGGCCCAAGCAGCCTCAGATCAAAGGGGAGCCCGCAACAAGAAAAACTTTGACCTGAAAGTCCGGATTCAAGATCTACAACCTGGGGACAGAATACTGCTCCAGAATCTGGGGAATCTGGGGATCCCTGGAAAACACAAGCTTGCAGATCGGTGGAGCCCTGAACCCTATGCTATTTGCAAGACGCTGCCGGGCCTACCTGTCTACAAGCTAAAGCCGGAAGGAAAGGTGGGTCCATTAAAGACTTGGCATCGGAATCACTTACTTCCACTTGCCGAAGCAGTTCGGATACCCCCTGCGAGGGATTCCCCTGAGCCAACTTCCATCTTGGATACTCCCAAGCCAAACACTCGCTCCCAAACCCCTCGAGCTGAGGAAACAGATGTCTCTGAACTAAGTGATGAAGAGGGAGAGGAACTTGAATGGCTATGGCCTTCCCAGGCCCCAGAAACTTCTGCTATAGATCTTCCACCTACTGAAGACACCATAGACAGTACACTGAATGCAGAAGCTACTGAGTTCATCCCGTCCAGTCCCTTACCAGATTCTTGGGAAGATGCCTGTGACTCACTCTCAGAGGAGGATCCAAGAGACTCCATGTATCTCCCTTCTCCTGAGTCAAGTGCTCCAGAACCAGTGGAAACCCCCAAGTCTGTTCCAAGAGAGGAACCTGCAGTATCTGAACCAGACATTCCAAGAGAACAAAGAATGAGAAGGACCATAAGGCCTCCCCGAAGATTGACTTACCCACAAATGGGGGAGAGCTCAGAAGACACTGTGGTCACTGCCAGGAGGAGTGTGGAAAACCCTGATCCCTCCACTGTTCATTTAGTGGAGGGAAACCCCAACTCACTCTCTGGCACAGTTAGACAGGTCGCTTATGACAGTGTGACCTGTGGGCAAGGAAGTTCACCCTCTCGTTTTTGGTGGGAACTTCCTCTGCCGACATCATACACCGCTTTATCAAATGTTGTGCGTAGTGTTTGTTAATAGTTATCTTTGGCGACCAAAGAGTTTAAGTGGGGGGAGTGTGTAGCAGGGTCTCCTTTAAGGCCCTATGAACTACGTTACCCAGAACCCCGCTTGGCACCCAGGGTGCATTTGGCCACCGCAAAGACTCATGGGTGAGGCTATAAAAGGAAAGGGCGAGGCTAAGCTCGGCCTCTTTGGACACCGCGCTGCAATCAAGGGGACTCCCTGTGCGGATCTGTTGCAGTTTAGTTTACATCCTAATATACCTATGGTCAAACCTAATCATAGCAATATAGAGTCCTCAGTGGAATAACTGAATTGCATTATGACAATGTTCAGACACACAGCATGGTATGCCATAGAGAGACGCACTCTGGGGTAATTGAAGGTATTTTAAAGTGGACACAAAGCTAAAGGAAGATATTCTGGATAAACCCTCTGCACACTGAAAAAAAAACAGGGATTTTTAGTTCACACATATTGCATTATATGTGTAGCAGGGTCTCCTTTAAGGCTCTATGGACTACGTTACCCAGAACCCCGCTTGGCACCCAGGGTGCATTTGGCCACCGCAGAGACTCATGGGTGGGGCTATAAAAGGAAAGGGTGAGGCTAAGCTCGGCCTCTTTGGACACCGCACTGCAATCAAGGGGACTCCCTGTGCGGATCTGTTGCAGTGCAAGGCCCGAGGCCTGGGCCTTGCATACCTCCCAAAGAGCCTTCCACCCCACTGCTGAGCCTGGATGACACCTGACTTCTTTGAGTTGCTGACATCAGTTGGACCAGAGACCTGATCGTTGCAGGCACTGTGTGTGGAAACACAGTGGTGGAAGTCCCGGACTGGGATCGCGTCCGGAGGGGTGAGCGAGCATCTGCTCACTTATTTAGCTTGTACTTTGATTAGGCCTAGTGACTGCCTTGGCCCATCATGCTGTAGTTATTATCCCGCCAGAGACTAGTGGCTGAACTGAGTTGTGTAGTCTCCGGTGAAGTGGTCCTCTTTTAGTACCCGTTTATGAATTACAAATACTGTTCCTGAATGTGCACCACCGTTCATCTGCATGCGAAGAGTTGTTTTCACAGAGACTGAGCTTTATCTGAGTCAGGCCTGACCAGGGGTTTAAAACGTTGTTGTTGCGCCACATTGCGCATAGAGAAGATAGCTGCACGTGGCGTGTGATCACTCTGCACTATCACTATTAGTAGGTTTATTGCTGCAGGGCTCTGCATGTATGCTATGTGTTATGTTTAAACTATACCTTTATACCTAAGTAAATCAGATATAGTTTACCAATCCTGACTCAGTGTTTATCATTGCATATTAACTGCCTATCCTGCTGTAAGATTGTGCATAACCAGGTATAGAATTATATGAAGGAAACATTCCCTAGACTAACTGTGCCATAGAGGGTTGAGTAGATTGCCGGGGGTTGGCGGTGCTGTATACAGGGCCCGAACTAACTGAAAACCATTGGCTCTCTTAACTGGGGGTAGCGCTACATATGTTTAAGCTGGCCAACTGTGTAAAAGTAATCCCTCTATGGCCAGTCCTACTCTGCTCTGCAATTGCATGCTACTGTGGACACAATGCCAGCATGGGGCAAACAGACACAGACACCTGAGCAGAGGTACTGTATATCTTGTTTCTGTTACAAGGCTAAGTTCTCTAAGCATTTCAAAAGTGTAGACCATGCTGTAGGTCATTCATTATTGGAGGCTGGTGTAGGTATGAGTATGCTGATTAATATCTTATGAATGGATCTTCAAGTGCAACACCAGGAATTGGAGGCAGGTGTATCGATGAGTATGTTGACTGATATCTTACAAATGGATCTTAAAGTGCCACACCAAGAATTATTTATGCAGGTACTGTATATGGGAGGTTTATAAACATTAGTGTGAACATGAAACTTGAAATGAGATATATAAATTCATTACAACTATGAATATGTATAAAGGGTATAAGACATATCTAGAATCTGCATATAAATATATATATATATATATATATATATGAAGTGATACCTTCAACTAAGAAGGCCGCAGATTTAGTTTGGGCCCTGAAGACAGCTCCGCCAACCCCCGGCAATGTACTCGACCCCCTACTGGCACAGTTAGTTATGGCAGCAATATATTTCTTATACTGTATGAGTAAACTCAGACACCAAGGCAATAATGAAAGGGGGTATCTAATTTACTTTAAGCTTATGGTAAAAAGGGTTAACAGTGGTAACAGTTTACAGATAATAAGTTGCAGAGCCCTGCAGCAATAAACATACTATGCATTGAATGAACAGTAAAGATGCGCCGCATGGGCGACCGTTAACTAGGCGCCCTGTGGCGCAGTAACTAAATGAACTAACTAGCTGGCCAGGCCTGGCTCAGATATCTAAGATTCAGTCTATAGGGGATGATGGTTTCTTCACTGGCAATTCTTTAAAGGTGGTGCACATAACAGAATAACATTTGTAATCCAGTGGGAAGATTGTAATGGAATAAACACTTTACTGAAGAACCTCTGAGTTCAGCTCTGATATGGATATCCAGCGAGAGTATCAGATATAAACTTGTGGGCCACGGCAGTCTATAGGCACATCAGCAACAAACAGTATATGGTCTGAGCATACGCTCGCTCACCCCTCCGGACGCGATCCCAGTCCGAGAACTTCCACCGACTGTGTCCTCACACACAGTGTCTCCAGCGATCGGGTCCCCAATCCAACCAAGGCTGTAGATGAGCGAAGTCAGATGCCAGCCAGCTCGCAGTGGGGTGGAAGGCTCTTTGGTGCTGCGCAAGGCCTCAGGCTTCAGGCCTTGCACTCCGGCACATCCGCACAGGAGGATCAGTCACTGAAGTCTCGTGTCCCAAAGAGGCCGAGCCCAGCCTCGCCTCCTCCTTTTATAACCCCTCCCATGAGTCTCTGGGGTGGAAACATGCCGAAAGGGATTCTGGGCAAGGTTGTCCCGGGAGTCTTAAAGGGGACCCCGCTACATATATATATATATATATATACATGGTTCAAAAGGTATAATTGATAGAATAATTCATATGTAAAAAAAAATACCAATATACTATGATAAACATTTTAAAAACCGTGTAATGTAATGTAAAATATCAATATAAATGCTGGAGCCTAATATAATTCACTATTCACTAATATAATTCACTATAGTAAAAAAAAAAAAGAAGCAATATAATGAGAAAGAGAGAGGGAATGACAGAGAGAAAAAGGGTGGGTGGGTTAAAATAACTATTGTGTAGTGCTCACAGTGATTGTTTAGAATATTTTACAGAGTCATAAAAGAATAATGGCTTGAGAGACATAAGGATTAATAAATTAAAGACATACACAAAGACAAATAATACATTGGAGCATCAGTTATGTTTTCATACAGTATCAAATGAATGTACTGCCCAGAGTATTGTGAAAGGGGGGAAGAAGGACAGAGAAAGGAAAAAAAAAGGGGGGGGGTTAAAGCTAAGATTGAGTTCTCTAAATTAGGGCTGTGGAAATTAACTATTAATTCCTTGATTAATCGAATAAATGTTTTTGATCAATCAAAATTCTTTTGATCGATACCTACTTCTCCGCCGGCTTCCGGGTCTTTAGGGAGTTCGGTCGGAGATCCAGCTATGTCACGGACACCGGCGGGGCTTGCCCTGTCCATCTGAAGGGCTCCTTTGCTGTGCCTTCATATCTGCATGCCGGCAGGGACCTTACTATCTGCCACACGCAAGGGCTGTTACACTTCCCTCTATCACTTCCCTCTATCAACCTGGGATTCTACAGCCATCCACTGGGAGTTGTGATAGTTCCCTTCACGGGACATCTACATGCCGACGGACTGATGTTAACCCCTCCTCATCCTGATTCAGCAGTGGTATCGTTGTACACGTTTTTATACCAGTATCATACTTAGCTACATGTTTTTATGACTGCTTTTGCTACCGTTTGGTATTCCTCGCACCATTTTTACAGTTTATGTAGCTACATCGATTTTATCTCCAGTGCAATATTTATTTTGTTACCTACTTGAAGACTATAAAAGTTTTAATGCTATTCCCATCGAGCGCTGCCTTTGTGTGTTTTTTGTATCCTGCTATCCATTTTTCCAGTGGTTGGTAGCTGCACTGTGAATCAGACTGCAAGGAGATCAGCTAAAAGTAGTTGGATCTGTATGTGCGTTATAATTAATAGAAATTAGTCGATTAATCGATTAAAAAAAACATTGATTAATCGAACACAAAATTTTTAATCAGTAACAGCCCTACTCTAAATATATGTTTTATGCCTGTGCAGAATATTATTATTGCGGGATTAGGTAAAAGGTGTGGAAGATGCCCAATAGGACATGGGAGGCAGCTAAAAGGGACAATAGACATTGACTGTTCCATCTGAATATATACAGTACATAAGAGTGAAAAATCATCAGTACCAAACCAATAATCCAAAGTAGTGCAAGCAAATAACAAAAACAATAAATAAATTAACATAGAAAAAAACAGACAAATAAATCCATAGTCCATAACCTAATGACAGGTTCAATATTGAACCTGTCATTAGACACACGCATGCTTCCACTGCATTAGCAATATTGAAGCAACACGACTCAGAAGTAACATGCAGCTAGCAATATAGAGTGTCATGTTTTATTGATATACAGTACATGCCATTAATATCTTTTATGGTTATTTTTGCACTAAGGATTTGTGTGCGAGCACTGCAGAAATTGTTAACTATGGGTTAGGTCCATTAAAGTGCATGTCATATTGTGGACTTAACTCATTTATTTACAACTGATGCCGCGTACACACGGCCGTTTTTCTCGTCGAGAAAAACTAAATTTTTTCCTTTCGACGAGAAAAACAATCGTCTGTGGGCAGTTTGCCGTTTTTTTCGACGAGAAAAACGGCATTAAAAACGACGAGAAAAATTAGAACATGTTCTAATTTTTCTCGTAATTTTTTTCGACATGTTTCCCGCGGCAGTTTTCCCATAGGGAAACACTGCCGCGGAGCCCACAGACGGTTGTTTTTCTCGTCAAGAGAAAAAATGACGTGAAAAACGACTGTGTGTGGGGAACAAGCCGTTCCCTCGTTTTTAATGTCATTATTCACTGCGGTTTTTTAACCGCCGTGAATAATGATCGTGTGTACGTGGCATGACAGTTTTTTGGGGGGTTTTCAGATACAAGGGTAATTAGCTAAAAAGGAGTAGGGGAGGATTATAGGGTGATAAAGAATTGAACCTAAGTATCAAATAAAGGTATATGAAATAGGCCAGAATTAAGCAATGGTTGACTTTTCTGTCATGAGTAGTGTTGAGCGAACCCGAACTGTAAAGTTCGGGTCCGTACTGAACTTTAGCTTTTTCCCGAACCCGAACCCGAACCCGGACTTTGCGCAAAAGTCCGGGTTCGGCAATCTAATTACGCATTTAGAAATGCTTCAGGGGCCAGCCAATCACCTTTTGATTAGCTGGTGTGCCCTTAGAGGCCATCATAGCCATACCTACTAATTTCATGGCTGTGATTGGTCAGTGCAACATGTGACCCAGCTTCTATATAAGCTAGAGGCACACAGCACACACGTCACTCTGCTTCAGAATAGATAGGGAGAGGATCTTGGCTGCTGCTGTTGCTAATAGGGAGAGATTGTAAAATACATGAGGTAGTCCTGATTCTGCAATCTGAGGGAAAAGATAGAGAGATAGTGTAGTGTAGGGCCAGGTTCCTGTTGGTGCTTTCAGGGAGAGAGAATATTATATAGGAGTCCAGATTCAGAGATTAAAATCAGCGATCTGCATAGGTTTACCTGTTTGTGTTGCAGTGCAGTATTTTTACACTGCCATGAGCCCAGTGTCAGAGAAAATCTAACTTTTAGGGGGAAAAAAAAGGCACTTTATTGTGCTCTTTTCCAAAAGACCCATAGGGCAAAAAAAAAAAAAAAGACCCGTTTAGGGCAAAAAAAATAAAAAAATTTGCACTTTAATGTACGCTTGCAAAAAGAGCCATTCAGGGGCACAAAAAATAGTTTGCAGTGTGTTATACATATTTGGAGGTGTGTGAAATAAACAATTTCTAAATAGTTTTCTTCTACTGTGCTATACTAAAAAAACAACATTTTTTTTTGAATAGCATTTTCTGCAGTTCTGTAACTGTGCGATTCAGCGGTTACGTACTGTGGGTGTGTTCTGCTCTTCCAAAAAACGCTGTTTAGGGGCACAAAAAATAGTTTGCAGTGTGTTATACATATTTGGAGGTGTGTGAAATAAATAATTTCTAAATAGTTTTCTTCTACTGTGCTATACTAAAAAAACAAATTTTTTTTTTAATAGCATTTTCTGCAGTTCTGTAGCTGTGCGATTCAGCGGTTACGTACTGTGGGTGTGTTCTGCTCTTCCAAAAAACGCCGTTTAGGGGCACAAAAAATAGTTTGCAGTGTGTTATACATATTTGGAGGTGTGTGAAATAAACAATTTCTAAATAGTTTTTTTTCTACTGTGCTATACTAAAAAAACAACATTTTTTTAATAGCATTTTCTGCAGTTCTGTAGCTGTGAGATTCAGCGGTTACGTACTGTGGGTGTGTTCTGCTCTTCCAAAAAACGCCATTTAGGGGCACAAAAAATAGTTTGCAGGGTGTTATACATATTTGGAGGTGTGTGAAATAAACAATTTCTATATAGTTTTCTTCTACTGTGCTATACTAAAAAAAAAAACTTTTTTTTTGAATAGCATTTTCTGCAGTTCTGTAGCTGTGCGATTCAGCGGTTACGTACTGTGGGTGTGTTCTGCTCTTCCAAAAAACGCTGTTTAGGGGCACAAAAAATTGTTTGCAGTGTGTTATACATATTTGGAGGTGTGTGAAATAAACAATTTCTATATAGTTTTCTCCTACGGTGCTATACTAATAAAACAACATTTTTTTTTAATAGCACTTTCTGCAGTTCTGTAGCTGTGCGATTCAGCGGTTACGTACTGTGGGTGTGTTCTACTCTTCCAAAAAACGCAGTTTAGGGGCACAAAAAATAGTTTGCAGTGTGTTATACATATTTGGAGGTGTGTGAAATAAACAATTTCTAAATAGTTTTCTTCTACTGTGCTATACTAAAAAAAACAACATTTTTTTTGAATAGCATTTTCTGCAGTTCTGTAGCTGTGCGATTCAGCGCTTACGTACTGTGGGTGTGTTCTGCTCTTCCAAAAAACGCAGTTTAGGGGCACAAAAAATAGTTTGCAGTGTGTTATACATATTTGGAGGTGTGTGAAATAAACAATTTCTAAATAGTTTTCTTCTACTGTGCTATACTAAAAAAACAACATTTTTTTGGAATAGCATTTTCTGCAGTTCTGTAGCTGTGCGATCCAGCGGTTACGTACTGTGGGTGTGTTCTGCTCTTCCAAAAAACGCCGTTTAGGGGCACAAAAATAGTTTGCAGTGTGTTATACATATTTGGAGGTGTGTGAAATAAACAATTTCTATATAGTTTTCTCCTACTGTGCTATACTAAAAAAAAAACATTTTTTTTGAATAGCATTTTCTGCAGTTCTGTAGCTGTGCGATTCAGCGGTTACGTACTGTGGGTGTGTTCTGCTCTTCCAAAAAACGCCGTTTAGGGGCACAAAAAATAGTTTGCAGTGTGTTATACATATTTGGAGGTGTGTGAAATAAACAATTTCTATATAGTTTTCTCCTACTGTGCTATACTAAAAAAACAACATTTTTTTTGAATAGCATTTTCTGCAGTTCTGTAGTTGTGCGATTCAGCGGTTACGTACTGTGGGTGTGTTCTGCTCTTCCAAAAAATGCCGTTTAGGGGCACAAAAAATAGTTTGCAGTGTGTTATACATATTTGGAGGTGTGTGAAATAAACAATTTCTAAATAGTTTTCTTCTACTGTGCTATAATAAAAAAACAACATTTTTTTTTAATAGCATTTTCTGCAGTTCTGTAGCTGTGCGATTCAGCGGTTACGTACTGTGGGTGTGTTCTGCTCTTCCAAAAAACGCCGTTTAGGGGCACAAAAAATAGTTTGCAGTGTGTTATACATATTTGGAGGTGTGTGAAATAAACAATTTCTATATAGTTTTCTCCTACTGTGCTATACTAAAAAAAACACATTTTTTTTGAATAGCATTTTCTGCAGTTCTGTAGCTGTGCGATTCAGCGGTTACGTACTGTGGGTGTGTTCTGTTCTTCCAAAAAACACCGTTTAGGGGCACAAAAAATAGTTTGCAGTGTGTTATACATATTTGGAGGTGTGTGAAATAAACAATTTCTATATAGTTTTCTCCTACTGTGCTATACTAAAAAAACAACATTTTTTTTTAATAGCATTTTCTGCAGTTCTGTAGCTGTGCGATTCAGTGGTTACGTACTGTGGGTGTGTTCTGCTCTTCCAAAAAACGCAGTTTAGGGGCACAAAAAATAGTTTGCAGTGTGTTATACATATTTGGAGGTGTGTGAAATAAACAATTTCTATATAGTTTTCTTCTACTGTGCTATAATAAAAAAACCACATTTTTTTTTAATAGCATTTTCTGCAGTTCTGTAGCTGTGCGATTCAGCGGTTACGTACTGTGGGTGTGTTCTGCTCTTCCAAAAAACGCCGTTTAGGGGCACAAAAAATAGTTTGCAGTGTGTTATACATATTTGGAGGTGTGTGAAATAAACAATTTCTATATAGTTTTCTCCTACTCTGCTATACTAAAAAAACAACATTTTTTTTGAATAGCATTTTCTGCAGTTCTGTAGCTGTGCGATTCAGCAGTTACGTACTGTGGGTGTGTTCTGCTCTTCCAAAAAACGCCGTTTAGGGGCACAAAAAATAGTTTGCAGTGTGTTATACATATTTGGAGGTGTGTGAAATAAACAATTTCTAAATAGTTTTCTTCTACTGTGCTATAATAAAAAAACAACATTTTTTTTGAATAGCATTTTCTGCAGTTCTGTAGCTGTGCGATTCAGCGGTTACGTACTGTGGGTGTGTTCTGCTCTTCCAAAAAATGCCGTTTAGGGGCACAAAAAATAGTTTGCAGTGTGTTATACATATTTGGAGGTGTGTGAAATAAACAATTTCTATATAGTTTTCTTCTACTGTGCTATACTAAAAAAAAAAACATTTGTTTTTGAATAGCATTTTCTGCAGTTCTGTAGCTGTGCGATTCAGCGGTTACGTACTGTGGGTGTGTTCTGCTCTTCCAAAAACCGCCGTTTAGGGGCACAAAAAATAGTTTGCAGTGTGTTATACATATTTGGAGGTGTGTGAAATAAACAATTTCTATATAGTTTTCTCCTACTGTGCTATACTAAAAAAACAACATTTTTTTTGAATAGCATTTTCTGCAGTTCTGTAGCTGTGCGATTCAGCGGTTACGTACTGTGGGTGTGTTCTGCGCTTCCAAAAACACCGTTTAGGGGCACAAAAAATAGTTTGCAGTGTGTTATACATATTTGGAGGTGTGTGAAATAAACCATTTCTAAATAGTTTTCTTCTACTGTGCTATAATAAAAAAACAACATTTTTTTGAATAGCATTTTCTGCAGTTCTGTAGCTGTGCGATTCAGCGGTTACGTACTGTGGGTGTGTTCTGCTCTTCCAAAAAACGCCGTTTAGGGGCACAAAAAATAGTTTGCAGTGTGTTATACATATTTGGAGGTGTGTGAAATAAACAATTTCTATATAGTTTTCTTCTACTGTGCTATACTAAAAAAAACATTTTTTTTGAATAGCATTTTCTGCAGTTCTGTAGCTGTGCGATTCAGCGGTTACGTACTGTGGGTGTGTTCTGCTCTTCCAAAAAACGCCGTTTAGGGGCACAAAAAATAGTTTGCAGTGTGTTATACATATTTGGAGGTGTGTGAAATAAACTATTTCTAAATAGTTTTCTTCTACTGTGCTATACTAAAAAAAAAACATTTTTTTTGAATAGCATTTTCTGCAGTTCTGTAGCTGTGCGATTCAGCGGTTACGTACTGTGGGTGTGTACTGCTCTTCCAAAAAATGCAGTTTAGGGGCACAAAAAATTGTTTGCAGTGTGTTATACATATTTGGAGGTGTGTGAAATAAACAATTTCTATATAGTTTTCTCCTACTGTGCTATACTAAAAAAACAAAATTTTTTTTGAATAGCATTTTCTGCAGTTCTGTAGCTGTGCGATTCAGCGGTTACGTACTGTGGGTGTGTTCTGCTCTTCCAAAAAACGCCGTTTAGGGGCACAAAAAATAGTTTGCAGTGTGTTATACATATTTGGAGGTGTGTGAAATAAACAATTTCTAAATAGTTTTCTTCTACTGTGCTATACTAAAAAAACAACATTTTTTTTTAATAGCATTTTCTGCAGTTCTGTAGCTGTGCGATTCAGCGGTTACGTACTGTGGGTGTGTTCTGCTCTTCCAAAAAACACCGTTTAGGGGCACAAAAAATAGTTTGCAGTGTGTTATACATATTTGGAGGTGTGTGAAATAAACAATTTCTAAATAGTTTTCTTCTACTGTGCTATACTAAAAAAACAACATTTTTTTTAATAGCATTTTCTGCAGTTCTGTAGCTGTGCGATTCAGCGGTTACGTACTGTGGGTGTGTTCTGCTCTTCCAAAAAACGCCATTAAGGGGCACAAAAAATAGTTTGCAGTGTGTTATACATATTTGGAGGTGTGTGAAATAAACAATTTCTAAATAATTTTCTTCTACTGTGATATACCAAAAAAACAACATTTTTTTTGAATAGCATTTTCTGCAGTTCTGTAGCTGTGCGATTCAGCGGTTACGTACTGTGGGTGTGTTCTGGTCTTCCAAAAAACGCCGTTTACGGGCACAAAAAATAGTTTGCAGTGTGTTATACATATTTGGAGGTGTGTGAAATAAACAATTTCTAAATAGTTTTCTTCTACTGTGCTATACTAAAAAAAAAACATTTTTTTTAATAGCATTTTCTGCAGTTCTGTAGCTGTGCGATTCAGCGGTTACGTACTGTGGGTGTGTTCTGCTCTTCCAAAAAACGCCATTTAGGGGCACAAAAAATAGTTTGCAGTGTGTTATACATATTTGGAGGTGTGTGAAATAAACAATTTCTATATAGTTTTCTCCTACTGTGCTATACTAAAAAAACAACATTTTTTTTGAATAGCATTTTCTGCAGTTCTGTAGCTGTGCGATTCAGCGGTTACGTACTGTGGGTGTGCTCTGCTCTTCCAAAAAACGCCGTTTAGGGGCACAAAAAATAGTTTGCAGTGTGTTATACATATTTGGAGGTGTGTGAAATAAACAATTTCTAAATAGTTTTCTTCTACTGTGCTATACTAAAAAAACAACATTTTTTTTGAATAGCATTTTCTGCAGTTCTGTAGCTGTGCGATTCAGCGGTTACGTACTGTGGGTGTGTTCTGCTCTTCCAAAAAACGCCGTTTAGGGGCACAAAAAATAGTTTGCAGTGTGTTATACATATTTGGAGGTGTGTGAAATAAACAATTTCTAAATAGTTTTCTTCTACTGTGCTATACTAAAAAAACAACATTTTTTTTTAATAGCATTTTCTGCAGTTCTGTAGCTGTGCGATTCAGCGGTTACGTACTGTGGGTGTGTTCTGCTCTTCCAAAAAATGCAGTTTAGGGGCACAAAAAATAGTTTGCAGTGTGTTATACATATTTGGAGGTGTGTGAAATAAACAATTTCTATATAGTTTTCTTCTACTGTGCTATACTAAAAAAAAAAAAACATTTTTTTTGAATAGCATTTTCTGCAGTTCTGTAGCTGTGCGATTCAGCGGTTACGTACTGTGGGTGTGTTCTGCTCTTCCAAAAAACACCGTTTAGGGGCACAAAAAATAGTTTGCAGTGTGTTATACATATTTGGAGGTGTGTGAAATAAACAATTTCTATATAGTTTTCTCCTACTCTGCTATACTAAAAAAAAACATTTTTTTTGAATAGCATTTTCTGCAGTTCTGTATCTGTGCGATTCAGCGGTTACGTACTGTGGGTGTGTTCTGCTCTTCCAAAAAACGCAGTTTAGGGGCACAAAAAATAGTTTGCAGTGTGTTATACATATTTGGAGGTGTGTGAAATAAACCATTTCTAAATAGTTTTCTTCTACTGTGCTATAATAAAAAAACAACATTTTGTTTTAATAGCATTTTCTGCAGTTCTGTAGCTGTGCGATTCAGCGGTTACGTACTGTGGGTGTGTTCTGGTCTTCCAAAAAACGCCGTTTAGGGGCACAAAAAATAGTTTGCAGTGTGTTATACATATTTGGAGGTGTGTGAAATAAACAATTTCTATATAGTTTTCTTCTACTGTGCTATACTAAAAAAAAACATTTTTTTTGAATAGCATTTTCTGCAGTTCTGTAGCTGTGCGATTCAGCGGTTACGTACTGTGGGTGTGTTCTGCTCTTCCAAAAACACCGTTTAGGGGCACAAAAAATAGTTTGCAGTGTGTTATACATATTTGGAGGTGTGTGAAATAAACCATTTCTAAATAGTTTTCTTCTACTGTGCTATAATAAAAAAACAACATTTTTTTTTGAATAGCATTTTCTGCAGTTCTGTAGCTGTGCGATTCAGCGGTTACGTACTGTGGGTGTGTTCTGCTCTTCCAAAAAACACCGTTTAGGGGCACAAAAAATAGTTTGCAGTGTGTTATACATATTTGGAGGTGTGTGAAATAAACAATTTCTATATAGTTTTCTTCTACTGTGCTATACTAAAAAAAACATTTTTTTTGAATAGCATTTTCTGCAGTTCTGTAGCTGTGCGATTCAGCGGTTACGTACTGTGGGTGTGTTCTGCTCTTCCAAAAAACGCCGTTTAGGCGCACAAAAAATAGTTTGCAGTGTGTTATACATATTTGGAGGTGTGTGAAATAAACAATTTCTATATAGTTTTCTCCTACTGT
Organism: Rana muscosa; assembly: GCA_029206835.1. NCBI lineage: Eukaryota > Metazoa > Chordata > Amphibia > Anura > Ranidae > Rana > Rana muscosa. Next base: position 519,520,893 of record CM055122.1, on the reverse strand, counting down.
GCTATACTAAAAAAACAACATTTTTTTTGAATAGCATTTTCTGCAGTTCTGTAGCTGTGCGATTCAGCGGTTACGTACTGTGGGTGTGTTCTGCTCTTCCAAAAAATGCAGTTTAGGGGCACAAAAAATAGTTTGCAGTGTGTTATACATATTTGGAGGTGTGTGAAATAAACAATTTCTATATAGTTTTCTCCTACTGTGCTATACTAAAAAAAACATTTTTTTTGAATAGCATTTTCTGCAGTTCTGTAGCTGTGCGATTCAGCGGTTACGTACTGTGGGTGTGTTCTGCTCTTCCAAAAAACGCCGTTTAGGGGCACAAAAAATAGTTTGCAGTGTGTTATACATATTTGGAGGTGTGTGAAATAAACAATTTCTATATAGTTTTCTCCTACTGTGCTATACTAAAAAAACAACATTTTTTTTGAATAGCATTTTCTGCAGTTCTGTAGCTGTGCGATTCAGCGGTTACGTACTGTGGGTGTGTTCTGCTCTTCCAAAAAATGCCGTTTAGGGGCACAAAAAATAGTTTGCAGTGTGTTATACATATTTGGAGGTGTGTGAAATAAACAATTTCTAAATAGTTTTCTTCTACTGTGCTATACTAAAAAAACAACATTTTTTTTTAATAGCATTTTCTGCAGTTCTGTAGCTGTGCGATTCAGCGGTTACGTACTGTGGGTGTGTTCTGCTCTTCCAAAAAACACCGTTTAGGGGCACAAAAAATAGTTTGCAGTGTGTTATACATATTTGGAGGTGTGTGAAATAAACAATTTCTAAATAGTTTTCTCCTACTGTGCTATACTAAAAAAACAACATTTTTTTTAATAGCATTTTCTGCAGTTCTGTAGCTGTGCGATTCAGCGGTTACGTACTGTGGGTGTGTTCTGCTCTTCCAAAAAACGCCATTAAGGGGCACAAAAAATAGTTTGCAGTGTGTTATACATATTTGGAGGTGTGTGAAATAAACAATTTCTAAATAATTTTCTTCTACTGTGATATACTAAAAAAACAACATTTTTTTTTAATAGCATTTTCTGCAGTTCTGTAGCTGTGCGATTCAGCGGTTACGTACTGTGGGTGTGTTCTGCTCTTCCAAAAAACGCCATTTAGGGGCACAAAAAATAGTTTGCAGTGTGTTATACATATTTGGAGGTGTGTGAAATAAACAATTTCTAAATAGTTTTCTTCTACTCTGCTATACTAAAAAAAACCATTTTTTTTTAATAGCATTTTCTGCAGTTCTGTAGCTGTGCGATTCAGCGGTTACGTACTGTGGGTGTGTTCTGCTCTTCCAAAAAACGCCATTTAGGGGCACAAAAAATAGTTTGCAGTGTGTTATACATATTTGGAGGTGTGTGAAATAAACAATTTCTACATAGTTTTCTCCTACTGTGCTATACTAAAAAAATAACATTTTTTTTGAATAGCATTTTCTGCAGTTCTGTAGCTGTGCGATTCAGCGGTTACGTACTGTGGGTGTGCTCTGCTCTTCCAAAAAACGCCGTTTAGGGGCACAAAAAATAGTTTGCAGTGTGTTATACATATTTGGAGGTGTGTGAAATAAACAATTTCTATATAGTTTTCTCCTACTGTGCTATACTAAAAAAACAACATTTTTTTTTAATAGCATTTTCTGCAGTTCTGTAGCTGTGCGATTCAGCGGTTACGTACTGTGGGTGTGTTCTGCTCTTCCAAAAAATGCAGTTTAGGGGCACAAAAAATAGTTTGCAGTGTGTTATACATATTTGGAGGTGTGTGAAATAAACAATTTCTATATAGTTTTCTTCTACTGTGCTATACTAAAAAAAAAAAAACATTTTTTTTGAATAGCATTTTCTGCAGTTCTGTAGCTGTGCGATTCAGCGGTTACGTACTGTGGGTGTGTTCTGCTCTTCCAAAAAACACCGTTTAGGGGCACAAAAAATAGTTTGCAGTGTGTTATACATATTTGGAGGTGTGTGAAATAAACAATTTCTATATAGTTTTCTCCTACTCTGCTATACTAAAAAAAAACATTTTTTTTGAATAGCATTTTCTGCAGTTCTGTATCTGTGCGATTCAGCGGTTACGTACTGTGGGTGTGTTCTGCTCTTCCAAAAAACGCAGTTTAGGGGCACAAAAAATAGTTTGCAGTGTGTTATACATATTTGGAGGTGTGTGAAATAAACCATTTCTAAATAGTTTTCTTCTACTGTGCTATAATAAAAAAACAACATTTTTTTTTAATAGCATTTTCTGCAGTTCTGTAGCTGTGCGATTCAGCGGTTACGTACTGTGGGTGTGTTCTGGTCTTCCAAAAAACGCCGTTTAGGGGCACAAAAAATAGTTTGCAGTGTGTTATACATATTTGGAGGTGTGTGAAATAAACAATTTCTATATAGTTTTCTTCTACTGTGCTATACTAAAAAAAAACATTTTTTTTGAATAGCATTTTCTGCAGTTCTGTAGCTGTGCGATTCAGCGGTTACGTACTGTGGGTGTGTTCTGCTCTTCCAAAAACACCGTTTAGGGGCACAAAAAATAGTTTGCAGTGTGTTATACATATTTGGAGGTGTGTGAAATAAACCATTTCTAAATAGTTTTCTTCTACTGTGCTATAATAAAAAAACAACATTTTTTTTTGAATAGCATTTTCTGCAGTTCTGTAGCTGTGCGATTCAGCGGTTACGTACTGTGGGTGTGTTCTGCTCTTCCAAAAAACGCTGTTTAGGGGCACAAAAAATAGTTTGCAGTGTGTTATACATATTTGGAGGTGTGTGAAATAAACAATTTCTATATAGTTTTCTTCTACTGTGCTATACTAAAAAAAACATTTTTTTTGAATAGCATTTTCTGCAGTTCTGTAGCTGTGCGATTCAGCGGTTACGTACTGTGGGTGTGTTCTGCTCTTCCAAAAAACGCCGTTTAGGCGCACAAAAAATAGTTTGCAGTGTGTTATACATATTTGGAGGTGTGTGAAATAAACAATTTCTATATAGTTTTCTCCTACTGTGCTATACTAAAAAAACAACATTTTTTTTGAATAGCATTTTCTGCAGTTCTGTAGCTGTGCGATTCAGCGGTTACGTACTGTGGGTGTGTTCTGCTCTTCCAAAAAATGCAGTTTAGGGGCACAAAAAATAGTTTGCAGTGTGTTATACATATTTGGAGGTGTGTGAAATAAACAATTTCTATATAGTTTTCTCCTACTGTGCTATACTAAAAAAACAACATTTTTTTTGAATAGCATTTTCTGCAGTTCTGTAGCTGTGCGATTCAGCGGTTACGTACTGTGGGTGTGTTCTGCTCTTCCAAAAAATGCCGTTTAGGGGCACAAAAAATAGTTTGCAGTGTGTTATACATATTTGGAGGTGTGTGAAATAAACAATTTCTAAATAGTTTTCTTCTACTGTGCTATACTAAAAAAACAACATTTTTTTTTAATAGCATTTTCTGCAGTTCTGTAGCTGTGCGATTCAGCGGTTACGTACTGTGGGTGTGTTCTGCTCTTCCAAAAAACACCGTTCAGGGGCACAAAAAATAGTTTGCAGTGTGTTATACATATTTGGAGGTGTGTGAAATAAACAATTTCTAAATAGTTTTCTTCTACTGTGCTGTACTAAAAAAACAACATTTTTTTTAATAGCATTTTCTGCAGTTCTGTAGCTGTGCGATTCAGCGGTTACGTACTGTGGGTGTGTTCTGCTCTTCCAAAAAACGCCATTAAGGGGCACAAAAAATAGTTTGCAGTGTGTTATACATATTTGGAGGTGTGTGAAATAAACAATTTCTAAATAATTTTCTTCTACTGTGATATACTAAAAAAACAACATTTTTTTTTAATAGCATTTTCTGCAGTTCTGTAGCTGTGCGATTCAGCGGTTACGTACTGTGGGTGTGTTCTGCTCTTCCAAAAAACGCCATTTAGGGGCACAAAAAATAGTTTGCAGTGTGTTATACATATTTGGAGGTGTGTGAAATAAACAATTTCTAAATAGTTTTCTTCTACTCTGCTATACTAAAAAAAAACATTTTTTTTTAATAGCATTTTCTGCAGTTCTGTAGCTGTGCGATTCAGCGGTTACGTACTGTGGGTGTGTTCTGCTCTTCCAAAAAACGCCATTTAGGGGCACAAAAAATAGTTTGCAGTGTGTTATACATATTTGGAGGTGTGTGAAATAAACAATTTCTACATAGTTTTCTCCTACTGTGCTATACTAAAAAAATAACATTTTTTTTGAATAGCATTTTCTGCAGTTCTGTAGCTGTGCGATTCAGCGGTTACGTACTGTGGGTGTGCTCTGCTCTTCCAAAAAACGCCGTTTAGGGGCACAAAAAATAGTTTGCAGTGTGTTATACATATTTGGAGGTGTGTGAAATAAACAATTTCTAAATAGTTTTCTTCTACTGTGCTATACTAAAAAAACAACATTTTTTTTGAATAGCATTTTCTGCAGTTCTGTAGCTGTGCGATTCAGCGGTTACGTACTGTGGGTGTGTTCTGCTCTTCCAAAAAACGCCGTTTAGGGGCACAAAAAATAGTTTGCAGTGTGTTATACATATTTGGAGGTGTGTGAAATAAACAATTTCTATATAGTTTTCTTCTACTGTGCTATACTAAAAAAAACCATTTTTTTTGAATAGCATTTTCTGCAGTTCTGTAGCTGTGCGATTCAGCGGTTACGTACTGTGGGTGTGTTCTGCTCTTCCAAAAACGCCGTTTAGGGGCACAAAAAATAGTTTGCAGTGTGTTATACATATTTGGAGGTGTGTGAAATAAACAATTTCTATATAGTTTTCTCCTACTGTGCTATACTAAAAAAAAAACTTTTTTTTTTAATAGCATTTTCTGCAGTTCTGTAGCTGTGCGATTCAGCGGTTACGTACTGTGGGTGTGTTCTGCTCTTCCAAAAACCGCAGTTTAGGGGCACAAAAAATAGTTTGCAGTGTGTTATACATATTTGGAGGTGTGTGAAATAAACAATTTCTATATAGTTTTCTCCTACTGTGCTATACTAAAAAAACAACATTTTTTTTGAATAGCATTTTCTGCAGTTCTGTAGCTGTGCGATTCAGCGGTTACGTACTGTGGGTGTGTTCTGCGCTTCCAAAAACACCGTTTAGGGGCACAAAAAATAGTTTGCAGTGTGTTATACATATTTGGAGGTGTGTGAAATAAACAATTTCTAAATAGTTTTCTTCTACTGTGCTATAATAAAAAAACAACATTTTTTTTGAATAGCATTTTCTGCAGTTCTGTAGCTGTGCGATTCAGCGGTTACGTACTGTGGGTGTGTTCTGCTCTTCCAAAAAACGCCGTTTAGGGGCACAAAAAATAGTTTGCAGTGTGTTATACATATTTGGAGGTGTGTGAAATAAACAATTTCTATATAGTTTTCTTCTACTGTGCTGTACTAAAAAAAACATTTTTTTTGAATAGCATTTTCTGCAGTTCTGTAGCTGTGCGATTCAACGGTTACGTACTGTGGGTGTGTTCTGCTCTTCCAAAAAACACCGTTTAGGGGCACAAAAAATAGTTTGCAGTGTGTTATACATATTTGGAGGTGTGTGAAATAAACAATTTCTAAATAGTTTTCTTCTACTGTGCTGTACTAAAAAAACAACATTTTTTTAATAGCATTTTCTGCAGTTCTGTAGCTGTGCGATTCAGCGGTTACGTACTGTGGGTGTGTTCTGCTCTTCCAAAAAACGCCATTAAGGGGCACAAAAAATAGTTTGCAGTGTGTTATACATATTTGGAGGTGTGTGAAATAAACAATTTCTAAATAATTTTCTTCTACTGTGATATACTAAAAAAACAACATTTTTTTTTAATAGCATTTTCTGCAGTTCTGTAGCTGTGCGATTCAGCGGTTACGTACTGTGGGTGTGTTCTGCTCTTCCAAAAAACGCCATTTAGGGGCACAAAAAATAGTTTGCAGTGTGTTATACATATTTGGAGGTGTGTGAAATAAACAATTTCTAAATAGTTTTCTTCTACTCTGCTATACTAAAAAAAACATTTTTTTTTAATAGCATTTTCTGCAGTTCTGTAGCTGTGCGATTCAGCGGTTACGTACTGTGGGTGTGTTCTGCTCTTCCAAAAAACACCATTTAGGGGCACAAAAAATAGTTTGCAGTGTGTTATACATATTTGGAGGTGTGTGAAATAAACAATTTCTACATAGTTTTCTCCTACTGTGCTATACTAAAAAAATAACATTTTTTTTGAATAGCATTTTCTGCAGTTCTGTAGCTGTGCGATTCAGCGGTTACGTACTGTGGGTGTGCTCTGCTCTTCCAAAAAACGCCGTTTAGGGGCACAAAAAATAGTTTGCAGTGTGTTATACATATTTGGAGGTGTGTGAAATAAACAATTTCTAAATAGTTTTCTTCTACTGTGCTATACTAAAAAAACAACATTTTTTTTGAATAGCATTTTCTGCAGTTCTGTAGCTGTGCGATTCAGCGGTTACGTACTGTGGGTGTGTTCTGCTCTTCCAAAAAACGCCGTTTAGGGGCACAAAAAATAGTTTGCAGTGTGTTATACATATTTGGAGGTGTGTGAAATAAACAATTTCTATATAGTTTTCTTCTACTGTGCTATACTAAAAAAAAACATTTTTTTTGAATAGCATTTTCTGCAGTTCTGTAGCTGTGCGATTCAGCGGTTACGTACTGTGGGTGTGTTCTGCTCTTCCAAAAACGCCGTTTAGGGGCACAAAAAATAGTTTGCAGTGTGTTATACATATTTGGAGGTGTGTGAAATAAACAATTTCTATATAGTTTTCTCCTACTGTGCTATACTAAAAAAAAACCTTTTTTTTTTAATAGCATTTTCTGCAGTTCTGTAGCTGTGCGATTCAGCGGTTACGTACTGTGGGTGTGTTCTGCTCTTCCAAAAACCGCAGTTTAGGGGCACAAAAAATAGTTTGCAGTGTGTTATACATATTTGGAGGTGTGTGAAATAAACAATTTCTATATAGTTTTCTCCTACTGTGCTATACTAAAAAAACAACTTTTTTTTTGAATAGCATTTTCTGCAGTTCTGTAGCTGTGCGATTCAGCGGTTACGTACTGTGGGTGTGTTCTGCGCTTCCAAAAACACCGTTTAGGGGCACAAAAAATAGTTTGCAGTGTGTTATACATATTTGGAGGTGTGTGAAATAAACAATTTCTAAATAGTTTTCTTCTACTGTGCTATAATAAAAAAACAACATTTTTTTTGAATAGCATTTTCTGCAGTTCTGTAGCTGTGCGATTCAGCGGTTACGTACTGTGGGTGTGTTCTGCTCTTCCAAAAAACGCCGTTTAGGGGCACAAAAAATAGTTTGCAGTGTGTTATACATATTTGGAGGTGTGTGAAATAAACAATTTCTATATAGTTTTCTTCTACTGTGCTGTACTAAAAAAAACATTTTTTTTGAATAGCATTTTCTGCAGTTCTGTAGCTGTGCGATTCAACGGTTACGTACTGTGGGTGTGTTCTGCTCTTCCAAAAAACGCCATTTAGGGGCACAAAAAATAGTTTGCAGTGTGTTATACATATTTGGAGGTGTGTGAAATAAACAATTTCTATATAGTTTTCTCCTACTGTGCTATACTAAAAAAACAACATTTTTTTTGAATAGCATTTTCTGCAGTTCTGTAGCTGTGCGATTCAGCGGTTACGTACTGTGGGTGTGTTCTGCTCTTCCAAAAAATGCAGTTTAGGGGCACAAAAAATTGTTTGCAGTGTGTTATACATATTTGGAGGTGTGTGAAATAAACAATTTCTATATAGTTTTCTCCTACTGTGCTATACTAAAAAAACAACATTTTTTTTGAATAGCATTTTCTGCAGTTCTGTAGCTGTGCGATTCAGCGGTTACGTACTGTGGGTGTGTTCTGCTCTTCCAAAAAACGCCGTTTAGGGGCACAAAAAATAGTTTGCAGTGTGTTATACATATTTGGAGGTGTGTGAAATAAACAATTTCTAAATAGTTTTCTTCTACTGTGCTATACTAAAAAAACAACTTTTTTTTTTTAATAGCATTTTCTGCAGTTCTGTAGCTGTGCGATTCAGCGGTTACGTACTGTGGGTGTGTTCTGCTCTTCCAAAAAACACCGTTTAGGGGCACAAAAAATAGTTTGCAGTGTGTTATACATATTTGGAGGTGTGTGAAATAAACAATTTCTAAATAGTTTTCTTCTACTGTGCTATACTAAAAAAACAACATTTTTTTTTAATAGCATTTTCTGCAGTTCTGTAGCTGTGCGATTCAGCGGTTACGTACTGTGGGTGTGTTCTACTTTTCCAAAAAACGCCATTAAGGGGCACAAAAAATAGTTTGCAGTGTGTTATACATATTTGGAGGTGTGTGAAATAAACAATTTCTAAATAATTTTCTTCTACTGTGATATACTAAAAAAACAAAATTTTTTTTGAATAGCATTTTCTGCAGTTCTGTAGCTGTGCGATTCAGCGGTTACGTACTGTGGGTGTGTTCTGCTCTTCCAAAAAACGCCGTTTAGGGGCACAAAAAATAGTTTGCAGTGTGTTATACATATTTGGAGGTGTGTGAAATAAACAATTTCTAAATAGTTTTCTTCTACTGTGCTATACTAAAAAAAAAACATTTTTTTTTAATAGCATTTTCTGCAGTTCTGTAGCTGTGCGATTCAGCGGTTACGTACTGTGGGTGTGTTCTGCTCTTCCAAAAAACGCCATTTAGGGGCACAAAAAATAGTTTGCAGTGTGTTATACATATTTGGAGGTGTGTGAAATAAACAATTTCTATATAGTTTTCTCCTACTGTGCTATACTAAAAAAACAACATTTTTTTTTAATAGCATTTTCTGCAGTTCTGTAGCTGTGCGATTCAGCAGTTACGTACTGTGGGTGTGCTCTGCTCTTCCAAAAAACGCTGTTTAGGGGCACAAAAAATAGTTTGCAGTGTGTTATACATATTTGGAGGTGTGTGAAATAAACAATTTCTAAATAGTTTTCTTCTACTGTGCTATACTAAAAAAACAATTTTTTTTTTGAAGAGCATTTTCTGCAGTTCTGTAGCTGTGCGATTCAGCGGTTACGTACTGTGGGTGTGTTCTGCTCTTCCAAAAAACGCCGTTTAGGGGCACAAAAAATAGTTTGCAGTGTGTTATACATATTTGGAGGTGTGTGAAATAAACAATTTCTAAATAGTTTTCTTCTACTGTGCTATACTAAAAAAACAACATTTTTTTTTAATAGCATTTTCTGCAGTTCTGTAGCTGTGCGATTCAGCGGTTACGTACTGTGGGTGTGTTCTGCTCTTCCAAAAAACGCAGTTTAGGGGCACAAAAAATAGTTTGCAGTGTGTTATACATATTTGGAGGTGTGTGAAATAAACAATTTCTATATAGTTTTCTTCTACTGTGCTATACTAAAAAAAAAAAACATTTTTTTTGAATAGCATTTTCTGCAGTTCTGTAGCTGTGCGATTCAGCGGTTACGTACTGTGGGTGTGTTCTGCTCTTCCAAAAAACACCGTTTAGGGGCACAAAAAATAGTTTGCAGTGTGTTATACATATTTGGAGGTGTGTGAAATAAACAATTTCTATATAGTTTTCTCCTACTCTGCTATACTAAAAAAACAACATTTTTTTTGAATAGCATTTTCTGCAGTTCTGTATCTGTGCGATTCAGCGGTTACGTACTGTGGGTGTGTTCTGCTCTTCCAAAAAACGCAGTTTAGGGGCACAAAAAATAGTTTGCAGTGTGTTATACATATTTGGAGGTGTGTGAAATAAACCATTTCTAAATAGTTTTCTTCTACTGTGCTATAATAAAAAAACAACATTTTTTTTGAATAGCATTTTCTGCAGTTCTGTAGCTGTGCGATTCAGCGGTTACGTACTGTGGGTGTGTTCTGCTCTTCCAAAAAACGCCGTTTAGGGGCACAAAAAATAGTTTGCAGTGTGTTATACATATTTGGAGGTGTGTGAAATAAACAATTTCTATATAGTTTTCTTCTACTGTGCTATACTAAAAAAAACCATTTTTTTTTAATAGCATTTTCTGCAGTTCTGTAGCTGTGCGATTCAGCGGTTACGTACTGTGGATGTGTTCTGCTCTTCCAAAAAACGCCGTTTAGGGGCACAAAAAATAGTTTGCAGTGTGTTATACATATTTGGAGGTGTGTGAAATAAACAATTTCTATATAGTTTTCTCCTACTGTGCTATACTAAAAAAACAACATTTTTTTTGAATAGCATTTTCTGCAGTTCTGTAGCTGTGCGATTCAGCGGTTACGTACTGTGGGTGTGTTCTGCTCTTCCAAAAAACGCCGTTTAGGGGCACAAAAAATAGTTTGCAGTGTGTTATACATATTTGGAGGTGTGTGAAATAAACAATTTCTAAATAGTTTTCTTCTACTGTGCTATACTAAAAAAACAACATTTTTTTTGAATAGCATTTTCTGCAGTTCTGTAGCTGTGCGATTCAGCGGTTACGTACTGTGGGTGTGTTCTGCTCTTCCAAAAAACGCCGTTTAGGGGCACAAAAAATAGTTTGCAGTGTGTTATACATATTTGGAGTTGTGTGAAATAAACAATTTCTATATAGTTTTCTTCTACTGTGCTATACTAAAAAAAAACATTTTTTTGGAATAGCATTTTCTGCAGTTCTGTAGCTGTGCGATTCAGCGGTTACGTACTGTGGGTGTGTTCTGCTCTTCCAAAAAACGCCGTTTAGGGGTACAAAAAATAGTTTACAGTGTGTTATACATATTTGGAGGTGTGTGAAATAAACAATTTCTCTATAGTTTTCTCCTACTGTGCTATACTAAAAAAACAACTTTTTTTTTTGAATAGCATTTTCTGCAGTTCTGTAGCTGTGCGATTCAGCGGTTACGTACTGTGGGTGTGTTCTGCTCTTCCAAAAAACGCCGTTTAGGGGCACAAAAAATAGTTTGCAGTGTGTTATACATATTTGGAGGTGTGTGAAATAAACAATTTCTAAATAGTTTTATTCTACTGTGCTATAATAAAAAAACAACATTTTTTTTGAATAGCATTTTCTGCAGTTCTGTAGCTGTGCGATTCAGCGGTTACGTACTGTGGGTGTGTTCTGCTCTTCCAAAAAACGCCGTTTAGGGGCACAAAAAATAGTTTGCAGTGTGTTATACATATTTGGAGGTGTGTGAAATAAACAATTTCTAAATAGTTTTCTTCTACTGTGCTATACTAAAAAAACAACATTTTTTTTAATAGCATTTTCTGCAGTTCTGTAGCTGTGCGATTCAGCGGTTACGTACTGTGGGTGTGTTCTGCTCTTCCAAAAAACGCAGTTTAGGGGCACAAAAAATAGTTTGCAGTGTGTTATACATATTTGGAGGTGTGTGAAATAAACAATTTCTATATAGTTTTCTCCTACTCTGCTATACTAAAAAAACAACATTTTTTTTGAATAGCATTTTCTGCAGTTCTGTATCTGTGCGATTCAGCGGTTACGTACTGTGGGTGTGTTCTGCTCTTCCAAAAAACGCAGTTTAGGGGCACAAAAAATAGTTTGCAGTGTGTTATACATATTTGGAGGTGTGTGAAATAAACCATTTCTAAATAGTTTTCTTCTACTGTGCTATAATAAAAAAACAACATTTTTTTTGAATAGCATTTTCTGCAGTTCTGTAGCTGTGCGATTCAGCGGTTACGTACTGTGGGTGTGTTCTGCTCTTCCAAAAAACGCCGTTTAGGGGCAGAAAAAATAGTTTGCAGTGTGTTATACATATTTGGAGGTGTGTGAAATAAACAATTTCTATATAGTTTTCTTCTACTGTGCTATACTAAAAAAAAACATTTTTTTTTAATAGCATTTTCTGCAGTTCTGTAGCTGTGCGATTCAGCGGTTACGTACTGTGGATGTGTTCTGCTCTTCCAAAAAACGCCGTTTAGGGGCACAAAAAATAGTTTGCAGTGTGTTATACATATTTGGAGGTGTGTGAAATAAACAATTTCTATATAGTTTTCTCCTACTGTGCTATACTAAAAAAACAACATTTTTTTTGAATAGCATTTTCTGCAGTTCTGTAGCTGTGCGATTCAGCGGTTACGTACTGTGGGTGTGTTCTGCTCTTCCAAAAAACGCCGTTTAGGGGCACAAAAAATAGTTTGCAGTGTGTTATACATATTTGGAGGTGTGTGAAATAAACAATTTCTAAATAGTTTTCTTCTACTGTGCTATACTAAAAAAACAACATTTTTTTTGAATAGCATTTTCTGCAGTTCTGTAGCTGTGCGATTCAGCGGTTACGTACTGTGGGTGTTTTCTGCTCTTCCAAAAAACGCCGTTTAGGGGCACAAAAAATAGTTTGCAGTGTGTTATACATATTTGGAGGTGTGTGAAATAAACAATTTCTATATAGTTTTCTTCTACTGTGCTATACTAAAAAAAAACATTTTTTTGGAATAGCATTTTCTGCAGTTCTGTAGCTGTGCGATTCAGCGGTTACGTACTGTGGGTGTGTTCTGCTCTTCCAAAAAATGCCGTTTAGGGGCACAAAAAATTGTTTGCAGTGTGTTATACATATTTGGAGGTGTGTGAAATAAACAATTTCTATATAGTTTTCTCCTACTGTGCTATACTAAAAAACAACATTTTTTTTGAATAGCATTTTCTGCAGTTCTGTAGCTGTGTGATTCAGCGGTTACGTACTGTGGGTGTGTTCTGCTCTTCCAAAAAACGCCGTTTAGGGGCACAAAAAATAGTTTGCAGTGTGTTATACATATTTGGAGGTGTGTGAAATAAACAATTTCTAAATAGTTTTCTTCTACTGTGCTATACTAAAAAAAAAACATTTTTTTTTTAATAACATTTTCTGCAGTTCTGTAGCTGTGCGATTCAGCGGTTACGTACTGTGGGTGTGTTCTGCTCTTCCAAAAAACGCAGTTTAGGGGCACAAAAAATAGTTTGCAGTGTGTTATACATATTTGGAGGTGTGTGAAATAAACAATTTCTATATAGTTTTCTTCTACTGTGCTATACTAAAAAAAAAACATTTTTTTTGAATAGCATTTTCTGCAGTTCTGTAGCTGTGCGATTCAGCGGTTACGTACTGTGGGTGTGTTCTGCTCTTCCAAAAAACACCGTTTAGGGGCACAAAAAATAGTTTGCAGTGTGTTATACATATTTGGAGGTGTGTGAAATAAACAATTTCTATATAGTTTTCTCCTACTCTGCTATACTAAAAAAAACAACATTTTTTTTGAATAGCATTTTCTGCAGTTCTGTAGCTGTGCGATTCAGCGGTTACGTACTGTGGGTGTGTTCTGCTCTTCCAAAAAACGCAGTTTAGGGGCAGAAAAAATAGTTTGCAGTGTGTTATACATATTTGGAGGTGTGTGAAATAAACCATTTCTAAATAGTTTTCTTCTACTGTGCTATAATAAAAAAACAACATTTTTTTTGAATAGCATTTTCTGCAGTTCTGTAGCTGTGCGATTCAGCGGTTACGTACTGTGGGTGTGTTCTGCTCTTCCAAAAAACGCCGTTTAGGGGCACAAAAAATAGTTTGCAGTGTGTTATACATATTTGGAGGTGTGTGAAATAAACAATTTCTATATAGTTTTCTTCTACTGTGCTATACTAAAAAAAACATTTTTTTTGAATAGCATTTTCTGCAGTTCTGTAGCTGTGCGATTCAGCGGTTACGTACTGTGGGTGTGTTCTGCTCTTCCAAAAAACGCCGTTTAGGGGCACAAAAAATTGTTTGCAGTGTGTTATACATATTTGGAGGTGTGTGAAATAAACAATTTCTATATAGTTTTCTCCTACTGTGCTATACTAAAAAAACAACATTTTTTTTGAATAGCATTTTCTGCAGTTCTGTAGCTGTGCGATTCAGCGGTTACGTACTGTGGGTGTGTTCTGCTCTTCCAAAAAACGCCGTTTAGGGGCACAAAAAATAGTTTGCAGTGTGTTATACATATTTGGAGGTGTGTGAAATAAACAATTTCTAAATAGTTTTCTTCTACTGTGCTATACTAAAAAAACAACATTTTTTTTTATAACATTTTCTGCAGTTCTGTAGCTGTGCGATTCAGCGGTTACGTACTGTGGGTGTGTTCTGCTCTTCCAAAAAATGCAGTTTAGGGGCACAAAAAATAGTTTGCAGTGTGTTATACATATTTGGAGGTGTGTGAAATAAACAATTTCTATATAGTTTTCTTCTACTGTGCTATACTAAAAAAAAAAACATTTTTTTTGAATAGCATTTTCTGCAGTTCTGTAGCTGTGCGATTCAGCGGTTACGTACTGTGGGTGTGTTCTGCTCTTCCAAAAAACACCGTTTAGGGGCACAAAAAATAGTTTGCAGTGTGTTATACATATTTGGAGGTGTGTGAAATAAACAATTTCTATATAGTTTTCTCCTACTCTGCTATACTAAAAAAACAACATTTTTTTTGAATAGCATTTTCTGCAGTTCTGTAGCTGTGCGATTCAGCGGTTACGTACTATGGGTGTGTTCTGCTCTTCCAAAAAACGCAGTTTAGGGGCAGAAAAAATAGTTTGCAGTGTGTTATACATATTTGGAGGTGTGTGAAATAAACCATTTCTAAATAGTTTTCTTCTACTGTGCTATAATAAAAAAAAAACATTTTTTTTGAATAGCATTTTCTGCAGATCTGTAGCTGTGCGATTCAGCGGTTACGTACTGTGGGTGTGTTCTGCTCTTCCAAAAAACGCCATTTAGGGGCACAAAAAATAGTTTGCAGTGTGTTATACATATTTGGAGGTGTGTGAAATAAACAATTTCTAAATAGTTTTCTTCTACTGTGCTATACTAAAAAAACAACATTTTTTTTTTAATAGCATTTTCTGCAGTTCTGTAGCTGTGCGATTCAGCGGTTACGTACTGTGGGTGTGTTCTGCTCTTCCAAAAAACACCGTTTAGGGGCACAAAAAATAGTTTGCAGTGTGTTATACATATTTGGAGGTGTGTGAAATAAACAATTTCTAAATAGTTTTCTTCTACTGTGCTATACTAAAAAAACAACATTTTTTTTTAATAGCATTTTCTGCAGTTCTGTAGCTGTGCGATTCAGCGGTTACGTACTGTGGGTGTGTTCTGCTCTTCCAAAAAACGCCGTTTAGGGGCACAAAAAATAGTTTGCAGTGTGTTATACATATTTGGAGGTGTGTGAAATAAACAATTTCTAAATAGTTTTCTTCTACTGTGCTATACTAAAAAAAAAACATTTTTTTTAATAGCATTTTCTGCAGTTCTGTAGCTGTGCGATTCAGCGGTTACGTACTGTGGGTGTGTTCTGCTCTTCCAAAAAACGCCATTTAGGGGCACAAAAAATAGTTTGCAGTGTGTTATACATATTTGGAGGTGTGTGAAATAAACAATTTCTATATAGTTTTCTCCTACTGTGCTATACTAAAAAAACAACATTTTTTTTGAATAGCATTTTCTGCAGTTCTGTAGCTGTGCGATTCAGCGGTTACGTACTGTGGGTGTGCTCTGCTCTTCCAAAAAACGCCGTTTAGGGGCACAAAAAATAGTTTGCAGTGTGTTATACATATTTGGAGGTGTGTGAAATAAACAATTTCTAAATAGTTTTCTTCTACTGTGCTATACTAAAAAAACAAAATTTTTTTTGAAGAGCATTTTCTGCAGTTCTGTAGCTGTGCGATTCAGCGGTTACGTACTGTGGGTGTGTTCTGCTCTTCCAAAAAACGCTGTTTAGGGGCACAAAAAATAGTTTGCAGTGTGTTATACATATTTGGAGGTGTGTGAAATAAACCATTTCTAAATAGTTTTCTTCTACTGTGCTATAATAAAAAAACAACATTTTTTTTGAATAGCATTTTCTGCAGTTCTGTAGCTGTGCGATTCAGCGGTTACGTACTGTGGGTGTGTTCTGCTCTTCCAAAAAACGCCGTTTAGGGGCACAAAAAATAGTTTGCAGTGTGTTATACATATTTGGAGGTGTGTGAAATAAACAATTTCTATATAGTTTTCTTCTACTGTGCTATACTAAAAAAAAACATTTTTTTTGAATAGCATTTTCTGCAGTTCTGTAGCTGTGCGATTCAGCGGTTACGTACTGTGGGTGTGTTCTGCTCTTCCAAAAAACGCCGTTTAGGGGCACAAAAAATTGTTTGCAGTGTGTTATACATATTTGGAGGTGTGTGAAATAAACAATTTCTATATAGTTTTCTCCTACTGTGCTATACTAAAAAAACAACATTTTTTTTGAATAGCATTTTCTGCAGTTCTGTAGCTGTGCGATTCAGCGGTTACGTACTGTGGGTGTGTTCTGCTCTTCCAAAAAACGCCGTTTAGGGGCACAAAAAATAGTTTGCAGTGTGTTATACATATTTGGAGGTGTGTGAAATAAACAATTTCTAAATAGTTTTCTTCTACTGTGCTATACTAAAAAAACAACATTTTTTTTTATAACATTTTCTGCAGTTCTGTAGCTGTGCGATTCAGCGGTTACGTACTGTGGGTGTGTTCTGCTCTTCCAAAAAACGCAGTTTAGGGGCACAAAAAATAGTTTGCAGTGTGTTATACATATTTGGAGGTGTGTGAAATAAACAATTTCTATATAGTTTTCTTCTACTGTGCTATACTAAAAAAAAAACATTTTTTTTGAATAGCATTTTCTGCAGTTCTGTAGCTGTGCGATTCAGCGGTTACGTACTGTGGGTGTGTTCTGCTCTTCCAAAAAACACCGTTTAGGGGCACAAAAAATAGTTTGCAGTGTGTTATACATATTTGGAGGTGTGTGAAATAAACAATTTCTATATAGTTTTCTCCTACTCTGCTATACTAAAAAAACAACATTTTTTTTGAATAGCATTTTCTGCAGTTCTGTAGCTGTGCGATTCAGCGGTTACGTACTATGGGTGTGTTCTGCTCTTCCAAAAAACGCAGTTTAGGGGCAGAAAAAATAGTTTGCAGTGTGTTATACATATTTGGAGGTGTGTGAAAAAAACCATTTCTAAATAGTTTTCTTCTACTGTGCTATAATAAAAAAACAACATTTTTTTTGAATAGCATTTTCTGCAGATCTGTAGCTGTGCGATTCAGCGGTTACGTACTGTGGGTGTGTTCTGCTCTTCCAAAAAACGCCATTTAGGGGCACAAAAAATAGTTTGCAGTGTGTTATACATATTTGGAGGTGTGTGAAATAAACAATTTCTAAATAGTTTTCTTCTACTGTGCTATACTAAAAAAACAAAATTTTTTTTTTAATAGCATTTTCTGCAGTTCTGTAGCTGTGCGATTCAGCGGTTACGTACTGTGGGTGTGTTCTGCTCTTCCAAAAAACACCGTTTAGGGGCACAAAAAATAGTTTGCAGTGTGTTATACATATTTGGAGGTGTGTGAAATAAACAATTTCTAAATAGTTTTCTTCTACTGTGCTATACTAAAAAAACAACATTTTTTTTTAATAGCATTTTCTGCAGTTCTGTAGCTGTGCGATTCAGCGGTTACGTACTGTGGGTGTGTTCTGCTCTTCCAAAAAACGCCGTTTAGGGGCACAAAAAATAGTTTGCAGTGTGTTATACATATTTGGAGGTGTGTGAAATAAACAATTTCTAAATAGTTTTCTTCTACTGTGCTATACTAAAAAAAAAACATTTTTTTTAATAGCATTTTCTGCAGTTCTGTAGCTGTGCGATTCAGCGGTTACGTACTGTGGGTGTGTTCTGCTCTTCCAAAAAACGCCATTTAGGGGCACAAAAAATAGTTTGCAGTGTGTTATACATATTTGGAGGTGTGTGAAATAAACAATTTCTATATAGTTTTCTCCTACTGTGCTATACTAAAAAAACAACATTTTTTTTGAATAGCATTTTCTGCAGTTCTGTAGCTGTGCGATTCAGCGGTTACGTACTGTGGGTGTGCTCTGCTCTTCCAAAAAACGCCGTTTAGGGGCACAAAAAATAGTTTGCAGTGTGTTATACATATTTGGAGGTGTGTGAAATAAACAATTTCTAAATAGTTTTCTTCTACTGTGCTATACTAAAAAAACAAAATTTTTTTTGAAGAGCATTTTCTGCAGTTCTGTAGCTGTGCGATTCAGCGGTTACGTACTGTGGGTGTGTTCTGCTCTTCCAAAAAACGCTGTTTAGGGGCACAAAAAATAGTTTGCAGTGTGTTATACATATTTGGAGGTGTGTGAAATAAACAATTTCTAAATAGTTTTCTTCTACTGTGCTATACTAAAAAAACAACATTTTTTTTTAATAGCATTTTCTGCAGTTCTGTAGCTGTGCGATTCAGCGGTTACGTACTGTGGGTGTGTTCTGCTCTTCCAAAAAACGCAGTTTAGGGGCACAAAAAATAGTTTGCAGTGTGTTATACATATTTGGAGGTGTGTGAAATAAACAATTTCTATATAGTTTTCTTCTACTGTGCTATACTAAAAAAAAAAAACATTTTTTTTGAATAGCATTTTCTGCCGTTCTGTAGCTGTGCGATTCAGCGGTTACGTACTGTGGGTGTGTTCTGCTCTTCCAAAAAACACAGTTTAGGGGCACAAAAAATAGTTTGCAGTGTGTTATACATATTTGGAGGTGTGTGAAATAAACAATTTCTGTATAGTTTTCTCCTACTCTGCTATACTAAAAAAACAACATTTTTTTTGAATAGCATTTTCTGCAGTTCTGTATCTGTGCGATTCAGCGGTTACGTACTGTGGGTGTGTTCTGCTCTTCCAAAAAACACAGTTTAGGGGCACAAAAAATAGTTTGCAGTGTGTTATACATATTTGGAGGTGTGTGAAATAAACCATTTCTAAATAGTTTTCTTCTACTGTGCTATAATAAAAAAACAACATTTTTTTTGAATAGCATTTTCTGCAGTTCTGTAGCTGTGCGATTCAGTGGTTACGTACTGTGGGTGTGTTCTGCTCTTCCAAAAAATGCCGTTTAGGGGCACAAAAAATAGTTTGCAGTGTGTTATACATATTTGGAGGTGTGTGAAATAAACAATTTCTATATAGTTTTCTTCTACTGTGCTATACTTAAAAAAAACATTTTTTTTAATAGCATTTTCTGCAGTTCTGTAGCTGTGCGATTCAGCGGTTACGTACTGTGGGTGTGTTCTGTTCTTCCAAAAAACGCCGTTTAGGGGCACAAAAAATAGTTTGCAGTGTGTTATACATATTTGGAGGTGTGTGAAATAAACAATTTCTATATAGTTTTCTCCTACTGTGCTATACTAAAAAAACAAAATTTTTTTTGAATAGCATTTTCTGCAGTTCTGTAGCTGTGCGATTCAGCGGTTACGTACTGTGGGTGTGTTCTGCTCTTCCAAAAAACACAGTTTAGGGGCACAAAAAATAGTTTGCAGTGTGTTATACATATTTGGAGGTGTGTGAAATAAACCATTTCTAAATAGTTTTCTTCTACTGTGCTATAATAAAAAAACAACATTTTTTTTGAATAGCATTTTCTGCAGTTCTGTAGCTGTGCGATTCAGCGGTTACGTACTGTGGGTGTGTTCTGCTCTTCCAAAAAATGCCGTTTAGGGGCACAAAAAATAGTTTGCAGTGTGTTATACATATTTGGAGGTGTGTGAAATAAACAATTTCTATATAGTTTTCTTCTACTGTGCTATACTTAAAAAAAACATTTTTTTTAATAGCATTTTCTGCAGTTCTGTAGCTGTGCGATTCAGCGGTTACGTACTGTGGGTGTGTTCTGTTCTTCCAAAAAACGCCGTTTAGGGGCACAAAAAATAGTTTGCAGTGTGTTATACATATTTGGAGGTGTGTGAAATAAACAATTTCTATATAGTTTTCTCCTACTGTGCTATACTAAAAAAACAAAATTTTTTTTGAATAGCATTTTCTGCAGTTCTGTAGCTGTGCGATTCAGCGGTTACGTACTGTGGGTGTGTTCTGCTCTTCCAAAAAACGCCGTTTAGGGGCACAAAAAATAGTTTGCAGTGTGTTATACATATTTGGAGGTGTGTGAAATAAACAATTTCTAAATAGTTTTCTTCTACTGTGCTATACTAAAAAAAAACATTTTTTTTGAATAGCATTTTCTGCAGTTCTGTAGCTGTGCGATTCAGCGGTTACGTACTGTGGGTGTGTTCTGCTCTTCCAAAAAACGCCGTTTAGGGGCACAAAAAATTGTTTGCAGTGTGTTATACATATTTGGAGGTGTGTGAAATAAACAATTTCTATATAGTTTTCTCCTACTGTGCTATACTAAAAAAACAACATTTTTTTGAATAGCATTTTCTGCAGTTCTGTAGCTGTGCGATTCAGCGGTTACGTACTGTGGGTGTGTTCTGCTCTTCCAAAAAACGCCGTTTAGGGGCACAAAAAATAGTTTGCAGTGTGTTATACATATTTGGAGGTGTGTGAAATAAACAATTTCTAAATAGTTTTCTTCTACTGTGCTATACTAAAAAAACAACATTTTTTTTATAACATTTTCTGCAGTTCTGTAGCTGTGCGATTCAGCGGTTACGTACTGTGGGTGTGTTCTGCTCTTCCAAAAAACGCAGTTTAGGGGCACAAAAAATAGTTTGCAGTGTGTTATACATATTTGGAGGTGTGTGAAATAAACAATTTCTATATAGTTTTCTTCTACTGTGCTATACTAAAAAAAAAACATTTTTTTTGAATAGCATTTTCTGCAGTTCTGTAGCTGTGCGATTCAGCGGTTACGTACTGTGGGTGTGTTCTGCTCTTCCAAAAAACACCGTTTAGGGGCACAAAAAATAGTTTGCAGTGTGTTATACATATTTGGAGGTGTGTGAAATAAACAATTTCTATATAGTTTTCTCCTACTCTGCTATACTAAAAAAACAACATTTTTTTTGAATAGCATTTTCTGCAGTTCTGTAGCTGTGCGATTCAGCGGTTACGTACTATGGGTGTGTTCTGCTCTTCCAAAAAACGCAGTTTAGGGGCAGAAAAAATAGTTTGCAGTGTGTTATACATATTTGGAGGTGTGTGAAATAAACCATTTCTAAATAGTTTTCTTCTACTGTGCTATAATAAAAAAACAACATTTTTTTTGAATAGCATTTTCTGCAGATCTGTAGCTGTGCGATTCAGCGGTTACGTACTGTGGGTGTGTTCTGCTCTTCCAAAAAACGCCGTTTAGGGGCACAAAAAATAGTTTGCAGTGTGTTATACATATTTGGAGGTGTGTGAAATAAACAATTTCTAAATAGTTTTCTTCTACTGTGCTATACTAAAAAAACAACATTTTTTTTTTAATAGCATTTTCTGCAGTTCTGTAGCTGTGCGATTCAGCGGTTACGTACTGTGGGTGTGTTCTGCTCTTCCAAAAAACACCGTTTAGGGGCACAAAAAATAGTTTGCAGTGTGTTATACATATTTGGAGGTGTGTGAAATAAACAATTTCTAAATAGTTTTCTTCTACTGTGCTATACTAAAAAAACAACATTTTTTTTTAATAGCATTTTCTGCAGTTCTGTAGCTGTGCGATTCAGCGGTTACGTACTGTGGGTGTGTTCTGCTCTTCCAAAAAACGCCGTTTAGGGGCACAAAAAATAGTTTGCAGTGTGTTATACATATTTGGAGGTGTGTGAAATAAACAATTTCTATATAGTTTTCTCCTACTCTGCTATACTAAAAAAACAACATTTTTTTTGAATAGCATTTTCTGCAGTTCTGTAGCTGTGCGATTCAGCGGTTACGTACTATGGGTGTGTTCTGCTCTTCCAAAAAACGCAGTTTAGGGGCAGAAAAAATAGTTTGCAGTGTGTTATACATATTTGGAGGTGTGTGAAATAAACCATTTCTAAATAGTTTTCTTCTACTGTGCTATAATAAAAAAACAACATTTTTTTTGAATAGCATTTTCTGCAGATCTGTAGCTGTGCGATTCAGCGGTTACGTACTGTGGGTGTGTTCTGCTCTTCCAAAAAACGCCGTTTAGGGGCACAAAAAATAGTTTGCAGTGTGTTATACATATTTGGAGGTGTGTGAAATAAACAATTTCTAAATAGTTTTCTTCTACTGTGCTATACTAAAAAAACAACATTTTTTTTTTAATAGCATTTTCTGCAGTTCTGTAGCTGTGCGATTCAGCGGTTACGTACTGTGGGTGTGTTCTGCTCTTCCAAAAAACACCGTTTAGGGGCACAAAAAATAGTTTGCAGTGTGTTATACATATTTGGAGGTGTGTGAAATAAACAATTTCTAAATAGTTTTCTTCTACTGTGCTATACTAAAAAAACAACATTTTTTTTTAATAGCATTTTCTGCAGTTCTGTAGCTGTGCGATTCAGCGGTTACGTACTGTGGGTGTGTTCTGCTCTTCCAAAAAACGCCGTTTAGGGGCACAAAAAATAGTTTGCAGTGTGTTATACATATTTGGAGGTGTGTGAAATAAACAATTTCTAAATAGTTTTCTTCTACTGTGCTATACTAAAAAAAAAACATTTTTTTTAATAGCATTTTCTGCAGTTCTGTAGCTGTGCGATTCAGCGGTTACGTACTGTGGGTGTGTTCTGCTCTTCCAAAAAACGCCATTTAGGGGCACAAAAAATAGTTTGCAGTGTGTTATACATATTTGGAGGTGTGTGAAATAAACAATTTCTATATAGTTTTCTCCTACTGTGCTATACTAAAAAAACAACATTTTTTTTGAATAGCATTTTCTGCAGTTCTGTAGCTGTGCGATTCAGCGGTTACGTACTGTGGGTGTGCTCTGCTCTTCCAAAAAACGCTGTTTAGGGGCACAAAAAATAGTTTGCAGTGTGTTATACATATTTGGAGGTGTGTGAAATAAACAATTTCTAAATAGTTTTCTTCTACTGTGCTATACTAAAAAAACAAAATTTTTTTTGAAGAGCATTTTCTGCAGTTCTGTAGCTGTGCGATTCAGCGGTTACGTACTGTGGGTGTGTTCTGCTCTTCCAAAAAACGCTGTTTAGGGGCACAAAAAATAGTTTGCAGTGTGTTATACATATTTGGAGGTGTGTGAAATAAACAATTTCTAAATAGTTTTCTTCTACTGTGCTATACTAAAAAAACAACATTTTTTTTTAATAGCATTTTCTGCAGTTCTGTAGCTGTGCGATTCAGCGGTTACGTACTGTGGGTGTGTTCTGCTCTTCCAAAAAACGCAGTTTAGTGGCACAAAAAATAATTTGCAGTGTGTTATACATATTTGGAGGTGTGTGAAATAAACAATTTCTATATAGTTTTCTTCTACTGTGCTATACTAAAAAAAAAAAACATTTTTTTTGAATAGCATTTTCTGCCGTTCTGTAGCTGTGCGATTCAGCGGTTACGTACTGTGGGTGTGTTCTGCTCTTCCAAAAAACACCGTTTAGGGGCACAAAAAATAGTTTGCAGTGTGTTATACATATTTGGAGGTGTGTGAAATAAACAATTTCTGTATAGTTTTCTCCTACTCTGCTATACTAAAAAAACAAAATTTTTTTTGAATAGCATTTTCTGCAGTTCTGTATCTGTGCGATTCAGCGGTTACGTACTGTGGGTGTGTTCTGCTCTTCCAAAAAACACAGTTTAGGGGCACAAAAAATAGTTTGCAGTGTGTTATACATATTTGGAGGTGTGTGAAATAAACCATTTCTAAATAGTTTTCTTCTACTGTGCTATAATAAAAAAACAACATTTTTTTTGAATAGCATTTTCTGCAGTTCTGTAGCTGTGCGATTCAGCGGTTACGTACTGTGGGTGTGTTCTGCTCTTCCAAAAAATGCCGTTTAGGGGCACAAAAAATAGTTTGCAGTGTGTTATACATATTTGGAGGTGTGTGAAATATACAATTTCTATATAGTTTTCTTCTACTGTGCTATACTTAAAAAAAACATTTTTTTTAATAGCATTTTCTGCAGTTCTGTAGCTGTGCGATTCAGCGGTTACGTACTGTGGGTGTGTTCTGTTCTTCCAAAAAACGCAGTTTAGGGGCACAAAAAATAGTTTGCAGTGTGTTATACATATTTGGAGGTGTGTGAAATAAACAATTTCTATATAGTTTTCTCCTACTGTGCTATACTAAAAAAACAAAATTTTTTTTGAATAGCATTTTCTGCAGTTCTGTAGCTGTGCGATTCAGCGGTTACGTACTGTGGGTGTGTTCTGCTCTTCCAAAAAACGCCGTTTAGGGGCACAAAAAATAGTTTGCAGTGTGTTATACATATTTGGAGGTGTGTGAAATAAACAATTTCTAAATAGTTTTCTTCTACTGTGCTATACTAAAAAAACAACATTTTTTTTGAATAGCATTTTCTGCAGTTCTGTAGCTGTGCGATTCAGCGGTTACGTACTGTGGGTGTGTTCTGCTCTTCCAAAAAACACCGTTTAGGGGCACAAAAAATAGTTTGCAGTGTGTTATACATATTTGGAGGTGTGTGAAATAAACAATTTCTAAATAGTTTTCTTCTACTGTGCTATACTAAAAAAACAACATTTTTTTTAATAGCATTTTCTGCAGTTCTGTAGCTGTGCGATTCAGCGGTTACGTACTGTGGGTGTGTTCTGCTCTTCCAAAAAACGCCATTAAGGGGCACAAAAAATAGTTTGCAGTGTGTTATACATATTTGGAGGTGTGTGAAATAAACAATTTCTAAATAATTTTCTTCTACTGTGATATACTAAAAAAACAACATTTTTTTTGAATAGCATTTTCTGCAGTTCTGTAGCTGTGCGATTCAGCGGTTACGTACTGTGGGTGTGTTCTGCTCTTCCAAAAAACGCCGTTTAGGGGCACAAAAAATAGTTTGCAGTGTGTTATACATATTTGGAGGTGTGTGAAATAAACAATTTCTAAATAGTTTTCTTCTACTGTGCTATACTAAAAAAAAAAACATTTTTTTTAATAGCATTTTCTGCAGTTCTGTAGCTGTGCGATTCAGCGGTTACGTACTGTGGGTGTGTTCTGCTCTTCCAAAAAACGCCATTTAGGGGCACAAAAAATAGTTTGCAGTGTGTTATACATATTTGGAGGTGTGTGAAATAAACAATTTCTATATAGTTTTCTCCTACTGTGCTATACTAAAAAAACAACATTTTTTTTGAATAGCATTTTCTGCAGTTCTGTAGCTGTGCGATTCAGCGGTTACGTACTGTGGGTGTGCTCTGCTCTTCCAAAAAACGCCGTTTAGGGGCACAAAAAATAGTTTGCAGTGTGTTATACATATTTGGAGGTGTGTGAAATAAACAATTTCTAAATAGTTTTCTTCTACTGTGCTATACTAAAAAAACAAATTTTTTTTTGAAGAGCATTTTCTGCAGTTCTGTAGCTGTGCGATTCAGCGGTTACGTACTGTGGGTGTGTTCTGCTCTTCCAAAAAATGCTGTTTAGGGGCACAAAAAATAGTTTGCAGTGTGTTATACATATTTGGAGGTGTGTGAAATAAACAATTTCTATATAGTTTTCTCCTACTGTGCTATACTAAAAAAACAACATTTTTTTTGAATAGCATTTTCTGCAGTTCTGTAGCTGTGCGATTCAGCGGTTACGTACTGTGGGTGTGCTCTGCTCTTCCAAAAAACGCCGTTTAGGGGCACAAAAAATAGTTTGCAGTGTGTTATACATATTTGGAGGTGTGTGAAATAAACAATTTCTAAATAGTTTTCTTCTACTGTGCTATACTAAAAAAACAATTTTTTTTTTGAAGAGCATTTTCTGCAGTTCTGTAGCTGTGCGATTCAGCGGTTACGTACTGTGGGTGTGTTCTGCTCTTCCAAAAAATGCTGTTTAGGGGCACAAAAAATAGTTTGCAGTGTGTTATACATATTTGGAGGTGTGTGAAATAAACAATTTCTAAATAGTTTTCTTCTACTGTGCTATACTAAAAAAACAACATTTTTTTTTAATAGCATTTTCTGCAGTTCTGTAGCTGTGCGATTCAGCGGTTACGTACTGTGGGTGTGTTCTGCTCTTCCAAAAAACACAGTTTAGGGGCACAAAAAATAGTTTGCAGTGTGTTATACATATTTGGAGGTGTGTGAAATAAACAATTTCTGTATAGTTTTCTCCTACTCTGCTATACTAAAAAAACAACATTTTTTTTGAATAGCATTTTCTGCAGTTCTGTATCTGTGCGATTCAGCGGTTACGTACTGTGGGTGTGTTCTGCTCTTCCAAAAAACACAGTTTAGGGGCACAAAAAATAGTTTGCAGTGTGTTATACATATTTGGAGGTGTGTGAAATAAACCATTTCTAAATAGTTTTCTTCTACTGTGCTATAATAAAAAAACAACATTTTTTTTGAATAGCATTTTCTGCAGTTCTGTAGCTGTGCGATTCAGCGGTTACGTACTGTGGGTGTGTTCTGCTCTTCCAAAAAATGCCATTTAGGGGCACAAAAAATAGTTTGCAGTGTGTTATACATATTTGGAGGTGTGTGAAATAAACAATTTCTATATAGTTTTCTTCTACTGTGCTATACTTAAAAAAAACATTTTTTTTAATAGCATTTTCTGCAGTTCTGTAGCTGTGCGATTCAGCGGTTACGTACTGTGGGTGTGTTCTGTTCTTCCAAAAAACGCCGTTATGGGGCACAAAAAATAGTTTGCAGTGTGTTATACATATTTGGAGGTGTGTGAAATAAACAATTTCTATATAGTTTTCTCCTACTGTGCTATACTAAAAAAACAAAATTTTTTTTGAATAGCATTTTCTGCAGTTCTGTAGCTGTGCGATTCAGCGGTTACGTACTGTGGGTGTGTTCTGCTCTTCCAAAAAACACCGTTTAGGGGCACAAAAAATAGTTTGCAGTGTGTTATACATATTTGGAGGTGTGTGAAATAAACAATTTCTAAATAGTTTTCTTCTACTGTGCTATACTAAAAAAACAAAATTTTTTTTGAATAGCATTTTCTGCAGTTCTGTAGCTGTGCGATTCAGCGGTTACGTACTGTGGGTGTGCTCTGCTCTTCCAAAAAACGCTGTTTAGGGGCACAAAAAATAGTTTGCAGTGTGTTATACATATTTGGAGGTGTGTGAAATAAATAATTTCTAAATAGTTTTCTTCTACTGTGCTATACTAAAAAAACAAAATTTTTTTTGAAGAGCATTTTCTGCAGTTCTGTAGCTGTGCGATTCAGCGGTTACGTACTGTGGGTGTGTTCTGCTCTTCCAAAAAACGCTGTTTAGGGGCACAAAAAATAGTTTGCAGTGTGTTATACATATTTGGAGGTGTGTGAAATAAACAATTTCTAAATAGTTTTCTTCTACTGTGCTATACTAAAAAAACAACATTTTTTTTTAATAGCATTTTCTGCAGTTCTGTAGCTGTGCGATTCAGCGGTTACGTACTGTGGGTGTGTTCTGCTCTTCCAAAAAACGCAGTTTAGTGGCACAAAAAATAATTTGCAGTGTGTTATACATATTTGGAGGTGTGTGAAATAAACAATTTCTATATAGTTTTCTTCTACTGTGCTATACTAAAAAAAAAAAACATTTTTTTTGAATAGCATTTTCTGCCGTTCTGTAGCTGTGCGATTCAGCGGTTACGTACTGTGGGTGTGTTCTGCTCTTCCAAAAAACACCGTTTAGGGGCACAAAAAATAGTTTGCAGTGTGTTATACATATTTGGAGGTGTGTGAAATAAACAATTTCTGTATAGTTTTCTCCTACTCTGCTATACTAAAAAAACAAAATTTTTTTTGAATAGCATTTTCTGCAGTTCTGTATCTGTGCGATTCAGCGGTTACGTACTGTGGGTGTGTTCTGCTCTTCCAAAAAACACAGTTTAGGGGCACAAAAAATAGTTTGCAGTGTGTTATACATATTTGGAGGTGTGTGAAATAAACCATTTCTAAATAGTTTTCTTCTACTGTGCTATAATAAAAAAACAACATTTTTTTTGAATAGCATTTTCTGCAGTTCTGTAGCTGTGCGATTCAGCGGTTACGTACTGTGGGTGTGTTCTGCTCTTCCAAAAAATGCCGTTTAGGGGCACAAAAAATAGTTTGCAGTGTGTTATACATATTTGGAGGTGTGTGAAATATACAATTTCTATATAGTTTTCTTCTACTGTGCTATACTTAAAAAAAACATTTTTTTTAATAGCATTTTCTGCAGTTCTGTAGCTGTGCGATTCAGCGGTTACGTACTGTGGGTGTGTTCTGTTCTTCCAAAAAACGCAGTTTAGGGGCACAAAAAATAGTTTGCAGTGTGTTATACATATTTGGAGGTGTGTGAAATAAACAATTTCTATATAGTTTTCTCCTACTGTGCTATACTAAAAAAACAAAATTTTTTTTGAATAGCATTTTCTGCAGTTCTGTAGCTGTGCGATTCAGCGGTTACGTACTGTGGGTGTGTTCTGCTCTTCCAAAAAACGCCGTTTAGGGGCACAAAAAATAGTTTGCAGTGTGTTATACATATTTGGAGGTGTGTGAAATAAACAATTTCTAAATAGTTTTCTTCTACTGTGCTATACTAAAAAAACAACATTTTTTTTGAATAGCATTTTCTGCAGTTCTGTAGCTGTGCGATTCAGCGGTTACGTACTGTGGGTGTGTTCTGCTCTTCCAAAAAACACCGTTTAGGGGCACAAAAAATAGTTTGCAGTGTGTTATACATATTTGGAGGTGTGTGAAATAAA
The DNA here is from genome assembly GCA_029206835.1 of Rana muscosa. Lineage (NCBI taxonomy): Eukaryota > Metazoa > Chordata > Amphibia > Anura > Ranidae > Rana > Rana muscosa. Next base: position 519,492,354 of record CM055122.1, on the reverse strand, counting down.
CAATTTCTAAATAGTTTTCTTCTACTGTGCTATACTAAAAAAACAACATTTTTTTTAATAGCATTTTCTGCAGTTCTGTAGCTGTGCGATTCAGCGGTTACGTACTGTGGGTGTGTTCTGCTCTTCCAAAAAACGCCATTAAGGGGCACAAAAAATAGTTTGCAGTGTGTTATACATATTTGGAGGTGTGTGAAATAAACAATTTCTAAATAATTTTCTTCTACTGTGATATACTAAAAAAACAACATTTTTTTTGAATAGCATTTTCTGCAGTTCTGTAGCTGTGCGATTCAGCGGTTACGTACTGTGGGTGTGTTCTGCTCTTCCAAAAAACGCCGTTTAGGGGCACAAAAAATAGTTTGCAGTGTGTTATACATATTTGGAGGTGTGTGAAATAAACAATTTCTAAATAGTTTTCTTCTACTGTGCTATACTAAAAAAAAAAACATTTTTTTTAATAGCATTTTCTGCAGTTCTGTAGCTGTGCGATTCAGCGGTTACGTACTGTGGGTGTGTTCTGCTCTTCCAAAAAACGCCATTTAGGGGCACAAAAAATAGTTTGCAGTGTGTTATACATATTTGGAGGTGTGTGAAATAAACAATTTCTATATAGTTTTCTCCTACTGTGCTATACTAAAAAAACAACATTTTTTTTGAATAGCATTTTCTGCAGTTCTGTAGCTGTGCGATTCAGCGGTTACGTACTGTGGGTGTGCTCTGCTCTTCCAAAAAACGCCGTTTAGGGGCACAAAAAATAGTTTGCAGTGTGTTATACATATTTGGAGGTGTGTGAAATAAACAATTTCTAAATAGTTTTCTTCTACTGTGCTATACTAAAAAAACAAATTTTTTTTTGAAGAGCATTTTCTGCAGTTCTGTAGCTGTGCGATTCAGCGGTTACGTACTGTGGGTGTGTTCTGCTCTTCCAAAAAATGCTGTTTAGGGGCACAAAAAATAGTTTGCAGTGTGTTATACATATTTGGAGGTGTGTGAAATAAACAATTTCTATATAGTTTTCTCCTACTGTGCTATACTAAAAAAACAACATTTTTTTTGAATAGCATTTTCTGCAGTTCTGTAGCTGTGCGATTCAGCGGTTACGTACTGTGGGTGTGCTCTGCTCTTCCAAAAAACGCCGTTTAGGGGCACAAAAAATAGTTTGCAGTGTGTTATACATATTTGGAGGTGTGTGAAATAAACAATTTCTAAATAGTTTTCTTCTACTGTGCTATACTAAAAAAACAATTTTTTTTTTGAAGAGCATTTTCTGCAGTTCTGTAGCTGTGCGATTCAGCGGTTACGTACTGTGGGTGTGTTCTGCTCTTCCAAAAAATGCTGTTTAGGGGCACAAAAAATAGTTTGCAGTGTGTTATACATATTTGGAGGTGTGTGAAATAAACAATTTCTAAATAGTTTTCTTCTACTGTGCTATACTAAAAAAACAACATTTTTTTTTAATAGCATTTTCTGCAGTTCTGTAGCTGTGCGATTCAGCGGTTACGTACTGTGGGTGTGTTCTGCTCTTCCAAAAAACACAGTTTAGGGGCACAAAAAATAGTTTGCAGTGTGTTATACATATTTGGAGGTGTGTGAAATAAACAATTTCTGTATAGTTTTCTCCTACTCTGCTATACTAAAAAAACAACATTTTTTTTGAATAGCATTTTCTGCAGTTCTGTATCTGTGCGATTCAGCGGTTACGTACTGTGGGTGTGTTCTGCTCTTCCAAAAAACACAGTTTAGGGGCACAAAAAATAGTTTGCAGTGTGTTATACATATTTGGAGGTGTGTGAAATAAACCATTTCTAAATAGTTTTCTTCTACTGTGCTATAATAAAAAAACAACATTTTTTTTGAATAGCATTTTCTGCAGTTCTGTAGCTGTGCGATTCAGCGGTTACGTACTGTGGGTGTGTTCTGCTCTTCCAAAAAATGCCATTTAGGGGCACAAAAAATAGTTTGCAGTGTGTTATACATATTTGGAGGTGTGTGAAATAAACAATTTCTATATAGTTTTCTTCTACTGTGCTATACTTAAAAAAAACATTTTTTTTAATAGCATTTTCTGCAGTTCTGTAGCTGTGCGATTCAGCGGTTACGTACTGTGGGTGTGTTCTGTTCTTCCAAAAAACGCCGTTATGGGGCACAAAAAATAGTTTGCAGTGTGTTATACATATTTGGAGGTGTGTGAAATAAACAATTTCTATATAGTTTTCTCCTACTGTGCTATACTAAAAAAACAAAATTTTTTTTGAATAGCATTTTCTGCAGTTCTGTAGCTGTGCGATTCAGCGGTTACGTACTGTGGGTGTGTTCTGCTCTTCCAAAAAACACCGTTTAGGGGCACAAAAAATAGTTTGCAGTGTGTTATACATATTTGGAGGTGTGTGAAATAAACAATTTCTAAATAGTTTTCTTCTACTGTGCTATACTAAAAAAACAAAATTTTTTTTGAATAGCATTTTCTGCAGTTCTGTAGCTGTGCGATTCAGCGGTTACGTACTGTGGGTGTGTTCTGCTCTTCCAAAAAACGCCGTTTAGGGGCACAAAAAATAGTTTGCAGTGTGTTATACATATTTGGAGGTGTGTGAAATAAACAATTTCTATATAGTTTTCTTCTACTGTGCTATACTAAAAAAAAACATTTTTTTTGAATAGCATTTTCTGCAGTTCTGTAGCTGTGCGATTCAGCGGTTACGTACTGTGGGTGTGTTCTGCTCTTCCAAAAAACGCCGTTTAGGGGCACAAAAAATAGTTTGCAGTGTGTTATACATATTTGGAGGTGTGTGAAATAAACAATTTCTATATAGTTTTCTCCTACTGTGCTATACTAAAAAAACAACTTTTTTTTTGAATAGAATTTTCTGCAGTTCTGTAGCTGTGCGATTCAGCGGTTACGTACTGTGGGTGTGTTCTGCTCTTCCAAAAAACGTCGTTTAGGGGCACAAAAAATAGTTTGCAGTGTGTTATACATATTTGGAGGTGTGTGAAATAAACAATTTCTAAATAGTTTTCTTCTACTGTGCTATACTAAAAAAACAACATTTTTTTTTAATAGCATTTTCTGCAGTTCTGTAGCTGTGCGATTCAGCGGTTACGTACTGTGGGTGTGTTCTGCTCTTCCAAAAAATGCCGTTTAGGGGCACAAAAAATTGTTTGCAGTGTGTTATACATATTTGGAGGTGTGTGAAATAAACAATTTCTATATAGTTTTCTCCTACTGTGCTATACTAAAAAAACAACATTTTTTTTTAATAGCATTTTCTGCAGTTCTGTAGCTGTGCGATTCAGCGGTTACGTACTGTGGGTGTGTTCTGCTCTTCCAAAAAACGCCGTTTAGGGGCACAAAAAATAGTTTGCAGTGTGTTATACATATTTGGAGGTGTGTGAAATAAACAATTTCTAAATAGTTTTCTTCTACTGTGCTATACTAAAAAAACAACATTTTTTTTTAATAACATTTTCTGCAGTTCTGTAGCTGTGCGATTCAGCGGTTACGTACTGTGGGTGTGTTCTGCTCTTCCAAAAAACACCGTTTAGGGGCACAAAAAATAGTTTGCAGTGTGTTATACATATATGGAGGTGTGTGAAATAAACAATTTCTGTATAGTTTTCTCCTACTCTGCTATACTAAAAAAACAACATTTTTTTTGAATAGCATTTTCTGCAGTTCTGTATCTGTGCGATTCAGCGGTTACGTACTGTGGGTGTGTTCTGCTCTTCCAAAAAACACAGTTTAGGGGCACAAAAAATAGTTTGCAGTGTGTTATACATATTTGGAGGTGTGTGAAATAAACCCTTTCTAAATAGTTTTCTTCTACTGTGCTATAATAAAAAAACAACATTTTTTTTTAATAGCATTTTCTGCAGTTCTGTAGCTGTGCGATTCAGCGGTTACGTACTGTGGGTGTGTTCTGCTCTTCCAAAAAACGCCGTTTAGGGGCACAAAAAATAGTTTGCAGTGTGTTATACATATTTGGAGGTGTGTGAAATAAACAATTTCTATATAGTTTTCTTCTACTGTGCTATACTAAAAAAAAACATTTTTTTTTAATAGCATTTTCTGCAGTTCTGTAGCTGTGCGATTCAGCGGTTACGTACTGTGGGTGTGTTCTGTTCTTCCAAAAAACGCCGTTTAGGGGCACAAAAAATAGTTTGCAGTGTGTTATACATATTTGGAGGTGTGTGAAATAAACAATTTCTATATAGTTTTCTCCTACTGTGCTATACTAAAAAAACAAATTTTTTTTTGAATAGCATTTTCTGCAGTTCTGTAGCTGTGCGATTCAGCGGTTACGTACTGTGGGTGTGTTCTGCTCTTCCAAAAAACGCCGTTTAGGGGCACAAAAAATAGTTTGCAGTGTGTTATACATATTTGGAGGTGTGTGAAATAAACAATTTCTAAATAGTTTTCTTCTACTGTGCTATACTAAAAAAACAAAATTTTTTTTGAATAGCATTTTCTGCAGTTCTGTAGCTGTGCGATTCAGCGGTTACGTACTGTGGGTGTGTTCTGCTCTTCCAAAAAACGCCGTTTAGGGGCACAAAAAATAGTTTGCAGTGTGTTATACATATTTGGAGGTGTGTGAAATAAACAATTTCTATATAGTTTTCTCCTACTGTGCTATACTAAAAAAACAACTTTTTTTTTGAATAGCATTTTCTGCAGTTCTGTAGCTGTGCGATTCAGCGGTTACGTACTGTGGGTGTGTTCTGCTCTTCCAAAAAACGCCGTTTAGGGGCACAAAAAATAGTTTGCAGTGTGTTATACATATTTGGAGGTGTGTGAAATAAACAATTTCTATATAGTTTTCTCCTACTGTGCTATACTAAAAAAACAACATTTTTTTTGAATAGCATTTTCTGCAGTTCTGTAGCTGTGCGATTCAGCGGTTACGTACTGTGGGTGTGTTCTGCTCTTCCAAAAAACGCCGTTTAGGGGCACAAAAAATAGTTTGCAGTGTGTTATACATATTTGGAGGTGTGTGAAATAAACAATTTCTAAATAGTTTTCTTCTACTGTGCTATACTAAAAAAACAACATTTTTTTTAATAACATTTTCTGCAGTTCTGTAGCTGTGCGATTCAGCGGTTACGTACTGTGGGTGTGTTCTGCTCTTCCAAAAAACGCAGTTTAGGGGCACAAAAAATAGTTTGCAGTGTGTTATACATATTTGGAGGTGTGTGAAATAAACAATTTCTATATAGTTTTCTCCTACTCTGCTATACTAAAAAAACAACATTTTTTTTGAATAGCATTTTCTGCAGTTCTGTAGCTGTGTGATTCAGCGGTTACGTACTGTGGGTGTGTTCTGCTCTTCCAAAAAACGCCGTTTAGGGGCACAAAAAATAGTTTGCAGTGTGTTATACATATTTGGAGGTGTGTGAAATAAACAATTTCTATATAGTTTTCTTCTAATGTGCTATACTAAAAAAAACATTTTTTTTGAATAGCATTTTCTGCAGTTCTGTAGCTGTGCGATTCAGCGGTTACGTACTGTGGGTGTGTTCTGCTCTTCCAAAAAACGCCATTTAGGGGCACAAAAAATTGTTTGCAGTGTGTTATACATATTTGGAGGTGTGTGAAATAAACAATTTCTATATAGTTTTCTCCTACTGTGCTATACTAAAAAAACAACATTTTTTTTGAATAGCATTTTCTGCAGTTCTGTAGCTGTGCGATTCAGCGGTTACGTACTGTGGGTGTGTTCTGCTCTTCCAAAAAACGCCGTTTAGGGGCACAAAAAATAGTTTGCAGTGTGTTATACATATTTGGAGGTGTGTGAAATAAACAATTTCTAAATAGTTTTCTTCTACTGTGCTATACTAAAAAAACAACATTTTTTTTTAATAACATTTTCTGCAGTTCTGTAGCTGTGCGATTCAGCGGTTACGTACTGTGGGTGTGTTCTGCTCTTCCAAAAAACGCAGTTTAGGGGCACAAAAAATAGTTTGCAGTGTGTTATACATATTTGGAGGTGTGTGAAATAAACAATTTCTATATAGTTTTCTTCTACTGTGCTATACTAAAAAAAAAAACATTTTTTTTGAATAGCATTTTCTGCAGTTCTGTAGCTGTGCGATTCAGCGGTTACGTACTGTGGGTGTGTTCTGCTCTTCCAAAAAACACCGTTTAGGGGCACAAAAAATAGTTTGCAGTGTGTTATACATATTTGGAGGTGTGTGAAATAAACAATTTCTAAATAGTTTTCTTCTACTGTGCTATACTAAAAAAACAACATTTTTTTTTAATAGCATTTTCTGCAGTTCTGTAGCTGTGCGATTCAGCGGTTACGTACTGTGGGTGTGTTCTGCTCTTCCAAAAAACGCCATTAAGGGGCACAAAAAATAGTTTGCAGTGTGTTATAACATATTTGGAGGTGTGTGAAATAAACAATTTCTAAATAGTTTTCTTCTACTGTGCTATACTAAAAAAACAACATTTTTTTTTAATAGCATTTTCTGCAGTTCTGTAGCTGTGCGATTCAGCGGTTACGTACTGTGGGTGTGTTCTGCTCTTCCAAAAAACGCCATTAAGGGGCACAAAAAATAGTTTGCAGTGTGTTATACATATTTGGAGGTGTGTGAAATAAACAATTTCTAAATAATTTTCTTCTACTGTGATATACTAAAAAAACAACATTTTTTTTGAATAGCATTTTCTGCAGTTCTGTAGCTGTGCGATTCAGCGGTTACGTACTGTGGGTGTGTTCTGCTCTTCCAAAAAACGCCGTTTAGGGGCACAAAAAATTGTTTGCAGTGTGTTATACATATTTGGAGGTGTGTGAAATAAACAATTTCTAAATAGTTTTCTTCTACTGTGCTATACTAAAAAAACAACATTTTTTTTTAATAGCATTTTCTGCAGTTCTGTAGCTGTGCGATTCAGCGGTTACGTACTGTGGGTGTGTTCTGCTCTTCCAAAAAACGCAGTTTAGGGGCACAAAAAATAGTTTGCAGTGTGTTATACATATTTGGAGGTGTGTGAAATAAACAATTTCTATATAGTTTTCTTCTACTGTGCTATACTAAAAAAAAAACCATTTTTTTTTTAATAGCATTTTCTGCAGTTCTGTAGCTGTGCGATTCAGCGGTTACGTACTGTGGGTGTGTTCTGCTCTTCCAAAAAACACCGTTTAGGGGCACAAAAAATAGTTTGCAGTGTGTTATACATATTTGGAGGTGTGTGAAATAAACAATTTCTAAATAGTTTTCTTCTACTGTGCTATACTAAAAAAACAACATTTTTTTTGAATAGCATTTTCTGCAGTTCTGTAGCTGTGCGATTCAGCGGTTACGTACTGTGGGTGTGTTCTGCTCTTCCAAAAAACGCCGTTTAGGGGCACAAAAAATAGTTTGCAGTGTGTTATACATATTTGGAGGTGTGTGAAATAAACAATTTCTATATAGTTTTCTTCTACTGTGCTATACTAAAAAAACCCATTTTTTTTGAATAGCATTTTCTGCAGTTCTGTAGCTGTGCGATTCAGCGGTTACGTACTGTGGGTGTGTTCTGCTCTTCCAAAAAACGCCGTTTAGGGGCACAAAAAATAGTTTGCAGTGTGTTATACATATTTGGAGGTGTGTGAAATAAACAATTTCTATATAGTTTTCTCCTACTGTGCTATACTAAAAAAACAACTTTTTTTTTGAATAGCATTTTCTGCAGTTCTGTAGCTGTGCGATTCAGCGGTTACGTACTGTGGGTGTGTTCTGCTCTTCCAAAAAACGCCGTTTAGGGGCACAAAAAATAGTTTGCAGTGTGTTATACATATTTGGAGGTGTGTGAAATAAACAATTTCTAAATAGTTTTCTTCTACTGTGCTATACTAAAAAAACAACATTTTTTTTGAATAGCATTTTCTGCAGTTCTGTAGCTGTGCGATTCAGCGGTTACGTACTGTGGGTGTGTTCTGCTCTTCCAAAAAATGCCGTTTAGGGGCACAAAAAATTGTTTGCAGTGTGTTATACATATTTGGAGGTGTGTGAAATAAACAATTTCTATATAGTTTTCTCCTACTGTGCTATACTAAAAAAACAACATTTTTTTTTAATAGCATTTTCTGCAGTTCTGTAGCTGTGCGATTCAGCGGTTACGTACTGTGGGTGTGTTCTGCTCTTCCAAAAAACGCCGTTTAGGGGCACAAAAAATAGTTTGCAGTGTGTTATACATATTTGGAGGTGTGTGAAATAAACAATTTCTAAATAGTTTTCTTCTACTGTGCTATACTAAAAAAACAACATTTTTTTTTAATAACATTTTCTGCAGTTCTGTAGCTGTGCGATTCAGCGGTTACGTACTGTGGGTGTGTTCTGCTCTTCCAAAAAACACCGTTTAGGGGCACAAAAAATAGTTTGCAGTGTGTTATACATATTTGGAGGTGTGTGAAATAAACAATTTCTGTATAGTTTTCTCCTACTCTGCTATACTAAAAAAACAACATTTTTTTTGAATAGCATTTTCTGCAGTTCTGTATCTGTGCGATTCAGCGGTTACGTACTGTGGGTGTGTTCTGCTCTTCCAAAAAACACAGTTTAGGGGCACAAAAAATAGTTTGCAGTGTGTTATACATATTTGGAGGTGTGTGAAATAAACCATTTCTAAATAGTTTTCTTCTACTGTGCTATAATAAAAAAACAACATTTTTTTTTAATAGCATTTTCTGCAGTTCTGTAGCTGTGCGATTCAGCGGTTACGTACTGTGGGTGTGTTCTGCTCTTCCAAAAAACGCCGTTTAGGGGCACAAAAAATAGTTTGCAGTGTGTTATACATATTTGGAGGTGTGTGAAATAAACAATTTCTATATAGTTTTCTTCTACTGTGCTATACTAAAAAAAAACATTTTTTTTAATAGCATTTTCTGCAGTTCTGTAGCTGTGCGATTCAGCGGTTACGTACTGTGGGTGTGTTCTGTTCTTCCAAAAAACGCCGTTTAGGGGCACAAAAAATAGTTTGCAGTGTGTTATACATATTTGGAGGTGTGTGAAATAAACAATTTCTATATAGTTTTCTCCTACTGTGCTATACTAAAAAAACAAAATTTTTTTTGAATAGCATTTTCTGCAGTTCTGTAGCTGTGCGATTCAGCGGTTACGTACTGTGGGTGTGTTCTGCTCTTCCAAAAAACGCCGTTTAGGGGCACAAAAAATAGTTTGCAGTGTGTTATACATATTTGGAGGTGTGTGAAATAAACAATTTCTAAATAGTTTTCTTCTACTGTGCTATACTAAAAAAACAAAATTTTTTTTGAATAGCATTTTCTGCAGTTCTGTAGCTGTGCGATTCAGCGGTTACGTACTGTGGGTGTGTTCTGCTCTTCCAAAAAACGCCGTTTAGGGGCACAAAAAATAGTTTGCAGTGTGTTATACATATTTGGAGGTGTGTGAAATAAACAATTTCTATATAGTTTTCTCCTACTGTGCTATACTAAAAAAACAACTTTTTTTTTGAATAGCATTTTCTGCAGTTCTGTAGCTGTGCGATTCAGCGGTTACGTACTGTGGGTGTGTTCTGCTCTTCCAAAAAACGCCGTTTAGGGGCACAAAAAATAGTTTGCAGTGTGTTATACATATTTGGAGGTGTGTGAAATAAACAATTTCTATATAGTTTTCTCCTACTGTGCTATACTAAAAAAACAACATTTTTTTTGAATAGCATTTTCTGCAGTTCTGTAGCTGTGCGATTCAGCGGTTACGTACTGTGGGTGTGTTCTGCTCTTCCAAAAAACGCCGTTTAGGGGCACAAAAAATAGTTTGCAGTGTGTTATACATATTTGGAGGTGTGTGAAATAAACAATTTCTAAATAGTTTTCTTCTACTGTGCTATACTAAAAAAACAACATTTTTTTTAATAACATTTTCTGCAGTTCTGTAGCTGTGCGATTCAGCGGTTACGTACTGTGGGTGTGTTCTGCTCTTCCAAAAAACGCAGTTTAGGGGCACAAAAAATAGTTTGCAGTGTGTTATACATATTTGGAGGTGTGTGAAATAAACAATTTCTATATAGTTTTCTCCTACTCTGCTATACTAAAAAAACAACATTTTTTTTGAATAGCATTTTCTGCAGTTCTGTAGCTGTGCGATTCAGCGGTTACGTACTGTGGGTGTGTTCTGCTCTTCCAAAAAACGCAGTTTAGGGGCAGAAAAAATAGTTTGCAGTGTGTTATACATATTTGGAGGTGTGTGAAATAAACCATTTCTAAATAGTTTTCTTCTACTGTGCTATTATAAAAAAAAAAACATTTTTTTTGAATAGCATTTTCTGCAGTTCTGTAGCTGTGCGATTCAGCGGTTACGTACTGTGGGTGTGTTCTGCTCTTCCAAAAAACGCCGTTTAGGGGCACAAAAAATAGTTTGCAGTGTGTTATACATATTTGGAGGTGTGTGAAATAAACAATTTCTATATAGTTTTCTTCTAATGTGCTATACTAAAAAAAACATTTTTTTTGAATAGCATTTTCTGCAGTTCTGTAGCTGTGCGATTCAGCGGTTACGTACTGTGGGTGTGTTCTGCTCTTCCAAAAAACGCCGTTTAGGGGCACAAAAAATTGTTTGCAGTGTGTTATACATATTTGGAGGTGTGTGAAATAAACAATTTCTATATAGTTTTCTCCTACTGTGCTATACTAAAAAAACAACATTTTTTTTGAATAGCATTTTCTGCAGTTCTGTAGCTGTGCGATTCAGCGGTTACGTACTGTGGGTGTGTTCTGCTCTTCCAAAAAACGCCGTTTAGGGGCACAAAAAATTGTTTGCAGTGTGTTATACATATTTGGAGGTGTGTGAAATAAACAATTTCTAAATAGTTTTCTTCTACTGTGCTATACTAAAAAAACAACATTTTTTTTTAATAACATTTTCTGCAGTTCTGTAGCTGTGCGATTCAGCGGTTACGTACTGTGGGTGTGTTCTGCTCTTCCAAAAAACGCAGTTTAGGGGCACAAAAAATAGTTTGCAGTGTGTTATACATATTTGGAGGTGTGTGAAATAAACAATTTCTATATAGTTTTCTTCTACTGTGCTATACTAAAAAAAAAAACATTTTTTTTGAATAGCATTTTCTGCAGTTCTGTAGCTGTGCGATTCAGCGGTTACGTACTGTGGGTGTGTTCTGCTCTTCCAAAAAACACCGTTTAGGGGCACAAAAAATAGTTTGCAGTGTGTTATACATATTTGGAGGTGTGTGAAATAAACAATTTCTAAATAGTTTTCTTCTACTGTGCTATACTAAAAAAACAACATTTTTTTTTAATAGCATTTTCTGCAGTTCTGTAGCTGTGCGATTCAGCGGTTACGTACTGTGGGTGTGTTCTGCTCTTCCAAAAAACGCCATTAAGGGGCACAAAAAATAGTTTGCAGTGTGTTATAACATATTTGGAGGTGTGTGAAATAAACAATTTCTAAATAGTTTTCTTCTACTGTGCTATACTAAAAAAACAACATTTTTTTTTAATAGCATTTTCTGCAGTTCTGTAGCTGTGCGATTCAGCGGTTACGTACTGTGGGTGTGTTCTGCTCTTCCAAAAAACGCCATTAAGGGGCACAAAAAATAGTTTGCAGTGTGTTATACATATTTGGAGGTGTGTGAAATAAACAATTTCTAAATAATTTTCTTCTACTGTGATATACTAAAAAAACAACATTTTTTTTGAATAGCATTTTCTGCAGTTCTGTAGCTGTGCGATTCAGCGGTTACGTACTGTGGGTGTGTTCTGCTCTTCCAAAAAACGCCGTTTAGGGGCACAAAAAATAGTTTGCAGTGTGTTATACATATTTGGAGGTGTGTGAAATAAACAATTTCTAAATAGTTTTCTTCTACTGTGCTATACTAAAAAAACAACATTTTTTTTAATAGCATTTTCTGCAGTTCTGTAGCTGTGCGATTCAGCGGTTACGTACTGTGGGTGTGTTCTGCTCTTCCAAAAAACGCAGTTTAGGGGCACAAAAAATAGTTTGCAGTGTGTTATACATATTTGGAGGTGTGTGAAATAAACAATTTCTATATAGTTTTCTTCTACTGTGCTATACTAAAAAAAAAAAACATTTTTTTTTTAATAGCATTTTCTGCAGTTCTGTAGCTGTGCGATTCAGCGGTTACGTACTGTGGGTGTGTTCTGCTCTTCCAAAAAACACCGTTTAGGGGCACAAAAAATAGTTTGCAGTGTGTTATACATATTTGGAGGTGTGTGAAATAAACAATTTCTGTATAGTTTTCTCCTACTCTGCTATACTAAAAAAACAACATTTTTTTTGAATAGCATTTTCTGCAGTTCTGTATCTGTGCGATTCAGCGGTTACGTACTGTGGGTGTGTTCTGCTCTTCCAAAAAACACAGTTTAGGGGCACAAAAAATAGTTTGCAGTGTGTTATACATATTTGGAGGTGTGTGAAATAAACCATTTCTAAATAGTTTTCTTCTACTGTGCTATAATAAAAAAACAACATTTTTTTTTAATAGCATTTTCTGCAGTTCTGTAGCTGTGCGATTCAGCGGTTACGTACTGTGGGTGTGTTCTGCTCTTCCAAAAAACGCCGTTTAGGGGCACAAAAAATAGTTTGCAGTGTGTTATACATATTTGGAGGTGTGTGAAATAAACAATTTCTATATAGTTTTCTTCTACTGTGCTATACTAAAAAAAAACATTTTTTTTAATAGCATTTTCTGCAGTTCTGTAGCTGTGCGATTCAGCGGTTACGTACTGTGGGTGTGTTCTGTTCTTCCAAAAAACGCCGTTTAGGGGCACAAAAAATAGTTTGCAGTGTGTTATACATATTTGGAGGTGTGTGAAATAAACAATTTCTATATAGTTTTCTCCTACTGTGCTATACTAAAAAAACAAAATTTTTTTTGAATAGCATTTTCTGCAGTTCTGTAGCTGTGCGATTCAGCGGTTACGTACTGTGGGTGTGTTCTGCTCTTCCAAAAAACGCCGTTTAGGGGCACAAAAAATAGTTTGCAGTGTGTTATACATATTTGGAGGTGTGTGAAATAAACAATTTCTAAATAGTTTTCTTCTACTGTGCTATACTAAAAAAACAAAATTTTTTTTGAATAGCATTTTCTGCAGTTCTGTAGCTGTGCGATTCAGCGGTTACGTACTGTGGGTGTGTTCTGCTCTTCCAAAAAACGCCGTTTAGGGGCACAAAAAATAGTTTGCAGTGTGTTATACATATTTGGAGGTGTGTGAAATAAACAATTTCTATATAGTTTTCTCCTACTGTGCTATACTAAAAAAACAACTTTTTTTTTGAATAGCATTTTCTGCAGTTCTGTAGCTGTGCGATTCAGCGGTTACGTACTGTGGGTGTGTTCTGCTCTTCCAAAAAACGCCGTTTAGGGGCACAAAAAATAGTTTGCAGTGTGTTATACATATTTGGAGGTGTGTGAAATAAACAATTTCTATATAGTTTTCTCCTACTGTGCTATACTAAAAAAACAAAATTTTTTTTGAATAGCATTTTCTGCAGTTCTGTAGCTGTGCGATTCAGCGGTTACGTACTGTGGGTGTGTTCTGCTCTTTCAAAAAACGCCGTTTAGGGGCACAAAAAATAGTTTGCAGTGTGTTATACATATTTGGAGGTGTGTAAAATAAACAATTTCTAAATAGTTTTCTTCTACTGTGCTATACTAAAAAAACAACATTTTTTTTTAATAACATTTTCTGCAGTTCTGTAGCTGTGCGATTCAGCGGTTACGTACTGTGGGTGTGTTCTGCTCTTCCAAAAAACACAGTTTAGAAGCACAAAAAATAGTTTGCAGTGTGTTATACATATTTGGAGGTGTGTGAAATAAACAATTTCTATATAGTTTTCTTCTACTGTGCTATACTAAAAAAAAAAACATTTTTTTTGAATAGCATTTTCTGCAGTTCTGTAGCTGTGCGATTCAGCGGTTACGTACTGTGGGTGTGTTCTGCTCTTCCAAAAAACACCATTTAGGGGCACAAAAAATAGTTTGCAGTGTGTTATACATATTTGGAGGTGTGTGAAATAAACAATTTCTATATAGTTTTCTCCTACTCTGCTATACTAAAAAAACAACATTTTTTTTGAATAGCATTTTCTGCAGTTCTGTAGCTGTGTGATTCAGCGGTTACGTACTGTGGGTGTGTTCTGCTCTTCCAAAAAACGCAGTTTAGGGGCAGAAAAAATAGTTTGCAGTGTGTTATACATATTTGGAGGTGTGTGAAATAAACCATTTCTAAATAGTTTTCTTCTACTGTGCTATAATAAAAAAACAACATTTTTTTTTGAATAGCATTTTCTGCAGTTCTGTAGCTGTGCGATTCAGCGGTTACGTACTGTGGGTGTGTTCTGCTCTTCCAAAAAACGCCGTTTAGGGGCACAAAAAATAGTTTGCAGTGTGTTATACATATTTGGAGGTGTGTGAAATAAACAATTTCTATATAGTTTTCTTCTACTGTGCTATACTAAAAAAAAACATTTTTTTTGAATAGCATTTTCTGCAGTTCTGTAGCTGTGCGATTCAGCGGTTACGTACTGTGGGTGTGTTCTGCTCTTCCAAAAAACGCCGTTTAGGGGCACAAAAAATAGTTTGCAGTGTGTTATACATATTTGGAGGTGTGTGAAATAAACAATTTCTATATAGTTTTCTCCTACTGTGCTATACTAAAAAAACAACTTTTTTTTGAATAGCATTTTCTGCAGTTCTGTAGCTGTGCGATTCAGCGGTTACGTACTGTGGGTGTGTTCTGCTCTTCCAAAAAACGCTGTTTAGGGGCACAAAAAATAGTTTGCAGTGTGTTATACATATTTGGAGGTGTGTGAAATAAACAATTTCTAAATAGTTTTCTTCTACTGTGCTATACTAAAAAAACAACATTTTTTTTGAATAGCATTTTCTGCAGTTCTGTAGCTGTGCGATTCAGCGGTTACGTACTGTGGGTGTGTTCTGCTCTTCCAAAAAATGCCGTTTAGGGGCACAAAAAATTGTTTGCAGTGTGTTATACATATTTGGAGGTGTGTGAAATAAACAATTTCTATATAGTTTTCTCCTACTGTGCTATACTAAAAAAACAACATTTTTTTAATAGCATTTTCTGCAGTTCTGTAGCTGTGCGATTCAGCGGTTACGTACTGTGGGTGTGTTCTGCTCTTCCAAAAAACGCCGTTTAGGGGCACAAAAAATAGTTTGCAGTGTGTTATACATATTTGGAGGTGTGTGAAATAAACAATTTCTAAATAGTTTTCTTCTACTGTGCTATACTAAAAAAACAAAATTTTTTTTTTAATAACATTTTCTGCAGTTCTGTAGCTGTGTGATTCAGCGGTTACGTACTGTGGGTGTGTTCTGCTCTTCCAAAAAACGCAGTTTAGAAGCACAAAAAATAGTTTGCAGTGTGTTATACATATTTGGAGGTGTGTGAAATAAACAATTTCTATATAGTTTTCTTCTACTGGGCTATACTAAAAAAAAAACATTTTTTTTTAATAGCATTTTCTGCAGTTCTGTAGCTGTGCGATTCAGCGGTTACGTACTGTGGGTGTGTTCTGCTCTTCCAAAAAACACCGTTTAGGGGCACAAAAAATAGTTTGCAGTGTGTTATACATATTTGGAGGTGTGTGAAATAAACAATTTCTATATAGTTTTCTCCTACTCTGCTATACTAAAAAAACAACATTTTTTTTGAATAGCATTTTCTGCAGTTCTGTAGCTGTGCGATTCAGCGGTTACGTACTGTGGGTGTGTTCTGCTCTTCCAAAAAACGCAGTTTAGGGGCAGAAAAAATAGTTTGCAGTGTGTTATACATATTTGGAGGTGTGTGAAATAAACCATTTCTAAATAGTTTTCTTCTACTGTGCTATAATAAAAAAAAAAACTTTTTTTTTGAATAGCATTTTCTGCAGTTCTGTAGCTGTGCGATTCAGCGGTTACGTACTGTGGGTGTGTTCTGCTCTTCCAAAAAACGCCGTTTAGGGGCACAAAAAATAGTTTGCAGTGTGTTATACATATTTGGAGGTGTGTGAAATAAACAATTTCTATATAGTTTTCTTCTACTGTGCTATACTAAAAAAAAACATTTTTTTCGAATAGCATTTTCTGCAGTTCTGTAGCTGTGCGATTCAGCGGTTACGTACTGTGGGTGTGTTCTGCTCTTCCAAAAAACGCCGTTTAGGGGTACAAAAAATAGTTTGCAGTGTGTTATACATATTTGGAGGTGTGTGAAATAAACAATTTCTATATAGTTTTCTCCTACTGTGCTATACTAAAAAAACAACTTTTTTTTTGAATAGCATTTTCTGCAGTTCTGTAGCTGTGCGATTCAGCGGTTACGTACTGTGGGTGTGTTCTGCTCTTCCAAAAAACGCCGTTTAGGGGCACAAAAAATAGTTTGCAGTGTGTTATACATATTTGGAGGTGTGTGAAATAAACAATTTCTAAATAGTTTTCTTATACTGTGCTATACTAAAAAAACAACATTTTTTTTGAATAGCATTTTCTGCAGTTCTGTAGCTGTGCGATTCAGCGGTTACGTACTGTGGGTGTGTTCTGCTCTTCCAAAAAATGCCGTTTAGGGGCACAAAAAATTGTTTGCAGTGTGTTATACATATTTGGAGGTGTGTGAAATAAACAATTTCTATATAGTTTTCTCCTACTGTGCTATACTAAAAAAACAACATTTTTTTTTGAATAGCTATTTCTGCATTTCTGTAGCTGTGCGATTCAGCGGTTACGTACTGTGGGTGTGTTCTGCTCTTCCAAAAAATGCAGTTTAGGGGCACAAAAGATAGTTTGCAGTGTGTTATACATATTTGGAGGTGTGTGAAATAAACAATTTCTATATAGTTTTCTTCTACTGTGCTATACTAAAAAAACAACATTTTTTTTGAATAGCTATTTCTGCATTTCTGTAGCTGTGCGATTCAGCGGTTACGTACTGTGGGTGTGTTCTGCTCTTCCAAAAAATGCAGTTTAGGGGCACAAAAAATAGTTTGCAGTGTGTTATACATATTTGGAGGTGTGTGAAATAAACAATTTCTATATAGTTTTCTTCTACTGTGCTATACTAAAAAAAAAAACATTTTTTTTGAATAGCATTTTCTGCAGTTCTGTAGCTGTGCGATTCAGCGGTTACGTACTGTGGGTGTGTTCTGCTCTTCCAAAAAACACCGTTTAGGGGCACAAAAAATAGTTTGCAGTGTGTTATACATATTTGGAGGTGTGTGAAATAAACAATTTCTATATAGTTTTCTCCTACTCTGCTATACTAAAAAAACAACATTTTTTCTTAATAGCATTTTCTGCAGTTCTGTAGCTGTGCGATTCAGCGGTTACGTACTGTGGGTGTGTTCTGCTCTTCCAAAAAACGCAGTTTAGGGGCAGAAAAAATAGTTTGCAGTGTGTTATACATATTTGGAGGTGTGTGAAATAAACCATTTCTAAATAGTTTTCTTCTACTGTGCTATAATAAAAAAACAAAATTTTTTTTGAATAGCATTTTCTGCAGATCTGTAGCTGTGCGATTCAGCGGTTACGTACTGTGGGTGTGTTCTGCTCTTCCAAAAAATGCCGTTTAGGGGCACAAAAAATAGTTTGCAGTGTGTTATACATATTTGGAGGTGTGTGAAATAAACAATTTCTATATAGTTTTCTTCTACTGTGCTATACTAAAAAAAAACATTTTTTTCGAATAGCATTTTCTGCAGTTCTGTAGCTGTGCGATTCAGCGGTTACGTACTGTGGGTGTGTTCTGCTCTTCCAAAAAACGCCGTTTAGGGGCACAAAAAATAGTTTGCAGTGTGTTATACATATTTGGAGGTGTGTGAAATAAACAATTTCTGAATAGTTTTCTTCTACTGTGCTATACTAAAAAAACAACATTTTTTTTGAATAGCATTTTCTGCAGTTCTGTAGCTGTGCGATTCAGCGGTTACGTACTGTGGGTGTGTTCTGCTCTTCCAAAAAATGCCGTTTAGGGGCACAAAAAATTGTTTGCAGTGTGTTATACATATTTGGAGGTGTGTGAAATAAACAATTTCTATATAGTTTTCTCCTACTGTGCTATACTAAAAAAACAACATTTTTTTTGAATAGCATTTTCTGCAGTTCTGTAGCTGTGCGATTCAGCGGTTACGTACTGTGGGTGTGTTCTGCTCTTCCAAAAAACGCCGTTTAGGGGCACAAAAAATAGTTTGCAGTGTGTTATACATATTTGGAGGTGTGTGAAAGAAACAATTTCTATATAGTTTTCTCCTACTGTGCTATACTAAAAAAACAACATTTTTTTTAATAGCATTTTCTGCAGTTCTGTAGCTGTGCGATTCAGCGGTTACGTACTGTGGGTGTGTTCTGCTCTTCCAAAAAATGCACTTTAGGGGCACAAAAAATAGTTTGCAGTGTGTTATACATATTTGGAGGTGTGTGAAATAAACAATTTCTAAATCGTTTTCTTCTACTGTGCTATACTAAAAAAAACAAAATTTTTTTTGAATAGCATTTTCTGCAGTTCTGTAGCTGTGCGATTCAGCGGTTACGTACTGTGGGTGTGTTCTGCTCTTCCAAAAAACGCCGTTTAGGGGCACAAAAAATAGTTTGCAGTGTGTTATACATATTTGGAGGTGTGTGAAATAAACAATTTCTAAATAGTTTTCTTCTACTGTGCTATACTAAAAAAACAACATTTTTTTTTGAATAGCATTTTCTGCAGTTCTGTAGCTGTGCGATTCAGCGGTTACGCGCTGTGGGTGTGTTCTGCTCTTCCAAAAAACACCGTTTAGGGGCACAAAAAATAGTTTGCAGTGTGTTATACATATTTGGAGGTGTGTGAAATAAACAATTTCTAAATAGTTTTCTTCTACTGTGCTATAATAAAAAAACAACATTTTTTTTGAATAGCATTTTCTGCAGTTCTTTAGCTGTGCGATTCAGCGGTTACGTACTGTGGGTGTGTTCTGCTCTTCCAAAAAACGCAGTTTAGGGGCACAAAAAATTGTTTGCAGTGTGTTATACATATTTGGAGGTGTGTGAAAGAAACAATTTCTATATAGTTTTCTCCTACTGTGCTATACTAAAAAAACAACATTTTTTTTGAATAGCATTTTCTGCAGTTCTGTAGCTGTGCGATTCAGCGGTTACGTACTGTGGGTGTGTTCTGCTCTTCCAAAAAACGCCGTTTAGGGGCACAAAAAATAGTTTGCAGTGTGTTATACATATTTGGAGGTGTGTGAAATAAACAATTTCTAAATAGTTTTCTTCTACTGTGCTATACTAAAAAAACAACATTTTTTTTGAATAGCATTTTCTGCAGTTCTGTAGCTGTGCGATTCAGCGGTTACGTACTGTGGGTGTGTTCTGCTCTTCCAAAAAATGCCGTTTAGGGGCACAAAAAATTGTTTGCAGTGTGTTATACATATTTGGAGGTGTGTGAAATAAACAATTTCTATATAGTTTTCTCCTACTGTGCTATACTAAAAAAACAACATTTTTTTTAATAGCATTTTCTGCAGTTCTGTAGCTGTGCGATTCAGCGGTTACGTACTGTGGGTGTGTTCTGCTCTTCCAAAAAACGCCGTTTAGGGGCACAAAAAATAGTTTGCAGTGTGTTATACATATTTGGAGGTGTGTGAAATAAACAATTTCTAAATAGTTTTCTTCTACTGTGCTATACTAAAAAAACAAAATTTTTTTTTTAATAACATTTTCTGCAGTTCTGTAGCTGTGTGATTCAGCGGTTACGTACTGTGGGTGTGTTCTGCTCTTCCAAAAAACGCAGTTTAGAAGCACAAAAAATAGTTTGCAGTGTGTTATACATATTTGGAGGTGTGTGAAATAAACAATTTCTATATAGTTTTCTTCTACTGGGCTATACTAAAAAAAAAACATTTTTTTTTAATAGCATTTTCTGCAGTTCTGTAGCTGTGCGATTCAGCGGTTACGTACTGTGGGTGTGTCCTGCTCTTCCAAAAAACACCGTTTAGGGGCACAAAAAATAGTTTGCAGTGTGTTATACATATTTGGAGGTGTGTGAAATAAACAATTTCTATATAGTTTTCTCCTACTCTGCTATACTAAAAAAACAACATTTTTTTTGAATAGCATTTTCTGCAGTTCTGTAGCTGTGCGATTCAGCGGTTACGTACTGTGGGTGTGTTCTGCTCTTCCAAAAAACGCAGTTTAGGGGCAGAAAAAATAGTTTGCAGTGTGTTATACATATTTGGAGGTGTGTGAAATAAACCATTTCTAAATAGTTTTCTTCTACTGTGCTATAATAAAAAAAAAAAACTTTTTTTTTGAATAGCATTTTCTGCAGTTCTGTAGCTGTGCGATTCAGCGGTTACGTACTGTGGGTGTGTTCTGCTCTTCCAAAAAACGCCGTTTAGGGGCACAAAAAATAGTTTGCAGTGTGTTATACATATTTGGAGGTGTGTGAAATAAACAATTTCTATATAGTTTTCTTCTACTGTGCTATACTAAAAAAAAACATTTTTTTCGAATAGCATTTTCTGCAGTTCTGTAGCTGTGCGATTCAGCGGTTACGTACTGTGGGTGTGTTCTGCTCTTCCAAAAAACGCCGTTTAGGGGTACAAAAAATAGTTTGCAGTGTGTTATACATATTTGGAGGTGTGTGAAATAAACAATTTCTATATAGTTTTCTCCTACTGTGCTATACTAAAAAAACAACTTTTTTTTTGAATAGCATTTTCTGCAGTTCTGTAGCTGTGCGATTCAGCGGTTACGTACTGTGGGTGTGTTCTGCTCTTCCAAAAAACGCCGTTTAGGGGCACAAAAAATAGTTTGCAGTGTGTTATACATATTTGGAGGTGTGTGAAATAAACAATTTCTAAATAGTTTTCTTATACTGTGCTATACTAAAAAAACAACATTTTTTTTGAATAGCATTTTCTGCAGTTCTGTAGCTGTGCGATTCAGCGGTTACGTACTGTGGGTGTGTTCTGCTCTTCCAAAAAATGCCGTTTAGGGGCACAAAAAATTGTTTGCAGTGTGTTATACATATTTGGAGGTGTGTGAAATAAACAATTTCTATATAGTTTTCTCCTACTGTGCTATACTAAAAAAACAACATTTTTTTTTTGAATAGCTATTTCTGCATTTCTGTAGCTGTGCGATTCAGCGGTTACGTACTGTGGGTGTGTTCTGCTCTTCCAAAAAATGCAGTTTAGGGGCACAAAAGATAGTTTGCAGTGTGTTATACATATTTGGAGGTGTGTGAAATAAACAATTTCTATATAGTTTTCTTCTACTGTGCTATACTAAAAAAACAACATTTTTTTTGAATAGCTATTTCTGCATTTCTGTAGCTGTGCGATTCAGCGGTTACGTACTGTGGGTGTGTTCTGCTCTTCCAAAAAATGCAGTTTAGGGGCACAAAAAATAGTTTGCAGTGTGTTATACATATTTGGAGGTGTGTGAAATAAACAATTTCTATATAGTTTTCTTCTACTGTGCTATACTAAAAAAAAAAACATTTTTTTTGAATAGCATTTTCTGCAGTTCTGTAGCTGTGCGATTCAGCGGTTACGTACTGTGGGTGTGTTCTGCTCTTCCAAAAAACACCGTTTAGGGGCACAAAAAATAGTTTGCAGTGTGTTATACATATTTGGAGGTGTGTGAAATAAACAATTTCTATATAGTTTTCTCCTACTCTGCTATACTAAAAAAACAACATTTTTTCTTAATAGCATTTTCTGCAGTTCTGTAGCTGTGCGATTCAGCGGTTACGTACTGTGGGTGTGTTCTGCTCTTCCAAAAAACGCAGTTTAGGGGCAGAAAAAATAGTTTGCAGTGTGTTATACATATTTGGAGGTGTGTGAAATAAACCATTTCTAAATAGTTTTCTTCTACTGTGCTATAATAAAAAAACAAAATTTTTTTTGAATAGCATTTTCTGCAGATCTGTAGCTGTGCGATTCAGCGGTTACGTACTGTGGGTGTGTTCTGCTCTTCCAAAAAATGCCGTTTAGGGGCACAAAAAATAGTTTGCAGTGTGTTATACATATTTGGAGGTGTGTGAAATAAACAATTTCTATATAGTTTTCTTCTACTGTGCTATACTAAAAAAAAACATTTTTTTCGAATAGCATTTTCTGCAGTTCTGTAGCTGTGCGATTCAGCGGTTACGTACTGTGGGTGTGTTCTGCTCTTCCAAAAAACGCCGTTTAGGGGCACAAAAAATAGTTTGCAGTGTGTTATACATATTTGGAGGTGTGTGAAATAAACAATTTCTAAATAGTTTTCTTCTACTGTGCTATACTAAAAAAACAACATTTTTTTTGAATAGCATTTTCTGCAGTTCTGTAGCTGTGCGATTCAGCGGTTACGTACTGTGGGTGTGTTCTGCTCTTCCAAAAAATGCCGTTTAGGGGCACAAAAAATTGTTTGCAGTGTGTTATACATATTTGGAGGTGTGTGAAATAAACAATTTCTATATAGTTTTCTCCTACTGTGCTATACTAAAAAAACAACATTTTTTTTGAATAGCATTTTCTGCAGTTCTGTAGCTGTGCGATTCAGCGGTTACGTACTGTGGGTGTGTTCTGCTCTTCCAAAAAACGCCGTTTAGGGGCACAAAAAATAGTTTGCAGTGTGTTATACATATTTGGAGGTGTGTGAAAGAAACAATTTCTATATAGTTTTCTCCTACTGTGCTATACTAAAAAAACAACATTTTTTTTAATAGCATTTTCTGCAGTTCTGTAGCTGTGCGATTCAGCGGTTACGTACTGTGGGTGTGTTCTGCTCTTCCAAAAAATGCACTTTAGGGGCACAAAAAATAGTTTGCAGTGTGTTATACATATTTGGAGGTGTGTGAAATAAACAATTTCTAAATCGTTTTCTTCTACTGTGCTATACTAAAAAAAACAAAATTTTTTTTGAATAGCATTTTCTGCAGTTCTGTAGCTGTGCGATTCAGCGGTTACGTACTGTGGGTGTGTTCTGCTCTTCCAAAAAACGCCGTTTAGGGGCACAAAAAATAGTTTGCAGTGTGTTATACATATTTGGAGGTGTGTGAAATAAACAATTTCTAAATAGTTTTCTTCTACTGTGCTATACTAAAAAAACAACATTTTTTTTTGAATAGCATTTTCTGCAGTTCTGTAGCTGTGCGATTCAGCGGTTACGCGCTGTGGGTGTGTTCTGCTCTTCCAAAAAACACCGTTTAGGGGCACAAAAAATAGTTTGCAGTGTGTTATACATATTTGGAGGTGTGTGAAATAAACAATTTCTAAATAGTTTTCTTCTACTGTGCTATAATAAAAAAACAACATTTTTTTTGAATAGCATTTTCTGCAGTTCTTTAGCTGTGCGATTCAGCGGTTACGTACTGTGGGTGTGTTCTGCTCTTCCAAAAAACGCAGTTTAGGGGCACAAAAAATTGTTTGCAGTGTGTTATACATATTTGGAGGTGTGTGAAAGAAACAATTTCTATATAGTTTTCTCCTACTGTGCTATACTAAAAAAACAACATTTTTTTTGAATAGCATTTTCTGCAGTTCTGTAGCTGTGCGATTTAGCGGTTACGTACTGTGGGTGTGTTCTGCTCTTCCAAAAAACGCCGTTTAGGGGCACAAAAAATAGTTTGCAGTGTGTTATACATATTTGGAGGTGTGTGAAAGAAACAATTTCTATATAGTTTTCTCCTACTGTGCTATACTAAAAAAACAACATTTTTTTTAATAGCATTTTCTGCAGTTCTGTAGCTGTGCGATTCAGCGGTTACGTACTGTGGGTGTGTTCTGCTCTTCCAAAAAATGCAGTTTAGGGGCACAAAAAATAGTTTGCAGTGTGTTATACATATTTGGAGGTGTGTGAAATAAACAATTTCTAAATCGTTTTCTTCTACTGTGCTATACTAAAAAAAACAAAATTTTTTTTGAATAGCATTTTCTGCAGTTCTGTAGCTGTGCGATTCAGCGGTTACGTACTGTGGGTGTGTTCTGCTCTTCCAAAAAACGCCGTTTAGGGGCACAAAAAATAGTTTGCAGTGTGTTATACATATTTGGAGGTGTGTGAAATAAACAATTTCTAAATAGTTTTCTTCTACTGTGCTATACTAAAAAAACAACATTTTTTTTTGAATAGCATTTTCTGCAGTTCTGTAGCTGTGCGATTCAGCGGTTACGCGCTGTGGGTGTGTTCTGCTCTTCCAAAAAACACCGTTTAGGGGCACAAAAAATAGTTTGCAGTGTGTTATACATATTTGGAGGTGTGTGAAATAAACAATTTCTAAATAGTTTTCTTCTACTGTGCTATAATAAAAAAACAACATTTTTTTTGAATAGCATTTTCTGCAGTTCTTTAGCTGTGCGATTCAGCGGTTACGTACTGTGGGTGTGTTCTGCTCTTCCAAAAAACGCAGTTTAGGGGCACAAAAAATAGTTTGCAGTGTGTTATACATATTTGGAGGTGTGTGAAAGAAACAATTTCTATATAGTTTTCTCCTACTGTGCTATACTAAAAAAACAACATTTTTTTTGAATAGCATTTTCTGCAGTTCTGTAGCTGTGCGATTTAGCGGTTACGTACTGTGGGTGTGTTCTGCTCTTCCAAAAAACGCCGTTTAGGGGCACAAAAAATAGTTTGCAGTGTGTTATACATATTTGGAGGTGTGTGAAATAAACAATTTCTAAATAGTTTTCTTCTACTGTGCTATAATAAAAAAACAACATTTTTTTTGAATAGCATTTTCTGCAGTTCTGTAGCTGTGCGATTCAGCAGTTATGTACTGTGGGTGTGTTCTGCTCTTCCAAAAAATGCCGTTTAGGGGCACAAAAAATTGTTTGCAGTGTGTTATACATATTTGGAGGTGTGTGAAATAAACAATTTCTATATAGTTTTCTTCTACTGTGCTATACTAAAAAAAAAACATTTTTTTTGAATAGCATTTTCTGCAGTTCTGTAGCTGTGCGATTCAGCGGTTACGTACTGTGGGTGTGTTCTGCTCTTCCAAAAAACGCCGTTTAGGGGCACAAAAAATAGTTTGCAGTGTGTTATACATATTTGGAGGTGTGTGAAAGAAACAATTTCTATATAGTTTTCTCCTACTGTGCTATACTAAAAAAACAACATTTTTTTTGAATAGCATTTTCTGCAGTTCTGTAGCTGTGCGATTCAGCGGTTACGTACTGTGGGTGTGTTCTGCTCTTCCAAAAAACGCCATTTAGGGGCACAAAAAATAGTTTGCAGTGTGTTATACATATTTGGAGGTGTGTGAAATAAACAATTTCTAAATAGTTTTCTTCTACTGTGCTATACTAAAAAAAAAACATTTTTTTGGAATAGCATTTTCTGCAGTTCTGTAGCTGTGCGATTCAGCGGTTACGTACTGTGGGTGTGTTCTGCTCTTCCAAAAAACGCCGTTTAGGGGCACAAAAAATAGTTTGCAGTGTGTTATACATATTTGGAGGTGTGTGAAATAAACAATTTCTAAATAGTTTTCTTCTACTGTGCTATACTAAAAAAACAACATTTTTTTTAATAGCATTTTCTGCTGTTCTGTAGCTGTGCGATTCAGAGGTTACGTACTGTGGGTGTGTTCTGCTCTTCCAAAAAACGCCGTTCAGGGGCACAAAAAATAGTTTGCAGTGTGTTATACATATTTGGAGGTGTGTGAAATAAACAATTTCTAAATAGTTTTCTTCTACTGTGCTATACTAAAAAAACAACATTTTTTTTTGAATAGCATTTTCTGCAGTTCTGTAGCTGTGCGATTCAGCGGTTACGTGCTGTGGGTGTGTTCTGCTCTTCCAAAAAACACCGTTTAGGGGCACAAAAAATAGTTTGCAGTGTGTTATACATATTTGGAGGTGTGTGAAATAAACAATTTCTAAATAGTTTTCTTCTACTGTGCTATAATAAAAAAACAACATTTTTTTGGAATAGCATTTTCTGCAGTTCTGTAGCTGTGCGATTCAGCGGTTACGTACTGTGGGTGTGTTCTGCTCTTCCAAAAAACGCCGTTTAGGGGCACAAAAAATAGTTTGCAGTGTGTTATACATATTTGGAGGTGTGTGAAAGAAACAATTTCTATATAGTTTTCTCCTACTGTGCTATACTAAAAAAACAACATTTTTTTTGAATAGCATTTTCTGCAGTTCTGTAGCTGTGCGATTCAGCGGTTACGTACTGTGGGTGTGTTCTGCTCTTCCAAAAAACGCCGTTTAGGGGCACAAAAAATAGTTTGCAGTGTGTTATACATATTTGGAGGTGTGTGAAATAAACAATTTCTAAATAGTTTTCTTATACTGTGCTATACTAAAAAAACAACATTTTTTTTGAATAGCATTTTCTGCAGTTCTGTAGCTGTGCGATTCAGCGGTTACGTACTGTGGGTGTGTTCTGCTCTTCCAAAAAATGCCGTTTAGGGGCACAAAAAATTGTTTGCAGTGTGTTATACATATTTGGAGGTGTGTGAAATAAACAATTTCTATATAGTTTTCTCCTACTGTGCTATACTAAAAAAACAACATTTTTTTTTTGAATAGCTATTTCTGCATTTCTGTAGCTGTGCGATTCAGCGGTTACGTACTGTGGGTGTGTTCTGCTCTTCCAAAAAATGCAGTTTAGGGGCACAAAAGATAGTTTGCAGTGTGTTATACATATTTGGAGGTGTGTGAAATAAACAATTTCTATATAGTTTTCTTCTACTGTGCTATACTAAAAAAACAACATTTTTTTTGAATAGCTATTTCTGCATTTCTGTAGCTGTGCGATTCAGCGGTTACGTACTGTGGGTGTGTTCTGCTCTTCCAAAAAATGCAGTTTAGGGGCACAAAAAATAGTTTGCAGTGTGTTATACATATTTGGAGGTGTGTGAAATAAACAATTTCTATATAGTTTTCTTCTACTGTGCTATACTAAAAAAAAAAACATTTTTTTTGAATAGCATTTTCTGCAGTTCTGTAGCTGTGCGATTCAGCGGTTACGTACTGTGGGTGTGTTCTGCTCTTCCAAAAAACACCGTTTAGGGGCACAAAAAATAGTTTGCAGTGTGTTATACATATTTGGAGGTGTGTGAAATAAACAATTTCTATATAGTTTTCTCCTACTCTGCTATACTAAAAAAACAACATTTTTTCTTAATAGCATTTTCTGCAGTTCTGTAGCTGTGCGATTCAGCGGTTACGTACTGTGGGTGTGTTCTGCTCTTCCAAAAAACGCAGTTTAGGGGCAGAAAAAATAGTTTGCAGTGTGTTATACATATTTGGAGGTGTGTGAAATAAACCATTTCTAAATAGTTTTCTTCTACTGTGCTATAATAAAAAAACAAAATTTTTTTTGAATAGCATTTTCTGCAGATCTGTAGCTGTGCGATTCAGCGGTTACGTACTGTGGGTGTGTTCTGCTCTTCCAAAAAATGCCGTTTAGGGGCACAAAAAATAGTTTGCAGTGTGTTATACATATTTGGAGGTGTGTGAAATAAACAATTTCTATATAGTTTTCTTCTACTGTGCTATACTAAAAAAAAACATTTTTTTCGAATAGCATTTTCTGCAGTTCTGTAGCTGTGCGATTCAGCGGTTACGTACTGTGGGTGTGTTCTGCTCTTCCAAAAAACGCCGTTTAGGGGCACAAAAAATAGTTTGCAGTGTGTTATACATATTTGGAGGTGTGTGAAATAAACAATTTCTAAATAGTTTTCTTCTACTGTGCTATACTAAAAAAAACAAAATTTTTTTTGAATAGCATTTTCTGCAGTTCTGTAGCTGTGCGATTCAGCGGTTACGTACTGTGGGTGTGTTCTGCTCTTCCAAAAAACGCCGTTTAGGGGCACAAAAAATAGTTTGCAGTGTGTTATACATATTTGGAGGTGTGTGAAATAAACAATTTCTAAATAGTTTTCTTCTACTGTGCTATACTAAAAAAACAACATTTTTTTTTGAATAGCATTTTCTGCAGTTCTGTAGCTGTGCGATTCAGCGGTTACGCGCTGTGGGTGTGTTCTGCTCTTCCAAAAAACACCGTTTAGGGGCACAAAAAATAGTTTGCAGTGTGTTATACATATTTGGAGGTGTGTGAAATAAACAATTTCTAAATAGTTTTCTTCTACTGTGCTATAATAAAAAAACAACATTTTTTTTGAATAGCATTTTCTGCAGTTCTTTAGCTGTGCGATTCAGCGGTTACGTACTGTGGGTGTGTTCTGCTCTTCCAAAAAACGCAGTTTAGGGGCACAAAAAATAGTTTGCAGTGTGTTATACATATTTGGAGGTGTGTGAAAGAAACAATTTCTATATAGTTTTCTCCTACTGTGCTATACTAAAAAAACAACATTTTTTTTGAATAGCATTTTCTGCAGTTCTGTAGCTGTGCGATTTAGCGGTTACGTACTGTGGGTGTGTTCTGCTCTTCCAAAAAACGCCGTTTAGGGGCACAAAAAATAGTTTGCAGTGTGTTATACATATTTGGAGGTGTGTGAAATAAACAATTTCTAAATAGTTTTCTTCTACTGTGCTATAATAAAAAAACAACATTTTTTTTGAATAGCATTTTCTGCAGTTCTGTAGCTGTGCGATTCAGCAGTTATGTACTGTGGGTGTGTTCTGCTCTTCCAAAAAATGCCGTTTAGGGGCACAAAAAATTGTTTGCAGTGTGTTATACATATTTGGAGGTGTGTGAAATAAACAATTTCTATATAGTTTTCTTCTACTGTGCTATACTAAAAAAAAAACATTTTTTTTGAATAGCATTTTCTGCAGTTCTGTAGCTGTGCGATTCAGCGGTTACGTACTGTGGGTGTGTTCTGCTCTTCCAAAAAACGCCGTTTAGGGGCACAAAAAATAGTTTGCAGTGTGTTATACATATTTGGAGGTGTGTGAAAGAAACAATTTCTATATAGTTTTCTCCTACTGTGCTATACTAAAAAAACAACATTTTTTTTGAATAGCATTTTCTGCAGTTCTGTAGCTGTGCGATTCAGCGGTTACGTACTGTGGGTGTGTTCTGCTCTTCCAAAAAACGCCATTTAGGGGCACAAAAAATAGTTTGCAGTGTGTTATACATATTTGGAGGTGTGTGAAATAAACAATTTCTAAATAGTTTTCTTCTACTGTGCTATACTAAAAAAAAAACATTTTTTTGGAATAGCATTTTCTGCAGTTCTGTAGCTGTGCGATTCAGCGGTTACGTACTGTGGGTGTGTTCTGCTCTTCCAAAAAACGCCGTTTAGGGGCACAAAAAATAGTTTGCAGTGTGTTATACATATTTGGAGGTGTGTGAAATAAACAATTTCTAAATAGTTTTCTTCTACTGTGCTATACTAAAAAAACAACATTTTTTTTAATAGCATTTTCTGCTGTTCTGTAGCTGTGCGATTCAGAGGTTACGTACTGTGGGTGTGTTCTGCTCTTCCAAAAAACGCCGTTCAGGGGCACAAAAAATAGTTTGCAGTGTGTTATACATATTTGGAGGTGTGTGAAATAAACAATTTCTAAATAGTTTTCTTCTACTGTGCTATACTAAAAAAACAACATTTTTTTTTGAATAGCATTTTCTGCAGTTCTGTAGCTGTGCGATTCAGCGGTTACGTGCTGTGGGTGTGTTCTGCTCTTCCAAAAAACACCGTTTAGGGGCACAAAAAATAGTTTGCAGTGTGTTATACATATTTGGAGGTGTGTGAAATAAACAATTTCTAAATAGTTTTCTTCTACTGTGCTATAATAAAAAAACAACATTTTTTTGGAATAGCATTTTCTGCAGTTCTGTAGCTGTGCGATTCAGCGGTTACGTACTGTGGGTGTGTTCTGCTCTTCCAAAAAACGCCGTTTAGGGGCACAAAAAATAGTTTGCAGTGTGTTATACATATTTGGAGGTGTGTGAAAGAAACAATTTCTATATAGTTTTCTCCTACTGTGCTATACTAAAAAAACAACATTTTTTTTGAATAGCATTTCCTGCAGTTCTGTAGCTGTGCGATTCAGCGGTTATGTACTGTGGGTGTGTTCTGCTCTTCCAAAAAACGCCGTTTAGGGGCACAAAAAATAGTTTGCAGTGTGTTATACATATTTGGAGGTGTGTGAAATAAACAATTTCTAAATAGTTTTCTTCTACTGTGCTATACTAAAAAAACAACATTTTTTTTGAATAGCATTTTCTGCAGTTCTGTAACTGTGTGATTCAGCGGTTACGTACTGTGGGTGTGTTCTGCTCTTCCAAAAAACGCCGTTTAGGGGCACAAAAAATAGTTTGCAGTGTGTTATACATATTTGGAGGTGTGTGAAATAAACAATTTCTAAATAGTTTTCTTCTACTGTGCTATACTAAAAAAACAACATTTTTTTTTAATAGCATTTTCTGCTGTTCTGTAGCTGTGCGATTCAGCGGTTACGTACTGTGGGTGTGTTCTGCTCTTCCAAAAAAACGCCGTTTAGGGGCACAAAAAATAGTTTGCAGTGTGTTATACATATTTGGAGGTGTGTGAAATAAACAATTTCTAAATAGTTTTCTTCTACTGTGCTATACTAAAAAAACAACATTTTTTTTTTAATAGCATTTTCTGCAGTTCTGTAGCTGTGCGATTCAGCGGTTACGTGCTGTGGGTGTGTTCTGCTCTTCCAAAAAACACCGTTTAGGGGCACAAAAAATAGTTTGCAGTGTGTTATACATATTTGGAGGTGTGTGAAATAAACAATTTCTAAATCGTTTTCTTCTACTGTGCTATACTAAAAAAAACAAATTTTTTTTTGAATAGCATTTTCTGCAGTTCTGTAGCTGTGCGATTCAGCGGTTACGTACTGTGGGTGTGTTCTGCTCTTCCAAAAAACGCCGTTTAGGGGCACAAAAAATAGTTTGCAGTGTGTTATACATATTTGGAGGTGTGTGAAATAAACAATTTCTAAATAGTTTTCTTCTACTGTGCTATACTAAAAAAACAACATTTTTTTTTGAATAGCATTTTCTGCAGTTCTGTAGCTGTGCGATTCAGCGGTTATGTGCTGTGGGTGTGTTCTGCTCTTCCAAAAAACACCGTTTAGGGGCACAAAAAATAGTTTGCAGTGTGTTATACATATTTGGAGGTGTGTGAAATAAACAATTTCTAAATAGTTTTCTTCTACTGTGCTATAATAAAAAAACAACATTTTTTTTGAATAGCATTTTCTGCAGTTCTGTAGCTGTGCGATTCAGCGGTTACGTACTGTGGGTGTGTTCTGCTCTTCCAAAAAACGCCGTTTAGGGGCACAAAAAATAGTTTGCAGTGTGTTATACATATTTGGAGGTGTGTGAAATAAACAATTTCTAAATAGTTTTCTTCTACTGTGCTATACTAAAAAAACAACATTTTTTTTTGAATAGCATTTTCTGCAGTTCTGTAGCTGTGCGATTCAGCGGTTACGTGCTGTGGGTGTGTTCTGCTCTTCCAAAAAACACCGTTTAGGGGCACAAAAAATAGTTTGCAGTGTGTTATACATATTTGGAGGTGTGTGAAATAAACAATTTCTAAATAGTTTTCTTCTACTGTGCTATAATAAAAAAACAACATTTTTTTTGAATAGCATTTTCTGCAGTTCTGTAGCTGTGCGATTCAGCGGTTACGTACTGTGGGTGTGTTCTGCTCTTCCAAAAAACGCCGTTTAGGGGCACAAAAAATAGTTTGCAGTGTGTTATACATATTTGGAGGTGTGTGAAAGAAACAATTTCTATATAGTTTTCTCCTACTGTGCTATACTAAAAAAACAACATTTTTTTTGAATAGCATTTTCTGCAGTTCTGTAGCTGTGCGATTCAGCGGTTATGTACTGTGGGTGTGTTCTGCTCTTCCAAAAAACACAGTTTAGGGGCACAAAAAATAGTTTGCAGTGTGTTATACATATTTGGAGGTGTGTGAAATAAACAATTTCTAAATAGTTTTCTTCTACTGTGCTATACTAAAAAAACAACATTTTTTTTGAATAGCATTTTCTGCAGTTCTGTAGCTGTGTGATTCAGCGGTTACGTACTGTGGGTGTGTTCTGCTCTTCCAAAAAACGCCGTTTAGGGGCACAAAAAATAGTTTGCAGTGTGTTATACATATTTGGAGGTGTGTGAAATAAACAATTTCTAAATAGTTTTCTTCTACTGTGCTATACTAAAAAAACAACATTTTTTTTAATAGCATTTTCTGCTGTTCTGTAGCTGTGCGATTCAGCGGTTACGTACTGTGGGTGTGTTCTGCTCTTCCAAAAAAACGCCATTTAGGGGCACAAAAAATAGTTTGCAGTGTGTTATACATATTTGGAGGTGTGTGAAATAAACAATTTCTAAAGTTTTCTTCTACTGTGCTATACTAAAAAAACAACATTTTTTTTTTAATAGCATTTTCTGCAGTTCTGTAGCTGTGCGATTCAGCGGTTACGTGCTGTGGGTGTGTTCTGCTCTTCCAAAAAACACCGTTTAGGGGCACAAAAAATAGTTTGCAGTGTGTTATACATATTTGGAGGTGTGTGAAATAAACAATTTCTAAATAGTTTTCTTCTACTGTGCTATACTAAAAAAAACAAAATTTTTTTTGAATAGCATTTTCTGCAGTTCTGTAGCTGTGCGATTCAGCGGTTACGTACTGTGGGTGTGTTCTGCTCTTCCAAAAAACGCCGTTTAGGGGCACAAAAAATAGTTTGCAGTGTGTTATACATATTTGGAGGTGTGTGAAATAAACAATTTCTAAATAGTTTTCTTCTACTGTGCTATACTAAAAAAACAACATTTTTTTTTGAATAGCATTTTCTGCAGTTCTGTAGCTGTGCGATTCAGCGGTTATGTGCTGTGGGTGTGTTCTGCTCTTCCAAAAAACACCGTTTAGGGGCACAAAAAATAGTTTGCAGTGTGTTATACATATTTGGAGGTGTGTGAAATAAACAATTTCTAAATAGTTTTCTTCTACTGTGCTATAATAAAAAAACAACATTTTTTTTGAATAGCATTTTCTGCAGTTCTGTAGCTGTGCGATTCAGCGGTTACGTACTGTGGGTGTGTTCTGCTCTTCCAAAAAACGCCGTTTAGGGGCACAAAAAATAGTTTGCAGTGTGTTATACATATTTGGAGGTGTGTGAAAGAAACAATTTCTATATAGTTTTCTCCTACTGTGCTATACTAAAAAAACAACATTTTTTTTGAATAGCATTTTCTGCAGTTCTGTAGCTGTGCGATTCAGCGGTTATGTACTGTGGGTGTGTTCTGCTCTTCCAAAAAACGCCGTTTAGGGGCACAAAAAATAGTTTGCAGTGTGTTATACATATTTGGAGGTGTGTGAAATAAACAATTTCTAAATAGTTTTCTTCTACTGTGCTATACTAAAAAAACAACATTTTTTTTGAATAGCATTTTCTGCAGTTCTGTAACTGTGTGATTCAGCGGTTACGTACTGTGGGTGTGTTCTGCTCTTCCAAAAAACGCCGTTTAGGGGCACAAAAAATAGTTTGCAGTGTGTTATACATATTTGGAGGTGTGTGAAATAAACAATTTCTAAATAGTTTTCTTCTACTGTGCTATACTAAAAAAACAACATTTTTTTTTAATAGCATTTTCTGCTGTTCTGTAGCTGTGCGATTCAGCGGTTACGTACTGTGGGTGTGTTCTGCTCTTCCAAAAAAACGCCGTTTAGGGGCACAAAAAATAGTTTGCAGTGTGTTATACATATTTGGAGGTGTGTGAAATAAACAATTTCTAAATAGTTTTCTTCTACTGTGCTATACTAAAAAAACAACATTTTTTTTTTAATAGCATTTTCTGCAGTTCTGTAGCTGTGCGATTCAGCGGTTACGTGCTGTGGGTGTGTTCTGCTCTTCCAAAAAACACCGTTTAGGGGCACAAAAAATAGTTTGCAGTGTGTTATACATATTTGGAGGTGTGTGAAATAAACAATTTCTAAATCGTTTTCTTCTACTGTGCTATACTAAAAAAAACAAATTTTTTTTTGAATAGCATTTTCTGCAGTTCTGTAGCTGTGCGATTCAGCGGTTACGTACTGTGGGTGTGTTCTGCTCTTCCAAAAAACGCCGTTTAGGGGCACAAAAAATAGTTTGCAGTGTGTTATACATATTTGGAGGTGTGTGAAATAAACAATTTCTAAATAGTTTTCTTCTACTGTGCTATACTAAAAAAACAACATTTTTTTTTGAATAGCATTTTCTGCAGTTCTGTAGCTGTGCGATTCAGCGGTTATGTGCTGTGGGTGTGTTCTGCTCTTCCAAAAAACACCGTTTAGGGGCACAAAAAATAGTTTGCAGTGTGTTATACATATTTGGAGGTGTGTGAAATAAACAATTTCTAAATAGTTTTCTTCTACTGTGCTATAATAAAAAAACAACATTTTTTTTGAATAGCATTTTCTGCAGTTCTGTAGCTGTGCGATTCAGCGGTTACGTACTGTGGGTGTGTTCTGCTCTTCCAAAAAACGCCGTTTAGGGGCACAAAAAATAGTTTGCAGTGTGTTATACATATTTGGAGGTGTGTGAAATAAACAATTTCTAAATAGTTTTCTTCTACTGTGCTATACTAAAAAAACAACATTTTTTTTTGAATAGCATTTTCTGCAGTTCTGTAGCTGTGCGATTCAGCGGTTACGTGCTGTGGGTGTGTTCTGCTCTTCCAAAAAACACCGTTTAGGGGCACAAAAAATAGTTTGCAGTGTGTTATACATATTTGGAGGTGTGTGAAATAAACAATTTCTAAATAGTTTTCTTCTACTGTGCTATAATAAAAAAACAACATTTTTTTTGAATAGCATTTTCTGCAGTTCTGTAGCTGTGCGATTCAGCGGTTACGTACTGTGGGTGTGTTCTGCTCTTCCAAAAAACGCCGTTTAGGGGCACAAAAAATAGTTTGCAGTGTGTTATACATATTTGGAGGTGTGTGAAAGAAACAATTTCTATATAGTTTTCTCCTACTGTGCTATACTAAAAAAACAACATTTTTTTTGAATAGCATTTTCTGCAGTTCTGTAGCTGTGCGATTCAGCGGTTATGTACTGTGGGTGTGTTCTGCTCTTCCAAAAAACACAGTTTAGGGGCACAAAAAATAGTTTGCAGTGTGTTATACATATTTGGAGGTGTGTGAAATAAACAATTTCTAAATAGTTTTCTTCTACTGTGCTATACTAAAAAAACAACATTTTTTTTGAATAGCATTTTCTGCAGTTCTGTAGCTGTGTGATTCAGCGGTTACGTACTGTGGGTGTGTTCTGCTCTTCCAAAAAACGCCGTTTAGGGGCACAAAAAATAGTTTGCAGTGTGTTATACATATTTGGAGGTGTGTGAAATAAACAATTTCTAAATAGTTTTCTTCTACTGTGCTATACTAAAAAAACAACATTTTTTTTAATAGCATTTTCTGCTGTTCTGTAGCTGTGCGATTCAGCGGTTACGTACTGTGGGTGTGTTCTGCTCTTCCAAAAAAACGCCATTTAGGGGCACAAAAAATAGTTTGCAGTGTGTTATACATATTTGGAGGTGTGTGAAATAAACAATTTCTAAATAGTTTTCTTCTACTGTGCTATACTAAAAAAACAACATTTTTTTTTTAATAGCATTTTCTGCAGTTCTGTAGCTGTGCGATTCAGCGGTTACGTGCTGTGGGTGTGTTCTGCTCTTCCAAAAAACACCGTTTAGGGGCACAAAAAATAGTTTGCAGTGTGTTATACATATTTGGAGGTGTGTGAAATAAACAATTTCTAAATAGTTTTCTTCTACTGTGCTATACTAAAAAAAACAAAATTTTTTTTGAATAGCATTTTCTGCAGTTCTGTAGCTGTGCGATTCAGCGGTTACGTACTGTGGGTGTGTTCTGCTCTTCCAAAAAACGCCGTTTAGGGGCACAAAAAATAGTTTGCAGTGTGTTATACATATTTGGAGGTGTGTGAAATAAACAATTTCTAAATAGTTTTCTTCTACTGTGCTATACTAAAAAAACAACATTTTTTTTTGAATAGCATTTTCTGCAGTTCTGTAGCTGTGCGATTCAGCGGTTATGTGCTGTGGGTGTGTTCTGCTCTTCCAAAAAACACCGTTTAGGGGCACAAAAAATAGTTTGCAGTGTGTTATACATATTTGGAGGTGTGTGAAATAAACAATTTCTAAATAGTTTTCTTCTACTGTGCTATAATAAAAAAACAACATTTTTTTTGAATAGCATTTTCTGCAGTTCTGTAGCTGTGCGATTCAGCGGTTACGTACTGTGGGTGTGTTCTGCTCTTCCAAAAAACGCCGTTTAGGGGCACAAAAAATAGTTTGCAGTGTGTTATACATATTTGGAGGTGTGTGAAATAAACAATTTCTAAATAGTTTTCTTCTACTGTGCTATACTAAAAAAACAACTTTTTTTTTAATAGCATTTTCTGCTGTTCTGTAGCTGTGCGATTCAGCGGTTACGTACTGTGGGTGTGTTCTGCTCTTCCAAAAAACGCCGTTTAGGGGCACAAAAAATAGTTTGCAGTGTGTTATACATATTTGGAGGTGTGTGAAATAAACAATTTCTAAATAGTTTTCTTCTACTGTGCTATACTAAAAAAACAACATTTTTTTTTGAATAGCATTTTCTGCAGTTCTGTAGCTGTGCGATTCAGCGGTTACGTGCTGTGGGTGTGTTCTGCTCTTCCAAAAAACACCGTTTAGGGGCACAAAAAATAGTTTGCAGTGTGTTATACATATTTGGAGGTGTGTGAAATAAACAATTTCTAAATAGTTTTCTTCTACTGTGCTATAATAAAAAAACAACATTTTTTTTGAATAGCATTTTCTGCAGTTCTGTAGCTGTGCGATTCAGCGGTTACGTACTGTGGGTGTGTTCTGCTCTTCCAAAAAACGCCGTTTAGGGGCACAAAAAATAGTTTGCAGTGTGTTATACATATTTGGAGGTGTGTGAAAGAAACAATTTCTATATAGTTTTCTCCTACTGTGCTATACTAAAAAAACAACATTTTTTTTGAATAGCATTTTCTGCAGTTCTGTAGCTGTGCGATTCAGCGGTTATGTACTGTGGGTGTGTTCTGCTCTTCCAAAAAACGCAGTTTAGGGGCACAAAAAATAGTTTGCAGTGTGTTATACATATTTGGAGGTGTGTGAAATAAACAATTTCTAAATAGTTTTCTTCTACTGTGCTATACTAAAAAAACAACATTTTTTTTGAATAGCATTTTCTGCAGTTCTGTAGCTGTGTGATTCAGCGGTTACGTACTGTGGGTGTGTTCTGCTCTTCCAAAAAACGCCGTTTAGGGGCACAAAAAATAGTTTGCAGTGTGTTATACATATTTGGAGGTGTGTGAAATAAACAATTTCTAAATAGTTTTCTTCTACTGTGCTATACTAAAAAAACAACATTTTTTTTAATAGCATTTTCTGCTGTTCTGTAGCTGTGCGATTCAGCGGTTACGTACTGTGGGTGTGTTCTGCTCTTCCAAAAAAACGCCGTTTAGGGGCACAAAAAATAGTTTGCAGTGTGTTATACATATTTGGAGGTGTGTGAAATAAACAATTTCTAAATAATTTTCTTCTACTGTGCTATACTAAAAAAACAACATTTTTTTTTTAATAGCATTTTCTGCAGTTCTGTAGCTGTGCGATTCAGCGGTTACGTGCTGTGGGTGTGTTCTGCTCTTCCAAAAAACACCGTTTAGGGGCACAAAAAATAGTTTGCAGTGTGTTATACATATTTGGAGGTGTGTGAAATAAACAATTTCTAAATAGTTTTCTTCTACTGTGCTATACTAAAAAAAACAAAATTTTTTTTGAATAGCATTTTCTGCAGTTCTGTAGCTGTGCGATTCAGTGGTTACTTACTGTGGGTGTGTTCTTCTCTTCCAAAAAACGCCGTTTAGGGGCACAAAAAATAGTTTGCAGTGTGTTATACATATTTGGAGGTGTGTGAAATAAACAATTTCTAAATAGTTTTCTTCTACTGTGCTATACTAAAAAAACAACATTTTTTTTTGAATAGCATTTTCTGCAGTTCTGTAGCTGTGCGATTCAGCGGTTACGTGCTGTGGGTGTGTTCTGCTCTTCCAAAAAACACCGTTTAGGGGCACAAAAAATAGTTTGCAGTGTGTTATACATATTTGGAGGTGTGTGAAATAAACAATTTCTAAATAGTTTTCTTCTACTGTGCTATAATAAAAAAAAAACATTTTTTTTGAATAGCATTTGCTGCAGTTCTGTAGCTGTGCGATTCAGCGGTTACGTACTGTGGGTGTGTTCTGCTCTTCCAAAAAACGCCGTTTAGGGGCACAAAAAATAGTTTGCAGTGTGTTATACATATTTGGAGGTGTGTGAAAGAAACAATTTCTATATAGTTTTCTCCTACTGTGCTATACTAAAAAAACAACATTTTTTTTGAATAGCATTTTCTGCAGTTCTGTAGCTGTGCGATTTAGCGGTTACGTACTGTGGGTGTGTTCTGCTCTTCCAAAAAACGCCGTTTAGGGGCACAAAAAATAGTTTGCAGTGTGTTATACATATTTGGAGGTGTGTGAAATAAACAATTTCTAAATAGTTTTCTTCTACTGTGCTATAATAAAAAAAAACATTTTTTTTTTAATAGCTATTTCTGCATTTCTGTAGCTGTGCGATTCAGCGGTTATGTACTGTGGGTGTGTTCTGCTCTTCCAAAAAACGCCGTTTAGGGGCACAAAAAAAGTTTGCAGTGTGTTATTCATATTTGGAGGTGTGTGAAATAAACAATTTCTAAATAGTTTTCTTCTACTGTGCTATAATAAAAAAACAACATTTTTTTTGAATAGCATTTTCTGCAGTTCTGTAGCTGTGCGATTCAGCGGTTACGTACTGTGGGTGTGTTCTGCTCTTCCAAAAAACGCCGTTTAGGGGCACAAAAAATAGTTTGCAGTGTGTTATACATATTTGGAGGTGTGTGAAATAAACAATTTCTAAATAGTTTTCTTCTACTGTGCTATACTAAAAAAACAACATTTTTTTTAATAGCATTTTCTGCTGTTCTGTAGCTGTGCGATTCAGCGGTTACGTACTGTGGGTGTGTTCTGCTCTTCCAAAAAATGCCGTTTAGGGGCACAAAAAATAGTTTGCAGTGTGTTATACATATTTGGAGGTGTGTGAAATAAACAATTTCTAAATAGTTTTCTTCTACTGTGCTATACTAAAAAAACAACATTTTTTTTTGAATAGCATTTTCTGCAGTTCTGTAGCTGTGCGATTCAGCGGTTACGTGCTGTGGGTGTGTTCTGCTCTTCCAAAAAACACCGTTTAGGGGCACAAAAAATAGTTTGCAGTGTGTTATACATATTTGGAGGTGTGTGAAATAAACAATTTCTAAATAGTTTTCTTCTACTGTGCTATAATAAAAAAAAAAACATTTTTTTTGAATAGCATTTTCTGCAGTTCTGTAGCTGTGCGATTCAGCGGTTACGTACTGTGGGTGTGTTCTGCTCTTCCAAAAAACGCCGTTTAGGGGCACAAAAAATAGTTTGCAGTGTGTTATACATATTTGGAGGTGTGTGAAAGAAACAATTTCTATATAGTTTTCTCCTACTGTGCTATACTAAAAAAACAACAATTTTTTTTAATAGCATTTT
The DNA here is from genome assembly GCA_029206835.1 of Rana muscosa. Taxonomy (NCBI): domain Eukaryota; kingdom Metazoa; phylum Chordata; class Amphibia; order Anura; family Ranidae; genus Rana; species Rana muscosa. Next base: position 519,452,866 of record CM055122.1, on the reverse strand, counting down.
CTGCAGTTATGTAGCTGTGCGATTCAGCGGTTATGTACTGTGGGTGTGTTCTGCTCTTCCAAAAAACGCCGTTTAGGGGCACAAAAAATAGTTTGCAGTGTGTTATACATATTTGGAGGTGTGTGAAATAAACAATTTCTAAATAGTTTTCTTCTACTGTGCTATACTAAAAAAACAACATTTTTTTTGAATAGCATTTTCTGCAGTTCTGTAGCTGTGTGATTCAGCGGTTACGTACTGTGGGTGTGTTCTGCTCTTCCAAAAAACGCCGTTTAGGGGCACAAAAAATAGTTTGCAGTGTGTTATACATATTTGGAGGTGTGTGAAATAAACAATTTCTAAATAGTTTTCTTCTACTGTGCTATACTAAAAAAACAACATTTTTTTTTAATAGCATTTTCTGCTGTTCTGTAGCTGTGCGATTCAGCGGTTACGTGCTGTGGGTGTGTTCTGCTCTTCCAAAAAACACTGTTTAGGGGCACAAAAAATAGTTTGCAGTGTGTTATACATATTTGGAGGTGTGTGAAATAAACAATTTCTAAATAGTTTTCTTCTACTGTGCTATAATAAAAAAACAACATTTTTTTTGAATAGCATTTTCTGCAGTTCTGTAGCTGTGCGATTCAGCGGTTACGTACTGTGGGTGTGTTCTGCTCTTCCAAAAAACGCCGTTTAGGGGCACAAAAAATAGTTTGCAGTGTGTTATACATATTTGGAGGTGTGTGAAAGAAACAATTTCTATATAGTTTTCTCCTACTGTGCTATACTAAAAAAACAACATTTTTTTTGAATAGCATTTTCTGCAGTTCTGTAGCTGTGCGATTTAGCGGTTACGTACTGTGGGTGTGTTCTGCTCTTCCAAAAAACGCTGTTTAGGGGCACAAAAAATAGTTTGCAGTGTGTTATACATATTTGGAGGTGTGTGAAATAAACAATTTCTAAATAGTTTTCTTCTACTGTGCTATAATAAAAAAACAACATTTTTTTTGAATAGCATTTTCTGCAGTTCTGTAGCTGTGCGATTCAGCGGTTACGTACTGTGGGTGTGTTCTGCTCTTCCAAAAAATGCCGTTTAGGGGCACAAAAAATTGTTTGCAGTGTGTTATACATATTTGGAGGTGTGTGAAATAAACAATTTCTATATAGTTTTCTTCTACTGTGCTATACTAAAAAAAAACATTTTTTTTGAATAGCATTTTCTGCAGTTCTGTAGCTGTGCGATTCAGCGGTTACGTACTGTGGGTGTGTTCTGCTCTTCCAAAAAACGCCGTTTAGGGGCACAAAAAATAGTTTGCAGTGTGTTATACATATTTGGAGGTGTGTGAAAGAAACAATTTCTATATAGTTTTCTCCTACTGTGCTATACTAAAAAAACAAAATTTTTTTTGAATAGCATTTTCTGCAGTTCTGTAGCTGTGCGATTCAGCGGTTACGTACTGTGGGTGTGTTCTGCTCTTCCAAAAAACGCCGTTTAGGGGCACAAAAAATAGTTTGCAGTGTGTTATACATATTTGGAGGTGTGTGAAATAAACAATTTCTAAATAGTTTTCTTCTACTGTGCTATACTAAAAAAACAACATTTTTTTTGAATAGCATTTTCTGCAGTTCTGTAGCTGTGCGATTCAGCGGTTACGTACTGTGGGTGTGTTCTGCTCTTCCAAAAAACGCCGTTTAGGGGCACAAAAAATAGTTTGCAGTGTGTTATACATATTTGGAGGTGTGTGAAATAAACAATTTCTAAATAGTTTTCTTCTACTGTGCTATACTAAAAAAACAACATTTTTTTTAATAGCATTTTCTGCTGTTCTGTAGCTGTGCGATTCAGCGGTTACGTACTGTGGGTGTGTTCTGCTCTTCCAAAAAACGCAGTTTAGGGGCACAAAAAATAGTTTGCAGTGTGTTATACATATTTGGAGGTGTGTGAAATAAACAATTTCTAAATAGTTTTCTTCTACTGTGCTATACTAAAAAAACAAATTTTTTTTTTGAATAGCATTTTCTGCAGTTCTGTAGCTGTGCGATTCAGCGGTTACGTGCTGTGGGTGTGTTCTGCTCTTCCAAAAAACACCGTTTAGGGGCACAAAAAATAGTTTGCAGTGTGTTATACATATTTGGAGGTGTGTGAAATAAACAATTTCTAAATAGTTTTCTTCTACTGTGCTATAATAAAAAAACAACATTTTTTTGAATAGCATTTTCTGCAGTTCTGTAGCTGTGCGATTCAGCGGTTACGTACTGTGGGTGTGTTCTGCTCTTCCAAAAAACGCCGTTTAGGGGCACAAAAAATAGTTTGCAGTGTGTTATACATATTTGGAGGTGTGTGAAAGAAACAATTTCTATATAGTTTTCTCCTACTGTGCTATACTAAAAAAACAACATTTTTTTTGAATAGCATTTTCTGCAGTTCTGTAGCTGTGCGATTCAGCGGTTACGCACTGTGGGTGTGTTCTGCTCTTCCAAAAAACGCCGTTTAGGGGCACAAAAAATAGTTTGCAGTGTGTTATACATATTTGGAGGTGTGTGAAATAAACAATTTCTAAATAGTTTTCTTCTACTGTGCTATACTAAAAAAACAACATTTTTTTTGAATAGCATTTTCTGCAGTTCTGTAGCTGTGCGATTCAGCGGTTACGTACTGTGGGTGTGTTCTGCTCTTCCAAAAAACGCCGTTTAGGGGCACAAAAAATAGTTTGCAGTGTGTTATACATATTTGGAGGTGTGTGAAATAAACAATTTCTAAATAGTTTTCTTCTACTGTGCTATACTAAAAAAACAACATTTTTTTTAATAGCATTTTCTGCTGTTCTGTAGCTGTGCGATTCAGCGGTTACGTACTGTGGGTGTGTTCTGCTCTTCCAAAAAACACCGTTTAGGGGCACAAAAAATAGTTTGCAGTGTGTTATACATATTTGGAGGTGTGTGAAATAAACAATTTCTAAATAGTTTTCTTCTACTGTGCTATAATAAAAAAACAACATTTTTTTTGAATAGCATTTTCTGCAGTTCTGTAGCTGTGCGATTCAGCGGTTACGTACTGTGGGTGTGTTCTGCTCTTCCAAAAAATGCCGTTTAGGGGCACAAAAAATTGTTTGCAGTGTGTTATACATATTTGGAGGTGTGTGAAATAAACAATTTCTATATAGTTTTCTTCTACTGTGCTATACTAAAAAAAAACATTTTTTTTGAATAGCATTTTCTGCAGTTCTGTAGCTGTGCGATTCAGCGGTTACGTACTGTGGGTGTGTTCTGCTCTTCCAAAAAACGCCGTTTAGGGGCACAAAAAATAGTTTGCAGTGTGTTATACATATTTGGAGGTGTGTGAAAGAAACAATTTCTATATAGTTTTCTCCTACTGTGCTATACTAAAAAAACAAAATTTTTTTTGAATAGCATTTTCTGCAGTTCTGTAGCTGTGCGATTCAGCGGTTACGTACTGTGGGTGTGTTCTGCTCTTCCAAAAAACGCCGTTTAGGGGCACAAAAAATAGTTTGCAGTGTGTTATACATATTTGGAGGTGTGTGAAATAAACAATTTCTAAATAGTTTTCTTCTACTGTGCTATACTAAAAAAACAACATTTTTTTTGAATAGCATTTTCTGCAGTTCTGTAGCTGTGCGATTCAGCGGTTACGTACTGTGGGTGTGTTCTGCTCTTCCAAAAAACGCCGTTTAGGGGCACAAAAAATAGTTTGCAGTGTGTTATACATATTTGGAGGTGTGTGAAATAAACAATTTCTAAATAGTTTTCTTCTACTGTGCTATACTAAAAAAACAACATTTTTTTTAATAGCATTTTCTGCTGTTCTGTAGCTGTGCGATTCAGCGGTTACGTACTGTGGGTGTGTTCTGCTCTTCCAAAAAACGCAGTTTAGGGGCACAAAAAATAGTTTGCAGTGTGTTATACATATTTGGAGGTGTGTGAAATAAACAATTTCTAAATAGTTTTCTTCTACTGTGCTATACTAAAAAAACAAATTTTTTTTTTGAATAGCATTTTCTGCAGTTCTGTAGCTGTGCGATTCAGCGGTTACGTGCTGTGGGTGTGTTCTGCTCTTCCAAAAAACACCGTTTAGGGGCACAAAAAATAGTTTGCAGTGTGTTATACATATTTGGAGGTGTGTGAAATAAACAATTTCTAAATAGTTTTCTTCTACTGTGCTATAATAAAAAAACAACATTTTTTTGAATAGCATTTTCTGCAGTTCTGTAGCTGTGCGATTCAGCGGTTACGTACTGTGGGTGTGTTCTGCTCTTCCAAAAAACGCCGTTTAGGGGCACAAAAAATAGTTTGCAGTGTGTTATACATATTTGGAGGTGTGTGAAAGAAACAATTTCTATATAGTTTTCTCCTACTGTGCTATACTAAAAAAACAACATTTTTTTTGAATAGCATTTTCTGCAGTTCTGTAGCTGTGCGATTCAGCGGTTACGCACTGTGGGTGTGTTCTGCTCTTCCAAAAAACGCCGTTTAGGGGCACAAAAAATAGTTTGCAGTGTGTTATACATATTTGGAGGTGTGTGAAATAAACAATTTCTAAATAGTTTTCTTCTACTGTGCTATACTAAAAAAACAACATTTTTTTTGAATAGCATTTTCTGCAGTTCTGTAGCTGTGCGATTCAGCGGTTACGTACTGTGGGTGTGTTCTGCTCTTCCAAAAAACGCCGTTTAGGGGCACAAAAAATAGTTTGCAGTGTGTTATACATATTTGGAGGTGTGTGAAATAAACAATTTCTAAATAGTTTTCTTCTACTGTGCTATACTAAAAAAACAACATTTTTTTTAATAGCATTTTCTGCTGTTCTGTAGCTGTGCGATTCAGCGGTTACGTACTGTGGGTGTGTTCTGCTCTTCCAAAAAACACCGTTTAGGGGCACAAAAAATAGTTTGCAGTGTGTTATACATATTTGGAGGTGTGTGAAATAAACAATTTCTAAATAGTTTTCTTCTACTGTGCTATACTAAAAAAACAAAATTTTTTTTTGAATAGCATTTTCTGCAGTTCTGTAGCTGTGCGATTCAGCGGTTACGTGCTGTGGGTGTGTTCTGCTCTTCCAAAAAACACCGTTTAGGGGCACAAAAAATAGTTTGCAGTGTGTTATACATATTTGGAGGTGTGTGAAATAAACAATTTCTAAATAGTTTTCTTCTACTGTGCTATAATAAAAAAACAACATTTTTTTGAATAGCATTTTCTGCAGTTCTGTAGCTGTGCGATTCAGCGGTTACGTACTGTGGGTGTGTTCTGCTCTTCCAAAAAACACCGTTTAGGGGCACAAAAAATAGTTTGCAGTGTGTTATACATATTTGGAGGTGTGTGAAAGAAACAATTTCTATATAGTTTTCTCCTACTGTGCTATACTAAAAAAACAACATTTTTTTTGAATAGCATTTTCTGCAGTTCTGTAGCTGTGCGATTCAGCGGTTACGCACTGTGGGTGTGTTCTGCTCTTCCAAAAAACGCCGTTTAGGGGCACAAAAAATAGTTTGCAGTGTGTTATACATATTTGGAGGTGTGTGAAATAAACAATTTCTAAATAGTTTTCTTCTACTGTGCTATACTAAAAAAAAACATTTTTTTTGAATAGCATTTTCTGCAGTTCTGTAGCTGTGTGATTCAGCGGTTACGTACTGTGGGTGTGTTCTGCTCTTCCAAAAAACGCCGTTTAGGGGCACAAAAAATAGTTTGCAGTGTGTTATACATATTTGGAGGTGTGTGAAATAAACAATTTCTAAATAGTTTTCTTCTACTGTGCTATACTAAAAAAACAACATTTTTTTTTAATAGCATTTTCTGCTGTTCTGTAGCTGTGCGATTCAGCGGTTACGTACTGTGGGTGTGTTCTGCTCTTCCAAAAAAACGCCGTTTAGGGGCACAAAAAATAGTTTGCAGTGTTTTATACATATTTGGAGGTGTGTGAAATAAACAATTTCTAAATCGTTTTCTTCTACTGTGCTATACTAAAAAAACAACATTTTTTTTTAATAGCATTTTCTGCAGTTCTGTAGCTGTGCGATTCAGCGGTTACGTGCTGTGGGTGTGTTCTGCTCTTCCAAAAAACACCGTTTAGGGGCACAAAAAATAGTTTGCAGTGTGTTATACATATTTGGAGGTGTGTGAAATAAACAATTTCTAAATAGTTTTCTTCTACTGTGCTATAATAAAAAAACAACATTTTTTTTGAATAGCATTTTCTGCAGTTCTGTAGCTGTGCAATTCAGCGGTTACGTACTGTGGGTGTGTTCTGCTCTTCCAAAAAACGCTGTTTAGGGGCACAAAAAATAGTTTGCAGTGTGTTATACATGTTTGGAGGTGTGTGAAAGAAACAATTTCTATATAGTTTTCTCCTACTGTGCTATACTAAAAAAACAACATTTTTTTTGAATAGCATTTTCTGCAGTTCTGTAGCTGTGCGATTTAGCGGTTACGTACTGTGGGTGTGTTCTGCTCTTCCAAAAAACGCTGTTTAGGGGCACAAAAAATAGTTTGCAGTGTGTTATACATATTTGGAGGTGTGTGAAATAAACAATTTCTAAATAGTTTTCTTCTACTGTGCTATAATAAAAAAACAACATTTTTTTTGAATAGCATTTTCTGCAGTTCTGTAGCTGTGCGATTCAGCGGTTACGTACTGTGGGTGTGTTCTGCTCTTCCAAAAAATGCCGTTTAGGGGCACAAAAAATTGTTTGCAGTGTGTTATACATATTTGGAGGTGTGTGAAATAAACAATTTCTATATAGTTTTCTTCTACTGTGCTATACTAAAAAAAAACATTTTTTTTGAATAGCATTTTCTGCAGTTCTGTAGCTGTGCGATTCAGCGGTTACGTACTGTGGGTGTGTTCTGCTCTTCCAAAAAACGCCGTTTAGGGGCACAAAAAATAGTTTGCAGTGTGTTATACATATTTGGAGGTGTGTGAAAGAAACAATTTCTATATAGTTTTCTCCTACTGTGCTATACTAAAAAAACAACATTTTTTTTGAATAGCATTTTCTGCAGTTCTGTAGCTGTGCGATTCAGCGGTTACGTACTGTGGGTGTGTTCTGCTCTTCCAAAAAACGCCGTTTAGGGGCACAAAAAATAGTTTGCAGTGTGTTATACATATTTGGAGGTGTGTGAAATAAACAATTTCTAAATAGTTTTCTTCTACTGTGCTATACTAAAAAAACAACATTTTTTTTGAATAGCATTTTCTGCAGTTCTGTAGCTGTGCGATTCAGCGGTTACGTACTGTGGGTGTGTTCTGCTCTTCCAAAAAACGCCGTTTAGGGGCACAAAAAATAGTTTGCAGTGTGTTATACATATTTGGAGGTGTGTGAAATAAACAATTTCTAAATAGTTTTCTTCTACTGTGCTATACTAAAAAAACAACATTTTTTTTAATAGCATTTTCTGCTGTTCTGTAGCTGTGCGATTCAGCGGTTACGTACTGTGGGTGTGTTCTGCTCTTCCAAAAAACGCCGTTTAGGGGCACAAAAAATAGTTTGCAGTGTGTTATACATATTTGGAGGTGTGTGAAATAAACAATTTCTAAATAGTTTTCTTCTACTGTGCTATACTAAAAAAACAAAATTTTTTTTTGAATAGCATTTTCTGCAGTTCTGTAGCTGTGCGATTCAGCGGTTACGTGCTGTGGGTGTGTTCTGCTCTTCCAAAAAACACCGTTTAGGGGCACAAAAAATAGTTTGCAGTGTGTTATACATATTTGGAGGTGTGTGAAATAAACAATTTCTAAATAGTTTTCTTCTACTGTGCTATAATAAAAAAAAAACATTTTTTTGAATAGCATTTTCTGCAGTTCTGTAGCTGTGCGATTCAGCGGTTACGTACTGTGGGTGTGTTCTGCTCTTCCAAAAAACGCCGTTTAGGGGCACAAAAAATAGTTTGCAGTGTGTTATACATATTTGGAGGTGTGTGAAAGAAACAATTTCTATATAGTTTTCTCCTACTGTGCTATACTAAAAAAACAACATTTTTTTTGAATAGCATTTTCTGCAGTTCTGTAGCTGTGCGATTCAGCGGTTACGCACTGTGGGTGTGTTCTGCTCTTCCAAAAAACGCCGTTTAGGGGCACAAAAAATAGTTTGCAGTGTGTTATACATATTTGGAGGTGTGTGAAATAAACAATTTCTAAATAGTTTTCTTCTACTGTGCTATACTAAAAAAAAACATTTTTTTTGAATAGCATTTTCTGCAGTTCTGTAGCTGTGTGATTCAGCGGTTACGTACTGTGGGTGTGTTCTGCTCTTCCAAAAAACGCCGTTTAGGGGCACAAAAAATAGTTTGCAGTGTGTTATACATATTTGGAGGTGTGTGAAATAAACAATTTCTAAATAGTTTTCTTCTACTGTGCTATACTAAAAAAACAACATTTTTTTTTAATAGCATTTTCTGCTGTTCTGTAGCTGTGCGATTCAGCGGTTACGTACTGTGGGTGTGTTCTGCTCTTCCAAAAAAACGCCGTTTAGGGGCACAAAAAATAGTTTGCAGTGTTTTATACATATTTGGAGGTGTGTGAAATAAACAATTTCTAAATAGTTTTCTTCTACTGTGCTATACTAAAAAAACAACATTTTTTTTTTAATAGCATTTTCTGCAGTTCTGTAGCTGTGCGATTCAGCGGTTACGTGCTGTGGGTGTGTTCTGCTCTTCCAAAAAACACCGTTTAGGGGCACAAAAAATAGTTTGCAGTGTGTTATACATATTTGGAGGTGTGTGAAATAAACAATTTCTAAATAGTTTTCTTCTACTGTGCTATAATAAAAAAACAACATTTTTTTTGAATAGCATTTTCTGCAGTTCTGTAGCTGTGCGATTCAGCGGTTACGTACTGTGGGTGTGTTCTGCTCTTCCAAAAAACGCTGTTTAGGGGCACAAAAAATAGTTTGCAGTGTGTTATACATGTTTGGAGGTGTGTGAAAGAAACAATTTCTATATAGTTTTCTCCTACTGTGCTATACTAAAAAAACAACATTTTTTTTGAATAGCATTTTCTGCAGTTCTGTAGCTGTGCGATTTAGCGGTTACGTGCTGTGGGTGTGTTCTGCTCTTCCAAAAAACACCGTTTAGGGGCACAAAAAATAGTTTGCAGTGTGTTATACATATTTGGAGGTGTGTGAAATAAACAATTTCTAAATAGTTTTCTTCTACTGTGCTATAATAAAAAAACAACATTTTTTTTGAATAGCATTTTCTGCAGTTCTGTAGCTGTGCGATTCAGCGGTTACGTACTGTGGGTGTGTTCTGCTCTTCCAAAAAACGCCGTTTAGGGGCACAAAAAATAGTTTGCAGTGTGTTATACATATTTGGAGGTGTGTGAAAGAAACAATTTCTATATAGTTTTCTCCTACTGTGCTATACTAAAAAAACAACATTTTTTTTTAATAGCATTTTCTGCAGTTCTGTAGCTGTGCGATTCAGCGGTTATGTACTGTGGGTGTGTTCTGCTCTTCCAAAAAACGCCGTTTAGGGGCACAAAAAATAGTTTGCAGTGTGTTATACATATTTGGAGGTGTGTGAAATAAACAATTTCTAAATAGTTTTCTTCTACTTTGCTATACTAAAAAAACAACATTTTTTTTGAATAGCATTTTCTGCAGTTCTGTAGCTGTGTGATTCAGCGGTTACGTACTGTGGGTGTGTTCTGCTCTTCCAAAAAACGCCGTTTAGGGGCACAAAAAATAGTTTGCAGTGTGTTATACATATTTGGAGGTGTGTGAAATAAACAATTTCTAAATAGTTTTCTTCTACTGTGCTATACTAAAAAAACAACATTTTTTTTTAATAGCATTTTCTGCTGTTCTGTAGCTGTGCGATTCAGCGGTTACGTGCTGTGGGTGTGTTCTGCTCTTCCAAAAAACACTGTTTAGGGGCACAAAAAATAGTTTGCAGTGTGTTATACATATTTGGAGGTGTGTGAAATAAACAATTTCTAAATAGTTTTCTTCTACTGTGCTATAATAAAAAAACAACATTTTTTTTGAATAGCATTTTCTGCAGTTCTGTAGCTGTGCGATTCAGCGGTTACGTACTGTGGGTGTGTTCTGCTCTTCCAAAAAACGCCGTTTAGGGGCACAAAAAATAGTTTGCAGTGTGTTATACATATTTGGAGGTGTGTGAAAGAAACAATTTCTATATAGTTTTCTCCTACTGTGCTATACTAAAAAAACAACATTTTTTTTGAATAGCATTTTCTGCAGTTCTGTAGCTGTGCGATTTAGCGGTTACGTACTGTGGGTGTGTTCTGCTCTTCCAAAAAACGCTGTTTAGGGGCACAAAAAATAGTTTGCAGTGTGTTATACATATTTGGAGGTGTGTGAAATAAACAATTTCTAAATAGTTTTCTTCTACTGTGCTATAATAAAAAAACAACATTTTTTTTGAATAGCATTTTCTGCAGTTCTGTAGCTGTGCGATTCAGCGGTTACGTACTGTGGGTGTGTTCTGCTCTTCCAAAAAATGCCGTTTAGGGGCACAAAAAATTGTTTGCAGTGTGTTATACATATTTGGAGGTGTGTGAAATAAACAATTTCTATATAGTTTTCTTCTACTGTGCTATACTAAAAAAAAACATTTTTTTTGAATAGCATTTTCTGCAGTTCTGTAGCTGTGCGATTCAGCGGTTACGTACTGTGGGTGTGTTCTGCTCTTCCAAAAAACGCCGTTTAGGGGCACAAAAAATAGTTTGCAGTGTGTTATACATATTTGGAGGTGTGTGAAAGAAACAATTTCTATATAGTTTTCTCCTACTGTGCTATACTAAAAAAACAACATTTTTTTTGAATAGCATTTTCTGCAGTTCTGTAGCTGTGCGATTCAGCGGTTACGTACTGTGGGTGTGTTCTGCTCTTCCAAAAAACGCCGTTTAGGGGCACAAAAAATAGTTTGCAGTGTGTTATACATATTTGGAGGTGTGTGAAATAAACAATTTCTAAATAGTTTTCTTCTACTGTGCTATACTAAAAAAACAACATTTTTTTTGAATAGCATTTTCTGCAGTTCTGTAGCTGTGCGATTCAGCGGTTACGTACTGTGGGTGTGTTCTGCTCTTCCAAAAAACGCCGTTTAGGGGCACAAAAAATAGTTTGCAGTGTGTTATACATATTTGGAGGTGTGTGAAATAAACAATTTCTAAATAGTTTTCTTCTACTGTGCTATACTAAAAAAACAACATTTTTTTTAATAGCATTTTCTGCTGTTCTGTAGCTGTGCGATTCAGCGGTTACGTACTGTGGGTGTGTTCTGCTCTTCCAAAAAACGCCGTTTAGGGGCACAAAAAATAGTTTGCAGTGTGTTATACATATTTGGAGGTGTGTGAAATAAACAATTTCTAAATAGTTTTCTTCTACTGTGCTATACTAAAAAAACAACATTTTTTTTTGAATAGCATTTTCTGCAGTTCTGTAGCTGTGCGATTCAGCGGTTACGTGCTGTGGGTGTGTTCTGCTCTTCCAAAAAACACCGTTTAGGGGCACAAAAAATAGTTTGCAGTGTGTTATACATATTTGGAGGTGTGTGAAATAAACAATTTCTAAATAGTTTTCTTCTACTGTGCTATAATAAAAAAAAAACATTTTTTTGAATAGCATTTTCTGCAGTTCTGTAGCTGTGCGATTCAGCGGTTACGTACTGTGGGTGTGTTCTGCTCTTCCAAAAAACGCCGTTTAGGGGCACAAAAAATAGTTTGCAGTGTGTTATACATATTTGGAGGTGTGTGAAAGAAACAATTTCTATATAGTTTTCTCCTACTGTGCTATACTAAAAAAACAACATTTTTTTTGAATAGCATTTTCTGCAGTTCTGTAGCTGTGCGATTCAGCGGTTACGCACTGTGGGTGTGTTCTGCTCTTCCAAAAAACGCCGTTTAGGGGCACAAAAAATAGTTTGCAGTGTGTTATACATATTTGGAGGTGTGTGAAATAAACAATTTCTAAATAGTTTTCTTCTACTGTGCTATACTAAAAAAAAACATTTTTTTTGAATAGCATTTTCTGCAGTTCTGTAGCTGTGTGATTCAGCGGTTACGTACTGTGGGTGTGTTCTGCTCTTCCAAAAAACGCCGTTTAGGGGCACAAAAAATAGTTTGCAGTGTGTTATACATATTTGGAGGTGTGTGAAATAAACAAGTTCTAAATAGTTTTCTTCTACTGTGCTATACTAAAAAAACAACATTTTTTTTTAATAGCATTTTCTGCTGTTCTGTAGCTGTGCGATTCAGCGGTTACGTACTGTGGGTGTGTTCTGCTCTTCCAAAAAAACGCCGTTTAGGGGCACAAAAAATAGTTTGCAGTGTTTTATACATATTTGGAGGTGTGTGAAATAAACAATTTCTAAATAGTTTTCTTCTACTGTGCTATACTAAAAAAACAACATTTTTTTTTTAATAGCATTTTCTGCAGTTCTGTAGCTGTGCGATTCAGCAGTTACGTGCTGTGGGTGTGTTCTGCTCTTCCAAAAAACACCGTTTAGGGGCACAAAAAATAGTTTGCAGTGTGTTATACATATTTGGAGGTGTGTGAAATAAACAATTTCTAAATAGTTTTCTTCTACTGTGCTATAATAAAAAAACAACATTTTTTTTGAATAGCATTTTCTGCAGTTCTGTAGCTGTGCGATTCAGCGGTTACGTACTGTGGGTGTGTTCTGCTCTTCCAAAAAACGCTGTTTAGGGGCACAAAAAATAGTTTGCAGTGTGTTATACATGTTTGGAGGTGTGTGAAAGAAACAATTTCTATATAGTTTTCTCCTACTGTGCTATACTAAAAAAACAACATTTTTTTTGAATAGCATTTTCTGCAGTTCTGTAGCTGTGCGATTTAGCGGTTACGTACTGTGGGTGTGTTCTGCTCTTCCAAAAAACGCCGTTTAGGGGCACAAAAAATAGTTTGCAGTGTGTTATACATATTTGGAGGTGTGTGAAATAAACAATTTCTAAATAGTTTTCTTCTACTGTGCTATAATAAAAAAAAACATTTTTTTTTGAATAGCTATTTCTGCATTTCTGTAGCTGTGCGATTCAGCGGTTACGTACTGTGGGTGTGTTCTGCTCTTCCAAAAAACGCCGTTTAGGGGCACAAAAAAAAGTTTGCAGTGTGTTATTCATATTTGGAGGTGTGTGAAATAAACAATTTCTATATAGTTTTCTTATACTGTTCTATACTAAAAAAAACAACATTTTTTTTGAATAGCATTTTCTGCAGTTCTGTAGCTGTGCGATTCAGCGGTTACGTACTGTGGGTGTGTTCTGCTCTTCCAAAAAACGCCGTTTAGGGGCACAAAAAATAGTTTGCAGTGTGTTATACATATTTGGAGGTGTGTGAAATAAACAATGTCTAAATAGTTTTCTTCTACTGTGCTATAATAAAAAAAAAAACATTTTTTTTGAATAGCATTTTCTGCAGTTCTGTAGCTGTGCGATTCAGCGGTTACGTACTGTGGGTGTGTTCTGCTCTTCCAAAAAATGCCGTTTAGGGGCACAAAAAATTGTTTGCAGTGTGTTATACATATTTGGAGGTGTGTTAAATAAACAATTTCTATATAGTTTTCTTCTACTGTGCTATACTAAAAAAAAAACATTTTTTTAATAGCATTTTCTGCAGTTCTGTAGCTGTGCGATTCAGCGGTTACGTACTGTGGGTGTGTTCTGCTCTTCCAAAAAACGCCATTTAGGGGCACAAAAAATAGTTTGCAGTGTGTTATACATATTTGGAGGTGTGTGAAAGAAACAATTTCTATATAGTTTTCTCCTACTGTGCTATACTAAAAAAAAAAACATTTTTTTTGAATAGCATTTTCTGCAGTTCTGTAGCTGTGCGATTCAGCGGTTACGTACTGTGGGTGTGTTCTGCTCTTCCAAAAAATGCAGTTTAGGGGCACAAAAAATAGTTTGCAGTGTGTTATACATATTTGGAGGTGTGTGAAATAAACAATTTCTAAATCGTTTTCTTCTACTGTGCTATACTAAAAAAAACAAAATTTTTTTTGAATAGCATTTTCTGCAGTTCTGTAGCTGTGCGATTCAGCGGTTACGTACTGTGGGTGTGTTCTGCTCTTCCAAAAAACACCGTTTAGGGGCACAAAAAATAGTTTGCAGTGTGTTATACATATTTGGAGGTGTGTGAAATAAACAATTTCTAAATAGTTTTCTTCTACTGTGCTATAATAAAAAAACAATATTTTTTTTTGAATAGCATTTTCTGCAGTTCTGTAGCTGTGCGATTCAGCGGTTACGTGCTGTGGGTGTGTTCTGCTCTTCCAAAAAACACCGTTTAGGGGCACAAAAAATAGTTTGCAGTGTGTTATACATATTTGGAGGTGTGTGAAATAAACAATTTCTAAATCGTTTTCTTCTACTGTGCTATACTAAAAAAAAACAAATTTTTTTTTGAATAGCATTTTCTGCAGTTCTGTAGCTGTGCGATTCAGCGGTTACGTACTGTGGGTGTGTTCTGCTCTTCCAAAAAACGCCGTTTAGGGGCACAAAAAATAGTTTGCAGTGTGTTATACATATTTGGAGGTGTGTGAAATAAACAATTTCTAAATAGTTTTCTTCTACTGTGCTATACTAAAAAAACAACATTTTTTTTGAATAGCATTTTCTGCAGTTCTGTAGCTGTGCGATTCAGCGGTTACGTGCTGTGGGTGTGTTCTGCTCTTCCAAAAAACACCGTTTAGGGGCACAAAAAATAGTTTGCAGTGTGTTATACATATTTGGAGGTGTGTGAAATAAACAATTTCTAAATAGTTTTCTTCTACTGTGCTATAATAAAAAAACAACATTTTTTTTGAATAGCATTTTCTGCAGTTCTGTAGCTGTGCGATTCAGCGGTTACGTACTGTGGGTGTGTTCTGCTCTTCCAAAAAACGCCGTTTAGGGGCACAAAAAATAGTTTGCAGTGTGTTATACATATTTGGAGGTGTGTGAAAGAAACAATTTCTATATAGTTTTCTCCTACTGTGCTATACTAAAAAAACAACATTTTTTTGAATAGCATTTTCTGCAGTTCTGTAGCTGTGCGATTTAGCGGTTACGTACTGTGGGTGTGTTCTGCTCTTCCAAAAAACGCCGTTTAGGGGCACAAAAAATAGTTTGCAGTGTGTTATACATATTTGGAGGTGTGTGAAATAAACAATTTCTAAATAGTTTTCTTCTACTGTGCTATAATAAAAAAACAACATTTTTTTTGAATAGCATTTTCTGCAGTTCTGTAGCTGTGCGATTCAGCGGTTACGTACTGTGGGTGTGTTCTGCTCTTCCAAAAAATGCCGTTTAGGGGCACAAAAAATTGTTTGCAGTGTGTTATACATATTTGGAGGTGTGTGAAATAAACAATTTCTATATAGTTTTCTTCTACTGTGCTATACTAAAAAAAAACATTTTTTTTGAATAGCATTTTCTGCAGTTCTGTAGCTGTGCGATTCAGCGGTTACGTACTGTGGGTGTGTTCTGCTCTTCCAAAAAATGCCATTTAGGGGCACAAAAAATAGTTTGCAGTGTGTTATACATATTTGGAGGTGTGTGAAAGAAACAATTTCTATATAGTTTTCTCCTACTGTGCTATACTAAAAAAACAACATTTTTTTTGAATAGCATTTTCTGCAGTTCTGTAGCTGTGCGATTCAGCGGTTACGTACTGTGGGTGTGTTCTGCTCTTCCAAAAAACGCCGTTTAGGGGCACAAAAAATAGTTTGCAGTGTGTTATACATATTTGGAGGTGTGTGAAATAAACAATTTCTAAATAGTTTTCTTCTACTGTGCTATACTAAAAAAACAACATTTTTTTTGAATAGCATTTTCTGCAGTTCTGTAGCTGTGCGATTCAGCGGTTACGTACTGTGGGTGTGTTCTGCTCTTCCAAAAAACGCCGTTTAGGGGCACAAAAAATAGTTTGCAGTGTGTTATACATATTTGGAGGTGTGTGAAATAAACAATTTCTAAATAGTTTTCTTCTACTGTGCTATACTAAAAAAACAACATTTTTTTTAATAGCATTTTCTGCTGTTCTGTAGCTGTGCGATTCAGCGGTTACGTACTGTGGGTGTGTTCTGCTCTTCCAAAAAACGCCGTTTAGGGGCACAAAAAATAGTTTGCAGTGTGTTATACATATTTGGAGGTGTGTGAAATAAACAATTTCTAAATAGTTTTCTTCTACTGTGCTATACTAAAAAAAAAACATTTTTTTTTTGAATAGCATTTTCTGCAGTTCTGTAGCTGTGCGATTCAGCGGTTACGTGCTGTGGGTGTGTTCTGCTCTTCCAAAAAACACCGTTTAGGGGCACAAAAAATAGTTTGCAGTGTGTTATACATATTTGGAGGTGTGTGAAATAAACAATTTCTAAATAGTTTTCTTCTACTGTGCTATAATAAAAAAACAACATTTTTTTTGAATAGCATTTTCTGAAGTTCTGTAGCTGTGTGATTCAGCGGTTACGTACTGTGGGTGTGTTCTGCTCTTCCAAAAAACGCCGTTTAGGGGCACAAAAAATAGTTTGCAGTGTGTTATACATATTTGGAGGTGTGTGAAAGAAACAATTTCTATATAGTTTTCTCCTACTGTGCTATACTAAAAAAACAACATTTTTTTTAATAGCATTTTCTGCAGTTCTGTAGCTGTGCGATTCAGCGGTTACGTACTGTGGGCGTGTTCTGCTCTTCCAAAAAACGCCGTTTAGGGGCACAAAAAATAGTTTGCAGTGTGTTATACATATTTGGAGGTGTGTGAAATAAACAATTTCTAAATAGTTTTCTTCTACTGTGCTATACTAAAAAAACAACATTTTTTTTGAATAGCATTTTCTGCAGTTCTGTAGCTGTGTGATTCAGCGGTTACGTACTGTGGGTGTGTTCTGCTCTTCCAAAAAACACCGTTTAGGGGCACAAAAAATAGTTTGCAGTGTGTTATACATATTTGGAGGTGTGTGAAATAAAAAATTTCTAAATAGTTTTCTTCTACTGTGCTATACTAAAAAAACAACATTTTTTTTAATAGCATTTTCTGCTGTTCTGTAGCTGTGCGATTCAGCGGTTACGTACTGTGGGTGTGTTCTGCTCTTCCAAAAAAATGCCGTTTAGGGGCACAAAAAATAGTTTGCAGTGTGTTATACATATTTGGAGGTGTGTGAAATAAACAATTTCTAAATAGTTTTCTTCTACTGTGCTATACTAAAAAAACAACATTTTTTTTTTAATAGCATTTTCTGCAGTTCTGTAGCTGTGTGATTCAGCGGTTACGTGCTGTGGGTGTGTTCTGCTCTTCCAAAAAACACCGTTTAGGGGCACAAAAAATAGTTTGCAGTGTGTTATACATATTTGGAGGTGTGTGAAATAAACAATTTCTAAATAGTTTTCTTCTACTGTGCTATACTAAAAAAACACATTTTTTTTTAATAGCATTTTCTGCAGTTCTGTAGCTGTGCGATTCAGCGGTTACGTACTGTGGGTGTGTTCTGCTCTTCCAAAAAACGCAGTTTAGGGGCACAAAAAATAGTTTGCAGTGTGTTATACATATTTGGAGGTGTGTGAAATAAACAATTTCTATATAGTTTTTTTCTACTGTGCTATACTAAAAAAAAAAACATTTTTTTTGAATAGCATTTTCTGCAGTTCTGTAGCTGTGCGATTCAGCGGTTACGTACTGTGGGTGTGTTCTGCTCTTCCAAAAAACACCGTTTAGGGGCACAAAAAATAGTTTGCAGTGTGTTATACATATTTGGAGGTGTGTGAAATAAACAATTTCTAAATAGTTTTCTTCTACTGTGCTATACTAAAAAAACAACATTTTTTTTAATAGCATTTTCTGCAGTTCTGTAGCTGTGCGATTCAGCGGTTACGTACTGTGGGTGTGTTCTGCTCTTCCAAAAACACCCATTTAGGGCAACATCCTAAATTTGGAAAATATGAGGAGAAGGTCAAAGGGACGTGGTGGCCCCGGTCGTGGTGCTGCTGGTGGAGCTCCTTTTGCAGGGAGAGGACGTGGTGGATCTGTGCCAGATACACGCACAACTGAAACACCTTCCTCAGGTGCGAGTAGGCGACCGAGCCTGCGGCAGTATTTTGTCGTGCCTAATGAGGCTGCACGAATGTTTAGGCCAGGACAAGTACAGGCGATAGTAGATTGGGTTGCTGACAGTGCCTCGGGTTCCTTCACATTGTCTCCCACCAACTCTTCTGATGAAAGATCAGAGTTGGCACCTGAAACCCATGTCCATCAGTCTTTCACCTCACCCACTTGCAAATCAGCCAAGCAGTCTGAGCCCCAAATCATGCAGCAGTCTCTTCTGCTTTTCGATGACTCTGTTATCAGGGTTTCCCAGGGCCATCCACCTAGCCCTGCCCCAGAAGTGGAAGAGATTGAGTGCACCGCTGCCCAACCACTTATGTTTCATGATGAGTACATGGGAGGACCATCGCAGTACGTCTCGGATGATGACGAAACACAGGTGCCAACTGCTGCTGCTTTCGCAATTGTGCAGACAGACAAGGAGGGCAGGGGTGAAGACTGGGTGGAAGATGATGTGGAGGACGATGAGGTCCTCGACCCCACATGGAATGAACGTTATGCAGGTGACCAGTGTAGTTTGGAGGAAGAGGCGGTGGTCGCACAGAGCCACCAGCACAGCAGAAGAGGGAGCAGGGTGCAAAAGCGGAGCGTCCGTCCCCTAGACAGTATGTCTGCTACTGCCCAACGCAGCAAGGGACCGAGCACACCAAAGCCAGGTCCAAGGAGTTCCCTAGCGTGGCAGTTCTTCACACAATGTGCTGATGACAAGACACGAGTGGTTTGCAGGCTGTGCAATCAGAGGCTGAAGCGAGGCATAAACGTTCTCAACCTGAGCACAACCTGCATGACCAGGCATCTAAGTGCAAAGCACGAGCTGCAGTGGAGTAGACACCTCAAAAACCAAGAAAGGTCTCTGGCTCCTCCTGCTTCCTCTTCTGCTGCAGTCTCGGCTCTTCATCCACCTCTGTAGTGACAGTGGCACCTGCCACCCCGCAAACAGAGGATCTGCCAGCAACACTACCACCTGGGTCACCAACCATCTCCACAATGTCCCATGGAAGCGTTCAGCTCTCTATCTCCCAAACATTGGAGCGGAAGAGGAAGTACCCCCCTAGCCACCCGCGATCCCTGGCCCTGAATGCCAGCATTTCAAAACTCCTGGCCTTTGAAATGCTGTCATTCCGTATGGTGGAGACGCAGAGTTTTAAAAGCCTGATGGCATTGGCTGTCCCACAGTACGTCGTGCCCAGCCGCCACTATTTTTCCGGGCGAACCATCCCTTCCCTGCACAACCAAGTGGGGGACAAAATCAGGTGTGCACTGCGCAACGCCATCTGTGGCAAGGTCCACCTAACTACGGATGCGTGGACCAGTAAGCACGGTCAGGGACGTTATATCTCCCTAGCAGCACACTGGGTAAATGCAGTGGCGGCTGGGCCTGAGGCAGATAGCAGTTTGGCGCATGTCCTTCCACCACCGAGGATTGCAGGGCGCTTCAGTTTGCCTCCTGTTGCTAACTCCTCCTACTCCGCTTCCTCATCCTCTACCGCCTCCTCATCCGGTCAGCGTAACACCTTCACCACCAACTTCAGCACAGCCAGGGGTAAACGACAGCAGGCAGTTTTAAAACTTTCCTGTTTGGGGGAAAAACCCCACACCGCGCAGGAGTTGTGGAGGGACATGGAACAACAGACCAATGAGTGGTTGCTGTCAGTGAGCCTCAAGCCCGGCCTGGTGGTGTGCGATAATGGGCGAAATCTCGTAGCAGCTCTGGGCCTATCCGGTTTGACGCACATCCCTTGCCTGGCGCATGTGCTGAACTTGGTGGTCCAGAGGTTCCTTAAAAATTACCCCAATATGCCAGAGCTGCTGCAGAAAGTGCGGGCTGTGTGTGCGCACTTTCGGCGTTCTCACCCTGCTGCTTGTCTGTCAGCGCTGCAGCGTAACTTCGGCCTTCCCGCTCACCACCTCATATGTGACGTGCCCACAAGGTGGAACTCCACCTTGCACATGCTGGCCAGACTGTGCGAGCAGAAGCAGGCGATAGTGGAGTTTCAGCTGCAGCAATCACGCGTGAGTCGCTCTGCGGAACAGCACCACTTCACCACCAATAACTGGGCCTCCATGCGAGACCTGTGTGCCTTGTTGCGCTGTTTCGAGTACTCCACCAACATGTCCAGTGCCAATGATGCCGTTCTTAGCGTTACTATCCCAGTTCTATGCCTCCTTGAAAAAACGCTTCGGGCGATGATGGAAGAGGATGTGGCACAGGAGGATGAGGAGGAGGAGGAGGAAGCGGGATCATTTCAAAGGCTTTCAGGGCAGTCTTTCACAAGTGGCTACGAGGGTGGGTTCCTGCACCAACAAACGCCAGGTACACAATTGTCCGGCAGAAAGGGCACAGTTCTGGAGGATGACGAGGTGGAGGAGGAGATGGAGGAGGAGGAGGAGGAGGAGCCATTTTCACAGCAGGGTGGCACCCAGACCAGCTCGTGGCCATCACTGGTGCGTGGCTGGGGGGATTCAGATGACACGGATGATACACCTCCCACAGAGGACAGCTTTTCTTTGCCTCTGGGCAGCCTGGCACACATGAGCGATTACATGCTGCAGTGTTTCCGCAATGACCGTCGAGTTGCCCACATTTTAACTGGTGCTGATTACTGGGTGGCCACCCTGCTGGATCCCCGTTACAAGGACAACGTACCGTCCTTAATTCCCTCACTGGAGCGGGATCGTAAGATGCGCGAGTACAAGCGCACGCTGGTAGACGCGCTGCTGGTGGCATTCCCATCTGACAGCGGGCGTACGGTGGAAGCACAAGGCGAAGGCAGAGGAGGAGGAAGAGGTCGCCAACGCAGCCGGGGCACCGGCAGCACCTTTAGAAGGCAGGGTTAGCATGGCTGAAATGTGGAAAAGCTTTGTCAGCACGCCACAACAACCAGCACCACCAGCTGAGATGGAACGTCTTAGCAGGAGGCAGCATTTCACCAACATGGTTGAGCAGTATGTGTCCACAGGCCTACACGTACTGGATGACGGGTCTGCCCCCTTTAACTTCTGGGTCTCCAAATTGGGCACATGGCCTGAGCTTGCCCTTTATGCCTTGGAGGTGCTGGCCTGCCCTGCAGCCAGTGTATTATCTGAACGTGTATTTAGCACGGCAGGGGGCGTTATCACAGACAAGCGCAGCCGCCTGTCCAGAGCCAATGTGGACAAGCTCACGTTCATTAAAATGAACCAGGCATGGATCCCACAGGACTTGTCCATACCTTGTGCAGAATAGACATGTATACCGGTGTTGTGACAAAAACTGTCCGGCCATCGGATTGTGTCCGGCCCATACTGCGAAGGCGCAGCGCTTGCGCAGTACAGAGGACAAGGAGATTCACAAAATCTCCGAAGATGAACGGCGCCTGCGCTGTGAGTGCAGGTTCAAGCCCCACCATCCAAGTGGACATACGGTAGCACATAGTAACAGGGCCCCTCACGGGCTCGGTTCGATCGCCACGCTTCGGGCACGGCCTCACTTGGCTCGGCTTGAACCACGGATGGTGTGGCCTTCACCTGAACTCACCACGCAGAGAGATTTTCGAAATCCCCTTGTCCTACATACTGAGCAAGCGCAGTACAGGGTGGACACTATTTGACGGGGGACAGAATTCGACACATCACCGGCCTTACCCAGCCATTGTTGTATTTTTGAACCAGTGCTGGCTACCTCGTCCTCCTCCACCGCCGCTTCCACCTACACAGCCACATCCACCGCCACCTCAACCTCCTACTCCATATGGACCTCGTCCTCCTAGGTCAAGATTATAATTTTTATTTTATTTTTTTGTAGCGCACAGATCCTTTCCCCCTTACCTGCCTTTATGTTGTTGGCTCCTCGCAGGAGGGAGAAAGGCACACCGCACTACCAGCCCGTACCCTCCTATATAAAGAGGTTGAGCGGTGTACTTGACGGGCCGTGTCCACAGCCGGAGTCAAAACTCCTCCAGAGGATGATTCTCACCTCTACTGTAGGTAGAGGCAAGTCCTTTAATTCCCAGTCAAGTCAATGTCCACACCAGCTGAAATTACAACTCTTATTCTCTCATGGCAAAATAAACTCTACTCGGATAGAAAAGGTTAGAGCAAAGAAACAGGACAGCTTAAGGTGTGAAGGAGGTCCAGGCACAAACATAGCACATTCACTTCACTGCTTAGGTTTCTCAAACAGTTTTAGGTGCACGATCTCTGCCACAGACCTTGAGGTTGGTCTCTGCCACAGACCGGGTGTACAAGGCCCCTGCCACGGACCTGGAGAACTTTGGTCTCTGCCACAGACCAGGGTGTATAAGGCCCCTGCCACGGGCCGGGTGAATAAGGCCTCTGATACAGTCAAGATGACCTTGAGCTTCTCCTTCTACGAACCTAGCCCATATCAAGGGGAAGACATCTCTCCAGGGAGTCAACAGACCCTTCTTTCACCGTGACTCCCGCATCGGTCCATCAGAATGATCCTCCCTTCCCTGGAACATGGTCCCCTACACGAGGCGGCACCCTAAGACTCCTCGACCCTTAGCGGACTCCAGACGAAGGCTCTGGACTCCAGGCTTTACTCCCGCACCTAGGCCTCCATACCCAGGGCAGCAGGAACTCCAGGATAGTACCTCATCCCGGGCTAAAGGTACCCGAGATGGAACAGGAACACATGCACCCAGGCCGAAGGCACCTGGGCGTGGACCCCACTGGACATCAGCCCCCAGGCCAAAGGTCTGCCCCTTTTATATGCTCTCCCGGCATGCACAGCAGGTTCCCCGCCCCGCTGTACTACTGCCAAGAGGGGACACAAAAGGCACAGCACTGTATCGGCGGTTCAACCCTAGCCTACTATGGCAGCGCCACCTGTAGGCCGCAGGGAACTGCACACCAATAGTGTCCCCCGAGGACAAAATGGTCCATGAATCCTACAGAATTAGGGTGTTTGAGCCTATTTACCACTCAAACACTTCCCTTAAATTTAGCACCCCGCTACATTTTTATTTCAAAGTATTTTATTTTCCCACTAGCTTATCCATTAAATTTAATCATTTATTCCAGAAAGGGCGTATTCTGGGGCATTCCCACCATATGTGTGGCATCGTGCCGTTGAGTTTCTGAGGTTCTTAATGACTTCCCGTACCTCTTCTGCTGAAAAGGGGGCCTCCAGCATATTTTTTATTTTTTTTATTTTTTTATGTTATTTTAAGTTATTTCCCTATCCACATTTGTTTGCAGAGCACTTTCCATGCTCTTAACAACATTTTGCTGCCATTTGCAGCCCTCTAGCCCTTTCCATTACTTTTTTAGAGCCTTTTTAGTCCTTAGAAGTCCGGGTCCCCATTGACTTCAATGGGGTTCGGGTTCGGGTCCGGGTTCGGGTTAAAGTTCGGTCCCGAACCCGAACTTTTTTCCGAAGTTCGGCCAAACCCGTCGAACCCGAACATCCAGGTGTCCGCTCAACTCTAGTCATGAGCTCTCCGTGGCTTCTTTGGTAATTTAAAGTGTAATGTGTAACTGTATTATTGCTATTTACATCTGATGCCATGTTATAAGTCATTTTGGAAATGTCAAAGGTTATCTTGTTTATCTTGCCCCTGACCTAATTATTATCCACAATGTGACTACTTTATCAACCTGTTCTGCCCATTTTTTTAATGTCCGTTAACCAATCATGCATTTGCTTTCTACACTGCATAAACACTTCTGTCAAAGAACAGCTAGCAGAAATTCTTCCATGGAGAATGTCCCAAACACATGTATGTTTTAGAAAAAATCTTTATCTTCACCGTAAAATAAGTGGTCTACTCTTGACTGAATTCCACAACAGTTTTAGTGGAGAATGCCTGGGCACTCTATATCATTTTCTGACCAGTCCAGTATGGACACACTTGGAGAACAGGATAGACAATGCCATGCCAAAGATAAGCTTTTACCTTCAAGTCTCTCCCGAACAGGGACTGACTGGCAACTTTTGGGTCAAGGGGCAAGTACAACCCGGAGGCCCTTCGTGCATCGACTCGGTCCCCCTCCCACTCACCTTCTTCCCTGCCTCCTCCCGACCCCATCCCTGGCCCAAGCTCCGCTCCAGTTACTCTCTGCTCACCGGGTGAGTTGGGTTGGACAGTGCCTGCTGCACTTACTCTAGGTTCTCCAACTGGCCAGCAGGGGGCAGCCGGGAGGGCATAGTAGGGGCAGGCTGGAGGAGGAGAGCCTTCAGTGGGATATGGAGCTGGCCTCTGCTCAAACACGACGTACACCATTCATGTCAAACGGGGAGCCTGTGCTCTATCCTTGTCCTCATCTTGCACTTGGTAAGATGATCCATCACCAGGAAGGCATGGCTCTTTGTTACCATATGTTTTGGTGTGGGTGAATAAGTGCAAAAGCAAGGTGTGTGGGGGTGCCATTAAGAGTACCGGTACCACCGCACACCTGCAAAAGATCTGTGTGTTTTTGTGCATTGTGGGAATGCATGCACATTTTATGCACATTCCTGCAATGCAGAAATGTCAACCTACAGTAAGAGAGAGAAAGTTGAGGGAGTCTGAGGAGAGGGGTCTGAAGGGCTGAAGAGGGGAGGTCTGAGGAGGAGAGGGAAAGTCTAGGGGTATCTGAGGAAGAGGGAGGCATCTGTGGAAGAGGGGGGTCTGAGGAGAAAGAGGAGGTCTGGGTGGTCTGAAGAGGAAAGGAGAGCTCTGGGGCTGGGTTGTCCTCTTTCCCCCTTGTACTCACAGATCATCTGGAATTTAGAGCCAACTTCTTATGCCTCTCTCCAGTCATGTGACATGCCACTTGACAAGAGGAGACAGGAAGAAGGGCAGTGTGCCCTCAAAACTCAGCAGCGCCATGCTGAGACTGAGCTGAGTTCTATTGCCACCTGCAGGCTGGTGGGAGGAGAAAGCTGAACCTTCTCTTCAGCTGCTCCTTCTGAAAAGAGATGTCACTCCGGTCAGTCAAGGAGCAGGATGAACGGTCACAGTGCATCCTTTTTTACGAGCATCAGTCCGCCCCTGCTCTTGGCCAAGCCTCTCCAGGAACTGATAATAAGCACAACAATGTGATGAGTGACTCATGCCTCGTACACACGTACGGGATTCCCGGGAAAACCGAGAACCTGCTCGGTAACTTAAAAAAGTGGGGGTGTGGTGTTGAGCTGTTTCTAAAAATGTATAAAAGATGAATAACCTCAAATACTCAGTAAAAATATATATAAATAAATCCAATAGTGCATAATAAGCTAATGTAGATATATAAAATAAAACTGCGATGTGTCTGAACCAAATGCATAAATCAAAGTAAAAAGCATAAAAAGCATAAATATTGTATACACAGTAACATACAGATTATTATGGTGTTGCAAAAGGAACTAAAACCATAAAACCATACCGCTGCTCAGTAACTTCCCCCTGTACACATAAGAGGTATTCCCTATCGGGAACACTGCGATGGAGCATACACACAGATTCCCGGCCAAAAGCTCTCATGGCAGATTTCCTGCCTGGAAAACCGGTCGTGTGTACGAGGCATCAGTCTCTCTTGACTGTGGACAAATGCTTTGTTTCTTTGTTTGATTTCACAAATTCCCTGAATGTGTGTGAAAGTCAGTGTGAATAATATAGCCTTATTTCAGGGCTTGAGTGCATAAGATTGTGACCTATCTGCAAACAGCTTCAGCTGTGTAGTGTCTGATTGGGAGATTCTGAGGCTGGGTTCACACTAGTGCGCCACGACAGCCGTCCTACTTTGGATCTGACTTTGCCCCACGACATGAAGCCGACATATGTCCGACTTTCAATGAACGGGGATCCGACTTGGATCCCTGCCAATAGCAGGCACTGTGTTTGGTATGAATCTTGAGGAGGAACTCCACGCCAAATTTTAAATAAAAAACTGGCATGGGTTCCCCCTCCAGGAGCATATCAGGCCCTTGGGTCTGGTCTGGATTTGAAGGGGAACCCCTACGCCGAAAAAACGGCGTGGGGGTCCCCCCCAAAATCCAAACCAGACCCTTATCCGAGCACGCAACCTGGCAGGCCGCAGGGGAAGAGAGGGGGATATTGCACAGCTCCGGGGGTCTCCGCGCTCTCCGGTTCTTTCTTCTGCCGGTCTTCCCGTCGTCTCGTCCGGCTCTCCGTTGTCCTTCTGCCGGCCCCTCCACTATCTTCTGCCGGGCCTCCGCTATCTTCTTCCAGCTCTTTTGCTAGCGGGGCCCGGTATTCTCTGTCGCCTTCTTCTTCTCTCGCTCTCCGGTTCTTTCTTCCGCGGGCCCCCGCTATCTTCTTCCAGCTCTTTTGCTAGTGGAGGGGCCCGGTCTTCCCGTCGCCGTCTTCTTCTCTCTTCTCCTCCTCGATGTTGACTCGTCGCTTCCTCCCGCTGTAATGCTGGCTGTTCGCTCCAAATTAATATAGGCTTCTCATGACGTCACAGTCACATGCTCCGGTTGGCCCCGGAGCATGTGACTATGACGTCATGGGAGCATGTGACTGTGACGTCATGAGAAGCCTATATTAATTCAGAGCGGAGCGAACAGCCAGCATTACAGCGGGAGGAAGCGACGAGTCAACATCGAGGAGGAGAAGAGAGAAGAAGACGGCGACGGCGACGGGAAGACCGGCCCCTCCACTACCAAAAGAGCTGGAAGAAGATAGTGGAGGGGCCGGCAGAAGGACAACGGAGAGCCGGATGAGACGACGGGAAGACCGGGCCTCTCCGCTAGCAAAAGAGCTGGAAGAAGATAGCGGAGGCCTGGCGGAAGAAAGAACCGGAGAGCGAGAGAAGAACCGGAGGGCGGGAGAAGAAGAAGGCGACGGAGAAGACCGGGCCCCGCTAGCAAAAGAGCTGGAAGAAGATAGCGGAGGCCCGGCAGAAGAAAGAACCGGAGAGCGCGGAGACCCCCGGAGCTGTGCAATAAATTACTTTAAAAAGCTGTGTGAGTTTTTTATTGACATTTTTTTTCCACCAGGTGAATGGGTAGGGGTACAATGTACCCCATACTCATTCACATAGGGTGGGGCGCCGGGATCTGGGGGCCCCCTTATTAAAGGGGGCTCCAGGATTCCGATAAGCCCCCCGCCCGCAGACCCCGACAACCAACGGCCAGGGTTGTCGGGAAGAGGCCCTGTCCTCATCAACATGGGGACAGGGGGCTTT
Organism: Rana muscosa; assembly: GCA_029206835.1. Lineage (NCBI taxonomy): Eukaryota > Metazoa > Chordata > Amphibia > Anura > Ranidae > Rana > Rana muscosa. The sequence goes on along the minus strand of CM055122.1, from coordinate 519,425,690 downwards.
GGGGTGGGGGGGCCGCAGGTCGCCCCCCTGCCCCAGAGCACCAAACCCCCCATGTTGAGGGCATGCGGCCTGGTACAGTTCAGGAGGGAGGGGGGCGCTCTCTCGTCCCCCCTCTTCCCCTGCGGCCTGCCAGGTTGCGTGCTCGGATAAGGGTCTGGTTTGGATTTTGGGGGGGACCCCCACGCCGTTTTTTCAGCGTAGGGGTTCCCCTTCAAATCCAGACCAGACCCAAGGGCCTGGTATGCTCCTGGAGGGGGAACCCATGCCGGTTTTTTATTTAAAATTTGGCCTGGAGTTCCCCCTCTAGAGCAGCACAGCACAAGTCGCATGCCAAAGTCGGATCATGCAAGACTGCGGTCCGACTTTGATCCGACTTCAATGATAGTTAATGGGCTGAAGACGGATCAAAGTCGGACCGAAGTAGTACAGGGAGCATTTTCAAAGTCGGACCGACATGTGTCGGACCAGTTAAGACGGCTCCCATAGGGAAACATTGATTTTCACACGTCATGTGAAAAGAGCTCCCAATGTCGGAGCGTTTGTCGCCCCAGTGTGAACCCGGCCACATAGTGGTCTCGGGTTGGAATACACACCTAAGGAAGAGAAGTATATCTATATCTGAGTTGAAGCATGAGAACTGACCTTACGGAAATCAGTATTGGTGTGGACATTTAAACACATTTATTGTATTTAGAATCAGTAGTTGCCTTGTAGCATCCTTTTTTTGGTTACAATTTCCACTTAGTTCTTTACTTGTACCCTAAGATATTTGTGCAGCACTGGAAATTTGGTCACATGCTCTAGATATATTTTCGTTGGCTTACCCCTACATGTGTGTTTTTAATTATACATTTTTTAATTATTGTCAAGTTTTGATTTGGCATTTTTGCAGCACTTACCTATTTTATTTATTTATAAAATTCCCTGGGGGGCATCTCACTCAATCTCAGCTAGGTGTGGGACATTAGTCCACCTGTATCCCCTGTTGTGGATTGAGGTCAGGACTGTTCCTCCACCCCAAACTCGCTCATCCATGTCTATATAGACCTTGCTTTGTGCACCAGTCAAAATCATTTGGTGGAGGAGGGATTATGGTGTGGGGTTGTTTTTAAGGGGTTGGGCTTGGCCCCTTAGTTCCAGTGAGAAGAACTCTTGAGGCATCAGCATACCAAGACATTTTGGACAATTTCATGCTCCCAACTTTGTGGTAACAGTTTGGGGATGGCCTCTTCCTGTTCCAACAGGACTGCACACCAGTGCACAAAGCAAGGTCCATAAAGACATGGATAAGCGAGTTTGGGGTGGAGGAACTTGACTGGCCTGCACAGTCAGGCCAGTCAAACCAATAAAACACCTTTTGGGATGAATTTGAGCGGAGACTGCGAGCCAGGCTTTCTCATCCAACATCAATGCCTGACTACACAAATGCGCTTCTGATACCTTGTGGAAAGCCTTCCCAGACGTGATGAAGCTGTTATAGCTGCAAAGGGTGGGCCAACTCAGTATTGAACCCTACGGACTAAGACTAGGATGCCATGAATGTTCATGTGTGTGTAAGCATAGGCGTCCCAACACTTTTTTAATATTATGTATGTGTGTTCCCCAAGTGGAGAACAAGTTAATCGACAATCCTCAGGGATGCCATGTTCTGCATTTATGAAAGGCCTTGCAAAATTGTGTGTGTAAAGGCTGAATACTTCCTTAACACTTTCTGGTACAGATCTTTCTGCTGTGTGTCTTGCTAACTCCTCCAACTTTGACAGCACTAGAACAGAAAAAAAGCTTTATTTTACATCAGTGTTAGTAATATCCTTGATAATTGGGGGACCTTTGTTTGAGTTCTGGTTGTTAAGAAGGTGGCACTGGTCAAATTTTAGGAGTTGGGAAAGTATTGGGGAAGAAGCGGATCACAACTTCATGAATTCAGTGATTCAGATGAAACGGGCTGAGAAAGGAGAATGCTTTTTCCAGTGTTGGGGAGTTTTCAGAGAGGACTTCCATGCCCCCAAGAGTTTAAAGTGATCGTAAAGGTTGTATTTTTTCAGCAAACATGTTATAATTACCTGCTCTGTACAATGGTTTTGCACAGAACAGCCCAATGCTCTTCTTTTAAGGTCCCCTGGGTCCTCCCCCTGCCCCATATAGCAAGCCTTTTTCTATGAGGGCATTTGAGCAGGCTCACTCCCGAGCCGCACTCCTGTGAATAGAAATTGTCCATTCAGAAACAAAGCGTGGCTGGGCCCTGCCCCCGCTCACTCTGCATTTGCTCACTGGCTGTGATTGACAGCAGCAGGAGCAAATGGCTCCTGCTGCTGTATGAGCCAATAAGGAGAGAGAGACCCAGGAGTGCCGCTGCTCTCATGCAAATTGCTGGAGCAAGATTGGTCTCGGGTAAGTATTAGGGTGGCTGGGGGGGGGAGCTGCACCCAGAAGGTTTTTTACCGTAATGCATAGAATGCATTGCGATAAAAAAACCTTCTGACTTTAGAACCACGTTAGGCTGCATTCACACCTGAGCATTTATAGCTCATAAATTGCTCGTAAAATGCCTGAAAAACACCATTCATTTCAATGGCACCTGTTCACATCTAAGCGTTTTGTCACCTGAAGCAAATGCCTAAAAAACATGAGCTTCTTTAGGGCAGATTACAGGCGTTTTTCTGCCTTTTACATTGGTGACCTGAACAAAATTGCAGAAGAATCGCAATAAAATCACGTCAAAAATGCCTACAGTGCCTTAAAAAAGTATTCACACCCCTTTAAAATGTTCCACATTTTGTCATCTTACAACCAAAAACATAAATGTATGTTATTGGGATTTTATGTGATAGACCAACACAAAGTGGCACATAATTGTAAAGTGGAAGGAAAATGATAAATGGTTTTCAAAGTTATTTACAAATATCTGAAAAGTGTGGCGTGCATTTGTATTCAGCCCCCTTTACTCTGATACCCCTAACTAAAATCTAGTGGAACCAATGGCTTTCAGGTGTCACCTAATTAGTAAATAAAGTCCACCTGTGTGTAATTTAATCCCAGTATGAATACAGCTGTTCTGTGAAGCCCTCAGGGGTTTGTTAGAGAACCTTGGTGAACAAGCAGCATCATGAACGCCAACGAACAAACCAGACAGGTCAGGGATAAAGTTGTAGAGAAGTTTAAAGCAGGGTTAGGTTATAAAAAAATATCCCAAGCTTTGAACATCTCACGGAGCACTGTTCAATCCATCATCCAAAAATGGAAAGAGTATGGCACAACTGCAAACCTACCAAGACATGGCCATCCACCAAAAGGAGAGCATTAATCAGAGAAGCAGCCAAGAGGCCCATGGTAACTCTGGAGGAGCTGCAGAGATCCACAGCTCAGGTGGGAGAATCTGTCCACAGCACAACTATTAGTCATGCACTCCAAAAATGGCCTTCATGGAAAAGTGGAAAGAAGAAAACATTTGTTAAAAAAGTCATAAGAAGTCCCATTTGTAGTTTGCAAGAAGCCATGTGGGGGACACAGCAAACATGTGGAAGAAGATGCTCTGGTCAGATAAGACCAAAATTGAACTTTTTGGCCTAAAAGAAAAACGCTATGTGTCGCGGAAAACTAACACTGCACATCACCCTGAACACATCATCCCCACTATGAAACATGGGGGTTGCAGCATCATGTTGTGAAGATGCTTTTTTCAGCAGGGATAGGGAAGCTGGTCAGAGTTGATAGGAAGATGAATGGAGCCAAATACAGGGCAATCTTAGAAGAATACCTGTTAGGCCTCGTACACACGGCCGAGATTCTCGTTGAAAAAAACATGTCGTTTTTTTCGACGAGATTCTTGGACAAGAAACTTGTCCCGGCCGAGTGTACACACGCTCGTTTCAAAGAACCCGCGGTTCTTTGAATGGAGCGTACGCGGTGACGTCATTGACTACGACGAGCATGCGCTCGTCACATTCGATGCCGTCGCCGCCATCTTGGTATACCCTACGTATGCCTAGGAAGCTACCGCGCATGCGTCGAATTCATTTCGAACATGCGCGGGCTTCCGGGAGGACAGGTAAGTGTACACACACTCACTTTTCTCGTCGAGAAACATGCCGAGGAGAATCTCGACGAGAAAATAGAGAGCAGGTTCTCTATTTTCTCGTCGAGGTTTCTTGTCGGTTTTCTCGACGAGAAACCCGATAGCCGCGTACACACGACCGATTTACTCGGCAAGACCTCTCTGCCAGCAAGTTTCTTGCTGGTTCTTGCCGAGAAAATTGGTCGTGTGTACGAGGCCTCAGAGTCTGCAAAAGACTTGAGACTGGGGCAGCGGTTCACCTTCCAGCAGGACAACGACCCTAAACATACAGCCAGAGCTACAATGGAATGGTTTAGATCAAAGCATATTCATGTGTTAGAATGGCCCAGTCAAAGTCCAGACCTAAATCCAATTGAGAATCTGTGGCAAGACTTGAAAATTGCTGTTCCCAGACATTCTCCAACCAATTTTTCAGAGCTTGAGCTATTTTGCAAAGAAGAATGGGCAAAAATGTCACTCTAGATGTGCAAAGCTGGTAGAAACATACAAAAAAAGACTTGCCGCTGTATTTGCAGTGACAGGTGGTTCTACAAAGTATTGACTCAGGGGGGGCTAAATACAAATGCATGCCACACTTTTCACATATTCATATGTAAATAAATTTGAAAACCATTTATATTTTTCCTTCCACTTTGTATTGGTCTATCACAAAAAAAATACATTTACATTTTTGGATGTAACATGACAAAATGTGGAAATTTTCAAGGGGTATGAATACTTTTTCAAGGCACTCTATGTGATGTGATACATCATTGGGATGCTTATGGGAAATTCCTTTAGAGGGAACTTTAAATCTACAATTATGGGAGGCCCGTGTTCAATGCCATCATGATATTTTGCGTAAATGAGTATGAAATGTTGAATCATTAGATAATTTGACCTGGACCTCATGCACAGCCTCCTTTTTACAGACTAGACCTAAGTAAGGTGTTTAGTTGAAAATAGAGAAGGAAGCACTCACATTGCCACATCCGTAATAAATTATTGGAATACACAAAAGAGGGTCCCAGAAGGTGACCCAAGGTCGAACTTTGAAGGCACAGTAAACAATGGGGATATAGAAAAATATTTATTTAAAAAAAAGTACATATATAATATGAAAAAGAGAGCATAACAAATAGATTAAAAAACATATATGTGAGGATACATAATGTATAGTGAGCCCTTGTGCGTCAACGCGTTTCTCTGTTAAGCTTCGTCAGGACACAATCGGGATTCGTTGGTAGCAAGAGAGGGAAAGCGGGTCTCACTGTCTAAAATAAAATATATGTATTGTATAATTATAATGACAATATTGTAAAACACTGTTCTGTCCAAATAAAAACCACAGCACGTGTGGGCATAAGGAGAAAAATACCTTGCAAGAGAGTCAGCTTTAATTCAACAAGTGGTTCAAGAGGGGTATAATCCAGCAGGAAGGAATAGGAGGGCTGGCTTCCAAAAAAGGAGATTCTCGTGGCAAGGATTCGTGAAAGCCAACTATAATATAAAGCCATCCATTACTAATCAGTCTATTCAGAAATGGGTCTATTCATAGTTACATAGTCAGGTTGAAAAAAGTCCATCAAGTTCAACCATAAAAAAAATATAAAAATATCGTACAATCCCATATACCCAATTCTATACCCACAGTTGATCCAGAGGAAGGCAAAAAAACACAGCGGAGCATGCTCCAATTTGCTACAGCAGGGGAAAAAATTCCTCCCTGATCCACCGAGAGGCAATCAGATTTTTCCTGGATCAACTTTACCTATAAATGTTAGTACCCAGTTATATTATGTACATCTAGGAAAGTATCCAGGCTTTTCTTAAAGCAATCTACTGAGCTGGCCAGAACCATCTCTGCAGGGAGTCTATTCCACATTTTCACAGCTCTTACTGTGAAGAAACCTTTCCGTATTTGGAGATGAAATCTCTTTTCCTCTAGATGTAAAGAGTGCCCACATGTCCTCTGTATTGACCGTAAAATGAATAACTCAGCACCAAGTTCACTATATGGACCCCTTATATATTTGTACATGTTGATCATATCTCCCCTTAATCTCCTCTTCTCAAGAGTGAATAAATTCAATTCCTATAATCTTTGGAGGCATGGAGGAGCTCAGCTATAAGGAAGAGAATACCTGATAGGATATGGGCAGAAGGAATGTACTTACTGGTAATGGAAAAATATTGAGTAGCCAACAATTCGCGCCAAGAGGAGACCGGTCCGCTGATGATTACATCATCAGCCAGCTCCATGTATGTTGCGTCATGATGTTGTCCGCCGGCGCTACGTTAGCGGTGTCATGACGTAATGGCAAAAGCCGCCGAGAAGTAGATATCGGCGCACGGACAACGTAGGAATCCGTCCACATAGACGTGACACGCCCGGGAACCTGACACACACCACCAGCCCAGCCCAGTACATTTCTTCTGCCCATATCCTATCAGGTATTCTCTCTCTCATAATGTTGAGGGTTAATAGCCTATGCATTTTTGTTTCTTTTATTCAGAACCATCTCAGGACAATATATGGTTTTGAGTGCAATATAGCATTCTGTTCAGATTTGGCTGAGCTTTGATACTGGAGGACTAGTTAACCGTTGAAGTTTGGACTGAAAAATTACTGTATACTTGCTTTTATTTTGGCAACTGAGAACAAGTTATTCTCTGTTCCTCGGCATAAAAGAATTTCTGTACATCACCCCCGGTTTCAGGCTACTATATGAGGTTTCCATTTCTTGAGCCAGTAGATATACAATATATATAATATAAATTTTTGGTTTACCCTTTACAATAGTCCCCCGGTTTCCATTTCATTTTTGAATAGACTAATTTCTGAATAGACTGATTAGTAATGGATGGCTTTATATTATAGTTGGCTTTCACGAATCCTCGCCACGAGAATGTCCTTTTTTGGGAGCCAGCCCTCCTATTCCTTCCTGCTGGATTATACCCCTCTTTTAACCACTTGTTGAATTAAGGCTGACTCTCTTGCAAGGTATTTTTCTCCTTATGCCTACACGTGCTGTGTTTTTTGTTTGGACAGAACAGTGTTTTACAAAATGTATGTTATTGTCATTATAATTATATAATACATATATTTTATTTTAGACAGTGAGACCCGCATTCCCTCTCTTGCTACCAACGAATCCTGATTGTGTCCTGACGAAGCTTAACAGCAAAATGTGTTGGCGCACAAGGGCTCACTATACATTATGTATCTTCACATATACGTTTTTTAATCTATTTGTTATGCTCTCTTTTTCATATTATATATGTACTTTTTTCTAATTAAATATTATTTTTCTATATCCCCATTGTTTACCGTGCCTTCAAAGTCTGACCTTGGGTCACCTTCTGGGACCCTCTTTATGTGTATTCCCATAAGGTGTTTAGTTGTATTAGCCCCTGTTCAAACCAGTGCGGCTTTGAATTTCAGAGTGATATCAAAGCCACACATAAGTGCGATTTGCATTGTCGATTTCATTGAGGCTTGTGACTCCAATTTTCAGAAATCTATGCAAGTCACAATGAAATTGCTAAAAAGTAGTGCAGGAAGCTTTTTCATAATTGCTGCGCTATGAGTCGCAGCGTTATGAACAATTCCATTGCCGGCAATGGGGTGCGACTTTTCATGCGATTTGGAACTGTCAAATTGCATGACAAGTTGCACCGGTGTGAACGGGGGATTAAGTAACATATAAGGAATAATAAGTAAAGATTAGAGTTGATTAGAGTTGAAAGAGTATAGTGTGCGTGTGTGAGAGATTGTAGAATGTATCTACTTGGTTTTTTTTTATGTGACAGGAGTCATGAAGTACATACTGTTTATTTGTTTGTGTGTTTGGTGTAAGTTTAAGTAAAGTTGTTACTCACTGTCACTGTCTCAGCAATTTGCCTGCTCCCCCTCCTCTTTCTCAAATAGCAAATGTGCAGATGAAGCAGGGAAAGCTTTAGAAAGAGTATGATGTGATTGCAAATAATATCCTTAATTGTGATGTGGTAATGAACAAAGTGTTGTAATGAAGTGATCACGGTCATTTTTAATTGCTTTCTTAAGCATGGTCAACTAATACATCTTTTCACAGACATGTGAACCATGATTAATTTATGGTAAAATTCAATGGTACGAAAGGAATATGAGTTCCTTACAGTGGTTGTAAACCCTTACAATCCACTTTTTACTACAGGTAAGCCTATGTAGCGCACTCGCCCCCCCTTCACCTGCCTTTAGCTCCTCGCAGGGAGAGAGGGCACACCACGCCACAAGCCCGTACCCTCCTATGTGAAGAGGTTGAGTGGTGTTGTTGGTGGGTCTCCACAGCCAGAAAGCCAGAATCCTCCAGAAACTGATTCTCACCTCTATAGTTAATAAAGATAAGTCTCTATATCCCCCCAATAACTTCAAGGTCCACACCAGCTGTAACTCCAACGTAGAGTTTATTTTTCTTCTTAAAGCACAGTCTCTGATAGGAAATGTTGGAGTAAGAACAGGACAGCATAAGGTGTGGGAGAGGTCCAGGCACAAACGTAAAACAATTCACTACTCAGATTCTCGAGCAGACTCAGCCCATTTGGATAATCTCCCCAGATAGGGACTAGCAGCCAGAATGGTGCTCCAACCCAACCGCAGTCTCTGCCACAGACTTGGTAAACTCAGTCTCTGCCACAGGCCTAGTGAACTTGGTTCCTCTGTAAAACTTGACCTCTGTTAAGGAGAAGACATCCCTCCAGAGAGTTACCGGGGCCCCTTCTTTCACGTGACTTCTCACCAGTCCCTCGGAACGGTTCCTCCCACAGAATCCTCGTCTAAGATGCGGGTCCCCTCGCAAGGCGGCACCCTGAGATTCCTTGATGGGCCCCAGCCAAAGGTGCTGGGCCCAAGGCCTTTGCTGCAGCCCTAGGGCTAAAGGTGCCTGGGACTGATTCACCGACCTCTGCCCCTGGGCCAAAGGTGCCCAGGGCGGACAGGAACACACTCCCTGGGGTAGGACCCCCAACCACGACAGAACCCCGAACAGGCAGCATCTGCCCCCTTTATATCCTCTCCCAGCATGCACAGCAGGCCGGCCACACCCACCGTATGGCTGCTGAGAGGGGACACACAAGGCACAGCACTGTATCAGTGGTTCAACCCTGGCCTACCATGGCAGCGCCACCTGCAGGCCACAGGGAACTGTACACTGATACTCTCCCTGCGGACAAAAATGGTTGATAGAATCCTGACAATTGGGGTGTTTGAGCATAACTACCACTCAAACACTTCCCCTAAATTTAGGACCCTGCTACACCTATAATGAGGCTTACCTGTAGCTACCGTGGATATTGCCTAAACCTGCACGGTTTGGGACATATCCCCTGTATCAGCATCTGTCAACGTCATTGGCACTAGGGATGGGCGAACGATTCGGGGCCGAACTTTGGTTGTTCGGATGTTCGGCGAACAACGAACAATATGCAGAGTTTGGGACAGCACTGAGATAGAGACACTGACATCAGCACTGAGATAGAGAAACTGACACAAGCACAGAGACAGAGGACATGGAAACCAGCACCGAGACAGAGGACATGGACACCAGCACTGAGATAGAGACACTGACACCAGCACTTTAAACCTCTTAATATATGCAATTTATACCGTTACATTTTTTATCGCTTTAAATATTTTTCCCATTCAGAGCGTGAGTGGGGCCTCATGTCTAGGTTTGGCCTAAGGCCTCACAAAGCCTAGAGCCGCCCCTGGCATCATGCATTCCCCATTACACAGTTTTTTTGTTTTTTATTTCACAGGCTGCCCTTTTTGGGCAGCCTTTTTGGGCACATTTCCTTCTCTTTATCACTCCACCTTTACAATGATAGTTCACGATTTTCACCCTCTGACCAATACAACATATATTCACCATATACATATTGACAAAATTATCAAACAACTCAAATTTATTGTTATGGGGCACCATTTGCTATTACAGGGAGCTAACACTAGGATAACTAATGTTCGGAGTAAGTTTATACTGACTACAAATATCCCCAATTTATCAGCTATTCCTGTTAATTTATTAAGCATCCAATTACCTTATCCGCTCTTTCTACATTTTTTGGTGATTGCTGCAGGTCTTTGTCTTCCCCCCCTCCTCTCCGTTCCTTTGGGGGTGTCCTGCGTGGCTCTTTGCAAGTTCCTCTGAGCTGAGTCCCTTTCCTTTGGGGAGGTGGGAACCACTATGGAACCTTCTGGATCCCTCATCCGATTTTAAAACAATTTGTTTGGCTATGAGATTACCTACTCCATTCTTCATTTGTAAATATAGTACCTACGTATAAATAAGTTTATTTTCGTGCAAATGTAACGATATGAAAAATGACATTTCTAATGTATCTCTTTAGAGAAAATTATCCCCCTAAAGAAGAGAATTCATGCACAGGTCGAAACGTGTCGGGGTTGCCACACAGTTAAACATCATGTAATGGCATGCTGTATATACCCATGTTTGCATTGCTGAATTTTGGAAATATGTATTGTACCTTATAGCCTGTATCCACATTTTAATTGTATTATGACATTGTAATTTTCAATAAAATAATAATTTTTATCTATTTTGATTTTTCTACACTATTGCTGCTGGAAAACCCAATGGGGGAACCTTCCCATTTTTGTTTCGCATTTCGGGGTGTGCAGCCCTACATCTCTCCTGTATATGTGTCTTCCCCATAATTTATAACTTGCATATAAGCCTTTAAAATTAGCACTTTTTTATTTTTCATGTTCGTGTCCCATAGACTTTAACGGTGTTCGTGTGTTCGAACAAATTTTTTGCCTGTTCGCAAGTTCTGGTGCGAACCGAACCGGGGGGGGGTGTTTGGCTCATCCTTAATTGGCACATGCACACTGAAGCAGCGGCTCATCTTCTCGATGCTTCAGCTAACGTGCCGCTACCAGGGGCTCACGCGTGGGAGTGACGTTATTGCAGCTCCGGCCAATCACAGCGCCGGAGCCAGCGATACCCGGAATCAACTCTGGGAGCGACATCGCTGGCCAGAACAGTGTACGGGGAATGCTTTGGGGGCTTTGATCTAAGGTGAGTATTTCATAATGAGCTAGTATGCTATGCATACTAGCTCATTATGCCTTTGTCTTTTTTTAATATTGGAAAAATGCACTTAAAAAGATACAGTAAATGTGTCAATTAAACTTGTTTTAGAAAACGCATATTGTTAAGTTGTTGATGTACTTAATCATCTGTTTATTGAAAGGGAGGCCACATTGTGGAGAGAAAGAAATAAAGAAAGAAAGAAGTGAGAGGGGGGCCTACTTAGGTAGATTTACGCTTGCTTTGGCTTCAACTCACATTAAAGTGCCTACCGATTCACCATGCTTTTATGATGTGTTTTTGATGCTTCGGTGGTGCTTCGATGAAGCTTTGGTGATGCCTCTGTGAAGCGTCGTTGATGCTTCCGTGATGCTGTTTTTAAGCTTTGTTGAAGCTTGACAGATACCCTGTCTCTGTGTGTGGATATCTCATACCTGCAATTTCTCCAAAACAAAGGAAAGCTAAAGCTTCAAGCGAGATTTGTCATTAAGTTCTCTGGAGGCTTTAAAGCACCACTAAAGCGACATGGGTTATAATTTTTTAAGCAAAGCCAAAGCAAACGCATTGTGTAAACAGGAAGAAAAAGGGTTTGCCGCTCTCAAACAGGAGTTCCATGGAATACACGCCCTAATGAGGCACGCAGGTGCAGGCTCTGCATGAGATCAAGAGACAAAAGAATAGACCTGGACGGCCGCACTCCATTGCCGAACACCTTTATTGGTAGTAAAATCCAGTAAAAACAGTCAATCCATACTGTACAGAAGGGGGGAATGTAGCCACTGACGCGTTTAACACTTAAATTTGGTGCTTAATCATAGCTTATGTAAACAGGACTGTAAGCTAACCATTTTATTTAGTGACATGGGCTTTGATTGGCATTCAGAAAGCTTTAACAAAGCCTGTCCGAAGACTTTTAATAAGGACACTTACCTGTCCAGGGAGCCCGCAATGTTGCCCCCCCCCCCCGATGCTGATCCATCCATTGGATCGGGTGCAGGCGCTGCCATTCTAACTAAGGGAAACCGGCAATGGATCCTTGCGGCTTCACTGCCCGTTTCCTACTGCGCATGCGCGATTCTCGCGGCGTTTTGTGAATGGCCAGCTGTCTTTTGGGACACACACAGCTCCCAGAAGACAGCAGGGGGGCGATCATCATTTCCGGCGAGGGAGGAAGTGAACTAGGAGCTCCGTGGTATAGGAAGTGGCAGATTAGGACGACTGCCTAGCAACAGGGTCTTTCTGTTAAGTAAACAAAATATTTTTTCTCCAAATGTTTTAAGGAGACTGCTAATGTAAACATTTGTTTTAGGGTGGTCCTCCGCTTTAAAGTGATATTAAAAGCTATGTTTTTTTTTGTTTAAAAATAAAAAACATGTTATACTTACCTGCTTTGTGCAGTGGTTTTGCACAGAGCCCCAAGCCTCTTTTCTTTGGTCCCTCCCTCCTGCTGAGTACCCCCAGAGCAAGCTTTCCATTCAGACACAGAGAAGTGGCTCAGCCACACCCAGGTCTGAAGTCCTGCAGGAACGGCGTCCCTGCACTTTTTTCGCAGGACTAGAGCAGCCTCGAGAGCAGCCGAGCCACCCGAGCCAATCCTTCACTAAGCGGCGACGCCCAGCATCGCCGCATAGTGAAGGACTCTACTTGAGTCACTGTCAGGTACTGTTTTTTACATAACCAAAACAATGGCCGCCGGCTGGCTCTGCGGCTATCCGAGTGTCCGCCCGCTGAATGACTCACCGTCACTATTCAGTCTGTCAGGTGACGTCACGTGACGGGCCCGGCCGTCGCTGTTGTTTATGGGAGTTGTAGTCCGCGGCGGCGGCTGCGTGCTCAAGCTCCCTGCTCCGGGGGTTGGAGTCAGTCTGAGGAGAGCAGCACAGCCAGTCTATGTGCGGTGCTACAACTCCCATCATCGGATATTTTGCCTGCCTCTGCCTGGCTGGACGCTGTGTAGAAACACCACGTGATGTGGCTGGCCTGGGCGCGCCGCTGCTGGCTGGTGGTGGCTGCAGACAGTAACAGTACTGTGGAGCAAGATTATGACCCACCCCCCAGGACTGGAGGAAAGAAGCCGTGGAGAAGGAGGAAGAGAGGACCTGTCCTGCTGCTGCTGAGCACTGAGTCTGCCGAGCAAGCTGAGGTGAGAGATCTGCCCCCCATACACCTCATTTACCTTGCCCATGGCCTGTGATTCCTGCTGGGAGCTGCCCATGGCCTACAGGCCAGCAGGACCCACATGCCATGGTTGGCTCCCAGCAGGACCCACATGCCATGATTGGCTCCCAGCAGGACCCACATGCCATGGCCAGCAAGACCCATAGACTATTGTCCACTCCCAGCAGGACCCACAGGTCAGTGGCCAGCAGGACCCACAGGTCAGTGGCCAGCAGGACCCACAGGTCCGCAGCTTGTGGGTCCTGCTGGGATCTGGCCCCTGACCTGTGGGTCCTGCTGGCCACTGACCTGTGGGTCCTGCTGGCCACTGGCCTGTGGGTCCTGCTGGCCACTGGCCTGTGGGTCCTGCTGGCCACTGACCTGTGGGTCCTGCTGCCCATGGCCTGTGATTCCTGCTGGGAGCTGCCCATGGACTGTGAATCCTGCTGGGAGCTGCCCATGGCCTACAAAACAGCAGGACCCACATGCCATGGTCGGCACCCAGCAGGACCCACATGCCATGGTCAGCTCCCAGCAGGACCCACATGCCATGGCTATTTATAATACACTCTTCAAATGTGCTTTAAAATACATGGTTTTCCCTTTCATGAACAAGAAAATTACATTTGCTGTTGGGCTGGTATAAAAATGCTATGGGGCTGGTATGATTTTTTTTCCAGGGCTGGTTTTTATTCCCAGTCTGGCCCTGCTGTCAGGGGCAGGCGAACTGAGCCGAGCAAACTCAGAGCTCCTCCTCCAGGCTCCGACCTCGCCTGCCATCTGTCTTTCAGTATGCAGCCGGTTGCGTGTGACATCACGCGGAGGCGGAGTCACACAGCAACGCTAGGGTGAGCCCGCGTCTCCTCTCCTCACATCGTCACACGCACTCTGCCCTGACACTGACACACTGACACTGTGTGTGCAGTGAGCTGTAAAAAATTCCCTTTTTGTACCCTGCTATAATATATATGTCAGGTCACCTGTGGCCAGGTGACAGATGCACATAGGAGGGGGACAGGAGTGCACCGCAAGGTAGTGAACCCTGTGGCTGACTGTTGCGGACAGGAAACTGGGTGGTTGTGGAAAGCGGGACCAGAGGAGCACAACCGGGATCCTATGGGAAGCTAGAGCCAAGATTCCCCAGGGCGCGGAGTCTAAGACCCAGCAGGTCTTCTCCAGAGCCTCTAGTGGTGAGGATGTTATGCTGCAGGCTGGGTCCAGGTCGCGGCCCCTAGAGTCTCCTAGCTCACGCCCCGTAGGATAAGGGGACAAGAGGGGAAGCAGCAGCACGAGATATAAAAGTAACGAATAACAAGCTGAAAGTCAAAGGCCACAAGCAGACAAGGATAACAAAAGACAAGCCGAAGGTCAAGGGTCACGAGCAGACAGGGATAGTGGGGGACAAGCCAATAACGTAACAGAGAGACAGACGTAGCACATGGCAGGCAGGAACCCAAACACACAATGCCTAACAAACACGTTGATCAGCAAAGCAGGCTTGCAGTGCACAGGTTAATATAGTGTTCTGTGATAGGGCCTGGGGTGGAGTCAGGCTGGGAGGAGATTATAAAGGAAGCCAGATGAAAGGGTTCTGGCCTCTAAGATGAACACATGGGAAGGAAGGTAAGCTGACAGACAAACACTACTGCATATCCATGACAGTACCCTCCCTCTTATGGGCCCTCCCCCGCCTGGGCCCAGGCTTAAAGGGAAATCTCTGATGAAACCTCCTCAACAGATGAGGTGCAGCGACATCAGATGCAGCGATCCAAGACGCCTCCTCAGGAACAAAACGTCTCCAATGCACAAGGTACTGAAGAATGCCTCTGCAGAGCCGAGAATCCAGAACTTGTCTAACCTCGTACTTAAGATTATCCTCAGAGACCGAAAACGAGGTAGGGAGATGACAAGAAGATCTATTGAGGACCAAAGGCTCTCTAGGAATAAGCAAGGGCATGAGAGGATCAACAGGAATCTGAGGAGGGTCCCCTAGACCCTTAAAGGGGAACTGGTCATCTTGCACAGGACCATCAGACTGGGCAGATGTCAGTGGAACCCTGAAGTCAGGTTGGTTAGAAGGTGACATGTTGCCGGAGTCAAGCTGAATAGCTGAAGGACAAGCAGAATGTCCTGAACAAGAAAAAGTAGGAGGCTCACTGGGCATGGGCTGGACTGGCATAACTAGTACAGAGGCAGAGTGAATAGCTGAGTCAGGTGTAGGGACTACCTGAATCGCATTGCAAGACGTAGCGACTGCAGGTCTTGTATACAAGCTAGCCTGGCTGTGCGTCCAAGGGTGGTTAGGGACAGAGAAATGTAAATGGTTATGCAACCTGGAATGAATGACCGGCTCAGGTTCACAGGGGGCAACCTTGGGTAGGCAGGACGAGGAACAGGAGGGACCCCAAGCCAGGATCTGTCCAGTAGTCCAGTCCACATGAGGAGAATGGAGCTGTAACCATGGGAGACCCAAAATTATAGGCGTTGAGGCCTTGGGTAAGATAAGGAAGGATATCCACTCCTGGTGGAGTGTCCCTACCGACATCTTAACAGGGAGGGTCTGGAAGCGGATAGGTCCCCCTGGGAGAACAGTACCATCAATCGCCAAGACCACCAATGGCGTGGTGAGGGGCAAAAGAGTAAGTCTCATGGACGATGCGATTTCCCAGTCCATGAAATTACCAGCGGCTCCGGAATCCAGATATGCTGAGACCGAATGAGAAGAAGCACCAACATGAACATGAAGGAACACAGAAAGCAGAAGACGAGAAGGGGAAGGTGATATTTCTGGGTCCAATATTCCACTTTCCAGTTTTTCTGGACAAAGAGAGCAAGTGTCACGAAAATGACCTTTGCCCCCACAGTAAAGACACAGACCAAGAGTTCTGCGCCTAGCACGTTCCTCGGGGGATAGCCTGGTCCGACCCAGCTGCATGGGTTCCTCAGCTGGTAGGAGATGCTCTACGGGTCGAAGAGAGGGGAGCTCAGGCTGACTAAGAACCAAGGAGTGCGGCGTTGCTTTTCTAAGGTCCTCTCCTGAAAGCGAATATCGATCTGGTTACACAAGGAAATAATGACGGCCAGATCAGTGGGGATGGTTCTTCCTGCTAATTCATCCTTCACTCTATCAGACAGGCCATGCAAAAGGGTTGCGACTAAGGCCTCATTGTTCCAGCTCATCTCAGCCGACAGTATGCGGAAATGAAGGGCATACTGTCCCACAGAAGCAGACTCTTGGCGGAGACGTAAAAGGGCGCTGGCCGCTGAAGAGACACGAGCCGGTTCTTCGAAGATATTCCGAAAAAGTTTCAAGAAGCCAGACAGGCTAGAAACCACTGGATCATTCAGTTCCCACAGAGGGGCTGCCCAGGCTAAAGCTTCACCAGAGAGGAGGGAAATGATATAGGCTACCTTAGCCCGATCAGACAGGAAGTTTTGGGGCTGGAGCTCAAAATGAATCGTGCATTGGCTAAGGAACCCCCTGCAAGCCTTGGAGTCCCCAGAGAAACGGGACGGAGCTGGCAGTTGTAGTGAGTGTGTGGCTGCGACTGGTGCAATAGGTGCAGCCGCTGGTTGTATTTGAGGTTGCGGATTCAGGGTTCCCAAGGAGGCCTGAAGCTGCGAGAAGCCAGATCCTGGAGGAATCGCATCACCTGAGTCTGATTCGATTCCTGGGTTTCAAGTCTGCAAACTATGCCCTGCAATGGATCATCCGCGGGGAGCGGGATGTCAGCCGGGTTCATGGCTGATCAAACTGTCAGGTCACCTGTGGCCAGGTGACAGATGCACACCGTAGGGGGACAGGAGTGCACCGCAAGGTAGTGAACCCTGTGGCTGACTGCTGCGGACAGGAAACTGGGTGGTTGTGGAAAGCGGGACCAGAGGAGCACAACCGGGATCCTATGGGAAGCTAGAGCCAAGATTCCCCAGGGCGCGGAGTCTAAGACCCAGCAGGTCTTCTCCAGAGCCTCTAGTGGTGAGGATGTTATGCTACAGGCTGGGTCCAGGTCGCGGCCCCTAGAGTCTCCTAGCTCACGCCCCGTAGGATAAGGGGACAAGAGGGGAAGCAGCAGCACGAGATATAAGAGTAACGAATAACAAGCTGAAAGTCAAGGGCCACAAGCAGACAAGGATAACGAAAGACAAGCCGAAGGTCAAGGGTCACGAGCAGACAGGGATAGTCGGGGACAAGCCAATAACGTAACAGAGAGACAGACGTAGCACACGGCAGGCAGGAACCCAAACACACAATGCCTAACAAACACGTTGATCAGCAAAGCAGGCTTGCAGTGCACAGGTTAATATAGTGTTCTGTGATAGGGCCTGGGGTGGAGTCAGGCTGGGAGGAGATTATAAAGGAAGCCAGGTGAAAGGGTTCTGGCCTCTAAGATGAACACATGGGAAGGAAGGTAAGCTGACAGACAAACACTACTGCATATCCATGACAATATATTTGTAGCGGGTATTTAAATTTAGGGGGAGCATCTGGGTGGGATTATGACCCAGATGCACTGATTGTTAGGGAATTTGGGACCATTTTCTGTTCGTGGAGGACTTTGGTGGTGTGAAGTTCCCTGTGGCCTGTGGGTGGCGCTGTCGCCCTGGGCCAGGGTTGAACAATCACAGCAGTGCTGTTCCCTTTTTGTCCTGTTTTGGCAGCCGTACAGCGGGGCGGGGAACCTGCTGTGCCTGTCGGGAGAGGAGATAAAGGGGAGACGCCATCAACACGAGGTTCAGAGTCGAAGGTCACGGCCGCGCCCAGGCACCTTCAGCCTGGGTGCCGCAAGGGGGGGGAGTTTGGGGCTTTAAATGAGGCGTATATGTGGTGCACCTCCATCCCTGATTCAAAAAAATATAAATGGAAGTTTGGGACTTTGAGTGAGACTGTAGACATGGTGTAGGTAAAAAAGGTACATGTTTATTCAAAATGAAACGCATGAACATCTTCAAACAGAAATCACATAGAAGGAAAAACATTCTGGTTGATGCGATTCCCTAGAGTTACACACGGTTCCGCCGCTTGATCATTCTTATAGGCGGCGAGAGGGGACATCCCCCCTCCCGCCGCCATCCGGTGCTTCTCCGGGCTCCCCGTGCGATCGGGGACCCGGAGCGAATCTTCTGGCATCGTTGGTGGGGTCACGTGATGAGCATAGAGATGACTGGTGACCAGATGGTCACCAGTCATCTCTATGATCGTCGGAGGCCCGGGCGCGATGTGATGACGTCACGCCCGGGCCTCAAATGTAAACAAAGCCGCCATTGCGGCTGTAAGTATGAGATCAGTGAAAAAAATTTCACTGATCTCATGCTTTCCAGCCTGGAGGAGAGATGTGGGGTCTTATTGACCCCGCATCTCTCAATAAAGAGAACCTGTCACACACATTCCTATTACAAGGGATGTTTACATTCCTTGTAATAGGAATAAAAGTGATAAAAAAAAAAAAAAAGTAAAATCATTGTAAAAAAATGAATAAATAAGTAAAAAAAAAAAAATAATAAAAAAAAAAAAATGAAAACGCCCCTGTCCCCGGTAGCTCGCGATCAGAAGCGAATGCACACGTAAGTCTCCCACATATGTAAACGCCGTTCAAACCACGCATGTGAGGTATCGCCGCGTGCGTTAGAGCGCGTGCAACAATTCTAGCACTAGACCTCCTCTGTAATTCTAACCTGGTAACCTATAAAAAAAATTAAAGCGTCGCCTATGGAGATTTTTAAGTACCGAAGTTTGGCGCCATTCCATGAGTGTGCGCAATTTTAAAGCGTGACATGTTAGGTATCTATTTACTCGGCGTAACATTATCTTTCATATTTTCCCCAATTGGGCTAACTTTACTGTTTTGTTATTTTTTAATTCATGAAACCATTTTTTTTTAAAAAAGGCGTTTGAAAAATTATTGCGCAAATATCGTGCAAGAAAAAATGTTGCAATGACCGTCATTTTATTCCCTAGGGTGTCTGCTAAAAAAACATATATAATGTTTGGGGGTTCTGAGTAATTTTCTAGCAAAAGAATGATGATTTGTACATGTAGGAGAGAAGTGCTAGAATAGGCCCGGTATTGAATAGGTACAAAAAGCCCGGTATTGAAGTGGTTAATAATAAAAATTGAACCAGAGGTGGCTGCCAAGGGAAATCTAAAAAAATAACACAAAAAATAAAAATGTCAAAACATGTTCATGCCCGGTGAGGGAAGGACCACAATGGGGAAATAAAGGGTGAAATGACCTGATGCTCAAATTCCAGGAGTCCCAAAAATGCAGGGGACTGATCCATGAACCATGCAGTATGGCGTCTCAGGATAATGGTGGAGGTGTATTTGGGGAAGGTTCATATAAGAGCACTCCACACAGGTGCAGGCTAATCATCACCAGCATTGTGTAGGCAATAGAGAACACCCCACACACACAGGTGCAGGCTAATGATCACCAGCATCATGCAGGCAAAGCGTAAGTAAGGAGGAACCCCTTACGTGGGTGGGGGAACGCCCACGGAGGAGCTTGTGTCTCCAAGCTGCGCCGGCTGAGATGGATGAACGCACGCTCAGTGTCAAGACGCCAACATGTGACGTCCCACACTGGGCGGGACGCATGACGCCGATGCGCTGTGTGCCCGGGCCCCACCATCACACAACCCACCGCCCGTATGGGCGGGGGAAGGGGGACAGCAAAGCGGACGCGCAGAGCGCAGAGCAGCTCCCAAATGACAGACATAAGAAAGCCAGGGACATGCATAAGACCTGGGTGCCGGTGTTCCGGAGTTCCGGGCCCAGGTGCCCTTGACCTGGCCGGAGTGGGAGATGGAGTCCATTCCAGGCACCTTCAGCCTGGGGTGAGGTACTACAGAGGAGGCCCGGGGCCCAGTACCTTCGACTGGGTTCCGCAGGGGTGGAAGAGTCAGAGGGGCCCTAAGGTGTTGGGCGCCCGAATCTGAGACGAGGAGGCCAGGGAGTGTAACCTCTCCGAACAGACCGGTGCAGCATTGCTGGTAACGGCGGGGCCTCTGGTAACTCTCTTGGAAGGAGGTCTTCCCTCTGACAGGGGCTGCGCTTAGCGAAGGTAATTCTGTTCCTGTTCTACACGGTCGGTGGCAGCGGCTGTGCGTCATAACCATTGGTGACACTACAATGGTTAGTTTTATTTGAGGATTGTGCCTTGACCTACTCCCCACTTATACTGAACTGTTCTTTGGGTCACAACCTGTCTGCTGTTAAAGGACGATTTATTGCTGTCAGAGAATAAATAAGAGTCGGACCTTTTCAGTGGTGTGGAACTCCAGTTACAGGGAGCAAAGGGGGGTCACCTGTAGAACGGACTTGGCTCTGGGTTATACACACAGCCCAAAGGTAAACAGGTGTTGGCTTTCAACTCTACACATAAGAGGACATGGGCCGTAGTGTACCGCATCCCTCCTCCCTAATCCCCCTAGACCAGACAACAAGCCGAGAAGAAGAAGGGGTGAGAGGGGTGAGGCCGCTACATGAGGGGGCTCGTCCGGGATGTGTGTTATACAGATGGAGCTGAGAATGTCTACATTTTAACTTTGTTGCCCGGAGGAGTTCCGAGTAGGTGGGCCATGTTGGCCAGCGCGCCACGAGGCAAACCATAGCTGCGCAGTTCATGGGCGGGGAGAGGAGAAAGCCAGCGAACAAGTGCAGAGTATGGGAGGAGTCTGGGCATGTGGAAGGACACACGTGGAGATTCCGGCGCAAATTGGTCAGTGCGCAATGAAGCAGCAGACAGTCAGGATGACCTCAAGTGCCCCGTGGATTCCGGTTCCTTCCACCACGAGAATGACTTCCTTTGCTGCTCCGATCACAGACACAGGAATAAGACTAAGGCCCAGAGGACGTTTGGCTCTGTATACATGCAGAGACATAGAGGCCTGCGGTGTGATCTGTCCTGGCTGTTTGGGACTGGTGGTCCACTTGAAGCCGTTTGGGCGATCTGAGGCCTGCAAGGAGTTCCTCTTTGAGGTGGAGCCATCCACAGAAAGGCCTTGCGCCTTCCACCTCAACTGCCTCACAGGCACTGCCACTCTGGAGGGAGAGATCAGAGCCTATGCGGACATTCCTGCATGCACTGACCGGGGCGAGGAGAAGGCCCCAGCGGAGACTGAGAAAGAGAAATCCGAGGATGCTGCCTCGGTCACCACAAGCCCCCTGCTCCCACCGCCGAAGAGGAAAGTCGGCCTGGTAAAGGCATCCTGTGGTCGTGGAAGTGCTTCGCCCTGTCGCTTGCCTGGCCTGGATGGATCCGGATGGAAGAGCCCTGGACATCTCTGTTCTACTAAAGGTCCAGGTGACCCAGGGGTTGGGACTGTGTGTGTGGTTGGAGGTGTCGGGAGTCCACAGTCGGTGGAGCCCGTTCAGGGGGGTGATTCCGTGTCCACTGGGAATTACCTGCCCGCCGAGTTCTATGACACCTCCGATCTAGAATCATTATCTGATGCCGGTGATGATGGGGAAATTGATGAGATTTTCCACAAGAAAGGTTGGGACAAGATGTGCTACCCTAGTCCGGTGCAACAAGGGACCCAGCCATGTCTATTGGGGATAGTGCATCCCGGGTGGAGGCCCCGGAGCCTGAGGAGGAATCTGGTCCCCTGTCTGCCCTTTCACCCCTGGAATCACCTGCTGTTTCATCTGCTCCTGTTGCGGGGGTGCAACGTGCATCACTGCGGGCTCCCAAGCCCAAATCTACAGAGGTAGTTAAAGTACCTCGTCACCCTGAAT
The DNA here is from genome assembly GCA_029206835.1 of Rana muscosa. Classification (NCBI taxonomy): domain Eukaryota; kingdom Metazoa; phylum Chordata; class Amphibia; order Anura; family Ranidae; genus Rana; species Rana muscosa. The sequence goes on along the minus strand of CM055122.1, from coordinate 519,403,651 downwards.
ACATTGTTTTGCCTGGAGAAGGAAATCGTGCCACAATGCCACCTTTGGCCAGGCTGCAGCGACTCTTTTGCCAAAAGGTTGCCCGTGAATATGGGTGGAAATACCCGTATTTACCCAGAGACTTGCTCTATGAGGTGGTGGTCTTGCGGCAGCGGCGGTACGATGAATTCATCTGGACACAACTTAAGGTGCCCCACGCTCATAGATACCTCTCATGCTCACCTACAGCTTCTAAGAAGTTCAGAGACTGTAAGGCAGAGTGGATGCTGGGTAGGCATATCCATGCGGACAGGGTGCTTATCTGTCAGAAGGATGGAGAAAATGTTGAGTATAATGTGGAGACCTTTAATAAGCACTTTAAGCCCCTGTTCCTGCCGCACCCAAAGTTTTACCTCTAGGAGGAAGAGACTCCTCTGTTTTTTTCTCATTGCTGGACTTTCCGGAGTGCCTTTGCCGGAACCCAGGGACTGTGCCCTAGTCATATGGGTGTTTTGCTCTTAGGAGAAGTGGGAGCTGTTGCCATTGTGTCATAGAAATCCTGTCAGCTACAGGATTCCTGGACTTCCTGATTCCCAATCTCGGGCACGTCCGCGCGCACGCGCTTAGCGGGGGCGCGCGCACGCTCCACAAAGCGTGCCAGAAGGGCTATTTAAACATGCCTGTGACAGACAGTCCCTGCTGTCTGCTCTACAGCGTGTAGTACCTGATTCGTGAGATTACCTGCATCCGACCCGGCTTACCTTGACCCTTCCAGTTTCCTGCCTGCCTCTGACCTCCGGCTTTGTTTGACCAATCTTCTGCCTGATCCTCCAGTACCTTGCCGCCAGCCAATTCTACCGACCCGGCTTGCCCGACCAATCTCTCCAGTTGCTGTGTCCTAGTTCCAGTCCAGTCAGCCTCATCAGTTCCAGTCCAGTTGCTTGTTCCTGGTTCCAGTCCAGTCAGCCTCATCAGTTCCAGTCCAGTTGCTTGTTCCTGGTTCCAGTTCAGCCTGCCATACTTCCTGGTTGCCTGGATCCGTCCCAGTCTTCAGACTCTACTCTACCTTGATCCATCCTGCCAGGCACTCGTACCCCTTCTATCTCCGTGCCTCCTGTCTTCAGTACCAGGGGCCACCGGTGGAAGCCGTAAGAGAGGCCTCCCTCTGCAGATCCGGGCTCGTCACCGTCAGGTACGTGACACATTGTTTGTTCTCCCTCCTCTCCTCTCACCACAAGGATCATAGAGACTTTGGGGTGTAGCCAGCATAGGGCCACAGTACAGAGAAGTAAAGTTTCATCTGGATTTGACCAAGTGTCTTTACCGCGGCACTACCACCAGGTGGTGGTGTTGCACAACGATTTTTTGTTTTTTTACATTTACACCATACTTATTGGAGCGAATGGGTTTCTTTTCGGATAGACCCGTTCATTCCAAGAAACACACATTGTGATAGGATGTATGTTTTCTTTCCCCTCTGCAGGAGATTCATCTATCAAGGCTGCTGAGAATGGGGTGGTCCTTAGATAGCAGAGAGGGAGGGGATGTAAATGTGTAAAATATCTAAAGTATATTTGATCAGAGTTCATTGTTTTATATTCTTGTTTTTCCTTTTCCCATTTTAGGTCCTGGCACAATTCATGGTTAGTTTGTAAGGTTTGGTCTCTGGGTTGAACTTATGTTACCACTCTTGGGAGACATGGGCTTGCACCAGACACTGGGGACCAGTGTCAAATCACCAGGGGGAGAGTGTAGCGGGTATTTAAATTTAGGGGGAGCATCTGGGTGGTAGTATGACCCAGATGCACTGATTGCTAGGGAATTTGGGACCATTTTCTGTTCATGGAGGACTTCGGTGGTGTGCAGTTCCCTGCGGCCTGTGGGTGGCGCTGTCGCCCTGGGCCGGGGTTGAACCATCACTGCAGTGCTGTTCCTTTTTGTCCTGTTTCGGCAGCCATACAGCAGGGCGGGGAACCTGCTGTGTCTGTCAGGAGAGGAGATAAAGGGGAGAGACACCCTCAACACGAGGTTCAGAGTCGGAGGTCACGGCCGCGCCCAGGCACCTTCAGCCTGGGTGCCGGTGTTCCGGAGTTCCGGGCCCAGGTGCCCTTGACCTGGCCGGAGCGGGAGATGGAGTCCATTCCAGGCACCTTCAGCCTGGGGTGAGGTACTACGGAGGAGGCCCGGGGCCCAGTACCTTCAACTGGGTTCCGCAGGTGTGGAAGAGTCCGAGGGGCCCTAAGGTGTTGGGCGCCCGAATCTGAGACGAGGAGGCCAGGGAGCGTAACCTCTCCGAACAGTCCGGTGCAGTATTGCTGGTGATGGCGGGGCCCCTGGTAACTCTCTTGGAAGGATGTCTTCCCTCTGACAGGGGCTGCACTTAGCGAAGGTAATTCTGTTCCTGTTCTACACGGTCGGTGGCAGCGGCTGTGCGTCATAACCATTGGTGACACTACAATGGTTAGTGTTAGTTCTATTTGAGGATTGTGCCTTGACCTACTCCCCACTTATACTGAACTGTTCTTTGGGTCACAACCTGTCTGCTGTTAAAGGACGATTTATTGCTGTCAGAGAATAAATAAGAGTTGGACCTTTTCAGTAGTGTGGAACTCCAGTTACCGGGAGCAAAGGGGGGTCATCTGTAGAACCGACTTGGCTCTGGGTTATACACACAGCCCGAAGGTAAACAGGTGTTGGCTTTTACCTCTACACATAAGAGGACATGGGCCGTAGTGTACCACATCCCTCCTCCCTAATCCCCCTAGACCAGACAACAAGCCAAGAAGAAGAAGGGGTGAGAGGGGTGAGGCCGCTACATATTTATATATATATATATATATATATATATATATATATATATAGTGTGAGGGGGTTAACTCAGCAGCGGGTGTGTGTGACCCCCTGGATGGGTTCACCACACAAAAACAGGCACAGCAGACAGTGGTAGGAGAAAACAAATGGGTGTGGATTTATTTGAACTATATTCAGACAAAAAAAAATACAGCAAAAACAAAAGAAACAGGAAAAGAAATCCTGGTCAACTTGACCACTCACTACTAGTGATGAGCCGAACACCCCCGGGTTCGGTTCGCACCAGAACCCGCGAACGGACCGAAAGTTCGAACGAACATTAGAACCCTATTAAATACAATGGATGCGAACGTTCGAATTCTAAAGTGCTAATTATAACAACTATTATGCATGTTATTGTCCTAAAAAGGGTTTGGGAACCCGGGTTCTGCACCAGGGGACATGTATCAATGCAAAAATAAGTTTTAAAAACGGTCGTTTTCCGGGAGCAGTCATTTTAATGATGCATAAAGTGAAAAAAAAAAAGTCAAATATTCCTTTAAATATCGTACCTGGGGGGTGTCTAAAGTATGCCTGTGAAGTGCCACGTGTTTCCCGTGTTTAGAACTGTCCCTGCACAAAATGACACTTCTAAAGGAAAAAAAAGCCATTTAAAACTGCTTGCGGCTTTAATGTAATGTCTGGTCCCGGTAATATGGATGAAAATCTTTAAGAAAAATGGCATAGCTACCCCATGACCCCCCCCCTACCCCAGCCCATTACCAGCCCCTTTGGGTCTTGTATGGATATTAAGGGGAACCCCGCACATAAAATAAAAAAGGCCCTATATACTCTGAACAGCCGTATACAGGCGGTGCATACAAGACAGGGACTGTAGGTTTGTTCTTATGTAGAATCTGTTTGTAATTTTGAACAGGTACATTGTTGAAGTGTAGCTCCAGACCAAAAATCTATTTTTAAACTTTTTGGAAAACATAGGTAAGGGTTATCACCCCTGTAACATTTGTTTTGCTGTCTGTGCCCCTGTTCAGAACATTTCACCTCACTTTCCGTCCTAATGACAACTGTTTTTGAAATGTGGTGTTTTTCTTGAAACAAGGATTGCTGATAAAGCATCAGTACAGAGGAGACACCTTTCTCCCATATTTATTCTTACAGGAGAGAATTTTCCTTCCTAGTGGTAGATTTCCTCTCACTTCCTGTTGTCTTCTTGCGTTTGCAAGTAGGAGTCGTTTGTAAGTTGGATGTTTGAAAGTAGGGACCTGCCGTATATACTCTGCAGAAATAGGCCCCTTAGTTGTTGGTGTTGGCACAACACTGTAAGCACTCACAGTTACTCTTGGTTGGTGCTGGAACGCCCTGCTGTCAACTATTATATCAGGAATTTTAATTACATATAATTGTTGAACAGTGGTAGTAAAAATTGGGCCTTTGATGGTGGTGCTGGTGCCACAACACTGTAAGCCCTGACAGTTACTCTTGGTGGGTGCAGCAATGGGCCCTGCTGTGAATTATTAGATCAAGAATTGTAATTACATGCCCCTGTTGAACAGGGGCTGAAAAATTGGGCCTTAGGCACTGGTGGCACAACACTGCAACCCTTCACAGATACTGTACTTGGAGCACAGCAATGAGCCCTGTTGCAAAGTATTGCTTCAAAAATTGTAATGACACGCCCCTGTTAAACAGGGGCTGAAAAATTGGGCCTTAGGCACTGGTGGCACAACACTGCAACTCCTCACAGATACTGTACTTGGAGCACAGCAATGAGCCCTGTTGCAAAGTATTGCTTCAAAAATTGTAATTACACGCCACTGTTAAACAGGGGCTGAAAAATTGGGCGTTAGGCACTGGTGGCGGCACCCATAAACAAAAATGATCTTCCAAGCTATCATCATCAATCGTATCATTGAGGACTCGGAGGAGGAGGATAGCCAGTCAACATAACAGCACAGGCACTCAGCATCAGCATCAGTCTTGAAGGGATGTGACATTTTAAAATCAATTAGTCTGTTATATCAGCATCAGGTGTGTGGTAGCTGGTGGTGATCCAAGACTGGTTCATCTTGATGAAAGTCAGTCGATCAACCGAGTCGGTGGACAGGCGCACCCTGTGATCCGTGACAAATCCTCCAGCAGCACTGAATGTGCGTTCCGAAAGAACGCTGGATGCAGGACAGGCCAGTAGCTCAATTGCATACTGTGCAAGCTCTGGCCAGTGATCCATCCTCAAGACCCAGTAAGCCAGAGGATTTTCGGTGGGGAAGGTGTCCAAGTCTGACCTTGCCCCTAGATATTCCTGCACCATGTTTATCAGACGCTGGCGATGGTTGCTGGAACCGATCATACTTTGGGGCTGCGGACTAAAGAATTGTCTGAACGCATCGGTCAGACGGCCACCTTCCCCACCGCTCCTTCTTTGACTGGCCGAAGCCTCAGCAACTCGTTGTCCAGGACCAGGAGTTTGCAACCTCCCAGTCTCTGGGAACGCGTTGCACAGACCTTTCTGCAAGGCCTCCCGGAGTTGTCTCATCCTCTGCTCCCTCTGCGACGGTAACATAAGGTCCGCAACCTTACCCTTGTACCGTGGATCAAGGAGAGTGGCCAGCCAGTAATGGTCCCTCTCCTTGATCCGAAGAATACGAGGATCCTTCCGCAGACTTTGCAGGATCAGGGAGGCCATGCAGCGTAGGTTTGCTGAGGCATTCGCTCCGGAGTCCTCTGGGTCACTAAGGACGACATGATCCGCAGCCACCTCCTCCCAGCCACGTACAAGTCCACTGGTTTCTTGGGACTGTAAATCATCCCTAAAAGACTGCTGCTGATGATGCTGAGTGCCAGCCTCCACCTCCATGCTGACACAATCCTCCTCCTCCTCCTCCTCCTCCTCCTCCTCCTCCTCTTCCTGTGCGATGGGTGGGACAGAAGGAACACTGTCTGGGTAAAGGGGGCCTTGAGAGGCAAGGAAGTCCTCCTCTTCCTGCCTCTGTTCTGCCTCAAGTGCCCTGTCCATTATTCCACGCAGCGTGTGCTCCAACAGGTGGACAAGAGGTACAGTGTCACTGATGCATGCACTGTCACTGCTCACCATCCTCGTGGCCTCCTCAAATGGTGCCAGGACAGTGCATGCATCCCTGATCATGCCCCACTGGCGTGGAGAAAAAAAACCAAGCTCCCCTGACCCTGTCCTGGTGCCGTAGTCGCACAGGTACTCATTGATGGCCCTCTGCTGCGTGTGCAGCCGCTGCAGCATGGCCAACGTTGAGTTCCACCTGGTGGGCATGTCACATATAAGGCGGTTCTTGGGCAGGTTCAACTCCTTTTGCAGCTCAGCCAGGCGAGCACTGGCATTATAAGATCTGCGGAAATGCACACAGACTTTCCTGGCCTGCCTCAGGACATCCTGTAAGCCCGGGTACCTGCCCAAGAACCGCTGCACCACCAGGTTAAGGACGTGAGCCACACAGGGCACATGGGTCAGTTGTCCCTGTCGGAGGGCGGAGAGGAGGTTGGTGCCATTGTCGCAAACCACCATTCCTGGCTTAAGCTGGCGTGGCGTCAACCACCTCTCGGCCTGGCCCTGCAGAGCAGACAGGACCTCTGCCCCAGTGTGGCTTCTGTCCCCCAAACACACCAGCGCAAGCACGGCATGGCATCTTTTTGCCTGCGTACTTGCGTAGCCCCGTGAACGGCTACGGAGCACCGCTGGTTCATAGGACAAACCACAGGAAGAGGCCATGGAGGAAGAAGAAGAGGAGGGGGTGGAGGAGAGAGGTGTGTCACAACCAGTAGTAGCATTTTGGAGGCGTGGCGGTGGGACAACCTCCAACACTACTGCACCTTGTCCTGAATCCTTCCCAGCTGCCAAAAGAGTGACCCAATGGGACGTGAAAGAAAGGTAACGTCCCTGTCCATGCCTGCTGGACCATGAGTCAGCGGTAATATGCACCTTACCGCTGACCGCCCTGTCCAGCGAGGCCAAGACATTGCCTTCCACATGCCGGTAGAGAGCCGGAATAGCCTTCCGTGAGAAAAAGTGGCGTTTGGGAACCTGCCACTGAGGAACCGCACATTGCACAAACTCACGGAAGGGGGCCGAGTCTACCAACTGAAAAGGCAGCAGTTGAAGCGCTAGCAATTTAGCCAAGCTAGCATTCAACCGCTGGGCATGTGGATGGCTGGGAGTGAACTTCTTTCGACGGTCCAGCAGCTGGGGCAGGGAAATTTGCCTGCTAGAATCGGACGTCGGTGTACTGCTAGCAGAGTGGGCGCAAGTACTTGGCTGTGACACACCTAATTCTACACCTTCATTCCTCTCAGTGCATGTTTCAGAGAGGACTGAAGTTATAGTGGGGTTGGAGATCCCAGCTGATGCGGTGCAAGGAGAGGTCCGCTTTGTTCTTTGGTGTGGGTCTTTGAGGTAGGCTTGCCAACGAGCTGCATGGCAGGTCAACATATGTCTGGTCAGGCATGTGGTACCCAAGCGGCTGATGTTTTGGCCACGCGATATACGCTTGAGACATATGTTGCAAACAGCAGCTGTGCGATCTGATGCACTAGCCTCAAAAAAGGCCCACACCAAAGAACTTTTTGAATGACGGGCAGAGGCAGCGCCCTGCACAGGCGGAGCTCTGCGGTGTGATTCCGTCGGTGTACTGCCCTTACGCTGGCCACCAAAGGGCATCCTGCCTCGTTGGAGATGTGCCTCCTCCTCATCCTCCTCCTCCTCCTCTCTCCTATTAGGCACCCACGTGGAGTCATTGACCTCATCATCCCCTCCCTCCTCATCACTGGAGCCAATCTGGCAGTATGCTGCAGCTGCTGGAACATGACTGCCAGATTGGTGTCCTTCTTGAGCATCCCCTCTGTCTGCTCTCACGCTACTGCCTTCCTCTAGCTGGGTTTCATCATCAGACCCTTCGAAACGCTGGGCATCCTCCTGGAGCATGTACCCAACACTGTGCTGAAACAGTTCGGGGGACTCCTCAGGAGGAGGACATGGTGGGTCTAGGGAAGGAGTGACTGATGATTTGTCTGACATTGATACCAGGGAAGACGACGCTTTGGCAGCTGCTTTTCCAGTACCCTGAGCCTGGGTGAGAGAGGATGAGGAGGAGGAGGAGGGCTTGGTCATCCACTCTACCAAGTCTTCGGCATGATGTGGCTCAACATGTCCAGCTGCCGAAAAGAAGGACAAGCGTGTCCCATGGCCATGTGCTGATGACAATGCACCGCGTCCACGACCAGCACTGTTGCCCCCAGACACAGAGCCTGCTTGCCCTCTTTTATTGCCTCCTGACTGTCTGCCTCTCCTTGTTTGCCTTCCAGACATTCTAATAGATGGCCTGCAGGGAGATGGGAAAAAAGCAATAAGGGCTACCTTCAGGTGTCCTTCTCTGTCCCTTGAAACAAGGACTTTCACAGTGAAAGAAACTGACACTGTCCCTACCTAGAGTTTTCTGTCCCTAGAATAAATGTTTTTTTTAATCACAATATAGCACAAGGACAATTCACTCAATGTCTCTCCAGGTCCCTGGAAACAAGGACTTGCAGAGTGAAAGAAACTGACACTGTCCCTACCTAGAGTTTTCTGTCCCTAGAATAAATGTTTTTTTTAAGCACAATATAGCACAAGGAAAATTAACTCACTGTCCTTACAGGTCCCTGGAAACAAGGACTTGCAGAGTGAAAGAAACTGACACTGTCCCTACCTAGAGTTTTCTGTCCCTAGAATAAATGTTTTTTTTAAGCACAATATAGCACAAGGACAATTAACTCACTGTCCTTACAGGACCCTGGAAACAAGGACTTGCAGAGTGAAAAAAAAAACACTCTCCCTACCTACAGTTTTCTGTCCCTAGAAAAAATGTTTTTTTTAATCACAATATAGCACAAGGACAATTAACTCACTGTCCTTACAGGTCCCTGGAAACAAGGACTTGCAGAGTGAAAGAAAAAAAACACTCTCCCTACCTACAGTTTTCTGTCCCTAGAAAAAATGTTTTTTTTAATCACAATATAGCACAAGGAAAATTAACTCACTGTCCTTACAGGTCCCTGGAAACAAGGACTTGCAGAGTGAAAGAAAAAAAACACTCTCCCTACCTACAGTTTTCTGTCCCTAGAAAAAATGTTTTTTTTAATCACAATATAGCACAAGGAAAATTAACTCACTGTCCTTACAGGTCCCTGGAAACAAGGACTTGCAGAGTGAAAGAAACTGACACTGTCCCTACCTAGAGTTTTCTGTCCCTAGAATAAATGTTTTTTTTAAGCACAATATAGCACAAGGACAATTAACTCACTGTCCTTACAGGTCCCTGGAAACAAGGACTTGCAGAGTGAAAGAAAAAAAACACTCTCCCTACCTACAGTTTTCTGTCCCTAGAAAAAATGTTTTTTTTAATCACAATATAGCACAAGGAAAATTAACTCACTGTCCTTACAGGTCCCTGGAAACAAGGACTTGCAGAGTGAAAGAAACTGACACTGTCCCTACCTAGAGTTTTCTGTCCCTAGAATAAATGTTTTTTTTAATCACAATATAGCACAAGGAAAATTAACTCACTGTCCTTACAGGTCCCTGGAAACAAGGACTTGCAGAGTGAAAGAAACTGACACTGTCCCTACCTAGAGTTTTCTGTCCCTAGAATAAATGTTTTTTTTAAGCACAATATAGCACAAGGACAATTAACTCACTGTCCTTACAGGTCCCTGGAAACAAGGACTTGCAGAGTGAAAGAAAAAAAACACTCTCCCTACCTACAGTTTTCTGTCCCTAGAAAAAATGTTTTTTTTAATCACAATATAGCACAAGGAAAATTAACTCACTGTCCTTACAGGTCCCTGGAAACAAGGACTTGCAGAGTGAAAGAAACTGACACTGTCCCTACCTAGAGTTTTCTGTCCCTAGAATAAATGTTTTTTTTAATCACAATATAGCACAAGGAAAATTAACTCACTGTCCTTACAGGTCCCTGGAAACAAGGACTTGCAGAGTGAAAGAAACTGACACTGTCCCTACCTAGAGTTTTCTGTCCCTAGAATAAATTTTTTTTTAAGCACAATATAGCACAAGGACAATTAACTCACTGTCCTTACAGGTCCCTGGAAACAAGGACTTGCAGAGTGAAAGAAAAAAAACACTCTCCCTACCTACAGTTTTCTGTCCCTAGAAAAAATGTTTTTTTTAATCACAATATAGCACAAGGAAAATTAACTCACTGTCCTTACAGGTCCCTGGAAACAAGGACTTGCAGAGTGAAAGAAAAAAAACACTCTCCCTACCTACAGTTTTCTGTCCCTAGAAAAAATGTTTTTTTTAATCACAATATAGCACAAGGAAAATTAACTCACTGTCCTTACAGGTCCCTGGAAACAAGGACTTGCAGAGTGAAAGAAACTGACACTGTCCCTACCTAGAGTTTTCTGTCCCTAGAATAAATGTTTTTTTTAATCACAATATAGCACAAGGAAAATTAACTCACTGTCCTTACAGGTCCCTGGAAACAAGGACTTGCAGAGTGAAAGAAACTGACACTGTCCCTACCTAGAGTTTTCTGTCCCTAGAATAAATGTTTTTTTTAATCACAATATAGCACAAGGAAAATTAACTCACTGTCCTTACAGGTCCCTGGAAACAAGGACTTGCAGAGTGAAAGAAACTGACACTGTCCCTACCTAGAGTTTTCTGTCCCTAGAATAAATGTTTTTTTTAATCACAATATAGCACAAGGAAAATTAACTCACTGTCCTTACAGGTCCCTGGAAACAAGGACTTGCAGAGTGAAAGAAACTGACACTGTCCCTACCTAGAGTTTTCTGTCCCTAGAATAAATGTTTTTTTTAATCACAATATAGCACAAGGAAAATTAACTCACTGTCCTTACAGGTCCCTGGAAACAAGGACTTGCAGAGTGAAAGAAACTGACACTGTCCCTACCTAGAGTTTTCTGTCCCTAGAATAAATGTTTTTTTTAAGCACAATATAGCACAAGGACAATTAACTCACTGTCCTTACAGGTCCCTGGAAACAAGGACTTGCAGAGTGAAAGAAACTGACACTGTCCCTACCTAGAGTTTTCTGTCCCTAGAATAAATGTTTTTTTTAATCACAATATAGCACAAGGAAAATTAACTCACTGTCCTTACAGGTCCCTGGAAACAAGGACTTGCAGAGTGAAAGAAACTGACACTGTCCCTACCTAGAGTTTTCTGTCCCTAGAATAAATGTTTTTTTTAAGCACAATATAGCACAAGGACAATTAACTCACTGTCCTTACAGGTCCCTGGAAACAAGGACTTGCAGAGTGAAAGAAAAAAAACACTCTCCCTACCTACAGTTTTCTGTCCCTAGAAAAAATGTTTTTTTTAATCACAATATAGCACAAGGAAAATTAACTCACTGTCCTTACAGGTCCCTGGAAACAAGGACTTGCAGAGTGAAAGAAACTGACACTGTCCCTACCTAGAGTTTTCTGTCCCTAGAATAAATGTTTTTTTTAATCACAATATAGCACAAGGACAATTAACTCACTGTCCTTACAGGTCCCTGGAAACAAGGACTTGCAGAGTGAAAGAAACTGACACTGTCCCTACCTAGAGTTTTCTGTCCCTAGAATAAATGTTTTTTTTAAGCACAATATAGCACAAGGACAATTAACTCACTGTCCTTACAGGTCCCTGGAAACAAGGACTTGCAGAGTGAAAGAAACTGACACTGTCCCTACCTAGAGTTTTCTGTCCCTAGAATAAATGTTTTTTTTAAGCACACTATAGCAGAAGCACAAAACACACTGACACTCTCCCTACCTATCCTTCTCTTTCCCTAAACTAAAGGAATCCAGGTTAAGCAAGAAAGAAATAACAGTCACTGTCCCTGCCTATGCTACTCTATCCCTGCTCCGGAACACACTACACTAGGCCGCCGTGCTGGCGGCCTTTTATAGTGTGGGGCGTGTACTAAACACCCTCAGCAATAATTGGCCACAGGCATCCTGCCTGTGGCCAATCATTGCTCTCCTCGCTGCCGGCGCTGTGATTGGCCAAGCATGCGGGGTCACAGTGCATGCTTGGCCAATCACAGCGCCTGGATGACACTGCGATGGCGTAGTGCATTGTGGGCCGTTCGCGTCACTCGAATTTGGCGCGAACGGCCCAAATCGTTCGATCTTCGTCGAACGATCGAACAGCCAATGTTCGAGTCGAACGTATGTTCGACTCGAACACGAAGCTCATCCCTACTCACTACACACGTTGGTGTCCCTAACTAACAACTGGGTACAGCCTTGTGCTGTCCCAGTCCCTAGCTCCCTGCTTTTAGAAGTTCTTAGCAATAACCACACAGGCTTTGGCTCACCGCACAGAGATCACACTCCCCAGACTATCCACACAGATCTGGTTCCAGGTTGGAGCATATCCCTTAGCATGCTGGGAGTTCTTGTAGAGGCCCTAATGAGCCCACTTACTTCAGCTGGGCTCATTAACTCTTCCCCTGCAAGACTCCCAGCACTCCCCCTAGTGGTATAAATCGGCATAAAGCCTGAATCTAGGACAGATATACCTTCCATCCTGGATGCAACCTGGCGATTTTACCTGCCTGCTGTCACATACCCCCCCCCTCTTGTTTTAACCTTGGGGTTGGAACACAAGCAATCAGTCATGCATGTACTCGAAACAAAGCATCCACATTCCCCATTTGAACGCCAGGGTGATGCTTTACCGTAAAGTTGAATTCCTGTAGGGCCAGGAACCACCTATTTACTCTTCTATTTGTCTCTTTGTTTTGAGCCATCCACTTTAAAGGAGCGTGATCAGTAATCATGTCAAAGTGCCTACCTAGCAGATAGTACCGAAGGGAATCTAGAGCCCACTTCACCGCTAAACACTCCTTCTCAATCGTGGCGTAATTTACCTCATGGGACTTCAATTTCCTGCTGAGGTAAATGTGTCATGGACGTATGCCTCTGGTACCCACAACAAGGCTCAGGCACATCCCCGCTAGTAGGCTTCCAAGTGTAAACAGAAGCTTTACATTGCGCATGCGCCAATCACGCACGCGCGCCAATCGCGCGCGCATGGTGATGCTGCCTTAGCGCCCAGTGGCCTTTAAAAGGGGCTTCTCCTGTCCAGACTCTTGCTGTTTAATTTTCTGTTTCCTTCATGACCCCAGGCCAATAGAATCTCTGCAATATTCTCTCTCGGGTTTTCTCTGTCCCCAGATGACCTCCAAGAATTTGCCCATGGGCCAAATCTAACACCAACTTCCTGTAAGGTTTGGGCACCACAAGCTGCTCAATGGTTTCTTCTGCCCTTTTAGCCACCCGATACAGTAGGTCCTTTTCCACGATGAAGTATGGGTAAGTGTAGGTCTCATCTGGGTTCTCTAACTTGCCATCTATTTCCACTACGTTTTCCCGTGCCTTTATTAGGATGGGGTCTTTTAACTGTTCTGTGGCAAAATTTTCCTTGTGAACCTCGAGATCAGAAAACTCCACAGACGGCATGTTTTCGTCTGAGGATGTTGGCTCCTCCCCAGTTTCTCGAGTCTTCCCGGCCAATACTGACAAGGGGAATTCTGAAGAGTCCTCACCACTCTCAGAGGAATTCTGGCTACCACATTCCTGGTATATAGGGGCACCAGTGGGGGGCTCAGGATAATCCCATAGTTCCCAGAACTTTAGAAAATCCCTTCCCACAATGGCATCATGAAGCAAGTGAGACACTAACCACACCTGATGAGAGAGGGTACCTTTGGGGGGTCTCAAAACACACTGTAGTCACCGGATACTCTCGGGTGTCCCCATGCACACAAATAACAGCTACCTTGTTATTCCCAGAGACCTCTGTAGTAACTAATTCAGCCTTTATCAGTGTCACCAGGCTACCTGAATCCAGCAACACAACAACATTTCTACCATTAATACACATTTTTCATAAATGTTTCTCAGTTCCCCGAATGACAGTGCATGCGACTGTCGCAAACAGTGACTGACGTCTGTCCCTTAGAAAGTCACATTGCATGGGTTCATCCACAACCGTGCAATTTGCTGCAATATGTCCCTCTTGTCGGCAGCGGTAGCAAACAATCCTTTTTGCTGCCTCTTGAGCCCCTGACTTCTCAGGCTGTTCTCGCCAGACCGTAGGTAGAACTCCCACCCTCTCACTCTCTCCACCCTCACCCCTTGGAATCATCTTACCCGCCACTGGGGATGGTCTGGTCTTAGGGTTGAAAGTCCGTGAGTCTCTGGAAGAGGCAGTCAGGTTCTCTGTAGCCAAGTACTTCTCTACACGATCCACAAGATTATCGGCCGTTTCTGAGTCTCCATGGCTTACCCACTTTTGGATGGCAGTAGGAAGAGCTCTCAAGAAACGATCCATCACAACACGTTCCACAATCTTTGGTGCGGACAAAGTCTCTGGCTGTAGCCACTTCCTGCTCAGGTGAATGAGATCATACATTTGAGACCTGGGGGGGTTTTCCAAGCCGGAAAGTCCAGTTATGCACACGCTGAGCCCGGACAGCCAGGGTGACACCCAGCCGTGCCAATATTTCAGTTTTTAGCATTACATAGTCTTTTTCTTGGTCAGGCTCTAGGTCATAGTAAGCTTTCTGAGATTCACCAGTTAACAGAGGAGCCACCAGTCCAGCCCACTGCTCCTTAGGCCACTTTTCTATTTCAGCAGTCCTTTCAAATGTGGTCAAAAACACCTCTGGATCATCCTCTCCAGTCATTTTTGTCAATAAGCGACTCAAAGGATGCAGTATTAGTGGAACTACTTGCCTCACTGGTCTGCGGACGTTGCTGCATTAACGTTTCCATTTGTTGCTGTAGTCTCTGTTCTTACTTCTGTAACAGGTCTATGAAGCGGGCCTCAGATTGCTGCTGGGCTTGTTGCTGAGCTTCCAGACTCTGTTGCAAAGTTGCATTTGTCTGCTGCTGGGCTGCAAGGCTCTGTTGATGAGCTTGCTGCTGGGCTGCAAGGCTCTGTTGATGAGCTTGCTGCTGGGATGCGAAGCTCTGTTGTTGAGCTACAAGGCTCTTTTGCAAACCTGCATTTGTCTGCTGCTAATTGGCATTTGCTAGAGCCAGCTGTTTCAGTATCTCCTCCATGCTGGCCTTAAAAAAATTGCCCGCATTCTCCACCAACTGTGAGGGGGTTAACTCAGCAGCGGGTGTGTGTGACCCCCTGGATGGGTTCACCACACAAAAAACAGGCACAGCAGACAGTGGTAGGAGAAAACAAAAGGGTGTTGTTTTATTTGAACTATATACAGACAAAAAAAAATACAGCAAAAACAAAAGAAACAGGAAAAAAAATCCTGGTCAACTTGACCGCTCACTACACACGTTGGTGTCCCTAACTAACAACTGGGTACAGCCTTGTGCTGTCCTAGTCCCTAGCTCCCTGCTTTTAGAAGTTCTTAGCAATAACCACACAGGCTTTGGCTCACCGCACAGAGATCATACTCCCCAGACTATCCACACAGATCTGGTTCCAGGTTGGAGCATCTCCCTTAGCATGCTGGGAGTTCTTGTAGAGGCCCTAATGAGCCCACTTACTTCAGCTAGGCTCATTAACTCTTCCTCTGCAAGACTCCCAGCACTCCCCCTAGTGGTATAAATCGGCATAAAGCCTGAATCTAGGACAGATATACCTTCCATCCTGGATGCAACCTGGTGATTTTACCTGCCTGCTGTCACAATAGATTGACCAGCCAGCCAGCACTCTGAGCCCAGCACAGCACTGATCGTTGAGTCAAGGGTGAGCCAAGTCTTCAACTCAAGTTGAGCAAGTCTTCAGAACTGTAAGTAAAGATTATCATCACCCATTGTGGTGATTATTCTGTTAGTTTGACAAGTTAACTTATTTTGTTTTTGTAAACTGGCACTTTACAATAAATGTTGCACTATGTTTTCTGTGAAATAAATATGCATATGAGCGTATAATTTTTTTTTTTGCTGGTGGGGGAGTGGATCTTGGGTGGGAGTTCCCTCACTTTTTTCCCCAGGACTTGACCCCTGGCCCCACCCTTTCTCTCTCCTCATTGCTTTACTAACTTTGATCAACAGCGACAAGAGCCAATGGCATCCACTGCTGTCTAAGCCAGGAGGAAGAGTCCCCGGACAGCCGAGTAAGGGCTCAGGTAAGTATTAGGGGGGTTGAGGAGGGGGTGGGCTGCTGCACACAGAGGGTTTTTTATCTTGCTGCTTTTATAGGTATATCGGTGAAGACCCACCCACACATCTAAGTTTTTCAGAATTGTTTAGATTTATCTTTGTCCTGTGCAATCATATGTTCCATTCTTAAAAGTTTATTCAGGACCTCAAACCCCTCCATCAAAGTGGGAACCACCTGTGGCTTCCAGTGTCTCAGAATGAGCCGTCTACTAGCTATTAGGTAAAGACTTAAAGCTTAATGTTTCACTGATTTCACTCTACATGGATTCATTGATAGCAAAGCTGTTTGTTCTGGTATTTGTGTACTTAGTAAGGTATTGGTCATCATACAATTTAAAGATTGTATTCAATAATTGTTTAATAGGTAAACAGCCCCACTAAATATGAATAAAAGAATCCTTATGTCTATGAAATCAAGTCAGAAAAAGGTTAGCATGTGTTGCTGGACAATAATACCATCCTGTCAGTACCTTGTAATTATGTTCCTATGCTTTACAAGACTGTGAAAGAGAATGAGGGGGAGTAAATATCTTAAGCCAGCTTTCATTTGAAAATTGCCTATTGTAATTCCATTCCAATTGCTGCTGAAAGGGAAATGAGGAAGACATTTTGCTACCTAAAAACAATGAATAGACTAAAGGAACTATGCAATGGTTGTTGGGCCTGTGTACACAAATGCTCAAAATCCATTAATGGGTTATGCAAAGTATTCCTAGAAGGTAGAGTTTTATAGAGACTTGACAAATGAATATTAAGGAATCATATGGAACTTTTGTCTTGACATAGGGAGTGAAGTTTGGTAGCATTAAAAATACCCATAGAGGTAAGAATGTGTCTGACTTAGTCCTGGTTCACACTGGTGCGATTTGACATGCGATTTGACATGTCAAATCGCATGTCAAATCAGCGAAATTTTCCGCAAATTGCGGCCAATGGCACCGTCCTAATCGGTGCGACGCCGCATCTGCGGCACTGCACCGATTACAAAAAGTAGTTTTTGTTCTACTTTTTGCGATTTCAGCCGCGATTTACATTGACATCTGTTTCAGATGTCTTTGAAATCGCGGCCGAAATCGGGACTGCCAGCGGGAGTGAAATTGTGCGAGTTCAGCTGAACTCGCAGGCTTCACTCCCGCAGCCCCAGTGTGAACGTGGGCTAAAGGCCAGAAGACCCTATACCTCTTACCAAACTCCAGGGAGCAAAGTCCAGTCAGGAACTAAGGATTGTCTAGAAAAGGAATAAGGGGCTTGGTGTGGTAGAAAAGACATGAACAAGTATAGATTTCTGCTAGCACAACAATGTTGCTTCCAACAAGGGGGAACAGGCCTTCAGGTCAGATCTCAATGGGGTCTCTGTACCCACAAATGCCCGAGAGTCTCTAGTAGAGATCAAGGCTTTAACAGTAACCCACTGTTTGTAAAAATAAAAAAATAATCACTGCGCTATAATTTCTACAGAGCAGCTAGCATAGAACTGTTGGTAACAATAAAACAAGAGAAAATACAGGTATATGCAGCACTAAAAATAAAGGCATAAAAATATACAAATACAGAGTCCACTGTAATTTAGCATAAAGAGTCCAAGAGAAACTGGAATCACCCACGGTGTATACAGGACAATCCAAGGTGAATTGTAAAATCCTACACCAAACACCAACACACTGAGCCTCTTACTGCAAACAATGGACCACTAGATTATAGGTGGTCAGATGGGCATGTTATATCCATATTACGACTCCACTCAGGTAGCAGATAACTGGATCTCATACAGTCTCAACATGTGATGGATCCGCAGGTTCATATATTAAATAGTAAGAAAGCAACTCCTCATGGTGTAGTATGTAGAATCAGGGCAAATTTATTCCATAGAAAACATTCAAAATACTCACATTTCATGAGTTAAAAATGAGAACGTGAAGCGCTAAAATCGGTCCTAGGTTTCAATTGTTTCTAACCAGCAAGATGGCCACGGTCAGCACGTATAGCGTCGTGATGTCAGATCTACGGGCTCCACCCTACGTGGTGTTTCATCCAATAAGGAACCTTGTCAGGGGGGTGGTTAGAGATCGTCACTTCCTCTTTATATAGGGAGAGGGTGAGAGGAAACAACTTCTCCCCCTTGCGTTCCAAGCCTCATTTTCAACCACCGGAAGTGGAACTACATCATAGCCGGATGTTGACAACACGGTTAGAATGTATACAGCCTAACCCACCAACAGCAGCCATATTTAGGGAGACCAGAGGCAGAGACAAAAAATATCTCACTATTCTGATTTCTGAGACAGACAGACAGACAGACAGACAGATAGACCTCTTCAGAATATCTAAAAACCTTTATATTAATGACAACTTAACACCCAAAAAACCCTTATCAAGGGCCAATTGGGGAATAGAGACAGTGCTGTCATCTTGTGGTTGGAAACAAATGGTAAAACTATTTTAAAATTCTAAATATAAACCAATAAAAACAATATACACAGAATATATATAAATATAAACAGCCTAGGAAATCAATTATTGTTAACGTCTCATTCTATATTCAAACAATGTGGTCTGTAGGATTTTAAACAAAACATTCTTTGAGATCTCTCTCCTGGTATGACTACCTCTCCAATGGGAGTTAAACTTATCTATTGCCATAAAATATGTGCCTTTT
Organism: Rana muscosa; assembly: GCA_029206835.1. NCBI lineage: Eukaryota > Metazoa > Chordata > Amphibia > Anura > Ranidae > Rana > Rana muscosa. The sequence continues at coordinate 519,385,024 of CM055122.1, read as the reverse complement.
AGACTTTTATCATGGCATAACGCGTAATATTTTGACAGACTGTGGTTTAAAAAACCTTTACGGATATTGGCCAAGTGTTCCTTAAGTCTAGTATCTAGTTTTCGGATGGTGCAACCTATGTAATGTAGGCTGCAAGGGCACGTAATTAGATAGACCACGTTCTTGGTTGAACATGTAATGAAGGAGTCTACATTATATGTTCGTCCAGAAATGTTAGAGCCGAAGGAGAGATAGTGTGAGTTTTCTAAGGATATTTTTGATAGAAAAATGTTGGTTCGAATAAGTGGTGAAAAACGAGAAGAGAAATCAGCATTATTATTTTTCATTCTTGTTTTTAATAAATCCTCTCTTTCCTTTGAACCAACATCAGCAATGACCAAATCAAGTTCATTAGCTGCATATCTCTTCTGAAGGAAACAAGTTTCAAGGAACTTCGCCTCCCTCAGATAATCACCCTGAAGGGAGAAATTATACCTCAGTCTCAGAAACTGGCTCATAGGGACAGATCTGAGCCAGAACTCATGATGGCAACTGTCCATCCCTATTTAGCCATCCCTGTCTGTATTTTTACCGTAGGTAGATGTTTTCAATTTATTTTTTTGTTTTTTTTCTTAAGTACAAAAAGTTTAAACAAGATTCTATCACATTATGTATCTGTTCCTACTCATTATTCAATATAGAGAATCTTGATCAATATCCATAAATCACATTATCTTTAAAACAGAAATTCCTACAACATATACCTACATATATTCTACTATCTTCCATTCCCTTTCATCCTCACACAAATTCATCCAACCACAAAAAAAAATAACCCCCCTATTCTCTCATTTTCCATGTGTTCGCGGCTTTTCGAATTTGCCGCGAACACCCCAAATTGTTCGCTGTTTGGCGAACGGGCGAACAGGCAATGTTTGAGTCGAACATGAGTTTGACTCGAACTCGAAGCTCATCCCTACTCATGAATTGTTTTCCAGAATTTTCTCACCATATGACATTCATACCAAATGTGTTCCATAGTCCCCCTTTCCACCTTACATCTCCAACAAATATCTGTTTGTCTACTGTTTATTTTATTTAACGCTACGGGCTCCAATACCATCTCATTGGTATTTTGTAATTTCTTTCTTGATATTTATTCGCTATAGATGTTTTGTGAATTATTTCAAATATTTTCTGCCATTCTGTTTCTGATATTGATCTCCCTATTTCTTTTTCCCATTTTTTCATTCCTGTTAGCTCTTTAAGGGATCTTGAGGGGAGGAGTAAACCATATATCTTGGATAACTTTTTAGTTGGCTTTTGTTCATCTATTAATATTTCTTCAAATTTAGTTTTTGATCTATTTATTAAAGGTAATTCTATATTTATTGCAATATATGTGTTTAATTGATGGTATTGTAGCCACTTGTGTTTATGTTCGGGTCCCAAATCTTATATTTTTGGCATTTTCCCTTCTACTAGGATCTGGGCCACCCTTGCGTTCTCCAATATATTCAATTTTAAGTATTTTGTGGTTGCTAAAGCTGGCGAAAATTCTGGATTGGAGAACAATGGGGTCATAGGTCCCATCATAGTGGATAGGTTCCCCTTTTTTAATTCTGCATCCCATATTTTTAATGTGGCTCTTGTAAAGATTGTTAATTTTTTATTTCCAGGTCTTAGGTGAGGTTTTATCCAGGGGAGGGCTTTGAGTCAGATTCCTATAATATCTTCTTCTAGTTTACGTAGGTAGATGTAATACGTTTGTCATCCTCTACTCTAATATCAAGATCTAAGAAATAGTAGAAATAATGGCCTCGTGTTTGAGAACAATGCCCCGATCATTGATATTTAACTCTTCAATGAACAAATCCAAAGAGGCACCCACTGTTTATGAGGTTTCTGGTGAAACCAGTCCAGTATACAAGCCAAAAGTGTCCCCTTATGGTACAGAAAAGAAAATCAGGGAGGCTTGTGCCACCATCATTTTTTTCTAGTGTCAAGATCAAATACCTTACCCTAGAACGGCATTATGTCAGACAAATCTAGTAGGATTTTTTGTAGGTAAGCTTTTGGTAAGCAGAGAGGGATCGTCTGGAATACATCTAAAAATGTGGGTAGTACATCCATTTTAATCACGTTAATCCTGCCAAACCATGACAACATTAAGGAGGACCAGTTTGACAGAATTAAGTAGGGCATACGATTTAAGGTATATAGTTTGGAAAGGTCAGATGGAATTAATGCCCCTAATTGTTTAATGGATTCCTGCTGCCATTTGAAAAAGGATGTGTGTTGAATGGAAAGTACTGCAAAGCTGGGCAGAGAGACATTGGGGAGTTAGGAGATATGGAGGAAATTAATCAAGGCTCCAAAAGCATCAAATTCCTTTAGGATGTCTGGAAGGCTTATTTCTGGGGATGACACATATAAGAGCATATCATCTGCATATAGAACATGTTTATATTCCAGAGATCCAAGCTAAAGACCCTTAAAGGGGTTGTAAAGGTTTGTTTTTTATTTTCTAAATAGGTTCTGTAACGGCACCCCAAATACGAAAGGGGGTAACGCCGTTTAGATATCTTCCCTCTCCTGGATACAAATTCACTGTCGATACTCCACAGCCAGCCGACCCCTTCCCATAGGAATGAATCCTTCTGAAAGAACGAGATGCACTCTGTATCTTCCCAAGGATAGACTGACTTTTTTGCCAAAAACATTGAAACTCTTATACACATCCAATACTGCATTAACCTGAATGAACAATGGTCCAGCTCCACCCACAACACAACAAGCCCCAATACACATTATTTTGACGTCTGCTAGGAGACAACAGGTTCTAATCCCCTTTATGTTTAAATGACTATGCATGACCTTTATATTCACCAGACTGTCTGATACTTTACAATACACACAAGTACAGACTTAATTAACACAATGAAAGATCCTAAGACGCCATCCTAGATTTATTTACATCACACAGGCAGGACTCCACACCATCTGCTCTGGCTAACTGTTGGGGAGGAAAAAGGACTGCTTCTCCTCCCTGCATCTCTGAAATCCCCTGGGAAAGAGGAACCATCACCTTCTCACCTCGGGCCTCCAAAACAGCCACAGGTGTAGAGTAGGGGTCTGTAGCACTCTGTCCTGCTGCCAGTACTTAATCCATAACATCCTCTGAACAGTCCCTTAAGTCCATACCTTCTGTAATCTGTGGCTGGGGAGATGAGCCAACTGCCCTAGCTCCCTGGAACTCCATATTATCCACTTCGGCTTTAGGGATGGCAATCTTCAGATTTTCCACTGCCGATTCTTCAGCCAGGCTAGCTCCCTGGAACTCCATATCATCCACTTCAGCTTTAGGGGTGGCAATCTTTAGATTTTCCACTGCCGATTCTTCAGCCAGGCTAGCTCCCTGGAACTCCATATCATCCACTTCGGCTTTAGGGATGGCAATCTCCAGATTTTCCACTGCCGATTCTTCAGCCAGGATTTCATAGTTGTCAACTGGTATTTCCTGATAGTCCCAGGCAAAGGGAGCCCCACCCTGCTGCTGAGCAGAGTCTAGCAGCTGTTTGTAGGCAATCTCCAGCTCCCATTCCTGAACTGCCAGAAACTCCAAATCTTCCTGTGCCCAGTGCCCTTCCGAGACATTCAGTCTTTGCTCTCTGTGCTCCATTATTTCCTCCAAATGCCACTCCCGATCACTCCCAAAGTCAGGGTCCTCGGACAGCCTCCAATACAACAATCCCAGGCCATTATAGTCAAAGCCTTCCGTGGGGCTGTCATCCGCTGACCACTGGCACTCTTGGGCTACATACCACCGGAGGGCTCTGTAGCTCTCATCCAACCGCATCTCTGCCCGGATCAGCCTGCTTAACTCAGCTGTCCACTCCTGCTTCGGTTGTTCCCCCAATAACAGCATTTGTACTTTATACTGCGACCAGTACCTTACATGGAAGGAGGGGAGAACTTTTCCCTGGTGTTGCTGCTCGAGAGCTAGCGCTTTCTTCCAGAGTTCGCAGCGGATTGAATCAGACCATCCCAGCAGGACCTCCTCTGATACTGGTCCTCTATGCTTTATCTGCATCTCTCGCAACCTCCTTCTGAATTCCTTTTCCATGTCGGCTGGTATCTGTATCTCTCCTCTCCTTTCAGTTGGTGCTGCTTCTTTAGGTGTTGTCTCCGATTGCCATATTTCCGCCATTCTCTGCTCATGTTGCCGCTCTAGCTCTCTCTTTTGTCGCTCTAGTTCTCTCTTTTGTCGCTGTAGTTTTTTCTCTTGTCCCTCATCCTGCAGCTGGATGCCTCTAATGGCTTCCTGTATGGCGGTCTCTGATGGGTTAGCACCATATAATGCCAAGCGCTCTCGAACTCGTTGCTGAAACAAATCTTCAACTGACCGGGGTCCTGCATCACCGTCCCTCTGGTCCATCTCGGCTCTCAAGTAAGTCTTTCAGCGTGGCTTTCCTGCAGGCTGCATAGCTTGGTAATTCACTGTGGTGGCTTGGAGTGTCCCAGGAACTGGAGGGAAAATCCCGCTGCTGCCAACCAATGTAACGGCACCCCAAATACGAAAGGGGGTAACACCGTTTAAATATCTTCCCTCTCCTGGACACAAATTCTCTGCTGATACTCCACAGCCAGCCGACCCCTTCCCATAGGGATTAATCCTTCTGAAAGAACGAGACGCACTCTGTATCTTTCAGGGATAGACTGACTTTATTGCCAAAAACATTGAAACTCTTATACACATCCAATACTGCATTAACCTGAATGAACAATGGTCCAGCTCCACCCACAACACAACAAGCCCCAATACACATTATTTTGACGTCTGCTAGGAGACAACAGGTCCTAATCCCCTTTATGTTTAAATGACTATGCATGACCTTTATATTCACAAGATTGTCTGATACTTTACAATACACACAAGTACAGACTTAATTAACACAATGAAAGATCCTTAGACGCCATCCTAGATTCATTTACATCACATAGGCAGGTAACACATCTCCCAATTAACCTGTTGAGTTCAGGGTAAAACATCCAGTACATATTGTGGACTAGTGATGAGCCGAACACCCCCGGGTTCGGTTCGCACCAGAACCCGCGAACGGACCGAAAGTTCGAACGAACATTAGAACCCTATTAAATACAATGGATGCGAACGTTCGAATTCTAAAGTGCTAATTATAACAACTATTATGCATGTTATTGTCATAAATAGGGTTTGGGAACCCGGGTTCTGCACCAGGGGACATGTATCAATGCAAAAAGAAGTTTTAAAAACGGTCGTTTTTCGGGAGCAGTCATTTTAATGATGCATAAAGTGAAAAAAAAAAAAGTCAAATATTCCTTTAAATATCGTACCTGGGGGGTGTCTAAAGTATGCCTGTGAAGTGCCACGTGTTTCCCGTGTTTAGAACTGTCCCTGCACAAAATGACACTTCTAAATGAAAAAAAAGCCATTTAAAACTGCTTGCGGCTTTAATGTAATGTCTGGTCCCGGTAATATGGATGAAATTCTTTAAGAAAAATGGCATAGCTACCCCATGACCCCCCCCCACCCCAGCCCATTACCAGCCCCTTTGGGTCTTGTATGGATATTAAGGGGAACCCCGCACATAAAATAAAAAAGGCCCTATATACTCTGAACAGCCGTATACAGGCGGTGCATACAAGACAGGGACTGTAGGTTTGTTCTTATGTAGAATCTGTTTGTAATTTTGAACAGGTACATTGTTGAAGTGTAGCTCCAGCCCAAAAATCTATTTTTAAACTTTTTGGGAAACATAGGTAAGGGTTATCACCCCTGTAACATTTGTTTTGCTGTCTGTGCCCCTGTTCAGAACATTTCACCTCACTTTCCGTCCCAATGACAACTGTTTTTGAAATGTGGTGTTTTTCTTGAAACAAGGATTTCTGATAAAGCATCAGTACAGATGAGACCCCTTTCTCCCATATTTATTCTTACAGGAGAGAATTTTCCTTTCTAGGGGTAGATTTCCTCTCACTTCCTGTTGTCTTCTTTCGTTTGCAAGTAGGAGTCGTTTGTAAGTTGGATGTTTGAAAGTAGGGACCTGCCGTATATACTCTGCAGAAATAGGCCCCTTAGTTGTTGGTGTTGGCACAACACTGTAAGCACTCAGTTACTCTTGGTTGGTGCTGGAACGCCCTGCTGTCAACTATTATATCAGGAATTTTAATTACATATAATTGTTGAACAGTGGTAGTAAAAATTGGGGCTTTGATGGTGGTGCTGGTGCCACAACACTGTAAGCCCTGACAGTTACTCTTGGTGGGTGCAGCAATGGGCCCTGCTGTGAATTATTAGATCAAGAATTGTAATTACATGCCCCTTTTGAACAGGGGCTGAAAAATTGGGCCTTTCGTGGTGGTGGTGGCGTTGCCACAAGACTGTAAGCCCTCAGAGTTACTCTTGGTGGGTGCAGCAATGGACCCTGCTGTGAATTATTAGATCAAGAATTGTAATTGCATGCCCCTGTTGAACAGGGGCTGAAAAATTGGGCCTTAGGCACTGGTGGCACAACACTACAACCCCTCACAGATACTGTACTTGGAGCACAGCAATGAGCCCTGTTGCAAAGTATTGCTTCAAAAATTGTAATGACACGCCCCTGTTAAACAGGGGCTGAAAAATTGGGCCTTAGGCACTGGTGCCACAACACTCCAACCCCTCACAGATACTGTACTTGGAGCACAGCAATGAGCCCTATGGCAAATTATTGCTAAAAAAATTGTAATTACACGCCCCTGTAAAACAGGGGCTGAAAAATTGGGCCTTAGCCACTGGTGGCGGCACCCATAAACAAAAATGATCTTCCAAGCTATCATCATCAATCGTATCATTGAGGACTCGGAGGAGGAGGATAGCCAGTCAACATAACAGCACAGGCACTCAGCATCAGCATCAGTCTTGAAGGGATGTGACATGTTAAAATCAATTAGTCTGTTATATCAGCATCAGGTGTGTGGTAGCTGGTGGTGATCCAAGACTGGTTCATCTTGATGAAAGTCAGTCGATCAACCGAGTCGGTGGACAGGCGCACCCTGTGATCCGTGACAAATCCTCCAGCAGCACTGAATGTGCGTTCCGAAAGAACGCTGGATGCAGGACAGGCCAGTAGCTCAATTGCATACTGTGCAAGCTCTGGCCAGTGATCCATCCTCAAGACCCAGTAAGCCAGAGGATTTTCGGTGGGGAAGGTGTCCAAGTCTGACCTTGCCCCTAGATATTCCTGCACCATGTTTATCAGACGCTGGCGATGGTTGCTGGAACCGATCATACTTTGGGGCTGCGGACTAAAGAATTGTCTGAACGCATCGGTCAGACGGCCACCTTCCCCACCGCTCCTTCTTTGACTGGCCGAAGCCTCAGCAACTCGTTGTCCAGGACCAGGAGTTTGTAACCTCCCAGTCTCTGGGAACGCGTTGCACAGACCTTTCTGCAAGGCCTCCCGGAGTTGTCTCATCCTCTGCTCCCTCTGCGACGGTAACATAAGGTCCGCAACCTTACCCTTGTACCGTGGATCAAGGAGAGTGGCCAGCCAGTAATGGTCCCTCTCCTTGATCCGAAGAATACGAGGATCCTTCCGCAGACTTTGCAGGATCAGGGAGGCCATGCAGCGTAGGTTTGCTGAGGCATTCGCTCCGGAGTCCTCTGGGTCACTAAGGACGACATGATCCGCAGCCACCTCCTCCCAGCCACGTACAAGTCCACTGGTTTCTTGGGACTGTAAATCATCCCTAAAAGACTGCTGCTGATGATGCTGAGTGCCAGCCTCCACCTCCATGCTGACACAATCCTCCTCCTCCTCCTCTTCCTGTGCGATGGGTGGGACAGAAGGAACACTGTCTGGGTAAAGGGGGCCTTGAGAGGCAAGGAAGTCCTCCTCTTCCTGCCTCTGTTCTGCCTCAAGTGCCCTGTCCATTATTCCACGCAGCGTGTGCTCCAACAGGTGGACAAGAGGTACAGTGTCACTGATGCATGCACTGTCACTGCTCACCATCCTCGTGGCCTCCTCAAATGGTGCCAGGACAGTGCATGCATCCCTGATCATGCCCCACTGGCGTGGAGAAAAAAAAACAAGCTCCCCTGACCCTGTCCTGGTGCCGTAGTCGCACAGGTACTCATTGATGGCCCTCTGCTGCGTGTGCAGCCGCTGCAGCATGGCCAACGTTGAGTTCCACCTGGTGGGCATGTCACATATAAGGCGGTTCTTGGGCAGGTTCAACTCCTTTTGCAGCTCAGCCAGGCGAGCACTGGCATTATAAGATCTGCGGAAATGCACACAGACTTTCCTGGCCTGCCTCAGGACATCCTGTAAGCCCGGGTACCTGCCCAAGAACCGCTGCACCACCAGGTTAAGGACGTGAGCCACACAGGGCACATGGGTCAGTTGTCCCTGTCGGAGGGCGGAGAGGAGGTTGGTGCCATTGTCGCAAACCACCATTCCTGGCTTAAGCTGGCGTGGCGTCAACCACCTCTCGGCCTGGCCCTGCAGAGCAGACAGGACCTCTGCCCCAGTGTGGCTTCTGTCCCCCAAACACACCAGCGCAAGCACGGCATGGCATCTTTTTGCCTGCGTACTTGCGTAGCCCCGTGAACGGCTACGGAGCACCGCTGGTTCATAGGACAAACCACAGGAAGAGGCCATGGAGGAAGAAGAAGAGGAGGGGGTGGAGGAGAGAGGTGTGTCACAACCAGTAGTAGCATTTTGGAGGCGTGGCGGTGGGACAACCTCCAACACTACTGCACCTTGTCCTGCATCCTTCCCAGCTGCCAAAAGAGTGACCCAATGGGCCGTGAAAGAAAGGTAACGTCCCTGTCCATGCCTGCTGGACCATGAGTCAGCGGTAATATGCACCTTACCGCTGACCGCCCTGTCCAGCGAGGCCAAGACATTGCCTTCCACATGCCGGTAGAGAGCCGGAATAGCCTTCCGTGACAAAAAGTGGCGTTTGGGAACCTGCCACTGAGGAACCGCACATTGCACAAACTCACGGAAGGGGGCCGAGTCTACCAACTGAAAAGGCAGCAGTTGAAGCGCTAGCAATTTAGCCAAGCTAGCATTCAACCGCTGGGCATGTGGATGGCTGGGAGTGAACTTCTTTCGACGGTCCAGCAGCTGGGGCAGGGAAATTTGCCTGCTAGAATCGGACGTCGGTGTACTGCTAGCAGAGTGGGCGCAAGTACTTGGCTGTGACACACCTAATTCTACACCTTCATTCCTCTCAGTGCATGTTTCAGAGAGGACTGAAGTTATAGTGGGGTTGGAGATCCCAGCTGATGCGGTGCAAGGAGAGGTCCGCTTTGTTCTTTGGTGTGGGTCTTTGAGGTAGGCTTGCCAACGAGCTGCATGGCAGGTCAACATATGTCTGGTCAGGCATGTGGTACCCAAGCGGCTGATGTTTTGGCCACGCGATATACGCTTGAGACATATGTTGCAAACAGCAGCTGTGCGATCTGATGCACTAGCCTCAAAAAAGGCCCACACCAAAGAACTTTTTGAATGACGGGCAGAGGCAGCGCCCTGCACAGGCGGAGCTCTGCGGTGTGATTCCGTCGGTGTACTGCCCTTACGCTGGCCACCAAAGGGCATCCTGCCTCGTTGGAGATGTGCCTCCTCCTCATCCTCCTCCTCCTCCTCTCTCCTATTAGGCACCCACGTGGAGTCAGTGACCTCATCATCACCTCCCTCCTCATCACTGGAGCCAATCTGGCAGTATGCTGCAGCTGCTGGAACATGACTGCCAGATTGGTGTCCTTCTTGAGCATCCCCTCTGTCTGCTCTCACGCTACTGCCTTCCTCTAGCTGGGTTTCATCATCAGACCCTTCGAAACGCTGGGCATCCTCCTGGAGCATGTACCCAACACTGTGCTGAAACAGTTCGGGGGATTCCTCAGGAGGAGGACATGGTGGGTCTAGGGAAGGAGTGACTGATGATGAGTCTGACATTGATACCAGGGAAGAGGACGCTTTGGCAGCTGCTTTTCCAGTACCCTGAGCCTGGGTGAGAGAGGATGAGGAGGAGGAGGAGGGCTTGGTCATCCACTCTACCAAGTCTTCGGCATGATGTGGCTCAACATGTCCAGCTGCCGAAAAGAAGGACAAGCGTGTCCCATGGCCATGTGCTGATGACAATGCACCGCGTCCACGACCAGCACTGTTGCCCTCAGACACAGAGCCTGCTTGCCCTCTTTTATTGCCTCCTGACTGTCTGCCTCTCCTTGTTTGCCTTCCAGACATTCTAATAGATGGCCTGCAGGGAGATGGGAAAAAAGCAATAAGGGCTACCTTCAGGTGTCCTTCTCTGTCCCTTGAAACAAGGACTTTGACAGTGAAAGAAACTGACACACTCTCCCTACCTACAGTTTTCTGTCCCTAGAAAAAATGTTTTTTTTAAGCACAATTTAGCACAAGGAGAATTCACTCACTGTCCTTCCAGGTCCCTGGAAACAAGGACTTTGACAGTGAAAGAAACTGACACACTCTCCCTACCTACAGTTTTCTGTCCCTAGAAAAAATGTTTTTTTTAAGCACAATTTAGCACAAGGAGAATTCACTCACTGTCCTTCCAGGTCCCTGGAAACAAGGACTTTGACAGTGAAAGAAACTGACACACTCTCCCTACCTACAGTTTTCTGTCCCTAGAAAAAATGTTTTTTTTAAGCACAATTTAGCACAAGGAGAATTCACTCACTGTCCTTCCAGGTCCCTGGAAACAAGGACTTTGACAGTGAAAGAAACTGACACACTCTCCCTACCTACAGTTTTCTGTCCCTAGAAAAAATGTTTTTTTTAAGCACAATTTAGCACAAGGAGAATTCACTCACTGTCCTTCCAGGTCCCTGGAAACAAGGACTTTGACAGTGAAAGAAACTGACACACTCTCCCTACCTACAGTTTTCTGTCCCTAGAAAAAATGTTTTTTTTAAGCACAATTTAGAACAAGGAGAATTCACTCACTGTCCTTCCAGGTCCCTGGAAACAAGGACTTTGACAGTGAAAGAAACTGACACACTCTTCCTACCTACAGTTTTCTGTCCCTAGAAAAAATGTTTTTTTTAAGCACAATTTAGCACAAGGAGAATTCACTCACTGTCCTTCCAGGTCCCTGGAAACAAGGACTTTGACAGTGAAAGAAACTGACACACTCTCCCTACCTACAGTTTTCTGTCCCTAGAAAAAATGTTTTTTTTAAGCACAATTTAGCACAAGGAGAATTCACTCACTGTCCTTCCAGGTCCCTGGAAACAAGGACTTTGACAGTGAAAGAAACTGACACACTCTCCCTACCTACAGTTTTCTGTCCCTAGAAAAAATGTTTTTTTTAAGCACAATTTAGCACAAGGAGAATTCACTCACTGTCCTTCCAGGTCCCTGGAAACAAGGACTTTGACAGTGAAAGAAACTGACACACTCTCCCTACCTACAGTTTTCTGTCCCTAGAAAAAATGTTTTTTTTAAGCACAATTTAGCACAAGGAGAATTCACTCACTGTCCTTCCAGGTCCCTGGAAACAAGGACTTTGACAGTGAAAGAAACTGACACACTCTCCCTACCTACAGTTTTCTGTCCCTAGAAAAAAATTTTTTTTTAAGCACAATTTAGCACAAGGAGAATTCACTCACTGTCCTTCCAGGTCCCTGGAAACAAGGACTTTGACAGTGAAAGAAACTGACACACTCTCCCTACCTACAGTTTTCTGTCCCTAGAAAAAATGTTTTTTTTAAGCACAATTTAGCACAAGGAGAATTCACTCACTGTCCTTCCAGGTCCCTGGAAACAAGGACTTTGACAGTGAAAGAAACTGACACACTCTCCCTACCTACAGTTTTCTGTCCCTAGAAAAAATGTTTTTTTTAAGCACAATTTAGCACAAGGAGAATTCACTCACTGTCCTTCCAGGTCCCTGGAAACAAGGACTTTGACAGTGAAAGAAACTGACACACTCTCCCTACCTACAGTTTTCTGTCCCTAGAAAAAATGTTTTTTTTTAAGCACAATTTAGCACAAGGAGAATTCACTCACTGTCCTTCCAGGTCCCTGGAAACAAGGACTTTGACAGTGAAAGAAACTGACACACTCTCCCTACCTACAGTTTTCTGTCCTTAGAAAAAATGTTTTTTTTAAGCACAATTTAGCACAAGGAGAATTCACTCACTGTCCTTCCAGGTCCCTGGAAACAAGGACTTTGACAGTGAAAGAAACTGACACACTCTCCCTACCTACAGTTTTCTGTCCCTAGAAAAAATGTTTTTTTAAGCACAATTTAGCACAAGGAGAATTCACTCACTGTCCTTCCAGGTCCCTGGAAACAAGGACTTTGACAGTGAAAGAAACTGACACACTCTCCCTACCTACAGTTTTCTGTCCCTAGAAAAAATGTTTTTTTTAAGCACAATTTAGCACAAGGAGAATTCACTCACTGTCCTTCCAGGTCCCTGGAAACAAGGACTTTGACAGTGAAAGAAACTGACACACTCTCCCTACCTACAGTTTTCTGTCCCTAGAAAAAATGTTTTTTTTAAGCACAATTTAGCACAAGGAGAATTCACTCACTGTCCTTCCAGGTCCCTGGAAACAAGGACTTTGACAGTGAAAGAAACTGACACACTCTCCCTACCTACAGTTTTCTGTCCCTAGAAAAAATGTTTTTTTTAAGCACAATTTAGCACAAGGAGAATTCACTCACTGTCCTTCCAGGTCCCTGGAAACAAGGACTTTGACAGTGAAAGAAACTGACACACTCTCCCTACCTACAGTTTTCTGTCCCTAGAAAAAATGTTTTTTTTAAGCACAATTTAGCACAAGGAGAATTCACTCACTGTCCTTCCAGGTCCCTGGAAACAAGGACTTTGACAGTGAAAGAAACTGACACACTCTCCCTACCTACAGTTTTCTGTCCCTAGAAAAAATGTTTTTTTTAAGCACAATTTAGCACAAGGAGAATTCACTCACTGTCCTTCCAGGTCCCTGGAAACAAGGACTTTGACAGTGAAAGAAACTGACACACTCTCCCTACCTACAGTTTTCTGTCCCTAGAAAAAATGTTTTTTTTAAGCACAATTTAGCACAAGGAGAATTCACTCACTGTCCTTCCAGGTCCCTGGAAACAAGGACTTTGACAGTGAAATAAACTGACACACTCTCCCTACCTACAGTTTTCTGTCCCTAGAAAAAATGTTTTTTTTAAGCACAATTTAGCACAAGGAGAATTCACTCACTGTCCTTCCAGGTCCCTGGAAACAAGGACTTTGACAGTGAAAGAAACTGACACACTCTCCCTACCTACAGTTTTCTGTCCTTAGAAAAAATGTTTTTTTTAAGCACAATTTAGCACAAGGAGAATTCACTCACTGTCCTTCCAGGTCCCTGGAAACAAGGACTTTGACAGTGAAAGAAACTGACACACTCTCCCTACCTACAGTTTTCTGTCCCTAGAAAAAATGTTTTTTTTAAGCACAATTTAGCACAAGGAGAATTCACTCACTGTCCTTCCAGGTCCCTGGAAACAAGGACTTTGACAGTGAAAGAAACTGACACACTCTCCCTACCTACAGTTTTCTGTCCCTAGAAAAAATGTTTTTTTTAAGCACAATTTAGCACAAGGAGAATTCACTCACTGTCCTTCCAGGTCCCTGGAAACAAGGACTTTGACAGTGAAAGAAACTGACACACTCTCCCTACCTACAGTTTTCTGTCCCTAGAAAAAATGTTTTTTTTAAGCACAATTTAGCACAAGGAGAATTCACTCACTGTCCTTCCAGGTCCCTGGAAACAAGGACTTTGACAGTGAAAGAAACTGACACACTCTCCCTACCTACAGTTTTCTGTCCCTAGAAAAAATGTTTTTTTTAAGCACAATTTAGCACAAGGAGAATTCACTCACTGTCCTTCCAGGTCCCTGGAAACAAGGACTTTGACAGTGAAAGAAACTGACACACTCTCCCTACCTACAGTTTTCTGTCCCTAGAAAAAATGTTTTTTTTAAGCACAATTTAGCACAAGGAGAATTCACTCACTGTCCTTCCAGGTCCCTGGAAACAAGGACTTTGACAGTGAAAGAAACTGACACACTCTCCCTACCTACAGTTTTCTGTCCCTAGAAAAAATGTTTTTTTTAAGCACAATTTAGCACAAGGAGAATTCACTCACTGTCCTTCCAGGTCCCTGGAAACAAGGACTTTGACAGTGAAAGAAACTGACACACTCTCCCTACCTACAGTTTTCTGTCCCTAGAAAAAATGTTTTTTTTAAGCACAATTTAGCACAAAGAGAATTCACTCACTGTCCTTCCAGGTCCCTGGAAACAAGGACTTTGACAGTGAAAGAAACTGACACACTCTCCCTACCTACAGTTTTCTGTCCCTAGAAAAAATGTTTTTTTTAAGCACAATTTAGCACAAGGAGAATTCACTCACTGTCCTTCCAGGTCCCTGGAAACAAGGACTTTGACAGTGAAAGAAACTGACACACTCTCCCTACCTACAGTTTTCTGTCCCTAGAAAAAATGTTTTTTTTAAGCACAATTTAGCACAAGGAGAATTCACTCACTGTCCTTCCAGGTCCCTGGAAACAAGGACTTTGACAGTGAAAGAAACTGACACACTCTCCCTACCTACAGTTTTCTGTCCCTAGAAAAAATGTTTTTTTTAAGCACAATTTAGCACAAGGAGAATTCACTCACTGTCCTTCCAGGTCCCTGGAAACAAGGACTTTGACAGTGAAAGAAACTGACACACTCTCCCTACCTACAGTTTTCTGTCCCTAGAAAAAATGTTTTTTTTAAGCACAATTTAGCACAAGGAGAATTCACTCACTGTCCTTCCAGGTCCCTGGAAACAAGGACTTTGACAGTGAAAGAAACTGACACACTCTCCCTACCTACAGTTTTCTGTCCCTAGAAAAAATGTTTTTTTTAAGCACAATTTAGCACAAGGAGAATTCACTCACTGTCCTTCCAGGTCCCTGGAAACAAGGACTTTGACAGTGAAAGAAACTGACACACTCTCCCTACCTACAGTTTTCTGTCCCTAGAAAAAATGTTTTTTTTAAGCACAATTTAGCACAAGGAGAATTCACTCACTGTCCTTCCAGGTCCCTGGAAACAAGGACTTTGACAGTGAAAGAAACTGACACACTCTCCCTACCTACAGTTTTCTGTCCCTAGAAAAAATGTTTTTTTTAAGCACAATTTAGCACAAGGAGAATTCACTCACTGTCCTTCCAGGTCCCTGGAAACAAGGACTTTGACAGTGAAAGAAACTGACACACTCTCCCTACCTACAGTTTTCTGTCCCTAGAAAAAATGTTTTTTTTAAGCACAATATAGCACAAGCACAAAACACACTGACACTCTCCCTACCTATCCTTCTCTTTCCCTAAACTAAAGGAATCCAGGTTAAGCAAGAAAGAAATAAAAGTCACTGTCCCTGCCTATGCTGCTCTATCCCTGCTCCGGAACACACTACACTAGGCCGCCGTGCTGGCGGCCTTTTATAGTGTGGGGCGTGTACTAAACACCCTCAGCAATAATTGGCCACAGGCATCCTGCCTGTGGCCAATCATTGCTCTCCTCGCTGCCGGCGCTGTGATTGGCCAAGCATGCGGGGTCACAGTGCATGCTTGGCCAATCACAGCGCCTGGATGACACTGCGATGGCGTAGTGCATTGTGGGCCGTTCGCGTCACTCGAATTTGTCGCGAACGGCCCAAATCGTTCGATCTTCGTCGAACGATCGAACAGCCGATGTTCGAGTCGAACGTATGCTCGACTCGAACACGAAGCTCATCCCTATTGTGGACTAATATTACTATTTCAATTTCAAGCAATCCAAGCCATATTCTTAATGTCCATGGTTTCCTGGCTCACCCTGTGTCCAAAGTGACCCCTCTGTCACAGGTTCCTTTAAGCTAGTGCATTGTTGGTTCACTTACCTTTTCCTTAGATTTCCCTTCTAAATATTTTTTTCTTTGTTTTCTTTGTGTGAATTTCTCACTTCCTGTTCCTCCTCAGTAAGCTGTTCAGTAAGCTGTTCTGGCTGACTCCACACCACTCAGATGATGGTGTGAAGTTTAGTGAGGAGAAACAGGAAGTGAGAAATTCAGACAAAGAAAAAAAACATTTAGAAGGTAAATCAAAGGAAAAGGTAAGTGAACCAACAATGCACTAGCTTAAAGGAACCTATTTAGAAAATAAAAAAATAACCTTTACATCCCCTTTAAGATTAGGATTGTTCCACAGCTGTATTTTAGCTGTATTTCCCACACAGCTTCTGATCCTCCTGCCTGGAATTAAATCAACCCTATATACCACAGTTTGCCTCATACTATAAAATTATCTCAGGGTCTCCTCAGCTGAAAACATATTTGTCAACTGAGATTTGTAGTTCTCCACAGAAAAAAAAGGGTCGCAGAATTTTAAAGTTTGATGTTTTAAAGTAATGGTGTGCAGTAACAATTATGCAGTAATATAAAATACTCTAATGTTTATTACTATTGCTACTACCTTTTCTTTTTCTGCCAGACCACCTCATCAGCACTTGCTTGCTGTGGTGGTAGAAGTGGGAGGAAGATATAGAATTTACACTGAGGCCCTGCCCCTGAGGTCTAATATGCTGGAAAACACTGATAAGCTAATAGGGATGAGCTTCGAGTTCGAGTCAAACTCATGTTCGACTCGAACATTGCCTGTTCGCCCATTCGTCGAACAGCGAACAATTTGGGGTGTTCGGGGCAAATTCGAAAAGTCTATGGGAGAAATCTAAAGTGCGGGTCTATTCATTTATTACACTGCGGAGGAAGTTTCCCATCAGGTCCGCTCAGGCTCAGCCAATGACGTTTCGTGTGGACAGCGCTGGACATCGGATCACCGCGGGACACTGGATTTCATCGCTGGAATGTTTTTTTTTTCATTTTTCATTTTTTTTTTTTTTAATAAAGGACTTTCCCAACGGTGTCTGTGTTTTTTTTTTACAATTTTTTACACTTTCTTTGTGAAATGGTAGGGGTACAATGTACCCGTTACCAATTCACATAGGGGGGGGCCGGGATCTGGGGGTCCCCTTTGTTAAAGAGGTCTTCCAGATTCCGATAAGCCCCCTGCCCGCAGACCCCCACAACCACCGGGGAAGGGTTGTGGGGATGAGGCCCTTGGGGACATCCTCCCCATGTTGAGGGCATGTGGCCTGGTACGGTTCAGTAGGGGGGGCGCTCTCTCGTCTCCCCTCTTTTCCTGTGGCCTGCCAGGTTGCGTGCTCGAATAAAGGGTCTGGTATGGATTTTTGGGGGAACTCCACGCCATTTTTTTTCAATTTGGGGTGGAGTTCCCCTTAAAATCCATACCAGACCTGAAGGGCCTGGTATGGATATTTGGGGGAACCCCACGCATTTGTTTTTTTAAATTTGCGGCAGGGTTCCCCTTAATATCCATACCAGACCTGAAGGGCCTGGTAATTGAAATTGGTAAATGACTTTTCTATGTACTGCCGGGAGCCGACAATTCATTATAGCCGCGAGTGAGTTTTAAATGACTTTTTTTCCTTCAGAAATGACACTTTGTGCAGGGACAGTTCTAAGCACGGGAAACAAACGCGACTTTACAGGCATACTATACACACACCCTAGGTACAAAATTTAAAGAAATATTTCACTTTTATTGTTTCACTTTAAGCATTATTAAAATCACTGCTCCCAAAAAAACGGCTGTTTTTAAAACTTTTTTTTGCATTGATACATGTCCCCTGGGGCAGGACCCGGGTCCCCAAACACTTTTTAGGACAATAACTTGCAAATTAGCCTTTATAATTACCCCTTATTGCTCGTAGTTTTTTTTCTTTTGTGTTACACTAAGGGCTCTTTCACACAGGACGGATCAGTAATGATCTGCCCCGTGAAGCTCCGCTTGCTCAGCGGGGATCGCTCCATTGATCCCCGCTGAGCCGGCGGATGACTGGGCGGTTCCCGCACTCTGTGCAGGGACCGCCCTGTCAGAGCGCCGCTCTCCCCTATGGGGAGATCGGATGATGACGGACCGTAGAGTCCATTGTCATCCGATCCGATCCGCAGACGGAAGGAAAAATAGGGTTTTCCTTTGTCACACTTTTGCGGATCGGAGCGGGTCGGATGTCAGCGGACATGTCACCGCTGACATCCGTGGCTCCATAGGAGGACATGTAGCATCTGTTCAGGTCCACCTAAAAAACTGACAGGCGGACCTGAACGGACCCTCCGTGTGAAAGAGCCCTAGCAGGCATCTGCAGCACTTAAAGCAGGTGTAGTGTGATTCCTGAAAAATATACACCTGAAGCTAGCCCATATTGCTCGTAGTTTTTTTTCTTTTGTGTTACACTAACAGGCATCTGCAGGGGCATATAAAAAATATATAATGTGGCGCTGTGAGAGAAGTAGTAAAAAACCCTACTTCATGTATAGCACAATGGTGCACATAAAAATATGGTGTCAAACAAAACGTTTGTACACAATAGGTGTACACAAATGAATGTGATAAAAATTTAAGTGAATACTAACAGTGAAATAATTGGTATGGGGTATAGGTGCACAACAAAAACCAGCAATTAAACTGGAATATTGATCATACCCATAATAAACAAAAATAAAAATGAAAATATAATGTAGGTGGAGACAAACTCATATAAGGTGTCACAGATGAGTATGTAGAATAATGTCCAATCTTATCACATATGAAAAGAAGTTCATGGGTCAAAATCCAACAAGGAGCTGCATCGTTTGAAAATAGGTTTGAAGGGTGCATCTATCACATTTTCCCCTTTTTACATGGCTTGTTGTCACCATATTGGTTTGGATTTCTTCCTTTTCGGGTTGGAAATACGGACCAGTGGTGCTGTCGGCATAAGGAAGGAGGTGTCTTGCAGATCCTGACTGTTCCTTGGGTCCACAGAGTGGACAAAGCTTTGTTGATCCACCACCGTACGGTGAGCTGGGTCCACTCTGTCCGGTAAGAGCATTTACTTCTCCCCCATTGGCCCAAGGTGAAGGCACTCCCGGGTGATGTCATATATCCTATATGCCTATAAAGAAAATGTGATAGATGCACCCTTCAAACCTATTTTCAAACAATGCAGCTCCTTGTTGGATTTTGACCTATGAACTTATTTTCATATGTGATAAGATTGGACATTATTCTACATACTCATCTGTGACGCCTTATATGAGTTTGTCTCCACCTACATTATATTTTCCATATTTTCATTTTTATTTTTGTTTATTATGGGTATGATCAATATTCCAGTTTAATTGCTGGTTTTTGTTGGGCACCTATACCCCATACCAATTATTTCACTGTTAGTATTCACTTACATTTTTATCACATTCATTTGTGTACACCTATTGTGTACAAACGTTTTGTTTGACACCATATTTTTATGTGCACCATTGTGCTATACATGAAGTAGGGTTTTTTACTACTTCTCTCACAGCGCCACATTATATATTTTTTATACGTTCTATATATCCTGTCTGATTTTATGTTTGGCTGCTTCATTTAGTATTTAGAGTTGGCACAGTATTATTATTATTTAATCTGCAGGGGCATGTAATTACAATTATTGATCTAATAATTCACAGCAGGGCCCATTCCTGCGCTCACCAAGAGTAACTGTGAGGGCTTAAAGTGTTGTGGCAACACCACCACCACCACCACCAAAGGCCCAATTTTTCAGCCCCTGTTCAACAGGGGCATGCAATTACAATTCTTGATCTAATAATTCACAGCAGAGCCCATTCATGCGCCCACCAAGAGTAACTGTGAGGGCTTACAGTGTTGTGGCACCAGCACCACCACCAAAGGCCCAATTTTTCCTACCACTGTTCAACAATGGCATGTAAATATAATTCCTGATATAATAGTTCACAGCAGGGCGTTCCAGCGCCCACCAAGAGTAACTGTGAGGGCTCACAGTGTTGTGGCAACACCAACATGTAAGGGGCAAATTTCAGCAGAGTATATACGGCAGGCCCCTACTTTCAAACATCCAACTTACAAACGACTCCTACTTGCAAACGGAAGGATACAACAGGAAGTGAGAGGAAATCTACCCATAGGAAGGGAAATTCTCTCCTGTAAGAGTTAATATGTGAAAAAGGTGTCTCCTCTCCACTGATGCTTTATCACCAATCCTTGTTTCAATAAAAACCCCACTTTTCAAAAACAGTTGTCATTGGGACGGAAAGTGAGGTGAAATGTTCTGAACAGGTGCACAGACAGGAAAACAAATGTTACAGGGGTGATAACCCTTCCCTATGTTTTCCAAAAACCTTAAAAATATATTTTTTGGCTGGAGCTACACTTAAACAGTGTACCTGTTCAAAATTACAAACAGATTCTACATGAGAACAAACCTACAGTCCCTGTCTTGTATGCACCGCCTGTATACGGCTGTTCAGAGTATATAGGGCCTTTTTTATTTTGTGTGCGGGGTTCCCCTTAATATCCATACAAGACCCAAAGGGGCTGGTAATGGGCTGGGGTGGGGGGGGGTGATGGGGTAGCTATGCCATTTTTCTCAAAGATTTTCATCCATATTACCGGGACCAGACGTTACATTAAAGCCGCAAGCAGTTTTAAATGCCTTTTTTTCCTTTAGAAATGTCATTTTGTGCAGGGACAGTTCTAAACACGGGAAACACGTGGCACTTCACAGGCATACTTTAGACACCCCCCAGGTACGATATTTAAAGGAATATTTGACTTTTTTTTTTTCACTTTATGCATCATTAAAATGACTGCTAACGAAAAACGCCCGTTTTTAAAACTTTGTTTTGCATTGATACATGTCCCCTGGGGCAGAACCCGGGTCCCCAAACCCTTTTTAGGACAATAACATGCATATTAGTCGTTATAATTAGCACTTTAGATTTCGAACGTTTGCATCCATTGTATTTAATAGGGTTCTAACGTTCGTGCGAACTTTTGGTCCGTTCGCGGGTTCTGGTGCGAACTGAACCCGGGGGTGTTCGGCTCAGCCCTACAGCTGACCCTGTCAGGTTCTGCAAAACAGAGAATTTTGCCGTAGGACCCCTTGACATATAGTTGTAGTTATGCCTGTTTTGTGCTTAGCAGATATTTTGATATGTTGATTTATGGGGAAATTTTTTGGAATTTGTGTGCAATAGTCATAAAGAACTGCAAGAAGAGACCGTAAAACAATGTGCTTACATGCAAGCTGGTGCCTGTATGGACCAGGCCTATTACTGGTGTGTTTGAAAAAGATTCAGAGCTAATGCAATGGTGTCTGTTTTAAAGACTGAGAAAGTTTATGTATTATAACTGCAGCAAAGAAAAAGTGGGCAAATTGTTTAACCAGCCAATGTGTAAAATTTTCAAGATGAGAAGCTGACACGGTTATGGAGATATGTATCCTTTCAGAGCTTGCTATTACTTATTTTACCTTGTTATAAAAGCATTTAATTTACCAACATAAATGTCACTAAGGTGTTTAATGTCTATTTTTTCTACATGGGGTGAACATTTTTCTATTGAGAGTTCTATTTTTTCTTTAATTGTTATTTTATCTTGTGAGGTGTTATTTTATCACAACCCTGAAGCCAATCAGTTTTCTGTCTGCTTCTGTATATCTGGGTCTGCAACAATCCTCCAGGCTCTCTTAGCCCCTGGTGTGTTCCATAGAACTTTCTATTGGAGCACACTTGGGCTAAGAGAGGGCCTGGAGGAGTGTTGCAGACCCAGATATACAGAAGCAGAATGAAAACTGTTCTGGAGAGGAAAGAGTGGATGCACCTACACTGAAGCATAATCTGCACTAAGGATAAATGTCAAAAAACCTGCTGAACATGTACAGGTATGTTGTGGTGCCCAGATCTCTGGAGTAATTATTTTTGAGGATCCATTACTTCCATAAAGTTGCTGTAGTATCAGACTGTGGCTGGTATTCAATTGAGCGTTGTTTGACTCCTCATAATAAGGTGGTTCATATGTGAGGGTAAGAGGCCTGGTGTGCTGTGGTGCCAGTGGAAGATTCTTCTTATTCCTCTCCTTCCTCCTTCTTCCTATTGGGATAGTATATGCACCTTAAATGTGCCATCTTTGTCCCTAACTTCTATTGAAATTGCATGGATTTGGCTAATGGACTTTTTATTCATTTATTATTTATTTATTGTTAAAAGTGCTGCATTTTATTTCTTATTTATTGTCATTTGCTACCAACAAATTGTGCTGGCTGCTTTTATCTTTAGTTAATTGTTCGATATCCATAGCGTGGGTATATTAATTTATATTAGCCATTTACAGTGATCACTTGTTTATGAAGGCTCTCCTGTATCTCCTCTGTTTTTGAGGTGAAAGAGATACAAGTATATCTATATTCTCGCAGTAGGAGGAGGAGGTTAATCCAAAATGGTTAATAATGTAGTAAAAAAAAACGACAAAATAGTCACAACGTTTTTGGTAGGATAAAAATAAATCAATAAAAAAGGTTTTATATTTACTACAGTGGTTTTGTGAGAGAGGGATGTCACATGTGTGTGGTTGTGTCACTTTAGTGTTTGTGTTAGCATTAGCATTAATATCAGTGCTCATGGCAGTGCCCGTTTTAGTGTCACTGTGTCTTTGGTAGGATAAAAAAAGGTTTCATATTTATTATCATAGTAGTGTGTGGTGCAGAGCATGCGTGATATGTCCATGTATATTTTCATTTTTTGTGATTTAGCTGTTCCCAATTCACATTCATTAGATAAATAGATAAATAGGGTACGTTATTAGGGGTAAAAACAGGCGTGAACAGCGGCGCTAAATATGGTGATAACATAAAGTTATATAGCAACTGGAATATAGGTATACATAAAATGTGTAAGTAAGCACACATATTAAAACATTTGTTAAAACATAATGTCCATGAATGATCCGAGATCTTGTATGATTAGCACCTGGAGGCAGCTCCCATAGAGCAAAGCGATGGTCTCTGTGTAGAAATGGGAAAAGAGGGGCGCCAGACTGAGTGCAGTATAAATCATATATTTCATAAAAACAAGTAGTAACTCACAGCAGTGGCGGAATTTTCAGGGTCGCAACAGTCGCAGTTGTGACTGGGCCCTGTAATTCTGCCAAGTCCGGGGGGCCCGCCACCCGCCCGAGTGAGGGGCCCAACCACCGCCCGTCACGGCGTTGCTGGCAGGGGAGGACTGACCATTCGGTCAGATTATAGCTGCCCCGCCTCTGCACTGCCCCCTCAGCCAATAGGAACATGCTGTACACGCCCCCTTCCACAGCGCGGCTTTTTTGACCCAAGAGCAGATGCCGACTGGTGGAGGAGAGGAGAGGGAGGCGGGGACACAGCCTGCAGTGTGGGACGGACTGCTGCCTGATAAGGTAAGCTGTCTGAGCTTTACATAATGGATTCTTGTCAGTGGATTACCCTGGTGAGCAGAGAGAGAGGATGTGTTACCTCTAGCATGGCTCCCCCTGTCTCTGAGGCTATTAGATCGATTATGTGTGTGAGAAGTGCACTGCTGCTGGAGGAAGAGCATGTCCTGAATGTCTTCCCAATCTCTACCAACTACATCTCCCTACTCATTAGCTGCCCACCAATACACAGGCACAGTCCCCTCCTCTCCTGTATTACCAACTAATGTGTCTGTGAGCTGGTGGGGCACTACAAGTCCCAGCATGCCAGGAGATGGGGGGCAGCAGTATGTTCAATCAGGCTGATTTTTGAGTGAAAAATGCTGGTGTGTGTGTATACTGTATGTGTGTATATACTGTGTGTGTGTGTGTGTATAGTGTGTATATATATATATATATACTGTATGTATACTGTATGTGTAAGACAAGGAGAGAGGCGCCTCTAAGTGCAATAGTGTAACAAGTTTTTTTTTTTTTTTTTAACAAATTTTTATTGGAGTAATAAAAGACACTTGTACAGGTGAAAAGATAAGTACAATGGTACAAAAGTTAAAAAAAAAACAAAAAAAACTAGTAAGTAGAAAAGGGGGGGGAGGAGGGGGAGGGAGCTCCATAGACTATAGCGTGCTGTTCATTCCAAAACATGTATGGTCCCGAGAAGAAACAGTCCCGGAGGGCCCTCCGGTATGTAAAGACTGAGCAAAGTCTGCAAGAATTACAGCCCCTTAGGGATAGGTTCAACGTATGAGAAGGAAAGTAGGTCCAGAGCCGCTTGATCGGCTGTCGAGAGGGTTGTGGTGATGAAGGATTCCCATCTGTGGTAGAAGTGGGCTCTAGATCTGGGTTCTTTGAAGTCCGTAAGAAGTCTTTCTTCATAAAAGAGGTGGAGGCAGTCCTTTTCGAGTTGGGCGAGAGAAGGGCCTTGGGGAGAGATCCAGTGCCTGAGAATGAGTCTCCTGGCAACAAGCAAACATAGCAGGATCCAGTCTTTAGAGGAGGGGCATTTGGTAGTCCCGGAAGGGTTCGAGGCAGCCGGAGACATAGACCAGGGCAGCAACAGAGGGTCCCAATATCCAAATATGAGAAGCAAAGGGTCTTTGGGGATTTTCAACAAAGTGGTTTTGAATATATATGAAAGGACTTGATCCCAGAATGAGGAGATGAAGGAGCAGGACCAGAAGCGGTGGGAGAGAGAGGGTCTGGGTACCTTGCATAAAGGACAGGAGGCGCCATCTTTATTGGAGTTGGGAGAGAGAAATGGGATGTAAGCCTGGTGTGCTATCTTGAGTTGAGTTTCTCTCCAGATTTCGTTGGGTGTCAGTCGAAGGGTCTTTCGCAAACCAGATAGGATTTTTTCGGTTATGTCCGGATCTGGGAAATCCCTAGCCCAGTTAGCCATAGAGGAGGTGGATAAGGACGGGGAAGATTCTTGCAGGAGAGGTTTGTAGATGTCCGAGATTTTATAACGTCCACTGTGTAGTAGACGTTCAGCAAAGCTGTTTTTGAATCTCCGGAGAGTGTCTTTACAAGTGTTAGATAGGAAGCTAATACATTGGTTGTAATGAAATACGTGAGATGGGGGGAGAGAAAATGCCAAGGAAATTGAGGAGAAGGGAAGTGGTTTTCCAGTGGTGCCATCGCACAATGAGGAGAAGTTTGACAGACCTTGATTCCGCCAGACCGAAAAGGCTTTATAATGGAGACCAGGGATGAAATTAGGATTGCCTTGGATTGGCAGATGTGGAGAGATAAAGGGAGATAGCTTCAGTGTTTTTCTGATTTCTCTCCACGCTATAGCAGTATCCCTGAGCAGGAGATTGTGTTGAGAAGAGGGGGGAACCGTTTTCCATCTGCAGTGTAGAAGGGCCACCAGAGAGTGCGGGTGGGCCATTTCGGATTCCAAGACGTAATTAGAGTATTGGGATGATTGAGCTATCCAATCTAAGCTAGTCCTGAACAGACATGCTAAATTATACAATCTAATATGAGGTAGACCGATGCCCCCGTCACTCCTAGGAAGGTGTAGTTTTTTAGAGGCTATCCGAGGTCTTTTGCCATGCCAGATGAACTGTGAAATTTTGGTGTTAAGGAGTTTGATATCTGTATGCTTCAAAAGTAGAGGAATGGTTTGCAAAGGGTAAAGCAGTCTGGCAAAGCTAACCATTTTGACAAGGTGACACCTCCCCAGGAGCGAGAGGGGAAGATCCATCCAGTTTGACAGTTCTTGATAGAGTTTTGTAAAGAGGGGAGGATAATTGAGATGATAGATGGAGGAGGGTAATTTCCCAATCTGTATACCTAGATAGGTGATGTGTGAAGGTGCAACCTTAAACAGAGAGTGTTGCGTCCAAGGGCATGGGGAGAATTTCGCTCTTGGAATAATTTATCCGGAGGCCGGAGCACCGTCGAAATTCATCGAAGGTGGTTGTAATGGTTAAAATGTCGTCACTGGGGTTACCCGTGAATATGAGGACGTCGTCAGCGAAAAGTGAAGTGCGAAGTTCCGTTTTGCCTATTTTGATGCCTCGTAAAGGGGCTATCTCGGAAAGGTATCTAGATAAAGGTTCTAAGGCTAAATTGAACAGGAGGGGGGAGAGAGGGCAACCCTGTCTGGTCCCTTTATGGAGGCGGAAATCCTCTGAGAGGATTCCGGCGGCAACAAGTCTAGCGGAGGGCGCTGTATACATGGCATTGATAAGGTGGCAGAAGGGGCCTGAGAATCCCATTTTAGACAAAGTAAGGGAAAGCCAGTCGAAACTTACATTGTCAAAGGCTTTTTCAGCGTCTAACGTTACGATGGCATAATCTCCCTTTGGGTCTTGTTTGGCTCGTTCAAGGGCCAAGAGAACCTTTCGAATGTTCAGGGTGGCTGTCCGCCCTTTCACGAATCCTGACTGGGCCGGGTGAATGAGGTCCGGGAGGGTGACCGCTAGTCTGGAAGCCACAATCTTTGAGAGAATTTTGACATCCAGGTTGAGTAATGAAATAGGCCTATATGAGCCCGGTTCCAGAGGATCCTTGCCCTTTTTTGAAAGAAGTTTAATGATGGCCTGGTTGCCTGTCGGTAGATAGGGACCGCCCTCCCAGATGTTGGAATAGACCGAGTGGAGCATGGGTACCGAGTGGAGCATGGGTGCAGTGACATTTTGGAGGGTCTTGTAAAATTCACTTGTAAATCCGTCTGGGCCGGGGGCTTTAGAGGGGCGGAGAGCATGTATAGTGCCTTCTATTTCAGCGAGGGAGATAGGGGCATTCAGGGATTCTAGATGGGCACTGGATATACTTGGTAGATTCATTTTTTCAAGAAAGGCTTGGGCTATTTTATGGTCAATGGGATCGGGTGCATAAAGGGCTGTGTAATATTCGAGCATGGTTTTATTTATATGAGGTGGCGTAGAATGTGTAGTTCCCGTGCGGTCCCGCAGTGAGGTGATGTGCGTCGGGCGGTAGGCGCCCTTGCAGAGTCTGGATAGCAGTTTGCCTGCTTTATTCCCATATTTATGAAGGGAGGCATCCAGATGAGATTTTTTTGTAAGTTCCAGGGTGTCCGCCCAGGTGTCGAAAGCATTTTTAGCCGCAGACCACTCCGCCTTGTTAGCCGGAGAAGTCGAGGTGGCCAGAATGCGTTGTGCGAGGTGGAGTCTGTCGCTGGCCAATTTGAATTTCGAAAGCGCGTTTCTTTTAAAGGAAGAGGCATATGAGATGATCCGACCCCTCATGTAAGCTTTTCCAGCATCCCAGAGAAGGTTCGGGTCCCCTGCATGTGGGGCATTCGCTGAGGAGAACTCCGCCCAAGCTCGTTCCATGTATGCGCGAAAATCAGCATTATTGTGGAGGAAGGATGGGAAGCGCCAGATATTAGGGTGGGGGGGAAGATCTAGTTTGTCTAGGGTAAGGAGTATTGGGGCATGGTCTGAAATGGCTATGTCTCCGATCTCTGCGTCTGAGACAAGGGGAATGATATTATCGGTCCCAAAAAAATAGTCGATCCTGGTAAGGATCCCGTGAGGATTGGAGTAGAAGGTGAATTCTCTATCCACCGGGTGTGTTAAGCGCCAGATGTCTGTGAGATGGAGGGAGTCCATGGTTGAGGCAAATAGGGTGGGAGTTGGTGTAGCAGGTGCTGGAGTGGATCGTTTTGGGGAGGACCTATCTTCTGGGGGATGCATGAGATCATTAAAATCTCCCCCAACGAGATGAGGTAAGTGAGAAGTGTTGAGGAGCCAAGTGGAGAGCTGAGAGTAAAATGACTTTGTGGGACTATTGGGG
Organism: Rana muscosa; assembly: GCA_029206835.1. NCBI lineage: Eukaryota > Metazoa > Chordata > Amphibia > Anura > Ranidae > Rana > Rana muscosa. The sequence goes on along the minus strand of CM055122.1, from coordinate 519,357,344 downwards.
GCGTATACATTGGAAATTACTAGTTCTTTTGTGCCAATTTTAACCCTGGAGGAGATGAAGCGTCCCTGGTCGTCTGCGTGTGTGGATAGAATAGTGTAAGGGAGGTTTTTGTTGAAAAGAAGGAGAACACCGGCCTTCCGTCCAACTGATTCTGACCCCAAGACCGCTCCAACCCAAAGTCTCTGCATACGACTGAAGTCAGATGCCGAAAGATGGGATTCCTGAATTAGTGCTATGTCTGCTTTTAGCCGTTTGAGATGGCGAAGGATCTTCATTCGCTTGTTAGGAGAACGGAGACCCCTCACATTCCAAGAGATTACCTTAAGATAGTGCGGATGATAGGGTGTAAAAGTGGCAATTTAGTAGCTAAAGGATTATAGGCTGGGATCAAGAGGTATAGTTTATGCACATTAGTGATGTGAGCGTTCGTGTAAGGAATGTATGTCGGAGTGTAAAGTGAGGAGAGGAGTGATGAGGGGGGGTAAAAGAAAAGAAAACAAGAAATAACAAAACAACAAGTTAAAGTAAACATCTTAAAGAACTTCGCTTTTTTCCGCATGAGTTCGCTGCGCATGGTGGCTCACCAAACATGACCCTTCATGAAAAAGGAATGTCAGTTATGCTGCCTAAGCGCCCCAGGGACCTCGAGAAAGTGCGAGGGACCCCCGGATTGTAGTCATGGCTGGGAGCCTAAAAAGCCACATAGCGGAGTCAAGTGGGGGGAATTTCAATGCAAATGACCGTATGTAAAGTGCGACCTGTACGTATGCGCGCACGCATTACCATCCTGGTGGGGGGGGGGGGGAACAAGAGGAAGGAAAAAAAAAAAAAAAAGGAGAATGGTTTCAGGCGTCTCATACAGAACTAAGTAATAAGTAAATAAAATAGACTGGAGCGACACACATATTCAAAGCCTTTGTGTGGAAGATCATACGACCTGTGATGGCGAGTAAGGAAGTCCATGGCGGTGTATGGAAGATCGTCAACGGGAGTATTGGTAACGCTGATCCGGAGCAGAATGCTTGAAGCGTTTTGGAGAGTCCTTGCGAGGGCTTCTCTGTTCCAGGGCTCGGGGGCTGGAATTAGACTTGGAAGGCGTGTGAGGGTTTGCATCACCCCTCAGGGAGCGGAGAAAAGATTCTGCTTCCATAGGATCCTGGAAAGAAAGTTGTTCCCCTTTAGGTGATTTGAGGCGAAGAGTTGCAGGGAAGGCCAGGGTAAATTTTATGTGTTGCTTGAAGAGCTCAGAGCATATTGGTTGAAAAGCTTTTCTTTTCTTGGTGACTTCAATCGAGTAGTCTGCAAAAATTAGGATTTTAACCCCGTCTATTTGGAGAGATGGGGACTGTCTGAATGTCTGAAGAATCAGAGATTTGTCGGCATAGTTGAGGTACTTGGCAATAATGGGACGGGGTGTTTTGCGTTCGGAGTTGAAGGACCCCAGTCTGTGTGCGCGTTCCACAGTGAACAGGCCTGAGAGGCCCAAGGCCTCAGGGATGCGTTTTGAGCAGAATTCTGCCGTAGCTGCCGAGGGTAGCGACTCGGGGACGCCTACAAATCGCAGGTTACTCCTTCTGGACCTATTTTCCAAATCTTCCAATTTTTGAATGATGTATCGGTTTGTTTTATCTTGCGACTGTTCTGTGGCCTGCGCCTGATAGAGTTCATCTTCGACCTCAGAGATGCGGTGTTCCATCTCATTGAGTCTGGTGGTGTGCTCAGTTATTTGAGCTTTAATTTGTATCATGCCTGCATTGACTGCCTTTTCCACCGAGGCAGATATCATGGGGGAGAGAAGAGCTGCTACAGCAGCAGCAATTCGGTGCGTGCTATCCCCAGCATCCCCAGGGGGAGGGGAGCTGTAGATGTCCCCTGGTGTGGCTGGCTGGGTATGCAACATAGAGGGACCCCCAGAAGTATTGGCAGGGGGTGTAGTGACCTGCTGGGAGGGTTGGGTGCTCACCTCCATGTCGGCCGCCTGAGATTCCGCCGCGGCGTGGGAGTAGGCCGAAGCCGGGGCCTCAATTTGCGGCCTGCCCGGCGGCGCCGATTCGGCCGCGTTCGACCGAGCGCCGTTTTTTTCGAGGAAGCGGTCCATCCGAGTGAGGGGGGGAGCCCGGGTGTGGAGGATGACTGTGAGGAGCCGCTCAGGCTGGCTTTATAAGCCGGTTTCTGGGTCTGTTGCGGGAGCCGTGAGGAGGCGCAGTTACCTCATGCGGCGCCGGAACCGGAAGTGTAACAAGTTTTTAATAGTAGATACAAATACACTCACATTTAGGTGAATTAACATAGGCGGCTAGGAGCGCACATGTGGTTAATCTTTCTATGGTTTAAAGATTATATTATTTTATTTAAGTCTTCCCCCTGGTTACAATTTTCTCTCCCCTTTATTTTATTTTCTCTCCCTTTTTATTTTATTTATTTTTTATTTATATATTTTATTTTAATTTTTTTGAACCATGGATCTCATTAAAGATATAGAAACTAACAAATATGCGGTCCTGGATGCTATATGGACTAATTTCCCCACATCTCTCTTTCAAGAAAATTATGTCCTCCCCAGTAAGGTGCGTCATTCTATATGTGGTAAATTTAAACAACTAGAGAGACTTGCCCAAACCACTAATCAACAGTGGTGGGACAAATTCTTTCTAGAGAAATACATCCATACCAAGATCTCCCCCAGGGGCTTAAGGGTGATGAAAGAATGTCAGTTTCTTGAAGCTGACAATAAAAAAGAATGGGCAGAAATTGCCGAGTTCTGTACTTCCAAATGGATGATGATACTCATCTCACACAGAACCTCCAGGTTTGAAAAACTTAAAAATGATGCATATACTCTCATAAAGAACATCATCAGTTTCAACACCCCCCTTCCCCTGTCTTGGTTTGAAATACTAAAGAAAAATACTCAAAATGACGAAGACCATCTATTACACATGAAGCTGGGGAAGTTTAGGCGGGACCTAGATGACTTCAACCATGACAATGTCTTCACGTGGAATAAAATAAAGAATATCCATCATCACGTCCCATCAGCTGTCATACCTCCTATAGAGGTTTTCCCTCATTCATCATCCCAGCTCGTTCCTTCAGTTTCCAGCCCTGACCCCCCCCATCCCCTTATGAGTTTATTAATACCCAGTCCGTTTGGTCCCGGGATATTTCATAGGCCCATGAGGCCTATCCTGGCCCCAAGAATCACTGACCTCACAAAAGGGCAGCCGCCCAAGATCAATAATACAATAAATAAACAGAAAAGACATATCCCTACTTATGGTAATGCCAGTCTTATTCACGCTTTGAATAGATTTTACAACAGACCATCACCATGGACACCATGGAAGTCCCCTCCACTAATACTCATGCTGATCCTTCTGTGGTTTATCCCAATCCATCCATTATCCCTGCTCTTATTGAGTCAAGCTCTGCTATTCCGTCTTCTTTTTTAGTCTCCAGTCCTCCTCTGACAGCACCCAAAAACAACAAAAAAAGAAAACTCAGCCGGAGAGGCTGTAGAGGGGGACGAAATAGAAAACAACCCCAATGCCATCAAGGTCAGGAAACTATAAAAATATTTAATTTATCCTCCCGTACCCTTTCTTCTGCTGATACTTCCCTCCTCAGTAGAGGCCTCAATTTTGCACCACTTAATAAACCCAATCCTTTTTTACTCTTCAAAGATTTAAATAGATATATACGCAATCTCACCCTTAAGAGGCACTACCATATAAAAGAACAAAAGGATCATTTGAATTACACCACTTCCCTTCCCACATCTCCTACCATCACCTCCAATTTATTCTTATATCATTCCAATTTCATCGATGACACGGAAGATCCTTTAGTTGATGAGGAATTGTTTTACTTACTCACCCAACACCCAGCCACTTCTCCAGTTATCCACACTGCTTTTAAACCCAAGTCCATTTTTAACCCCGTACATTCCAAAGGCCCATATATTGAGAGTTTTTATAGGGTAGTGTTTGCAGATTTTCAAAAACTTTGTCAATCAGCAGCCCCCAAAAAAACAATAATCTCTCTCCTCTCGAGATTAGAGCCCTCCGATGCCTCACTGAAGCTGGAGATATAGTCATTAAGTTAGCTGATAAAGGTGGAGGAATTCTCTCCGCTTCACTACCACTTTCCATTTTGAATTTAAAAAAATGGAAAGTATCTTGGCCAACCATTGGAAGATCCTCTTGCAGGATCCTGCCCTTAAATCTATTATCCCTGCTCGCCCCAAAGTAACTTACCGCAGAGCACCCAATCTCAAAAGTAAACTGGCTCCCAGTAAGATTCGCACTCGCGATTGTACTCCTACCCCATTAGTCCTCATACCTTTGGTTGGCATGTACAAGTGCAAAAAAACCTTATGTAAAACATGCAAATATGTTCACCATGGGCAAAAATCTTTCTCCACGAAAGGTAAAACTTATCAACTCAAAGAGTTCTACAACTGCTCTTCTGAGTTTGTAGTATATGGCCTCAGCTGTCCCTGCGGCCTCATGTATGTGGGCCGCACTATACGAGCTTTGCGAGTCAGGTTTGGGGAACACAGGAGGCTAATTGAAGGTGGCACCGATCCCCACAGTGTCCCCAGACATTTCTGTGTAGCCCACCAAAAATCCATCAGTGGCCTAAAGGTCTGGGTGATTGAACAGATCCCCCGCTCACTTCCAGCAGCAGAGCGGTTCAAAAAGTTATGCGCTAGGGAAACTTTTTGGATTTACACTTTAGACGTTCTCTCGCCTGGTGGTATAAATGAAGGGATTGAGATTTCCACTATTTTATAAATAACATTACCCTACCTCCTCACATTTATGCTCATTTCACCTGTTCTTTTACTATTTATTGTATTATCTTAGAGGCCTGTATGTGCAATTAGAATTTTTGTAGAATTTATATATTTTTAATATTTTAACCTTTTATCTATTGGGTAATACCCTTATTGCACTGATTTGATTTTTATTGTCGGAATATATATAACTACCGTTTGTATCATATACTGACATATTGCCCATATATTGCCTATGTTAGTATATTTGATTTAATCCATTTATTCTTATACTACATCCTTACAGTTGATGTAGTTTACGTTATCACTTTGTTTTTTGAAAAATTATCATTCTATTAAGCTCCATGTATGTGATCATCTGTACACTTGTGTAAACTAATATGCATAGATGTATATGTTTTACTGTCATACATATCAGCATGGCACATATTTTCCCCATAGTCACCTTTTTCCCCTTCCTTTTATCATTTATTTTCCCCCCTCCCCCCTTCCCTTCCCCTCCCCCTTCTTCCCAAACCCCCCCCCCATTCCTGTTTCCCCTTCTCTCTTCCTTTCTTTCATTTGCCCGTTATCCTCCCCCCACTCCCATTCCCCCCCCCCCCATAATAACATTATGCCCTCCCCTTCCCCTTTTCCCTTTTTTGTATTAATTTCATATTACTTATCAAACTATCATACTAATATTATCAATTGGATATATACAGTTGCCATCATCATCACCTTTTGGAAATTTTCTATATACATGTAACATGTTCCATATATCATATTATTTATAAGGAGACATACTTCGCCATTTGTCTACCTGCCTATTCCTGCAGCATTGCCTGTATTAATGGCACTTATCATTAATATATATTTTCTGTGACCCTTTCTATTCATATTTATTATATTTATTTCGTGAACCCGTTATTCTTCTTTATACCACGTTTATTCCCGCAGCACTGCCTATATTAATGCTATTTTATTATTAGTATGTATATATATATATATATATATATATATATATATATATATGTATATATATATATATATATATATATATATATATATATATATGTGTGTATATTTCTTTCGTGACCCTTAACATTCATATCTATTATTATATATATATTTTTCACGATCGGCCCCATACATACTTATACCCATCTAACACCGTCACTATTAATGTCATTTATTATTTATATCTACTTTCCGGTCCATCCATTATCCTTGATCTATCCCCATTTGCAAAAATTATTTATTTTTTTTCGGTCATGTGATCATGTGATCAGGTCAGGTTTTTTTTTTTCGGTCATGTGATCATGTGATCAGGTCAGGTTTTTTTTTTTTTCGGTCATGTGATCAGGTCATGTGATCCAGGCCATCCCGATCACATGACCTCTCCACTCCTCCTGTCATTGGACACCACCTTCTCCCTGCCCCACCCCATCCAGCTCACTTCCTCATCCTTGTCCCTATATAAGGCGTCTATCCACTTCTGCCCTTATGTCATGTTGATAAAGGAGCGCGACTTGCCAGGACACCGCAAGTCCACACGCTCACGAAACGCGTCCATTTTTGATGACGTCACCCTCTGCAGCTTAACCACATGTGCGCTCCTAGCCTCGCTCTTAACATACTACAGGATCGTTGTCCCCGGAAGCCGGCCGCTCCATCTTCAGAGACACTCCTGTCATTCTACGCAGAGCTGAGAACCCCCTGTGACCTGCTGCTGATGATCGTCATCCTGACATTTTAAACGCCTATGTTAATTCACCTAAATGTGAGTGTATTTGTATCTACTATTAAAAACTTGTTACACTATTGCACTTAGAGGCGCCTCTCTCCTTGTCTTCCAGTTACCCCTGAACATGGTTTCTGTTCATCTATGATGGCCGCCCTGTGCACAGTGGATCCCATTTATCCCTGCTCCACCCATATACACTGCAGTGTGTAAACAGACTCCTAAGGACTTCCTTTAAGACTGTCTATATATATACATATGTTTTATGGTATTTTTTCATCTTATTTTTATATTTTATATATTTTTTCATTTTTTTTTTTTATTTATTTATTTATTTATTTATTTTTCTTGCTTCATATTGATTACTTTGGATAATACATGTTTCTGTGGATATTGTGCGCCACCACTTGTCTATATACTGTATGTGTGTATATACTGTATGTATAGTGTGTGTATATACTGTATGTATACTGTGTGTGTATATATTGTATGTATACTGTATGTGTGTGTATATACTGTATGTATAGTGTGTGTATATACTGTATGTATAGTGTGTGTGTATATACTGTATGTATAGGGGTCTGTACTAAGGGGGGCTGTGTAATACACCGTGGGTCTGCACTAAGGGGGTGTTTATACTGCGGGGGTCTGCACCAAGTGGGGTGTCTATACTGCGGGGATCTGTACTAAGGGGGCTGTGTATACTGCGGGACTCTGTACTAAGGGGGGCTGTGTAATACACCGTGGGTCTTCACTAAGGGGGTGTCTATACTGCAGGGGTCTGTACTAAGGGGGTGTGTATACTGCAGGGGTCTGTACTAAGGGGTGTGTGTATACTGCAGGGGTCTGTACTAAGGGGGGCTGTGTAATACACCGTGGGTCTTCACTAAGGGGGTGTCTATACTGCAGGGGTCTGTACTAAGGGGGTGTGTATACTGCAGGGGTCTGTACTAAGGGGTGTTTGTATACTGCAGGGGTCTGTACTAAGGGGGTGTGTGTATACTGCAGGGGTCTGTACTAAGGGTGTGTGTGCATACTGCAGGGGTCTGTACTAAGGGGGTGTGTGTATACTGCAGGGGTCTGTACTAAGGGGGTGTGTGTATACTGCAGGGGTCTGTACTAAGGGTGTGTGTGTATAATGCAGGGATCTGTACTAAGGGGGGTGTGTATACTGCGGGAGTCTGTACTAAGAGGGTTTGTGTATACTGCAGGGGTGTGTATACTGCGGGAGTCTGTACTAAGGGTGTGTGTGTATACTGCAGGGGTCTGTACTAAGGGGGGGTGTGTATACTGTGGGGGGTCTGTACTAAGGGGGGATTCTATACTGATGGGGGGTCTGCACTAAGGGGGTGTCTATACTGCGGGGGTTTGCACTAAGGGGGTGTCTATACTGATGGGGGGTCTATACTGATGGGGGGTCTGCACTGTGGGGGTGTCTATACTGCGGGGGTTTGCACTAAGGGGGTGTTTATACTGATGGGGGGGTCTATACTGATGGGGGTCTGTACTAAAGGGGGGTGTCTTTACTGATGGGGGTCTGTACTAAGGAATGTATCTATACTGCGGGAGTCTACACTAAGGGGGATTCTATACTGAAGGGGGGTTCTGCACTAAGGGGGGATTCTAGACTGATGGGGGTCTGCACTAAAGGGGGGTGTCTACAGTAAGAGGGGGGATTCTACACTGATAGGGGTGTCTGTACTGATGAGGGGGGTCTGTACTGATGAGGGGGGTCTGTACTGAGGAAGGGGGTCAGTACTTAGTGAGGGGGGGTCTTTTCTTAGTGAGGGGGATCTATACTGCGGGAGGGGTGTCTGTAGTTAGTGGAGAGGGGTCTGTACTGAGGGGGGTCTGTACTGAGGGGGGACTATAGTTGGTGGAGGGGGGGTGACACCAATTTTTCCACACCAGGTGACACCAACCCTAGTGACGCCACTGATTGACGGTAAGTCAATTAAGTGACAGAGCTGAGCAATCGATGCCAACCTCCACCACTGTGCCTCTTACTGATCCCATCCCCCCACCACTGATCTCATCCCTATCCCCCCCATATACTTCTACAACAGAGGTGATGGGGTTTGATAGGAATGAGATCAGTGGTGGGGGGGTGGGATCAGTAAGAGGCACAGGTGGTGGTGGGAGAGGATGGCACCACCGCTGCCACCTCCCTCAAGTACCACCGCTGGTACTTAAGGGGGGTGGTAGCGGTGATCCTTGAGGGGAAGGTGGCAGCAGTGGTACTTAAAGGGGGTGGTAGCGGTGGTACTTGAGGGGGGTGGCTGTGGTGGTACTTGAGGGTGGTGGCAGTGGCTCCCACCACCACCTGTGCCTCCTTACTGATCCCTATCCCCCCACCACTAATCTCATCCCTATCCCCCCATTACTTCTACAACAGAGGTGATGGGGGGGATAGGGATGAGATCAGTGGTGGGGGGATGGGATCAGTAAGAGGCACAGGTGGTGGTGGGAGAGGATGGCACCACCACTGCCACCGCAGCTACCCCCCTTAAGTACAACCGCTGCCACACCCCCTCAACACTAGCACTTCTACTGATCCCATCCCTCCTCCCCACCAGCACGGTTACTAATCCCATTCCCCAGGTAAGATTTAATTAATCCTATGATTGCTTCATAGGATCCGCAACCAATGTATTGCTTCATTTATGTGAAATCCTTGGTGATATGGCCAGTCCCTCTGCTTTCCTATTAAAAACTTACCACACTAGGCAGGAGCGCACAGCATAGTCAGTACTCTAGTTAGGCTGGTAACTCCGTGTGCTCTCCTCCAATGATCAATAAATGTTTTACTTTGTTGTACAGTGTAAAAAAAATAAAGTATCAAAATCATGCTTTTCGGGGGAATAAATGTCCTATTTAGCATCCTGTTTTCCCTTTGCAGCCTGTTGCACTGGTGTGATCTTACAGGGATCCAGAGGAAGCTGGGAACCAGAAAACCAAATGTGATTATTCACAGTGGCAATGAATTGTAATGCATTTTGAAGCTACAGCTTTTTCATCAGACAATGATTGGCTTGCCGTCCTAAATACAGAGGAAATAGAAACAGAGATCTGATGGGCTGACCAGCCCGTCACTCAAATAGACAGAGTTAAAGAGGTAGACGGTTGTAGACCGAAGTAAATGTAAATATGAGTAAAAAGTTTGCTTATTAATAGTGGATGATAATAATTTTATGACGTTTGAAGAAATCTATCAAATAATTGATTAAATACAAAATATATAAATATAAATGTATAAATATACCTTGGATAAAAAATTAATAAACTTGTATGAATAAATGAATTAACTAAAAAATAAATTAAGAAAAGTATTATTAAATTATTAACAATTGGTAATCAATCAATTATTATAAATTATAATGAGTTAATAAAATTAATGAAATGGTGAAAATGGAGGAAGGAGATAACTCTATGCTAGATATACCCTTAATATTATATCTAGCATAGAGTCATCTCCTTCCTCCATTTTCACCATTTTATTAATTTTATAGTTAATTTATTCATACAAATTTATTAATTTTATATCCGAGGTATATTTAAACATTTTATATTTATATATTTATGTATTTAATCAATTAATTCTTTGATAGATTTCTTCAAATATCATAAAATTATCATCATCCACTATTAATCGGCAAGCTTTTTACTCATATTTACATTCACTTCGGTCTACAACCATCTACCTCTTTAAATCTGTCTATTTGATGGGCCGGCCAGCCCATCGGATTTCTCTGTTTCTATTTCCTCTGTATTTAAGACTGCCCGGTTTGACAGCCATTCATGGTCTGATGAAGAAGCTGTAGCTTTGAAATGCATTACCATTCCTTGCCACTGTGAATAATCACATTTCATGTTCCTGTAAAGTCACGACCAGCTGCTTTTCGTTTCCTGGTTCCTGGTTCCCAGCCTTTTCTGGATACCTGTAAGATCACACCAGTGCCCCAGGCTGCAAAGGGAAAACAGGACACCAAATAGGACGTTTATGAGACTCCAGGACTGGCGATTTTCCCTACATACTGAACTCATCTAATTTAACCTGTGAATTACTACTTGTTTTTATTAAATATATTATTTATACTGCATTCAGTAAGGTGCCCCTCTGTTCCCATTTCTACATTATTAGGGATAGTTTGGGGATATTTATTTTAATTTATTTAATATACAGCTAAAGTAAATTTTTTGGGACAGTTATTCTTTGAAAAAAAACAAACAGTAAATAACCATTAACGTTCAGCACCAAATTATGGCCCAATATATATTTTTTTAAAGTATAATTCACTTGAACAGACTAGACTAAATAGTTGCAAAGATATATAGAGTTATACTATCACATGCCTAAGCTGCAAAACTAGGTTTAGGTTTTGAGATTTGTTTTACCTTTCTCATTAAGGGTTTAAAATATGGAGCAACAATAAAGCTAACTCTTATGTGCCGAAAGGAATGAACTAAATCTGTTAGGGACTAATTAAAACAGAAACAACATCACTGCAAAAGGAGTATGTCTAAACAAAAAAAAGGGGATTTTGCCTTTGGTTGTAAAATATAGTACGTTTTCAGAAAAATATTATTATAAATGCAAGGTATGGAAAAGGGCTGTCTATTTAAATTCTAAGATCAAAAGTGTATATCAAAATAATAATAGTAGTTTTACTCAGAATCAGAGGCTAAACAATAAAATAAGAAAAAAAAACAAAGGAAACAACAACCAACATCGATCAAATTCTCTTTTCTTACTGATACAGCCAAGCCTTAGGCTTCCACTGCAGTTCAAGAGCAATTCCATGGAGAGCTTTAAGTCAAACAATCTCAGGGACCATTGTATATCTAGTGGAAAAATATAGTTAAATTCTTGCTGCTCTGCTCCAGCTGTTATTTTGACATCCTGAGGCCTCAGTACTGCTTTAAGATACAGTATCCAGTGGAGAAAACACAAAAACATGGTATAACTTGCTCCCAGTTGAATTTCCTTACACTGTGTTCAACTCTATAGTCTTAGTAATTATTTTAGGTTCAAAGAAAGAAGTAAACAAATCAATAATTATGAAAGTGATTTTGTCTGGACTTTATATATATATACAGGTCCTTCTCAAAAAATTAGCATATTGTGATAAAGTTCATTATTTTCTGTAATGTACTGATAAACATTAGACTTTCATATATTTTAGATTCATTACACACAACTGAAGTAGTTCAAGCCTTTTCTTGTTTTAATATTGATGATTTTGGCATACAGCTCATGAAAACCCAAAAATCCTATCTCAAAAAATTAGCATATTTCATCCGACCAATAAAAGAAAAGTGTTTTTAATACAAAAAAAGTCAACCTTCAAATAATTATGTTCAGTTATGCACTCAATACTTGGTCGGGAATCCTTTTGCAGAAATGACTGCTTCAATGCGGCGTGGCATGGAGGCAACCAGCCTGTGGCACTGCTGAGGTGTTATGGAGGCCCAGGATGCTTCGATAGCGGCCTTAAGCTCATCCAGAGTGTTGGGTCTTGCGTCTCTCAACTTTCTCTTCCCAATATCCCACAGATTCTCTATGGGGTTCAGGTCAGGAGAGTTGGCAGGCCAATTGAGCACAGTAATACCATGGTCAGTAAACCATTTACCAGTGGTTTTGCACTGTGAGCAGGTGCCAGGTCGTGCTGAAAAATGAAATCTTCATCTCCATAAAGCTTTTCAGCAGATGGAAGCATGAAGTGCTCCAAAATCTCCTGATAGCTAGCTGCATTGACCCTGCCCTTGATAAAACACAGTGGACCAACACCAGCAGCTGACATGGCACCCCAGACCATCACTGACTGTGGGTACTTGACACTGGACTTCAGGCATTTTGGCATTTCCCTCTCCCCAGTCTTCCTCCAGACTCTGGCACCTTGATTTCCGAATGTACTTTGGACCACTGAGCAACAGTCCAGTGCTGCTTCTCTGTAGCCCAGGTCAGGCGCTTCTGCCGCTGTTTCTGGTTCAAAAGTGGCTTGACCTGGGGAATGCGGCACCTGTAGCCCATTTCCTGCACACGCCTGTTCACGGTGGCTCTGGATGTTTCTACTCCAGACTCAGTCCACTGCTTCCGCAGGTCCTCCAAGGTCTGGAATCGGTCCTTCTCCACAATCTTCTTCAGGGTCCGGTCACCTCTTCTCGTTGTGCAGCGTTTTCTGCCACACTTTTTCCTTCCCACAGACTTCCCACTGAGGTGCCTTGATACAGCACTCTGGGAACAGCCTATTCGTTCAGAAATTTCTTTCTGTGTCTTACCCTCTTGCTTGAGGGTGTCAATGATGGCCTTCTGGACAGCAGTCAGGTCGGCAGTCTTACCCATGATTGCGGTTTTGAGTAATGAACCAGGCTGGGAGTTTTTAAAAGCCTCAGGAATCTTTTGCAGGTGTTTAGAGTTAATTAGTTGATTCAGATGATTAGGTTAATAGCTCGTTTAGAGAACCTTTTCATGATATGCTAATTTTTTGAGATAGGATTTTTGGGTTTTCATGAGCTGTATGCCAAAATCATCAATATTAAAACAAGAAAAGGCTTGAACTACTTCAGTTGTGTGTAATGAATCTAAAATATATGAAAGTCTAATGTTTATCAGTACATTACAGAAAATAATGAACTTTATCACAATATGCTAATTTTTTGAGAAGGACCTGTATATATATATATATATATATATATATATATATGTCTTTTTTTTTTAAACGTGTGGTGACTTCCAAATACTAGAGGCAATGAATTTTCCTTTTTTCCCGTGCTTTGATTTCTTAATTAGATAGATGCACATACGAATAAGAGAAATCAATACATACTTGTAATTTAAGAATTTGCCTTGTATTTTAAACCCATGTTTTATTTCTATATTCAATTCTAAACCTATATTAAACTTATGAGGATATTTGTGTAAGCTAATTCCAGCATTGGCAAAACATACATTCATTCATGCATTTATTCATTCATATGTCTCAACTTTTTCGAATGAGATCAGCACTCATTTACAACTAAGGCACTAAGAACATTTTCAAATATGATTTTTGTATCATTTTGAAACTGCTTTATGAGGTAATGTTTTGCTTTTCATATATCCCCACAAATCAGACTTCAGCCTTTGCAGCAGTAGATTTTTTAACAGAGTATAGTATTCGATTCTTTATTTCAGACTTCCTAAAATGTAGTCTGCATAGAAAGAGAATTTTTTTTTTATTGTTCAGTTTGATTCCACTTACAGTATGTGAACAAGTGACGCAATGGAGGAATGGCATGGGTCGTGGTCACCACAGGTGAGTACTATTCACTGTCTTATAATGCAGAATGTTATTTTTCTATATATGTTATGGTAAGAAATGCAATTTTAGAAGCATATTGAGTGAAAATGGTGTAAATAAATGTGAAAATTTAAACACTTGTTTTTGCAATAAAAAGTTGTAACGGTATTATGTTAAAAACATCCAAACAATCTGATGTTGTGTCCCATCATGCATAGGAATGACATGCAGAATCTTCAGAGAAGTAAGCATATGCACTAAAGTGATTGTGCTATAGAAGCAAAATTTAACTTTTGCTCAAATCTATCAAATTAACACTAATAACATAATAAATATTTTCTTCCTAAATTTGATGAATATATGGTGATTTTTGTTTTTTGTTATTAACTTATCTCTCAAAACTACAATTGTCTAGTCTAAGGGCTAACTAAAGGAGTGCATGAGGTCAGGGACCACAGACAGAATTACTTTTCCTTGAGTCAGGCCTCGTACACACGACCGAGTTTCTCGGCAAGAACCAGCAAGAAACTTGCTGGCAGAGATGTCTTGCCGAGAAATTTGTTTGTGTGTATGGTTTCTCATCGAGAAAACCGACAAGTAACCTCGACGAGAAAATAGAGAACCTGCTCTCTATTTTCTCGTCGAGATTCTCGTCAGCCTGTTTCTCGATGAGAAAAGTGAGTGTGTGTACACTTACCTGTCCGCCGGGAAGCCCGCGCATGTTTGAAATGAATTTGACGCATGCGCGGTAGCTTCCTAGGCATAGATAGGGTATACCAAGATGGCGACGACGGCATCAAATGTGACGGGCATGCTCGTCGTAGTCGATGACGTCACCACGTACGCTCCATTCAAAGAACCGCGGGTTCTTTGAATCGAGCGTGTGTACACTCGGCCGGGACAATTTTCTCGTACAAGAATCTCGTCGAAAAAAACGACATGTTTTTTTCGACGAGAATCTCGGCCGTGTGTACGAGGCCTTAGTCTTACATTTTGGATGTTAGTTGGGAATATTTATGTGATGTGGGGTGTGGAAATTGCTCCCAACTTTGTTAAATGTAGAATCGCCCATTAAGGATAAGTGCACTTATGGATAATAAATAACAGAAACTTTTCTGACTTCAGCAATCCAAAACAAAATAGAACGCCATATAATAGAGTAAAAAGAGAAGAGAGATGGCTCAAACAAGACAGGACACCAAAATCTCTGACTTAACTTTTCTAAACTTGCTGCTAATTACACAGAATGGGCAGCAAGGGAATAGAGTGTGAACTGTCATATGGCTTAATGGCATGCACAAAAAGAATAGGAACCCTTAGACTGCTTTAATAATTCCATTCTTTGATATTTGTAATTACCTGGAAAACACAAGCCTCCCCCAAAAAAGAATAAATCCCACCAAATAACAAATGGCTTTCTACAACTTTTGCAACTCTGCTTTTGTTAATCTAATATTAATGGAAGTGACGGGAAGGTCACACCCTCTAAGCTCAACTTTAATAAAAGTCCTGCAGTCTAATAATCAAACAGGAGCCTGAGACCTGTGCATCTATAGGTAATCCATGCAAAAACTCCCAAACAGTGCTCAAACGAACTGTCTGGAGGGACCCACTCCTCTTTTCTTCTACATGCTGCAGTCACTTTTTGATTTGGAGCCAGCATACTCAATGCAACTGATGACCACCTATTGTCACTTCTGGTCACTACTTTCTCTTTTGGCACTCATATATATTCTGTCAAAAAATCTTTTTAACTCCACTCCAGGGTCGAAACCCAATGATTATGTAAAAAAATGTTTTAAAAAAATTCCCCTGTAGGGCCAGCACAGTATTTAGTAGCCCTAGTACCTTGTACCTCTCAGCAGAATAAAAGACTTGCACCTAACTGAAGATGTGAGCTAATGTTTGTGGCAGACTGTGCTAAATTATCCCAGACACCTCCCACCCAAAATAAATTGAGCTAGTAAACCATGCTGTAGCCCTAGGCAGTAAAGGTAGCGGTAATAAAGCTATTTTACACTTAAAGTGGATGTAAACGTTCATCACTAAATTTTACCTATAGGTAAGCCTACATAAGGAATATATATAAGGAATGACATGCAGAATCTTTAGAGAAGTAAGCATATGCACTAAAGTGATTGTGCTATAGAAGCAAAATTGAACTTTTGCTCAAATCTATCAAATTAACACTAATAACATAATATAAGGCTTACCTATAGGTAGTGTGAATATCTCCTAGACATGCACCATTTAGGAGATATTTACTGTACATGCAGCCAGTGACATCACTGGCGCATGCGCCCTGAAAGAACGACCACCCTTGCCGTTCCTTCAGAACCCTGTGCCGTTAACGGTGGCTCCCATGCGCATGAATGGAAGTGACGTCATCACGGCTTCGACCAGTCACAGAGCTGGAGTCCACGAACCTGGAAGCAAGACAGGTAAAGATGGAATGCTTTGTTTTCAGGTAAGTTTCACATAATGTGCTAGTATGCAGTGCATACTAGCACATTATGGCATTACCTTGTAGGTAAGAAAAGGAAAACGTCCAGAGGTTTACAACCGCTTTTAAGAGTATGTTTATAAATGTTTCCACATAGCTTCCCAGGATTCACATTTCTTTCCAATTGAATAAAATTAGAAATATGTGAGAACATTGTGAGAATCTGGTGGGAAAACATTTAGTAATAGACATAGTTTTTTGGCTGTAGAGGCTAAAGCCTTGTGCACACGATCAGATTTCCATCTGACAAATCCGTGGAGTTTTGTGCGAAGGGCGTTGGCCGTGAACTTGGTATGCATACAGACGGCAAAACTTTCTCAGCCAACAAACAAACTACGTGGTTTTTCAGCTCTTTAGCGCCACCCTTTGGGCAACTTCTGCTAATGTTGTGCTATGGTTAGCATTGCTTCTGAGAATGCGTGTTTGTACTTTGGATTTTTTCCGACGGACTTGTGTACACACGATCAGATAATCCGACAGCACACATTTGTTGGAAAATTTGAAAGCATGCTATCCAAAATTTGTCCGATGGAGCATACAAACGGTCGGATTTTCTGACAAAACCCTGCCATCACACATTTGTTGGAAAATCCTATCGTGTGTACGAGGCTTAAAGCGGAGGTTCCGCGGTCCCTCATTTTTTGTTTTTTTAGGTGCATTTAATGTGGTTACAGATACCAAGTTAGTACTCACTTATTGGGCGATTAGAACCATCCCCCGTCTGTTTTCGTTGTAAATATAAACTTTTAAAAATCGATCCTGGTCTTTTCCATTTTGCTTGTGGGCATTGTGAAGCCCACAAACAGAGACTTTCGGGAAGCGGTGAATGCTAGTCTCCCAGCATTCACCGCTGTATCTCGCACATGAGCTGAATAATGGCAATTTTTACCTGTGTGCCCTTATTTAAAATGGAGGAATTAGATCTGCCCTCGTCACGTGACCAGCTTGATGAGTCACACGACGAGTGAAATACCGCAAGATTACGATGGTTGGCGTTCCGCATTGTCTCCTGGAAATCATTACACTGTGCTCCCAGGAGACATTGCGGACACCTCCCAGAAAACACTGAGGCGGCAGGGAAAGGAACAGATATGCCCACTCCCGCGGGAGGAATACCCGGAAGTCCACATTAAAACGTCTGATTCACGGTAATTAGAACTGCACAAAAAAAATAACTTGCCATATGTATAAGTATCTGCTACAAAGATCTGGATAAGCTAATGTGTGTATTTAGGGTGAACCTCCACTTTAACAGTTTATTTTTTTTATGTATCAGTGTACTTATTAATTAAAGTGATTGCAGAGTCTCATTATCTTTACCTGCTCTGTGCAGTTGTTTTGCATAGAGCAGCCTGGATCCTCCTCTTTTTGGGTCCCTCTTTGTCTTTCCTGGCCCCTCCTTCCTGTTGAGTGCCCCCACAGCGAGCAGCTTGCTATGGGGGCACCAGAGCTGAGTCGCAGCTCAGTGTGTCCATTCAGATATGGAGCCCTGGCCAGGCCCTGTCGCCTCTCTCTCCTCATTGGCTCGCTGACTTTTATTGATAGCAGCGGGAGCCAATGGCGCTCCGCTGCTGTCTCAGCCAATGAGGAGCATTAAGATAAAAAACCTTCTGCCTTTACATTTACTTTAAGTTATTATGTATAGGTGTTAGTACTCCTGCACTACCCAATCTCTTAGATGATGTGTTAACCTAACAAACTGTGCTCATACCGATGTTGTTTGTGATATAACCAACTCAAATGTGATATAAAACTGTGCTGCAATCTCTGCTTTGTGTTCCCACAAATAAAATGACAATAATTCAAATAAAGTGCTGTGCTCCTTTCTATAACAAGTAAACATGTACAATCCATCCAACAATGTACGTATCCAAATAATGTTCAAACAGACATATTTGTGTACAGTGATAATTATTAAAGTGCTCAAAACAGTGCTTCCCCTTTAAGTAGTGATCTCTAAAACTTCAATAAGGTGCTATTAGTTCATAAAATAATTAAAAGTCCATAAATAATCCACAATAATTTTCTGTGTTAAAATACTCCTTCACCTGTCACCTTATTTCTCTGATTCCAAAACCGAGTGACCACACCACGTGTTCAAGGCTCACGGAACTCTAACCTTAACCACATAGTAATTAGGCCTTATAAGGATATATTGTAGTTCCCTTTTCTTTATATTGGCATCTCTTTCTTCTCCTATTCACTGGTGCTCCTCTCCAGATTACTCCTCCTTAATATGCAGTATGTGCATATGGCTCTTTTTGTTAATACTTTAGGTTACATACAGCCATTCTGGACAGAATGCATTGTCAGAAAGCAAAACCTGTTCCCGTTTCATTGGCTGATAAGTGTGTAGCAAAGTGCTATGGGGCACACAGTGAAGAGGAGGAGCCTGGAGCACTGATGGGCTACCCCAGAAGAAAAAAAAATGAAGAGATGTCCCACTAAAAATCCATACTAGTCCCTTATCCTGTGAGGCCAGTGGCATATAATGTTGTACACCTGCTGTTGATCTCTGGTGTGGTGTGCATTATCGCTGTTACTTTTGTGAGTATATCTATATAGCAGGCATTTTGTAATGCAATTTCTCCTTTTTTGGCCACAAGATGGAGACAGAGAGATTTTGACTTGTGCTTCCAGAAAACTGAGAAACAAAAAGCTCACTGGGAAAAAAGGGGAGTTTCAGGAAGTGCTGAGGTAAATGAGGAGAGGGAAGGACTGAGGGGATTGCTTAAAAGAGAGGGAGATACCAGGGCTCAAAAAGTCCTTTGCTGGGACACAGTGACACTTAACAGTGAGGAGAGAAGGAGTGCATGGGGGAAGGAACTGAGGGGCCAGAGTGAGGAGAGAGATGCATGCCGACACCAGGGACTGTGTGCCCCAACAGAGGAAGAGGGATATCCTGAAGCCAGAGAAAAAGTCTGTGAGGAGAATAAGGAGAGTGGTCTGAGGAGAGACAGAGAGAGAGAGAGAGAGAGAGTAGTGAGGTGACAGGTGTGAGGAAAACCATTGAGACTGAGGAGACAGAGAGAGAGACTCTGGCAGCATCAGAGGGGGAGAAAGCCAAGATTTTCCAGGGACTGCCTGGAGACGGAGGAGTGTGGACGCCTGAGGGGAGCCAAGAGCAGAGACAGCCACGTGGTCCACTACTATTTAGTTCAGGGACCCTACTAAGCACCCCAGCACCACTCAGCTCACCATACTGATGCTGCATGCAGACACCAATTTCCCTTTTTAGTGTCACGGGATGCTTGTTTGGAAGCTACCATCTCTAGTAGTTTGCCCCTTTTAAACTGAACATTCTAAAGGATTACTGCTCCATGCAAGCTTGTTTAAACCTACTCTTAACCCCCTTAGCGGTAATCCCAAGTCAGGCTCGGGGTGAGTTTTTCATGCTAAGAGCGGTAACCCCGAGCCAGACTCGGGATTGCATTGCAGGATACAGGGAAGTTACTTACCTTGTTCCCTGGATCCTGCGTGGATCTCCTCGCTTGATCCACACTGATGAGTGCCGAGCTCCCTTCCCTGCGACGTTGTGGCGCACGGGGACGGAGTTTGGCGCCAAATTCAAAAAGTGAAATACGCAGTATACATACAGTATACTGTAATATTACAGATTACAGTACTGTATCAAATAATTACACATCCCCTTTGTCCCTAGTGGTCTGTTCAGTGTCCTGCATGCAGTTTTATGTTATAAAAGGGGTTCTTTCTGCCTGGAAACTGGAGATTGTCCATAGCAACCAAAAAGTGTCCCTTTATGTCAAAAGTCGTTTTAGACCAGCTAGAAAACTAAGACAGTGCTACGTACTGACGTCACTATTCCCACGTGACCCCGGGAAGCACAGGCGAACGCCAGGACTTTTTATGCCGGCAATTTTAAATCTGTTTTATGAATTTTTGTAGTCCTTTTTACCTTGATGATCGGAATAAATATTTGAGGTAATATACTATCCGAGTCCCCCCCTCCTTTTTTTCTCCGTTTGTATTTATACCGGAGGTCTGTTGGGTCCCTATAAAAGTCTGATTACACCAGCCTCCAGCGGAGGAAACAGCAGAATTAGAAGCAGAGGGAGTATATGGATCCCGGAGCTGAGATACCCACAGGATCAGCATCAAGATCCCGCAGAGGGTGATATCTGCAGGCTCATCTGACCTTGCCACAGTGGAGGTCCACTTTTTGCGGTAAGGTACCCATCTTGTCGTCATATTCCCAGTGGCGGATGCAGCTTTCCTATGGTATTTGTGGATCTATCCTGGGCACTACTCCTCTCAACGTTCTTCTACGAACTCTTGCCCCCCTTTTTTCTTTCATTTGAAGCAATTTTGTATTGGAACTCTTTTAAGGAATGGACTTCCTCACTGCTATTATATATTTAGCAATAATTTAGAGCACTAGTTTGGTAATATTTTGTAGTAGTATTTAGTTGCTTTTGTTTGATTCAACACCTTACACATATGAGTATTGATTTGGCAGGATCTGCATCCATTTAATTGAAGTAGGGGTGCAGTCCTTGTACCTGCACGTGCACTTTTTTTTTTTTTGGGATATTTAATTTTATAGTTTACTCATTATAGGGTTTACTTACCTTCATTATTTATATGAACTCTCATTAGAGCTCTATTTTTCACATGTTTGTGCGCGACGTACTTTATTGATTTTATTTCTATTTTGATATGGTTTCACATATTTTTGTTTATGTCGCAGCCTAGCTGTTATTAGCACATTTTTTCATTGTTCACATTAGCACAGTATTACCTTTATTATTGATTTGGGGTGTAACGACTAATGGAATAATGGAATAATGAGAGATAGGAAAGGAGGGGAAGTGGAAGGGAAAGGGGAACCGGCGGGATTCTCCCCGCCCCCCCCTTTTTTTTTTAACACAATACACATGGATCACTAAATTACTCACAAAATTGGGAAAGTAAAGGGTTACTTGATAACAGAATAAGGGAGGGAATGGGTGTTGAGTTTGAATAGGGAGAGAGTCTAGAGACTATTTCACTTAGTTTGGAGAATAGAAGAGGTCACTGGGTTTCTCGGGACTTCCTTTTTTATTTTATTTTTTAGGTAGTGCATCCATATTGACTATTTTTAATTAATTTTCTTTGGGGAGGGGGGTGGGGGATGGCCACATAAGGATTCATAAAATGATATCACCAGGTTAAGAAGGGGGGAATGTGGGAGACCAAGATCAATGGTCTGCCACCCCCCTTTTTTTTCCTCTCCCTCCCATCTAGGATTGGAGGCAGAAATAATAATGCTCTAAGATATATATGAATATAAGAGTAAATGTATATATATATATATATATATCTGTGGAAATAACACATTGTATATAAATTTAGGTAAAAGAGGGCCCCCCTTCTTCTTTTTTGGGGGGGGGGACCCCCCTTTTTTGTGGAACCCTTTTTTATGGGGAACTGCTTTCATCAGGATGCTAAAATGTGCTATGGTAGATTAAGTTTTGTATAAAGCCCTATAAATACTTAAGTATAAGTTGATAATTTGATGGGTCGATGTAAAGTATATATTTACAGATATGGCGGCTGTTTTTCTTTTCCGGGTTTCTTTTACCCCTTTTTCATTTTGCTCTTCAGGAGGAGCTGGAGGAGGGATCCGGGGACTCCCTCTCTTTGGTCATGCTTAATCATTTCCCCCAAATAGGCCAGGGTAAAGACGGAGGAGATTGAGTGCATAAAGCAAATTTGCTTTGATACCACTTGTTGAGGCTGTAAACTAACAGCCACTGCAAGAGGATATAGTTAGGTGTTTGTGTATGTCTTGAAGTTTGGTGTTTTTTTTTTGGGGGGGGATTTATTTAATTATTTATTCTTCAGGTTTTTTTCTCTCTTTTTTTCTTCCCCTCTCACTCCCCCCCCTCTCCATTGCGTCCACTTGTGCCCCAGTTCTCTCCCTACCCCCGGGGATTTGACTAAATAAAATGGGAATGGACTCTCTAACTATACTCTCCCTCAATGTCAGGGAACTGAATATACCTGAGAAGGTCAAGGGTAGACATAGCATTTTTACAAGAAACAAATTTTAGGGACAATAGTTTGCCTTTGCTTAGAAATAGGGATTTTCCGGTGGCATACCATGCCACTAACCCAGCTGCTAAATCAAGGGGGGTATCTATCCTTATCTCAAGGAAGATCCCCTGGGTATATATGGACTCCTTAGTTGTCACTTGGGGTCAATACCTTTTTCTCAAAGGCAAGATTAAAGAGATGGAGGTAACGTTGGTTACCTTCTATATCCCCAATACACAACATGATCTATTTTTTAGAAATACTCTTGATAAACTTGAGGAGTTCAGGAAGGGTCAGCTGATCCTAGGAGGAGACCTGAATATGCCCTTGATACCTGGGGAAGATACTTCCTTAGTGATCTCGTCAGTATTACCAAGCTTAAGGAAACGGATGGCGCGGACACTTCAGGGAGCAAGATTTGTAGATGTGTGGCGTTTACTACACCCAGGAGAGAGAGATTATTCATACTACTCACCATCACACAAATCATATTCACGAATTGACCTGTTCCTTATCCCCCACTGCCAATTACATTCAGTGACAGAAGCTACTATTGGGGCAATTACTTGGTCCGATTGTGCACCAATTCTTTTGAAGTACAATATGCCGGGAAGTCGAGGTCTTGGCCCAGCGTTATGGAGACTTAACAAAAGTTTGTTACAAGACCCCGTGATGATGGAGGAGGTTCTTAAAGAGGTGACATGTTATTTCCAGGTTAATGATACCCCCGAATTCACTCCCAGAGTGATCTGGGAAGCCCATAAGGCATTGATGCAGGGAATACTGATAAAGCACGGGCCATGATTAAGCGAGAAAGGGAGGCAAAGTTAACATTTTTGTTAAGAAATATATATCAACTAGAGTCACTGCACAAACATGCCCCCACCCCAGATGTGGAACGAGACCTCTTGACTGCTCGCAGACAGGTTACGGAACTACTTATGAACAAAGCAAAAAGGGCAATACAGATTGGGCGCAAACAGGTTTATGAGTCTGGCAGCAAATGTGGCAAACTATTGGCTAGAACTCTGAAGGAACAACAGGCGACAACTTATGTACCAACAATTACAGGGGAGGAAGGGGAAAAGATTACAATGCCTAAACAAATCGCTCAAAGATTCGGAGAAAACTATTTTTCCCTTTATAATATACAAGACCCCCCATCACAGGCAGGAATAGAGTTATTTGATGTCATCTGGAATGCCCGGTCTAACATCTATAGCACATCAGGAATTGGAGGCACCAATCACACTTGAGGAAGTACAGGAATCAGTGAAGGGGGCGAAGGCAGGGAAGGCACTGGGTCCAGATGGCTTTACAGCTCATTATTATAAACATCTCCTGCCTATATTAGGACCATATCTGGTGAGGATGTATAACAGTATGAGTGACTGGAGTCCATTTTCATTGGAGTCTCTTAAAGCCCTTATTACGGTGATCCCTAAAGAGGGAAAAGATCCCACATTATGTGGAAGTTAAAGGCCAATATCCCTCTTAAATGCAGATTTGAAATTCTTTGCAAAAATTCTCGCAACCAGGCTGCAGCGACAATTGCCCTCTTTGATTCATCTGGACCAAGTAGGGTTTGTCCCGACAAGAGAAGCACGGGATAATGCCACTAAGGTCTTAAACTTAATACACATAGCTAATTTATCTAAGCTCTCATGTGTCTTCCTGGGGACAGATGCAGAGAAGGCATTTGATTGGGTTAATTGTCAGTTTATTTTTTCGGTTTTTGCGATATATAGGGGAGGGAGAAAATATGCACCGATGGATCTTAAGTATATACACTCAACCTAGTGCTCAGGTAAAGGTAAATTAAGTTCTCTCCCCATCTTTTGAGATCACCAATGGGATCAGGCAGGGCTGCCCATTGTCACCTCTCCTTTTCTCACTCTCCCTAGAACCTTTCCTCTGTAGGATCCGACTGAATCAGGATATCCAGGGACTGACAGTGGAAAGAACTCAGTATAAGACCTCAGCTTACACCGATGATATGCTCTTTTCACTGGCTAACCCAATGATATCCCTCCCTAATTTATACACTGAAATGGAGAGATACGGCACTCTATCATATCTTAAGATTAATTTAACTAAGTCAGAGGCCATGGAAATTGCAATGTCTAAAGATATGCTGGGATCATTGAAATCCAATTATAAATTTAAATGGACGGATCGTGCATTGAATTATTTGGGAACAAAGATCCCAGCAGACCTTTCACATACTTTCGATCTTAACTTTCCACCACTTCTACAAAAGGGTTCGGAGTCTCTTGGATAGGTGGCACAAGGGATTCCATTCTTAGTTTGCTAGGGGAAATATACTTAAAATGAACATTTTACCAAATTTCCTATTATTATTTCAGGCATTACCCATTGCCATCCCTAGGCATTATTTTAAACAGATCGATACACTCTTCACCAGATTTATCTGGGCACAGAAGCATTCAAGGATCAGAAGATCCTTATTAACTCTCCCTAAGCAATATGGTGGATTGGCTATACCTGACATATATAAATACTACCAAGCAGCCATATTGAGTCGAATAATTGACTGGTGCCGACATAAAGACCTAAAGACCTGGCCTAATTTGGAACAAGCACAGAGTAGAGCTTTATTACATAGAGCACCTTGGTGCTTTAGGGAACTTCCATCCACGGTCAAGACACATCCACTAATAGGCCCGACGATAAGAATGTGCCATGGACTTATTTCTAAAGGGAAGCTATCAACACGAGAGTTCCCATTATTCCCCATTTTGGGGAATCCATAATTTGCATTAGGACTGAGGAAAGAATCCTTTTGGAGTATTATTAGAAAAGGGGCTATATCAGGTCTCCCATTTCCTAGAAACAGGATCATCAACAGGCAAATATTGACATCTAGTTCTAACCTATACCAACTAGACTTTTGGCGGGCCGCGCAATTGAGACATTTTTTGCAGTCTTTACCTCCACCCGATAATTTCAAGAGGAAGTTAACGATATTTGAAGAATATTGTAATGAGAAAGGATTACTTCCCCATGTTCTTTCGAAGATGTATGATCTGTCGATCAGACCACCAGAAGGTTTCCAATTGCCATTTTTATGTAAATGGGAACTGGAACTAGGTAGAACTTTTTCAGAGGAACAATGTACCAGAATAATAAATAATATATTTGAATCTTCAATGTGTATGAAGATACAGGAAACAAATTATAAAATTGTTTCCCAATGGTACCGAACCCTAGCTCTTCTTCACAGATTCTTTCCAGAGGTTACTGATACCTGCTGGAGATGTTGTGAGGAATCTGGGACGCTATTGCATATTTTTTGGTCATGCCCTAGAATCAAAGGTTTTTGGGGGAAGGTTCGGAGAATTAGTCAGCAGTTCTGGGAAGAAGAGATACCTGATGACCCGGTCTTCTTTGTATTACATGAAACAAAAATGCCAGTTAAGAGATATAAAGAAACAATAGTATGCCATCTCATGAATGCGGCTAAAGCATGTATACCTGGCACCTGGAAGCAAAGGCAACCCCCATCAATAGGTCTTTGGCTTAAGAAAGTAGAGGAAATGAATCAAATGGAAGAACTGATATGGACAGCATGAGAGAAAAGAGAGACCCATCGGAAAATATGGTCCGCATGGAATCTCTTTATTGGGTCAAAGGAGGGGAAGACGCTTATGGGAGCAGTATAGAGGAGTATTATATTTTCGACGAAGGAGGCCGGGGAGAAAGAGGGGGGGACGCTGTGGTGGGGGAAGGGAGGGTTTTTTTTCGAAAATATTATTATTATTATTTATTTTTTTGATGGTTGTTGTCTTGTCTTGTTGCATGTTTGGTGGGGGGAGGGAGGGACAGAGACAGAGACCATACTAAGAATACTGGACTAGACTGAGTCAATAAATGCATTACCAAATGTAGATGGAAAATTGGAGAGATAAATAAGTGGTTTTTTTTCTCCCTTTTTTCTTTTTTTTTTTTTCTCTTTTTTGATCATGAATAAAATGTATGTAAATTTTGAAAGGTAACTACTATCTTGATGGAAGAATATGTTAAAGGGGTTGTAAAGGTTTGTTTTTTATTTTCTAAATAGGTTCCTTTAAGCTAGTGCATTGTTGGTTCACTTACCTTTTCCTTTGATTTACCTTCTAAATGTTTTTTTTCTTTGTTTTCTTTGTCTGAATTTCTCACTTCCTGTTCCTCCTCAGTAAGCTGTTCAGTAAGCTGTTCTGGCTGACTCAACACCACTCGGATGATGGTGTGAAGTTTAGTGAGGAGAAACAGGAAGTGAGAAATTCAGACAAGGAAAAAAAACATTTAGAAGGTAAATCAAAGGAAAAGGTAAGTGAACCAACAATGCACTAGCTTAAAGGAACCTATTTAGAAAATAAAAAATGAACCTTTACAACCCCTTTAACTATGTTACTATGCTACAATGTTATGTTGATGATGTATGGAAGATGTCTTGAGACTCAAGCCCTGTACACACGGCCGGGAATCCCGTCAGGAAAAAAACTTTGGTTTTCCTGATGGGATTCCTGGCAAGCTTGCCTTGCAAAGCTGTGTATACAGACGGCCACTCAAAAGAAGCGCCGTTCTTTTGAATGGCAAGAACGTGGTGACGTCATCAACTACGACGAGCCGGCGTCTCGTCACATTCGATTCCGTCGCCGCCAACTTGCTACACCCCACACTAACTTTGTATGCTACTGTGCATGCGTTGAAGTGTTATCGAGCATGCGCGGTTTCGTTACCCTTCAGGTAAGCATACAGACGACCGTTTATTTCGGCAGGAAACATAGAGAGCCAGGTTCTCTATTTTTCCGTTGGGATTCCCGGCTGTTTTCCTGACGGGAAAACTGATAGGGAGCATACACTCGGCCGGGATTCCCGGCCAAATGCTCTCCTGGCAGTTTTCCTGCCGGGAAAACGGGTCATGTGTACAAGGCTTTACCTTCCTTTTTTGTTTTGTCTTGCTGTTTTTTTGAAACAAAGAAAGAAAATTTAAATGTAAAAAAAAGAATATGTACTACCCAATGGCCATTTTCCCTCTAGCTGACAGCTTTATGATGATATACTGGCCGACTGTGTGACTTTGTATGTGTGTGCATTGTGTGATTGCAGCTGCGTTCATCCAAGGCAAGTCTTTTCAAATTTTCACCTAGGTGTGGGTTTTGGTGGAGCTTTTTTAGCCCAGTGTTTTTTGTATTTCTAATTTTTGAATAAAATTATCTTATGACTAGGCTGCACGGTCCTGCTGTGACTTCCTTATCTGGGGTGCCTCCCCTAAATTCTCTAGAACTGGCACACTTGTCTGTAAGGTGGTTTGGGATTCTCACCTGTGGGTCTGTGGATTTGATACACATTGTTCAGGTTTAACCTACGCACATTAACTGCGGCAGGGCAGCCACTCTGTGCAGAATCATATATGGGTACGTGATTCTGCACTTCCAGCTCTGGGGCATGCATGCACATCGCCGGAAACCCACTCCTGCTATGATTGGACTGCCGGGACCCGCCGATCGTTCTAGGCACAGGCAGAACGGTGATCTGCCTATGTAAATAAGGCAGATCGCCATGTCTGTGACAAGGGAAGGCGGTGATCTTGTGTTTCTGCTAAGCAGAAACATGGATTTCAGTTTTCTCACAATACAAGTAGCCCCACACAGTTAGAAAGCACTCCCTAGGAACGCTGAACGCCGCCATTACTAGTAAAAATAAATAAATAAAAATTCCAAAAATATATCATATTTTGTAGACGCAAACCAATCAACATATGCTTATTGGGATTTTTTTTAACAAAAATATGTAGCAGAATACATATTTTTTTATTGGGTATGTTTTATAGCAGAAAGTAAAAAATATTGTTTTTTTCTTCCCCAAATTTTTCCAAAATAAAGCCCTATTTGTGGGGGGAAAAAAGACATACATTTTATTTGGGCACATCATTGCACAACCCCGCAATAGTGAGTTGAAGTATCGCAAAAAATGGCCTAGTCATGAAGGGGGGTAAACCTTCCGAAGCTAAAGTGGTTAATATGGGTTAAAAAAAAAATTTCACACACAAATTTCACTATCGAGATATTGATTTTGCGCACTGTAACGACACCCAGAGTATGAGAGGGGTTAAAGTCGTTTAGGATATTCCATTCCCAAACACAAGGTAGCTACCGACACTCCAGTCAGGCGAACAAAAAACCCATACGAATAATTCTCCCCCAAATACGAGACGATGCTCTGTATGAGGTTCAAGCAGGAATCACAATCTTTATTGAGAGACCACAGGCTTATATACAGTAAGAGAGGAGGTGCATACATATTCTGCTCATATTACTCTTAAAATACACCTGTGACCATACCTAATTAACATGAGCTAATTAACTAATCCCTTAAAGCAGCTGATGACTCAGAGACATGACCTTTAGGCTAGACTTGCTGTCTCCTAAACTACAATACACATTATCACAGGACTCCTTCATACAATACAGTGTAAATTAGAACAATACTCAATGAAAAGATCCTTATAAGTTAGCCTGGACTCATTTACATTACAACAGATAGACAGGTGGCTGGAGTTGACATCATCAGCCTCATTAAGCAATAGACGGTTGGTCTGTTACATTGACTTCCTGGAATGCCCATATTAGGAGTTATACTTTCTGGGCATAGACCACACAGCACACAGGGGATAACATCTTCACATTTCTTGAGAGATATTGTTAATGAATATTACTGTCTCATATGAAGTAGTCCAAAATATATTTTCTCAGTCACTCTATGCCCCTAATGGACATAGGGTGATTTAGACATAAGAGGTGCATGGGGAGCTGAAGCAAGGGTACCTCATACTTTCCAAGAGATTCTGGGTTCCACGGGCCCTTCCCTTACACACACCTTTTAAATGAATTAATTCCTTTATCCAATATTGCAGCCTGGTGAGTCAGGAAAGTAACATAGTTTAGATCGTGTGTATGCGGCATTAGGCTGGGGGAGAGAGCCTGCTTGAAGTGTGATCATTTGCTCTATGTCCACGAATATAACCAAAATATGGGAGGGGTGGACCTCAACGACCAGTTGTTGGCGCCGTATCACATTGCCCGTAAGGCGAGATGCTGGTACAAAAAAGTGTCTATATCCTTATTTCAATTGGCTTTGCTGAACGCTCATGTGCTATACAGAGCTTCAGGCGGGACTTTATCCTTCCTAAAATTCCAGGATGAGATAGTCACAGACCTCCTGTATCCAGGCGGTTCTGCACCTCACCACCCCCAACCAAATGCAGTAAGCCGGCTGCATGAGAGGCATTTTCCGTATGTCCTTGAGAGTACCCCTACCCAACGAGCCCCCCAAAAAAGATGTAGTGTCTGTAGCAAGCGCGGATTAAGGCGTGACACCCGTTATTTTTGTCCACTCTGTCCTGACAATCCTGGTCTTTGCATTGATCAATGTTTTGAACGCTTCCACACAAAAGTGAAGTTTTAGCGTAGGGTACAGCATTTCACAGACTAGGACACACTTACACAGGGTCTCCCAAGATGTCATCGCATTTTGAGAGACCCGAACCGTTACAGTTGTTAAAGTTACAAAAAAAAGTGTAAAAAAAAAACGTAAAAAAAAAACACAAAAAAAAAAAAAAAATAGTTGTCATTTTATTGTTCTCTCTCTCTCTCTCTCTCCCTATTTTCTCTCTATTGTTCTGCTCTTTTTTACTGTATTCTATTCTGCAATGTTTTATCATGCTTGCTTTTCAGGTATGTAATTTTTTGTTTTCAGGTGCGCCATTCAGCTGCAGCGCGGATTTATTTATCTTGAAAGCAACAGCGTTTGCTCCCACGATACATAAAGCTGTGACTCCAACGCTGTAGGAGGTGAACTTTTTTGCAGGAGGATGCCCCCATGCTTCGGCATATATATATTTTAGGCACAGGTTGCGTTAAAAAAATGTTTTATTTGTTACTCGTTTTTTTTTTGGTATTTGCTTTGCAGGTACGGTAAGGTCCTACTGTTATACTGTAATGTTACTTTGTTTTAATCTTAACCATCATTTGCTTAGCAGGTACGCCATTCAGTTGCAGCGCATATTTATTTATCTTGACAGCAACAGCGCTTGCTCCCACGATACATAAAGCCGTGACTCCAACGCTCTAGGAGGTGATTTCACCACCACAGTTAAAAAAAAAAGAGCATATATGCCGAAGCATGGGGGCAGCAGGGGCGGAGGTGCGATTTTGCTCCTAATGCCGCGTACATACGGTCGAAATTCCGACGGAGGCTTGCCCGTGGAAAAGTCAGACCGTGTGTACGCGGCATAACTTTTTTGGATGCCCCCATGCTTCGGCATATACAGTATAAATGGTGCATGCATGCCCATCATTAGAAGTGGGTGGATGAAGGGAGGTATTGTAATGGTGGGCATACCCACCGATCAATCTTATTTTTTCGTTCAGCCAACAGGCATGTGTGAGCAATATATCATTTAGTGACAACTTTTTGTAAAAAAAAAATGTTGTCATTATTCAATCACTTGGGACAAAAAAAAAATATTCAATGGGCTCAACATGCCTCTCCGCAATTTTCTTGGGGTGTCTACTTTCCAAAATGGGGTCATTTGGGGGGGGGGTTTGTACTGCCCTGCCATTTTAGCACCTCAAGAAATTAGATAGGCAGTCATAAATTAAAAGCTGTGTAAATTCCAGAAAATGTACCCTAGTTTGTAAACGCTATAACTTTTGCACAAACCAATAAATATTCGCTTATTGACATTTTTTTACTAAAGACGTGGCTGAATACATTTTGGCCTAAATGTTTGACTAAAATTAAGTTTATTAGATTTTTCTTATAACAAAAAGTAGAAAATATCTTTTTTTTTCAAAATTTTCGGTCTTTTTCTGTTTATATCGCAAAAAATAAAAATCGCAGAGGCAATCAAATACCATTAAAAGAAAGCTCTATTTGTGGGAAGAAAAGGCGCAAATTTCGTTTGGGTACAACATTGCATGTCCGCGCAATTTCCATTTAAAGCAGTGCAGTGCCAAATTGTAAAATCACCTCTGGTCTTTATGCTGCGTATTGGTCCGGGGCTTAAGTGGTTAATATGCAAGTTATTGTCATAAAAAGTGTTTGGGGACCCGGGTCCTGCCCCAGGGGACATGTATCAATGCAAAAAAAAAGTTTTAAAAACAGTTTTTTTTTGGGAGCAGTGATTTTAATAATGCTTAAAGTGAAACAATAAATGTGAAATATTCCTTTAAATTTTGTACCTGGGGGGTGTCTATAGTATGCCTGTAAAGTGGTGCATTTTCCCCGTGTTTATAACAGTTCCTGCACAAAATTTAATTTCTAAAGGAAAAAAAGTCATTTAAAACTACTAGCAGCTATAATGAATTGTCAGGTCCTGGCAATACAGATAAGTCATTGAAAAAAATGACATGGGTTCCCCCCCAGTCCATTACCAGGCCCTTTGGGTCTGGTATGGATATTAAGGGAAACCCCGAACCAAAATAAAAAAAAAATGCGTGGGTGTCCCCCCAAATTCCATACCAGGCCCTTCAGATCTGGTATGGATTTTAAGGGGAACCCCGCGCCAAAAAAAAAAAAATGGCATGGGGTTCCCCCCAAAAATCCATACCAGACCCTTATCTGAGCACGCTAACCTGGGAGGCCGCAGGAAAAGAGGGGGGGTGAGAGAGCGCCACCCCTCCTGAACCGTACCAGGCCACATGTCCTTAACATAGGGAGGATGTCCCCATGTTGATGGGGACAAGGGCCCCATCCCCACAACCCTTGCCCGGTGGTTGTGGGGGTCTGCGGACGGGGGGCTTATCGGATCTGGAATCCCCCTATAACAAAGGGGACCCCATATCCCGCCCCCCCATGTCAAAAATGGTCAAAAAAACACAGACAGAGCTTGGGACAAGTCCTTTAATAAAAAAGAAAAAAATATTCCAGTGATGTAATCCTTCCTCGTCCTGAGATACGGAGAAACACGCCGCCCAATCTGATTCCGCCTCCATTGGAGGTGCCTGCCGAATGACTATAGACCCGCCGTGAGAGCTTTTAAATAGCTGAAGGCGGGGCCACCTGTGACATGCACAGGTGACCCTGCCCCCCTCTGATGCAACGGGGGTTTCCGGCAGTTTACCGTGGCATCACGGGTGACCCCGCCCTCCTCTGACACCATGGGAAACCCCAGTGGCATCAGGGGGGGTGGGGTTACCCGTACTTGTCACTGGGTAACCCTGCAGTGTTTCCCCGTTGTGTCAGAGGGGGTGGGGTCACCCGTGCATGTCACAGGTGGCCCCGCCTTCAGCTATTTAAGAGCTGTCACGGCGGGTCTAGCGTCATTCGGCGGGCGCATCCCATGGAGGCGGAATTGGATCGGGCGGCGTGTTTCTCCATATCCCGGGACAAGGAATGATTACGAGGAAAGATCCGTATCCCGGAACTTAAAACGCGGCCCGAAATTGCACCAAGTAGTACAGAAACAACTTTTTGAAATCGATACAAAGATGCAGATGCGGCGTCGCACTGATTAGGACGGTGCCATTGCCGGCACATGCAGCCGATTTGACATGTCAAATCGCATCTGGAATCGCACCAGTGTGAACCAGGGCTCAATCTGTGTTAGTGAGCACTTCTCCTTTGCCGAGATAATCCATCCACCTCACAGGTGTGGCATATCAAGATGCTGATTAGACATCACAGGTGTGCCTTAGGCTGGCCACAATAAAAGGCCACTCTAAAATGTGCAGTTTTATCACACAGCACAATGCCACAGATGTGGCAAGTTTTAAAGGAACGTGCAATTGGCATGCTGACTGCAGGAATGTCCACCAGATCTGTTGCCTTTAAATTGAATGTTCATTTCTCTACCATAAGTCATCTCCAAAAGCGTTTCAGAGAATTTGTCAGTACATCCAAATGCAGACCACGTGTAAGCACACCATCCCAGGACCTCCACATCCGGCATCTTCACCTCCAAGATCGTACAAACAGAGCCGCAGGTTGTAATTTGACAGGTGTGTGGATGCAGGTATACAGTCCCAAACACAGACAGTATACATTGGGGGCCACTCACCCACACCAGCACACTTATCAAATTAGGACCTGAATAGAGTAACAGGCGGCTCCAGCAAACCACTCATTCACACTTAATGGGCCAGAGAACCCATGTAAATGAGCCATTATATTGTTTAATTGTTTTTTTATTTTATAATATTTTTTTTTAAATTCTACTACGCTGTTGGGGGATGGTCTTTGATGAGATATCATGGGTCTAAATAGTGACAGAGAAGGAAATAGAGGACACATTCTTCAACCTCTTTCTCTGTAGCCTCAGTTGCACTGCAGACTCTTGCTCATTCGTAAACTCAATCATAAACTGCTTGATAAACTGAAGCATAGTAAACAGTTTACTATGCTCAGTTATCAATGGACACAGGAGGGATCAGTACCGAACGCAAACTATGTCCATTCATTCACTAAAGGTAGGTGATGGTGGGTTACATATTTACCAGCCCCTTTCACCAGCGGCCCTGGTAATAATTGGTGAGTTAAGATGATTAACCACTTAACGACCGACCACTGTATATATACGTCGGCAGAATGGCACCGACAGGCAAAGTCACGTACCGGTACGTGACTGCCTTTGTATAGTTGGGGGGTCCCATCGGACCC
The DNA here is from genome assembly GCA_029206835.1 of Rana muscosa. NCBI lineage: Eukaryota > Metazoa > Chordata > Amphibia > Anura > Ranidae > Rana > Rana muscosa. Next base: position 519,323,340 of record CM055122.1, on the reverse strand, counting down.
CCCTTCTATACAGTGAGCGGTCGTTAGTTGTTCGGGGGCGATCCGGGATGAGGGGACGGCCGTTCGATTCTGGCCACCCCTTCGCGATCGCTCCCGGCGAATGAGAAAGCTTCCTCTGCTGTGTAATGTTTACACAGGCAGAGGAAGTGATGTCATCTCTCATGCGGCGCTCACATATACCGAGCGCCGTACAAGAGAAGACACACAGGTTAGTGCACAAACAGCACATTGACACCAGGACACATAGGAACATAAATCACCCCCCAGGGCCCCCCAGACACCCCCAGATCACCCCCCAGATCACCCCCCAGCCCCCAGTCACAGTGTCACTGATTGCAGTGGCCATTTATTTACTGATCACTGCAATCAGTGACATTTGTGACTGTAAAAGTGTCACTACAGTTTAGTTTTAGGTCCAGTGTAGCCCCCTAACCCCCCCTAATAAAGGTTTAACCCCCTGATCGCCCCCCAGATAACCCTTTCACCCCCTATCACCACTGTCGCTAAGCGATCGTTTTTCTGATCGCTGTCTTATTGTCGGTGATGCCGATAGGTAGCCAGTTATTTTTTTTAAGTTTGCCGCAGGTTTTTATAGCGTCAGGTGCCCCCATATATTACCTAATAAAGGTTTAACCCCCTTGATCGCTCCCCAGGTAACCCTTTCACCCCCTATCACCACTGTTGCTAAGCGATCGTTTTTCTGATCGCTGTCTTATTGTCGGTGATGCCGATAGGTAGCCAGTTATTTTTTTTAGGTTCGCCGCAGGTTTTTATAGCGTCAGGTACCCCCATATATTACCTAATAAAGGTTGAACCCCCTTGATCGCCCCCCAGGTAACCCTTTCACCCCCTATCACCACTGTCGCTAAGCGATCGTTTTTCTGATCGCTGTCTTATTGTCGGTGATGCCGATAGGTAGCCAGTTATTTTTTTTTGCTTCGCCGCAGGTTTTTATAGCGTCAGGTACCCCCATATATTACCTAATAAAGGTTTAACCCCTTGCTCGTCCCCCCCAGGTAACCCTTTCACCCCCTTTTGCCAGTGTCACTAAGCGATCATTTTTCTGATCGCTGTATTAGTTATGCTGGTGCCGATAGATAGCCAGTTATTTTTTTTAGGTTCGCCGCAGGTTTTTATAGCGTCAGGTACCCCCATATATTATCTAATAAAGGTTTTAACCCCCTAATTGCCCCTAGTTAACCCTGCGTCACACCCCAGGCAGCGTCAGGTTAGTGCCAGTAATGCCAACACCCATGCGTGAAGCATACACCTCCCTTAGTGGTATAGTATCTGAACAGATCAATATCTGATCTGATCAGATCTATACTAGCGTCCCCAGCAGTTTAGGGTTCCCAAAAACGCAGTGTTAGCGGGATCAGCCCAGATACCTGCTAGCATCTGCGTTTTGCCCCTCCGTCCAGCCCAGGCCACCCAAGTACATCACTGTCACTTGCAAAACACAACACACATAACTGCAGCGTTCGCAGAGACAGGCCTGATCCCTGCGACTCCAGTGCTGTAGGAGGTGATTTCACCACCACAGTTAAAAAAAAACATATATGCAGAAGCATGGGGGCAGCAGGGGCAGAGGAGCGGAGGAGCGATTTTGCTCCTAATGCCGCGTACATACGGTCGAAATTCCGACGGAGGCTTGCCCGTGGAAAAGTCTGACCATGTGTATGCGGCATAACTTTTGCGGGAAGATGCCCCCATGCTTCGGCATATATAAATGGTGCATGTATGCCCATCATTAGAAGTGGGTGGATGAAGGGCGGTATTCTAATGGTGGGCATACCCACCGATCAATCTTTTTTTCGTTCAGCCAACAGGCTGCATGAAAAAAAAGATTACAATACATGTCCAACAAGGACCAGCAACGTACTGGTATGTTGCTGGACTTTGAATGGTTATACCAGATTGATGCCTGCGGGTTTAGGCATCATCTTGGTATCATTCTTTTCAGCCAGCGGCTGGCTTTCATGTAAAAGCAATCCTAGTGGCTAATTAGCCTCTGGACTGCTTTTACAAGCAGTGGGAGGGAATGTCCCCCCCGGATATAAAAAGCGCCATTGGGAAATTGGGAAAGCATTTTATCACACCGATCTTGGTGTGGTCAGATGCTTTGAGGGCAGAGGAAAGATCTAGGGTCTAATAGACCCCAGTTTTTTTTTTTTTTAAAAGAGTACCTGTCACTACCTATTGCTATCATAGGGGATATTTACATTCCCTGAGATAACAATAAAAACGATAATAAAAAAAAAATATATGGAAGGAACAGTTTAAAAATAAAATAAAAAAGCAAAATTAATAATAATAAAAAAAAAAAAAAAGCACCCCTGTCCTGCCCTGCTCTTGCGCAATGGCGAACGCAAGCGTGGGTCTGGCGTCATATGTAAACAGCAATTGCACCATGCATGTGAGGTATCACCGCGAAGGTCAGATCGAGGGCAGTCATTTTAGCAGTAGACCCCCTCTGTAAATCTAACGTGGTAACCTGTAAAGGCTTTTAAAGGCTTTTAAAAATGTATGTAGTTTGTCGCCAATGCGCGTTTGTGCGAAATTTTAAAGCATGTCGTGTTTGATATCTATGTACTCGGCCTAAGATCATCTTTTTTATTTCACCAAACATTTAGGCAATATAGTGTGTTTTAGTGCATTAAAATTAAAAAAGTGTATTTTTTCCCCAAAAAATGCGTTTGAAAAATCGCTGCGCAAATACTGTGTGGAAAAAAAATGCAACACCCACCATTTTAAACTGTAGGGCCTTTGCTTTAAAAAAATATATAATGCTTGGGGGTTCAACATAATTTTCTTGCAAAAAAAAATGTTTTCATGTAAACAAAAAGTGTCAGAAAGGGCTTTGTCTTCAAGTTCTTAGAAGAGTGGATGTAAGATTCCTAATGTTGTGTATAAAATGCCAGAACAGTTCAAAACCCCCCCAAATGACCCCATTTTGGAAAGTAGACACCCCAAGCTATATACTGAGAGGCATGTTGAGTCCATGGAATATTTTATATGTTGACACAAGTTGCGGAAAAAAGACAATTTATTTTTTATTTTTTATTTTTTTTGCCATAAGTTTCTGGAAAAAAAAATAATTTTTTTTTGCAGAAAGTTTTTACTAAATTATATATTTCTCAAACATGCCATGGGCATATGTGGAATTACACCCCAAAATACATTCTGTTGCTTCTCCTGAGTACGGGGATACCACATGTGTGAGACTTTTTGGGAGCCTAGCCGTGTACGGGACCCCAAAACCAAGCACCGCCTTCAGGCTTTCTAAGGGTGTAAATTTTTGATTTCACTTCTCACTGCCTATCACAGTTTCGGAGGCCATGGAATGCCCAGATGGCACAAACCCCCCCAAATGGCCCCATTTTGGAAAGTAGACACCCCAAGCTATTTGCTGAGAGGTATGGTGAGTATGTTGCAGATCTCGCTTTTTGTCACAAAGTTTTGAAAATTGGAAAAAAAAATTAAAAAAAAATTCTTTCTTCATTTTCAAAAACAAATGAGAGCTGTAAAATACTCACCATGCCTCTCAGCAAATAGCTTGGGGTGTCTACTTTCCAAAATGGGGTCATTTGGGGGGGTTTGGTGCTATTTTGGCATTTTATGGCCTTTGAAACTGTGATAGGTATTGAGGAGTGAAATCAAAAATTTGTGCCCTTAGAAATCCTGAAGGCGTTGCTTGGTTTTCGGGGCCCCGTACACGGCTAGGCTCCTAAAAAGTCCCACACATGTGGTATCCCCGTACTCAGGAGAAGCAGCAAAATGTATTGTGGGGTGCAATTCCACATATAACCATGGCATGTGTGAGCAATATATCATTTAGTGACAACTTTTTGTATTTTTTATTTTTTTTTAGTCATTATTCAATCACTTGGGACAAGAAAAAAAATATTCAATGGGCTCAACATGCCTCTCAGCAATTTCCTTGAGGTGTCTACTTTCTAAAATGGGGTCATTTGGGGGGGGTTTGTGCTATTTTGGCATTTTATGGCCTTCGAAACTGTGATAGGTAGTGAGGAGTGAAATCAAAAATTTGCGCCCTTAGAAACCCTGAAGGCGGTGCTTGGTTTTCGGGGGCCTGTACGCGGCTAGGCTCCCAAAAAGTCCCACACATGTGGTATCCCCGTACTCAGGAGAAGCAGTAAAATGTATTTTGGGGTGCAATTCCACATATAACCATGGCATGTGTGAGCAATATATCATTTTAGTGACAACTTTTTGTAATCTTTTTTTTTTTTTTATAGTCATTATTCAATCACTTGAGACAAAAAAAAATATTCAATGGGCTCAACATGCCTCTCAGCAATTTTCTTGGGATGTCTACTTTCCAAAATGGGGTCATTTGGGGGGGGGGGTTTGTACTGCCCTGCCATTTTAGCACCTCAAGAAATGAGATAGGCAGTCATAAATTAAAAGCTGTGTAAATTCCAGAAAATTTACCTTTGTAGTTTGTAGACGCTGTAACTTTTGCGCAAACCAATAAATATACGCTTATTGACATTTTTTTTACTAAAGACATGTGGCTGAATACATTTTGGCCTAAATGTATGACTAAAATTGAGTTTATTCGATTTTTCTTATAACAAAAAGTAGAAAATATAATTTTTTTTCAAAATTTTCAGTCTTTTTCCGTTTATATCGCAAAAAATAAAAATCGCAGAGGCAATCAAATACCATTAAAAGAAAGCTCTATTTGTGGGAAGAAAAGGACGCAAATTTTGTTTGGGTACAACATTGCATGTCCGCACAATGTCCAGTTAAAGCAGCGCAGTGCCAAATTCTGAAAACACCTCTGGCCCTTTAGCTACAAAATGGTACGGGGCTTAAGTGGTTAAAGTCTAAACTTCTTCAGTAATCAGCCTGTTTGAATAAAACATGTGGTGTATTTATACTTTTTTAGACTTAAAGAAAAGAAGAAAGGAGGCTGGACCAGAGCAGCATCAGCTGATGCTACCAATGCTACTTATAACTCTTGGGGAACACCTGAAGAAAACCTTGTTAGAAAGTTATTATTTCAAGGGTCAACAGTCCAAACTAAATTCTAAATTTAATGTATTAAAGGAAACTGTGTGAAAAATGATGGCATATGTCAAGCATAAAAAAACTCTATCAGCAACAGTATATGTAAATAACAGATAACTGTCACTTTAAAGGACTACTTTGTACTGTTTTGTAACAGCATGTGTGTATTAAAGCATCTATCTAGTATGTTTTTTGTATATACATTTTTTTAAAGTTTTGACCTGGAAAAGTCCTCTCTTCTCTTTGTTTAATCTTTTTTGGCATAAGTATTTACCCCATTGGAGTGCCCATAACTGAATTACAACATTTGACTATCATAGATAACGATAGTGTCCCTGCTGAGTTTGGGTTAAATGGACTGGAGAGCATTATAGGTATAGGCTCAGTGAACCGCAAAGCTCACTAATCTTGCATTCAAAGAATGCAACACTGTGGTTGCAGGAAAGAAATTTGCTCCGTCTATGACCAGCCTTACTTGCACAATGTTATACAGATTTCTTGAATATTGTGACTGTTAAATTTGTCATACAAGCTTATCTGTATTGTTACATTCTCAAACTATTAAACAATCACAACTAATTAACACAGACAGGGTAAAGCTTAACTGCTTAACTAATCATAGGCTTTAACTAATCAGCATGGGCTTTCTAGGAGGAACTAGACTTTAACCTCATTGCACTTTTCATCTTGACATCAGCAAGAAAATAAGCAAAATTAGACTTCCAAAAACGTGCCACTTAAAAAGTCACAAAGTCAAAAAGGTACTTTAGCCAGTCCTGCCAAATCATACTTCAGAGCAGAGGGAGTCAAGTCCTCTCCCCAGAAATACTCTAGCAGCTAGAGCAGTTTGGCCATTACCCATTATCCTTCTGTCCACCATCCTGACACTGTTTTTTGTGGTCCCAGGCTCTTGAGAGGAGGAGAGCCTTGGTATCACAGAAGGAGCTTCCTGTGGGAAGTGGTTGCATCTGCGAGTAACATGAAAGTGATCAGATGGCTCTAGAGCCACCCACATTTTTTACAGTAAAGCCATGAACCTGCAGCACAAAAATGAAACAAGCTCATAGCTTAGGGTGACCAGACATCCCCAGTTTCCGGGGACAGTGCCCGGATTGAGGGCACTGTCCCCAGACCAAGTCTGTCCCTGATTTTGTCCCCGGATTGTATTTGAACAGGGGCTGGGGCAATTTCAAAGACAGTCAGTGCAGAATAAAAAAAAAAACTCAATTACACCCCCCCGCGCGCTCCGCCGCTCCTGCTAGCTTAGGGGGGTGTATTTTTTCCATTATCTGTGCCCCTTTCTGATGATCATGTGCTGGTTGGAGCGGAGGGAATATTTCTTCAGTTTCAAGCGCATGCCCATTCAGCTCCGCTCGCATGTTCTTCTGCCTTGGCTCAAGTCCCGGCCAGCCGCCTGCCTGCTTATCTCCTTGCCTTCCCTAGCAGAGTGATCTTCCTCCGCTCCCCACCCAGTAGTAGCCAGGGCCCAGAGAGTAAGACTTGACAGGCTGTGAGGCGGCGTGCGGCGGCAGCAATGGGCAGAGAGTCGCTGATTGCCACCATTACTAGTAAAAAAAAACGATGTCCCTGGATTTCATTCAAAAATCTGGTCACCTTATCATAGCTGCTACTGCAACTGTGTCCTTGTATTAATCTTGTTTTAATCTCTTCAGACTCTAAACAGTCTAGACACTTTCAAAGAGCTGAAGAGGTTAAAACTCATGTCCAGACTTTTGTTTTTTGGGGGGGGGGTGGTGCAGAAAGCTTAGAACTCTTGGTTGTGGTTTATTGCTCTCTGGTGCGTCATTATAGAATTTTCACCTAATTTCATGTCTAGTTGAAATTTTGTAACAAACAGGAAAAAGAACAGTTTGTGAAAGCAGCAGAAAAACATTTGAACCACTTGCCAACTATTGCCGATATATGGCTACAGCATGACTCTCCAGTTCTGGGAGGATATCCCTGGACATCCCCCCAAGAACACATTTCCCATGCATTCCCTGGGGTGCACATTGAGAAGTGTCTGTGATGTGTCCCTTGGACACAGTGGATCACATATCGGGGTAAATAGGCAATCACAGTAGCCCTACACCATGTGATTGGAAAGGAGAGCTGATCTGACAGGGCACAGTGATTACAGCATTTACACTAGTAATCAGGGCGCTGATCATCAGTGCCCCTCAGTGCTGCTTATCAGTGCACATTAGGGATGAGCTTTGAGTTTGAGTTGAACTCATGTTCGACTCGAACATTGCCTGTTCGCACGTTGCCTGTAAAGCAGCGCTTGTTTCCCTTGCTTAGAACTGTCCCTGCGCAAAGTGTAATTTCTGAAGGAAAAAAAGTCATTTAAAAGCACTCGCGGCTATAATGAATTGTCGGCTCCCGGCAATACAGAGAAAAGTCATTGATAAAAAAATAAAAATACTGCGTGGGGGTCCCCCCAAATTCAATTACCAGGCCCTTCAGGTCTGGTATGGATATTAAGGGGAACCCTGCGTCAAATTTTTAAAAAATATTACATGGGGTTCCCCCCAAATATCCATACCAGACCCTTCAGGTCTGGTATGGATTTTAAGGGGAACTCCACGCCAAATAAAAAAAAATGGCGTGGAGTTCCCCCCAAAAATCCATACCAGACCCTTTATCAAAGCATGCAACCTGGCAGGCCGCAGGAAAAGAGGTGGGAAGAGAGAGCGCCCCCCCCCCGAACCATACCAGGCCACATGCCCTCAACATGAGGAGGATGCTTTGGGGGTCTCTGACCCCTCAAAGCACCATGTCCCCATGTTGATGGGGACAAGGGCCTCATCCCCACAACCCTTGCCCGGTGGTTGTGGGTGTCTGCGAGCGGGGGGCTTATCGGAATCTGGAAGACTCCTTTAACAAAAGGGACCCCCAGATCCCGGCCCCCCTATGTGAATTGGTAAGGGGTACATTGTACCCCTACCATTTCACAAACAAAGTGTAAAAAAAAACAAAAAACACACAGACACAGTTGGGAAAGTCCTTTATCAAAAATAAAAAATAAATAAATAAAAAACCCGTTCCAACGATGTAATCCAGTGTCCCGCGGTGATCCGATGTCCAGCGCTTCAGTCTCCACTCCACACAAAATGTCATTGGCTGAGCGGACCTGATGGGGAACTTCCTCCGCAGTGTAATAAATGAATAGACCCGCCCCTTCTCACGTTCCCCATCAGGTCCGCTCAGCCAATGATGTAGGGGGTGGGGTCACCTTCACTGGGTGTAAGGCTGAGCGGACCTGATGGGGAACGTGAGAAGGGGCGGGTCTATTCATTTATTACACTGCGGAGGAAGTTCCCCATCAGGTCCGCTCAGCCAATGACGTAGGCGGGGTCTGAGGTACGAGGGAGCAGGGTCACCCGTCAGATCATAGGGGGTAAACCCCGGCTTTCCCCGCTTGCGAGAAATAGCCAATGACGTAGGCGGGATCCCGAACGGGGGGTGTTCGGCTCATCCCTAGTGCACATCAGTGTCGCCTATCAGTGCCCATCATGGCTGCCTATAAGTGCCCATCAGTGCCCCCTCATCAGTCCCCATCAGTGCTGCCTCATCATTCCCCATCAGTTCACATAAATGCAGGCTCATCAGTGTCCATCAATGCAGCCTCATCATGCCCCATCAGTGCACACCAATGCAGGCTCATCAGTGTCCATCAATGCAGCCTCATCAGCACACATCAGTGAAGAAAAAAAATTACTTATTTGGGAAATCTTATAACAGAAACTAAGACATTTTTTTTAATTTTAACCACTTGACCACTGGGCATTTAAACCCCCTTCTTAACCAGACCAATTTTCAGCTTTCGGCGCTCTCACATTTTGAATGACAATTACTCAGTCATGCAACACAGTACCCATATGAAATTTTTGTCCTTTTTTTCACACAAATAGAGCTTTCTTTTGGTGGTATTTTTTTTTTTTGTATAATCTTTATGTATGGAAGACAGAACATTACAGCACAGGTTTCAAAATCTAAAGGCAAAAACATCAAGTAATGCACCAGTCATTCCCTTTTTTCGTTTTTAGAGTTATACCACAACAAAGGTACAGAAACACTAAGGGCATGTATGACAAAGTCTTACAAGAGAGAGACGGTTAAATCAGTCATAAGCATAAGGGATGCAACAAAAATAAATTCAAGTGACTAGTTAGCGGCGGGGACCCCAGCCACCCAGCGAGCCAGCCGAGTCCCCAATCGCCAGGGTGCGAAATATGAGACAAAATTTCAACCTCCAAAGAGACGTTAATAATCATGCGGCCAGGCCGGCAAGCCTCTCGGACCGGACCAATAGCTCAGAGCATAGCAAATATAGAAGGGTGGATCAGGCGGGCGCGCGCAGGGGGAGGGGGGCGACAGAGCACCTCCAACTAACCTCCCCCCACGACATACCCCCCCCGGGCCCCCCCTATTCGAGACCCCCCCACTACGGTGACACAAAAGTGTCAGTCCCCCAAACTGTCCAGGGGATCCCGCGGAAGGGGTCTCGTGATAATAAAGTTTCTTGGTCCGCCAAGCCAGCCGGTTCCCCAGCTCCGCACCCGTCACCTAATGCATATCAAGTGGACCGCCCACCAACAGACGGCCCGTACAGACTGAAACCAAAATGTACCGAGAGAGGAAAAAAAAAAAAAAAAAGGGGGGGGGGGGGGGGGGAAGGGAAAAACAAAAAGGGGGGGATACAGACTGAGAAAAGAGAAAGAACAAGGTAGAATAGAACATACCTGGAGTCCCGCGTCCAGCTCCGCCTCCGCCCCGGGCCCCGCCAGCCTCTCAACATATATTTTGTATCTAGAGGAAAAAGAAGAGGAGAACCACCCGACCCAACTCCCACCATCAGCTGGACCACTGTGGTATTCCCAAAACGTTTCAGCCCATTGCTCCCACCTGAGAACCTCGAGCCCGCCCTTTAAGGGACGGATCCGCGAGCTCCAACAGGGCCACATCCAAGCTGGAGGACACGTGGCCGGGGTCCAGGACATATGCATCCCAGGTGGACCAGGTAGCAGAGAAGCGGTCCCGAGTACCCCTGCAGGTGGCAATCCAGTCCTCCGCCTCCCTGATGTCACCCACCCTACGACGCCAATCCTCCCTGCCTGGAATTTGCGGACGCCTCCAGTACATGGGAAGCAACCGCTTAGCCGCATTCAGGAAATGAGGCAGTACCCCCTTGCTGTACCGGCTTACCGGCATGGGAGGAACGTGAAGCAGGAAGTGAACCGGGGAGAAAGGGACGTCAATACCCGTTATCTCTTTGATTTGGGCCTTAACGTCCTCCCAGAAGGGTTTAATCACCGGGCAGTCCCACCATATGTGCAGAAGGGTGCCCCTATGACCGCAACCCCTCCAGCATCGATCTGACATAGATGGGTAAATCCTGGCAAGATCCGCCGGTACACGGTACCAGCGTAGCAGTAGTTTGTAATTTGTTTCCTGCGTCTTGGAGTCAATAGAGCTAGACCGAGCCAGTTGGTAAAGAGAAGACAGTTGGTTAGCCGAAAAGACCAGCCCCAGATCCCTTTCCCAGGCCCTGATGTACGCAGGTTTCATTACTGAGGCCGTGGAACCGAGCAGGCGGTAGAGCTCAGAAATCATATGCGGGACCGGTTCTTCCGCTACAAAGAGACGTTCAAAGGGCGTAAGGTTGGAGATATCTCTTATGGAATTCCCCTGAGCCTTAAAAAAGTGGTGGAGTTGTCTATGGCGCCAAAAGTCCATAGGGAATCTCCCCCTACGGTCTCTAAGGGCAGCCAAAGAGAGTAGCTTACCATCCTGTAGAAGTTTTCCACAACTGGCACTACCCTCATCTACCCAAGGGCCAAAAAAGGCCGTCTGTTCCCCAGGTGGGAACCATAGGTAGCCTCCCAGGGGGGCCAATGGGGAGACAGGGGGCGCCATCGGAAGAGTGGCGTTGAGGCGATCCCAGGACCGGAGGGCCTGAACCGTCAACGGAGAAACAAAATCAGACAGTCCCCTGTGCTCCCGGGCCAACCACGGGGCATAGGATAGGTTCCTGCCCGCCATATATTTTTCAAGGGAGACCCAGAGTTTGGATTTAGTGTGAAAGCGCCAGTCAAGAATCCTCTGGAGGACGATAGCCCTATAATACCGCTGTATATCCGGAAGGCCCAGACCCCCCGCGTCCCCCGGTCGGCCCAACAGTCGGAGCGCAATTCTTGGCCTCTTATTATTCCACACAAAGGTCGAGATCAAGCTGGACATCTGTGTGAAAAAACACCTAGGCAAGGACATGGGTATCATTTGCAAGTAGAACAGTATGCGTGGGAGAATATTCATTTTTATGATACTAAGTCGCCCCATCCAGGTGAAGGCTGTCTTGGTCCATAGGGCCAGGTCATTCTTCACAGTTGCAATCAAGGAAGGGAAGTTAGTCGCGTACAGAGTGTCAAACCTATCCGTCAGCCGTATACCCAAATATTTTAAGGACGATTTAGCCCAAGTGAAGGGGAAAGCAGTTTGAAGTCTGCCCGCCAGGGATGGCGGCAACTGGATGGGCAGTAATTCTGACTTGGCATAATTGATCTTGAAATTTGAGAGTGACCCAAAGTGTTGAAGTTCCCGCATCAGATTAGGCAAAGAGATCAGGGGGTCCGTCAGGTGGAAGAGCACATCATCGGCGTACGCCGAAAGTTTGTGCTCTGTATGACCCACCGTCAGTCCTTTGATATCAGTGTTCGCCCGTATAGTGCGTAGAAACGGTTCCAGCACCAGGGCGAACAAAAGAGGTGAAAGAGGACACCCCTGCCTCGTGCCATTTCTGATCAAGAATCTAGGGGAGAGAAAGCCATTGACCTTGACCTGTGCACTCGGGTCCGAGTACAAGGCCATGATCCATGCCAACATATGCTTGCGCAAGCCCAGGGCCTCCAGTACAGCGCGCAAGTAAGTCCAGTCCACCCGATCGAAAGCTTTCTCCGCATCGGTGGACAGGATCAGGTAGTGGGGGGGATCAGGAGCAGCACGAGCCCAATGAATAAGGTGTATGGCCCTGATGGAGTTGTCCCTAGCCTCTCGGCCCGTGACAAACCCCGTCTGGTCCGGGTGGACAATGAGTGGGATTAGGTGTTTTAGCCTAGACGCAAGAATTTTAGCAAGAATTTTTATATCTACGTTGAGAAGGGATATGGGCCTGTAGCTCTGGGGCATGGTGGGGTCCTTCCCCTCCTTGGGAATGACAGTGATGTGGGCCAGCAGGGCCTCACCAGGGATCGCACTCCCTTTTGCTATAGAATTAAAATAACTGCACATCGACTCCGATAGCAGGGGTAGAAACTTTTTGTAGTAAGCCTTGGTGAACCCGTCAGGTCCAGGGCTCTTCCCATTAGGCAAGGACTTCACCGTAGCTCCGAGCTCAACAGGCGTAATAGGGGATTCCAGCATGGAACACTGGTCGTCAGTCAGCGGGGGAAGGCCAGCTGCGGTCAGGTAAGTTCTGATGTCAGACAGTCTCTCGGTCTGGGTCCTAGGGGTCTGCGTTGAATCTAGGTTATAGAGGGTGGCATAATAGTCTCGGAACCCAGAGGCAATCTGGGAAGATCTGACCGCGAGTTCACCCGAGGGGAGGCGCAGCTTCTGTACATACGTGAGCGCGCGTTTCTTCCGGAGGGCTCTGGCCAACATGCGGCCACATTTGTTGCCGTGTTCATAATATTTATGCGACAGGTATCGTAGTTGTTTACGTGCCTGCCGGTCTAATAAGCGCAAGAACAATATTCTCAACTCTGTCAGTTTTCCAAGAGCCTCCGGGTCCCCTCCTTGTTTATGTGCAAGTTCCGCCTGCCGTAGCGCCTGAAGAACCCTAGTAAAGTCCGCTTGTCGGGCCTTCTTAAGTCTAGCGCCCTGAGAGATCAGCTCACCCCGTATCACCGCTTTATGACCCTCCCAGATAACCCCTTCATTCATACCTTCCGTGGTATTTTCCTTGAAATAGTGGGACAGGACGTCCGTGACTCCGGAGACCGCGGCCGCGTCATCCAGCAGGGATTCATTCAGGCGCCATGACCAGGCCCTACGGGTGCCCTGAGGCAGGGCCAAAGTGGCCGTCACCGGGGCATGGTCCGAAATAGTTATATTCCCGATGGACGAGGCCTGCAGCAGCTCCAGAGCCAAGTGGTCCACACATATCAGGTCAATGCGGGTATAGACATCGTGGACCTTTGAGTAATAGCTGTAATCTCTATCAGAGGGGTGAAGCAGTCGCCAGCTATCCAGAAGGCGATGGGACTGTAGGGATTTGCGGAAATGTTTAAGGAAGGCGTGAGAGTGTGAGGGGCGTTGGTGCGAGGTGTCAAGTTGGGGGTTAGGGCTCACATTAAAGTCTCCACCTAAGATCAGAGGACCTTCTCTAAAGTCTGTCAGGCTGTCCAGAGCACTGTCTAGAAACGTAAGCTGATTGGAATTAGGGGCATATATCGTAGCTACTGTAAGCTTTTGGCCCGCTACGACCCCTTTCAGGAAAACATATCTTCCCTGGGGATCAACCTTACTCTCAATGACCTGAAGGGGGCAGGACTTATGAATTGCGATAGCCGTGCCTCTAGATTTCGAGACCGGTGAGTTGCTCAAGAACCACTGATTATAAAGATGGGTGGGCAATTTAGGAGTTGACTGGGGGGTAAAATGCGTTTCTTGCAAAAGAACCACATGTGCTCCTGACCGCTTCAGTTCCCACCAAAGTTTACTACGTTTGCAGGAGGAGCAGAGACCACGTACGTTATAAGAAATTACCTTTAACGATGCCATGGGAAGTCTGTGATGTAGTCGAGTCGCGTAGCATGACTGCAGGCGCAGGGCGGAAGACGGAGCCGGAGGCAGATCCTATAAAGAGGCATGGAGGAGAAGAAGAGAAAAGAGGAAAAGGAAAAAAAAAAAAAAAAAAAACAGAAGGGAGGGAAGAAAAAACAGTGAGAGACAGGGTAACACACATAAGGCACAAAAAACGGCAATGGTAACAATACCATGACATAAAATACCTGGGGGGCAGGCGTCGGGCTCAGCCCTACAGGAGGGGAGCGCCCGAGGCCCATCCTCATTTCCAAACAAGGAAGTATACCTAAAAAGGTACGGTCTACGTGGGGAACGTGGACCAACACTGGAGGGAAGGGTGTGGGGGTCAGTCCCCATCCACCGCCATGTACTAACAAGTAGGCAGCATGCAAGGGGGGATAAGGTTCTACAAAAAACAAAAAAAAAAAAAAAAAAAAAAAAAGGGACCAAAAAAAACCTGAAAAACCCTGAGGAGCAAAGTGCAAATTTGAAAGGTAAGTAAGTAAAAAAAAAATTAGTGAACGAGTCCAAGGTATCCGGGAAGTGAGCGCGTCGGGACAGGACCGGGGCCAAAGCTTCAAGTCTCTCCAATAAGGACAACGACAGGGGCCTATGATCAGTCACCGCTATAAAGGCAATAGGTCCAGTTGGAGGGCGAACAAACATTAACACACTGAATGGCCAGGTCTCAGTTCCAGGTACCAGCGTAATTAGAGGGCCCGGGCCTCCCTCAGAGAGCAGTTAGGATACCAGTATCTGAAGGAAACAGACCCTTCAGAAAGTCAAAAAACAAAAACAAAAAAAAACAGGTCAGGGGAGGGGAGCTGCCACTCAGTGTCGCTGCGACACAGGACCTGAAGGAGAGGCAGATGTAGGGCGCCTGCGATTTCTCCTGCGACTCTTGCGGGTAGGTGGCAGCCAGGGCTGAGGGAGCTGCACGTCAGGGTGATCTTGCGGGGCCCTCCAGTCCGGAAAGTCGACTGGCTCCAGACCCAGGGTGCTCAGAAAGTGTGGGAGGTCGTCCTTGGTGCGCAGCGTGGCATGTCTGCCCTCTTTGGATGCTTGCAAGTAGAAGGGAAATCCCCAGCGATAAGGCAGACCTGCCTTTTGGACTGCTTCCAGCAGGGGGCGGAGAGCCCTACGTTGCATGAGGGTTCTCCTGGAAATGTCCTGGTAGAAGTAAAGGTGGGCCCCATCGAAGTCAAAGTATGGCTTCCCACGCATTTTTTGCATGATCTTATCTTTCAGTGTATACTTGTGGAGCTTGCATATGACATCTCTAGGGTTGTCCACATCTTGAGAGGGCGGTCTGAGGGCTCTGTGAGCACGGTCAATCTCTATGGGTGCAGTAGCAGGCAGGCCTAAAATCTCTCTAAATACATCCTCCAGAGTAGGGACAATATCCTTAGGTGCTGTTGCTTCAGGCAGACCTCTTATGCGGATGTTCGCACGCCTGCTGCGGTTCTCAAAATCATCCAACTGACACAGCAAAGTCTCAATTTTTTGATCCTGGGCGCAGCACCTGGCTTGAAGCATAGAGATGACAGGCAGGGCCTCATCAAGTTTCTGCTCCATTGTTTCCATCCTAGCCCCCAAGTGGTTAGTGTCAGCCTTGAGCTGGGCAATGTCCTCCCTGAAGGCCCTCTCCACCCTGGTTGTAAACTTTTCCAGGTCCTCTCGAGTAGGGAGGGACCAGATATGGCGTCTTATGTCCCTGTCCCTGTCTCCCATGAAATCATTCATATCAGGGCTCTGGTCAGGGGGGGCTGAGGGTCCCGGGGAGAGTGGAGGGGCATTGTCACTCACCATCTGCGAAGAGGGTATCTGGGAGTCCTCAAGCAGCTGCTGCTGCCGTGTCAATGCTTTCTGAGCAGCCTTAGCTGCCTTGGATGATTTTGGCGTCGGCGCCATCTTGGAGGCCTCCTGTCCCGTACCGCGGGACCCGCTGAAGAAGGCATCCAGCTGCTCCTGTCGGGACCCGTCCGCTCTCGGTTGCTGGGAGAGCGCCCGCCGTCCCTGAGACATGTTTCCCGGCGTTCCGGGAGTGATATCCCCCCTTAGTATCGCTGATTGTGCGGCGGTGGGTAAGGAGCTAGAGAGACACGCGTCCTCACTCCTCCATAGCCAGGCCACGCCCCCCTTTTGGTGGTATTTAATCAACACTGGGTTTTTTATTTTTTGCGCTATAAAAGAAAAAAGACTATAAATTCTGTAAAAAAAAACAACAAAAAAAATCTTGGTTTTTGTTATAAAATTTTGCAAAATAATAATTTTTCTTCATAAATTTGGCCCAAAATGTATACTGCTACATATCTTTGGTAAAAAAATAACCCAAGTTAGTGGATATTATTTAGTCTGTGTGAGAGTTATAGAGTCTACAAGCTATGGTGCCAATCACTGAAAATTGATCAATCTGATTACACCTGATGTACTGACAGCCTATCTAATTTCTTGAGACCCTAACAAGTCAGGAAAGTACAAATACCCCCCAAATGACCCATTTTTAGAAAGTAGACATTGCAAGGTAGTTAGTAAGCGGCATCGTTCGTTTTTTGAAGTTGTCATTTTTTTCCCACAATTCTTTGCAAAATTAAGATATTTTTTTTATTTTATTTTTTTTTCACACCAAATTGTCATTATAACAGGTTATTTCTCTCACATGGCAAGTACATTCCACAAATGACACCCCAGAATATATTCTGCTACTCCTCCTGAATATGGTTATACCACATGTGTGAGACTTTTACACAGCCTGGCCACATACAGAGGCCCAACATTGAAGTAGCACCTTATGGCGTTCTAGGAGCATAAATTACACATCTAATCTTTCAACCACCTATTAGACTTTTGAAGGCCCTGGAGCACCAGGACAATGGAACGCCCACAAAGTGACCCAATTTTGGAAAGAAAACACCCCAACGTATAATCTATGAGCCATAATGAGTCTTTTGAACAGTTAATTTTTTTTTCCAGAAAAAACAAAAACGCATTTTTTTTTACACAAAGTTGTCCATTTATAAGATATTTCCAACACATGGCATGAATATAGCAAAAATGACACCCCAAAATATATTCTGCTACTCCTCTTCAGTATGGCAATACCATATGTCTGAGACTTTTACACAGCCTGGCCACATACAGAGGTCCAACATCCAAGGAGCACCATCAGGTGTTCTAGGGACATAAATTGTAAAAAAATGATTATAGCGCACACATTCAAGAATGACATTTATCATTCTAGGGACATAAATTACGCATCTAATTTCCTTACAATCTATCACATTTTTGAAGGCCCTTCATATTTCTAACACATAGCTTGTGCATACCAAGAATTACACCCTAAAATACAGTACATTCTGCTGAGCAAAGGGTAAACAAAAGATTACCTGTAGTTTTAGTAGTGCAGATGTCCACAAGAGGAGAGCCCTGATCCAGGCAGTAGGCAGGGACATGGTCAGTGACAGTGAATGAAATTGTCCAGGCAGCAGGCAGTAATATTGTCCATAGTCAGTACAGGCAGGGATACTGTCCATATACAGTCCAGGGTCAGTGCAAGTAGAGACATAGCCAGCAGTGCCAAAATATTGGTCCTGGTAGTAAGCAGGAACATGGTCCAAGTAGCAGGCCAGGAAAGAATGGGGACAGGGTAGAGGCTTGTCCCACCCAAATCTATTTGAAGCCTCCAAGTCTCCAGACCCTTATCTGGGAATGAGAAAACTAAAAAATTGGTTTTCTTCATCCAGAAAAACAATTCTGGAGCCCCTCACATATGTGAGTCCCCTGTGTTCCCACTAGCATAGCAGGGTAAAAGATCAGTCCAAGAGGCAGGCAAAAAACGTGGTCAAACAGTCCAGGGTCAGTTCCTGAGCAGGCAGAGGTAGGTACAGTTTAGCGTTAGGCAGATCTGTAATCGTATAACAGGCCAGGATCGGTTCCAGAGAAGGCAGAGGTATGTTTAGCGTTAGGCAGAAGCTTGGTCGTATAACAGGCCAGGATCGGTTTCGGAGAAGGCAGAGGTATGTACAGTTCAGTGCAGTGGTATAAGGGGTGTGGAGGAAAATGACAGGAAATGAGAATTACGTTTACCATACTTCCCTAATAATGTAGAGAAGTATGGTAACGGCGGAAACAGTCACCTATACAGAAGCCTGGTTGGGAAGGACATTGGGGACAATAATACGTGGTGTCTCTTCTAATTCCTCCTCTGGAGCACACCCGGCATTTATTTTGACGTCTGTGGTCTGTTTCACGGGGGGGGGGGGATTTTCTCAGGAAAGTGGCGTTCGTGGAGTCTGCTCACGGAATCAGAGCGAATATATTGTGGTGGGCTTTCAGGGTACAAAAGGGCGGAGATAACTTGTACTTGGTAGCGCAGATAGGATACGGGGTTGTCTGTAGATCTTTGGTAAATAACATAAGTGTTATACATGGCCAAACTGAAAAAATAAATTGACACTTTTTTATACCAATGGTGGGATTTTCTTATGGGAAGGTAGGGTTCAATCATGTAATCATTGAAGTCCAGTCCCCCCCATGAACAAATTATAGTCATAGACACAAACTGGTTTCTGGATTGGGCCGTTTCTGCTGTGGACTTCCACGTAGGTGTCGTTGTGGATTGATGTGAGCATGTGGACGTTTCGTCTTTCCCTCCACTTGACAGACAATAGCTCTTGGTTCCGCAAAGATGCCGTCTCCCCTCATTGTAGCCTTTCATTGACGAGTTTTTGCAGGAAGCCCTTTCTATTGGCTCTTTCTGTACCACATGCTGGGGTGTCCCTCCGGTGAAGATTGCAGAAGAGGGGCAAGCTTGTATAAAAATTATCCACATAAAGATGGTATCCCTTTCCAAGCAGTGGACAGACAAGCTCCCAGACAACTCTTCTGCTGGCTCCAATATACTCTGGGCATTAAGGGGGATGCAGTTGGGAGTCCTTCCCTTCGTACACCAGGAAGGCGTAGATGTACCCTGTTGCTCGGTCACAAAGTTTGTACATTTTAACCCAATATCGGGCCCTTTTGCTGGGGATAAACTGTTTGATGCCCAGCCTGCCTGAGAATTTTACAAGGGACTCATCCACGGAGATATTATGTTCACGGGCATATAACAGGGAGAATTTTTCAGAGAAATAATTTAGGAGTGCCCGAATTTTAAATAGTTTGTCAAAAGCTGGGTTATTTCGGGGAGGGCACTGGGTGTTGTCATTATAGTGGAGGAACCGCATAATTATAAGGTATCTTGATCTTGGCATAATGTATGAGAAGAGTGGCATGTGGTGGATGGGGTTGGTAGACCAATAGGAGTACAATTAGTTTTTTTTGTGAGTCTTATATTAAAAGTTAGGCCTAGAAAATTTTGAATTTCTCTATGGTAAGTTCTATCCACTCAAAGGGATGGGTGTAACTATAACCGGGGTTTCTTACTTAGTACTGCTGTGCATAGAGGTTGCACTGGGCCACAATGGACTATAGTAAGTCTTTGAAAATCAAATGAAAAAAATCAAGCATGGCAAAATCATCGGTGTTCACCTGGACACCTGGCTGGGCGGTGAAAGGGGGGATGTTTGCTGCTCCGGAATTAGGGGGAAGCCACAGGGGTTTTTGAAGGGCATAGGGAAGGCTGGCATGGCCCCTATCCCTTTGGGGCTAAGATGACACCCTACTGGTGCTTGGCCTTTGTTGCAGTGGCACTGCGCTCGAGGTGGACGGCACTGCACTTGAGGTGGATGGCACTGCGCTCGAGGTGGACTGCCCTGCACTGCTGGTAGTAGGCTGCTGTTCCACCCCAGAACACCTTCTTTTCATGGGCACACGTTCCTCTTCCGATTCTGTATCAGAGCCACTGCTTGTCACGGGTTCATAGGCCGAATCGGACTGAGACTCAGAGAGCTCCCCGTTGCTCTCATCGCTCATGCTTAGACACTGGTAGGCCTCCTCGCTGGTAAAATATTTTTTTTGCCATACTGGTGGCTGGTGAGGCTGCACTGCAGAGTACTTATGTGCAATATGGGGCAGTGTAATGGTACTAATGAGTTGCCCTGATGGCACGGTAGTGGCACAGATGGGCACAGGTGGCACCGATTGGCACAGTGACTGATTGTACTGTGTAGTGGCACTGATTGTACTATGTAGTGGCACCGATGGTACAGATGAGCACTCTGGTGGCACTGGTGGGCACAGAGGCGCATATGGGCACTGATGGGCACAGGTGGCACTGATGGGCACTGGTTTGGCTCTTATGGCACTGGTGTGGCTCTGGTGGCACTGATTAGCACAGAGGTGGCACTGGTGGGCACAGGCAGCACTGGTGGGGCACTGCAGAGGCGCAGATGAGCACTGATGGGCACAGGTGGCATTGATTTGCACAGGTGGCACTGGTGTGGCACTGATTGGCACAGAGGTGGCACTGATGTGGCACTGATTGGCACAGAGGTGGCCCTGTTGGGCACTGATGGGCACTGCTATATATTTCTATATATTATTTCTGACTCACAGTTTCTCACACAATGCTCTCCTCTCCTCTCACGCTGTATCGGTGTGAGGAGAGCAGAGAATTGAACTCCTGATGACCCCGGGTTGTTTACATTTGTGATCGCTCCGTCATTGGACAGAGCAATCACGTGGTAAAGGGCCGCTGTCATTGGTCCCTTACCGCGATCCGTGCTGGGCCGGGTCCCGTGAACCCGGCGAACACGGATGTGGGAGCGGGAGCGAGACTCTGGGAGGACGTCAATGTACACCCTCCCAGAGTTATCGAGCCGCACTGTAGCCGTCATTCGGCTATAGTGCTGTAGGCAAGTGGTTAATTTCCTTTTTATTTATTAGCATAAAGTAAAAAAAAAAACAGTAGTGATTAAATACCACCAAAAGAAAGCTCTATTTGTGTGGAAAAAATTTGTGTGACAGGAAGGGGGTGAAAGTACCCAGTATTGGGGTGGTTAAAGTAGAGTAGTGGAAGGCCAGAACCCATGTCAATTTATTTTTTGCTGTTTCTTTGACCCACATCTTATTTTTTTTTAACCATTTTCAGTAGCACAAGAGATCTTGCTAACTAAGCCCATAATAACAGTAAGAAGTACAAAGGAGTTAAAATTCTTCCCCAAGCTACTAAAAACTAAATAAAAAACTAAATAAAAATCTTTCACGTTAAGGCTCTGTTCACACTAGTGACTCAAAAGTTGCACGATTTTTAGTGTGACTTTTATGTGACTTTACACTCTCTGGCACTCAATTCACATCAAAGTAGGGCAGATGTGATAGATGTCTGGAGCAGAGGTGGCCATCCAATGAATCTTCCAATTTGGCAAGAATAGTTAAAGGAGAAGTCCAGCCAAAGCTTGTTTGGCTGTACTTCTCCTATGAATCATAGGAGTGCAATTCATTTTGCACTCCTGTGACCTGTTTTTAGCAGAGAGCGAGCTGAAGTCCTTTTTAGAAATCATAATTACCTCAGTGGATGCAGCATCAATCCGACGCTGCATCTGTCCCCTGGCACCTCTACATTGAGAATTGAGGATTTTTTTTTTTTTTTTAAGCCAGCAGCTACAAACACTGTAGCTGCTGACTTTTAATAAGGACACTTACCTGTCCTACTCGCCCGCGATGTCAGCCCCCCCGAGGCCGATCCCTTGATCCTGGCAGCTCCCGGCGCAGCCATCCTCAGTAAGGGAAACAGGCAGTGAAGCCGTGCGGCTTCACTGCCAGTTTCCTACTGCGCATGCGCTATCAGCGCGGCGCTTTGTGAATGGGCCGTCTGCTTTCTGGGATACACACAGTTCCCAGAAGGCAGCATGCCCCATTCACCAGAAAACACCGCGAGTAGGACGGAGGAAGAAGACCAGCCGCGGACGATCAAGAGGCAGATTAGGGACTTCCGCCTAGCAACCGCTATTTCTGGTAAGTAAAAATGCACGTCGGCCTTCTGTAGTGTGTTCCGACGTAGAGAGAGATAGAGAGAGAGAGAGAGAGTGTCATTTCATTTACTTTGAGCAGGCAGGCGATTCAGTTACCTGCAGTGTATTTAGTATATATATATATATATATGCATCCCGGTTTTGTATATATACTGTATATATTTTTATACACTGTATCCAGTTTAGCTAGATCTCACTGCAGACCGTTCCTGGTGTACTGTTTCTAAAATCCTTCAGGCAGGCAGTTGATTCAGTTAGCTGCAGTGTATTTAGTATATACATCCCAGCTTTGTATATATATATATATATATATATATATATATATATATACACTGTATCCTGTGTAGCTAGACCTCACTGCAGGCCATTCCTGGTGTCCGTATTAAAATACACTTTCAGGCAGGCAGGCCAGGCGGGTGATTCAGTGATCTGCAGTGCATAAAATATATACTGTCTCCTACATATATATCCACTGCATTGTACTGTAGTCAATCCTATACCTGACTGCAGGCCATTCCTGGTGTCCATATTAAAATACACTTTCAGGCAGGCAGGCCAGGCAGGTGATTCAGTGATACGCAGTGCATAAAATATATACTGTATCCTACATATATATCCACTGCATTGTACTGTAGCCAAGCCTATACCTGACTGCAGGCCATTCCTGGTGTCCGTATTAAAATAAACTTGCATGCAGGCAGGCCAGGGAGGTGATTCAGTGATCTGCAGTGCATAAAATATATACTGTCTCCTACATATATATCCACTGCATTGTACTGTAGCCAAGCCTATACCTGACTGCAGGCCACTCCTGGTGTCCGTATTAAAAAACACCTTTAGGCAGGCAGGCCAGGCAGGTGATTCAGTGATCTGCAGTGCATAAAATATATACTGTCTCCTACATATTTATATCCACTGCATCCAGTCTAACCAAGCCTATATCTGACTGCAGGCTATTCCTGGTGTACTTTTTCTAGTAAACTTCAGGCGGTGTTTGGCTAGTCTAATTTTACAGTATGTCTGGAAGGCCAACAAGGAGAGGTAGACACTCACAGGCCACTAAAAGAGGGCAAGCGGGCTCTGTGTCTAGAGCCAACAGTGCTGGTCATGGACACGGTGCATCCTCAGCACGTGGCTTTGGGGCACGCTTGTCCTTTTTTTCGACAGATGGCCCTGTTGAGCCACAACATGCAGAAGAGTTGGTAGAGTTGATGACAAAGCCATCCTCATCCTCCTCATCCTCTGTCACCCAGGCTCAGAGTACTTTGGCTACCAATGCAGCTGCCAAAGCGGCCTATTCGATCGGCTCAATGTCATCAGTTACTCCTTCCCTAGCCCCACCATCATGCACTGAGGAGTCCCCCGAACTGTTCAACCACAGTATTGGGTACATGCTGCAGGAGGATGCGCAGCGTTTTGAAGGCTCCAATGATGGTACCCAGCTTGAGGAAGGCAGAAACGTGATCCCAGAGAGAGGGGGTGCCCAAGAAGGACATCAAACTGGCAGTCATGTTCTCCCAGATGCAGCATACTGCCAGGTTTGCTCCAGTGATGAGGAGGGAGGGGATGATGTCACTGACTCTACGTGGGTGCCTGATAGGAGAGAGGAGGAGGAGGAGGAGAAGGCACATCTCCAGCGAGGCAGGATGCCCTCCAGGGGCCAGATTAAGGGCAGCCAACCGACTGCATCACGCCGCAGAGCTCTGCATGTGCATGGCGCTGCTGAATCCGCGCGTTTTTCCAAAAGTTCTTTGGTGTGGGCCTTTTTTGAGACGTGTGCAGCAGATCGCACCATTGCAGTTTGCAACATATGTCTGAAACGTATCAAGCGTGGCCAAAACAGCAGCCGCTTGGACACCACATGCTTGACCAGACATATGTCGAGCTCCCATGCAGTCTGTTGGCAACAGTACTTAAAAGACCCACACCAAAGAGCACGGCAGACCTCTCCTTGCTCCTCATCAGCTGGGATATCCAACCCCACTATACCTTCAGTCCTCTCAGAAACCTGCACTGAGGAACGAAGGTGTAGAATTAGGTGTACCAAGTACTTGCGGGCAATCTACTATTGCTACACCAACGTCCGATTGTAGCAGGCAAATTTCCCTACCCCAGTTGCTAAACCAGCGAAAGAAATTCGGTCCAAGCCATCCACATGCCCAGCGGCTGAATGCTAGCTTGGCTAAATTGCTAGCACTCAACTGTTGCCTTTTCAGATGGTAGACTCTGCCCCCTTTCGTGAATTTGTGGAATGTGCGGTACCTCAGTGGCAGGTTCCCAAATGCCAATTTTTTTCTCGGAAGGCGATTCCGGCTCTTTACCGACATGTGGAAGGCAATGTCTTGGCCTCGTTGGACAGGGCGGTCAGTGGTAAGATGCATATTACCACTGACTCATGGTCCAGCAGGCATGGACAGGGACATTACCTTTCTTTCACGGCGTACTGGGTAACTCTCATGGCAGCTGGGAAGGATGCAGGACAGGGTGCAGTATTGTTGGAGCTTGTTCCGCCACCATGCCTCCAAAATGCTAGTAGTGGTGATTCTGTCACACCTGTCTCCTCCGCCCCTCCTCTTCTTCTTCCTCTATGGCCTCTTCCTGTACAGATTTGTCCTTGGAACCAGTGGTGCTCCGTAGGCGTTCTAGGGGCTACGCAAGCACTCAGGCAAAAAAGATGCCAAGTGGTGCTTGAGTTGGTCTGTTTCGGGGACAGGAGCCACACTGGGGCAGAGATTCTGTCAGCTCCGCAGGGGCAGGCTCAGAGGGGGTTTGATGCCATGCCAGCTTCAATGGCACCGACCTCCTCTCCGCCCTCCGACAGGGACACTTGACCCATGTGCCCTGTTTGGCTCACATCCTTAATATTGTGGCGCAGCGGTTCTTGTGCAGGTACCCGGGCTTACAGGATCTCCTGAGGCAGGCCAGGAAAGCCTGTGGGCATTTCCGCCGTTCATATAATGCCAGTGCTCGGCTGGCTGACATCCAAAGGGAATGCAACCTGCCCAAGAACCGCCTCATCTGTGACATGCCCACCAGGTGGAACTCAAGGTTGGCAATGCTGCAGAGGCTGCACACGCAGCAGAGGGCCATCGACGAGTACCTGTGCGAGTATGGCACCAGGACAGGGTCAGGGGAGCTTGGCTTTTTTTCGCCACGTTAGTGGCTCATGATCAAGGATGCATGCACTGTCCTGTCACCATATGAGGAGGCCACGAGGATGGTGAGCAGTGACAGTGCATGCATCAGTGATACTGTCCCTTTTGTCTACCTGGTGGAGCACACACTGCGTGGAATAATGGACAGGGTACTTGAGGCAGAAGAGAGGGAGGAAGAGGAGGACTTCCTTACCTCTCAAGGCCCCCTTTATCCAGACAGTATTCCTGCGGGCCCGCCGATCTCACAGGAAGAGGAGGAGGAGGAGTATGGTGTCAGCATGGAGGTGGAGTCTAGCACTCAGCATCAGCAGCAGTCTTCAAGGGATCGTTTTAAGTCCCCAGAAACCCATGGACTTATACGTGGCTGAGAGGAGGTGGCTGTGGATCATGTCGTCCTTAGTGACCCAAAGGACTCCGGACCCGAATGCCTCAGCAAGCCTACGCTGCATGGCCTCCCTGATCCTGCAAAGCCTGCGAAAGGACCCTCGGATTCGTGGTATCAAGGAGAGGGATCATTACTGGCTGGCAACCCTTCTTGATCCACGTTACAAGAATAAGGTTGCGGAACTTATCCAGCTGTCGCAGAGGGAGCAGAGGATAAAACAGCTTCAGGAGGCCTTGCAGAAAGGTTTGTGCAACACATTTCCAGAGCCTGGGAGGTTACAAATTCCTCGTCCTGGACAACGTGTTGTTGAGGCTTCAGTCAGTCACAGAAGGAGCGGTGGAGAAGGTGGCCGTCTGACCGATGCGTTCAGACAATTTTTTTAGTCCCCAGCCCCAAGGTCTGATCGGTTCCAGCAACCATCGCCAGCGTCTGATTTACATGGTTCAGGAATACCTAGGGGCAAGATCAGACTTGGAGACCTTTCCAACCGAAAATCCACTGGGTTACTGGGTCTTGAGGATGGATCACTGGCCAGAGCTTGCACAGTATGGAATTGAGCTACTGTCCTGTCCTGCATTCAGCGTTCTTTCGGAACGCACATTCAGTGCTGCTGGAGGCTTTGTAACCGATCACAGAGTGCGCCTGTCCACCGACTCGGTTGATCGGCTCATCTTCATAAAAATAAATCAGTCTTGGATTACCAGCTGCCAAGCACCTGATGCTGATGTAACCGATTAATTTTGTTGTGAGATCCCTTCAAGACTGCCTATGCTGAGTGACTATCCTATTCCTCCTCAATGTTCATGTTGTTAGCTTCTAAGAACGTTTTTGGTTCTGTGCACCACCACCAGTGGCTAAGGCCCAATTTTTCTGCCCCTGTTTAACAGGGGCGTGTAATTACAATTCTGCCATAATATTTTGCAGCAGGGCTTGTTTCTGCGCTCAACTAGAGTATCTGTGAAGGGTTGCAGTGTTGTGGCACCAGCACCAGTGCCTAAGGCCTAATTTTTCTGCCCCTGTATAACAGGGGCGTGTAATTACAATTTTTGCTGTAATATTTTGCAGCAGGGCTTGTTCCTGCACTCAACTAAAGTATCTGTGAGGGGTTGAAGTGTTGTGGCACCAGCACCAGTGCCTAAGGCCATATTTTTCTGCCCCTGTGTAATTAAATTTTTTGATCTAATATTTCACAGCAGGGCCAGTTCCAGCACCCACCAAGAGTAACTGTGAGGGCTTACAGTGTTCTGGTACCACCAACACCTAAGGCCCAATTTTCTGCAGAGTATATAGGGCAGGCCATATAGTATATACAAGCGGTCCCCTACTTTCAAACATCTGACTTACAAACAACTCCTACTTATAAACAGAGGGAGACAACAGGAAGTGAGAGAAAATCTACCCCAGGGAAGGGAAATTCTCCCCTGTAAGAGTTAATAAGTGAAAAAGGTGTCTCCACTGATGCTTTATCACCAATCCTTGTTTCCCTAACAACCCCAAATTTTCAAAATCTAATTGTCATTGGGACAGAAAGTGAGGTGAAATCTTCTGAACAGGGGCACAGACAGCAAACAAATGTTACAGGGGTGATGATAACCCTTCCCTATGATATCCAAAAAGCTTAAAAATAGATTTTGTGGCTGGAGCTACACTTACAAAATGTACCTGTTCCAAATTACAAACAGATTCAACTTAAGAACAAACCTACAGTCCCTGTCTTTCTTGGGACCGCCTGTATACTGCTGTTCAGAGCATATAGGGCCTGGGGGCCCCACGCCTTTTCTTTTTTTAATTTGGGTGCAGGTTTCCCCTTAATATCCATACAAGACCCAAAGTGTCTGGTAATGGACTGGGGGGGAAGGGAGGTACCCATGCCGTTTTTCTCAATAATTTTCATCTACCGTATATACTCGAGTATGAGCCGAGTTTTTCAGCCCTTTTTTTAGGGCTGAAAATACCCCTCTCGGCTTATACTCGAGTCAGTGTACCTTCAGATACCTCCTCATCCAACACAGAGGTGTGGCTACCGCAGTCACGGCCGGACGTGACTAGCGGAGCTCGTGTTCCAGCCTAAAATATCCGGCGTTATACAATTGTAGCACAGCGGTTTTTACTCTGAAAGCAGCCGAATGAGAAGCGGAGAGTAAGCAGCATTTCCCTATCTGCCTATCTGACTCCCTTTGGGCTCTCTGAGATCTGGAGCCACATCCGCTGTAACCCGGCAACACCGACAGTTTGGCAGACTCGGTAGTGATCTCCTTCACTTGTAGCCTGGACACGGTGGCAGCGGCTGACAAGCGGTGGAGTGCGGGAGTGTTCTTCCACCCTCCCTCCCTCTGAGCCTTCCTAGTCTTCTGAGAATCGGAGCTCTCCCCGCTGGTGAGCGGTGTCATTGACAGACTTGGTTTACCTGGCAGACTCGGCAGTGATCTTCCACACGCTGAACCTCTGTGGTAGCAGCGGCTGATTGATAAAGCAGTGGAGCGTGTGAGTTTTTCCTGTCTTTCCTACTGAGTTTACACTGAGTTTGCACTGGATGAACTTGCAATTGCTCCTGTAAATCTTGAAAGTGAAGCTATAACTGCCTGTGTGATCATCCCTGCAATCACCCTTGCAATCCTGGCAATCCCTGCAGCTATATCTCTGTGACCTATGTAATATTTGTAATTTCAGTGTATCTACACTTTTGTAATCGCTGCACCCCCTGCAACCTTCGCAACCCTTGCAACCACCCTTTGCAACTACCTTTTTAATATTTAGAGAGGTGGGGTGACCCTCCAGCGGTGTGATTTGCGAGCTTCCCTTGTCCTCCCCTCTCCCTCTTTAGCACACAGGGAGCGTGCAAATGGGCATTGTTGACCCTCTTTTCCGCTTACAGTAGCTGCTGCATTCTCACCCTAGGCTTATACTCGAGTCAATAAGTTTTCCCATTTTTTGTGGAAAAATTAGGTGCCTCGGCTTATACTCGAGTATATGCGGTATATTGCCGGGACCCAACATTACATTAAAGCCGCAAGCAGTTTTTAATGAATTTTAATCCTTTAGAAATGTCATTTTGTGCAGGGACTGTTCTAAACATGGGAAGTACGCGCCACTTTACAGGCATACTATAGACACCCCCCAGGTACCATATTTAAAGGAATATTTCACTTATATTTTTTCACTTTAAGCATCATTAAAATCACTGCTTTTGAAAAAACTGCAGTTTTTAAAACTTTTTTTGCATTGATACATATCCCCTGGGGCAGGACCCGGGTCCCCAAACCCTTTTTAGGACAATAACTTGTATATTAGCCTTTAAAATTCGCACTTTTGATTTCTCACGTTCAAGTCCCATAGACTTTAACGGTGTTCGAATGTTTGCGCGATCTTTCAGTCCGTTCGCATGTTCTGGATGCGAACCGAACCGGGGGGGTGTTCGGCCCATCCCTATTCTCCACTATCAGAATCCACTGATCGGTGTTGCAGCTGACTGGCTGCAGCAGCTGATCGCATAAACGTTTTCCTTTTTTTCTCTTTTAAAGGGGTTGTAAAGGTACAAGTTTTTTTACCTTAAGGCATTCTATGCCTTAAGGTGAAAAAACATCTGAGTATTTGCGCCCCCCCGAGCCCCCGTTTACTTACCTGACCCCTTGAATATCCCATACTGTGAACGCGCAGGCTTCTCGTTGGCTTCTCGGGTCATTCGTTGGTTGATTGAAAGCAGCGCAGCCATTGGCTCGCGCTGCTGTCAATCACATCCAATGACGCGGCTCGCCGGGGGGTGGGGCCGAGTGATACAGTGTGCGGCTATGGCCACCAGCTGTATCACAGAAGCGCGCCGGCAAGAACTTTCCACCATGCGAGAGAGCTCGCATGAAGGAGGAAAGTTCTTGCGAGGAGGAGCCGATACAGCCGCCGAGGAACCTCAGAAGACCAGGTTCGGGGCCACTCTGTGCAAAACGAGCTGCACAGTGGAGGTAAGTATAACATGTTTGTTATTTAAAAAAAATTTTTTTTACCTTTAGTGTTCCTTTAAACTTCAACAGGAAATTCTCAGAGTTGAGGTAGAAAGATGACATTTTGTTGCTTTTCAATGAAGATCACATAACATCACAATGACATGCAGCAGATCATGACAGTGGCCCAACTACAAATGACCGTGGTACATCAAAAAATAGCTGCAATGTTCCTGAAATAATATATATATGCATATAGCAGATTTCCAATATCTGTAGCCTGTACCGTCAAATGTTACAACAAAACCATTTTTTCCAGGATGACTTTCAAGCATTAGGTGTGCAGATTCCAAATCCAAGCTCACAACAGCCTGACCGGAATTGACAAGACCAAGTACAAACCACATGGAGGCAGGACCGGAATTGACAACATTTTCATTGCTTCTGGTTCCTGGGGTCACAGAGAGGGAGGAAACAACGTCAGTTCCTCTCTCCGTGATCGGACAGGAGAGCCCGGGAGAGAAGGTGGCGGGACGGGGGTAAACCACATTCCGCCACCCGCAGAAGTGATCGAGTGGCTGTTTAGCCACTCAAATCACTTCTGCATTAAAGCCAACTGCTGGCTGCAAATTTTAATACCAGGTTGATTCTTGTAGCTGCAGGCATCATCCCAGTACAACCACTGCCAACCTAGGACTTCATATAATTGCCTACTGTCGGCAAGTGGTTAAATAACATATCTGATGTACAGAAAGTGCTGAGGCAGCATTAACATTTACCTAGGAAAAAAGTGTTTTAAATTGCTGGCAAACTACATTTACCCAACAGCCCACAAACCCCTCCAAGAGTCTACTTTGTATTTTGTGGGACCTTTGGAGGGGTCTGCGTGCTTTTTCCTTTCTTTTTTTTACTTTAAAGAAGCTGGCAATGAAATTTCATATGTTGGCAATTTAAACGGTATACCGTATATACTCGAGTATAAGCCGAGATTTTCAGCCCTTTTTTTTGGGCTGAAAGTGCCCCCCTCGGCTTATACTCGAGTCAGTGTACCTGAAAAAAATTGAGAGGCTGCGGCGTCCATCGTTTAAATCTCGCGGTCTCCTCCTGGTCCCTTCCGTGATAGGTGGAACTGTGTCTGCTGAGAATCGCCTATCACAAATGTTCTCTCATCCTCACCCATCCCAGCAAACACTGTGTTCAGTGTTCCGCCAATCACGGATGCCTTTTCATCCTCGGACAAGAGGACGCCCGTGATTGGCAGAATACTGAACACAGTGTCTGCTGGGAAACTGAGGATGAGAGAACGTTTGTGATAGGCGTTTTCTAAGCAGACACAGTTCCGCCTATCACGGAAGGGACCAGGAAGAGACCGCGAGTTTTAAACGATGGACGCCGCAGCCTCTCAATTTTTTTCAGGTACAATTTAAATTTTAGGGGAACAGTGAGGATGGGCACAGTGAGGATGGGCACAGTAAGGTGGCAATGGGTAGAGTGAGGTTGGACACAGTGACAATTGGCTTAGTGAAGTTGCAATGGGCACAGTGGGGCGTGCAAATGGGCATTGTTGACCCTCTTCCACTCACAGTAGCTGCTGCATTCTCACCCTCGGCTTAAACTCGAGTCAGTAAGTTTTCCCAGTTTTTTGTGGTAACATTGGGTACCTCGGCTTATACTCTGGTCGGCTTATACTCGAGTATATACGGTAATTGTTTTGTTTTTTATTTTGTAAATGTCACATCTTAGAGCAAGAATAGAGAAAAAAGACCCCCTTTGGAATCTGGTATGGATTTTAAGGGGGACGCCATGCCAAAATCCATGCCAGACACTTAATTTATGCATGTAGCCTGGCTAGCTAGGAAAGCATGGGATGGGCTTGCAGCCCTTTCTGCTGAACCATATCAGACCACATGCCCTCAACATGCAGGGGACCTTACCATAGGATCTTTTCCCCATGTCGATGAGGAGCACTGTACAAGTGCCTCTTCCCCCCAACCCTGGTCCAGTGATTGTAGGGGTCTGCAGACAGGTAGGTTTTTTGGGATCTGGAAGATCCCCTTGACAATATCTATATATTCTGAGAACATAAGGAATATGCAAACACACCCCAGAATTTACTTCATTAATGTCCATCATTGAATCTTCATAATATTTCATCCAACTGGATTAAAACAGGGGGACATTAGTAGTTATTTTGGGGTGTGTATGTTCTTTTTTTCTTTTAAAAGAACTTGGTCAAGTCTGTGTGTTTATTTTCATTGAGATCTTTGGGATATTAATTTACTCATCTGCTCATTTCCCTGACAGATATCTGGGATCTGGGATCCCTCTTACTACAAGGTTCTTTCAGATTTATCCCTTCACATCTTTTGGGGGATAAGATGAAGGGAAGTGGCATTTGTCCCTCAACAATGGGATAAGGTGCCTTGTAAGGAAGGTGGGAATCTTTGCTAGGCCACTGGGCCTGGAATGTGGGGATGAGGGTCTTGTCCCCATCAACAACTTGTAGGTGCTTCACACTTCCCTCCCAATGTTAAAGACATGTGCTCTGGTCTTGTATTTAAGGGGGGGTGCAAGATAGCCCCCACTCGGCTCTATGCCCTTGGAGGACCGGAACGACATCTGATGTCACTTCCGTCTTTTGAGCCGATAAACAGGATTTTGGCAAAAAAAAAATTTTAAATGAGAGATCTGGCGTCGTTTTGACCCCAGACCTCTCAATAAAGAGGACCTGTCTTGTTTACATTCCTTTTAATAGGAATAAAAGTGATCAAATAAAAATTAAAATTAAAGGGACAATGCAAAAATAAAGAAATAAAGTAAAATAAATGAGAAAAAAATGTAAAGCGCCCCATCCCTCCAAGCTGGCGTGCAGAAGGGAACGCATGATTAAGTTGCGCCTGCATATGTAAACAGTGTTCAAATCACACATGTGATTAGGGCAAGAGCAATAATTCTAGCACTAGACCTCCTCTGTAACTCTAAACAGGTAACCTGTAAAAAAAAGTAAAATTGTCACCTATGGTGATTTTTAAGTACCGTAGTTTGTCGCCATTCCACGAGCGTGCGCAATTTTAAAGCATGACGTGTTGGATATCTATTTACTCAGTGTAATATCATCTTTCACATTATACAAAAAATCGGGCTAACTTTTTTTTTATTATTATTATTATTATTATTATTATTAATTTAAAAAAAAAATCAAAAAAGAAATGCATTTGAAAGGCCGCTGTGCAAATACAGTGTGACATAAAATATTGCAATGACCGCCATTTTATTCTCTAGGGTCTCTGCTAAAAAAATATATACCAGTACATATAACTTTTTGGGGTTCTAAGTGATTTTCTAGCAAAAAATACAGATTTGTACTTGTAAACAACAAATATCAGAAAATGACCCAGTCTTTGAGTGGCTAAAGTAAATATATTCAGTTATTAAGTAGCAAATTTTTGCACATTTTAAATATCATTTGAAAACTGGTGAGAATGAAATGTACACAAAACTGTAAATAAGTAACTAAAGCTAAAAATCTGGCGGTTGGCTTCACACCTATGCATTATGGTAAAGTAAATTCAATGTGCATTCTGCTGCGCTGGCATGCGTTGTGATGAGAATTATTCAGGCATAGATTTTTATCACAGCACAGCAAGTTACATGTGGCAATGCGTTTTACCAGCATTAATACGCATTGCATTAGGGCAGCCCATCCGCTCATGAGGGCTGCTCAATGCAGATGAATTAAACCAAATGGGTGCATGTACCTTTCTTTTTTTTTAACCACTTCAATACCGAGCACTTCCCTTATACAGAGATAGTGTGTAAGGAAGGGAATGCTGATAACGGCAATCTGTTTACATGTGACCAGTTGTGATTGGACACAGTTGATCACATGGTCACCGAATGCACCTTGCACGCACGTTGGAGGATATCCATAGACATCCTCCCAGAGCTAGAATGAATTTGCAAAAGCAATAATAAATTGGCTGCATTGACACAGAATATGAATTCAGGTTGAAAAGTCATCTGCATACACCTTCCAGGTCAGAAAGCATTGAAGCCACAGTACAATACTACTAATCAGAGTATCCAGTATCCAAGTTGTTGGAAAACGTTTTTTTAAATTTTGGATTGAGCAAGAAAGTGTTAAAGTCTCTATTAAGTTTTTAATGGTATCCGTTCCCCATTGGGAAATTTTCCCTCACTTCCTGACAGGACAGGAAGTCATTGGAAATCTCTACACCTGGACATAGACAAAATAAAACATATTTAATAAAGAGAGGAAAGGTTAGAAACCCTGACTTGCTTTCTGTATCTTCCACAAATAAACACCTCACAGACATTTTAGCAATTCAAAAAAAAAAAAATGACTAGAGTTAGGCTTTAACTACCATATATACTCGAGTATAAGCCGACCCGAGTATAAGCCGAGGTACCTAATGTTACCACAAAAACCTGGGAAAACTTACTGACTCGAGTATAAGCCGAGGGTCAACAATGCCCATGTGCACGCCTCACTGTGTCCATTGCAACTTCACTAAGCCCATTGCCACCTTACTGTTCCCATCCTCACTGTTCCCATCCTCACATGTGCCCATCCTCACTGTGCCCATCCTCACTGTGCCCCTAGAATTAAAATTGAACATTGTAAATTGTAAATTGTACCTGAAGGCTGCGGCGTCCATCGTTTAAAACTCGCGGTCTCTTACTGGTCTCTTCCGTGATAGGCGGAACTGTGTCTGCTGAGAATCGCCTATCATGAACGTTCTCTCATCCTCACCCATTCCAGCAGACACTGTGTTCAGTTTCCCTCAATCACGGACGTCTGCTGGGAAACTAAGGATGAGAGAACGTTCGTGATAGGCGATTCTTAGCAGACACAGTTCTGCCTATCACGGAAGGGACCAGGAAGAGACCGCGAGTTTTAAACGACGTCTTCAACTAAGAAGTTTTGAAAAAGAAAGAGGAAAAATGTCCATCTTTTTCATCTGTAACAGAAGTCTCTTCTTCCTGGAAAACAGTATAAAATCCCATTACTCAAAATTCAGGACATGTATAAGGACTGGAGCTATTTTGGTGAGAAAGATTTTTGTAAATAACAGTAAGAAGAAATTATTTTTCTTGAGTGAATAACAAGACGAAGTCCTTTTACTTTTTTTGTTCCACTGCACTCTTGCAGTGTTTTTGCTTTTCTGATGAAAATACTATAATTCAGTTATTTACTTGCAGGATGTAAGGTACAGGACTTATGTTGATGTTTTACAGCTAAACAATACACTCATGAGGGAGTCTTATTTCTGAAAGGAAGGTCACTATAGGAAACAAGTTATACTCATTTTTCACAGAATGGAAAATGTCCAAAAGAATTCATGTTATGTTACGCTGAATTAAATAAAGAATACTATTTGAAAGGTTTAACAATATTTTGCTGGAAAAGCAAAATGTAAGTTTTATGCCGTGTACACACGACCGTTTTTCTCGTCGAGAAAAACAAAATGTTTTCCTTTTGAAGAGAAAAACGATCGTCTGTGGGCAATTTGTCGTTTTTCTCGATGAGAAAAACGGCATTAAAAACGACGAGAAAAATTAGAACATGTTCTAATTTTTCTCGTCGTTTTTCCCGACATTTTTTCCGCGGCAGTTTTCCCATAGGGAAACACTGCCGCGGAGCCCACAGACGGTCGTTTTTCTCGACAAGAGAAAAAATTTCGTGAAAAACGACCGTGTGTGGGGAACAAGCCGTTCCCTCATTTTTAATGTCATTATTCACGGCGGTTTTTCAACCGCCGTGAATAATGATCGTGTGTACGCGGCATAATACCTTTAGTTCATCTTTGCACGATATTACAATATAATTTCTTTCATATAACTTGTCAAGTTTCTTTTATATTAACAGTAAATTTGATGCTGTAAAATAAATGTCAATCCAAACTCAAATGAAATAAAAAAATAATCAAAATTTTATTGACTGGTATGAAAATGAACAGTCTTATGTCTCTTTAAATATACATCTACTTTATTTTATTATATGGATTTCACAGACATTTAGATATTGGTGCATTTGATTTATTTGTGATTTTTTTATTTTTTTAATATCTATGTAGCGGATCGCCCCGTAAAAATAGAATAGGAAATCTTTAGTGCTAGCTGTCCTATAGTGGACTACTGCTCCCAGTAAGTTCTCTTCAGGCCCTGCCTTCCCTCCTGGCTGCAGCTGCCTGACTTCACTGCTCGTGACATTGCAATGCTCACTGGCTCCACACCCAGCTCTGACTGTTTCCTCTCAGTCCTCTCTGGAATGCCTCTGCAGTCCTCCTGACTGCTCATGTCACTCACCAGCCCTACTGGCTGCAAACTGGTGGTTCCCTCCTGAAGACTTGGCTGGCAGTACAAGCTCCTGCTGTCCTCTCTGACTCCTCTCTGTGCCTCCTGTTCAGATTCTCCATGCAATCTTGAAAGGGTCCATCCTGCACCCGAGTCCCAGGCCAAAGGTCACCCCCCCAGACTGGGGAGCTCCCTCAATGGCTCCGACAGCCTAGTACTCCATCCTCAATTCTTCCACCCGACAACTCCTCCCCAGATGGGCTGACTCTGGGTATTTAAGGAGGCTTGCCCCCTGCCAATCCTAGTTTGGGATTGGTCCGGCCTCCCAGAAACACCCCAGACTGCTCCTCCCCACTTCCCCTCCTCCTCTTCTAGAATCCTCTAGACGCAAGAGGGAGGTAACGGTGGAGTGATGCTGTCTGTGAGTCACAGCTGCTGCTCTGAGCCTACACAGATCGAAACAAACATTGACCTGCTCTCACAAAAACAGTAACTCTAGCACCTACCTAAGTAGAGGGTGCTACATCTATTATTATTTATTATCTTGATCATAGGCCATCAGGTTAAATAACTTATACTACATATTGAAGAGCAGGAATCTAATTTTCTTGTATGTTCTGACCAACTTCAGGTAACACAATCCAGCATAAGAACTCCAAAAGCTTGTTAGCATTGCCCTACCATACTGGCATGTTAACTTCTATGAAGACTGGAAGAGAAGGAGCAGGAGGCAGCACAGATCAGTCTTTCAAACTGGTTTATTATGAGTTTAGTTTATTCTAATCATCCAAATAACCTCTGCACTTGACAATGTACAGCTCAGGGACATCCATATACATGTAAATGTATTTATTGGGATTTTTTGTGATAGACAAACAGAAAGTTGCATAACATTTTGAAGTGGAAGGAACATGATAAATGGTTTTCATTTTTTTTTACAAATAAATATCTGAAAAGTGTAGCATGCATTTCTATTGAGCCCCCTTCACTTTGATACCCCTAACTAAAATCTAGTGGAACCAATTGCCTTCAAAAGTCACCTAATTAGTAAATAGAGTCCACCTGTGTATAATTCAATTTTAGTATAAATACAGCTGTTCTGTGAAGGCCTCGGAGGTTTGTTAGGGAACCTTAGTGAACAAACAGCACCATGAAGGCCAAGGAATCCACCAGACAGGTCAGGGATAAGGTTGTGGAGAAGTTTAAAGCAGGGTTAGGTTCTAAAAAAATATCCCACGCTTTGGACATCTCACGCAGCACTGTTCAACCCATCATCCAAAAATGGAAAGGGTATGCCACAATTGCAAACCTACCAAGACATGGCTTTCCACCTAAACTGACAGGCCAGGCAAGGAGATCATTATTCAGAGAAGCAGCTAAGAGGCCCATGGTAACTCTGGAGGAGCTTCACAGATCCACAGCTCAGGTGGGAGATTCTGTCCACAGGATAACTATTAGTCGTGCACTCCACAAATCTGGCCTTTATGGAAGATTGGCAAGAAGAAAGCCATTGTTGAAGGAAAGCCATAAGAAGTCATGTTTGCAGTTTGTGAGAAGCCATGTGGGGGACACAGCAAACATGTGGAAGAAGATTCTCTGGTCAGATGAGACCAAATTTTTACTTAAAGCATGTGTGGTGGAAAACTAACACTGTACATTACCCTGAACACACCATCCCCACCGTGAAATATGGTGGTGGCAGCATCATGTTGTGGGGATGCTTTTTTTCCGCAGGGACAGGGAAGCTGATCAGAGTTGATGGAAAGATGGATGAAGCCAAATACAGGGCAATCTTAGAAGAAAATCTGTTAGAGTCTGCAAAAGACTTGAGACTGGGGCAGAGGTTCACCTTCCAGAAAGACAATGACCTTAAACATACAGCCAGAGCTAAAATGGAATGGTTTAGATGAAAGCATATTCATGTGTTAGAATGGCCCAGTCAAAGTCCAGACCTAAATCCAATTGAGAACCTGTGGAAAGACTTGAAAATTGCTGTTCGCAGATACTCTCCATCCAACCTGACAGAGCTTGAGCTATTTTTCAAAGAAGAATTGACAAAAATGTCACTATCTATAAATGCAAAGCTGGTAGAGACATCTACAAAAAGACTTGCAGCTGTAATTGAAGTGAAAGGTGGTTGTACAAAGTATTGACTCAAGGGGGCGGAATACAAATGCACACCACAGTTTTCAGATGTTTATTTATAAAAAGTTTTGAAAATCATTTATGATTTTCCTTCCACTTCACAATTATGTGCCACTTTGTGTTGGTCTATCACATGAAATCCCAATAAAATACATTTATATTTTTGGTTGTAACATGACAAAATGTGGAAAATGTCAAGGGGTATGAATACTTTTTCAAGATACTGTACTTCTGAAAATAATTACATTAGAAAGGTTATCATTTTATGTCTCCTGATACACTTGGATATAACAGTAGTTAAAGGGAAAAGTTTACACCCATTACTGAGATGGCTGCAGTTCAGACTATCTATAGATGAGCAATATGCAATAGTTGTTCCTTAATCGTGGCAGGTGGTCAACAGCCCTTGAGTACAAATGAATTATTCCATCTAGTAGATGTTATAATATATAACATACTGTATTTTTTTTTCAAACTGGTGCCTACATTCATACTGGAAGAACGTGCAAATCACAGTACTTTTCAGTCAAAAAACATGTTTAATGTACCTGAATCCAATAGAGCCATCAGAAAAACATGATGAAGTAATGGTCCGGAGCATCGATGATAGTGATTCTGTGAACTTCTGGCAGCTTTCTGCACTACTAGTGACAACTTATTTGTCTGCCACTGTGAAAGAATGTTGTTTTGGCAAATAGCTTGAAGTGATTTCTTGAGGCGCATGCATCATATGCTTCCCAGAATGGTCCTGATAAATCAATAGAAGCTGCCATTACTGCATTTCATTTTTTAACAGCTTTATTCTTTGCTGTTATTTTGAGGCTTTAGCAGCAATGCTGTATAATTAGTGAAAAGTGATGAACCAAGATTGGTTTGGGATGACTTTGCTAAACATTACTGAAGTTCAAGTACCAAATCTGAACCCCATTTAAATAACATGGGGAATAAGCTTAACCTTCCTGTGCAGTGGCACACATGTATGTTGCATAAAACATACTACAGCAAAACTGACATATACAAAGAAAATTAAAATACAGCTCTTGGAGGGGATGATAAGGGACTATATACAAGATTTTAGTAATGAAAACGGTATCATTAGCAGTAATCAGTAGACATGTGCACACTGAAATATTTCGTTTCGGAATTTCGTTTTCGTTCAAAAAATAAATTTATTTAGTTACTCCCGAAATTCGTTTTTATTTATTTCGTTTTTCGTTAAAAATTGCATTCGTCCGAAAATCTGAATGAATTAAGGTCAAATCTGTCATTGAAGGCTTATGGTGTCTGTCGAATGTTCAAAGAAGATTCGACGGAGCAGCGAAACTGTACGACTCTGCAATCATACATTTCCGGTCGAATGTTCCGCCCACAAGCAGTGATCTTTTCTCTCTATAATGTCGAATCTTTTCTCTCTATAATGTCGAATCTTTTCTCTCTATAATGTCGAATCTTTTCTCTCCTATGTCGAATCTTTTCTCTCCTATGTCGAATCTTTTCTCTCTATAATGTCAAATCTTTTCTCTCTATAATGTCAAATCTTTTCTCTCCTATGTCGAATCTTTTCTCTCTATAATGTCAAATCTTTTCTCTCCTATGTCGAATCTTTTCTCTCTATAATGTCAAATCTTTTCTCTCCTATGTCGAATCTTTTCTCTCCTATGTCGAATCTTTCCTCTCCTATGTCGAATCTTTCCTCTCCTATGTCGAATCTTTCCTCTCCTATGTCGAATCTTTCCTCTCCTATGTCGAATCTTTCCTCTCCTATGTCGAATCTTTCCTCTCCTATGTCGAATCTTTTCTCTCCTATGTCGAATCTTTCCTCTCCTATGTCGAATCTTTCCTCTCCTATGTCGAATCTTTCCTCTCCTATGTCGAATCTTTCTCTCCTATGTCGAATCTTTTCTCTCTATAATGTCGAATCTTTTCTCTCCTATGTAGAATAATCTTGGACTAATAGAGTTAAGGTTAGGCAGACAGGTTCGATAGACACAGATTGTTATTGTCAGCGTCACGTCGAATCTCCTATCTATATCGAACTGTTTTAGCAACGAAAACGAAAATAAAGCATTTGTTTATGTCGGATCTTTCGGTTTTCGGATTCTGTGCTTTCGTTTTCGTTTGTTAAAATGATAACGAAAATAGCTGAAATTCGGACGAAAATGCATTCGGACGAAAATGAATGCACATGTCTAGTAATCAGCATGGATTCATGAAGAATCGTTCTTGCCAAACCAATCTATTAACCTTCTATAAGGAGGTGAGTTGCCATCTAGATAAAGGAAGGCTCGTAGACGTGGTGTATCTGGATTTTGCAAAAGCATTTGACACAGTTCCCCATAAACGTTTACTCTACAAAATAAGGTCCGTTGGCATGGACTATAGGGTGAGTACATAGATTGAAAACTGGCTACAAGGGAGAGTTCAGAGGGTGGTGATAAATTGGGAATACTCAAAATGGTCAGGGGTGAATAGTGGGGTCCCACAGGGTTCTGTGCTGGGACCAATCCTATTTAATTTGTTCATAAACGACCTGGAGGATGGGGTAAACAGTTTAATCTCTGTATTTGCAGACAATACTAAGCTAAGCAGGGCAGGCAATAACTTCTCCGCAGGATGTGGAAACCTTGCAAGAAGATCTGAACAAATTAATGGTGTGGGCAATTACATGGCAAATGGGGTTTAATGTAGAAAAATGTAAAATAATGCATTTGAGTGGCAAAAATATGAATGCAATCTACTCACTAGGGGGAGAACCTCTGGGGGAATCCAGGATGGAAATCTAGGATGGAAAAGGACCTTGGGGGTCCTAGCAGATGATAGGCTCAGCAATGGCATGCAATGCCAAGCTGCTGCTAACAAAGCAAACAGAATATTGGCATGCATTAAAAAAGGGATTAACTCCAGGGATAAAACAATAATTCTCCCACTCTACAAGACTCTGGTCCGACCGCACCTGTAGTATGCTGTCCAGTTCTGGGCACCAGTCCTCAGGAAGGATGTACTGTAAATGGAGCGAGTACAAATAAGGGCAACAAAGCTAATAAAAGGTCTGGAGGATATTAGTTATGAAGAAAGGTTGAGAGCACTGAACTTGTTCTATCTGGAGAAGAGACGCTTGAGAGGGGATATGATTTAAATTTACAAATACCGTACTGGTGACCCCACAATAGGGATAAAACTTTTTTTGTGGAAGGGAGTTCAACAAGACACGTGGCCACTCCATTAAAATTAGAAGAAAAGAGGTTTAACCTTAAACTGCGTAGAGGGTTCTTTACTGTAAGAGCGGCAAAGATGTGGAATTCCCTTCCATAAGCGGTGGTTCCAGTGGGGGGGCATTGATAGTTTCAAGAAACTATTAAATAAGCACCCGAACGACCACAACATACAGGGATATACAAGGTAATACTGACATATAATCACACACATAGGTTGGACTTGATGGACTTGTGTCTTTTTTCAACCTCACCTACTATGTAATTATGTAACAGTTTAATTTGCTGGTAAAAGACAGCTCCCAGATGCTTCCTTCCTTTATTCTTTTAATTATTCAATTTTTAATAATTTTATAACCCATTGCATAATCATACAGACATTGTACTCCTTGCTTTACAGTTCTTTTTACGTCTTTTTCTCCACATCATCACCAACATTAACAAGTAACAGTTAGCCCCATCACCTACACTACCTATTCTTCTATACTCATTATTCCATGTATCTTCCTGAATTCTCAAATATTAACTATTCCTTCCATGTAATCTTAGATTTCTTAAGGGTTATGCATTAACCCTTCCATACAGTGCATATAATGTACTTTCAAGATCCATTCTTTCTCATTTGGAATTTGTGTGCAATAAATACTTTGGAACAAGCCCGTTAGCAGTGTTCAACAAAGGAGGAATATTTGACTTCTTCTATTGTGCCACTAACATGACTGTATTATAGAATACATTTCTCTATGGTTCCCTATGTATATTCATACATGTTATGTAATGCATATTATTAGTTATTTTTCCCCAGAACATTTGTATTTTTGGATAATTCCACTTTATGTGTACAAAGGTTCCAGGGGAGTCACACCGTCTTCAACAGAGGTGGGGTACCCCCACTTTAAAAATGTGTGCCTTCATCTGGTTTATATACCATCATGCTAACAATTTATAGCACATCTCTTCTGTTTTTGAATCACTTAATGATGCTTCAGTATTTTTCTTTTCTGATGTTTAATTAACGCTAAAGCCAGTTCTTATGCCCATTTATCCAAATTTGGCGGCATTTTGGGTTCTGCTTTTTTTTGTACAATTATCTTATGAATTTGAGAAGTATAATGCGATATGTTGCTTTGAGAGTTGAAAAGCCCCTCTATCGGTTGAGTAGTGAAGTTAATCACTTCAGCCCCGGACCAATTGGCTGGCCAAAGACCAGAGCACTTTTTGTGATTCGGCACTGCGTAGTTTTAACTGACAATTGCACGGTCGTGCGACATGGCTCCCAAACAAAATTGGCGTCCTTTTTTCCCCACAAATAGAGCTTTCTTTTGGTGGTATTTCATCACCTCTGCGGTTTTTATTTTTTGCGCTATAAACAAAAAAAGAGTGACAATTTTGCTATAATATAAATATCCCCCAAATTTTATAAAAAAAATATTTTCCTCAGTTTAGGCCGATATGTATTTTTCTACATATTTTTGGTAAAAAAAATCGCAATAAGCGTTTATTGATTGGTTTGCGCAAAAGTTATAGCGGCTACAAAATAGGGGATAGTTTAATGACATTTTTATTAACATTTTTTTTATCATGACTGAGACATTATGGCGGACACATTGGACACTTTTGACACATTTTTGGGACCATTGTCATTTTTACAGCGATCAGTGCTATAAAAATGCACTGATTACTGTGAAAATGACACTGGCAGTGAAGGGGTTAACCACTAGGTGGCGCTGTAGGGGTTAAGTGTGCCCTAGTGAGTGATTATTACTGTAGGGGGGATGGACTGTGTGTGACAAGACAGTAATCACCGCTTCCGATTACAGGAAGCGGTGATCACTGTCGTTGTCACTAGGCAGAGCGGGGAGATGCTTGTTTACATCAGTATCTCACTGTTCTAACTCACCGTGAGACGATCGCGGGTATCCCCGCCGCGATTGAGTCCACGGGATCCGCGGTCGGGCTCACGGAGCTCCACAATGCCGTGATCTTAAAGGGGACGTACAGGTACGTCCTTCTGCCTGTCCGTGCCATGCTGTCGACGTATATAGTCGTGCACTGGTCGGCAAGCAGTTAAACTCCGTAAGCTTGATAATTATTTTCTTTATATGTAATTCGACATCTATTAGGACCATAGATGTTAGCCAGCATGCATTTAACTTTAAACAATTATGCTTTTAGAAACAAATACTGTCCTTCCGGGACTGCCAATTGCTCCTGTACCAAAATTGTGGTATTCTTATCCAATCCTATGGCCACACCTCTAGTTCCCCTGGAGAATGAAATTTCATAGTACCAAGTTGTGAAATTCTTAGAGGTCAATCTAACTTTAGAGTCTTTCTTTATGTGTGTGTCTTGAAGAAATACTATGCTTGCAGCATGATGGTATAATTATTTTGTTATTTTACTCTGGGTATTTAAACCATGTACATTATAGAGGTAGCATTAAGTGGAGCTATTTCAATTGGAAGTCAGGAGAAGATGCAATAGGCAACCTTTTGGCAATTGGCAACCTTTGAGACAAAACCACCAACAATTTCCCCATACATTAACCCATCCCCTCCCCCTTTTGTACACCTTATCCTTTACATGGCGTGTCCATAGAAAAATAACATTTTTCCAGCTCAGTAGATAGCTCTGGTGATGGCCTATTTAGCATCATTGTCTGCCTGTAACTCTTTGAGACATTGCTGTGTCTGTCCACTCGTCAGTCTCTCTCCAGAGTAAAAAATCCCTGAAGAGCCCCCATGGGCACAACTGAGCATTTTGACCCCGTGCTACTTGAAATACTTTCACTTTACACTAATTCCCAGCCTTCTAATAAGCCTTCCAGTAGCTATTGCTCGACCATACTCTTTGTCACTCTTTCTTCTCCTCTTCTTAGGTAGATCTTAATACTGGACATGGAAAGAAAGAACAGGAGAACATCTCTTTTTTATCGACTCTCTGCCATTATCTATGTACTATTTATTTCTCCCCTCTGCCCTGTACCCCCTGTAAACATACTAGCAATTGTCCACAGCTTGATGTCTGTCTCTGAAGATTCACTGCTACCACCAAGCCTTATT
Source organism: Rana muscosa (assembly GCA_029206835.1). Lineage (NCBI taxonomy): Eukaryota > Metazoa > Chordata > Amphibia > Anura > Ranidae > Rana > Rana muscosa. The sequence continues at coordinate 519,279,370 of CM055122.1, read as the reverse complement.
GTCTTTTATAGGTCTAATCATTATCTTCCTTCAGGCCTTAGTCTACTTCTCCTCTCGATTCTTCTTGCCAGTCTGGTGCCATTGCTTATTTAGGTCAGATGGCTTTACATCTCTGGAGTCACTCCATCCTGGCAATACTGGTAGCGCTAGCTCCAATTTACTGCAAAAATCGCGTAAGTCCTCCAGGAATCTTAACACTATTTTTCAGCCATTTTTATTTCCAATGAGGCAAGATGGAAAATGCCAGTGATTCTGCACATTGGCTAAACACATTAACTCTAGCAGAGGTACTGTATAAGTGATTTCTACCTTGCCATTCTCTCTGTTGCCAGATCTGTGTAAACTTGAAGTACAGCCTCTTCAAAACCAATTTGAGAACACTGTTTATTTTTTATTTTTCAAAGTAGTAAAACCTCACTTTCACATCCTATGGAGATTCAAACAGTGAATTGTAAAACCTTAATGCTCTGTGTAGTCTAAAGGCACTGGCTGGGCTATCCCCAGTAGGGGGTTAAATATGTATTGCATAAATTAACCTCCATTCCTAATGATACTCATGCTAAATACCTTGTCACTATCAATTTTACTTTTTTCTTTAACTCCAATATTTTATTACATTTTGTAAGCTTTTTTCATTATTCATTTGGTTAAGTACTTCCTTTTATTGTCTTTATGCGGAACTCTGCTCCCTTACTATGTCCTAATCTATTAATTCCACCAGAATTGAAAAGTTACCGTATTTATCGGCGTATAACACGCACTTTTTCCCCTGAAAATCAGAAGGAAATCGTGGGTGTGTGTTATACGCCGATACCCGCTGTTTGTGCGGGGAAGAGGAGCGCGCGCCGCCGATATACACATAGCCGAGTGTACTGTGTACTCAGCTAAGCTTGGCTCCGCTTGCAGTCACGCCCAGTCCCGCCATTGGACCTGTGTTATGTCCATCATAGGAGCCTGGCCAAGGGGCGGGACTGCGAGAGGAGCCGAGAGGAGCCGAGTACAGCTGAATACACAGGACATCTGGCTCTGTCTATCTCGGCACTGCAGCGGTAATTTTAAACGCTGCAAGGACACTGGGCAAGGCTGCAAGGACACTGGGCAAGGCTGTAAGGACACTGGGCAAGGCTGCAGATGGACACTGATCATTCTGCAATGATGGACAAGGCTGCAGATGGACACTGATAAGGCTGCATTGATGGGCATTTAAATGTAAGTTTTTATCCTTAAACTTCCCTCCTAAAAGTTTTTTCCTTAAAATTCCCTCCTAAACTTGGGGTGCGTGTTATATGCCGATAAATACGGTATTTACTGTTTGTACCCTGTTTCTGAAAAATTCAATAAAACTCTTTGTAACACAGAATTGGGAAAGGAGGGGGGAAGGAGGTGTTAAAGCGGAACTTCCCTTTTAGGATGAAGTTCCATTTTAAACTATTGGGAATGATTAACCATCTGTGAATGTTTGGTGATAGTCATCATTACTGTTTTATAAATATGCACCTATAAATATTGTATTTACTGTATTTTTAAAAACAACAAAAGAGCGTGACCTTTGCTGCTACATAACAAAAACAGACAGCCTTCTGTTGAAACTTTTTTTTAAAGCATACAGTAGCTCGTGGTGTGCTCAGAATTAAAGTTTTTTTTTTTTTTTTTTATTCATTTTTATTGAAAAGAATTTCAGACAAGATGATACAGATAGAGGAAATAAACAAAGGGTAATTTTTCACTGCTTGACATGTCTATATTACTATATGCATAGCAAAAGAAGTAATAATCCCCAAAGGGGATCACTGCACATATTCAATAACAACAGAAGGAGGTGAAAACATCACGGCCTTTGAAAAGAAGAACAGGAGGATAAGAAGGGGGGAAGGAAAGAGGGGGGGAAGGAGATGGAGGGGGAAGTGGGGAGTAAGGGCGGGGGGAAGAAGGAGGAAGGGGAATGGACGGGGAAGGGGGTGGTTGATCCGTAGTGGACATGCTAGGTCATCAAATACAAGTAATAATTTATAATTTACCGACCATGCAATACAATTATTCATTTAGGTACATTTGAAACGAATGTCACATAGTATATTTTAAGAAGGACTTTTATGCCAGGTTGACCAGATTTCCCAGTGTTTGTTAAACCTAAGTTGATTGCCAAGTCTGTTGGCCATCAGAGATTCAAAGACGTAGTTTGTTTGGGTAATAAGCAGAACTTCGGAAACATTTGGTGCTTTGTCTGACTTCCAGTTTCTGGCAATTAGCGTCCTGGCAGCTAAGAGAATGTGAGTTATCACTGTTCTGTGGTCGGGAGGGAAAATTTCAATTCCAACATTTAAAATGGCTAGGGCGGGATTAGGGCGGGTCAGAACCCCCGTAATTCCTGAAATATGACGGAAAATGGAGTTCCAGAAACTGGTCAGGTGTCTGCAAGCCCATAGCATATGAAGTAGGTTGCCTGTTGTACCGCAGTTCCTCCAGCATAGTGGGGAGCTTTGGGACCCAAACTTGGAAAGCCTGTAGGGAGTAAGATACCACTGAAGTGCTATCTTTTGGGATAGTTCCCAATGGTTAACGCATCTAGATGCCTTATAGAGAGATCGAAATGCGTGTTGCCACTGGGAGACAGCAATAGTTTGACCCAAGTCTACCTCCCATTTCTCAAATGGTTGAGATTTTATAAACGTCAATTTATGTTGAAATAAATTATAGAATAGAGAGATTCCTTTAGTGGGGGTAGGACTAGTATTATAGAAGCGCCACACCACTTTCGGGAGGTGAAGCCTGCGTGTACTTAGTGACCTGAGGAAGTGGGAGATTTGTATGTACTTGTACAGGTCTGTGGAAGGGAGTGAGAATGTGTTTTGCAGGGCAGTGAAGGAGAGAAGGACCTCATCCTGGTAAAGATCATCTATAGCTTTAATACCTCTGTCCTCCCAGCTTTTGATGGAGAGATTAGGTACAATCTGAGATAGAATTTCAATAGGAGCAGGGATATCTATCAGGTCGGTGTGTGGGACTTGGAGACTTCTCAGGTCTCTCCAGACCTGTAGGGAGGCCTGGATGGTAGGGGGGAGATCTCGTAGAGGCAGTCGTCTCCACATATCTGCAAAGAGGAGGGATTTCAGGTCTGCGGATGGCATGAGTGACTGTTCAATGTCTCTCCAAATGGAAGGAGTCGATGGATCAATCCAACTCTTAAGTTGTGTTAGGAGGGAGTCACGATAATAGTCTCGGATATCAATCAACCCCATCCCTCCTGCTAAGCGGTGTTTAACTAGAAGGGTTTTGGAGCATCTTGGTCTCTTTGTTTTCCAAATGAAATGAGAGAGAAGAGTGTTAAGCTTTTTAATATGTATGGGGGATAGAGGAATGGGAAGAGTCCGAAATATATAAAGTATCTGAGGGAGGATTAACATTTTAAACGCCGCCAAGCGCCCCGACCAAATCAGTTCCACATTGGAAAGACGCGTCAGTTCTACTGTTAATTTATTGATCAGGGTAGAGTAGTTAATCTCAGCTAGCCGTGAGGGGTCTGAGGTAATTTTTATACCTAGGTAGGTAATATGTGATTTGCTCCAAGAGTAAGGATAGGTATTCTGGAGATGATTTTTCAAATTGAGTGGGATGCCTAGATCTAAGATAACTGATTTTGAGAAATTGACTTTATAAAAGGAGACAGCACTGAATTCAGAGAGAGTTTCGTGGGCGTTACGTAGGGATACAGAAGGGGCGGTCAAGAACAGAATGATATCATCTGCAAATAGGTTAATATCATGGTATTTGCCTTGGATAGGAAAGCCTGTAATGTCTGGATGGGACCTGATCCTCTTGGCCAGCGGCTCAATAAGAAGGTTAAAGATTGAGGGGGAAAGGGGGCACCCCTGTCTCGTACCGTTGGAAATAGAAAAGGTATTTGAAAGCATGTTAGATGTGTAGACCTGGGCACAAGGGGAGGAGTATAGAGCCAATATGGCAGAGAGGATGGGCCCCATGAATCCGAATTTCTGTAGGGTTTGGTACATGTAGCCCCAGTGTACCCGGTCGAACGCCTTCTCCGCATCCAAGGATAAGAGCAGGGAAGGCATCCGACAGAGATTGGCAGATTGAATTACTCCCAACACCCTTCTCGTGGCGTCCAATGTTTGTCTGCCCCGGGTGAAACCGGATTGATCCGGGCCCAGCAGCAGGGGAAGGATAGGCATTAATCTGCGCGCTAAGAGTTTAGCGTATATCTTCACGTCAGCGTTGAGAAGGGATATAGGTCTGAAATTAGCTGGATTAGTATGTTCTTTCCCAGGTTTAGGGATAGTGACAATATACGCCTTAAGCATCTCTGGAGGAAAGGAGGCAGAGGACATGGCAGCGCCGAACACCTCTTGAAGAGTTGGTGCTAAATTACTTAGAAAGGCCCTATAGTAGTCGTTAGGAAGTCCATCAGGACCCGGAGATTTGCCTAGGGGAAGTGTTTTTATAACCTCCTTGATTTCACACTCTGTAATAGGTGAATTAAGAGAGTGGAGGTGATCTGGCGACAAGGAGGGAAGGTTTCATTTCTCTAGGAATTTCTGAATAGCCTCTCCTGTGGGTTGGGGTGTGTTAGGGTCATCCTGTAAATTGTAAAGAGAGGAGTAGTAGTCGGCAAAAGAGTTAGCTATTTCTTTGGGATTGAGTATTTTCTGGTGATTACTTGGGTGTAGTAGGAACGGGATTTTTGTTTTGACCCTAGTACTTTTTAGCCTTTGGGCCAGACATTTGCCTGCTCGGTTACCTGAGGCATAGTGATTTAACTTTAAGTACTGAAAGTGCTTAGAATGTTGTTCAATAAGAAACAACCTGAGCTCCGCACGCTGCTGTGATAGCTGTTGGGAAATTTGTATATCAGGGGAAGATTTGTTCAATGCCTCCAACTGCTGAATAGTAGTAAGGAGTTGCTCTAACCTATGGGTCCTCCGCCTCTTTTCCCCCGCACATATTTGCAATATTATACCCCTAACAAATGCCTTATGGGCACACCATAACATTGCAGGGTCCGAAACCGAGCCTACATTATCTTCAAAGAAGGTGACCAATTTACTAGTTATAGTAGAGACATGTGTAGGCATCCCAAAGACACGAGAGTTGGCCCTCCATATGTAAGCAGGACTAGGGGTGTGACCCTCCATCGTCGTGATTGAAACAGGTGCGTGATCGGACCACGTGATATCATGGACGCTGGAGGAGGACACCGCCTGCAGGAGTATTTTGTCAACAAGGATCAAGTCTATTCTTGAATACGAGTTATGCCGAGTGGAGTGGAAGGTATAGTCTTTTTCATTGCCATGTTGGCATCTCCAGACATCAAAAAGGTCTTCTGAATGGAGAAGGTTTTGGAGTTGGGGTATTGGACGCTTGGAATCAGAGGAAGAGTCAAGTACGTAATCCACAGTTAGGTTGTGATCCCCACAGATGACCAGAGACCCTTGTCTAAGCTCAGCGACCTTGCTGTACAACCTTTTCAGGAATCTAAGTTGGTGGGAGTTCGGAGCGTACAGGTTGACAAAGGTGAAGGGCTTGTTGTTGAATTCACCTATCAGTATGAAGTACCTTCCTTCCGGGTCAGCATGTGAGTCCAACAATGTAAAGGCTACTGAGTCTCTAACCGCGATAAGGACACCTTTCTGTTTGGAAGATGCCGAGGCAGAAAAGATATGAGGGAATCGGTTGTGGCGAAAATAGGGAGGACTGTCTGAGAGGAAGTGTGTCTCTTGAATACACAGGACATCGGCCTGAAGTTTGAGAGCTTCTCTCCAGACCGAGGCCCTCTTGGCCGGGTGGTTTAGGCCGTTCACGTTAAAAGAGACTATCTTAAGCACCATATACTAATAAGAAGCGAATATGATGAACGTACCTCCTGTTAGCCGAGACCACCCAGATCCCAGGGTCAGGCGGTGATGTGGAAATGCAGTGTTGTTGTTCTTGAGATGAATAGGATTGCAGATTCTCTGAGGCAGGATCAACCAGGTACAGGCTTGAGAAGGTGGGATAAGGGGGGAAAAAGAGATTAAGACAGAGGGGGGGGAGGTAGAAACAAAGCAACAATACACAGTTCTTTGTGCATAAGGTAAAAAGAAAGTTAGAACAAGAACCAGAGGGAAGTCTCGCTTCCCATAACTTGACGGGAGGGTATCATTTTGATAGAGTCAAAGGGCTACATACTCCAGAACATACCGGGAACCTTGAAGTAACTGAGTCATACTAAGGTACGAGCTAGTTGATTAAGATATTTGTTTTTTGTTGTTCTTCTTTTTCGACACCATTTGCCATTCATAATGTGGGTCAAGCTTAGGTGGTGGTGAGGACCCTGTTGTAGATTTCACTGGCAGAATATCTAAGGTGCGCAGGAAGGAGAGACCTTCCTCTATATCCATGATAACTGTGGACTTGCCCTCATGTGTGACCGTGAGTTTAACTGGATACCCCCACCTATAGGGGATGTTGTGGTTGCGGAGTGCTTTGGTCACTGACAGGAGGGATTTGCGCTTATGCATGGTGAATTGTGACAGATCTGCAAACAATTGAATATTTGAGAATTGAGCATTTGATTGCTGATTTTTGCAAAATGCAGTCATCAGTTGGTCCTTCACCTGGTAAAAGTGAACCCTCATCAGGACATCTCTGGGGATATTATCCGGGAGATGGGATGGTTTGGGTAATCTATGGATGCGGTCAATTTGCATTTCCACTTCTGGGACAGAGGGCAGGAACTGTTTCAATAGGTCACGGGCATATTGTTGGAGTTGGGTTGGAAGGATGGACTCCGGTACCCCTCTAATTTTCACATTGTTCCTCCTTGACCTATCTTCAAGGTCAGCGACCTTTGCCCTGAGCCAAGAGAGTTCCTCTGAGTGATCAGCGTGTGCATCAATCAAAGTGTTGTGGGATGCTGCAAACTCTCCCATTTTCCCCTCAACATGGTCTACTCTGCCTGCTAAGTCTCCTATGTCAGATTTAAAGTTCTGCATGCATTGCATCAGATCTGCGTGCATAGAGCTGCGGAGGGAGACAAGCATGTCTTTGAGCGTAGTGTCTGATACAGGGTGACCTGTAGTGGGGAATGAGGTGAAAGGGTCGACCAGCTCCCTCGTATCCTCCATGGGACTGTGTTTGTTGCTCACCTGCTGACCGTTGCCATCCAGATGAGGCTTGGATTTCGCTGGGCTGCGAGATAGCGGGGTCGAGGCCGGCGGAGGTGTCCCTGCGTGGATCAGAGGCGAACCTGGGCTGGCGGCCGCAGATTGCGCGCCGCTGGAGGAGGATGACGAGACATCACCCCCGTCGGCGCCATCTTGGATAGGCCCACGGCCTCTCGACGGGAAGAAATCCTCCAGTTTCTTGGGCTGAGTGTGATCTTTCCTCTTTCGGGTCATTCCCCAAGCGTACTGGAGCTCTCGGCTGCGATGTGGAGGAGAAAGAAGCGTCTGGTGTCGCGCTATTCGACCGTGGTTCCCGTGTCTGGAGCGGAGCTATGCAGTCAGACGTCCATGCAGTAGCTCGGTAGCCACGCCCCCCCAGAATTAAAGTTTGACATGGCAATGTGGAGTACAACTTCCGATTTTAAAACAGCTACTTCTATCTCACTCTACTACAATCTGACTGATCATGAATTGTAAAAAAAAAAAATCTTTACCCCACACCCTCTCATTTTCTTTTCCCAAGCTTATAACCCATGAAATGACCCACAGGAACATGGATAGACTATGCTATTTTTTCTGACTGGATGCTGCAGGTGACAATAGAGTTTTTTCTTGGGACAAAGGAAACACTAGGGAAGATATGGAGGCCTTCCAATGTCTCAATAAATGTACATGTTGGAGCAAAACCACATTATAGAGTCCGTCATTAATCTGAAAGCATTCACCCAGTTCTAATAAGACCAATCTACTGCAAGCTCTGATTTGTATTGATTGGTTTGCTTGTCTATATTTGCGTCAACCAACTTATTGGGTTAGGTGCAATCAAAAAAATTACTTAAAACTGTATCTTTCAAAAAGAATAAACTATATAATTTAAAAAGTAAATATGTATTCTGCTTGTACATACTGTAATATGTGTCATTGACTACTTTGATAAAGGGGACCTGTGTAGCTCTGAAAAATTGTTGTTACAGTATGCCATATGAGAAAAGTTTTTTTTCTTTTATGTGTGATCGTATCTGTTCCTATCATAATATCGCATTGGTCAAAACAATATAAAAGCAGCAATACATTTTTAGTAATATTTGTAGGGATGAGAGTGGTCGCCTTAATGCATTGGGACATTTTTGCATTTTAAGAGCAGATTGAAAAAGTTTGAATTGCTATATGTGTGTATGACCAGCATATGTTTTCTGTAGATCATTGATGATGTGGTTGTCCTTTACAGTAGCAATGATCCTTTAGAATTTAACTTGCTTAAAAGCACTGAACACAAATGTAAAATACATGGAGGCCGGCAGCGAAATGGACTTTTGCAAATCATACTACTTGTCCCTACTTGCTTATTCAGCTGTAGTATAAAGTAAAGTGAGCAAGTTCAGCCAGTAGCTTAACTACCCTTTTCCTCTTTCACACACCAGCAGTTTGTTTGCTTATATGCTCATTTTTGCTTGGTTAAGCTTATCAGCCATTTGAGAATTTTCCAATTTTATCGTTTAGCTGCTGTGAACTTATTTCTTTTTAGACTTTTTGATGTAAGACTTTTTATACATTATTTAGTAATGACCACAGGGATTTTGTGTAAAATGTAGACAGAAGCAAATTCTTCACTCTTGCAGTTTTGGCAGGCATGAGATTTCTGAATCAGTTGCTTGCCTCTCAGACTTTTTGAACTAGATTAAAAATAAACTTTCTATGCCAAGGTCATTGAAACAAATTCATAGAGCATGTACATATGTCTGCTGCATAGACACTGTAAAAATAGATTTCTAGTTATGTGCCTATAGCTATCTAGGACAAAGAACTGTAGGTATAAAACATAACCTGTTGTTTAATAATTCAAAGTATAACATATACTTTAAATATATGCTTTGTAGTCTATCTCACATTAACCACCTTATACCAAATACTATTTTGTGTCAGCAGTTTATGAACACTTAAAATCTTGCATATCCAAATCCTTTTTAAGTTTTGCATAAAGTAGGAAAAATTCAGAACCTCTGTCAAAATATTTCCTCCTGTCTGTGTTCTTATAGGTGTTCTTGCTAAGTATATTAACCCTTTCTATATGTCATGTGACCATTGCCACTGACAGAGAGTAGTCTAAATCCAACATTTTAGTGTTTTTAAGTTTTTACCAGAACAAAAAGTGAGAGGTAACTTCCAATATGGACACCTGTTTTGCTGACAACTGTCTAAAAAGGCACTTCCCATCACTTTTCCTACAAAAATCTCCAGTACAAAACGCAAACACCAAAAAAATAAAAAAACTTAGTGAGGTCTTCCTCATGACCTTAACATTTACCCTTTTTTCCAATATTTTCTTTAATCCATCATTTTAATTCACACCCTCCCCCCAACATTGCTAGTAAACCCTCTTTTTTTAAAACTAAAATAGAAAACATGTTGTACTTACCCGCACAGAGCAGGCCGGATCTTCCTCTTCTCAATCTCAGGTCTCTTGCCGGCACTCAACTGGGTTTGGGGGCACCCAAGCAGGCATGCTCTCGAGCCGTGGCTCTGTGTTTCCATTCACACATGGAGCTGTGATTCAGCCCTGCCCCGCCCCCTCCGTCTCCTGATTGGCTCACTGGCTGTGATTGACAGCAGCGGGAGCCAATGGCTCGACTGCTGCCAAAAGCCAATCAGGAGTGTGAGTCCCTGGGGGAGGCCAATGTTCTCCTGGACATCACTGGATCAAGAGGGGGCTCAGGTAAGTATTAGGGGAGCTGCAGTACACAGAAGGCTTTTTACCTTCATGCATAGAATGATATGGTAAATCTCCCTATCGGTGTCAAAAAAATATATACATTTCATTTGGGTACAGTTTTGTATGACTGAGTAATTGTCATTTAAAGTGTGTCAACACTGAAACTGAAAAATCGCCTGGGCAGGAAGGGGGTGAAATCATCTGGTCTTTATGTGGTAAATGGTATGACCCGAGGGTAAAATTATTTTTAATACCACCAGAATTATTAAGAGGAACCCTACACGATCAAACTGGTAACTACTGACATATCTTGGCACTTTTGTATGTATGGTGATATGTCTTGGCTGTTTTAGTGTTTGTGTACTAAATATGTGTAGCTCTTACCCCCATTTAACGGACCGTCTGGTTTTGTTGGGTCTGCAAACTACCTCTAAGGCTTCCGTTGTTAGGGTATGGAAAGTCTTCCAGAAAGGCCAATGTCCACAGAAATGTAAAACCCAAACAGTCAGGCTTTATTTACTTTGCTGAGGAAACTTGAGAGGAAAGTAGGATACGAGAGAAAAAAACACTGGGGAAGGTTCAGGCACGCAGCACTAAAGTCACAATCGTCGCCACTCAAGCCTGAGTGGGTATTTCTCCCCCTGATAGTCCTGTTTAGTGGTCCTAGCAGCCGGGATAAAGCAAAAATCAATATTTCTTTTGAGAACTAGGGATATGATCAGGAATCCTCTGCCACAGGATTATCAAAGTCCCAAACATCCCAGCCAAGCAATATAGAAAGAACCTTTATGCCAGATCAGCGTATTGCAGGGCTTGTAATAATGGATCCCTCCTTAGGTGAGCTCCAGGCCTCCTCCCGAGACAGCAGTACCATCGCTAGTCTCCTCTGGGGCAGATCCTCCCCTGGTCTCCTTCCCTAAACGTGTGCTTCCTGCAGGTGGGTAGCTCAGGATCCCTTCCGAAGGTATAGGCCTCAGCCAGCAGAGCTGGGCCTACCAGGCAGCGATGCAGCCTCGGGCTGAAGGTGCCCGGGGCTAGAACACACACGCACCCCGTGTCATGCGGGCCACGAGGCGCGCACACAGGACCAAGCCCGATGGGCCTCCAGGAATGAATGAACCAACCTCAAAGGCGTCTGCCTCTTATGTACCCACTCCCAGCATGCACAGCGGGTAGACCACGCCCACTGCACGGCTGCCGAGAAAGGACACCCAATGTGTTGTGATACCCCCTGTAGTTCAACCTATGCTGGTGGTGACAGTGCCACCTACAGGCGAACAGGGAACATTACTGCCAGGCAGTATCACACCCAGAGCAGAAGCAAATTTAGAACAATCAATTGGTCTGAGCCCAACTACTGGCTCAGACTACCCTTAAATTTACACATAGCGCCCCCAAATATTGTGGGGGGCACTACACATGTTATAAGCATGCTTAATAATTTATTTGTATATATATTTCTGGTCTTCCATATTTAGGTCTTTTTACTGTTCCCAATACATTTCTATTGCTTTCTTCAAGTTTTCACTCAAGTGTCCAAACCATATTACCTGGTTATAGACATCGATGTGGAGACTTATTAAAGTGGTATTAAACCAAAAATGTATTATATATTACAGCTTACCAATCATTAGATGTGGTGGCTGCATTTGTTTTCTTTTTTTTTGGCTTTTTCCCCTCTGCTTTTACCTGGTACTACACCTACATTATGGATGAAAGAGAACCAGAGACACCTTTGGACAACAGTATTATCAGTCTAGGGAGAGAAGAGTGTTTGATGCACAGATTTAGGTGCACAAACAAATTGAAGCCAAACTTCAACTAATTCTTATTAAAAGCAGTAAGAGCAACATTTTTTTTTGTCTTTTACATAAAATCTGATCATTGTAACCCCTGTTAGTGGTAAATGATTTGTCTCAAGCCACTAACTGGTACATCTGTAGGACAGCTTGTTCTATTGAAAAACAGACTTACTGGCAGGATCACTAGGTGAAATATAAGAAAGAAAGCCTAAAAAAAGTAAACTAATGCAGACATCACATCTAACAATTGGTAAGCTGCAATATAATAAATGTTTTCTTTTTGGTTTAATACCACTTTAAGCTGCCATATCTCTAGGTATATTGCTTACTTAGTTAACAGATGTATTAATGGTTGGAAGACCAGAACATTTCACTCAAGAAATATTGGTTTTCTAACATAATACGCTAGGTAGAAGATCAGATATTTCTGGTCTCTAGTAGCATTGGGAACCAAGTGGATTCCCAGTAGAAGGAGAGATGGGGGGCGTGACCGGATGCTGCTGTGAGAGGTGAGCAGCCCGCCCGCACCTCGTACCTCGCTCCATGACACACGCCGCAATGAACGAGTAATTTGGCAGGAGGGGGCAGGGGAAAGAGAGAGGAGATATGAGAGGGATGGCCCTGCCTATCTGACCTGCCGACCATCTGCAGCGTGATTCGGGAGGCTTTGGCTTCGGTGCTGGGGACGAAGTAGCTGGCTGGACGCGGACGCTGAGACTCATCGAGCCCTGTTGTGTCATCCTGTGTAGGCTGAGATTCAGTCTGCGTGTTCCGTGAGATCATCCAGACTCATGCTTGCATGACCCGATCAACTGATCAGCACGACCAGAGACACGAAACACCTGACACTCGCTGGAGGAACTAGCTGGAGCTATCTTCCTTGACCCTGTATTACCGCTCTGCCTGTACCGCATCTCATTACACTACCTGGCCGACAGTCCACCATGAGCACGCTGGTTCTACTCTGCCCAAGCCAGATATTGTTGTTCTCTAAGATGAAGGATGTAGTGGAAGCATTTTTCATCATAAATTGGAGTTGGAGGTGAGCAAAAGAAACTGTTGTATATTTGACGTGCATAATCTTTTGTGTCTGCGTTTGTTATAACTTTGAAAGGAAGAGGCTGGGGAAAGCAGACGTGAGGAAGCCTGTGAGAACCTTAATTAGCTGATAGAGCTGGTGGGGGACTAAGCTGTGGAGGGCTACAACAGAAGTAGCTGGAGGGATACAGTTAAAAGGATAACAACACATACAGAACAAATATAAGTATACACCTACAGAGGAGGAGGGAGGAGGAAAAGAGGAAAAAAAAAAAGGAAAATGCCGGGTACACTGTCGGTGATGACCAGGAATGCACAGCTACAGTCCCAGCCCCAGCTGCCCCAACTCCAGCTCCAGCCCCAGCCCCAGTCCCTGTCCTCACGGGGGACTAAAATAGGACAGGCAGCGGCAGCAGCCAAATTGGAAAAATATGACCATGTTTCGGGAAGCACAACAGGCCATACACCAACAAAGGGGCAAGGGGCTCAACAAGCGAACTCCCAGCGGAAAAGCCTGGGCCAAACATCAAACACAGAGACAGTAGGAAAGGCAGCAGGTGAGCGGGGGTCAAAAGCTAAGGCACCGGAAAAAGTAACAGAGTTAAACACGGGAACAGTGATGGAGGATGAGCCCTCCATGAGAGAGATCCTATCCGCAATTAACAACTGCAAATCCTCACTAACTGAAATATTTGACCTGTTGAGGGGGATAAAAGAGGAAATGTCAACACTAAAACATGATGTCCAGGGGGTTGGGGAGCGCACCTCCGCCTTAGAGGAAAGACTTAGTCAGGTGGAAGATGATGTTAACCCTATGATAAAGGATATGAAATTAATGAAAGAACAGCTGAATATGTGCGCCAACAAAATTGACGACATGGAAAACAGGTTAAGAAGGAAAAATATAAGGGTACTGGGTCTCCCCGAAAAGAGCGAAGGTAGTCGCCCCACTGAATTTATGGAAAACTGGCTCCTGGGAGTATTTGGACAGGATTGCTTATCAAAGCATTTCTCAATTGAGCGGGCCCATAGAATCCCTTTTAGAGCCCCAGCTGAGGGCGGACGCCCTAGACCCATTCTTATTAAACTCCTGCACTTCTCGGATAAAGTTACAATTCTCCAAAAGGCAAGAGAGATGAAAGAGGTATTGGTTAACGGTACAAAAATTTCATTTTATCCATATTTTCCCCCAGAGCTACAGAGGCAAAGGGCTAAATTTTTTGAGTGCAAACATAGACTGCAGGAAAAGGGAATTAAATATGCAATGTTCTTGCCGTCACGTCTGCGGATAACTGTAAATGGGGAAAACATATTCTTCAACACGCCTGCTGAACTGATGTTCTGGATGAACACAAAAGAAGGGGAGACATAGGAGGATGGAAATGGTCATTGACTTCAATATGCAGAAGGGGTTGATGAAAGTGTTTCTTTGGTGGAGTGTGGCACAAAGGTGGAGAAATAATGCTATATGTCAAGAAATATGGAAGAGAAACACTAGAGAAAGGAATGCACGAAAAACACTAGAGGAAGAGCTAATAGGGGGGAGGGGAGGGGGAAAGGTTTCACAGCAAAAGGAGAGTCCGGTCACTATAGAAGCCCTCTATATGGGCCCCAAGCGGGGCAGGTGAGGGGGGGAAGAGGGGAGGGGAGGGTGGGTTGGAGGGGGGGGGGAAGGGGGGGAGGGGAGAGTGAGTGAGTGGTAAACAGCAATGATTGAACCCACCAAAACATGTTTTTCTGGGGTAAGGGAGGGGGAGGGGGAGGAAGGGGGGAAGTGGGAAGGAAGGTATGGTTGTACAGGGTACTAGAAAGAGTAGATTCACAAAAATTACGTTTATGTAAACAGATATTATTAAAGTATACACTGGTATGGTGGGAGGTACACTAAAAAGGGAGGAAATAAAAAGGGGGGATGGTGATGTATAATAGAGAAAAGAGATCCCCAAATCGGGGCAGAAGCATAAAGGTGTGTTCATGGAATGTCTGAGGGGTAAAAGACCCAATAAAAAGACAAGCAATTTTTTCAACAGCCGATACTAATAACATTAAAATACTATGCCTGCAGGAAACACACCTGGACAAAGGAACTGTCAACACGTTAAAATACAGGAAATATCAAACTCAATATCATTCCACGCACACCTCTTATTCAAGGGGTGTGAGTGTGTTGATAGACTCAGGTATGGTGTTTTCCTGCAGCCATAGTAAGATAGATACCGAAGGACGCTATGCATTCCTTCATTGCTGGATAGAGACAAGGGAATACGTGGTGGCAAGCATATATATCCCCCCTCCGTTTGGCACGGAAATTTTGTGGGACCTGATGGAGTTTGTCGTGGATAGGCCGGGTGTGCCTGTAATGGTGGCAGGTGATTTTAACATGACTATGAATAAAAAAATGGATAGGTTCCCGGTAGGTCCCCCCTCTGGACAGACGGTCGGTAGCCCTCTTTTCCAATTTTGTGGGGAGATGGGATTGATGTGTGGAGGAGGAGACATCCAGAGGAAAAACAATTCTCCTGCCACTCAAGGACACACTCAACCCTGTCCAGGATAGACCTTGTACTCTGCAACGAAGAGGCGTTGGGTGAGCTGGGAGAGGTGGTATATGAACCAAGAAGCATCTCGGACCACTCCTCAATGATCTTTGAAATAAAGATAAACAGAGGGCACAATAAAAGGGATTGGAAGCTAAATCCATTCTGGCTAGAGGTAATTAAATAACCGGAGGGAATATGTGGCAGTTTGAAAGAATTCATAGCAGTAAACACTGGTTCCGCCGCACGGGAGTAATCTGGGACACCTTGAAAGCGTGTTTGCGGAGAATTCTGATTAAAAAAATATCGTTCATTAAAAAACAAACGCGCGCCAAGGAATCCGCGGTGAGTGAAAAGGTCAGAGCTTAGCTATATAAGCAACCCAACCACGGAGGAACGTAAGAAATGGCTAGAGGCGCAGAAGGAATATAAAAAAATTATAATAAGAAAGGCGGAAACAAAAAATTATTTCAGAAATATAATTTTTTCGGTGAGGGTGAAAGAGTGGGGAGGATCCTGGCGCTAACTGCTAGGGCCGATGACCCCCCATCTGCTATAACGGCTATTTATGACGAGGAGGGGGAAATTAAGAGGGGCACACCAGAAATAACGGAAGTGTTTAAAAAATACTATCAGAATCTGTATAGCAGTACTTGGCATAATAACAGAGAGGGGGAAATGGATACCTTCTTTGTAGGCCTGAAGATACACCGGCTGACAGGGGAAGACAGAGAGGGGTTGGAGGCACCACTCACACTGGAAGAGATACAATTGGCAACAAAAGAAATGGCGGGCCAAAAGGCACCAGGTCCCGATGGCTTGCCAATAGAAATATATAAAACCTACAGTGAGGTGCTGCTCCCAAAACTGTTGGAGGTATTTAACTGGGCGGCCGAGGAGGGGAAAATGCCAGGGTCCATAGAAGAGGCAACCATCATAACACTACTGAAGGAAGGGAAAGATCAACTGGAGGCAAACTCATACAGACCGATATCTCTTTTGTGTGCAGACACAAAAATCCTGGCCAAAATATTGGCAACAAGGCTAAATAAGATAGTCTCAAAACTGGTACATCCTGACCAGACGGGATTTATTCCAGGCAGGTCAACCAGCTCTAATATAAGAAGAGCATTTTTAAATATCCAGTTGCCAATAGAAGAAAGAGGGGTGAGAGCAATTTTGTCCTTGGATGCCACAAAGGCATTTGACAGCCTTGAGTGGCATTACTTGTGGAAGGTGCTAGAAGAGTATCAGTTTGGCCCTAAATTTACTCAATGGATTAGGATATTATACGAGAATCCCAGGGTAAAGATAAGGATAAACGGCGAGTGTTCAGATTGGTTTCAATTGGCGAGGGGGACAAGGCAGGGGTGTCCGTTGTCGCCCCTGCTTTTCGCCCTCGCCATGGAGCCACTAGCCATTGCGATAAGGACATCCCCGGGGATAAAGGGGTTTAAAAGGAAGTTAGGGGAGGAGAAAGTCGCATTGTATGCGGATGATATTCTGCTTTTTCTGGAGGACACGCAGACCTCACTGGAGACAGCAATGAATACTATAGGGGAATTTGGCAAATTCTCGGGGCTAACAATAAATTGGGATAAAACTGCACTCTTGCCAATAGATCCTCTGATAGGGCAAATAGACCAAGTGAAGGTGGTGACTCAAATAAGATACCTAGGAATAAATATGACAAAGGACCCTGGGCAATATATAGCTGGAAATCTAGTGCCATTATTGACAAAGCTGAGACAAAAATGCAGGGTCTGGAACCGACTTCCCCTTTCAGTAGCTGGTAGGAGCAACTTGGTAAAAATGGTGTGGATGCCGCAAATCTTATACATCCTACATAACTCCCCAGTATGGATCTCAAAATAGTGGTTTAGGAAAATAGAAGGGGTATTTAGGGAATTGATCTGGAGGGGGGGAACAGCAAGGATCTCACTCCGAGCCCTACAACATCCTAGGGAGAAGGGGGTACTGGCCCTCCCGAACCCCAGATATTACTTTTTAGCAGCTCAGCTGCAGCATATGAGGGATAGCAATCGGAAGGTAGGAAGAGAAGCGGTAAAAAGCTTAGTTCTGAATGACACAAGCCACGATACGGAAGTGGAGGCAGTTGAGGCAGACTCATTTTATTCTAAATGCCCCACTGTACAATTAATGGTCAAATGCTGGAAAGAGGACAAGAAGATCTTGGGATATACAGGCTTCTCCGAATTTTCTCCCATCTGGGACAATAGTAACCTGCAGGAACTTAAAGCCATGGGAAGGGTCGAGGAGTGAGATAGACTAGGCATACACTTGCTGGAGCAACTATTTGTGACCGGCAGAATAAAAACATTCCAAGAAATAAGGGAGGACTACGTGGTCCCAAATAGATCTTTCTACAGATATTTACAAATCAGGCACGCGCTGAACGCACAGCTCGGACATAGCTCACCAGAATGGAACGATATGGCCCTCTTCCGAAGCTTAGTAAACGCAGAGACTGCTAGAGGAGGAATCTCAACTATCTACGATTCCTTAGAAAGGGCTGACCAAAGAGAGGCATTGGTTAACAAAAACAGGGATAAATGGGAGAGGGACGTGGGCCCAATCTCACAAGAACAATGGGAACAAATACTAGCAACAGGGCCCGGACTGTCAATGTCACCCTCCCAGATCATGTCCCAGCTCTATCTGATACACAGGGCGTATTATACGCCCCAAAGAATATTCCAGTTCGGCAGAAGATCAGACTCAGGCTGCCAGAGATGTGGGGAGGACAGAGGAGACCTAATACATATGGCCTGGAGATGCCCCAAGTTATACCAATACTGGAAGCAAGTATTTGAAAAGATAAACATAGTATTTGAGACATCTCTGCAGCCGGAGGCTAGGCTATGTGTGCTGGGTCTTCTGGAAGAGAGGGGACCTTCAGTGGATGAGCATACAGCAATAAGGAGATGCTTGTTTCAGGGAAGGAAACTTATTGCAAAGAAGTGGCAAGCAGTAAACCCTCCTACAGCAGCAGAATGGGAGGAGGTAGTATCTGATACCATAGTAAAAGAAGAATTTATATACACCAAAAGAGGTAATAAAAAGAAATGTAATAATATATGGGATAAATGGATAGGAAGAGAGGCACGGTGGGTGGGGGGTGGACGGATGGGGAATGGGAGTGAGTAGTAGAACGTTTGTATTAATATATGATAAATTATACGCACATTGTAATATAGAAATGAAATGGATGCATGTATAAATGTTATGGAAAAGAAATAAAGAAAAAGTATTTGATAAAAAAAAAAAAAAAAAGAAGGAGAGATGGATCTAGCCCGAGGGTCAGACCTGAAACTTTGTTTATAACGTCCACCATTTGGAACCAGAACATGTGGATTAACATGGAAGGACCAGGTGAAATATGAATGCTCTTACCAAAAAATAAATAAATAGGCAAAACACGTAATTCAGCAATATATGTTCACTATAGATATCAGCAAACAATATTGTTCACCTATAGGTTTGTACCTGAAATATTAGCAAAATAATTTTGATGGCTGTTTGTATAGTAGGTTTATTGTATAGTCTATTGTGGGATTCACTGTAACAACAAGCTAATTCCATAATCCTTCCTGCTGCTAATTGCAAATGTCTGAACATCTGTTGGGAATCTATTTCTAACTGCAAATATGAATACTTTTTCAGGTAATAAAAAAAGAATATACAAAAATGAATATTATGGAATATCATGGAACCTTCTGTTATAAAAAATATGCTGGCAGTCTGAATCCTGTAAAATTCTATGCAAAATGATGTTTCATACTCTTACGTTTTTAATTCTATTTCCTTTAACGTTACTCATTGACTTTTATTTTATATCTGTTAATGATGGCAGAAATTAATGGCCTAAAAACACCCCATTTAAAGACAAATTAGCATTTTACTGATTTACTTCACCAAGAACAAATTCCCATTGCTCCCATTAAAAGCCTTAGAGCAGTCAAAAATGCTAGTTAACTAAAATTGTGTTTCTTTTCTTAGCCCATAAATTTTTAATTTATTCTATCAGGAATACCCATGTGTAGATATAGTCATTTTGAAGCATTGCAATACAATGTGATACAAACTTTGGCATTGTTGCCTATCTGGATTTCTCCCATATGACTTAAATTTTTTGGTTCAGTGGGCAAAAGTCAGAGTTTTCCATTGGGATGTGTACTTAATACAACTCACTTTTCAATGTACACTTAAGCGCTGAAATTTCCCTTGATATGATTGTGCAGTTAAAACTATGAAAGTTCTATATGTAGTGCTCTGTATTGGTGTTTGGTTGTTCATTTAAAGTGACTCACATTCATATCAGATACTTCAAAATGAAAATATTTTAGATCAAACACAAGTAATATAGAAATTACTTCTACTATTTAAACAAATGATGTCATTGTTGAGTAATCAGCAAATTCAAATCAGCAGTTTTGGTGTCTGGTAGTTACATCTTTGATTCTAGAGTAGAGAGCTGTTTGGAGATTCGTGCTGGGGATTGGAAATCTGCTCTTTGTCCGAGCACTGCAAAGAATTATTCAATATGGATGATGAGTAAAATCAGTATTCTGTGTAATATTAATATAAACAATAACAGAATTGGCAGAAACAAGCTATTTATTTGATTATTGAACTCCTGCATATCCAAAAAGTCCAAACTTGGCGAAAAATGTGCTTTAACCACTTAAGGACTGCTGCCTGTATATTTATGTTGGCAGAATGGCACGGACAGGCATAAGTTCGTACAGGTACGTCCCCTTTAATATGGCGCCGTGTGATCGCGCGCGCAGCCGGCGGCGCGCTCGCCACCCTGCCGCTTTCTCCGCGAGCCCGACCGTGGGTCTCGCGGACTCGATCGCCATGGGGATACCCACGATCGTCTCACGGAGCGATGCTAGTGTTAACAAGCATCTCCCCCCTTTGCCTAGTGACAATGACACTGATCTCCGCTCCGTGTAATCAGGAACGGAAATCAGTGTCATGTCACACACAGCCCACCCCCGCTACAGTAAGAAGCACTCCCTAAGAAACACTTAACCCCTACAGCACCACCTACTGGTTAACCAATTCACTGCCAGTGTCATTTTCACAGTAATCAGTGCATTTTTATAGCACTGACCGCTGTAAAAATGACAATGGTCCCAAAAATGTGTCAAAAGTGTCCGATGAGCTGATCGGCGCCATTACTATTAAAAAGTTTAAAAAAAAAATTCTTAATAAAAATGACATAAAACAACGCTCTATTTTGTAGACGCTATAACTTTTGCGCAAACCAATCAATAAACGCTTATTGGGATTTTTTTTACCAAAAATATGTAGAAGAATACGTACCGGCCTAAAATGAGGAAAACTATTTTTTTTTATATATATATTTTTTGGGGATATTTATTATAGCAAAAAGTAAAAAAATATTGCATTTTTTTCAAAATTGGCGCTCTATTTTTGTTAATAGCGCAAAAAATAAAAACCGCAGAGGTGATCAAATGCCACCAAAAGAAATCTCTATTTGTGGGGAAAAAAATGATATCAATTTTATTTGGGAGCCACGTCGCACTATCGCGCAATTGTCAGTTAAAGCGACGCAGTGCCGAATCGCAAAAAGTGGCCTGGTCTTTGACCAGCAAAATGGTCCGGGGCTGAAGTGGTTAAATTGGTTTATAACTTTAGTGTTTTATCAGCATTGTTTTTGCTTTTATCCCTTGTACACACGATCGGATTTCCGATGGAATAAAATCCGATGGACTTGTTTCATCGGAAATTCCGATCGTGTGTGGGCCCCATCTGACTTTTTTCCATCGGAGTAAAAAAATAGAACACGTTTTAATGTTTTCCGATGGAGAAAAATCCACGCATGCTCAGAATCAAGTCGACGCATGCTCGGAAGCATTGAACTTCATTTTTCTCGGCTCGTCTGAGTGTTTTACGCCACTGCGTTTTGGACGGTCGGAATTTAGTCTGATGGTGTGTATGCAAGACTGATGGAAGTCGGCTTCATCGGAATTCCTACGGAAACTTCAATCGGATTTATTCCATCGGAAATCCGATCATGTGTACAAGGCATTACAGTTTGAAGGATAGCTCCCATCCAGTTAAATGCTTGAAATTCTTTTTTGTTTTCTAACAAAGCCATATTACATGTATCTGTACATTTATACATACATACATACTGTACATTTATTGATGCATACATGCTGTATGCTGCTTGTTAAATATTTTTTAAAGTAGGGACATCATCCGTGTGAGACAAGCAATTTGTTACATTCTTCATATTATATGTACATTACCTTATTATAACAAAGATCCTTTGTTTAAGAATATTTGAAATTTTTCCATTTTAACAACTTCAGCTCCGGAAGATTTACCCCCCCTTCATGACCAGGCCATTTTTGTAATACGGCACTGCGTTATTTTAACTAACAATTGCGAGGTCGTGTGATGCTGTACCCAAATAAAATGTATGTCCTTTTTTTTCCCACAAATAGAATTTTTTTTTTCGTGGTATTTGATCAAATCTGTGTTTTGTATTTTTTGTGCTATAACAAAAAAATCAGACAATTTAAAAAACAAACTAAATTGTTTACATTCAGCTATAAAACTTATCCAATAAAAAAATTGAAAAAATGTAATTTCTACATCAATTTAGGCTAATATGTATTCTGATACATATTTTTGGTAAAAAAAAAAAAAAAATCCCAATAAGCGTATATTGATTGGTTTGCACAAAAGTTATAGCATCTACAAACTGTGGGGTATATTTATGGAATTTTTCATTTATTTACTAGTAATGGCGGTAATCAGTGACTTACAGCGGGACTACAATATTGCCTCAGACAAATCAGACACTGACACTTTTGACACTTTTTGGGGAACCAGTGACACTAATACAGTAATCAGTGCTAAAAATATGCACTGTACTAATGACACTGGCTGGGAAGGTGTTAACATTAGGGGTGATCAAAGGGTTAACTGTGTGCCTAGCCAGTGTTTTTGTACAGTGTGGGAGGTGCTTTTTACTAGGGGAAGGCATGGATCCTTGTCCCTGCTTTTCAGGAACACAGGATCCATGCCCTACCTACTAATAGAATGGCAATCTGCCTTGTTTACATAGGCAGGCCACCGTTTCTGCCTCTGTACTGAATGATCAGCGGTTACCCGCTATTCGACTCCCGCTCTGTAAAATCACATTGGGAGCAAGCTGCCGGCCGTACGTATTTGCGCCTGCTACCCAGAAGACCTGGATCACATATATACGTGATCTGGTGCACAGCTGCCACCCTGTAACAGTAAAACATGCTATGGGGCGGACAGCAAGTGGTTAATTTTTTCTGAATTTTTAGCTAATAAAAATCAAAAGCTCATTAAAAATAAACACAGTCTGGTGCTTGAGGTTTTCCAAAAAAACTTAGCACTCTAATTCTAAATAATTTAGTATAATGCCCCGTACACACGATCATTTTTAATGTCATTTTTTTAACCGACGTTTTTCTCCTCGTTTTTTTTCATGTTTCCTCTCAAGCCTGCCTTGCGTACACACCATCATTAAAAAAAACGATCAAGCAAAGCGCAGTGACGTTCAACACGTACGACGGCACTATAAAGGGGAAGTTCCGTTCGAATGACGCCACCCTTTGGGACGCTTTTGCTAATTCCGTGTTTCCGCGTGTTAGTAAAAGTTTGGTGAGAGACGATTCGCGCTTTTCAGTCTTCGTGCTTTGAAGATCGTTTTCGGGAGTTCAGATTGCGCCTGTGGGTTCGTATCTGTTTAGCACTGCTTGTAGACAGTTCGTATCTGTTTATTCAGTGCGGCCTGCTCTGCACGTTCGTGTTTTTCAGCTTGTTCTTCATAGGCCTTGCTGTTCTTCCGTGCGTTCTTCTAGTACGTTCTGTTCAGCCGACCGTTATCTAGCCATGTTGCGGCTACGTACTCGTCGTAGAGTTCGTGCTGTAGTTGGTGCAGGGGTTCATGCTGTATCCCGACTCCATGCCATGAGCAGGGTCAGGAGTAGTTCACGGACCAAGAATTGGTTGCTCCAGCGGCACCAATTCTGTCACATGCCTTTGTTGCGGGAGATCAGGGCGAATAATCCAGATGATTTCAGGAATTTTCTCAGGATGTCTGACCCCGTATTTCAGCAGCTGTTGGCTTTGGTGTCCCCCTATATTACCAGGCAGGACACCGTTATGCGGGAAGCCATCAGTGCTGAGCAGAGGCTCATCGCCATGTTGCGATACCTGGCTACTGGGAGAAGCCTGCAGGACCTTAAGTTCTCCACAGGCATCTCCCCCCAGGCTCTGGGGATCATTATACCAGAGACTTGTTCCGCCATCCTTCAAGTTTTGCAGGAGGACTATATTAAGGTAAGTGTTCTTCTTCAAAAATTCACATTGTATGTTTTTTTTTTGGGATATTTTTAATTTCCTTTATTTGCAGTCCCTAATTCACATGATTCTTAGCTGCAGGGAATGTCCCCTTTCTCCCCATGTTTTATTATTTAAAGTTTGGTGTTTGAGGCCTACCTGTAAATTTGGCTTACCTAACCTCTCCAGCATGCTATCCTGGGGCCATACCTACCTTGCCTAGTCATTTCCATGTTTTTTATTATATGTTCCATCGTAGTGCTTTACCCAAAACGCACTCTACATTTTGCCTCGGAATGTTTCATTGTTGTTAACTTCAATACAGAGTGCTACAGCCTTCATGTGTGATATTCCCAACTCATCTTCAACCCTTCCCCCCCCCCCCCATAATTATTTTTTTTTATTTTTTTTTTCTTGCTTCCAAATTTTTATGTTTTTAACAGTTTCTACCAATGTTGGCCATGAATGTGTGTATGAAATCATCTTTCAATGTTTCTGGCTCCAAGTATTAATTTGTTATTTCTTTAATTCCACAGTTCCCTTCTTCGCCACATGAATGGCAGAATGTGGCTTCCGAGTTTGCCCAGCGATGGAACTTTCCGAACTGTGGAGGAGCCATCAACGGCAAACATGTTCGGGTCGTCCCACCACCCCATTCGGGATCCTTTTATTATAATTATAAGGGGTTCCACAGCGTCGTGATGATGGCAGTGGTGTCGGCCACCTACGAGTTCCTCTATGTGGACGTTGGCAAGAATGGCAGGATGTCTGATGGAGGAGTTTTTGCCCAGACGGAGTTTGGAGAACGGCTCCTTTTGGATCTGCTGGCCTTGCCACCCGCGGAGCAGAATGTGGAGGGACTACCTTTTGTGTTTGTGGCGGATGAGGCGTTTGGCCTGGGACCCCATTTGATGAGGCCATTCCCGCAACGCACCCTCACCCCTGAGAGGAGGGTTTTCAATTATCGGCTGGCCAGAGCCAGAAGGGTGGTGGAAAATGCGTTTGGGATCATGGCCAGCCGATTTCGCCTCTTCCTTACCTCCATCCACCTTGCCCCATACAAATGGAACCATGTGGTTATGACGTGCTGTGTGCTGCATAATTTCCTAAGGGTGCATTCAACGAGTTATATATCTTTGAGTGGGCCTGAGGCCTCTTTACTCAATGCAGAAACTTTGGTGGCCCTGGAACCTGGCCGTCCTGGCTTGGCCCCCCCAACCGGACGTGAGGTCCGTAACCAATATGTGGACTATTTTATGGGTAGGGGGGCCATTGAAATGCCAGACAATCTCTAATAATTTTAGACCAAAAAAATAAAACTTTTTAAAAAAGTAAAGATTGGTTTGTCATTTTTATTGTATAATGTTTGATGTTTCTGGTAGGTTTACCTAGTGCATTTGTTTTGCCATGTGGATTAAAAAATCTTTTAATTAGCCTTCATTGTCAGTGTAAACACCAAACATTGATTAGTTCACTCAGCACCACATTTACATAATGAAGCCACAATGATTTGTTATGTAAAAATACCTTTATTTTTTTTGTTTAGGTGGGCAACTTCCATAGAAATGTGGATGTTCCCTTAATTTCAGGTGTATTAAAACGCATGACCAGCCATGCATAAACAAACTATAGTTCTCCAAATTTTGAAAAAGCTAAACATGTGCTAGTCATTTAAGGGTAAAATAACCAAAAAAAATAGAAATCTCTGCAAGTAAAACGTTATTTGGTGTAAAAACATTAGACACGCCCAAGCACAGCCATGATATTTTGGAGCCTTTCCTCCACCCGCTTTGTATTTGCCCTGATCTCTCGCAAATCTCCCTTATTTTTTTTGAGGTCACGACAGCAGACCATCAGGTATTGGATCAGGATCTGGGCACTGTGATGTGACAACTTATTGGGGTCTTCGGCCAGAACTGCACCTAAATGTAAAAATAAATATGTAGGATAGAATATGTAGGCCTACATCTATTTAACATGCATGTGTCTGGTTTCTCTCTGACCTGTGGTGGTGCCACTTTCAACTTCCACAACATCACATTCCTCTCCATCCTGGGGTTCTGGGGGTATTGTTGTAGGTATTGCAATTCTCGTCTCATCTGAGGTAGCTTTTCGAATCCCTAGTGAGATTGAAATAAAAGGAATAGTTTCATTAGTAGCGACTCAATTTTGCTAAAATAAGAAACATGGAAAAAAACTTTTTAATCATTCTTTTGAAGCATGCTCCATTTTAATTTTTAACCCCTGTGCCAACCGGGACAAATTATTGGATACATAGGCCAAAACAGAGCATATACATTTTGTGAACAAATTTGAAACATTGTAACACCCCAAAGTATCTACACTGGATCACCTGTGTGTGACTCCCTCAAGCTTTTTGGCTTTAGGCCCACACTTGTACTACTGCGTTCAGATGTTTCATCAGCTGCTGAGCATTCACTCCCTTTAACATTACCATGCATATCGTTTTTCTAAATGAACAAATCTCCTTTGGATTAGCACACCAAAAATAAGTGTGGCCCAAATGTACTCCCCCAAATAATCAAAAAAACATGGGTGTTCACACTGGATGATCCGAAAACATGGTTTGAGGAACTGTACGGAGAAAGAGGTAAAATACGTCCGTTTACTATGCGGACGAACCTAAAAAAGATGGTATCTTTCAGTGTACTATATGAAAGTTAAAAATACACGACAGAATACAAGAAAATAATATGTACCATGGAAACTCAAAAAAAACAACTTACTTTTTAATATAACTTTCTTGATTCTTTTATATTGGTCGGCCTCCCGCAACTTCAGATCTGACCATCGTTTTCTGAGCTGTTCCTTCGTTCTGCACACCCCGAATTTTTGGTGGAGACTTTTGACCACTTTGCCCATAATTCTGGACTTGACCAGATTAGGCCTTTTATACGGACCATGCTTGGCATCATAATCCTCCTTCTTTAAAATGGCGACCATCTCCACCATTTCCTCGAATGACATGTTGGATGCCTTATATCTCCTGGGTCTTGATTTGGGCTCCTCTGTAATTTCATCCTCTGTAGAGGTAATCTCAGCCACCTGTGTCTCCGCCATGTTTTATTCAGCACTACGAGCGAGAAGGGGCGGGGTAAGTACAATATCGAACGTCAGGGGCGGGGAAAGCGTGCGGAGTTTCACGCATGCACTGTGTATATAAAGTGAAGATCCATTGCTGGGAAATACGTTCATTTTTCGGGAGAGAGAGTTAGCAACGAACGTCGTGACCAAGGTACCTAACAATTTTACTTTTTGAGGTTCATCAGACGAGGAGATTTGTGTGCTCAAAATATGTAGACAATGCACAGTTGAGGAATGTTGCCTGATATATATTTTTATTTTGGTTTCTCGCTTTTACAGATATCATGAATACTTTTAAAAACCCAGACTTCATGGGGGAGTTCATCGACAAATGGCAAGAGCTCCCTATATTATGGCAAACCAAAAGTGGCGGAAATAAAAATAAAGACGCCAGGAAAGCAGCACTGGAGAGCCTGCTTGCATTTGTGCAAACAAAGATACCCACAACAACTCTCCAAGATGTCAAAAACAAAATTGGGACCATCAGAGGGACATACAGGACCCAGAGGACTATGGTCCTGAGGTCCCAGAGGTCAGGTGCACCAGCAGATAAGGTTTATAAACCCAGTCTGTGGTACTACAGTAAGCTTGCTTTTCTGGATGACCAGCTGGAAGTGCGCGAATCTCTCTCCACCCTTCCCCCCAGAGGTCAATCCAGCCTTCCTTGTACCCAACCCTCCAGCCTTCCCTGCAGCCAGTCCTCCAGCCTTCCTGTCAACCCTGCTCTGGCTTCCTCTGAGGATCAAGATCAGGGCCTTGAGGAGGCAGATTTGGAGATATGGAGCCAGGTAAAGTTTTGCTATCTATATTTCTATCGTACAAAATTATAGATTTTAAATAGATGTTAGTATTGTTAAAGGTATGTACACTTCTACCAATAAAGTTTGTGAAGAGGAAGATACAGTAGTGGCCTAATTTTATGTGTCCAAGACAACAAAACCAGGATGCGTAATCAATGAAAAGGACATAACTTTTGGCATTGATTTCAACAATGTCTAGAGGTGAACAATGTCTGTGAATGATGATGTGGCAAAATAAATAATGTCCCTTTCTTTTTTTACAGCCAGAGCAGAGCCAGGAAGAGGGTGATGTTGGGGATCAGGAGGAGGCTGGGCCCAGTGGCACCCAGGAGGAGGCAGGGCCCAGGGGCACCCAGGAGGAGGCTGGGCCCAGTGGCACCCAGGAGGAGACTGGGCCCAGCACAAGAGCCCAGATGCCTCCCCTGGTAGTTAAACCACGAGGGCCAAGGAGAGGTAGGCAGGTGGAGGAGGAAACCAGGGCCTTCCTCAGAGAGGCAACAGCGGCCCTCAGAGAGGCACCCTCTGTTGAAGAGGGATTTGCCGCAGTCCTCGCCCACAAACTAGGGCAAATGGAGTTGCAGCAAAAAATTTACAGTGAGACCCTGCTATTGAAAGTCATCAATAAGGGCGTGCTGGGTGAACTCACTAGGTACACGGACATAACGGAGGTTGTCCCTACGCCTCCACCTCCTCCTCCTCCTCCTACTACTCCTCCTGCCACAACCTCTCCTCCTGATCCCCAGCCTCCAAGGAAGAAACCAACCAAGGCTGCAGAGAAGGCTGGAGAGAAGGCTACAAGGAAGAGAAGAAAATAATGCCTGCTGTAGTACCACAGACTGGGGACATATAGGACTTATCTGCTGTGGCTCCTGACCTCTGGGAGCTCAAGACAAGATTGGGCTCATTTTTTGGGGGGATCTAATCTCTATTTTGGTTTGGACATCTTGTATGGTTGTTGTGGGGTGAAAGGGATGCACAAATGCAAGCAGGCTCTCCAGTGCTGCCTTCCACTTTAATTTGTTAATGTTCTGAAATAAAAAAAAAATTGAGTGCCCTTTAAATACTTGACTATGTGATTTGTATTTCAAAAGAGAGCTTGCTAGGAAGCAGGCAGGGACATCTCAAATTATATTATTGTTATTATCAGGGGACACAAACCTCCCTGAGGCCAAATGAGACACATTTGGAAGGTTGTTGTGGTAACTTTACACAAGAATAATTTAAGCCAAAAAACTTAAAAAAAGGCCAAAAAAAAAATAACCAAAAAGAATATAAAATTAAAAGAAAAAAGGAGAATTAACTTATTTTATTATTATTAGTATTATTTAGGAGGGAGGTGCGGCTTAAAAATAATATTTTATAATCATTAGAGCAATTTGGAATTACTTTAGAAACAAGTTGGGCATAAAACTCTCAATGTCAAAAGAAGAACGGAATGCGCTGCATTAAAACGATGCTATTAATTCCACCGTGACGAATGTGCCATCTCCATTTCCAACATTAGCTTTACCAAAACGAGCGCTCCCGTCTCATAGTTGCTTCTGAGCATGTGCGGTTTTTTTCACGTCGTGAAAGCATACAGACTATCGTTTTTCACGTCGTTAAAAAAAACGACATGAAAAACGACGTTAAAAAAGAGAGCATGTCCGGAATTTTTAATGGCCGTTTTTCACATCGTTAAAAATGCTCTGGAGCCTACACACGATCATTTTTAATGGCCATTTTTAAAAATGGCATTTTTAACGGCATGAAAAACGATCGTGTGTACGCGGCATAACACTCATTTAATATTGGTCTTGAAATCGTACATACAATGTAACACATACTGTGTGATCCAGCTATATGACATATAAAAAATAAAAATAAAGTATAAGATATCACTGGCACTGACTTTAATAGTCCTTTATATGTACAAGTAATCACCTTTAAATTCATGAAAAAACTTCTAACCGGCACCTTGTGTTTTTCACCTGTTTAAGATGTGCATTGATCATGTAGTTTCGTGGTTTCATTTGTTGCCCTGTGTGAAAAGCCCATAGGAGAGTTGACCTTTATATTCCTGTGTCAGCAGTTTCAGTTTGTGTTAGAATATGAGGCACTGGGCATAGCACTGCACATGGATGAACTCTGTCTGCAATGGCATAGCATTCACAGACACACAGAAAGCTCACATGCAGTTTGGATTATATGAATTTCATCAGATTAGCACTTCCACATTTGTGATGCAACACAAATAGGGCTAATGCAGCATGAATTGGATGATGTATGACCCATAAAAAGAATTTGCATTGTTTCTTCGTTGTACATGGACAAGCTGGCTAAAGCAATGCATGGACATAGGGCGATCAGTCAGCCATGACACTATAAACTACAACCACAACACCATTACAAGGTGAGGCAAACAACATGGGAAACATAACTAATACCTAGTTAAACAATGAAAATGATTGAAAGTGTACATTATCTTTAGATTTTCTTATGATATGCCAAATGGAAATATATATGGCTGCAGGCTGCTTTCAGGGCCAACAGATATGCCCTCACATTTTCATAACCCAAAATCATTTCTGTTTCATTTGATGACTACATGCACACATGTATGTAGTCATTGTGCAACTACATCTTCTGAACTTATACAGGCCAGAATTTGGCTCAGTTGTTAATTATCTAATTTGGTCGTCTGGTCGTTTTTGCATATCACCAAATCTGGTAAAATGCAAGTAAGGCTCAGGTGGCCTGATTTGTTCATACACTGGACTAAAAAATAACCTTTATTACATCATTGAATTTATTTCCATGAACCACAAAGGTAAAACACATTTTATGTTTCCGATACATCCTATTTTTCTTTAAAACTCCTAGTCAGATTTCTGCCAGAAATCAAAGTCAGTAAATTGCAAATGCTGTAAATGTTATTTTACCAAGTACCTAAGAAAAATATTGCATGTCTATTTCTATTTTCACAGACCTCTTAAACTAAGAAAAAATATATAAAAATAAATATTTACCACACAGAGAATGTGACCACGTCTTTGGCTGTGTCGTCACTATTTTTTAGTAGCACTTTTTGTGTGGTCTGGTAGTTAAGTACTCCCAGGAACTTCAAAGTGATCAATTAATTAATCTCAGAAAGGTGGCTTGTCCACAATACATAAGAGCCAGCAAATGGGTGCAGTTAGTAATTTTAAGGTCAATACCAAATAGGAATAGAAAGTTCCAGAGGAATTATATTGGGTGTAATTAAAAATAAACCGAATGTCAAAGTCCAATTGCCACTGTGATACCAAGGGAGCAAACAAAGTGATGGATATGAGATGAGTTGAGGTTGTGGAAGACAGTTTTATGTTACAGGTCATACACCTTGGCAAGACTGAGCGCAGCAGCAAGACACAAGGAAGTTATACTGTATCAGCAAGGTCTCTCTCAGGCAAAGATTTCAAAGATTTCAAACTGGGGTTTCAAAATGTGCTGTTCAAAATTTTTAAAGAATCAGGCAACATTGAGGATTGTAGATGAAGTGCTCAGCCAAATAAATGTAATGTAGCAAATAAAAGACACATCATGCTTACCGGGCTACAGTATTGGAAGATTTCTAGCAGTGCTATCAGCACAGAACTGGCAGAAACCAGTGGGACCCAGGTATACCCAATCTGCTATCTGGAGTAGTCTGACCAGAAGTGGTCTTCATGGAAAAATTGCTGCTAAAAATCCATACCTCCGATATAAAAATATGCCTCATACACACGACCGGTTTTCCTGTCAGGAAAACTGCCATGAGAGCTTTTGGCCGGGAATCCCGGTCGTGTGTATGCTCCCTCACAGTTTTTCCAACAGGAAAACTGCCAGAAAAAAAAAGAAAACAAGTTTCCAGTCGGTCTTTTTCCCAGCAGTTTACCTATGTGAAAAACTGTGATGGAGCATACACATGGCCGGGATTCCCGGCAAAAGCCCCATCACAGTTTTCCTGTCGGGAAAACCTCTTGTGTGTATAGGGGGAAAATTTTACCGAGCAGGTTCTCGGTTTTCCCCTCGGGATTCCCGGCGGACTTTTTACCTCCGGGAATCCCGTACGTGTGTACGAGGCATAAGAGACTGAAATATGCACTAAAATATAGGAACTGGGGCATATTAAAAATGCCAGCAGGTGCACTGGACTTATGACTCAAAATGTGAAATATTTGTCTGTAACAAAAGGAGGTGTGTTTGCCCAAGGGCTGGAGAGCGGTACAATAATGAGCATCTGTAGGCAACAGTGAAGCATGGTGGAGGTTCCTTGCAAGTTTGGGGCATGCATTTCTGCAAATAGAGTTGGAGATTTGGTCAGGATCAATAGTGTCCTCAATGCTGAGAAATGCAGGTAGATACTGTAGATAGATGTTGTAGGTAAATACCGCAAACGGTATTTGATTTAGCGGTAATTACCGCATTCATTAATTGCTAAGGAGCGAGCTGGGAAGCCTGCTGCCTCATCCTTAACAGCCGATGACTCATCAGTTGTCAGGGGGATTCCCTGCTTACAGCTGATTCTAAAAAAAAAAGCTGACAATTAAAAACTATGAAAAAAACCGGCAGTCCATACCAGACCCGTATCAGGCATGCAGCCCAGCAGGTCAGGAAAGAGGGAGGATGAGCGAGCCCCCCCTCCTGAGCCATACATCCTCAACATGGGGGGTGGGTGCTTGGGGGCAGCTGTCCCAGCATGCACCAGTCTGTGATGTCACAAGGGCTAGGGGTTTACCAGGTGACATAGCCAGGACGCCCTGCCCCTTACCTATATAAGAAATGTCAGATGGCGGAGCCTGCAGTAGGCAGCTAGCCTTCACCATCGGTGGGAGCATCTTTTTTTTTTTCTTTTTCAGGAACAGCGGGTGGCGTGAATGACGGCGGATTTACATTGGGGGACACCATTTTTTGATTTTTAAAAAAAAGATTTGTTGAATGGGTAGGGGTGCGATGTACCTGATACTTATTCACATAGGGAAGAGCCAGGATCTGGGCGCCCACTTCTTAAAGGGGGCTTCCAGATTCCAATTAGCCTCCTTCCTGCAGACCCCCATAACCACCGGTCATGGTTGTGGGGATGAAGCTTTGGGGTGGGGGGTGGCAAAGATCCCCCTGCCCCGAAAGCACCCACCACCCCCATTTTGAGAGAATGTGGCCTGGTATGGCTTAGGAGGTGGGGTGCTCACTCGTCCCCCCTTTCGTGACCTGCTGGGCTGCATGCCTGGATAGGGGTCTGGCTTGGATTTTGGGGGGACCCCACACTGTTTTTTTAAAGAAAAATGTCATACTTTTTAATTGTCTGCATTTTATTTCCATCAGCTGTGAGCAGGGAAGCCCGCTGACAGCTGATGAGTCATTGGTTGTTAAAGGTGCGGCGGCTGGCTATCCGGCCCACTAATAGCAACCAGCTTTTCGTCAAAAAACTGATTGGATGTAGCCAGGAATGACGATCTAGGGGTCATAGGAAGAAACACAGAAGACAAAGTTAGGGCATGGCAATGAAAGGGTTAGCAAGGTACACTCAGAGGACTAGAAAGATAGGAGAAACAACAGAAGTCAGACCTAAAGTCAAAAGAAAGAAAATTCAGATTGTTTCCAGATCGAATTTATTAGTCATCCTGAAAGAGCCACCTTTCGTTTCATGAATGTGCTGGTTTGCTTTATACAAAGCATAGGGACTGATTTACTAATAACAGTGCGCTGCGCTGGTTCTAACCTTAATTGGTGCGCCGAATAACTCCTTCACTTGGCGCAGGAACCAGCGGCGCACAGCGGCGCACTGTTATAGTAAATACAAATGTCAGCGGCGCTCTATTGAAAATGAATGGTTCCCTATGGGAGCCCATTGATTTGAATAGAGGTCACCCGGGAAGTCGGATGAAGCGGATCCGACACGCGGGGCAACTCGTGTCCCGGCTGACACAGGGACAGCGCGACTTTGTAAGGCAACTTGGACACGACCTGAGCGTGAAGCAGCCGCTCAAGTCGTGTCCTAGAGGCGACTAGCTGGCCGAGAATGTCTCCAGCGTGATGGCATCACGCTGGTTCTCGGCAGCCTCGCTGTCCCGTGTTTGGTATGAATCATGAAGGGGAACTCCACGCCAAATTTTAATGAAAAAACCGGCATGGGTTCCCCTCCAGGAGCATACCAGGCCCTTAGGTCTGGTATGGATTTTAAGGGGAACCCCCTAAGCCACAAAAATGGCGTGGGGGTTCCCCCAGGATCCATACCAGGCCCTTAGGTCTGGTATGGATTTAAAGGGGAACCCCCTAAGCCGAAAAAAACGGTGTGGGGGTTCCCCCAAGATCCATACCAGGCCCTTAGGTCTGGTATGGATTTAAAGGGAAACCCCCTAAGCCGAAAAAACGGTGTGGGGGTTCCCCCAAAATCCATACCAGACCCTTATCCGAGCACGCAACCTGGCAGGCCGCAGGGGAAGAGGGGGGACGAGAGCGCCCCCCCTCCCTCCTGAACCGTACCAGGCCGCATGCCCTCAACATGGGGGGGTGGGTGCTTTGGGGCAGGGGGGCGACCTGTGGCCCCCCCACCCCAAAGCACCCTGCCCCCATGTTGATGGGGACAAGGGCCTCTTCCCGACAACCCTGGCCGTTGGTTGTCGGGGTCTGCGGGCGGCGGGCTTTTCGGTTTTCGTTGAGCCCCCTTTAATAAGGGGGCCCCCAGATACCGGCCCCCCACCCTATGTGAATGAGTATGGGGTACATCGTACCCCTACCCATTCACATGGTGGAAAAAAAGTCAATAAAAAACACAACACAGGTTTTTAAAGTAATTTATTAGGCAGCTCCGGGGGTCTTCCTGCCGGGCGCCCCGCTATCTTCTTCCAGCTCTTTTGCTAGCGGGGTCCCGGGCTTCCTCGCCGCCTTCGGGGGGTCTTTCTGCTGGGCGCCCCGCTATCTTCTTCCAGCTCTTTTGCTAGCGGGGTCCCAGGCTTCGTTGTCGCCTTCTTCCGACTTTGGGGGTCTCTTGTTCTGTTCTCCGGTGTCGTCTCCGCGCTCTCCGGTTCTTCTCCCGCTCTCTGGTGCCTTCTCCACGATCTCCGGTTCTTCTCCCACTCTCCGGTGCCTTCTCCATGATCTCCGGTTCTTTCTGCCTTCTGCCGGGCGCCCCGCTATCTTCTTCCAGCTCTTTTGCTAGCGGGGCCCCGGGCTTCATCGTCGCCTTCTTCCCTCTTCTCTTCGCCCGATGTTGCCTCGTCTCTGTCCGCCGCTACAATGCTCTGGCAGCGGAGCGCGCCCACTTATATTGGCATGGGGCGTGGTCACCAGGTGATGCCACCGCTGACCCCGCCCCCGTATGATGTCACAGTCCCGATGAATGATGGGACTGTGACGTGCTACAGGGGCGGGGTCAGCGGTCGCATCACCCGGTGACCACGCCCATGCCATTATAAGTGGGCGCGCTCCGCGGCCAGAGCATTGTAACGGCGCACAGCAACGAGGCAACATCGGGCGAAGAGAAGAGGGAAGAAGGCGACGATGAAGCCCGGAACCCCGCTAGCAAAAGAGCTGGAAGAAGATAGCGGGGCGCCCAGCAGAAGGCAGAAAGAACCGGAGATCGTGGAGAAGGCACCAAAGAGCGGGAGAAGAACCTGGAGAGCGCGGAGACGACACCGGAGAAAAGAACAAGAGACCCCCGAAGTCGAAAGAAGGCGACGACAAAGCCCGGGACCCCGCTAGCAAAAGAGCTGGAAGAAGATAGCGGGGCGCCCGGCAGAAAGACCCCCGAAGACGACGAGGAAGCCCGGGACCCCGCTAGCAAAAGAGCTGGAAGAAGATAGCGGGGCGCCCGGCAGGAAGACCCCCGAAGTCGGGAACAAGACGACGAGGAAGCCCGGGACCCCGCTAGCAAAAGAGCTGGAAGAAGATAGCGGGGCGCCCGGCAGGAAGACCCCCGGAGCTGCCTAATAAATTACTTTAAAAACCTGTGTTGTGTTTTTTATTAACTTTTTTTGCCACCAGGTGAATGGGTAGGGGTACGATGTACCCCATACTCATTCACATAGGGTGGGGGGCCGGAATCTGGGGGCCCCCTTACTAAAGGGGGCTCCCGGATTCCGATAAGCCCCCCGCCCGCAGACCCCGACAACCAACGGCCAGGGTTGTCGGGAAGAGGCCCTTGTCCCCATCAACATGGGGACATCCTCCCCATGTTGAGGGCATGTGGCCTGGTATGGTTCAGGAGGGAGGGGGGCCGCTCTCTCATCCCCATCTCTTCCCCTGCGCCCTGCCAGGTTGCATGCTCGGATAAAGGGTCTGGTGTGAATTTTTAGGGAACCCCACGCTATTTTTTTTAAATTTGGCGGGGTTCCCCTTAAAATCCATACTAGACCTGAAGGGCCTGGTATGGATTTATAGGGGGACCCCCACGCTATTTTTTTTTTAAGTTTGGCGGGGTTCCCCTTAAAATCCATACCAGACCTGAAGGGCCTGGTATGGATTTATAGGGGGACCCCCACGCTATTTTTTTTTAAGTTTGGCAGGGGTTCTCCTTAAAATCCATACCAGACCTGAAGGGCCTGGTATGGATTTTGGGGGGACCCCCACGCCATTTTTTTTTCATTTTGGTGGGGGGGGGTCCCCTTTGAATCCATACTACTTTTTTTAGAGCCGGCAATGTTTATTTTTTTTACATTTCCTTTAGCAACCAGCTATAAGCAGGTTAAAAAAATTATTGCCGCAAATTTGCGGTACTTGCATTTTGGATGCAGGTCCATTGAATTCTATTACATCCAAAACACTGTTTTTGACCTGGGAAAAAAAATCTGCAGTTGCGTTTAAACTCGTTTTTCACAAAGCCTAAAAATGCCTTCAGACGCCAAAGATTTCCACGTTTCAGACGCGGGTACCGGCGTTTAGACGCATTTTAGTTTAGAAGCATTTTTAAAGGTGACCTATTTTTTTACATTGATAAACTCAAAAATTAGGGCAAATGAGGAAAAACCATTAAATATATATATATATACCGGTATATCAAAAAAATAATGCAATTGCTTCCATTGCATTGTGGACAATCCACAACTTGGGGCAGGTGACGTGGCAAGTGGACAATCCACAACTTAGGGCAGCTGACGTGGCAAGTGAACAATCCACAACTTGGGGCAGCTGACGTGGCAAGTGGACAATCCACAACTTGGGGCAGCTGACGTGGCAAGTGGACAATCCACAACTTGGGGCAGCTGACATGGCAAGTGGACAATCCACAACTTGGGGCAAGTGACGTGGCAAGTGACATGCTAAATACAACTACACTGCTGCTCTCTCTGCTGCTGATACTCACTCTGGTCTTTAATCGTTAATAATACTGTTTTTGGAGCTTAGGGCGGCTCCATATCATGTTTCCTAACTAAACGCATATAGACGCAAATCTGGTAAAACGCGGCATGCACGCCACAAAGCGCACCTTTCTAAACGCTGCTTTCAAACTTTGTTCTGAACACTTTGTACCAGTGTACATGGGGCCTAAAAACACCTATGCCATTTACAGCTCAAAAACGCCATGGTGGCCATGAGGCCATAGGCTAACATGGAGAGACGTTTTTAAGCTGCAAAAAACACTCAAACAAGCGGCTTGAAAAACGTCCGTGTGCAT
Organism: Rana muscosa; assembly: GCA_029206835.1. Taxonomy (NCBI): domain Eukaryota; kingdom Metazoa; phylum Chordata; class Amphibia; order Anura; family Ranidae; genus Rana; species Rana muscosa. Next base: position 519,242,226 of record CM055122.1, on the reverse strand, counting down.
GTAGCCTTATATTAACCATTTGCCCAGACCAATTTTCACATTTCAGCGCTGATGCACTTTGAATGACAATTGCGCGCTTATACAACAGTGTAACCCAATGAAAATTTATTATTTTTTGGCACACAAATAGAGCTTTTTTTGGTGCTATTTAATTACCTCTGCGTTTTTTTTATATAAATACAAAAGACCAAGTTAAAAAATAAAAAAATAGATATTTTAACCACTTCAGCACTGGGCCTATTCTGGCACTTCCCTCCTTCATGTAAAAATCATACATTTATGGCTATAAAATTACTTCAAAACCCCACATATTATATATGTTTTTTTAGCAGACACCCTAGGGAATAAGATGGCGGTCATTGCAAATTTTTATCTCGCTCGGTATTTGCGCAATAAATTTTCAAACGCCTTTTTTGGGGAAATAAATGGTTTCATGAATGTAAAAAAATTACAAAACAGTAAAGTTAGCCCAATTTTTTGGGATAATGTGAAAGATGTTGTTATGCTGAGTAAATAGATACCTAACATGTCACGTTTTAAAATTGTGCACACTCATGGAATAACACCAATCTTCAGTACTTAAAAATCTCCCTAGGCGATGCTTTAAATTGTTTTACATGTTACCATTTTGGCATTACAGAGGAGGTCTAGTGCTAGAATTGTTGCACTCGTTCTAACGCACGCAGCAATACCTCACATGTGTGGTTTGAATGGCGTTTACATATGTGGGCGGGACTTACGTGTGTGTTCGCTTATGAGCGCGAGCTACCGGGGACATGGGTGTTTTTTATTTTTTTTGATAATTTTAATTTTTTACTTTTTTGTATTTCTTACTCTTTTTTTACCTTTTTTGTTTTTTGGATCACTTTTTTTCCTATTACAAGGAATGTAAACATCCCTTGTAATAGGAATCTATTGTGACAGGTCCTCTTTATGGAGAGATGCAGGGTCAATAAGACCCCACATCTCTCCTCCAGGCTGGAAAGCATGAGATCGGTCAAAAAAATTCACCAATCTCATGCTGACAGCCGAAATCATGGCTTGGATTACATACGGGAACCCGGCGTGATGTCATAATGTCGCGCCCTGGCCTCCGACGGTCATAGAGATGACTGGTGACCATCTGGTCCCCATTCATTGCTATGCTTCCCATCCGGCGCTGGCCAAATCGTTCACCGAGCCCAAGATGGCACGGGAGAGCCCGGAGAAGCACTGGATGGCGGCGGGAGGGGGGGACGTCCCCTCCAGCCGCCTATAAGAACGATCAAGTGGTGGAACTGCCGCTATGATCATTTTTATCGTGCACAGAATCGCCGGCTGACAAGAATGATATCTGAATGATGCCTGCAACTGCAGGCATCATTCAGATGTCACCACACAAAGCCAAGGACGTCATTTGACGGTGGGCGGTAGGAAAGTGGTTAATATTTCGAAAATTTAGACAAAAGGTAATTTTACTCCTTCATTGATGTACACTGATGAGACTGCACTGATGGGCTGCACTGATGGGCACCGATAAGTTGGCAAGGGTGGGCACTGAGAGGTGGCATTGCTAGTTGGCACTGGTTTGCATTGAGAAGTGGCACTGCTAGGTGGCAATGATAGTTGGCAGTGATGGGCACTGATAGGCAGCACTGCTAGGTGGCACTGATTGGCAGCAGTGGTGGGCATTGATAGGTGGCACTGGCAGGGGCTACTGATTGTCACAGATGACGCAGAATTGCCTCTTTCTCTTCGGGCCCGTTGTCCCTTGCACATAAGCCGGTGATTGCCTTTTTTTATGCTGTCAGCACAAGGAAAAAACAAAAACCATTACCCAGCTTTTGTTTACATCACGTGATCAGCTGTCATTGGCTGACAGCTGATCACATGGTAAAGGGCAGGTATCGGCCCCTTACTTGGATCTGTCATCACCCGAGTCTCAGTGACTCGGTGACCACAGTGCGCGCACGAAGGGGAAGACGTTTATTGACGGACTCCCGGCAATTGAGGACCGTGCTGTGGCTGGCGATCAGTTATAGCGCTGATCTCAAGTGATTAGAGAGGGTCTAAATGGGCCATTGACATGCATCACAATTCAACTTAGGAATGTGTCTTTGCAAAGTTAAACTAAATGAAATCCTTTCTTATTTTTGCTTGGGGATAGAGTGCAGAGGGATTACAAGTCTAGACAGTTTTTGGGGATGTCTGCACCCCTGATAGGGTGAAGACAACTCCCAAATTTGGCCACTTTATCCTTCCAAATAATTCAGTTCCTGTCACATAGCCACACAGGAAGTGAGGGGAAATCCCTACCAATGTCTTTCCTTGGGGACACACAGGTCAATCTAAATACTTTCCCCATTATGTACATTGCACTCTAGCATTTTGCGGGTTACACCCCAAATTATTAGTTTTTTTGGACTTTGGGGTTTATTTAACCACTTAAGCCCCGGACCATTTGGTAGCTAAAGGACCAGAGGTGAATTCAGAATTTTGCACTGCGCTGCTTTAACTGTAAATTGTGCGGACATGCAATGTTGTACCCAAACGAAATTTGCGTCCTTTTCTTCCCACAAATAGAGCTTTCTTTTAATGGTATTTGAAAAATTTATATTTTCTACTTTTTGTTATAAGAAAAATCAAATAAACTCAATTGTAGTCATACATTTACATATGACGCCAGACCGACGCTTGTGTTCGCCATTGGGCAAGAGCAGGGCAGGACAGGGGTGCTTTTTTTTTTTTATTATTAATTTTGCTTTTTATTTTATTTTTAAATTGTTCCTTCCAAGTATTTTTTTTTATCATTTTTATTGTTATCTCAGGGAATGTAAATATCCCCTATGATAGCAATAGGTAGTGACAGGTACTCTTTTTTTGAAAAAACTGGGGTCTTCCAGACCCTAGATTTTTCCTCTGCCCTCAAAGCATCTGACCACACCAAGATCGGTGTGATAAAATGCTTTCCCAATTTCCCAATGGCGCTTTTTATATCCGGGGGGGCATTCCCTCCCACTGCTTGTAAAAGCAGTCCAGAGGCTAATTAGCCGCTAGGATTGCTTTTACATGAAAGCCGGCCGCAGGCTGAAAAGAATGATACCAAGATGATACCTAAACCCACAGGCATCATTCTGGTATAACCATTCAAAGTCCAGCAACATACCAGTACGTTGCTGGTCCTTGTTGGACATGTATTGTAATCTTTTTTTTTCATGCAGCCAGTTGGCTGAACGAAAAAAGAGATTGATCGGTGGGTATGCCCACCATTAGAATACCACCCTTCATCCACCCACTTCCAATGATGGGCATACACGCACCATTTATATATGCCGAAGCATGGGGGCATCCTCCCGCAAAAAAGTTATGCCGCACACACATGGTCGGACTTTTCCACGGGCAAGCCTCCGTCGGAAATTCGACCGTATGTACGCGGCATTAGGAGCAAAATCGCTCCTCCGCTCCTGCTGCCCCAATGCTTCGGCATATATGCTTTTTTTATTTAACTGTGGTGGTGAAATCACCTCCTACAGCACTGGAGTCGCAGGGATCAGGCCTGTCTCTGCGAACGCTGCAGTTATGTGTGTTTTTGTTTTGTAAGTGACAGTGATCGATCGATACTGCACTTGGGTGGCCTGGGCTGGAAGGAGGGGCAAAACGCAGGTGCCAGCAGGTATCTGGGCTGATCCCGCTAACACTGCGTTTTTGGGAACCCTAAACTGCTGGGGACGCTAGTATAGATCTGATCAGATATTGATCTGTTCAGATACTATACCACTAAGGGGGGTGTATGCTTCACGCGTGGGTGTTAGCGTTACTGGCACTAACCTGACGCTGCCTGGGGTGTGACGCAGACCCTCTCTGATGCTAAAACCTAATTGATATCACCCGCCGGGCGATCAGGGGGTTAAACCTTTATTGGGTTATATACGGCGGGTGCCCTGACACTATAAAAAGCAAACTAACTAACCAGCGTCACCCGTAACACTTATATGGTGATCACTGGTGAAAGGGTTAACTAGGGGCAATCAGGGGGTTAAAACCTTTATTAGATAATATATGGGGGTACCTGACGCTATAAAAACCTGCGGCGAACCAAAAAAAAATTACCAGCTACCGATCTGCATCACCGACACTAAGACAGCGTTTAGAAAAACGATCGCTTAGCGACACTGGTGATGGGGGTGAAAGGGTTACCTGGGGGGCGATCAAGGGGGTTAAACCTTTATTAGATAATATATTGGGGTACCTGACGCTATGAAAACATGCGGCGAACCTAAAAAAAATTACTGGCTACCGATCTGCATCACCGACACTAAGACAGCGTTTAGAAAAACGATCGCTTAGCGACAGTGGTGATGGGGGTGAAAGGGTTACCTGGGGGCGATCAAGGGGGTTAAACCTTTATTAGATAATATATTGGGGTACCTGACGCTATAAAAACATGCGGCGAACCTAAAAAAAATTACTGGCTACCGATCTGCATCACCGACACTAAGACAGCGTTTAGAAAAACAATTGCTTAGCGACAGTGGTGATAGGGGGTGAAAGGGTTACCTGGGGGGCAATCAAGGGGGTTAAACCTTTATTAGATAATATATTGGGGTACCTGACGCTATAAGAACCTGCGGCGAACCTAAAAAAAATTATCGGCTACCGATCTGCATCACAGACACTAAGAAAAACGATCGCTTAGTGACAGTGGTGATAGGGGGTGAAAGGGTTACCTGGGGGGCGATCAAGGGGGTTAAACCTTTATTAGATAATATATTGGGGTACCTGACGCTATAAAAACATGCGGCGAACCTAAAAAAAATTACTGGCTGCCGATCGGCATCACTGACGCTAAGACAGCGATCAGAAAAATGATCGCTTAGCGACAGTGGTGATAGGGGGTGAAAGGGTTATCTGGGGGGTGATCAGGGGGTTAAACCTTTATTAGGGGGGGTTAGGGGGCTACACTGGACCTAAGACTAAACTTTGGTGACACTTTTACAGTTACAAATGTCACTGATTGCAGTGATCACTAAATAAATGGTCACTGCAATCAGTGACACTGTGACTGGGGGCTGGGGGGGTGATCTGGGGGGTGATCTGGGGTGTCTGGGGGGGGCCTGGGGGGGCGATTTATGTCCCTATGTGTCCTGGTGTCAGTGTAGTGTTGTGTGCACTGACCTGATGTCTTCTCTTGTACGGCGCTCGGTATATGTGAGCGCCGCACCAGAGATGACATCACTTCCTCCTGCTTCCTCTTTCTGACACAGACAGAGGGGGCATTTCCATTCGCCGGGAGCGATCACGAGGGGGTGGCCGGAAACGAATGGCTGCCCCCTCATCCCGGAACGCTCCCGGACACTTAGCCACCGCTCACTGTATAGGAGGGGGGTCCGATTGGACCCCCCAACTATACAAAGGCAATCACGTATGCTCTACATGATTGTGCCTGTCGGTGCCATTCTGCAGACGTATATATACAGTGAGTGGTCGTTAAGTGGTTAATAAAGGCAAATCTACTTTACACTACAAGTGCACTTGCTGGATATCCGAAAGGGAAATGCAAGCAAACAAAAAAAAACACCATCTTTGCTTTTACATGATTGGATGTTACAATCACCAGTGATCCCTCAGATTTTCAGCAGCTACACTTTTACTGCAGAGTGGATTTGTCTTCACTAAACCCCAAACTACCCAATGATTTGGGGTGTACACAACAAAGTCCTAGAGTGCAATTTGCTTAATGGGGACACTAGTTAGATTGATCTTTGTGTCCCCAAGAAAAGACATTGGTAGGGTTTTACCTTCACTTCCTGTTTAGCTGTGTGACAGGAAGTGAAGCCAATTTTACTACAAGGGGACACAAAGCCCAACCTTTAAAAAAAAAACACAAGCAGGGGTTCTAACACTTACTTTGTTTCCCTCAAAATGCCCACAATTAGAATTGTATTGCCTTGAGCTATTTTTAAGTGCAGTGCTCTAAATCAGTGCTTCTCAATACCTCCAACAGGCCATGTTTGCAGGTTTTCCTTCATCTTGCACATGTGCTTTAAATCACAGTCAATCAATGGTTTGGTATTTTGGACAGCAATTCTCCATGAGATAAATTCACAAAACATGTTGGGGGTACTTGAGGACTGAGGCTGAGAACCACTGCAGTAAAAAAGGAAAATTGAATACTTACCGCTCTGTATTTTTCATTTCCTGGTGACTCTTCATGGCAGCACACAATTCATGCATATGCTAGCATGAAGGCACCAGGGTAGACAAATCACACCTGTTGTTTTGACATGCCAATCAGCTGTCACATTTGTTGCAAAGAAAACGCAAAACAAACCTCAAAACTTTGCATCAAATTTTATTGGTCAACAAAATAAAGAATAATAAAAAAAAAGAAATATAAAATTAAAAAACAGGGTCAATTTGAAACAGTTACAGACTCACAACATCTTGATAAAGATTTGGCTAAATAGTGCAGCACAGACAATTAAATCAAAGTGAACAAACGACAAACATTAACAACATCAAAATTATTTCAGGGGAACATTTCCCTCTCACAAAAAATTACAATCCACAAAATAAACCAAACACCTGTTTTGCAAAGACATAACAAATAAAATGCATGTGTTACAAACTCGATAAGGACACCAAAATGTACATTTTGCCGGACACACACACTTGCCTCTTTTCAGGGCAAGGGAGGGAATCCTAACTGTGAGCTTTATATAACCTATGTTTGTGAGCTAATGAGGCAATTGAAAACACATGCACAGTCCATGAAACACCCAAAATGCAAGTTCACCCAATGTAGAGACTGAACTTCAAAGTGGCTACACCTGTTAAGGATGTCCTTCAATTACTAACCCATAAAAACAATCTCTGAACATGCCCGGAAATATCCAGGTGCTGTTCACACACAAAAAGCACCAAAAAAAAAAACTAAGTCCCTGGGCATGCGCATAACAACACAAATGCAGCTATCGGAAAATAACCCCCCCCCTGTCCAAAATTAAGCACATCATCCAGCATGCTACAAAATTAGGGATGGGACAATCACCCCCCCTACCAACAATTACCATTGCAGTCTATGGGAACTGACTTGTTAATTTTGCTAGTCCCCACTTGGCTGGCTTTTCTTCTAGTTATTGGCCTTAAAATGGGGGCCCAGGTCCCACCCTAAGGGACATATATCAATGTCACCAATTTGGACAACACAAAAAACAAAACAAAGAGAAGTGCCTTTAAATATGCCAAATTGCTTAAGGGCCATTTCACACCACATGCAGTCCATTGCGTTTTTATGCATCAAAAATGCATGGAAAGTTGGTTATATGGTTCTAAATGGCAGTGTTTGGACTGTACTGGAATGCAGCAAAACGCATCATAAACGCACTGGAACGCACCGGAATACACCTAAATGCACAAAAAACGCACTGGAACACACTTGTCCTTCTCTTTGGTTAATAAAAAAGAGGGGTGAAAAAAAAGCACTGGAATGCATCAAAAATGTAACAAAAATGCACTGGAACGCATCAAAAACGTGCATGCAGAAAAGCACCTGGAACGCATCAAAAACGTGCATGCAGAAAAGCACCTGGAACGCATCCGGATTGCGTTTCTATGGTGTGAACTGGCCCTAGTTCACACCATAGAAACGCAGTCTGGATGCGTTCCAGGTGCTTTTCTGCATGCGCGTTTTTGACACGTTCCAGTGCATTTTTGTTATGTTTTTGATGCAGTCCAGTGCTTTTTTTTCACCCCTCTTTTTTATTAACCAAAGAGAAGGACAAGTGTGTTCCAGTGCATTTTTGATGCAGTCCAGTGTTTTTTCCCCCTCTTTTCACTTAGGACAAGTGTGTTGCAGTGCGTCTTTGGTGCATTTAGGTGCGGTCCGGTGCATTCCAGTGTGTTTTTGGTACGTTCCGTTGCGTTTTTGATGTGTTTTACTGCGGTCCAGTACAGTTCTGTACCTAAAAAATGCAGCATGACCAATTTTTTTTTTCCTTTATGAAACTCACTGGAACGGACTGCAGTGGTGTGACCTATGCCATTGGCATTAATGTGATCAACTTTCTTTGCGTTTTTCATGCATCAAAAAAATGCACTGCACTGCATCCGGTGTGAACTGGCCCTAAATATCATACCTGGGGGGTGTCTATAGTATGCCTGTAAAGTAGTGCATGTTTTCCATGTTTATAACAGTTCGAAAGCAAAATGACATTTCTAAAGTAAAATAATAGTCATTTAAAAGTCCTCGTGGCTGTAATGAATTGCTGGTTCCCGTCAATACAGATAAAAGTCATTGAAAGTCTTTGATAACACAAAAAAAAAAGCGTGGGGGTCCCCCAAATTCAATTACCAGGCCCTTCAGGTCTGGAATGGATATTAAGGGGAACTCTGCCGCAAATTTAAAAAAAATGCGTGCGGTTCCCCCCAAATATCCATACCAGGCCCTTCAGATCTGGCATGGATTTTAAGGGGAACTCCACCCCAAATAAAAAAAAATGGCGTGGAGTCCCCCCAAAAATCCATACCAGACCCTTTATCCGAGCACGCAACCTGGCAGGCCACAGGAAAAGAGGGGGGGGGACGAGAGAGCGGCCCCCCTCCCTCCTGAACCGTACCAGGCCACATGCCCTCAACATGGGGAGGATGTCCCCATGTTGATGGGGACAAGGGCCTCATCCCCACAACCCTTGCCCGGTGGTTGTGGGGGTCTGCGGGCGGGGGGCTTATCGGTATCTGGAAGACCCCTTTAACAAAGGGGACCCCCAGATCCCGGCCCCCCCTGTATGAAATGGTAATGGGGTACAAATGTACCCCTACCATTTCACAAAGAAAGTGACAAAAATGTAAAAAATGACAAGAGCCAGTTTTTTGACAATTCCTTTATTAATGTCTTTACCTTTCTTCCATCTTCTTCTTCCATCTTCTTCTTCCATCTTCTTCTTCTTCCATCTTCTTCTTCCATCTTCTTCTTCCATCTTCTTCTTCCATCTTCTTCTTCTTCCATCTTCTTCTTCCATCTTCTTCTATTCTCCATTCGGGTTTTTTCCTCCATCTTGTTCTTCATCTTCATCTTCATCTTTATCTTCATCTTCATCTTCCTTCTTCCTTCGGTCTTCTCGTCCGCATCTTGCTCCGGCGTCTTCCCATCTTCTTTCTTCGGCCGCTCCGTTTGAATTGGAGGTTACCGCTGTGCGACGCTTCAGTTCCTTAGTTCTCCTCTGGGTCCGCTGCCACCCGGTGACCCCGCCCCCCTCTGACGCACATGGATTTCAGGGGGACTTTCCCCGTGGTGTCAGAGGGGGGCGGAGCCACCGGGTGGCAGCGGACCAAGAGGAGAACTGAAGCATTGCACAGCGGGAACTTCCAATTCAAACGGAGCGGCCGAAGAAGAAAGAAGAAGCTGGAGCTGGAGCAAGATGCCGGACGAGAAGACCGAAGGAAGAAGGAAGAAGGAAGATGAAGATAAAAATGAAGAGGAAGATGGAGGAAGAAACCCAAATGGAGAAAAGAAGAAGATAGAAGAAGATGGAAGAAGATGGAAGAGAAGACATTAATAAAGGAATTGTCTAAAACCGGCTCTTGTAATTTTCTTTGTGAAATGGTAGGGGTACATTTGTACCCCATTACCATTTCACACGGGGGGGCGGGATCTGGGGGTCCCCTTTGTTAAAGGGGTCTTCCAGATTCCGATAAGCCCCCCGCCCGCAGACCCCCACAACCACCGGGCATGTTGAAGGCATGTGGCCTGGTATGGTTCAGGAGGGAGGGGGGCCGCTCTCTCGTCCCCCCCCTCTTTTCCTGCGGCCTGCCAGATTGCGTGCTCGGATAAGGGTCTGGTGTGGATTTTTGGGGGGACTCCACACCATTTTTTAAAAAATTTGGGGTGGAGTTCCCCTTAAAATCCACACCAGATCTGAAGGGTCTGGTATGGATATTTGGGGGAACCCCACGCATTTTTTTTTAAATTTGCGGCGAGGTTCCCCTTAATATCTATACCAGACCTGAAGGGCCTGGTAATGGAATTTGGGGGACCCCCACGCTTTTTTTTTTTTTTTATCAAAGACTTTCAATGACTTTTCTCTATATTGCCGGGAGCAGACAATTCATTAATAGCTGCGGGTGCTTTTAAATGCCTTTTTTTTCCTTTAGAAATGTCATTTTGCTGGCGCACTGGGAAGTTCGGAGCTGCGCCTGTTCAACTTATGCAAATTGGTTTACGTGACTTGACATTTACTAAGATTTTGCCTGTGCAGTGTCTTGGCGCAAGAAAACAAGGAAAATTCCCGCGCTGAGCTCAAAAAAACCTCCCGCAGCTCGAATCGTACTTGCCGGCGCAGTGGGCTGGTTTTGAAAAAGTTACTTTCTCACTCTATTTTGGGCATATTAGTTATTTGGGCATGTGTCACTACACTTCCTCACATCACCCCACATCACCCCATTATATTCTCACTTCCAGCTTCTTTATATTTAGAGTTTAACATGCCGTGCGCCAGGTCCATAGTGGCGCACTGAGCGCCTCCTCCCGTCCGCCGACAACACTATAGTAAATGGCAAATAGGGCTGCGCTACAGGCGCTAATGTTTTGTAAATACCAAAACAGCCATTGCGCGCGCAGATGCGCCGATACTCATGGCGCAAACGTTTGGTAAATCAGCCCCATAATGTTATAAGCCAGAAATTCTACTTTATCATTTTTTTCTTTATGTTTTGACTATAAAACATAAAGGAATCCAAAGTACATGTAGTCCAGCATCATAAATTTATAGGGCTCTGTTAAATGTCCCTGCTGCTTAGAAAAAATGTTAAAAAAAATGTGGTTGCCTTTTAACCACTTAAGCCCCGGACCAATACGCAGCATAAAGACCAGAGGTGATTTTACAATTTGGCACTGCGCTGCTTTAACTGGAAATTGCGCGGACATGCAATGTTGTACCCAAACAAAATTTGCGTCCTTTTCTTCCCACAAATAGAGCTTTCTTTTAATGGTATTTGATTGCCTTTTCTACTTTTTGTTATAAGAAAAATCTAATAAAACCAATTTTAGTCATACATTTCAGCCAAAATGTATTCAGCCACATGTCTTTAGTAAAAAAAATGTCAATAAGCGTATATTTATTGGTTTGCGCAAAAGTTATAGCGTTTACAAACAAGGGTACATTTTCTGGAATTTACACAGCTTTTAATTTATGACTGCCTATCTAATTTCTTGAGGTGCTAAAATGGCAGGGCAGTACAAAACCCCCCCAAATGACCCCATTTTGGAAAGTAGACACCCCAAGGAAATTGCTGAGAGGCATGTTGAGCCCATTGAATATTTTTTTTTCTGTCCCAAGTGATTGAATAATGACAAAAAAAAAATTACAAAAAGTTGTCACTAAATGATATATTGCTCACACATGACATGATTATATGTGGAATTGCACCCCAATATACATTTTGCTGCTTCTCCCGAGCATGGGGATACCATGTGTGGGACTTTTTGGGAGCCTAGCCGTGTGCGGGACCCCGAAACCAATCACCGCCTTCAGGATTTCTAATGGCACAAATTTTTGATTTCACTCCTCACTACCTATCACAGTTTCGAAGGCCATAAAATGCCAAAATAGCACAAAACCCCCCCAAATGACCCCATTTTGGAAAGTAGACACCCCAAGCTATTTGCTGAGAGGTATGTTGAGTCCATGGAATATTTTATATTTTGCCACAAGTTGCAGGAATATGATAAACTTTTTTTTTTTTTTGCACAAAGTTGTCACTAAATGATATATTGCTCACACATGCCATGGGCATATGTGAAATTACACCCCAAAACACATTCTGCTGCTTCTCCTGAGTACTGGGATACAACATGTGTGGGACTTTTTGGGAGCCTAGCCGCGTACGGGACCCCAAAAACCAAGCACCGCCTTCAAGATTTCTAAGGGCATACATTTTTGATTTCACTCCTCACTACCTATCACTACCTATCACAGTTTTAAAGGCCATAAAATGCCAAGATGGCACAAACCCCCCCCCCCAAATGACCCCATTTTGGAAAGTAGACACCCCAAGCTATTTGCTGAGAGGCATGTTGAGCCCATTGAATATGTTTTTTTGTCCCAAGTGATTGAATAATGACAAAAAAAAATGTACAAAAAGTTGTCACTAAATGATATATTGCCTAAACATGCCATGGTTATATGTGGAATTGCCCCCCAAAATAAATTTTGCTGCTTCTCCTGAGTAAGGGGATACCACATGTGTGGGACTTTTTGAGAGCCTAGCCGCATACGGGGCCCCAAAAACCAAGCACCGCCTTCAAGATTTCTAAGGGCGCAAATTTTTGATTTCACTCCTCACTACCTATCACAGTTTCGAAGGCCATAAAATGCCAAAATAGCACAAAACCCCCCCAAATGACCCAATTTTGTAAAGTAGCCACCCCAAGCTATTTACTGAGAGGCATGTTGAGTCCATGGAATATTTTATATTTTGCCACAAGTTGCGGGAATATGACAAACTTTTTTTTTTTTTGCACAAAGTTGTCACTAAATTATATATTGCTCACACATGACATGATTATATGTGGAATTGCACCCCAAAATACATTTTGCTGCTTCTCATGAGCATGGGGATACCACATGTGTGGGACTTTTTGGGAGCCTAGCCGTGTGCGGGACCCCGAAACCAATCACCGCCTTCAGGATTTCTAATGGCGCAAATTTTTTATTTCACTCCTCACTACCTATCACAGTTTTGAAGGCCATAAAATGCCAAAATAGCACAAAACCCCCCCAAATGACCCCATTTTGGAAAGTAGACACCCCAAGCTATTTTCTGAGAGGTATGTTGAGTCCATGGAATATTTTATATTTTGCCACAAGTTGCAGGAATATGATAAACTTTTTTTTTTTTTTGCACAAAGTTGTCACTAAATTATATATTGCTCACACATGCCATGGGCATATGTGAAATTACACCCCAAAATACATTCAGCTGATTCTCTTGAGTATGGGGATACCACATGTGTGGGACTTTTTGGGAGCCTAGCCGCGTACGGGGCCCCAAAAACCAAGCACCGCCTTCAGGATTTCTAAGGGCGTAAATTTTTGATTTCACTCCTCACTACCCATCACAGTTTTGAAGGCCATAAAATGACAATATAGCACAAAACCCCCCCAAATGACCCCATTTTGGAAAGTAGACACCCCAAGCTATTTGCTGAAAGGCATGGTGAGTATTTTAAAGCTCTCATTTGTTTTTGAAAATGAAGAAAGTAAATCATTTTTAATTTATTTTTATTTTTTAAATTTTCAAAACTTTGTAACAAAAAGCGAGATCTGCAAAATACTCACCATACCTCTCAGCAAATAGCTTGGGGAGTCTACTTTCCAAAATGGGGTCATTTGGGGGGGGGTTGTGCCATCTGGGCATTCCATGGCCTCCGAAACTGAAAATTTACACACTTAGAAAGCCTGAAGGCGGTGCTTGGTTTTCGGGGTCCCGTACACGGCTAGGCTCCCGAAAAGTCTCACACATGTGGTGTCCCCGTACTCAGGAGAAGCAACAGAATGTATTTTGGGGTGCAATTCCACATATAACCATGGCATGTTCGAGCAATATATAATTTAGTGATAACTTTTTGTAATTTTTTTTTTCTTTTTGTCATTATTCAATCACTTGGGACAAAAAAAAATATTCAATGGGCTCAACATGCCTGTCAGCAAATAGCTTGGGGTGTCTACTTTCCAAAATGGGGTCATTTGGGAGGGTTTTGAACTTTCCTGGCATTTTATGCACAACATTAGGAAGCTTATGTCACACATCATCCACTCTTCTAACCACTTGAAGACAAAGCCCTTTCTGACACTTTTTGTTTACATGAAAACATATTTATTTTTTTTGCAAGAAAATTACGTTGAACCCCCAAACATTATATATTTTTTTAAAGCAAAGGCCCTACAGATTAAAATAGTGGGTGTTGCATTTTTTTTTTCCACACAATATTTGCGCAGCGATTTTTCAAACGCATTTTTGGGGGAAAAACACACTAAAACACACTATATTGCCCAAATGGTTGATGAAATAAAAAAGATGATCTTAGATGTAATGACTTGAATGCTGCCTGTATAGCTATACAATATTCACTGTTAGTTTTATTACCTGTTACATATGTAAAATCCTCAATAAAATTGAGTTTAAAAAAAAAAAAAAAAAAAGATGACCTTAGGCCGAGTGAATGGATACCAAACACGACATGCTTTAAAATTGCGCACAAACGCGCAGCGGCGACAAACTACATACATTTTTAAAAGCCTTTAAAAGCCTTTACAGGTTACCACATTAGATTTACAGAGGAGGTCTACTGCTAAAATGACTGCCCTCGATCTGACCTTCACAGTGATACCTCACATGCATGGTGCAATTGCTGTTTACATATGACGCTAGACCGACGCTTGCGTTCGCCTTTGCGCAAGAGCAGGGTGGGCAGGGGTGCTTTTTTTTATTATTATTTATTTTGCTTTTTTATTTTATTTTTAAACTGTTTATTTATTTTTTTACCATTTTTATTGTTATCTCAGGGAATGTAAATATCCCCTATGATAGCAATAGGTAGTGACAGTTACTCTTTTTTTGAAAAAAAATGGGGGGCTAGACGCTAGATCTTTCCTCTGCCCTCAAAGCATCTGACCACACCAAGATCGGTGTGTAAAAGCAGTCTAGAGGCTAATTATATGCTAGGATTGCTTTTACATGAAAGCCAACCGCTGGCTGAAAAGAATGATACCAAGATGATACCTAAACCCGCAGGCATCATTCTGGTATACCCATTCAAAGTCCAGCAACATACCAGTACGTTGCTGGTCCTTGTTGGACATGCATTGCAATCTTTTTTTTCATGCAGCCTGTTGGCTGAATGAAAAAAAGAGATTGATCGGTGGGTATGCCCACCATTAGAATACCTCCCTTCATCCACCCACTTCTAATGATGGCCATACATGCACCATTTATATATGCCGAAGCATGGGGGCATCCTCCCGCAAAAAAGTTATGCCGCGTACACACGGTCTGACTTTTCCACGGGGCAAGCCTCCGTCGGAATTTCGACCGTATGTACGCGGCATAAAAGGTTATGCCGCATACACACGGTCTGATTTTTCCACGGGCAAGCCTCCGTTGGAATTTCGACCGTATGTACGTGGCATTAGGAGCAAAATCGCACCTCCGCCCCTGCTGCCCCCATGCTTCGGCATATATGCTCTTTTTTTTTTTAACTGTGGTGGTGAAATCACCTCCTACAGCATTGGAGTCACGGCTTTATGTATTGTGGGAGCAAACGCTGTTGCTGTCAAGATAAATAAATCCGTGCTGCAACTGAATGGCGTACCTGCTAAACAAATGATGGTTAACATTAAAACAAAGTAACATTACAGTATAAGAGTAAGACCTTACCATACCATACCTGCAAAGCAAATACCAAAAAAAACTAGTAAAAAAAAATAAACATTTTTAACGCAACCTGTGACTAAAATATATATATGCTGAAGCATGGGGGGCATCCTCCCGCAAAAAAGTTATGCCGTGTACACACAGTCAGACTTTTCCACGGGCAAGCCTCCGTCGGAATTTCGACCGTATGTATGCTTCATTAGGAGCAAAATCGCTCCTCCGCCCCTGCTGCCCCCATGCTTCGGCATATATGCTCTTTTTTTAACTGTGGTGGTGAAATCCGCGATGCAAATGAATGGCGTACCTGCTAAGCAACATTAAAACAAAGTAACATTACAGTATAACAGTAAGACCTTACCATACATACCTGCAAAGCAAATACCAAAAAAAAACAGTAAAAAAATAAAACATTTTTTTTTTAACGCAACCTGTGTCTAAAATATATATATGCCGAAGCATGGGGGCATCCTCCCGCAAAAAGGTTATGCCGCGTACACACGGTCAGACTTTTCCAAGGGCAAGCCTCCGTCGGAATTTCGACCATATGTACGCGGCATTAGGAGCAAAATCGCTCCTCCGCCCCTGCTGCCCCCATGCTTCGGCATATACAGTATGCTTTTTTTTTAACTGTGGTGGTGAAATCACCTCCTACATCGCTGGAGTCACGGCTTTATGTATCGTGGGAGCAAACGCTGTTGCTGTCAAGATAAATAAATCCGCGCTGCAGCTGAATGGCGCACCTGAAAACAAAAAATTACATACCTGAAAAGCAAGCATGATAAAACATTGCAGAATAGAATGCAGTAAAAAAAGAGCAGAACAATAGAGAGAAAATAGAGAGAGAGAGAGAGAGAACAATAAAACGACAATCATTTTTTTATTTTATTTTTTATATATTTTTTGTGGGTTTTTTTTTTTTTACATTTTTTTTTTTCTTTTTTACATTTTTTTTTGTAACTTTAACAACTGTAACAGTTTGGGTCTCTCAAAATGCAATGACATCCTGGGAGACCCTGTGTAAGTGTGTCCTAGTCTGTGAAATGCTGTACCCTATGCTAAAACTTCACTTTTGTGTGGAAGCGTTCAAAACATTTACCAATTCAAAGACCAGGATTGCCAGGACAGAGTGGACAAAAATAACGGGTGTAATGCCTAAATCCACGCTTGCTACAGACACAACATCTTTTTTGGGGGGCTCGTTGGGTAGAGGTACTCTCGAGGACATACGGAAAATGCCTCTCATGCAGCCGGCTTACTGCATTTGGTTGGGGATGGTGAGGTGCAGAACCGCCTGGATGCAGGAGGTCTGTGACTATCTCATCCTGGAATTTTAGGAAGGATAAAGTCCCGCCTGAAGCTCTGTATAGCACATGAGAGTTCAGCAAAGCCAATTGAAATAAGTATAGAGACACTTTTTTGTACCAGCGTCTCTCATTACGGGCAATGTGATACGGCGCCAACAACTGGTCGTTGAGGTCCACCTCTCCCATATTTTGGTTATATTCGTGGACACAGAGGGGTTTCTCCACAACACCAGTCGCCATACGAATTTGAAATGTCGTGTCTGCGTGAAGGGAGGTAAGAAGGAAAACATTCTTATTATCCCTCCACTTCACAGCGAGCAAATTATTAGACTTCAAGTAGGCTCTCTCCCCCAGCCTAAGACGGAAATCTACAAGCGAATGAAGAAAAGATGATCCGCACTGCGGTCGTTGCTCTTAAAAAAAAGACTAACATATCAAAGCAACAGAAAGAGGCTTTACAGCAGTTAAAAGACAACAAAGGGTTAGTAATAAAAGAAGCAGACAAGGGAGGAGCAGTGGTGGTGATGACTAGGGAACAATATAGATCTGAAGCTATCAGACAGCTCAGTGACAGTGACACATATCGACCCCTGTCTAATAATCCCACTACTGTTTTTCAATCTACTCTTTTAAAACATTTACAGTTGGTCTTTAACATGATAGTTCTGTCATCCAAAACTGCTGAGTATCTCTATGTGGATAAACCTGTGGGGCCGGTCTTCCATCATCTCCCTAAAATTCATAAATCTGACTGTCCCATACAGGGAAGACCAATCGTAGCTGGAATTGGCTCCTTATTGGAGCGTTTGGGAGAATGGGTAGACCGTGCCTTTGGTACATAGACTGCCAGGCTACATCAGGGATACGAGCACAGTCCTATCCCATATCACATCTGTCAAATGGACATCCACCTATGTGTGGGCTACCCTGGACGTGAGGGCACTCTATTAGTCGATTCCCCACAGCGCTGGATTGCAGGCCATCCAATATCATCTTCAACGCTACAGTTACTATTCGAAGGAGCTACAGGAGTTTATTTTGTTAAGCGTTGAGCTTTTATTAAAACATAATTATTTTTTATTTGATGGCGTATATTATGTCCAGTGCTGTGGGGCATCGATGGGTGCTAGATTCTCACCGTCCATGGCGAATCTCTGCATGGGTTGGTGGGAGGAACAAGTCTTGTTCTCTCCCAGCAACCCTTTTGCCAGGCAGATTGTATGGTATGGTCGCTATATCGATGACCTCGTGATGGTGTGGGATGGTGACATTATGGGATTACACAAATTTTGGAAATTCCTCAATGTCAATCAGCTAAATCAAAATTTTTCAATTGAGCATGATGTTTCCAGTATCAACTTTTTAGACATCACCCTAAAGGGAGATCCAACTATGGGTGATGTTTCTACATGCACCTATAGGAAACCATGCTCTGGTAACACTACACTTTTTGCAGCCAGTTGTCATCCATCCCACACCATCAATGCCATCCCTTATGGGGAGTTTATTTGAGCCAAACGCAATTGCTCAACAAGCCCAACCTTTGAACTAGAATGTAAGGTTATTCATCAGCGCTTGTTGGACCGAGGTTATAACAAATCTGTTATATACCAAGGACTGGAAAGGGTTTTGAAAATGGATAGAGAGGAATTACTGTCAGATAAGCCTATAAGAATAAACCTCATCAACCTCACAATTCTAGTAACAGAAAAATGGGTAAACCTATTACATTTGTAACCACATTTTCCCAAGAATATAATAAAATAGTCAGAATAATAAAAAGAATCTGCCAATATTGTATACAGACAAAGATTTAAATGGGATTTTTCAAGCAAGTTGCCTTTTTTCTAGCTGACGTGCACCCACACTGGGGACTGCACTATCACCTAGTCTATTCTCATCCAAACAATGCCAACCTACCTGGCTTTCCTATCCTGGAAGTTATCCCTGCAATATAAAAACCTGTAGGTATTGTAATTTGTGTGATCTGGGTAAAAAATTTGTTGCCACAGCTACAGATGAAGAGTTCATTATACAGCAATACATCAACTGTGGCACAAACTACGTCATTTACCTGATCACCTGCATTTCATGCAGCCTTCAATATGTAGGCTGCACAACACGTCCTTTGAGAACCTGTATAGGGGAACACTATTGTGACACAAATATTTCAAACGCTAGAAATATTTTGAATGCAACACGTCACTTTAGGGAATATCATCAGGGCGATCTTTCCTCTTTCCGTTTTAGAGGAATAGAACGGTTGTCTCACTCGCCCAGAGGAGGTGACAGGGAGAAAAGACTATTGGGGAGTAGTGATGAGCCGAACACCCCCGGGTTCAGTTCGCACCAGAACCCGCGAACGGACCGAAAGTTCGCACGAACATTAGAACCCTATTAAATACAATGGATGCGAACGTTCGAATTCTAAAGTGCTAATTATAACGACTATTATCCATGTTATTGTCCTAAACAGAGTTTGGGAACCCGGGTTCTGCACCAGGGGACATGTATCAATGCAAAAAGAAGTTTTAAAAACGGCCGTTTTAAATATTGTACCTGGGGGGTGTCTAAAGTATGCCTGTGAAGTGCCACGTGTTTCCCGTGTTTAGAACTGTCCCTGCACAAAATTACATTTCTAAAGGAAAAAAAAAGCCATTTAAAACTGCTTGCGGCTTTAATGTAATGTCTGGTCCCGGTAATATGGATGAAAATCTTTAAGAAAAATGGCATAGCTACCCCATCACCCCCCCCCCCCCCCACCCCAGCCCATTACCAGCCCCTTTGGGTCTTGTATGGATATTAAGGGGAACCCCGCACACAAAATAAAAAAGGCCCTATATACTCTGAACAGCCGTATACAGGCGGTGCATACAAGACAGGGACTGTAGGTTTGTTCTTATGTAGAATCTGTTTGTAATTTTGAACAGCTACATTGTTTAAGTGTAGCTCCAGCCCAAATACCTATTTTTAAGCTTTTTGGAAAACATAGGGAAGGGTTATCACCCCTGTAACATTTGTTTTGCTGTCTGTGCCCCTGTTCAGAACATTTCACCTCACTTTGCGTCCCAATGACAACTGTTTTTGAAATGTGGTGTTTTTATTGAAACAAGGATTGGTGATAAAGCATCAGTAGAGAGGAGACACCTTTCTCCCATATTAATTCTTACAGGAGAGAATTTTCCTTCCAAGGGGTAGATTTCCTCTCACTTCCTGTTGTCTTCTTCCGTTTGCAAGTAGTAGTCGTTTGTAAGTTGGATGTTTGAAAGTAGGGACCTGCCGTATATACTCTGCAGAAATTGGCCCCTTGGGTGTTGGTGTTGGCACAACACTGTAAGCACTCACAGTTACTCTTGGTGGGTGCTGGAACGCCCTGCTGTCAACTATTATATCAGGAATTGTAATAACATATAATTGTTGAACAGTGATAGTAAAAATTGGGCCTTTGATGGTGGTGCTGGTGCCACAACACTGTAAGGCCTGACAGTTACTCTTGGTGGGCGCAGCAATGGGCCCTGCTGTGAATTATTAGATCAATAATTATAATTGCATGCCCCTGTTGAACAGGGGCTGAAAAATTGGGCCTTTGGTGGTGGTGGTGGTGGTGGTGGTGTTGACACAACACTGTAAGGCCTGACAGTTACTCTTGGTGGGCGCAGCAATGGGCCCTGCTGTGAATTATTAGATCATTAATTATAATTGCATGCCCCTGTTGAACAGGGGCTGAAAAATTGGGCCTTTGGTGGTGGTGGTGGTGGTGGTGGTGGTGGTGGTGTTGACACAACACTGTAAGGCCTGACAGTTACTCTTGGTGGGCGCAGCAATGGGCCCTGCTGTGAATTATTAGATCAATAATTATAATTGCATGCCCCTGTTGAACAGGGGCTGAAAAATTGGGCCTTAGGCACTGGTGGCACAACACTGCAACCCCTCACAGATACTGTACTTGGAGAACAGCAATGAGGCCTGTTGCAAAGTATTGCATCAAAAATTGTAATTACATGCCCCTGTTAAACAGGGGCTGAAAAATTGGGCCTTAGCCACTGGTGGCGGCACCCATAAACCAAAATGATCTTCCAAGCTATCATCATTAATCGGATCATTGAGGAGGAGGAGGAGGATAGCCAGTCAACATAACAGCACAGGCACTCAGCATCAGCATCAGTCTTGAAGGGATGTGACATTTTAAAATCAATTAGTCTGTTATATCAGCATCAGGTGTGTGGTAGCTGGTGGTGATCCAAGACTGGTTCATCTTGATGAAAGTCAGTCGATCAACCGAGTCGGTGGACAGGCGCACCCTGTGATCCGTGACAAATCCTCCAGCAGCACTGAATGTGCGTTCTGAAAGAACGCTGGATGCAGGACAGGCCAGTAGCTCAATTGCATACTGTGCAAGCTCTGGCCAGTGATCCATCCTCAAGACCCAGTAAGCCAGAGGATTTTCGGTGGGGAAGGTGTCCAAGTCTGACCTTGCACCTAGGTATTCCTGCACCATGTATATCAGACGCTGGCGATGGTTGCTGGAACCGATCATACTTTGGGGCTGCGGACTAAAGAATTGTCTGAATGCATCGGTCAGACGGCCACCGTGCCCACCGCTCCTTCTTTGACTGCCCGAAGCCTCAGCAACTCGTTGTCCAGGACCAGGAGTTTGTAACCTCCCAGTCTCTGGGAACGCGTTGCACAGACCTTTCTGCAAGGCCTCCCGGAGTTGTCTCATCCTCTGCTCCCTCTGCGACGGTAACATAAGGTCCGCAACCTTACCCTTGTACCGTGGATCAAGGAGAGTGGCCAGCCAGTAATGGTCCCTCTCCTTGATCCGAAGAATACGAGGATCCTTCCGCAGACTTTGCAGGATCAGGGAGGCCATGCAGCGTAGGTTAGCTGAGGCATTCAGTCCGGAGTCCTCTGGGTCACTAAGGACGACATGATCCACAGCCACCTCCTCCCAGCCACGTACAAGTCCACTGGTTTCTTGGGACTGTAAATCATCCCTAAAAGACTGCTGCTGATGATGCTGAGTGCCAGCCTCCACCTCCATGCTGACACAATCCTCCTCCTCCTCCTCCTCCTCCTCTTCCTGTGCGATGGGTTGGACAGAAGGAACACTGTCTGGGTAAAGGGGGCCTTGAGAGGCAAGGAAGTCCTCCTCTTCCTGCCTCTGTTCTGCCTCAAGTGCCCTGTCCATTATTCCACGCAGCGTGTGCTCCAACTGGTGGACAAGAGGTACAGTGTCACTGATGCATGCACTGTCACTGCTCACCATCCTCGTGGCCTCCTCAAATGGTGCCAGGACAGTGCATGCATCCCTGATCATGCCCCACTGGCGTGGTGAAAAAAACCCAAGCTCCCCTGACCCTGTCCTGGTGCCGTAGTCGCACAGGTACTCATAGATGGCCCTCTGCTGCGTGTGCAGCCCCTGCAGCATGGCCAACGTTGAGTTCCACCTGGTGGGCATGTCACATATAAGGCGGTTATTGGGCAGGTTCAACTCCTTTTGCAGCTCAGCCAGGTGAGCACTGGCATTATAAGATCTGCGGAAATGCACACAGACTTTCCTGGCCTGCCTCAGGACATCCTGTAAGCCCGGGTACCTGCCAAAGAACCGCTGCACCACCAGGTTAAGGACGTGAGCCATACAGGGCACATGGGTCAGTTGTCCCTGTCGGAGGGCGGAGAGGAGGTTGGTGCCATTGTCGCAAACCACCATTCCTGGCTTAAGCTGGCGTGGCGTCAACCACCTCTCGGCCTGCCCCTGCAGAGCAGACAGGACCTCTGCCCCAGTGTGGCTCCTGTCCCCCAAACACACCAGCGCAAGCACGGCCCGGCATCTTTTTGCCTGCGTACTTGCGTAGCCCCTTGAACGCCTACGGAGCACTGCTGGTTCCGAGGACAAACCACAGGAAGAGGCCATGGAGGAAGAAGAAGAGGAGGGGGTGGAGGAGAGAGGTGTGTCACAACCAGTAGTAGCATTTTGGAGGCGTGGCGGTGTAACAACCTCCAACACTACTGCACCTTGTCCTGCATCCTTCCCAGCTGCCAAAAGAGTGACCCAATGGGCCGTGAAAGAAAGGTAACGTCCCTGTCCATGCCTGCTGGACCATGAGTCAGCGGTAATATGCACCTTACCACTGACCGCCCTGTCCAGCGAGGCCAAGACATTGCCTTCCACATGCCTTTAGAGAGCCGGAATCGCCTTCCGTGAGAAAAAGTGGCGTTTGGGAACCTGCCACTGAGGAACCGCACATTGCACAAACTCACGGAAGGGGGCCGAGTCTACCAACTGAAAAGGCAGCAGTTGAAGCGCTAGCAATTTAGCCAAGCTAGCATTCAACCGCTGGGCATGTGGATGGCTGGGAGTGAACTTCTTTCGACGGTCCAGCAGCTGGGGCAGGGAAATTTGCCTGCTAGAATCGGACGTCGGTGTACTGCTAGCAGAGTGGCCGCAAGTACTTGGCTGTGACACACCTAATTCTACACCTTCATTCCTCTCAGTGCAGGTTTCAGAGAGGACTGAAGGTATAGTGGGGTTGGAGATCCCAGCTGATGTGGTGCAAGGAGAGGTCCGCTTTGTTCTTTGGTGTGGATCTTTAAGGTAGGCTTGCCAACGAGCTGCATGGCAGGTCAACATATGTCTGATCAAGCATGTGGTGCCCAAGCGGCTGATGTTTTGGCCACGCGATATACGCTTGAGACATATGTTGCAAACAGCAGCTGTGCGATCTGATGCACTCGCCTCAAAAAAGGCCCACACCAAAGAACTTTTTGAATGACGGGCAGAGGCAGCGCCCTGCACAGGCGGAGCTCTGCGGTGTGATTCCGTCGGTGTGCTGCCCATACGCTGGCCACCCAAGGGCACCCTGCCTCGTTGGAGATGTGCCTCCTCCTCATCCTCCACCTCCTCCTCTCTCCTATTAGGCACCCACGTGGAGTCAGTGACCTCATCATCCCCTCCCTCCTCATCACTGGAGCCAATCTGGCAGTATGCTGCAGCTGCTGGAGCATGACTGCCAGATTGGTGTCCTTCTTGAGCATCCCCTCTCTCTGCTCTCACGCTACTGCCTTCCTCTAGCTGGGTATCATCATCAGATCCTTCGAAACGCTGGGCATCCTCCTGGAGCATGTACCCAACACTGTGCTCAAACAGTTCGGGTGTCTCCTCAGGAGGAGGACATGGTGGGTCTAGGGAAGGAGTGACTAATGATGACATTGATACCAGAGAAGAGGACGCTTTGGCAGCTGCTTTGCCAGTACCCTGAGCCTGAGTGAGAGAGGATGAGGAGGATGAGGTGGGCTTGGTCATCCACTCTACCAAGTCTTCGGCATGATGTGGCTCAACATGTCCAGCTGCCGAAAAGAAGGACAAGCGTGTCCCATGGCCATGTGCTGATGACAATGCACCGCGTCCACGACCAGCACTGTTGCCCCCAGACACAGAGCCTGCTTGCCCTCTTTTTTTGCCTCCTGACTGTCTGCCTCTCCTTGTTTGCCTTCCAGACATTTTAATGGATGGCCTGCAGGGAGATGGGAAAAACAGCAATAAGGGCTACCTTCAGGTGTATACTGTGCAGGAGGCTTAGCAACAAAGACACTGACACTGTCCCCTGCCTATCCTTCTCTGTCCCTAAACACAAGGATTTGCAATATGCTTCAGCAAGATTGGTTTAGCACAGAATAGCTCACTGACAGTTTCCCTCACTGTCCTTCTCATTCCCTACAAACAATGTTTAGCATAGAATAGCACACTGATAGTTTCCCCGCGTGTCCTTCTCTGTCCCTAAACTCAAGGATTTAAAATATGGTTCAGCAAGATTGGTTTAGCACAGAATAGCACACTGACACTTTCCCTCACTGTCCTTCTCTGTCCCTACAAACAAGGTTTAGCACAGAATAGCACACTGATAGTTTCCCCGAGTGTCCTTCTCTGTCCCTAAACTCAAGGATTTCAAATATGGTTCAGCAAGATTGGTTTAGCACAGAATAGCACACTGACACTTTCCCTCACTGTCCTTCTCTGTCCCTACAAACAAGATTTAGCACAGAATAGCACACTGATAGTTTCCACGAGTGTCCTTCTCTGTCCCTAAACTCAAGGATTTCAAATATGGTTCAGCAAGGTTGGTTTAGAACAGAATAGCACACTGACAGTTTCCCCGAGTGTCCTTCTCTGTCCCTAAACTCAAGGATTTCAAATATGGTTCAGCAAGATTGGTTTAGCACAGAATAGCACACTGATAGTTTCCCTCACTGTCCTTCTCTGTCCCTACAAACAAGATTTAGCACAGAATAGCACACTGATAGTTTCCCCGAGTGTCCTTCTCTGTCCCTAAACTCAAGGATTTCAAATATGGTTCAGCAAGATTGGTTTAGAACGGAATAGCACACTGACAGTTTCCCCGAGTGTCCTTCTCTGTCCCTAAACTCAAGGATTTCAAATATGGTTCAGCAAGATTGGTTTAGGACAGAATAGCACACTGACACTTTCCCTCACTGTCCTTCTCTGTCCCTACAAACAAGATTTAGCACAGAATACCACACTGATAGTTTCCCTGAGTGTCCTTCTCTGTCCCTAAACTCAAGGATTTCAAATATGGTTCAGCAAGATTGGTTTAGCACAGAATAGCACACTGATAGTTTCCCTCACTGTCCTTCTCTGTCCCTACAAACAAGATTTAGCACAGAATAGCACACTGATAGTTTCCACGAGTGTCCTTCTCTGTCCCTAAGCTCAAGGATTTCAAATATGGTTCAGCAAGATTGGTTTAGGACAGAATAGCACACTGACACTTTCCCTCACTGTCCTTCTCTGTTCCTACAAACAAGATTTAGCACAGAATACCACACTGATAGTTTCCCCAAGTGTCCTTCTCTGTCCCTAAACTCAAGGATTTCAAATATGGTTCAGCAAGATTGGTTTAGCACAGAATAGCACACTGATAGTTTCCCTCACTGTCCTTCTCTGTCCCTACAAACAAGATTTAGCACAGAATAGCACACTGATAGTTTCCACGAGTGTCCTTCTCTGTTCCTAAACTCAAGGATTTCAAATATGGTTCAGCAAGATTGGTTTAGAACGGAATAGCACACTGATAGTTTCCCCGAGTGTCCTTCTCTGTCCCTAAACTCAAGGATTTCAAATATGGTTCAGCAAGATTGGTTTAGCACAGAATAGCACACTGATAGTTTCCCTCACTGTCCTTCTCTGTCCCTACAAACAAGATTTAGCACAGAATAGCACACTGATAGTTTCCACGAGTGTCCTTCTCTGTCCCTAAACTCAAGGATTTCAAATATGGTTTTAGCAGGATTGGTTTAGAACGGAATAGCACACTGACAGTTTCCCTGAGTGTCCTTCTCTGTCCCTAAACTCAAGGATTTCAAATATGGTTCAGCAAGATTGGTTTAGGACAGAATAGCACACTGACATTTTCCCTCACTGTCCTTCTCTGTCCCTACAAACAAGATTTAGCACAGAATACCACACTGATAGTTTCCCCGAGTGTCCTTCTCTGTCCCTAAACTCAAGGATTTTAAATATGGTTCAGCAAGATTGGTTTAGCACAGAATAGCACACTGATAGTTTCCCTCACTGTCCTTCTCTGTCCCTACAAACAAGATTTAGCACAGAATAGCACACTGATAGTTTCCACGAGTGTCCTTCTCTGTCCCTAAACTCAAGGATTTCAAATATGGTTCAGCAAGATTGGTTTAGAACGGAATAGCACACTGACAGTTTCCCCGAGTGTCCTTCTCTGTCCCTAAACTCAAGGATTTCAAATATGGTTCAGCAAGATTGGTTTAGGACAGAATAGCACACTGACACTTTCCCTCACTGTCCTTCTCTGTCCCTACAAACAAGGATTAGCACAGAATAGCACACTGACACTTTCCCTCACTGTCCTTCTCTGTCCCTACAAACAAGGTTTAGCACAGAATAGCACACTGTCACTTTCCCTCACTGTCCTTCTCTGTCCCTACAAACAAGGTTTTGCACAGAATGACACACTGACACTCTCCCTACCTTTCCTTCTCTGTCCCTAAACACAAGGAATCCAGGATTAGTAAAGGAAAAAAATGACACTGTCCCTGCCTATGCTTCTCTTTCCCTGCTCCGGAACACACTACACAAGGCCGCCGCGCTGGCGGCCTTTTATAGTGTGGGGCGTGTACTAAACCCCCTCAGCAATAATTGGCCACAGGCATCCTGCCTGTGGCCAATAATTGCTCTCCTCGCTGCCGGCGCTGTGATTGGCCAAGCATGCGGGGTCACAGTGCATGCTTGGCCAATCACAGCGCCTGGATGACACTGCGATGGTGTAGTGCATTGTGGGCCGTTCGCGTCACTCAAATTTGGTGCGAACGGCCCAAATCGTTCGATCTTCGTCGAACGATCGAACAGCCGATGTTCGAGTCGAACGTATGTTCGACTCGAACACGAAGCTCATCCCTATTGGGGAGAGAATCATGGTGGATTTTTAGATTAAAAACTAGATCACCTCAGGGGTTAAACCTGAGGTGGGATCTGGACCTGCACTTACATTAAGAATGCATCTCCCCGTAGTCTCCCCTCTCTTTCTTTCTTTTCCTCCTCTGGTGTCTTTTTTTACATACCTGGATTATTATTTTTATCTTTGTGCTTAATGTTTTTTGAATTTCATGGTGTGTTTTAATTATATGTATGTGTGCATGCATGGCTGCGTGCAGACATGTACATATTATCACTATAGGGTGTGTGAAAAACAGTGGCATACACATGGATCACCCAATATGCATTGCAGCTGATTCCCCTTTTGGATAATTTAGACGATTAATGGGTGGAGCCAGTGATCCTCAGAGCTTCTATTTATTTCACAAGTTTCATGTCCGTAATGTGGTTATGACTAAGGCCTTATAGGCTGAAACACGTCAACCTTTCCTATTTGCGTTTGTCTACTGTGGCCTGTCAATAAATACGTCAATTTTTTTAAGAGCAACTACCGGAGTGCGGATCATCTTTTCTTCATACATTTCTACTCAGCCAGCGACTGAGGATCGAGTACCTGGGAGCTCTGCTTTCTATGTGATGTATGGGTAGTAGCACTGACTTTTTTGTTTATATTCAGGAATCTACAAGCCCCTGGAGAAAGCCCCGGTGATTAGGTCGCACGGTGCCACATGCTCCAATCTGATGATCAAACAAGTGACTAAACAGTGGCACGCTCGTGTAATAATTGTCCACGTACAAGTGGTACCCTTTTCCAAATAAGGGTGACACCAAGTTCCACACTATCTTGCCAGCGCTCCCTATGTAATCTGGGCAGTTCTCCGGCTCTACCTGACTATCTTTTCCCTCATAAACCATAAAGCTCCATACATAGCCTGTTGCCCTGTCACAGAACTTATAGAGCTTGACCCCGTATCTGGCACGCTTGCTGGGAAGGTACTGTTTGAAAGACAAGCGGCCAGAAAATTTAATCAGGGACTCATCAACGCAGACAACTTGATCGGGAATAAACAAGGCTGCAAAACGTTCGTTGAAGTGGTTTATGAGGGGCCGAATTTTGTAGAGCCGATAAGGGTCTCCACGTGGACGACAAAGTTCATTGTCGTTGAAGTGCATGAACCGCAAGATTTGCTCGTATCGTTTCCTGGACATGGAGGCAGAGAACACGGGCATATGGTCAATTGGGCGCGTGGACCAATAGGCGCGCATTGATGAGAATTTATGTGTGCCCATGTTGAGGGAAAGGCCCAGAAAGGTTTTAAATTCGGAAACCGTAATTGGTTTCCAATCTCTGGCAATGGAAGACAACTGGGGATTAGTGGCGATGAATTGACCAGCATATAAATTACTCTGGTCCACAATAGATCTATAGAGATCTTCCGTGAAAAACTGCGAATAAAAATTAAGTGGCGTAAAATCAGCTGTTTCCACCTGAATACCGGGTTGGGCAGTGAATGGGGGAAGTACGGGTTCTGCAGAAGTGTTGAGCACCCAATCAGGATAGGCAAATTCTGCAGGAAGGGCACTATGGGCACGACGGGCCTGCCTTTGTCTTCTTCTTGGTGGCAGCGGGACACTACTTGTGCTTGCCACCTCGCCAGCTTGAACTGCACTTATGGGACTCTCCACGTCACCACGTGATACTGCAGTGCTGGATGTACGTCCAGGCTGTACTAGGCCGCTGGTGCTTGCCAGTTCACCAGAAGAATTAGCGGCGCTAGTACTACTGTGCTCCATAATACGAGAGCCCTGCGGTTCTTGCTCCTCAACAACATCAGAAGATCGGGATCGGGTATGCCTGACCTTAGCAGGGACCTCATCATCTTCGTCATCAGTGCTATCTGACATGGAGCCGTGTCTTCTACGGTAATGTATTTACTATCTGTCATGCTCAGAATCTCGTAGGCCTCTTTACTAGTGTACCTTCGATTTGCCATTTTAGGCTCTAAATGTAGTGGTACACTAGTAAGATTCACAGGTAAAAAAGCACCTGACTGTCAGCAAATGTATAAAATGCTACAAAAAAAACTGTTAGTGATCGCAGGGATCAGGCCTGTCTCTGCGAACGCTGCAGATATGTGTGTTGTGTTTGGTAAGTGACAGTGATCGATCGATACTGCACTTGGGTGGGCTGGGCTGGGCTGGGCTGGGCGGAGGGGCTAAACGCAGGTTCTAGCAGGTATCTGGGCTGATCCCGCTAACACTGCGTTTTTGGGAACCCTAAACCGCTGGGGACGCTAGTATAAATCTGATCAGATACTATAGCACTAAGGGAGGTGTATGCTTTGTGCGTGGGTATTAGCGTTACTGGCACTAACCTGACGCTGCCTGGGGCGACGCAGACCCTCTCTGACGCTAAAACCTAATTGATATCACCCGCCGGGCGATCAGGGGGTTAAACCTTTATTGGGTTATATACGGCGGGTGCCCTAATGCTATAAAAAGCAAACTAACCAACCAGCGTCACCCGCAACAATTATACGGTGATCACTGGTGAAAGGGTTAACTAGGGGCAATCAGGGGGTTAAAACCTTTATTAGGTAATATATGGGGGTACCTGATAAAAACCTGACGGGTAACCTAAATAACGAAATAACTAACTGGCTAACCAGTGTCACCCGTGACACTTATACGGTGATCACTGGTGAAAGGGTTAACTCTAGGGGCAATCAGGGGGTTAAAATAATATATGGGGGTACCTGAAGCTACAAAAATCTGCGGCAAACCTAAAAAAAAACTGTCTACCTAGGGGCACCACCGACACTAATACAGCGATCGGAAAAATGATCCCTTAGTGACACGTGTGACAGGGGGTGAAAGGGTTACCTGGGGGGCGATCAAGGGGTTAAACCTTCATTAGGGGGGGTTAGGGGGCTACCCTGGACCTAAAGGGGCCTAAACTTAACTGCCCTGCAACTTTTTACTGTCACAAATGACACTGATTGCAGTGATCAGTAAAAAAATGACCACTGCAAATGGTGACACTGTGACTGGGGGTACTGGGGGTGATCTGGGGGTGACTGGGGGGTGAAAGTGTGCCTATGTGTACCTACGTGTTAGTGTAGTGTTGGTGCACTTACTGTGAGATGTCTTCTCTCCTCGCGCCGGACCGAAAAGATCGCTGCATGGAGAGATGACATTACTTCCTCTGCCTGTGTTTACATTACACAGGCCGAGGAAGAATGTCATTCGCCGGGAGCCATCGCGAGGGGGTGGCCAGAAACCAATGGCCGCCCCCTCATCACGGATCGCTCCCGAACCGAAAACCACCGCTCCATGTACCGGAGGGGGGTCTGATCGGACCCCCCACTATACGAAGGCAGTCACGTACAGGTACGTGATTGTGCCTGTCCGTGCCATTTTGCCGACGTATATGTACATGGGGCGGTCGTTAAGTGGTTAAAGAACAATAATCTTGTGATGACTACATTTATTGTACAGTAATGTAAGGAAGTGATTCAGTACTCCAAATCCAGGATCACAGCCACATACTTCTTAGGCTGAAGAATAAAACCTGGTACTTCAGGAAAAAAGCTATGTTTTTAAGTAGTTAATATTGTAATATTTGAAATACCTCATTATAAGAACTATTTCTTATTAAAATTTAATATTAAACTAACACAAGTGTTTCATGTTTGCTCTATTACTCTTCAAAACCTTTGGGAGAAAACCAAAGTAGAGACAAAATCATTTTTCTGTATTTCAAAGATGATATTTTTGCAATTAATTATGGTCTTGCTGAGAAAGGTCATGTTTTTCCAAGCAAGTTTATATTTTACTACAAAAATAATCTTTGGAAATGTAAAAAAATATAATCATAATTAGATGATTGCACATACAGTTTTTCATAAAAAATATTTCAATGAGAATATTATGAGAAATTGATTTAAAGTATTTTACTATTTACACCATAAGTAATTATTGAAACCAAGTGAATTTCAATAAATGTATTTTTATTCATTTATGCAACTAGTCCCAACAAGTTAGCTAAAACTTTGACGAGCACTAAAAGATAAAAGCCAAACTAATTTATAAATTAGAAGATATCATTTTATTTTAACTAGTTTATTTTTTGCATTATCTATGGACTGTTTTTTCTGTATTTTTGGGTAAAAGGTATTTTTAAGTCAATCTAAAAACGTGTATTCTCAAACAACAATTTTTCACAAAAAGAAACAATTTTTCCTTTTCACTGTCATTTTTTTCTGATATATAAATTCAACATTAGACATTTCTTAAATTTAGTAAGACCTACAGAAACAGAGAGCTAGAGTCACAGAGACTGAGACTAAGATTAGTATTGTGCAATATCAGTTAAATTCTTTACAGCACTTATCTGATCAATATCACCTGCAACTACAGGCTCTGCAACAGACAGAGGAGGAACTTGAAAATGGATTATGCAGAAATAACCTTTGCTTTTTAGGGAGGGGACTGATCCTGTTGACTTGGAATATCTTATAACTATTACTTATGACAGAAGGATATCACTTCCACCTTTGCACCTGCCACTTCCAGGGGCACTTCCCAGAACTTTGGTTACTAAAGTACTTGACTTCAGGGAACACAATCTGGTTCTGTGACTCTCCAGAAATATGGGCAATGTACCGTTTCAAGACACCACTGGGGCTGTTTTTACAAGGTTTTCCACAGAAATTACCAAGCAATGAGCTAGGTTTGTTAAGGCCAAATCGAAGTTGCATGTACTCAACATCAAATATGCAATACTGTACTCTGCACGGCTGCATTTTGCTGATGAGGACTGCACATATTTCATTAACTTCCTTGAGGATGTGTGTAATTTGCTCAAGATTTGGTTTTCTTGGTAAGAGATCTCCTGAGGGATATATACTAGTATAAGCATATATAAGTAGTATAACTGGAAGATGAGATATTAGAAATAGAGTTAAAATTATCTCTTCTCTCTTCTTCTTCCTGTACCTCCTTTATTTCTGACCACGAGCTGCCATCACTTGGTTGTTAGTATTTGCTCTTCCTGAACTCATGGGTTGGATGCATTTACTACTAGGGGTTTTCCTCTCCCAGATGGTTTTACCCCTTCCTTTCTCCTCACTACCCAACATTATTGGACCTTTAAACTTCTAAACAAACCTAGTTGTTTTGGTCTCATTGGAAATGCTGGCTTATCTCTCAAGCTTCCTCATCTGAAGTCTTCAATGTTGCCTGTTATTGGTGCTGCCTTCTGATCCTTTCTTCCTCCGTTTATTACTTATCTTGCTTCCCTAGAGTGAGTTGTTCATCTTTGTATGGTAATATTTTTCAATGGTTTGCACATGAAAGTTTTTTCACCTTGTGCTATTAAGTGTTATACGTGAAATTCCTTCTTGGTTTTTAATGTTAATGTTTGTTTTTGTTCACAGTTCTGGAAATTATGCTGACACCAATTGGGGTAGGAGTGGAGGGTTGGAATAGGTTAGGATGGGTTATTATGCAAAAAAAATCTTCTGCACTCTAAATAAATTTGTGGTAATTGAGATGAAAAATTTATTAGAAATGGAAAAGAAAAACACTGACGTGAAATAAATGATGCAGTGTCAGGATAAAAATTACAACAAAATTGCAATAAAAGTATAGATGTGCTGTCCTTTTAAATTATATGTCAGACTGTATAACAAATTCATATTATCTCTTTTAATTATTTCACAAAAGACACGAAATACAGTATATGAAAACACCATATAGTGATACAAGTGACCAAACACAAACAGTGCAAAAAAAAGTACATGTTATTTAGTAAATATTGGTGTAACACAGTCTTATGACAGGTAAACTACAGGTACCAACAAACCTTGATGCAATCCCCGTGCTCCTTGACCACAGATACATTTCTTGAAAACACTTTGGTCAGCATCACCAGCAGACTGCAATAAAATCTTCTTTTATTAAATTATCCAAAGTGTTTTTTAAGTTACCTTTGCAGTGTGTGGCTGTTGGTCTGGGAACCTTTAAAATTTTCACTATATTACCAAAAGTATTGGGATGCCTGCCTTTACATGCACATAAACTTTAATGGCGACCTAGTCTTAGTCTGTAGGGTTCAATATTGAGTTGGCCCACCCTGTGCAGCTATACCAGCTTCAACTCTTTTGGGAAGGCTGTCCACAAGGTTTAGGAGTGTGTTTATGGGAATGTTTGACCATTCTTCCAGAAGCACATTTGTGAGGTCAGGCACTGATCTTGGACAAGAAGGCCTGACTCACAGTTTCTTCTCTAATTCCTCCCAGAGGTGTTCTATTGGGTTGAGTGCAGGACTCGGTGCAGGCCAGTCAAGTTCCTCCATCCCAAACTCCCTCATCCATGTCTTTATGGACCCTGATTTGTGCACTGGTGTGCAGTCATGTTGGAACAAGAAGGGGCATCCCCAAACTGTTCCCACAAAGTTAGGAGCATGAAATTGTCCAAAATGTCTTTGTATCCTGATGCCTTAGGAGTTATCTTCACTGGAACTAAGGGGCCAAGCCCAACCCCTGAAAAACAACCCCACACCATAATCCCCCTTTACCAAATGATTTGGACCAGTCCACAAAGCAAGGTCCATAAAGACATGGATAAGCGAGTTTGGGGTGGGGAAACTTGACTGGCCTGCACAGAGTCCTGACCTCAACCCAATAGAACACCTTTGGGATGAATTAGAATGGAGACTACGAGCTAGGCCTTCTTGTCCAACATCAGTGCCTGATCTCACAAATGCGCTTCTGGAAGAATGGTCAAACATTCCTATAGACACACTCCTAAACCTTGTCGACAGCCTTCCCAGAAGAGTTTAAGCTGTTATCGCTGCAAAGGGTGGGCCAACTCCATATCGAACCCTACGTACTAAGACTAGGATGCCATTGAAGTTCATGTGTGTGTAAAGGCAGGCGTCACAATACTTTTGGTAATATAGTGTATGTTAAAAAGGTGGATTGTATGCTGACAGGATAATTTTCTATTGGGAGGACAGTATTAGGATTGTTCACTTAATTCTGCCCTTATGGTTATTAGTGGTTTTGACAGTTATTCAGTTCTAAACATTAATTGGTCAAAATCACAAAATTTGCCTATTGATGTCTTCCCTTTTACTAGTAATCTGAACTCACTTTTGTTATGCAGGACAAGTATATTTAGACCTTTCCGTATAGATATTGCTAAGGAATTTCAGGACTGTATGTGTTTAAATGCTGAACCCCTACTTAACCTTTCCTACAGTACTTAAACCTTTTATCTGGGGCTCCAGCAGACAAAAAACTGAAATGATCCACTCTGAAGCATCTTAAATATTTGGGTGGCCTGGAACTGCCAGACTTCAGTTAATACTACTTGGCTTTGCAGACTTTTTTTATATATTTCCACTGCTGCACTGCTGAAGTCCCTCGGTTTGGGCACCTTATGGTCTCTGACAGTACTACCCCTCCCCTAGACCATCTTGCTATTTGCGGGTTTAAAGGCTACATAGGTCCACAGTCTTTCAACCTGATGTTGACTCAATGTCTTAAGTTATAAGAAAAAAGGTATATTCAAACTAAGTATTCTGGGGGTTAATAGTTACACCCCTTTGCCTAAGCTTTGCATAGTGGGCAATGCAAATCCTCTAAATTAGGAATTTAATTTACTGAATTATATGATGTTCTGATGCCTTCAGCTTAGAAATGCAATTTGGGCCCATATTACCTGTGCTTGCAGATAATTGTTTGGCTACCTCTATGGTTATAACTTCTTCCAAACAAATGATTTCAGAATCCTACGCAGCCCTCCCGGGCCCCATGACTTGAGCTCATGCTTATAATAGAAAGATTATTAGAAAGATTTGGGGAGATTTTGGGTCCTATTGACATATAAATCTGGGATGAGGTTCTAACCAGCCACTGATTAATCTCCCTGAAAACCAGTGATAAGCTCACTCATCTACACTGTGCAACCAGGAAGTGCAGTGGATTTACGTTCAACTCGTCATTTCCGGCCACCACCAACGTCACTTCTGCCTCAAGCACTTCCGGTTCTCTTCACAGCGATTTGTGTGTGTACACACACATACTTACGCTGGCCCGTATTGTGGATCCTTTCCCTTTAGTGGCCTAGCAGGAATCTGCAAATGAGTGAACCTAGTCGCTCTCACACACTCCCCATGCTCTATCCATGCTCTATCCCATGTCTAGGAA
Source organism: Rana muscosa (assembly GCA_029206835.1). NCBI lineage: Eukaryota > Metazoa > Chordata > Amphibia > Anura > Ranidae > Rana > Rana muscosa. Next base: position 519,206,866 of record CM055122.1, on the reverse strand, counting down.
GGGCAAACCATGATTCCCCAGATGCAGGGGCACATTTATTGCCCCACCTAATGGCCACACCATCATTCCCAGGCCCCTACCTACCTAGTGGCCACAATAAACCACAGAGGCCTAGCCCCTTCAAATGCCTGTGTCCACCCCCTAGGGAAAAAAGATGGAGTTTTTAATCGTATTGCTTGGATGGCAAAACAGTGCAAGTTCATAATGGAAGCCGCCCTGGACAAAATGGCATGTGGACACATACAGAGGCCCCAAGGAATAGTCCATAATGCGCCTGCATACTAGTAGATCCTTTTCTATGAATGCAGGCCCAATAACTTACACTGTGTATACAAGTTAAAAAGTATTATAAAACCATTATAAAATATATATATAAGCAATAAAATACATATATATGTCAATCTATTAACATAACGTGAAGAGTATATATAAAAAAAACTGTAAGAAACACATGTATATACATATGTGTGGTGTGTACCAAAACCAATAGTTTATATAAAAAGTACTAAATACATATATATTGTGAGGGGGTTAGCTCGGCAGCGGGTGTGTGTGACCCCCGGGATGGGCTCCCCACACAAAACAGGCCCAGCAAACGGAGGTTGTGGTTTTCAAAATCAAAAAAAGGTGCGGTTTATTTTCTATTTACAGTGACAAAACACAGCAAAGCAAAAGAAACATAACCAAAATAAATCCTGGTCAAGTTGACCTCTGACTAAACATACAGGTTTCCTAACTAACAACTGGGATCAGCCTAGTGCTGTCCTAGTCCCTAAGTCCCTGGTTTAGTAAAAGTCCAAACAAATAGCCACACAGGCTTTGCCTCACCGCACAGGGGTTCACTCTCCCTAGACAGTCCACACAGGTCTGGTTCCAGGCATGAGCTAACATCTAATGAAGCTGGGAGTTCTTATAGAGGCCTAAATGAGCTGACAAGGTTCAGCTGGTCTCCTCATCTCTGTCTGCACGACGCCCCACACTCTCCCTAGAGGTATGACAAGGGCCCACTAGCCTTATACAACTCTCCACCTAGTTGTATAAGTCGGCGTAAAGCCTGAATCTGGGCGAAATATATCTACCCCCCTGGATGCAACCAGGTGACTTTACCTTCCTGCTGTCACATACCCCCCCCTCTTGTTTTAACCTCGGGGTTGGAACACCAGCAATCAGGCATTCATGTACTCGAGACAAAGCATCCACATTCCCCATTTGAACGCCAGGGCGATGCTTTACTGTGAAGTTGAATTCCTGGAGGGCCAGGAACCACCTATTCACTCTTCTATTTGTTTCCTTGTTTTGAGCCATCCACTTTAACGGAGCGTGATCCGTAACCATGTCAAAGTGCCTACCTAGCAGGTAGTACCGAAGGGAATCTAGAGCCCACTTCACCGCTAAACACTCCTTTTCAACGGTGGCGTAATTTACCTCATGGGACTTCAACTTCCTGCTGAGGTAAATGACTGGGTGCTCTTCCCCGTTCCAGACCTGGGACAATACTGCTCCTAACCCCACATCTGACGCATCACTTTGTACGACAAAGTCTTTAGAGAAGTCGGGTGAGTACAACACTGGCTGGCTACATAAGGCTTGTTTCAAGAATTGGAATGCTGCCTCAGCCTCGGGGGTCCATTTAATCATGACCGACCCTTTCCCCTTCGTCAGGTTGGTTAGGGGCACAGCCTTAGAAGCAAAGTGGGGAATGAATCGCCGATAATACCCAGCGATTCCCAGAAAGGCTCGTACCTGCTTCTTGCTGTTGGGACGTGGCCAACTCTGGATGGCCTCGACTTTGTTGAGTTGGGGTTTTATTACTCCCCTCCCAATGGTGTACCCAAGATATTTGGCCTCCTCCTGCCCAATGGTACACTTCTTGGGGTTAGCCGTAAACCCCGCTTCCCGAACAGAGTCCAGGACTGCTTGCACTTTTGGCAGATGTGAGGCCCAATCTGTGCTATGGACAATTACGTCATCCAGGTAAGCCGCAGCATACTTCCGATGGGGCCTCAGCATCTGGTCCATTTTCCGCTGGAATGTGGCCGGCGCATTCTGTAACCCGAACGGCATTCTTTTATATTGGAACGCCCCGTCTGGGGTTACAAATGCGGTTTTCTCTTTGGCCGACTTGGCCAGGGGGATTTGCCAATACCCTTTTGTGAGGTCAAGAGTCGTCATGTATCGGGCTGTTCCCAGCCGGTCGATCAACTCATCTATACGTGGCATGGGGTAGGTGTCAAATTTTGTAACTTTGTTCAACTGACGAAAATCGTTACAAAATCGCCAGCTCCCATCCGGTTTAGGCACCAACACGATGGGACTAGACCAATCACTTTGGGACTCCTCTATCACCCCTAAGTTCAGCATTTTCTGTACTTCCTCCCGTATTGCCTCCCGTCGAGCCTCTGGGATCCGATAGGGTTTTAACTTCACCCTTTCACCGGGCGGGGTAATGATGTCATGCTCTACCCCAGATGTTTGTCCCGGCAGCTCAGAGAATACCTCCTTGTTGCGAAGCACAAACTCCTTAACCTCCTGTTGTTGGGGTTGTGACAAGGTGGCTGCTATTCCAACCTCAGGAATCACGCAACCAGTTTGAGCTGGTGACCAAGTGTCTGCGACTAGGGACTCTCTATCCCTCCAGGCTTTCAACAGATTAACGTGATAGATCTGTTCGGGCTTTCGCCTTCCTGGTTGTCTGACCTTGTAATTCACTTCGCTCACTTTTTCCATTATCTTGTAGGGGCCTTGCCATTTGGCAAGGAATTTACTTTCAACCGTAGGGACAAGTACCAATATCCTATCCCCCGGGGAAAAGGTACGGGTCTTGGCTCCACGGTTGTACACTCTCTGCTGTGCCAACTGCGCTTGGGCCAAATGTTCCTTCACGATGGGCATTACCTGTGCAATTCGATCTTGCATCAGGGCGACATGCTCAATCACACTCCTGTGGGGAGAACTCTCACTTTCCCAAGTTTCCTTGGCAATATCCAACAGCCCTCTTGGGTGTCTCCCATACAGTAACTCAAAGGGGGAGAATCCCGTAGAGGATTGGGGCACCTCCCTAATAGCAAACATCAAATAAGGAAGTAAACAGTCCCAATCCTTTCCATCTCTATCCACCACTTTCTTCAACATTTGTTTTAGGGTTTTGTTGAATCTTTCAACCAGCCCATCGGTTTGGGGGTGATACACAGACGTACGCAATTGCGTCACTTTGAACAATTTACACAGCTCTTTCATAACCCGGGACATAAAGGGTGTACCTTGGTCCGTAAGCAGTTCTTTACAAATACCCACCCGGCTAAAAACAAGAGATAGCTCTTTGGCTATGGTTTTGGCCGAGGTATTTCGGAGAGGGATCGCTTCTGGATAACGGGTGGCATAGTCCATTATAACTAATATGTACTGGTGCCCCCTAGCGGACTTGATTATAGGACCTACCAAATCCATGGCGATCCTCTCAAACGGGACCTCAATGATGGGTAGAGGGACCAGCGGGCTACGGAAATGTGGCATCGGGGCCAACCTCTGACACACAGGGCAGGAGGAACAATAATTTTCTACGTCCTTCATCACCCCCGGCCAATAGAATCTCTGTAATACCCTCTCTCGGGTTTTCTCTGTCCCCAGATGACCTCCAAGAATGTGCCCATGGGCCAACTCCAACACCAACTTCCTGTAAGGTTTGGGCACCACAAGCTGCTCAACGGTTTCTTCTGCCCTTTTTGCCACCCGATACAGTAGGTCCTTCTCTACGCTGAAGTATGGGTAAGTGCAGGTATTATCTGGGTTCACTAACTCACCATCTATTTTCACTACGTTTTCCCGTGCCTTTATTAGGGCGGGGTCTTTCAACTGTTCTGTGGCAAAGTTTTCCCTGTGAACCTCAAGATCAGAAAACTCCACAGATGGTAGGTTTTCGTCTGAGGAGGTGGGCTCCTCTCCAGTTTCTTGAGTCTCCCCTGCCAATACTGATAAGGGAAATTCCGGAGAGTCCTCACCACTCTCAGGGGAGTTCTGGCTATCACATTCCTGGTACATAGGGGCACCAGTGAGGGGCTCAGGATCATCCCACAGTTCCCAGAACTTTGGAAAATCCCTTCCCACAATGGCGTCATGCGGTAACTGAGATACTAAGCCCACTGGATGAGAGAGGGTACCTTTGGGGGTCTTGAAACACACTGTAGTCACTGGATACTCTCGGGTGTCCCCATGCACACAAATAACAGCTACCTTGCTATTCCCAGAGACCTCTGTTTTAACTAACTCAGCCTTTATCAGGGTCACAAGGCTACCTGAATCCAGCAATACCACAACATTTCTACCATTAACACACATTTTGCATAAATGTTTCTCAGTTCCTCGAATGGCAGTGCATGCGACTGTCGCACACAGCGACTGGCGTCTGCCCGTCAGAAAGTCACACTGCATGGGTTCCTCCACAACCGGGCAATTGGCTGCAATATGTCCCGCTTGCCGGCAGCGGTAGCAAACGATCCTTCTTGCCGCCTCTTGAGCCGCTGATTTCCCAGGCTGTTCTCGCCAAACTTGGGGTAGAGCTCCCACCCTCTCACTCTCTCCACCCTCACCCCTTGGAATCCTCTTATCCGCCCCTGGGGATGGTCTGGTCTTAGGGTGGAAAGTCCGAGTGTCTCTGGAAGAGGCCGTCAGGTTCTCTGTAGCCAAGTATTTCTCCACACGATCCACAAGACCATCGGCCATCTCTGGGTCTCCATGGCTTACCCACTTTTGGATGGCAGTAGGAAGAGCTCTCAAAAACCGATCCATTACAACACGTTCCACAATCTTTGGTGCGGACAAAGTCTCTGGCTGTAGCCACTTTCTGCTCAGGTGAATGAGATCATACATTTGAGACCTGGGGGGTTTTCCAAGCTGGAAAGTCCAGTTATGCACACGCTGAGCCCGGACAGCCTGGGTGACACCCAGCCTTGCCAATATTTCAGCTTTTAGCATCACATAGTCTTTTGCTTGGTTAGGCTCTAGGTCATAGTAAGCTTTCTGCGATTCACCAGTTAACAGAGGAGCCACCAGTCCAGCCCACTGCTCCTCAGGCCACTTTTCTCTTTCAGCGGTCCTTTCAAATGTGGTCAAAAATACCTCTGGATCATCCTCTCCAGTCATTTTTGTCAATAAACGACTCACCCCAAAGGACGCGGTATTAGTGGGACGGCTTTCCTCACTGGTCTGCGGACGTTGCTGCATTACTGCTTCCATCTGTTGTTGTAGTCTCTGCTCTTGCTTCTGCAACAGGTCTATGAAGCGGGCCTCAGATTGCTGCTGGGCTCGTTGCTGAGCCTCCAGACTCTGTTGCAAAGTTGCGTTTGTCTGCTGCTGGGCTGCAAGGCTCCTTTGCAAACCTGCATTTGTCTGCTGTTGATTGGCATTTGCTAGAGCCAGCTGCTTCAGTATCTCCTCCATGCTGGCTTAAAAAAAACTGCCACTGGTTCTCCACCAACTGTGAGGGGGTTAGCTCGGCAGCGGGTGTGTGTGACCCCCGGGATGGGCTCCCCACACAAAACAGGCCCAGCAAACGGAGGTTGTGGTTTTCAAAATCAAAAAAAGGTGCGGTTTATTTTCTATTTACAGTGACAAAACACAGCAAAGCAAAAGAAACATAACCAAAATAAATCCTGGTCAAGTTGACCTCTGACTAAACATACAGGTTTCCTAACTAACAACTGGGATCAGCCTAGTGCTGTCCTAGTCCCTAAGTCCCTGGTTTAGTAAAAGTCCAAACAAATAGCCACACAGGCTTTGCCTCACCGCACAGGGGTTCACTCTCCCTAGACAGTCCACACAGGTCTGGTTCCAGGCATGAGCTAACATCTAATGAAGCTGGGAGTTCTTATAGAGGCCTAAATGAGCTGACAAGGTTCAGCTGGTCTCCTCATCTCTGTCTGCACGACGCCCCACACTCTCCCTAGAGGTATGACAAGGGCCCACTAGCCTTATACAACTCTCCACCTAGTTGTATAAGTCGGCGTAAAGCCTGAATCTGGGCGAAATATATCTACCCCCCTGGATGCAACCAGGTGACTTTACCTTCCTGCTGTCACAATATATATACAGTATATGAGTACATATACTTCTACATATACGTTACTACTAGTATATTGTGCGTTCATACAACAGGACCAATTCTAGGCAATAAACCAGAGGAGCAATATTGGAACTTCATGTTCATGTTAGACATGGTCATAACATCTATATCTAATCCAAAAAATTGGATCACTATGTTCCATTATTCCTGGGTAAACCCAGTATCCCACTTTCGTTCAATATGGATTAGTAAGAAGTGACCATGTTAGTAAAGAACATTGTTGCTAAACATTACTCCAAATCTAAAGCAATTCAATCTAATATACCCTATTTATAACCCTCAGCCTAACTCTAAGGTTACCCTACCTATACCTAGCGACTACAGGGTGCGCTCCCATATATATCTACAGTCAAACCACAAATGCATACCACCCAGTTCAATTATGCAGTGCGCCCATGTACCCCCACAGGAACGTAGTTTCATATCATGGGCAGACAGGACCCCTAGGGCAAATGCCTTATTTAAAGAGAGACTGGGGAAGGGTAAGCGGGCCCGAACCGGGATTGCAAGAAAGCGAAAGAGGTCAACCTAGCAGCTGAAAGATCAGAGTGTAAGACAGGGCTGAATTGTACTGGAGGCCTTCAGGGGTCTCACCAATGCTATACTACATTATGTAGTTTGATCCCCTCGTTCAGGCCATGCGGAGCCAGGGAACCCAGAGTGAAAATCCAGAAGGCCTCTCTTGTACGTAATATCTGATGTTTCGGGGGCGTGGCCTGAGTGGAGACCGAGATGGACGCCTAACCTGAGAGCTCCTGTGCGACCGGGCTGATTTATCACCTTGAACAGGAGCCTACCGTCCTAAGCTTGCTATGCACAGAGCCACAAGGAGCTCGTCCACCTCTCGCACCTTCAAGGACTCTCAGACCCACTCGGGGAGGAATATACCGGACATATTCCGGTCCCAAAAGACACAGGCCTCTGCGCCATTGCGGATCCTCGCGCCAGCACAGGCCCAAGCCGCGGCCTCGCCTGACAGACCGCCTCCAGCCAATATGCCGGGTACATCCTCTCCCAGCTCCAGCGGGGCTCTCCCCCCCAGCCTATTCGACTTGGAGAAAGTTGCGACGGACATCAAAAACACGGTCACTGCTGCCATAGCAGACCTGAAGGCTGAAATGCTCGCGGTCGCCCACCGAGTGGATAACGTGGAGCAGACGACCCAGACGCACGCGGCGGCCATTCGCCAGGTACAGTCGGCATATGACTCCCAACTTGCCCAAGTTTTTGAGCTCCACAGACATGTGGAAGACCTGGATAACCGGGGAAGGAGGCACAATGTTAGGGTACGGGGGGTCCCCGAATCCGTAGACCCCACCGCCATACAGCAAACCGTCAGCGCTATCTTTAATGACCTGATTGAGCGCCCTGCGGACTCCCCCATTGATATGGAAAGGGCCCACCGCGCTCTCCGCCCCATACCCCGAGATAACGAACCCCCCAGAGACATTATATGTTGTTTAGTTAGCTTCCCCCTTAAGGAAGAGATTCTCCGCAAGGCGAGGGAAAGGGGACGTATTCTTTATAATGGCGCGGAGGTGAAACTGTTCCAGGACCTCTCACAGATTACCCTTCAAAACAGGAGGGCACTACGACCACTGTTAGATGCTCTGCGTGCGAGAAACATCCAGTACCGCTGGAAATTCCCGTTTGGCCTGTCTGCATCTGCGAGGGGGCGCTCTGCCCTGCTTCGCACACCGGAGGATCTTCAGGTGTTCTGTGATCAACTCGACCTGCCCGCCTTGGAACTACCGGATTGGTATGCGCTTTACTTCCCAGCGGAACCCTGGCTTCCTGTTTCGCTCCACCCGTCACCGCACGCACGCCAGAGACCGCGTCACCGTAGACCTGGACCGATGTCACCGAATGCCCGTTCCTCACGCCGGGATCTGCAACAACATAGCCCCTCACCACCACGTATGTGATGCGAGAAATCTATTGACTAATTGTCTGCTGGATAGACTGAGACCTGCAGCCCGTGAGTATGCTTCCCCCCCCGGTATGTGTAAGCGTTATTCACTGAACTTTCACTCTCCCAGAGACCCCTCAGACCCTCATCTGATATAGGTATGCCATTCCCACCCCGGTCTCTTGCACCCCATAGCTGACAACCCCTTGTCCCAATGGCCCTCACGGCGACCTTCTTTCCCTGTTTGGGACTCCATACAACGCTTCTCCATCGGGAGTCACCCAATAGCTCCACAACCTGTAACCCAGCGGATGGCCTAGGGCCTGCCTTATTCAAGTGGCGGATGTGGGAAGTGCGTATCCCCGAAAAAGCTACCTACGCCTTTTTACCCCAGAGCACCTAGTTCCTCGTACACGTCCGGATCCCCCAAAGCTGGGAGGTTGCACTCAAAGTTGAAACTCTCTGTCCTCCGGAAGATATGGACGCCCCCACGACATGTCCCCGTCCTGGGAGAGGCTCCCTATGAGTGCCCAGGAGTAGGCCTGGGTTTCTGTCATTGGCCCCTACCCACACAGCTACGGAGACCCTTTCCGAGAAGGCATAAGGATCTCTCTGCAATTCGGGCCCGAACAGACTTCCCCCCTCTTGGAAACGGGAGGACTGATCTCTATATTGCCCGAAACCTCGGCCTGTAACACAAACACATCATCCCCCCCTGGAACATTTCTTCACGGACGACGATCCTAAACTCCTGCAGGCAATGTATCCGCAATCTATGTTTTATTTTTATTCCCCCAAATATTACTTTATTTTGTCTCTCATTTAACATTACCAGTGCTATTATATGTCCCTTGTTCGCACGTGTTTTCCCTTGACCCCCGGTTATACATATACGGTGTGCCGGGCGTCGGTCGGGCGGGGGGGTTTTGGGAGATGCCAAAGACCACTAAGTTCCGGGAACCCCACCGCCCCCCCCCGATGCGAAGGCAGACGTCAAGATACCGTCATCCTAACTCACTCTGGTCTCTCCCTCCCCCACCTCTCCCCTTCTCCTCCCCTCATCCCTCCCCTTCTCCCCTCTCCACTTCTTCCCCCCCCGTTTCCTCCCCCCTCCCCCCCCACTTCCCCCCCTCCCTCACCCCCTTAGTTCTCTCCTCCCTACCCCCCCGCCTTTCTCCCCACATCACTTCCCCTCCCTTCCCTTTTTTCCCCCGCATTACCCCTCCCCCCTCTCCCTCCCCCCTCTCCCCCCCATCTCTCCCCCCCTCTCCCCCCCATCTCTCCCCCCCTCCTCACCCCCTCTCCCCTCACCCCATACCTCTTCTCCCCCCCCTCGCCTCTTCTCCCCCTCCCCCTATTCCCCTCTTCTCCCCCTCCACCTCTATCCTCCTAGCCATCCCTCCCCCTCTTTCCCCTCTCCTCCCCCCTCTTCCCCTCTTCCTGTCCCCACTCCCCCCAACCTGCCCCTTCCCCCGCCTCATCCCCTTGTCCCTCATTCTCCTTCCCCCCTCCCTCCCATACCTCCCCCTCCCATTCCTCCCTCCCCTCCCGTCCTTGTACCCGTTGCCCTACCCCTCCCCCCTACTCCCCCCTTCCCCCTCACCATAGGGTGGCTTAACGTAAGTCTTTGAAGAGGGGATCCTCTCCCCAGCATGCCTCACGGGCTGTGGATTTCTCGGTTGAGTTCTCCTGAATACACTTTAAAAGGTTTACTTTCTAAATAGTATGGTTCGGTTATATTGATTTCAGCACTGCGAGCTGGAGAAGGTTATATGTGTTATGTTATGTTGATTTGTGTATTGTTCCTATGCACTTGATACTTGAACTTTCTGTAGCTTGTTCCTTATGGTAGGCTCCCCGCTACGCTTCTTGGGCTCTCGCTGTAAGCGGGATCCCTCATCCGCTCCACTTTGATCCCCGGTCCACAGCTAGGCTGTGGTTACCGCTCACACTACTACCCCCACACAGCGGTCTCACTGAGACGTAGCTGACACTCCAGATTTCCTCTTGACTCTTACAGGTGGATAGCCTAGCTAAGTCCACCTCTGGTTTTTCTTTCTCCTCTCCCATATTTATCCCCTTACATTTAGCTCTCATATCCCCCCTCTTTTTTTTCCCTTTTTTTTTTTTTTTTTCTTTCTCTCTCTACCCCGCCTTGGGTACTTGGCCCTGATCCCCCCTACCCTTCTTTTTCCCCCCTTTTTTTTTTCTTTTTCTGCTCTGATCCTCCTGATTCTCCCTACCCCCAACTCTTCCTGATTTTCTCACCCGTGTGTCCTCTCTCCTTACCCCTCTTCCCCTTCTGTGTGTCCTCTTCCCTTCTTTCCCTTCCCCTAGGGGAGTGACCCTCACATTCATCCTCTATAGGAAGATCCTAACCTACTCGACAACCAGACACTCATTTTCACCTCTCCCTAACTCTTCATAATGCAGAACCCCCCTAAGACTAATATCCCACTGACTCTGAAGTGTGTTTCATTGAACACAAGAGGCTTGAATGCACCTGAAAAAAGGTCACAAGTGTTAGCTTCGCTCACCAAACATAAGGCTCACTTTATCTTTCTACAGGAGACGCACTTCCGATCTGATGCTATCCCCAAACTGACTAATCACATATATCGCTCTGCCCTACACGCCACTAACCCGGTGGCCAAATCTAAGGGAGTTTCGATCCTTATTTCAAAACACGCCAACTTCCTCCTGACTGACTCCCTAGTGGATCCTGAAGGCAGATTCATTTTTATTAGGGGAACATATGCAACTAAGCCTATTACACTGGCTAACATATATTGCCCTAATGAACATCAGGTCTCCTTCTTCCGCAAGACATGTGCCCTTCTGTCCTCATTCCAGAGAGGCCTGGTCCTCCTGGGAGGCGACATTAATGTGCCTTTGAACCCCCTCCTAGATACCTCCACTGCCACGACATCTCTGCCCTATAAGGCATTACGCCAAATTAAAGCCCAATTACAAACCTTGACCCTTCATGACACTTGGCGCACCCTCTATCCTTCAACCAAAGACTACACCTACTTTTCGGCCCCCCACCAGAAATACTCCAGAATCGATTTTTTTTTTCTATCCCAGACCGACCTCCCTGCCCTCCATCATGCCTCCATTGAACCGATGTTTTTATCGGATCACCATCCCATCACAGTTACATTATCGTTCCCGGAAACGTACCCCAAGACTAAAGTATGGCGGTTCAACCCTTCCTGCTTGACGGATCCAACCTCATTGGAACGGATCCGCTCATGCATCAAGCTTTATTTTCAGGAGAATGCTAACCCTAACATTTCTCCAATATCCATATGGGAAGCACACAAATGTGTGGTAAGGGGAGAACTGCTTGCCCTGAATGCACAGGCCAAAAAAGCTTATCAGGAGAAGGTGAATGCTCTTATCAAAAGGATTAGAGCACTAGAGCTGTCCCACAAACAAACGCAAGCCCAGAACACCCTTCAGGAACTAACTCAGCTCCGCACACTCTTTACAGACGAATTGGGTAAACGCACGAGAAGACGCTATATTCTTGGCCAGAGGGTCTTTTATGAACATGGCAATAAGAGTGGGCGCCTTTTAGCGCGGTCAGTCCAGAAGGCCAAACTCTCGTCCACCGTACATGCCTTACGCGATCCCCAGGGCGCCCTCCTGGCCAAGAGTGAGGACATCGCGAAAGAATTCGAGTCTTTCTACGGAAAGCTCTATAACCTTCGCCCTGCCCTGCCACCCCGAGCATCAGGTGAGACACGTCAAACGCTCATCGCGGACTTTCTCGCTCAATATGGCCCTAAACCCCTTTCCTCCCAACAAGCACAATCCTTAGAGGGACAATTCTCGACAAGAGAGCTGGAGATAGCCCTGAAACAAATGAAGCTGGGCAAAAGCCCGGGCCCGAACGGGTACACCCTCCAGTACTATAAGTCATTTGCAGACATCCTTGCCCCCAACCTTTTACAGACGTTTAATGCCCTGGCCAATCCGCAAGACCGACCTAATAGACTATTAGAGGCACACATCACGGTAATCCCTAAGGAAGGGAAGGATGCCCTCCAGGTGGCGAATTATAGGCCGATCTCACTCCTTAATGTCGATATAAAAATTTATGCCAAGATCCTTGCCAGCAGGTTAATACCTCTAATCCCCGGTCTTATCTCCAATGATCAAGTGGGTTTTATCCCGGGTAGGGAGGCGCGGGACAATACCATACGAACCCTCAACCTACATCACTGGCTCACCTCAACTAAAACACCAGGCTTTTTGCTTTCCCTTGATGCGGAGAAGGCGTTTGACAGAGTGGCCTGGGACTACATGCGAGAGGTCCTAAAAGGGGTGGGCCTGGAGGACCGCATGCTCACCTCCATAATGGCATTATACTCAAACCCCACGGCGGCGGTGAGAGTTAACGGCCACCTGTCGAACGTCTTCTTCATCAGCAATGGCACTCGCCAGGGGTGTCCCCTCTCCCCCCTGATCTACATTCTCTCCTTAGAACCCCTCTTAAACAAACTTAGAGAAAACACGGACATTAGGGGTTTGATGGTCAAAGGCAAAGACTTTAAAGTGGCCGCCTTTGCGGATGATATCTTGCTCTCTCTCACATCCCCACGAACCTCCCTCCCATCTTTCCTACATGACCTGGAAGCCTTTGGTACAATTTCAAACCTAAAAATTAACTACACAAAGTCCCACGCCCTGAATATCACCCTCCCACCACAGGAAGTTCTTCATTGTCAGGAATCTCTCCCATTTCATTGGGAAAAGACTGCTATCTCCTATCTTGGGATTCAGATCCCACCCTGCCTTAAAGATTTGTATGCCCTTAACTTCCACCCTGCCCTGAAAAAAGCCCAAGACCACTTCTTGGAGTGGTCCTCACTGAATGACTCGAGGTTTGGCCGAGCGGCTCTGATCAAAATGATTGTCCTGCCACGTATATTATACTTGATCCAAACCATCCCGATGCATATACCCGCAGGATTCTTTTCCTCTTATCGGAAGGCCTGCTCGGCATTTCTATGGAAAGGTTCCCCCCCTAGAATCAAATACGCCAGACTCACCTTGCCCAAGCCTAAAGGGGGTATTGCTCTCCCAGACCTGTATAAATACTATGTGGCGTGTCACCTTACGAGAATCGCGGATTGGTCCATCCACTCCCTTGAAAAGGTCTGGACTGCTATCGAAGACTCTTTCTCACCCATTCCGCTACATCTTCTCCCATGGCTATCCCCGAAACAATGGCCACAGCCTCTGACCTCACATCCTTTCATCCACACTTCCTTAACGCTTCTTAGGTGGTCCCCATCCAGAGGTTCCCTCTCACCCACCCCGGGCCCGCTGACTACGCTGAGAGGGAATCCCGACTTTATCCCAGGCGAGTCTTCTACTTTCCTCAAACAAGAATGGCCGTATCAGGACATCCTTGCTTTACAGCTATACACTGACGGTAAGCTCGCTTCGATAGAGGACCTCAGGCTCATTTCCAACACCTCTACCTTCCCCTTTTGGACATACAGACAAATTTGTCACTTTCTATCCACACATGCAGCTCAGGGCAGTTGGACAAGACCACTTACCCCTTTTGAAACCCTCTGCTATCGTAGAACCCCCCAAGGGCACCTTATTTCCCTGCTATACGCTTTACTCTTAGAACCTACTGATTCCACCCTTTCGCCATTGCAGGCCTCATGGAACAGAGATCTACCTACCCCCCTGACACCAGTTGAATGGACGAGAATTCACGAATACGCACACAGGGGGTCATTGAACGTTGCCATCCAGGAGAATGGGTATAAAGTGCTCACTAGATGGTATAGGACCCCAGCTCTCCTTCATAAGTTTGCTCCTTCAACCTCCAATATATGCTGGAGATGCAATACAGAGGTGGGTTCCATGATACATATTTGGTGGGAATGCTCACACATCCAACCCTTTTGGAGGGCAGTACACAGATGCATCGCCTCAATCACCACTTACACACCAGCACAATTTCTCCTGCATCACACTTCTCTCTCGAGGAAGGACTATTTCAAATCCCTAGCCATGCACATGGTGAATGCTGCCAGGCTGTGCATTCCCAAACACTGGCGCTCCTGTCATATACCGTCACTTAAAGAATGGTTTACGACCATCTCTAGAATTTGCGACATGGAAGAGCTGATCCACATCTCTCAAGAGAGACTGGAGAATTTCTCGACTACCTGGTCCTGTTGGTCACACTTCAAAACTACAGCTGAATACAATCAGCATGTTCCCTCGGATTAGAGTCTGTACTCTGAGGGGCTCTTTATCCCCCTCTTTCATACGGAGGTTCAAGCGAGTGGTCACTCCCCTCATCCCCATCCTCACCCCCATCCTCAACCCCACCCTACCCCTTCCCCCCATTCTCGCTGTTGTCCCTTGTGCTCTGATTCATCCCCCCTCCCCTACCCTCCCTTCAGTCCCATACCCCCTCACCATGAATAGATATTGTCCCCCCCACCCTATCCCCTTATCACCATATCTTAGACACCATCTCTTGGGTGTTGGAATCAACATGTAATGCAGCAAAGTTAGCAGGCGGTTGGAATACGGATCAAACTAATAAAGGCTCCGGCCCATCCGCACCTTCATTCTCACTGATGCAAAACTTGGAGACTATTTTACACCCGCCTGTAATGTTTGTTTAAGTTGTACCAAAATCTGGTTCTCTGTAAATGCACCTGTTCTGCATCAATCCTTGTACTGTGATTCCTGTGAATTTGCTCAATAAAACTTTATGGAACAAAAAAAAATATCTGATGTTTCTTGCCACTGTCTAAATCATTCATTATGGCCTCTATTCCGAAGACTCTAAGGCCATCAGTGCTGCTACCGTGAACCTCCTTGAAATGTCGTGGCACAGAGTATTTATCTTTTTCTGTCGTGATACTGCTCCTGTGCTCTCCCATTCTTGTCCTCATTGGCTGTTAAGTCCGACCAATATATGTGAGACCGCAGGGAGACAGGAGGCCATAAATGACATATGAAGTCCCACAATTGAACTGCTTGATCTTGTGGCTTTTGCCATCAACTATGGTTACCTCCTTTTTCCTATGACACATATATGTGCAATTCCCACAATCACTAGTCCCGCACCTGTAGCTACCTTTTTGGTCAAATACTGTGGTCCAAAGTTTGTTTAACCCTTTATTTTTCTTCACTCTGCTCGGAGCAATTAAACTCCTTAGATATTTAGGTCTCCTGAAAACTAGGTTTGGGTGTGGGGATAGGTTAGTCTGCTGAATGGGATCTGATCTAATAATCTTCCAATTTTTCTTGAAGATTCTCTGTATTATGGGGACTTTGTTATTATATATAGTACAGAACCTCACTTGTGGTTGTTCGTCCCTACCATCATGTTTTGTAATTTTCCCACCTTCTGCGCAGGTATTTTCGTATAACTGTAGGTATTTTTGGAAGGCTACTTCAATATGCATATCTTTATACTCCTTCTCTTTAAACGTATTCTTCAAGATCAGTCCCTGTTCTTCATAATCGTTCTTTCGCATACAGGTCCACCTAAGTCTGCAGAACTGGCCGAAAGGAACATTTCTAATCCACATTGGGTGATGGTGACTGCGGCATGAAGATAGGAATTCCCTGCACTCAGCTTGAAGTGCGTTTTAGAGTAGATTACTCCATTATCATCGGCCCGTAGCTCTAGATCCAAAAGAAACAGGGACTTTTCGTCTATCAAGTGTGTAAAAGAAATTCCAAAGGGGTTCCTTGCACAATGTGCCAGAAAATCTTCCAATTCTTCATCGGTGCCATTCCATGTTATAAGAATGTCATCGATGTACCTCTCGTAGAGGACTAGGTTGCCCCCATATGGGTTGTTAGCCCAAATGTATTTGAGCTCCCAATACCCCATAAAAAGATTAGCGTAGCTGGGGCAAACCTAGCCCTCATGGCCGTACCTTTGACTTGCCTGTAGAAGCTGCCCATAAAGGAAAAATAGTTATGGGTCAAGGTAAACTCAATGCACTCGTATAGGAATTGTGCTTGTACTGGGTTGAACACGTGGTCCTCTGCCATATAGTACTCCACTGTTCTAAGGCCAAATTCATGCTGAATGGATGTGTATAAAGATGATACATCAAGTGATAGCCATCTATAGCTTTTCTCCCACGTATATGCAGTTAGAATCTTTAGGGCATGACCTGAGTCCTTAATGTACGACGGCAAGCTGGTTACCAATTCCTGGAGAAAGTGGTCGATGTAGCTACCAAGGTTACTAGTCAGGCTGTCGATTCCTGCAATGATTGATCTACCAGAAGGCTTCTCCATATCCTTATGCACCTTTGGTATATGGTAGAAATGAGGGACCACAGGGTGTTTTGAGTATAAAAATTGGTGCTCGTTCTTGGTCAGGACCTGATTTGATAATGCCCTGTCCAACAACCTTTTGATCTCACCATTATAGGTGCCAGTAGGGTCCCACAAGAGTCTTTCGTATGCGTTGGTATCTCCATTGAATCTGTAGGCTTCCTCCAGATATTGATCTCTATCCTGTATTACCAGGCCCCCGCCTTTATCTGCTTTTCTAACAATAATTTCTGAATTCTTTATCAGGCTGCTCAGAGGACCCTCTATGTCTATCTCATGGCCCTTGTTATGTTTGTATTTTTTGCCACCACAAAGTCTCTTGAACTCCTCCATCACCACCTCGTAAAAGGTGGGTATAAAGTTACCTTTATTTCAATGCGGATAGAAACTTGATTTTGGTCTAAATTGAGTATTAATAATCCCTCCCTCTAGTGCCAGGGCAGGGATCTCATCTATATGTTCTTGACCTCCTTCTACGTATAGTTCTTCCAAGATCTCCAGCATTCCCTTGTCTAATGGCTCAGGAGGAAGAGAAGGGGGCTTTATCTCCTGGTTTTCGTTAACTACTCCATTTATCTCTTTCAACATGTAGTGATGTTTAACTGTGAGATTTCGCACAAACTTGTTTAAGTCAATAAAGAGTTCAAAAAGATTGGGAGGGTGGGCTTTCTGGGGCGTAATTAAGACTCCTACTAAGCAACTCTTGTTCCGTTTCTGAGAACTCCCATTTCAAAAGATTATATATTTTTTATGGTGGAATGGCCATCTACTACTTTGGGTCCCTTCTTAGATTTCTTCCCTCCCCTTCGCCCTCTTCTCGTTGGTTTCTTTGTCTCCTGGTGTTTGGGGGAGAGAGGGGTCTGAATGTTAAACTTGTCTGCGCTGTGGATTTTGTCTTTCCCGCAGCTCCTTCCACAAAAAAATAATTATCGTCTTTTGATTTTGTGGCCTTAGTACTAATAGGATTTTTCCCAGATCCCGAAAGATTATTGGTTCTTGGCTTTAGAAGGCACTCAGATTGTTTCTCCGATGCATCTTGGTTTAGCCGTGATACCGTTGGAGGGTCAATTGGTCCCTCTTGTATTGGAGCCACTCTCTGTGGTACCGTAGTGTTATCAACAACGTAATCCTGGCCTAGGATGTCTTTAGCCCCATGGTCTATTGAGTTATGCTAGCCTTCACCACTAAATTTCAAGGGAGGGCCCCTTTGTGCCATGGGGGGCGGGAAGTTTTCCTGGACCCTAGATCTTTAGAATTCGCTATTTGGCTGATCATGGTGTTTCTTATTCTTGTTTTTGTTCCAGTACTTATTTTTATTCCTATTTCCATTTCTATTCCTATTATTCCTTGTCTCTCCTTTATAGAGTGTGTTCGACAAAGGGGAATTTCGTAGGTCCTTACCACCCTGTTGGTAAGATTGACTGGGACGTTCAATACTATTCCCTCTTAAACCGTCCTGCTCATCTATGAGGAATGTGGGTGTCTTATCTCTTCTCCAATTTAAATCACATTCTGACATATAATCCTGCCTATCCCTCTCAAATTTCCCTGATTTTCTAGTTATCAGGTCTGCCTCAAATTCTGTTGTCTGCTCATTGATCCTAGTATCCCATACTGCAAAGGATTCCAGATCAGTGAACGCAGCCAGTTCTTCTTGTATATTTGTGATATCTATCTTGATGGTTACTAGATTCCTCTCCCTTTGTTTAATAATCAGTTCTAGCCAAGACCTATTAAATAGCTGCATCTCTCTAATCCATTCATGGCTAATATCCTCATCTAGAAAGCTACATAGTTTCGTTATTCTCAACCCTCTAGGGATCCTATTTACTTCTAGATATTTTTGCAACAATATAATGTCCCACCATTGAGTCATTTTTGTTTTCTAAGAGATGTTTAAGTTTGTAAAAAGACAATATCATTATCTCCTTCCTATTTGGTATATCATGGGTAGTCCTGATGCTATACAGTCCGTCTGGTTGCTGTTCATAAATGTCAATACAAATACACTAATGATTCCCCGTACCCCGCATGATGCGACAGAAATGGTAGGTGTATAGATAAGACAGTATGATTACTAATATTTCACCATGGCCAAAATGCTGCATGGTGACCATGTTGTTCACCTACACTGTTCCCTGCCCTAGACGTGTCCCTGAACATTGGATGAGGGGCGCCTCCAATATGGCAGGGGATGAGTGGGGGATTTGATTGTGTAATTTATGCCTATGGCTTGGATTGGTTCACTGGGTGGACGCTGTCCACTCAGATGGGTGTGGCCTGTTCTGGTGGGTGTCGGCCTGGGCATGTGCATGTGGATATCTATAGAGGTAACCAGAGGAGATTAGTTATTCACCGCTTTGGCTCTGAGTAAGAGAGTACGCCCTTAAAACGCGTTTGTGATGCCATCAGACCCCTCCACTATCCAGTCTGGGTTGCAGGTGTCCAGAGACGCAGGTTCATTTGCTGGCGGACTGAGACACTTTTTATATATGCTCGTTTGTGAGTATGACTACTGCTGTTAGTTTTTTATTAAAATTTACAATTGGTAATGCACAAGGTCGGTGCACCCTCCTTTCCTCTTTTTATGTTTGAATTTTGCCTTCAACCCGGGACAAGCCAGGTAAACCAGGCCAGAATCAACCCGGGAGAAAAGGGATCCCTACCTACCTTACAGCAATGGAAAGCAGAGATTAATAGAGTACTCCTGTATAACAAACTAATCTATGACCACAAAGATTGCTCACATAAAATCAGAAAATTTGGGGTATGTGAAAGGCAGAATCATCTACTTGCTGTCTATTAGAAGCATCTCCTATTTGATTTTGAACTGTGGCTCTTCTGTGTTTAGGTCTGATGTACTCGGGCTGCAGTGCCATATACTAATTTGTGATCAATTATATCGAAGGCTACTACTAAGTTCTGAATAGCTCTATATCTGAAACAGCACACAACACTTTTGGTTTAGATTTCTATAGTTTCTCAACCATTATATTCTAATTATATAAACTTTGCTATATTTCCTGCACTTATTCCTGGGAATTTTTTTTTTTTCAGCTATTTGATGAATTCCCAATTGACTGTGTAATACCATCCTTTTGCATAAGCTAAGATGCAGAGACCTTGTCTTATCTATTCTTTTGATGAATATGCACAATATAGGTACATGTTTTAGTCAGCAATGCTTTTTCTTCCTCATCTCCATTTAAATACTAGCAAAAAATATTTTAGATACAACAAAGACACGTATGGCTGCCCATGTGCACATTGTTAAAATGTGTGAGTGTGAAATTCTGTTTAGAGTGGAGAAAACTAAGCTTTTGGTTTTCTCCAGGTTTTGTAAATCCCAGATCAGGGTCTGAAGCTTGGAGGCTTTAAAGAGCTTTGCTTGGGAAGAACCTTCCAATTCTGTATCCAGTCCTTCCTGGAGACCAGCAGGCTGGGTGTGCAGGTGTTATAATCTAGGACCTGACAATAGTTCAGGACTCCACCCATATTTTGAAGTGATGGTGGGAACCCCTGAGAGGGCAACTGTGTGTTGTGTTGGACTTTTCATTTCTATTTAAACAAAATTGAGTCAACAAGCCCTGAAACAGCATATCTAGTGTGGACTGTACTCACTGATGAGCACTATATATAATGTATATAAAAGTAAAAGGCAAGAATAAAAGCATAGACATTGCTGGTAGCCAGCACTTCCTCTCATTAATAAACACTATATAGCCCACTAACCAGGTCCATAAAGATATATTTGAGGAGCTTGGTGTGGCCTGCACAATGAACCCGGACAAAGCCCTGACCTCAACATTAAAGAATATCTTTGGAATGAAAAGGATTGCTGATTAGCCTTCCTATGCATAAGTGCCTGGCCTCACAAATGCACATTTGGCAAAATAGACACACCTCAAAACCATGCCTTCCCAGAAGAGAGGACAACAAGCTCATATAGTCGTGACGGTCAGGTATCCACAAAGTTTTTGTCAGACACAAGTTAAGATCAATATAAAGATACCCCTTGACATTAGCCGTTTCTCGATCCACTAACTGCTCTTTCCCTCAGAAAATAAAAGTGAATTCCTCTAAGGTTTATTAGTAACATATGCAGATAGTAGTTTTCCTAAACTCCAATTCTTGGCACAATAAAGCAAAGAGGAAACAAAAACAATGAGGTACACTTATTTCATTAGGTGTATAGACCAATTTATCAGTGGCACATTTAATAGAGACTGATGTTTACATTAGAGGGGGTTATACTGTTGGCATGTTATAATAAAATACCAGCCTGGTGCTTTAGGGATTGGCATACATAGAAGAATATAATTTTAGGATAAAAAAATTGTGTGCTGGTAATTTCTAGATAGATTTAATAAAAATAAAAACTTTACAAATTACAATAATAAAACATGTTCGACAGAGCAGCCAGCAGATAAGTGGAGATTCACAGATACCTACCATCCATAAATCAACCTTATCTACAGGTCATGATCTGAATTTGTCTAGTCCAGTTCTCTCTTCTTTGACAGCTTCACTGAACTACTCAAGGGTACTTTTATTGTACTTGATCATTGCAAGCTGTCTCATATTCTGTATGCACAATTTTATTTAAATTGATGTACCTTCATTTCAATTTACAGCACACAATAATATAATTTTTAAATTCTAGCCTTATTCTATATGTGCATATTAAGAATCTATGTATGTTTTTCTAATTTAAAACCCATGCATGCACAGTGCACTCTCCCTCTGTAATACAACACTGAGGACAGCCACTGCAGAGGAAGAGGGAGTGCACCATACATGTGCAGGTTTTGAATGAGGCAGCATACTTATTCCTATGGTGCATAGTGCATCCTGGTATCTAGTCAGGACAGGGAGGGTTGTGCATACTAGGAGTTTTTCTGACAGGCTTTTGGAGAGGCCTCTTATTGCTTACAAGTATGATATTAAAAAGAAGCTCCTTTTTTCCAAGATGAACACGTTTTTTGAAACTACGGGGGATGCTTGAATGCATGGTAACTTTTACTGGAACGCAAACTAACCCTTTACAGCATATTATGAACTATGTATACAGTACATTGTTACTTTCATGCAATTCAGGTTCCCCGGATTCTCAAAATATTTCAGATAAAATGATCAGCTTGAAGGGCTTTTGAAATTCTATTGTATTTTTCTGTTAACTGAAAAAGAGATAGTGTTTGGAGTCTGAAATAATCTATCTCTCCTAAATCAAATATGTGTTACTTATTCATTTAGTTAAAGGCAGATATGATTTTGTAAAATGACGATTTCATTTAAGAAATTAGCTACTTTAAACTGCAAAAAAGCTAAAAACACAGTTTTTTATACAGTTTATTTTTCAAAGTTGGCAAAAATAATAAATCTTTATGTCAGCAAGAATAAAACAAGATTCTTCTTTCCTCAGTATCTCCATCTTCAGTTAGATTGCTTGCAGATCTGCTGAAATTAGATGTCAGTGTAAATTATGGTTTCGTCAGCCCTACTAGCCACCGCTATGAAGGGTAGACACATAAAAACAAGATGCCATTGAAGGTAATTGCTTTTGATCTTAAAGTTCTTCAGTGATAAAATTGGTGCTGATATGCTATTTGCATCCAGACTCTATTTTAATTGACAGAGAGTAGATTTTCCCCTCCCTCTGTTAGAAACACTGCTTGCCATACATACAAACACTTGTTTTATCTTCTCTGTGTTTTTTTATGTTTTTTTTTTTCTGAAATTGTATCTAGTAAACACAAATAGTAGGTTATATATAATTAGAGCTGTCAGAATTATTAATATAAAATCATACAATTTTTTTTTCCCACTAGCATTTACAAAATATTTTTTTAGTAGGGAAACTATCTACAGTACCCATTTGGCAAGGTTGCTTTTACAAGTGCACATTGCTTGTTCAATACTCCCTACTGCATGTCACCTGAGAGAGCTTATCATCATTGCCACTCTTAAATCAATGATGGCATTTTTTTTTTGGTCATATCAAGGCAAAGGTTTTAGGTCATGTCAAGGCAAATGTTCTGGGATCAAGTGCTAGTACATGGGTTAAGGATTGGAGCTAGGGCTAGGCTTAGAGCAGAGGCTAGAGCAAGGATTAGGGCGGTATATTCTGGTGTTATATGGGGCAAGACAAGTTTTAACAAAATAAGAACATTTTTAAAATTGTGTACACTTTGTGTAACTACTGGTATCAACTATACAATTCATACAACTAAAGCAGGCCATACATTATACAATTTGCTTGTTCAATTTCCTTTAGATTTACCCTCAACTGTGTAGTGCAAAGGCCTGCCTAAGTGCATAAAAATTTAAATTGTTTAGGTCTGACCTCTTGAGCATATTCTCACTTGTAACGCTTTTTCTTTTGATGGGTCCCACTACCTCCAGGTACAGGGCGTAGCAGTGGGGACTTGTTGTGCCCCATCCTACGCCAATTTGTACCTGGGGGAGTGGGAACAGAGCTTCCTATCGGAAGAGACTCTTTTGCCACTAACTGAGTCCATTGTTAACTGGAGTCGCTATATCGAAGATATATTTATCGTGTGGGTAGGTACCCCAGAATTGCTGCTGTCTTGTTTGGACGCCATGAATGACAATTCCTATAATTTAAAATTCACCATGACATATAGTGATGTGTCCATCAATTTTTTGGACATCACCATACTAAAGGATAGGAATGGAAAAC
Source organism: Rana muscosa (assembly GCA_029206835.1). Taxonomy (NCBI): domain Eukaryota; kingdom Metazoa; phylum Chordata; class Amphibia; order Anura; family Ranidae; genus Rana; species Rana muscosa. Next base: position 519,183,793 of record CM055122.1, on the reverse strand, counting down.
TAACAAGCGCGCTGTATCGTAAAGATACAGCATGCAACTCCATACTCCATGCTGACAGTGCACATCCTGCATCACTAGTGAAATCGATACCATTCGGGCAATATTTGCGGTTATGCCGCAACTGCACGAATGATGCTACCTTTCAGAGAGAAGCCAATGCTCTAAGAGATCGCCTCTTAATACAAGGGTATTCCCTCAGTAGCCTTAAAAAATCATTTAGAAGGGCTACCCTCAAATCCAGGGATCAACTGCTGACAAAAAAACAACCGAGCAGTAAACCTGACAATCCTGACTCAAATACTGTACGTATCATCACCAAATTCAGTAGACAAAGCGATCAGATCAGGAGAATTGTCTCCAAATATTGGCATCTTTTAAAGATTGATCCGTCATTGGCCCCATTTGTGCCAGCCCAACCATCAATTACCTACCGCAAGGCAAATTCAATAAAGGACAACTTAATACAAAGTGAATACACAGGTGAATTCCATGCTGATCCTTGTAGACGACCCGGTACATATCGATGTGGAGGCTGTAGCCTATGCCAATATATGAATATTGACATTAAAGCAACATTACCAAATGGGAAAATCTTTAAAGCAACTCACTTCGCCAACTGCAAAACGGAAGGAGTTGTTTATTTACTGTCCTGCCAATGTGGATCTTTCTACATTGGCAAAACCAAACAGCCATTCTTTAAAAGAGCGGCTAGGCACATTACGTGTATGAAGAAATGTGACCTAGATCTCCCTTTGGGGCGGCACATTAAAGATATCCATAATAGTAGAATTCCAAGAATAAAGTTTCTAATTCTGGATAGGATACACCCCAATAATAGAGGAGGGGACTGGAACAGAACTGGAACAGAACTCTCTTACAAAGAAAGACTAGATGGATCTTTACCTTGAATGCCACCTCGCCACCAGGGTTGAATGAACTTATAAGTTATCGCCCTTTTCTTGAGGGATTCTCCTCTGGCGGTTGGGAAGAGTAGGAGCTTAGACCATACAATACATTCAATATTAATTGGATGGTTTTGGTGCTGGACATTGCCATTGGTGTTGGTATTGATGATGGGCTTTGCCTGTATATTGCACTATGTTTACTTTTCATGTGATATATATTTCCCCCTCCCCCTTTTCCAACATTTTTATTTCTTTCTCCTTCCCTTGTTGTTGTTTCCCCATTTGGTGCGTCTTTGGTCCACATGCATGTGCTGTCTTGGGCTCTTCTTGGGTCCTCTGTCCTTCACACAACGCACGTAGGGGGTGATGTGTCCTGATGACCAAGCTTCTTTGGCCACAGTCTCTTTCCCCCTTTTTGATGCAATTTTTGCATCCGTGCGTTGGCGCGCGTCACCGGCCGACCGCCATCACATAGGGATGGTGGTTGGCATCTGACGCGCGGGGGGTCCCCCTGTGATGGCACGGCTCCTTGGGTTCTATACAATAAATTTCGACTGACCCATGTGCCCATATTTGTTTTAGTAGTTTCGGATTATAAGGAGAGATTATATACACTATAATTATTATATTCTAGCCAACACATTTAGTGATTTAGATATATAATCACCATCCAAATAGTCCGGTGGGACATACTTGTGCAGGTTACATTCCATGCACACAATGGATGGAGATGGTCTCTATTTGTGACATATATTGTATCTAATTAGACTATGTACGTACGGCTTGTGAATAGAATAGACAGACATACAATTTCTAATTCATTAGTAGATAATCTCTCTTTCTCTTTTGTTCTAATTTTGGGCAGTCAAGTCAGCTTATATTTCGCACTGCGTGTGAGTCTTCTTGGGCATGTATGTATCTTTTGGATACTGACTTCCTCTCTCTGTGTATAATTGCTTCCGTCCATGATTCATCGCCTCTTCCGGTTTTAAGTTAGAGCGCGTCATGTTCATGCGACGCTTCGCGCAGTGACGTCAGCACACTTCCGCCTTTGATGCCGCTTTTCTACGCATGCGCGGCTACTCATCGGACACCATTTAAAGCCCTCGATGACCAGCAATGGTCTGCACAAGGCACAGGACACGGCAGGAGTCTGTATATTGAGGATCTACTTAGGTATATTTCGTACCGACATTGAGTCTTTCTAGACAGCATAGGTTAATACTACTTCTGTAGTCTTGGACTTCATGCTCACTTCCTATCCCCTTTCTTTTTTGTCTCCATTTTTACTTTTTTTCATTTAGATACCTTTTTCTTCAATCAGAAAACTGGGACTGTATATACAGTTACTTTACGATTACAGTAGTGCATAATCGATGCAACTTTCTTCAACGAAAGGTTTTTTTGTACTTGTAAAGTCTTTTCAAGTTCCTTCTCTACTTTTTGATTTGAAGATTTTTTCACCATACTGGTAGGTTTTGTGTATATATATTGGAGATATGTACTTGATACACCTGGCTTAGGTTGTGGTCGGGATGGGGGGGGGGTTCTTCAGATATGAGGGATTTGCTGATTTGCCTTCCCCTTTTTGTCTTCCCTCTCTCTTCTATGTCCTGTAGAAAATAGACTCAATAATTTCTATAGAGTCTTCCCCTGCCCTGCCGATTGCCACTATTGGGGGACCCTTGTTGAAGTCCTTTGGACCCTGTTCATCTTTGAGCCCCCATTTGTGGGGTGTCTGTTCTTCCACCCCATGTTCACAGCAATGCACGTGGCCTATTGACGCATGGAATGTCAAATCACTTTTGGAAATATTTGTAAGCAAACATCTATTCAATTTATTTTAACTTATTTTAATGTGTAAATTATTTTGTGTTTATGTACATATATACAACAGCATATTTATTCACATTATAATTATGTGTAGCGATACCCTCAACTAAGAGGGCCGCAGATTTGGCTTGGGCCCTGAATACAGCTCCGCCAACCCCCTGCAATCTACTCAACCCTTTCTGGCACAGTTAGTCTAGGGGTATACACATTTAATACTTATACTCTATGAGAGACTCAGACACAGAATAGTTGTAAAGGAATAACAGATTTTACTTTCAGCTATGCAAAGAGAAGGAAAAGTGATGACAACTTAACTTACTAGATTATATGCAGAGCCCTGCAATATCAGTCACAATACACCATAGAGAAGGGGGGGTGGATAAGGAGACGCCACGTGGGGCGACCGTTAACGAGGCGCCCTGTGGCGCAATAACTAAACTAGGTACCTAATGAATCAGGCCTGATTCCTAATTCTAGAGCTCAGTCCTGTATGGATGATGGATTCTTCACCGGCAATCTGTAGAGGTGGTGCACATAAGAATAAACAACATTTGTAATCCAAGAAAGGGGAAAGTTGATAACTGGCAACACTTCACTGGAGATCCTCTGGATCAGTCCTGCTGTTGATCTCCAGTGAGAGTCTTTAACAAGAGGTAGTAGGCCTCGGCAGTCTATAGGCACAGTACTATCAAACAGGTTATGGAATGAGCTTACGCTCGCTCACCCGCCGGACGCGATCTCAGTCCAGGACTTCCACCGGCTGTGTCTCCACTCGCACACAGCGGTTGCTGCGATCGGGTCCCCGATCCAATCTAGGCTGTAGGTAGAGATGTCGGATGCCACCCAGGCTCGCAGTGGGGTGGAAGGCTCTTTGGTCAGCTCCGGAAGGCCTCAGGCCTCGGGCCTTACCCAGCGCAGGTCCGCACAGGTGTATCAGTCTCTGCCGTCCCGTGTCCAAAGAGAGCGAGCCAGGCCTCGCCCCTCCCTTATATCTCCGAACCCATGAGTCTCTGGGGCAGAAGCAAAACATCCTGGGAACCAGTGGGGTCCTGGGAACAGTAGTTAAAGAGTCTTTAAAGGAACCCCGCTACACACTCCCCCCACTTAAACTCTTTGGTCCCCAAAGATAAACTTCAACAAATGCTATGTACAATTTTGGACAGTGTCGAGTATGATGTTGGCATAGGGAATTCCCACCAAAATTTTGGGGTGGAACTCTCTTGCCCACAGGTCACACTACCATGAGTGGCATGCCTAACTGTGCCAGAGAGTGAGCTGGGGTTGCCCTCCACCAAATGGACAGTGGAGGGATCAGGATGCTCAACACTTCTCCTAGCTGTTACAACAGAGTCCTCTGAGCTCGTCCCCATTTGGGGGTAAGTTAGTTTCTTGGGAGGCCTGATAACTCTGCGAGCCCTCTGTTCTCTTGGGGCTTCTGGCGCCACAGGCTCTTCTTCAGGAGTAAGTTTAGGTAACATTGCTGGTTCTGGAACCTCTGATTCAGAAGTTGACTGGTAATTGGAATCTCTAGGATCCTCCTCTGAACAAGTATCAGGAACATCTTCCCAGTAATCAGCTGAGGGACTGAAGGGTATGAATTCAGTGGCCTCCGGATTCAGCGTTGCATCTGGAGTATCCCTTGTATTTGGGAGATCTATGGCGGATGTCCCCTGAGTCGAGGAAGGCCACAGCCAGTCCAGTTCTCCTTCTTCATCAGTACTCAGTTGAGAGGCCTCCCCATCTTCAGCTCGAGAGGTCTGAGACCGAGTGCTCGGCCTGGGAATATCCAGGATAGAGATTGATTCCGGGGGGTCCCTTGCTGGGGGTATCCTGACTGCTTCAGCCAGTGGGAGCAGGTGGTTTCGATGCCACATCTTCAGGGGTCCCACCTTCCCTTCTGGCTTTAGTTTGTAAACAGGTAAACCGGGCAACTTCCTACAGACGACATAGGGTTCCGATCTCCATCTGTCTGCAAGCTTGTGCTTTCCAGGGACCCCCAGATTGCGTAGCAGTACTCGATCCCCGGGCTGCAAATCCTGCACTCGCACCTTCAGATCGAAATTTCTCTTGTTGCGGGCTCCCCTTTGATCCGAGGCCACCTGGGCCTGTTCAAAGGCCACCTGCAAGCTGCGTCTAAGTCTGTCCACGTATCCCTTGTGAGATGTAGCTGAGGTATGATCTAAAGAAGTGCCAAAGGCCAGATCCACGGGCAGCCTTGCTTCTCTCCCAAGCATGAGTCGATAAGGGGAGTAACCAGTAGCATCACTTGTGGTACAGTTATAGGCATGCACTAGGGCTGATATGTGTTGGCTCCAGTGTTGCTTCTTCTCTGTTTCTAAAGTTCCCAACATGTTGAGCAGGGTCCGGTTAAACCTCTCCAGCTGAGCATCTCCTTGTGGGTGGTAAGGTGTGGTTCTGGTCTTCTTTATTCCCAATGAGTCCAGAAGTTTCCGGATCAACCGACTCTCAAAGTCCCTTCCTTGATCTAAGTGAAGTCTCTGTGGTAGTCCGTAATGGACAAAATACTTCTCCATAAGTATCTTGGCCACGGTGGATGCCTTCTGATCTTTGGTTGGGAAAGCCTGGGCATAACGGGTGAAATGGTTGGTTATTACCAGAACATTCCCCAATCCACTCAGGTCGGGGTCTAGGCAGAGAAAATCAATGCATACCAGATCCATTGGGCCCTGACTCTGTAAGTGGCCCATTGGGGCAGCTTGATGGGGTAGAGTCTTTCTCTGAATGCATCGTGCACAGGAATGGCAATACTCCTCTACTTCTGCCCTCATGCAGGGCCAATAGAACTGACTTCTGACAAGCTGGAAGGTCCTTTCTGCCCCTAGGTGACCATGATGGTCAAGCAGAGCAATTAGTACAGTCTCTCGGTGCTTCTCTGGGAGGAACAACTGCCACTTATCTTCTGAGTCATCAGAGGGGCCCCTTCGGTAGACCACTCCCTGATGCACCTGCAGCCTGTCCCATTCCTTCCTCAACAGGCGGGCCTCCTTTGAGGGGTGATGTAAGAGTTTATTGGGATTTTGATTCTCCAGGGCTTCGAGGACCAATCTCCCCATGGGGTCTTCCAGTTGGTCACACCTCAACTCCCTCTTGGATAGCTTCGGCAGATTATCTTCTTCTAGCTGCGTTACTCCACAATAGTGTTTAGGGACTCCTACCATTGTAACTCCTATCTCCTCTGCCCTGGAGCCTCCTCTGGCTTAAAATTCAGCTCCTTGACAAAGAGCCCGTACTCCCTCGGGTGCTACTTGGGTCCAGTCTTCCCAGTCATTGGTCATGGCATGAGATCTCCGGGACAGGGCATCTGCATCCCTACTTCCAGCCCCTGGTCTGTACTTCAGACTGAAGTTGAATCCTGACAAGGCAGCCAACCACCGGTGTCCGGTTGCATATAGTTTTGCGGTGGTGAAGAGGTAGGTCAGGGGGTTGTTATCTGTCTTCACAGTAAACTCCGCCCCATAGAGGTAGTCTTTTAGCTTGTCTACTACTGCCCATTTGAGAGCCAGGAATTCCAGCTTATGAGTGGGGTAGTTCTTTTCTGAGGGGGTCAGGCTCCTGCTCACATAGGCCACCGGTCGCAGTTGTCCCTCATGTTCCTGGTAGAGCACTCCGCCCAGGCCCTCATGGCTGGCATCCACATGTAATTCATAAGGTCTGGTAGGGTCGGCGTAGGCCAGAACTGGGGCAGTGGTTAAGCTCTTCTTCAGGGCCTGGAAGGCCTCTTCACACCTTGAGTTCCACTGATCTTGAACTGACTCACCAGGCCTCCTGGGCCCTGAGTCATCCTCTTCCCCTTCTGCCTTTAGTAATTCATTCAACGGGCGGGCAATCCGAGCAAACCCCTCCACAAACCTCCTATAATAGGAGCAGAACCCCAGCAAGGATCGGAGCTCTGTTACTGTGGTGAGTCGTGGCCAGGAGGTGACTGCTTCCAACTTCTCGGGATCTGTGGCCACCCCTTCTTCAGACACTATGTGCCCCAGATAGTTCACAGAGGACTGGTAGAACCGACACTTCTCAGGAGAAAGCTTAAGTCCCTCCTCACTGAGTCTTCTCAATACTTTCTCCAGCCTGGCTTCATGTTCTTCCAAGGTTCTCCCGAAGACAATGACATCGTCCAAGTACACAAGGACTTCTATAAGATTCATGTCTCCAACAGTCTTCTTCATAAGGCGTTGAAAGGTAGCAGGAGCTCCAGACAGACCCTGAGGCATCCTATTGAATTCGAAGAATCCCACCGGGGTTATGAAGGCCGTCTTCTCTCTGTCTTCTGGGTGCATAGGGATTTGATAGTACCCACTCTTGAGGTCCATTACACTGAACCATTTGGCTCCAGACAAACTCTGTAAGGCATCTTCTATCCTTGGCGTGGTGTATTGGTCAGGGATGGTTCTCCTGTTGAGGGTCCTGTAATTGATACAAAGCCTCAACGATCCATTCTTCTTTCTGAACACCACTATTGGGGAGGCATAGGGGCTTCTAGACTCCCGGATCACACCAGTCTTCTTCAGTTCTGCAAGTTGTTCCCTCAGATCCTCCAGATCTGCCAGGGGAACCCGCTTGACCCTCTCTCGGAAGGGCTTATCTTCTTGGAGGCGGATTTGATGGGTGGCACTTCTTGCACACCCCACATCAAATTCATCTTCGGAAAAGATCTTCTCCCATCTAGTCAGCTGGGCCTTGGCTCTTTCTTTCCAAGCCCTGGGTAGGTTCGGGTTTTCCATGGACAGCTTCTCCCAAACATCTCCTCCGTCACCCGTCCCCTTGACTTCTGACAGAGTGACCGGGGCAGCAGGGCTCACCTGGCCCAGCAACATTCTGGCAGGGATCTCCGTGGGCCCTCCCGTAGTGTTCCTCACACTCACCGGAACTCTGCCATGGGCCTTCTTCAGGGCCTTGAGCAGAATCACTTCTGGTACCACTTCCAGGCCTGAGGACTCCTCCCTTGGGTCGGATTCCAGCATAATAAAGGGGCCAGGTTGTTCCCACGTAAGCTTCACAGTGGCCCTAAGACAGGTTACTTCTCCGGGCTGCAGCACTACTCCTTCTCTACCAAGTCTCCACACCTTCCCTATCCCCTCTCCCGGGGTCTTCTGCTCTAAGACCAGTCGTTGGTAGGCCGTCTTTAGCATGGGATGGATTTTGGTGGCTGAATGGTTTCTCTCATTCACTAGAGGGGTCAGGAGTCTCCGGACTAGATCCGTGTTTGTCCCTATAATCAGGGAAGTCTTGCTGGCTCCAGGCGGCCAAGGACACACAACTGCCAGGGTGTCAAACACTTCAGCCTTCCCAGCTACGGATGGGTCGAAAGTCATCTTTATGGGCAGGTAACCATCGTAAGGGAAACTCTGGGTTCCAAGTCCCCATATCTCCAGCTCTTCTATCTTCTGGATAGGCAGATGACTCAAGTGCCTATCATAGAAGTCTCGGTATAGTAAAGTCACCTGTGCTCCGGTGTCCAAAAGAGCTTTAGTATAGACTCCTTCCACTTGAATGGGCACAGTAGGAGATGGGCCCACCAGTTCCTCTGGATATGGCCGGACTGGGGTCACCTTCTTCTTTGGACTTTTCCTCGCCCAGCTCCTTTTGGACTTGATTCTTTCATGAGCCTGGTATGCATTGATTTTCCCCCTCTCAATGGGGGTACAAACCCGCTGAGGGATGTTATTGTTCCTCTTAGGTGAATGTTCCTTCTTTGGGGTGCTGTATTTCCACTGAGGGGTCTTGCCCCCTCCCTCTGGGGTATATCCTGGTGGGGGGTACTATATCTCCTCCTAGGAGTTTTGTCTCCTCCATTCTTGGCCTTTTTATTCAGGTTGGAGCGCACTGAAGATGATGGGCAACCGGTTGACTCCTACACCGGGGCCCTTTGGAGTTTCCCCCCTGGCTTGTAATTATCTGTTCTCTTCTTCTTTGGACTGGAGCATAGTGATGAGCCGAACACCCCCGGGTTCGGTTCGCACCAGAACCCGCGAACGGACCGAAAGTTCGCACGAACATTAGAACCCTATTAAATACAATGGATGCGAATGTTCGGATTCTAAAGTGCTAATTATAACGACTATTATCCATGTTATTGTCCTAAACAGAGTTTGGGAACCCGGGTTCTGCACCAGGGGACATGTATCAATGCAAAAAGAAGTTTTAAAAAACGGACGTTTTCCGGGAGCAGTCATTTTATTGATGCATTAAGTGAAAAAAAAAAGTCAAATATTCCTTTAAATATTGTACCTGGGGGGTGTCTAAAGTATGCCTGTGAAGTGCCACGTGTTTCCCGTGTTTAGAACTGCCCCTGCACAAAATAACATTTCTAAAGGAAAAAAAAGCCATTTAAAACTGCTTGCGGCTTTAATGTAATGTCTGGTCCCGGTAATATGGATGAAAATCTTTAAGAAAAATGGCATAGCTACCCCATCACCCCCTCCTACCCCAGCCTATTACCAGCCCCTTTGGGTCTTGTATGGATATTAAGGGGAACCCCGCACACAAAATAAAAAAGGCCCTATATACTCTAAACAGCCGTATACAGGCGGTGCATACAAGACAGGGACTGTAGGTTTGTTCTTATGTAGAATCTGTTTGTAATTTTGAACAGCTACATTGTTTAAGTGTAGCTCCAGCCCAAATACTTATTTTTAAGCTTTTTGGAAAACATAGGGAAGGGTTATCACCCCTGTAACATTTGTTTTACTGTCTGTGCCCCTGTTCAGAACATTTCACCTCACTTTGCGTCCCAATGACAACTGTTTTTGAAATGTGGTGTTTTATTAAAACAAGGATTGGTGATAAAGCATCAGTAGAGAGGAGACACCTTTCTCCCATATTAATTCTTACAGGAGAGAATTTTCCTTCCAAGGGGTAGATTTCCTCTCACTTCCTGTTGTCTTCTTCCGTTTGCAAGTAGTAGTCGTTTGTAAGTTGGATGTTTGAAAGTAGGGACCTGCCGTATATTCTCTGCAGAAATTGGCCCCTTAGGTGTTGGTGTTGGCACAACACTGTAAGCACTCACAGTTACTCTTGGTGGGTGCTGGAACACCCTGCTGTCAACTATTATATCAGGAATTGTAATAACATATAATTGTTGATCAGTGGTAGTAAAAATTGGGCCTTTGATGGTGGTGCTGGTGCCACAACACTGTAAGGCCTGACAGTTACTCTTGGTGGGCGCAGCAATGGGCCCTGCTGTGAATTATTAGATCAATAATTATAATTGCATGCCCCTGTTGAACAGGGGCTGAAAAATTGGGCCTTTGGTGGTGGTGGTGGTGGTGTTGACACAACACTGTAAGGCCTGACAGTTACTCTTGGTGGGCGCAGCAATGGGCCCTGCTGTGAATTATTAGATCAATAATTATAATTGCATGCCCCTGTTGAACAGGGGCTGAAAAATTGGGCCTTTGGTGGTGGTGGTGATGGTGGTGCTGGTGGCACAACACTGTAAGGCCTGACAGTTACTCTTGGTGGGCGCAGCAATGGGCCCTGCTGTGAATTATTAGATCAATAATTATAATTGCATGCCCCTGTTGAACAGGGGCTGAAAAATTGGGCCTTTGGTGGTGGTGGTGATGGTGGTGCTGGTGCCACAACACTGTAAGGCCTGACAGTTACTCTTGGTGGGCGCAGCAATGGGCCATGCTGTGAATTATTAAATCAATAATTATAATTGCATGCCCCTGTTGAACAGGGGCTGAAAAATTGGGCCTTAGGCACTGGTGGCACAACACTGCAACCCCTCACAGATACTGTACTTGGAGCACAGCAATGAGGCCTGTTGCAAAGTATTGCATCAAAAATTGTAATTACACGCCCCTGTTAAACAGGGGCTGAAAAATTGGGCCTTAGCCACTGGTGGCGTCACCCATAAACCAAAATGATCTTCCAAGCTATCATCATTAATCGTATCATTGAGGAGGAGGAGGAGGATAGCCAGTCAACATAACAGCACAGGCACTCAGCATCAGCATCAGTCTTGAAGGGATGTGACATTTTAAAATCAATTAGTCTGTTATATCAGCATCAGGTGTGTGGTAGCTGGTGGTGATCCAAGACTGGTTCATCTTGATGAAAGTCAGTCGATCAACCGAGTCGGTGGACAGGCGCACCCTGTGATCCGTGACAAATCCTCCAGCAGCACTGAATGTGCGTTCTGAAAGAACGCTGGATGCAGGACAGGCCAGTAGCTCAATTGCATACTGTGCAAGCTCTGGCCAGTGATCCATCCTCAAGACCCAGTAAGCCAGAGGATTTTCGGTGGGGAAGGTGTCCAAGTCTGACCTTGCCCCTAGGTATTCCTGCACCATGTATATCAGACGCTGGCGATGGTTGCTGGAACCGATCATACTTTGGGGCTGCGGACTAAAGAATTGTCTGAACGCATCGGTCAGACGGCCACCTTCCCCACCGCTCCTTCTTTGACTGCCCGAAGCCTCAGCAACTCGTTGTCCAGGACCAGGAGTTTGTAACCTCCCAGTCTCTGGAAACGCGTTGCACAGACCTTTCTGCAAGGCCTCCTGGAGTTGTCTCATCCTCTGCTCCCTCTGCGACGGTAACATAAGGTCCGCAACCTTACCCTTGTACCGTGGATCAAGGAGAGTGGCCAGCCAGTAATGGTCCCTCTCCTTGATCCGAAGAATACGAGGATCCTTCCGCAGACTTTGCAGGATCAGGGAGGCCATGCAGCGTAGGTTAGCTGAGGCATTCAGTCCGGAGTCCTCTGGGTCACTAAGGACGACATGATCCGCAGCCACCTCCTCCCAGCCACGTACAAGTCCACTGGTTTCTTGGGACTGTAAATCATCCCTAAAAGACTGCTGCTGATGATGCTGAGTGCCAGCCTCCACCTCCATGCTGACACAATCCTCCTCCTCCTCCTCCTCCTCTTCCTGTGCGATGGGTGGGACAGAAGGAACACTGTCTGGGTAAAGGGGGCCTTGAGAGGCAAGGAAGTCCTCCTCTTCCTGCCTCTGTTCTGCCTCAAGTGCCCTGTCCATTATTCCACGCAGCGTGTGCTCCAACAGGTGGACAAGAGGTACAGTGTCACTGATGCATGCACTGTCACTGCTCACCATCCTCGTGGCCTCCTCAAATGGTGCCAGGACAGTGCATGCATCCCTGATCATGCCCCACTGGCGTGGTGAAAAAACCCCGAGCTCCCCTGACCCTGTCCTGGTGCCGTAGTCGCACAGGTACTCATTGATGGCCCTCTGCTGCGTGTGCAGCCGCTGCAGCATGGCCAACGTTGAGTTCCGCCTGGTGGGCATGCCACATATAAGGCGATTCTTGGGCAGGTTCAACTCCTTTTGCAGCTCAGCCAGGCGAGCACTGGCATTATAAGATCTGCGGAAATGCACACAGACTTTCCTGGCCTGCCTCAGGACATCCTGTAAGCCCGGGTACCTGCCCAAGAACCGCTGCACCACCAGGTTAAGGACGTGAGCCATACAGGGCACATGGGTCAGTTGTCCCTGTCGGAGGGCGGAGAGGAGGTTGGTGCCATGTCGCAAACCACCATTCCTGGCTTAAGCTGGCGTGGCGTCAACCACCTCTCGGCCTGCCCCTGCAGAGCAGACAGGACCTCTGCCCCAGTGTGGCTCCTGTCCCCCAAACACACCAGCGCAAGCACGGCATGGCATCTTTTTGCCTGCGTACTTGCGTAGCCCCTTGAACGCCTACGGAGCACCGCTGGTTCCGAGGACAAACCACAGGAAGAGGCCATGGAGGAAGAAGAAGAGGAGGGGGTGGAGGAGAGAGGTGTGTCACAACCAGTAGTAGCATTTTGGAGGCGTGGCGGCGGAACAACCTCCAACACTACTGCACCTTGTCCTGCATCCTTCCCAGCTGCCAAAAGAGTGACCCAATGGGCTGTGAAAGAAAGGTAACGTCCCTGTCCATGCCTGCTGGACCATGAGTCAGCGGTAATATGCAGCGAGGCCAAGACATTGCCTTCCACGTGCCTGTAGAGATCCGGAATCGCCTTCCGTGAGAAAAAGTGGCGTTTGGGAACCTGCCACTGAGGAACCGCACATTGCACAAACTCACGGAAGGGGGCCGAGTCTACCAACTGAAAAGGCAGCAGTTGAAGCGCTAGCAATTTAGCCAAGCTAGCATTCAACCGCTGGGCATGTGGATGGCTGGGAGTGAACTTCTTTCGACGGTCCAGCAGCTGGGGCGGGGAAATTTGCCTGCTAGAATCGGACGTCGGTGTACTGCTAGCAGAGTGGCCGCAAGTACTTGGCTGTGACACACCTAATTCTACACCTTCATTCCTCTCAGTGCAGGTTTCAGAGAGGACTGAAGGTATAGTGGGGTTGGAGATCCCAGCTGATGCGGTGCAAGGAGAGGTCCACTTTGTTCTTTGGTGTGGGTCTTTAAGGTAGGCTTGCTAACGAGCTGCATGGCAGGTCAACATATGTCTGATCAAGCATGTGGTGCCCAAGCGGCTGATGTTTTGGCCACGCGATATACGCTTGAGACATATGTTGCAAACAGCAGCTGTGCGATCTGATGCACTCGCCTCAAAAAAGGCCCACACCAAAGAACTTTTTGAATGACGGGCAGAGGCAGCGCCCTGCACAGGCGGAGCTCTGCGGTGTGATTCCGTTGGTGTGCTGCCCATACGCTGGCCACCCAAGAGCATCCTGCCTCGTTGGAGATGTGCCTCCTCCTCATCCTCCTCCTCCTCCTCTCTCCTATTAGGCACCCACGTGGAGTCAGTGACCTCATCATCCCCTCCCTCCTCATCACTGGAGCCAATCTGGCAGTATGCTGCAGCTGCTGGAACATGACTGCCAGATTGGTGTCCTTCTTGAGCATCCGCTCTATCTGCTCTCACGCTACTGCCTTCCTCTATCTGGGTATCATCATCAGATCCTTTGAAACGCTGGGCATCCTCCTGGAGCATGTACCCAACACTGTGCTCAAACAGTTCGGGGGACTCCTCAGGAGGAGGACATGGTGGGTCTAGGGAAGGATTGACTAATGAAGATAATGATACCAGAGAAGAGGACGCTTTGGCAGCTGCTTTGCCAGTACCCTGAGCCTGGGTGAGAGAGGATGAGGAGGATGAGGTGGGCTTGGTCATCCACTCTACCAAGTCTTCGGCATGATGTGGCTCAACATGTCCAGCTGCCGAAAAGAAGGACAAGCGTGTCCCATGGCCATGTGCTGATGACAATGCACCACGTCCACGACCAGCACTGTTGCCCCCAGACACAGAGCCTGCTTGCCCTCTTTTTTTGCCTCCTGACTGTCTGCCTCTCCTTGTTTGCCTTCCAGACATTTTAATGGATGGCCTGCAGGGAGATGGGAAAAAGAGCAATAAGGGCTACCTTCAGGTGTATACTGTGCAGGAGGCTTAGCAACAATGACACTGACACTGTCCCCTGCCTATCCTTCTCTGTCCCTAAACACAAGGATTTGCAATATGCTTCAGCAAGATTGGTTTAGAACAGAATAGCTCACTGACACTTTCCCTCACTGTACCTCTCTGTCCCTAAACTCAAGGATTTCAAATATGGTTCAGCAAGATTGGTTTAGAACAGAATAGCACACTGTCAGTTTCACTCACTGTCCTTCTCTGTCCCTACAAACAAGATTTAGCACAGAATAGCACACTGATAGTTTCCACGAGTGTCCTTCTCTGTCCCTAAACTCAAGGATTTCAAATATGGTTCAGCAAGATTGGTTTAGAACAGAATAGCTCACTGACACTTTCCCTCACTGTACCTCTCTGTCCCTAAACTCAAGGATTTCAAATATGGTTCAGCAAGATTGGTTTAGAACAAAATAGCACACTGTCAGTTTCACTCACTGTCCTTCTCTGTCCCTACAAACAAGATTTAGCACAGAATAGCACACTGATAGTTTCCACGACTGTCCTTCTCTGTCCCTTAACTCAAGGATTTCAAATATGGTTCAGCAAGATTGGTTTAGAACAGAATAGCACACTGTCAGTTTCACTCACTGTCCTTCTCTGTCCCTACAAACAAGATTTAGCACAGAATAGCACACTGATAGTTTCCACGAGTGTCCTTCTCTGTCCCTAAACTCAAGGATTTCAAATATGGTTCAGCAAGATTGGTTTAGAACAGAATAGCTCACTGACACTTTCCCTCACTGTACCTCTCTGTCCCTAAACTCAAGGATTTCAAATATGGTTCAGCAAGATTGGTTTAGAACAGAATAGCACACTGTCAGTTTCACTCACTGTCCTTCTCTGTCCCTACAACAAGATTTAGCACAGAATAGCACACTGATAGTTTCCACGAGTGTACTTCTCTGTCCCTAAACTCAAGGATTTCAAATATGGTTCAGCAAGATTGGTTTAGAACAGAATAGCTCACTGACACTTTCCCTCACTGTACCTCTCTGTCCCTAAACTCAAGTATTTCAAATATGGTTCAGCAAGATTGGTTTAGAACAGAATAGCACACTGTCAGTTTCACTCACTGTCCTTCTCTGTCACTACAAACAAGATTTAGCACAGAATAGCACACTGATAGTTTCCACGAGTGTCCTTCTCTGTCCCTAAACTCAAGGATTTCAAATATGGTTCAGCAAGATTGGTTTAGAACAGAATAGCACACTGACACTTTCCCTCACTGTACCTCTCTGTCCCTAAACTCAAGGATTTCAAATATGATTCAGCAAGATTGGTTTAGAACAGAATAGCACACTGACACTTTCCCTCACTGTACCTCTCTGTCCCTAAACTCAAGGATTTCAAATATGGTTCAGCAAGATTGGTTTAGAACAGAATAGCACACTGTCAGTTTCACTCACTGTCCTTCTCTGTCCCTACAAGCAAGATTTAGCACAGAATAGCACACTGATAGTTTCCACAAGTGTCCTTCTCTGTCCCTAAACTCAAGGATTTCAAATATGGTTCAGCAAGATTGGTTTAGAACAGAATAGCTCACTGACACTTTCCCTCACTGTACCTCTCTGTCCCTAAACTCAAGGATTTCAAATATGGTTCAGCAAGATTGGTTTAGAACAGAATAGCACACTGACACTTTCCCTCACTGTACCTCTCTGTCCCTAAACTCAAGGATTTCAAATATGGTTCAGCAAGATTGGTTTAGAACAGAATAGCACACTGACACTTTCCCTCACTATACCTCTCTGTCCCTACAAACAAGGTTTAGCACAGAATAACACACTGACACTCTCCCTACCTATCCTTATTTGTCCCTAAACACAAGGAATCCAGGATTAGTAAAGGAAAAAAAATGACACTGTCCCTGCCTATGCTTCTCTTTCCCTGCTCCGGAACACACTACACAAGGCCGCCGCGCTGGCGGCCTTTTATAGTGTGGGGCGTGTACTAAACCCCCTCAGCAATAATTGGCCACAGGCATCCTGCCTGTGGCCAATCATTGCTCTCCTCGCTGCCGGCGCTGTGATTGGCCAAGCATGCGGGGTCACAGTGCATGCTTGGCCAATCACATCGCCTGGATGACACTGCGATGGCGTAGTGCATTGTGGGCCGTTCGCGTCACTCGAATTTGGCGCGAACGGCCCAAATCGTTCAATCTTCGTCGAACGATCGAACAGCCGATGTTCGAGTCGAACGTATTTTTTGACTCGAACACGAAGCTCATCCCTACTGGAGCATATGTTAGCAAAGTGGCCACTCCCTCCGCAGTTATAGCAAATCATCTCTTCTCGGTCCTGTAAGGAGGCCGGTGCTGAGGTGTTCGGAAACAACTCCTTTCTTGGACTTGGTTTCTCTGGTCTTTTTTGATCTTTCTCCATCAAAGAGGTCAGCATCTCCAACACTTGGGCCATTTGCGATTTCAAAGTGTCGACCTCTGCATCCCTTTCCAGGCTCTTGACCGAGTTGACCAACACTGGTACAGGGGTGACATTCACCTTGACTATTTGCTGATCTTTCTGCAGCGCTTCTTCGTCTCTAATAATTTTTATTAGTTCAGAGTAGGTTAGTGACATTCCTCCTCCTGAGGTTTTCAGGGGCAGCCAAACCGGGTCTGAGCGCCATGCTCCCTTCATGATCTGCTTCATCTGTGCTTCATCTGCATCTTTGGGCAGCATTCCCTTCTTCAGAACAATCTTGCATAACTGCCTGTTCAGCCTTCTAACATATTCTGACAGTTTCTCATTCGGCTGCTGGAGAGTGTGTTCAAATTGATAGATCATCTCTGACACCTTCTCCAGCTGACCAAACTCTTCCTGCAGCATGGCCAGACAATCTTGAGCTGTACAGTTTTCATTTCCAAACCGGAAGCTCTTCACCGCTTCTGCCGCGGCACCTTTCAGACTTTCCAAGACTCGCTGTCTCTTCTGTGCCTCAGGCACCTCCCATGCCTCTACTGCCTGTAATGCCTGTTCCACCCAAGTGTCAAAATCTTCCTCCCTCGCAGGGACGGGAAGCTTCCCCGAGAATGTCTGTAGTCTCCGGTAGCTAGTCTCTACGTGCACCGTGCTTGTCTTCTGACAGTTTGTTAGTAGGTCCCCTAACACCTTTATCAATTCGGGTGATATGGCCGTGGCCGGTGCAGGCATCACCGGAGGTGTCGCTCCGTCTTTCCTCTCTGGTGAGGTACGGGCCGCAGTCTGCGGTGGTCCCGTCAGTGGTGGCTCCTTCTTAATAGCGTGCTCCAGACTATAAGATCTGTTATCCGGCGTCCGCGCATATTTGCGCTTGCAAGCCTCTGGGTTCCCATCTGAATACTCCACTAGTGCATACTGGTGTGGGGTGTCTGGGTCTGACTTTATTAATCCTTCAACCGTTTCGGTCGACCATTCCTGACCCGGCATGTTAATGACCACTGACTGGCTTGGATCTGTCTTAGCTACTCCACACCACGTGTTGATGTCTTTCGGGTCCATGCCGGTACCTCTTGGTGGGTTTTGCCGCTGTATCAGGATCCCGAATGAGAACACCCACGTGTAGCGATACCCTCAACTAAGAGGGCCGCAGATTTGGCTTGGGCCCTGAATACAGCTCCGCCAACCCCCGGCAATCTACTCAACCCTTTCTGGCACAGTTAGTCTAGGGGTATACACATTTAATACTTATACTCTATGAGAGACTCAGACACAGAATAGTTGTAAAGGAATAACAGATTTTACTTTCAGCTATGCAAAGAGAAGGAACAGTGATAACAACTTAACTTACTAGATTATATGCAGAGCCCTGCAATATCAGTCAAAATACACCATAGAGAAGGGGGAGTGGATAAGGAGACGCCACGTGGGGCGACCGTTAACAAGGCCCCCTGTGGCGCAATAACTAAACTAGGTACCTAATGAATCAGGCCTGATTCCTAATTCTAGAGCTCAGTCCTGTATGGATGATGGATTCTTCACCGGCAATCTGTAGAGGTGGTGCACATAAGAATAAACAACATTTGTAATCCAAGAAAGGGGAAAGTTGATAACTGGCAACACTTCACTGGAGATCCTCTGGATCAGTCCTGCTGTGGATCTCCAGTGAGAATCTTTAACAAGAGGTAGTAGGCCTCGGCAGTCTATAGGCACAGTACTATCAAACAGGTTATGGAATGAGCTTACGCTCGCTCACCCGCCGGACACAATCTCAGTCCGGGACTTCCACCGGCTGTGTCTCCACTCGCACACAGCGGTCGCTGCGATCGGGTCCCCGATCCAATCTAGGCTGTAGGTAGAGATGTCGGATGCCACCCAGGCTCGCAGTGGGGTGGAAGGCTCTTTGGTCAGCTCCGGAAGGCCTCAGGCTTCGGGCCTTACCCAGCGCAGGTCCGCACAGGTGTATCAGTCTCTGCCGTCCCGTGTCCAAAGAGAGCGAGCCAGGCCTCGCCCCTCCCTTATATCTCCGCACCCATGAGTCTCTGGGGCAGAAGCAAAACATCCTGGAAACCAGTGGGGTTCTGGGAACAGTAGTTCAAGAGTCTTTAAAGGAACCCCGCTACACATGTATTCAACAGAATTTGTCTCTCCATAGACAACCTTTGGCTTTTATGTCTACAAAAACCCTGAAGAAGGGTTCACCGAAACAGCTGTCGGGTCTGACAATAAATGTCAATATTTTCCTCTTCATTAATGCAAACAGCCTTTTGGATCCGCAATAATCCATGTGTTTTTCATATTAGACTGTTTCTGTATATTTGTAATTTTGTACTCATTAATTAAATTTGTATTTTTTAATATACTCTTGTGTGTTCTCAGTCACTTGTAAAGTCCCACCTCCAAGGGTTTTTTTTTCAGTTATATATAATTAGAGCTGTCAGAATTATTAATATAAAATCATACAATTTTTTTTCCCACTAGCATTTACAAAATATTTTTTTAATAGGGAAACTATCTACAGTACCCATTTGGCAAGGTTTCTTTTACAAGTGCACATTGCTTGTTCAATACTCCCTACTGCATGTCACCTGAGAGAGCTTATCATCAAATATTGCCACTCTTAAATCAATGAAGGCATTTTTTTTTTTGGTCATATCAAGGCAAAGGTTTTAGGTCATGTCAAGGCAAATGTTCTGGGATCAAGTGCTAGTACATGGGTTAAGGGTTGGAGCTAGGGCTAGGCTTAGAGCAGAGGTTAGAGCAAGGATTAGGGCGGTATATGCTGGTGTTATATGGGGCAAGACAAGTTTTAACAAAATAAGAACATTTTTAAAATTGTGTACACTTTGTGTAACTACTGGTATCAACTATACAATTCATACAACTAAAGCAGGCCATACATTATACAATTTGCTTGTTCAATTTCCTTTAGATTTACCCTCAACTGTGTAGTGCAAAGGCCTGCCTAAGTGCATAAACATTTAAATTGTTTAGGTCTGACCTCATATTATATGGTTTTGGTAAATCTAAATGAAAATTGTACAAGAAATTGTATAACGTATGGCCAGCCTAAGACTTTTATAGTTGGCATTATTACTAAGTTTAGAGCTATTATAAAGGCTAGGGCATTGACTTCAGAGGTTATTTTGTATTAATAAAGGAATGTGGCTGTTCTCTTTGTATAAAACTAGAAGGTAGGAGACAGAAGACCAGTTACCCATAGGCATGCACAGGTGGTGTGCCAGGTGGGCCTGGGCTAATCACTACATGCAGTGCTGATTCCCCTGACTGCCCTGGCTTCCCTCGTGTTGGCCCTGCAGTGTTGCTGACTTCCAACCTCTCCTCTCCCCCCAGGGAATGTTTCAGGGTGCAGATTGGTGAAAGGGGACAGTAAATATGTAATTTACCAGCGCCTTCCTTTTCTAAATGAACACACTTTTTGTTAAGACGTGGCAGTGTGGGGCTCCACCCACTTCACTCATTCACAGCGCTCTGTAAATGGAAAACTACAAGGTCCGGCAGCCTCTGCGGCTGTCGGCTTGAAGTTTTCAATGAGCTACCATGGCGCTGTGAGTGCTGTGGTAATTCATTCATTCTTCCTGTCAGCATGTATTGGCTTCCTTGTATAAGGTACGAGCAAGCCGATACACTGACAGGTCTGCTGGAGACCTGCATGACATCAGTGATCTGCTGATTGCTGGTGCAATGCTTTACAGGCTCCTGCAACAAAAAATAATAAATGCACATTTTTTTTTACCTGCAAGAAAATGTATATTTTATATTTTTTTCTGAAAAGGTGAACTTATCCTTTAAAGTTAAGATTGGCTTATTGACAAAGTTGGAACTGAGCCATTATTAAAGGTTTTTCTGAGGGCTATAAATAGTGAGTTTATTCTTCAAATTTGGAGCAAATTTAATATGGTAAGTGTAAAGCTAATCAATTATGATGCTTCCTAACAAGAAAAATCTCAAATTCTGAGCAGACAAATGTCCCCTATGACATCTATAACCATATCAACTATTGACTTTGACAGTTTATTTTTTTTTAAGGCAAAACAATTTTTTTTAACTTATTCTTCCAAATAAGAGTACAATTTATTTTGCAATATTGAATTTTATGCTTCCATTGTCAACTTCTGTACCAAGCTAAAATGTGGAAAAGCATCAACTGCTTTAGCAAAAATCCACATTATATCATTCTTTAAATTGTTTCTAATAAAATGCTTCTGCTGTGTACTATTACATTTTTTTTGTGTGGTACAGTATATATTATCTACTGGGCTCTGTTGTACTGTCTGAACAGGCTGATGTTTCTTTAAGATTAGAATGCCATCTACTAACAGTTTTCAGTTTGTTTGAAGATCTCTATTTTTGTCCTGAAACTATTATTGAGATTTCGTCTGGACACTATTACAAAAAAAAGAAAGAAAAAAAAAGATTCAAGCATTTGGGTACCCAGTAAAGAGCATGTTCTTTTTTTCACACGAGAAACTAGATTGAGGGGGAGCATTGGTGAAATAATTAGCAAAAAACGGTTTTAAGAAGTTGGCTCATATCTGCTCTGCAGAAAGTGGAGCCAAAAAGAAAACCTAACATGTTACTGGTATATGTGCTGCCCCATAGGGTGTAATTTCCTCCAGCTTTGCATATTATTGAAATATAAACAACATTTGGGACAGGGTATCCAATTATTTTATATACAAATGTGTCAAATTGCACCCATAAGCTACCTTTTTAGTCCAACCAGAGAGAACTTTCTATAAATAATTATAGAAACAAAAAGCCCTAAAATGTTGGAGATTCCTCCAAATAGGCTATTCAAATGCTCCCAAAAAAATAATAACTGGTATCAATAAAAATGTTTCATCCCTTTATTTCCTTTCATCAAAAAAGATTAACAATATCCAACATGATATGACAAACGCTTTAAAGCTGAACTACAGCTATGGATGTTATTGTATAATTACATTAGTCCAGCTTGGACCAATGTAAATCTGCATATGCCACGGGGTTGCTCATTTGTCATGGCTGCCATTCACAGACCACAGTGCATTATTCTCAATGAATGCAAAGTGATGCCTGATTGAACAAGATGGGATAGGACTGTGATTTCAGAATCTCCCCCGCATTCAGGTAGAAGATGCAGGCAGCTGCTTTCATCATACCTCCCAACCGTCTCAGATTCGCTGGGACTGTCCTACGACTTGATATTAGTCCCGGCGAATCACGGCTTTATCCTGGAATGGAGCCAAGTGCTGGAAAAAGTTCCAGCACTTGGCTCCAGTGGCTTGCCCACAAGCATTCGCTAGCGCAGGCACCAGTAACACCTGCCCTGCGCCTTGTGCGGGGTGTCTCGGGTCCCACACTGCTGTGTATGTATGACAGGCAGCCGGCAGTGAGAGATGCTGGCTGCCGCGCACATATACAGTGCAGGGCAGAGTGGCTTGCAGCTCCTCACAGTGGCGAACGGGGGCGGTGTGCGCAACATCTAGAGGGGCAGATGCAGCAATGATCCCAAGCCTTCCGTCCCGACTTCTGAGCATGCTGTACAGTGTAAGCGCACTGTCCGGCGTGCCCTCAGGCAGGCGAAGTTGGCGCTGTGTGTATGTGATGTCCTATGTGGATTTCGAGGTATGAGTGCCTGTAAGATGTTAGGTCAGCCGCCGCAGTGAGTAGCAGGTGCATCATCAGAGACAGGTCAAGGTCCGATTGCTTTAACAACAGATGACAGCAGAGACAGCAGACTCAAGACTAGGCAGAAAGCCGGCAGGTGTTTGACAGGCAGCTAGAAGTTGCAGAAGGACTGGAAGCACTTGGTAGGTGAAGGACCAGCAGTGCCCAGGTAGCACACAGAGCAGGACAGGTGGATAACTGGATGCAAGGTCAGATGAGCCAGGTCAGCAACAGATGGTCAGATACAGCAATGGACGGCAGGCAGAGAATGGTTAGGATACAAGCAGAGGTCAGCAATGTAGAATCAGGCAGATGAGCAGGAGGTAGAGCAAATCCATAGACAGGCCAAGGTCAGGGTAGGTAGCGTTCAAGCAAGATCAGGACAAGCAGGGTGAAGGGACATATGTAATAGCTGTATATCGGACTGCAACCAACCAGTGCAGCTGCTGAATTTATATAGGCCACTTGGTGCCAGTATCGCTGGTGAATGCACCCACGCCTGTGTATGCGCTCATGCTAGCACATAAAAGCGTGCCCGTGCATTGCTAGACGGGCCCCGGCAGGGCCACGCCTGTGCATTTGTGTGCACCTCAGAACATCACTTGCACTATAGCTGGTACTTCCCTGACAGGTATGGCATATGCATGTACTCAATACACTGCTTTTATCCACTTCTCAGCCTTAGACTGTTTATAAGTGTTTATACTGGGATCATGGTTGAGGCTACAACCATGATCTCTGTATCATTTTTTTAGCTGGCAATTCTCTTTTATGTAAAAGTGATCTGGGTGGCTATAAAGCTGCTGTATCACTTTTACAGGCAGCAGAAGGGTTTCTCCCCTCCAGCAGTTGCCCTTATCGGTCTCTTCTGTCTGATCATGAGCCTAAGGATGCAACTGGTGGCAACCACTTCCTGAGACACTGAGAGGAACTGATGTTATTCCTCCCACTGTGTAACATCATAAACTGGAAGCGATAAGGCTTTTGTCACTTCAAATTTAAGTCTGAAGTAACCAAGCCATTACAGGTTTGTTAAAACATCTAATCAAACCAATATCTGTTTTATCAGATGCTTTGGTGGCCAGAGGAGAGATATGGGGTCTAATTGACCTCAGATCACTCCCTAAAGAGGACCTGTCAAGACCTGTTTTTCATCAATTTGCGATAGCAATAAAGTTAATCCAAAAAAATTAAATAAGTGTACAATGGAAAAAAAGTAAAAAAAAATGTAAAAAGTAAAGCGATCTGTCCCCCCCCTCACAAGCAAATGTGAATGCACATGTAAGTCCCAAACGCATATGTAAATGGCGATTGCACCACACGTGAGGTTCTGACGCAAACATCAGAGCGAGAGCAACAATTCTAGGGCATGACCACCTGTGTACATCTAAATTGGTAACCTGTAAAGGCTTTGAAAGCGTCACCAATGGAAATTTTTAATTACTGTTCTTTGGCACCGTTCCATGGGTGTACACAATTTTAAAGTGTGACATGTTGGGTATCTATTTACTTGGCGTAACCTAATTTTTGATGTTTTACCAAAAAATTGGGTATTAGTTTGTGTTCACTAAAACTTATTAAAGTGTAGTGGCGAGGCGACCCCGTCTCACTGTGTTTATTAGCAGGGCCACAGACCCATGGGTGCAGAAATATTTCTGGTGCCCCCACATGGGCATGGTCATCTTACTAACTCTTTCCCTTTACAAAATGTTTCTATGGCAACGACTCAAACACCGAGATGCTCCCTGAAGGAGTCTTCGTTACCCTGGGATCCTCCCATGATCTCTTAACAATAAACAAAATACAGGAAGAGAAGCAGAGTACTCTAATGGGACCTGGAGGGGGGTCTCTCTAATGGACACAGAGAGGGCCTCTGTTAGAGAGTCTTTTAGAAAGAGCCCCCAGACATTCTGCAGACATAGTACAGGAGCTGGTCAGAGACTGCAAACATGATACAAGAGATGATCAGAGACTGCAGACCTGATGCAAGAGATGGTCAGAGACTGCAGACAGGATACAAGAGATGGTCAGAGACTGCAGACATGATACAGGAGATGGTCAGAGACTGTGGACAGGATACAAGAGATGGTCAGAAACTGCAGAAGTGATACAAGAGATCAATGCAGCCTACCAGTGCCCACCAAATGCAGCCTACCAGTGCCCACCAATTACAGCCTATCAGTGCCCACCAAATGCAGCCTTATCAGTGCCCACCAAATGCAGCTTATCAGCGCCCACCAAATGCAGCTTATCAGTGCCCACAAAATACAGCCTACCAGTGCCCACCAAATACAGCTTTAATAGTGCCCACCAAATGCAGCCTTACCAGTGCCCATCAGATGCAGCCTACCAGTGCCCACCAGATGCAGCCTACCAGTGCCCACCAAATGCAGCCTATCAGTGTCCACCAATTGCAGCCTACCAGTGCCCACCAATTGCAGCCTACCAGTGCCCACCAATTGCAGCCTCATCAGTGCCCACCAATTTCAGCCTACCAGTGCCCACCAATTTCAGCCTATCAGTGCCCACCAAATGCAGCCTACCAGTTCCCACCAAATGCAGCTTATCAGTGCCCACCAAATGCAGCTTATCAGTGCCCACCAAATGCAGCTTATCAGTGCCCCCCAAATGTAGCCTTATCTGTTCCCATCAAATGCAGCCTACCAGTGCCCACCAAATGCAGCCTTATCAGTGCCCACCAAATGCAGCTTATCAGTTCCCACCAAATTCAGTTTTATCGATGCCCACCAAATGCAGCCTACCAGTGCTCATCAAATTTAGCCTACCAGTGCCCACTAAATTCAGCTTACAAGTGCCCCTGGATCACACAGAGTGGCAATCTCCTGCTGTCATAGACCTTGGATTTGAATTGCCCGGGCGGCCACTAACAAAGTCCTGCCTCATAGACTGCCTCACGGCTCCTAGGGTACAAGTCACACTGATTCAATTTCACGGCATTGAATCCGTGTTCCATCTATCACAGGAGCCAGTCTAGGAGGCAGGACTTTGTTACAGCACCGCTGGGCATTTCAGACCAAAGCTTGTGCGATGCGTGTGACATACACAAGGAGAGAAGGAGAGAGGGGAGCACTCTGGAACTCAGGGCCGGTGCAAGGATTTTTGACTACATAGGCGAAGATGCATTTTGCCCCCCCCCCCCCAAACCCGTCTGCACCATCCTCTTGATACTCCCTGTCTAAAACTGTGCTGGTACCTCCTTCACAGTGTGCCTGTAATGTGATGGGGCACAACATGAAAGACGTCACATACCACTGAAAAAGGAGCTGTGCTGCACTTCCACTAAACAGCAGTGTGTAATGAGCGGGTGAGGTTATGCATTCCTTGCTTTCCCTCACTGGCCACAGGCAGCTGAGGCCAACTAAAACTTCCAATGGCTGGGTTCCCCCCTAAGCAAACTCCCAGATCACCCCCCCCAGATACCTCTACCCCTTTTACACCCCAGATACCCCCCAATCTGATCTCACACACCCAGATACCCCTACACTGATTACACCCTAGATACCCCCCACTCTGATCACACCCCCAGATAACCCACCCTACCCTGATCACACCTCCCCAGGTACCACTACCCTGATTACACCCCTATATACCCCTCTCCACACTGCAGAGCATTCCATCTCTACTGGAGAGAGAAGGGGAGCTGAGAGAGAGAGAGTTCCGAGAGAGGGTGGCTGAGAGAGACAGATGGGTTGAGAGAGACAGATGGGTTGAGAGAGAGAGGGAGGCTGAGCAAGAGGGATGGGCTGAGAGAGTGGTGGCTGAGAGAGAGAGAGGGCGGGTTGACAGAGAGGGAGCTGAGAGAGAGGGTGGTGGATGGAGAGGGGGGCTGAGAGATAGGGTGAGCTGACAGAGAGGAACTAAGAGAGAGGGGGGCTGACAGAAAGAGCAGTCTCAGAGAAAGGGTGGCTGAGCAAGAGGGGGGTCTCAGGGAGAGGTGGGACTGAGAGAGAAGGAGGCTGGTGGACAGAGAGCGGAGCTGAGAGAGAGGGGGGCTGACATACAGGGGGAGATTAGAAGGAGGCCCCTAGCATGTCCCTATCCACAGTCCCTCCTCTGCCCCCCCATACCAGCCTGTATCTGCAGGTAGGTCTGTATCAGTGTATGCTGCCCAGTACCTTTGGGGGGTCAAGAAGGCTGTGAAGTTCTTCTCTCTTCTGGGCTCCCAGCTGACCTCAGTGTTCACCTTCCATGTGCATGCAGCCTCCTTCTGTGGGGCCACCCTCTTGATCCAGGAGGTGCTCTGCTGCTTCTTTCAGCAGCTCCCTGGTAGCTTGTGCCTCCCGCTCATCCTTGTCTTCCAGGCCTCACTGCTGATGCTGGAGCGAAGAGGAGGGAATGCTTCTAAACACCACTTCGGGGGGTCAAGGAGGCTGTGAAGTTCTTCTCTCTCCTGGGCTCCCAGCTGACCTCAGTGTTCACCTTCTACGCGCATGCAGCCTCCTTCTGTGGGGCCACCCACTCTCCATGTGGAGATTAAGGCACCCAGAGGACGCTGCCGTGCCACGCTCTCGCCGCCACCCACCTGGCATTGCAACAGGGCTGGTGCAAGGATTTTTGACACCCTACGCAAAACCTAATTTTGCCACTATGGTACATGGAAGGCAGGAAGGAGCACTATGGTACATGGAAGGAAGGACAACTATGGCAAAGGGAATGCAGGAAGGAGCACTATGGTACATGGAAGGCAGGAAGACTTTGGCACATAGAAGGCTGGAAGACTATGGCACGTGGAAGGCTGGAAGACTATGGCACGTGGAAGGCTGGAAGACTATGGCGTGTGGAAGGCTGGAAGACTAGCACGTGAAAGGCTGGAAGATTGGCACATGGAAGGCTAAAAGACTGGCACATGGAAGGCTGGAAGACTGGCACATGGAAGGCTGGCAGACTATGGCACATTTAGGGAAGAGAGAGTGGGGAGTGATCACTCACCCAGGGCTGCATTGTCTTCAGAGGCTCAGGCAGCGACATCAGAACAGGATCTCTGGCTGCTTTGATGTCTCCCGCCCACACCCCCTTCCAAGCACAGATTGGCTGCACGCAGGGGTTGTGGGCAGTTACTGGGAGGACATGGCACATACGGGCTATACAGCGGGCACGGAGGTGCACACTGCAGCTGGCGAATTGTGGAGCAGGCGAGAAGGGGAATGTACACACTGCAGCGGGCACGCCGGTGCGCCACTGAGTGGGCGGTGGAGGTGCACACTCAGAACAGACGGTGCCCTGGCACTTCAATGCCCCCTCCTCTGCGGTGCCTGGATGCGGTACACCCCACGCACCCGTCCAGAATAGGCCCTGTGTATTAGCATCTTCAGCCTGTTTTTTGCAAAGACAGGCATGCTGATTGCACACCTGTTGGCTGGCCTCATATTCACCTCAGGGATAAAACTCAGGGCTTCCACTTGGAGACAGCTCCACCCAGGCACACAGGATGTCTGGCCTGAAGAATCAGGAGGACTTCGTCCTACAGACACGTGGTCTGTGTATGAATGTCAGGCGGACACCCACGTTCTCTAGGAGAGAGAAGCTGCAGCTGGCAGCGTGAGCATATGCTCTGAGGAGCTATTCTAAGGCCTAGGCATGAGGCCTCAAGCAGCGGTTTTGCAAGTAAGCCAGGAGGCTGAATGCGTGAACAATACAGTAATTGTGGAACCCCCTGCAAGGGAAATTGCTGTTATTTCTTTGAATTGTGTTTCCTTTTAATAAAAGTGGCCTGCCATGCCTTTAAAATGTAGTCTGGACTGATACGTGTTCATGAAATCACATGCACCACTTGAGTCTAATCACCCCGAACATCTTACAGTACTTTTTTCGTAAAATTTTCATTTGATAAACTGCTGTGCAAATGTCATGCAATATAAACAATTGCAACAAGAACCATTTTATTCTCTAGGGTCTTGGCTTAATATATATATATATATATATATATATATATATATATATATATATACCGTATATACTTGAGTATAAGCCGACCTGAGTATAAGCCGAGGTATCTACTTTTACCACAAAAAAATGGGAAAACGTATTGACTCGAGTATAAGCCTAGGGGGGAAATGTGCCCATTGCCACCTCACTGTGCCAATTGCCCAACCTTACTGTGCCCATTGCCATCTCACTGTGCCCATTGACACCTCACTGTGCCAATTGCCACCTTACTGTGTCCATTGCAGCCTCCCTGTGCCCGAGTCAGTCAGTGTACCTGAAAATCTTCTTATTCCACCGCCGGCGTCCATTGTTTAAATCTCGCGGCTTTCTTCTGGTCCCTTCCATGATAGGCGTTTCCAGCAAACACTGTGTTGAGTGTTGCGCCTATCATGGAAATCCTCTCATTCTCGGACTCCGTTTCCCAGCAGGCACTGTGTTCAGTGTTCCGCCAATCACGGACGTCGGACAAGAGAACGTCCATGATAGGCGCAACACTCAACACAATGTTTGCTGGAAACGCCTATCGCGGAAGGGACCAGAAGAAAGCCGTGAGATATAAACAATGGATGCCGGCCACGGAATACGAAGATTTTCAGGTACTGACTCGAGTATAAGCCGAGGGGTATACTTTCAGCCCTAAAAAACGGCTGAAAAACTTGGAACTTGGCTTATACTCGAGTATATACGGTATATTATGTTTGGGGGGTTCCAAGTATTTTTCTAGCAAAAAAAATGCTGATTTTTACATGTATGACAGAAATGTCAGAATTGGCCAGACTGAAAGCTGGTAATTAATTACTGTATTGCTGTAAATAAACATATCTTTATCATTTCATTTTGAATATGCACTCATTTCCTTATGGATCTCCAAACCAATATGCAAA
Organism: Rana muscosa; assembly: GCA_029206835.1. NCBI lineage: Eukaryota > Metazoa > Chordata > Amphibia > Anura > Ranidae > Rana > Rana muscosa. Next base: position 519,154,746 of record CM055122.1, on the reverse strand, counting down.
TATAGCCATGCTAACAACAAATTGTGCAACAACTTGGTGTGCTTAAGGCCAGCCATACACAGTTCGAATCGGCTGAGAATCGAACCATTATGGACAGGCGGAATGCACCAAGTTGATCGATCAACTTGGGTACAACCAGCCTGCTGGATTCTCTTACGATTATCTCTAGCAATAATCACTCTCTTCTCGCGGCGGGGATAGCTTCCCCCACCCGCCACCCTGTCGGGAGCAGACAATTGCTCAGCAGAAGGGATTCCTCTGTCAGCACTATCTATGTTGATGGGGAATCATGCAAATATTTTTCCTGCAAACTGTGGAAATTTGCATTGTGTATGGCCTGCCTAAGTGTACGCTGCCAAACTGAGCTCAGCTTGATATATATGCCAGAGGTCCTGCCACAATTCTGAGCTCAGTTTGGCGGCATACTATGTAAGTTTATGTGCCTCATGTTTTTCTTATGCACTTTATATGGACTGCTTGCATCGTTAGTTGTAGTTGAGTTTTTTGCATATTTAAGAAACTACACTATGAGCAATTTTTTTCTGGTGTCGGTGATCCTTCTGTCTGGCTTGATGAGATTGAGCAGTTTCCCTGATGACTTCACTTGTGAGGTTGGAAGATCTACCACATCTATAGAGTATCAGATGTATCTTCATAAGGAAGACCAATGGATACTGAATGCATATTTCAAAAGGTGCTATTGACATGAAATTTTTACCACATGTCGGTAACAACCCATGCAATCCATTCCTACAAATAAACCAAAACAAATAAGTTCATTAGTTATGTCTAATAAAATGGAATGACACAGGGAAAAGTATTGAACATGCTAACTGAAATGTATTTAATACTTTGTACAAAATCCTTTGTTGGTAATGACTGCTTCAAGATGCCTCGTGTATGGAGAAACTAGTTGCATGCATTGCTCAGGTAGGTAGGATTTTGGCCCATTCTTCCACAAAAACAGTCTTCAAATCTTGATGGTTCCGTGGGCCTTTTCTATGAACTCTGACCTTTAGTTCTCTCCATAGATTTTCAATTGGATTCAAGTCAGGTGATTGGCTGGTAGTGTTGGGAGAACGGTTCGGGCCGAGCAAACGTTCAGCCCGAGCATTACCTTTTCGCCCATTCGGCAAACACCCAAATTTGTGGGGCGTGCTTCTCAATGCATTCTAGGGCCCTAATTAGATGAAGCCTTGTACCTGACTGCTGGTGCAAGGCTTTGTCAATTAGGCCACAGAGCACTGTCAGAGCCCTGATTGGACAAAGTGATGAAGAATTTGTCCAATCATGGCTCAGTACTCATAGTCCCACCCTACACTATAAAAGGTTTCTTCCCATAGGAAGCTTTTGAAGTGTATTGTTGGAATGGAGATAGATAGAGCTCAGTTTGCTACTAGCGAGTTAGTATAGTGTGTCAGTATAGTGTAGTGTGAGTATAGTTTGTCAGTATAGCGTAATGTGAGTATAGTGTGTCAGTAAAGTGTGAGTACAGTATAGTGTAGTGTCAGTGTAGTGTGTTAGGGTAGTGCAGTGTTTAATACAGCATTATATAACATTTAATGCTGTATACAGTACCGTATACCCTTTTTATAAATTATTTTTGGTTGCTGTGTGTTTTTTTGTATTTTTTTTTTTTGTCCCCTGCCTGAACCCTTTTTTTTTTTAATTGTCAGACACAGTTTTTCTGATTGCGATGCTGGTGTTACCCCTTTTTTATTTTTGTTAATAGTTTTTACATTTCTGTCCTCAATTTAAAGTGCACCAAACACCACTTTTCATTCAATGAAGTGCCTCCAATCACACATTTCCCAGTTTCTATTAAATTTGGGTAATGGGCCCCCCTCCCCATCTGGGAGGCCAACAAGAAGATGCAGACTTTCCCATGCCACTATGAGGGGGCCAGCAGCATCTTTGTCCAAAGGCAAAAGTGGACGTGGTCCATACTCAGGCAGGGCACATTTGTTTCTGTTTAGTGATGTTGCCAGTGCTATCCAGCCACAGCATGCAGAGGAGGTGGTGAACTAGCTTACTAAACAATTCTCAGCCTCCTCATCCTCTATGAACCAAGCTGACACTAGTGTGCAGCCCACCGCAGCTGCCAGAGCGGCTTATTCTGCCTCTAGAAGGTTACGCCAACATCCAAAGACCAATTTTTCCGCAACTGTGTGACAGAAGTATCAAATTTCTATTTTTTACAGCAAGGCGAATTCTTGCTTTCATCAAGAGTACCTCTAAGGGGGTTACGGTGTGAAGACACCAGCAACACCCAAAGCCCAATTTTTTCACACCTGTTACTTCTATCATCAAAAGGCACACCAGACTTTTTCTAAAAGAACATTTTAACCTTGGCCTGAGTGTACTATAATTTTGCTTCTTCACATAAGGCTCGCTCACTGTGGTGCAAAACTTAGTTTTTTCCATCCAAAGTCTGCCAAAGAGATTTATCCAAAAATTCTCGAATCTTGTTCTGAGTGCACTAAATTGTGGCCCCAAGCCGTTGTTTACAAAATAAAGAAAGCTTACAGTGAAAATCAATTTAAATGTCAATTTTTTTTCTTTAAAAACTTCAGTTTTGCTGCAGCAGGTTCTATACACGGTAAGTCAGACTAAGAGGACCCACCAGACACTATAGATAAAGGAATTTTTATTGTTTCACACTTTAAGCATCATTAAAATGTTTTGTATCAATAGGGTTGTGAATGTCTTGAGAAAGCTACTTTTATGTATGATAATGTTTTTTGTGTGACACCTTGGCAATGAGACACCTTTTTATAGGCCATCAGTTGAGACTGAACCAGCTGATATTAATTTGCACTGACAAGGGTCAAGCTTGTTTTCTAATTACTGATAGAGTTCAGCTGGTGTCTTGGCTTCCCACACCTTTTTTGTACTTTTGTTTCTTCATGTGTTTACTACTTTTTCCCTGTGTCATTCCATTTTATTACACATAACTTAATTTCCAAACTTATTTGTTTTGGTTTCTGTATGGATTTCATATGTTACGAACATTTGGTAAAAATTTCATGCCAATAGCACCTTTAGAAATATATTTACCTAGAAAAATGGTCACGTGTTCAATACTTATTTTATCCGCTGTATATACAAATGTATGTGTCACCATATGTTTTTTGTTTTAGTCCTGGAAAGGTACAGAAATAGGACTGTTTAATTGTTTATATTTTACTTACAAAAACACAATTTCTCCTGATGAAGTAAACAGAGATTCACGAAACGCATAAAGATACTTTGGATATGAAAGTGCCAATCATTTAGTCCAATCATTTGTAGTCTATTATCACTGTTGATCTTTTGATACTTTTTGGTGACGAGGACACTCAATCGTGGATACATAAACTTTTTTATGTGTTTTTTAATGTATGAGAAATAAAAAAAATCTGAATTTTTACCCTTTTACATTATTGTTTGGTGTTTCTCAAAAAATCCCTTAGGCACTAGCTATTTGGTATTTGTCATAAAAACTCCACTCTTCTAATCCTTTGTGGCACCCCTTTCTCTGAAGAAAGGGAAGACACAAAAGAAACCTTACTTATTACTGTGCCATGGAGTGTATACAGAATCTCCACCATGGCTTTGTATATTAACTGATTTGGTTTTCTAATTTTCACAAATTACATTTTGTTATGTATTGCACTGCCTTATAAGAAAATTCTGCATACAAAGCCAGTCTATGCTGCAGAGGTTTTCTAATAAATGCTAAAACCTAATGCTTTAAGTCCATTTTGTAATCTTAACCAGGCTTCTACTGCATCATCATCAGTTTTAAATTATTTCATTTAAAACAAAATCAGACATATGCCTTATATTACTTACACTGCATTTAATTACAACTCTCTGTCAATCCATAATCAGTCCTCTTTTTAAACATTATGCCACTGCATATTCCTCTAAGATGAAGAAGGAAAAGCTTCAGAACAGGTGCATAAAGGGCTGATTACTATGGGCCTAATTCAGTAATGAGTTCTATAAAAGTTGTAATTTGCATAAAGTATCCCATCTGACTGGCACTCAAGGATAAAATCTGTCTTAGAGGAGCCTTGAAGTATGCCATACAACTAGACTATAGAAAGAAAGCTGTAAAATGTTTCAGGGGATATCATTATTTCATCAGACACTTAGTGAAATCTAGACATAGCTCATCATCAGAGTTCATTAGGATCTACAGTGGAACTGTAAGTTCAGAAAAATACCAGACAGACAAATAGATATTCTCTCTTTTAAGATAGATGTCAAATCCAATGTACACTGTTAACATGGAATGGACATGGTCTATAAAAAAGTAATTGTAAATATGACTAATTAAAATCCAAAAATAAAAATTGCTAAATAAAAGATATTTAACCAGTTGCCGACCAGCCGCTGTCCCCGCGGTGATCGGATTTGTTTCAGAACCGATCAGTCTACAGGCCCAGGCCAATGATTTCTGGCCTGGACCTGTTAATTGGTTTTGGCAAATGGCAGACTGTCCTCTGCCTGTGTAATGCAAACACAAGCAGAGGAAGTGATGTCATCTCCCCTTGTGGAGCCCTTTTCGGTTCCAGCGTGAGAGGAGAAGACATCCACAGTGAGCACACCAAGCACTACACTGACACCAGTACACGTAGGCACACTTTTAACCCCCTGATCGCCCCCCCAGTTAACCCTTTCACTACCTGTCACAGTGTCACCAAGTGCAGTTTTCAGATTTTGCACTGATCACTGCATTGGTGTCACTTGTTACAGTTATCGGTAGTTAGTGGTAGGCCCAGGTAGGTTTAGGGTACCCCCATATAGTCCCTAATAAAGTTATAACCCCTTGATCACCCCCACTTAACCCTATTACTCCCTGTCACAGTGGCATTAGTATAGTGTACAGATCTTTTTTCTGATCACTGTATTCGTGTCACTTGTTACACTAAACAGCGTTAGGGCAGTTAGCGGCAGTCCCAGATAGGTTTAGGGTACCCGCCATATAGTCCCTAATAAAGGTTTAACCCCTTGATCACCCCCAGTTAACCCTTTCACTCCCTGTCACTGTTTCATTAGTATAGTGTACAGATCTCTTTTCTGATCACTGTATTAGTGTCACGGGTGACATCAGTTAGATGTTGGCGTCAGATAGTGTTATTGTCAATCACAGACAGCATCAGATGCACACACCATACACCTCCATTACTAGTATAGTATCTGAACAGATCAATATCTTTGATTTCATTGCAAAGAAGAAGTTAGATAAAATATGGACATCCGTTTTCATTTTGCTTGTGGGCATTTGAAGCCCACAAGCATTTACTTCCTGCTTCCAGTGATGCTGAGCTACCAGCATTCCTTTCTCGTTCCCGCGCATGCTCAGTTGTAACGGTGTGGAGCGCCGTAAACTTCCTGGTTGCCATCAAAACGGGCGGCGTCGTAGGAAGTTCCCGCCCCCTTGTGATGGCAAAAACAAGTAATCGCATCACTTCCTCTTTCGAAATCCCGCGAGAACTCACTGCGGGCCTCCGCAATGACTCCTGGGAACAATGACACGAGCTCCCAGGAGACACTGCGGTGCACAGGAAATTACGAAATACCCGCAAAATACCCGCCCATAGCCGCAGAGGTCATATACAGGAAACAGAAATAAACAGGATAAATATACAGGTACACAAAAAAAAAGTTTCTTAATGAATACATGAATGCAATTTGATTAAGCAAAACTTTGAAAATTGGGTGGACCTTCGCTTTAACCAGTATTTGCTTTGCAGATACGCCATTCAGCTGCAGCACTGATTTATTTATTTTGACAGCAACAGGGTTTGTGAGTTTGCTCTTACGATACCTAAATCAGCGACTCCAGCACTGTAGGAGGTGATTTCACCACCACAGTTAAAAAAGAGCATATATGCTGAAGCTTAGGGGCAGATTGCCCTATGCTACAGCATATATTTTTATTTACTTTTCTTGATAGAGATTTCTTCATCCCCAATGATGTGAATAAGGTAACCTATTAGGTCCTTTTTTACATACAAAGAACGGTGAATGTATGCTCATCATTAGAAGTGGGTGGATGCAGGGCGGTATTCTGATAGTGGGCGTACCACCGATCAATCAATGTGAATGGAGAAATCTGTTTAACCCACAGGCTGCATGAAAAAAAAGAACATTACAATATATGCTCAACAAGGACCAGCGACATACTGGTATGTTGCTGGACTTTGAGAACCAGAATGATGCCTGCAGGTTTAGGTATCATCTTGATAAAAAAAATTTCAGCCGGTGGTTGGCTTTCATGTAAAAGCAATCCTAGTGGCTAATTGGCCACTAGACTGCTTTTACAAGCAGTGGGAGGGAACATCCGCCCCCCTCCCGCCATCTTCCGTGGTTTTCTCTGTCTCTCCTGTCCCACTGGGGGACCCGAGAATGCAGCCGGTAGTTCTGCCAGCTGATCATAGAACTGATCGGAGACCAGAATGGCTCCAATCATCTCTATGGCCTAAGAAACCTGAAGCTACGAGCATTTCATGACTTCGGTTTCGCCGATAATAAACAGCGCCATTGAGGAATTGGCAAAGCATCTTATCACACCGATCTTGGAGTGGTCAGATGCTTTAGGGGCTGAGGAGAGATCTAGAGTCTAATAGACCCCTACATTTTTCAAAAAAGGGCACCTGTCACTACATATTGCTATCATAGGGGATATTTACGTTCCCTGTGATAACAATAAAAATAATGAAAAAAACAAAAAAAAAAATATAGGGACAGTGTAAAAATAAACTAAAAAGCGAAATAAATTATAAAAAAATAAAAATAAATTAAAGCACGTCTGTCCCCCCGTGCACGTGAAGCGCCAGTCTCGTGGCGTATGTAAACAGCAATTGCACTATGCATGTGAGGTATCACTGCGAACGTCAGATCGAGGGCAGTAATTATAGCAGTAGACCACCTCTGTAAATCTAAAGTGGTAAACTGTAAAGGCTTTTAAAAATGTATATAGTTTGTCGCCGCTGCACGTGATTTTAAAGAATGTCATGTTTGGTATCTATGTACTTGGCAAAAGATCATCTTTTATATTTCACCAAACATTTGGGCAATATAGTGTGTTTTTGTGCATTAAAATACAGAAAAAAAAAACATTTCCAAAAAATTGCATTTGAAAAATCGCTGCGCAAATATTTTATGAGAAAAAAATTGGAACACCCATAATTTTAATCTGTAGGGCCTCTGCTTTAAAAAAAAAGATATAATTTTTGGGGGCTCAAAGTAATTTTCTAGCAAAAAATGTTTTTTTCATGTAAACAAAAAGTGTCAGAAGGGACTTGGTGGTTCAAGTGGTTAGAAGAGTGGGTGATGTGTGGCATAAGCTACTAATGTTGGGCATAAAATGCCAAATGACATCTTTTTGGAAAGTAGACACCCCAAGCTATTTGCTGAGAGGCAAGAAAAGTCCATAGAATATTTTATATTTTGCCACAAGTTTTAGGAAAAATTTTATTTTTTTATTTTTTTCTTACACAAAGTTGTCACGAAATTATATATTGCTCACACATGGCATGGGTTTTTGTGAAATTACACCCCAAAATACATTCTGCTGCTTCTCTTAAGTACGGAGATGCCACATGCGTGAGACTTTTTTTGTGAGCCTAGCTGCTTACAGGACCCCAAAAACCACCACATTTAGGCTTTCTAAGGGCGTAAAATGGTGATTTCACTAACTACCTATCACAGTTTCGGAGGCCCTAACATTTCCAAGATAGCACAACACCCCCCCCCCCACCAATGACCCCATTTTGGAAAATAGACACCCCAAGCTATTTGCTAAGATGCATGTTGAGTCCATGGAATACTAATATTTTGCACAAATTTGGGGAAAATTATTATTATTTTTTTTTACACAAAGTTGTCACTAAATTATATATTGCTTACACATGGCATTGGTAGATGTGAAACTACACCCCAAAATACATTCTGCTGCTTCTCCTGAGTATGGGGATACCACATGTGTGAGATTTTTTGGGAGCCTATCTGCGTACAGGACCTCGAAACCAATCACCGCCTTATGGCCCCTTTCACACTGAGGCGTTGAAAAAACGCTCAAAAATTATGTGATTTTGTACCGCGATTTTACCACGATTTTACCGCGATTTTACCGCGGTTCCCATTCATTCCAATGGGGATAGGCGTTTTTACAGCGCTATTTTATGCACCCTAAAGTTGCTCTAAAAAAGCTGTTTGCAGGATTTTTTTCAACGCCCAGCCAGCACAACGCCTCAATGTGAAAGCCCTCAGAGATTTCACATTGAGAATGCTGGGGCAGGATTATTTCAGGCATTATTACAGCGCTATTTTTACCGCGAAAACGCGGTAAAAATGCCTCAGTGTGAAAGGGGCGTTAGGCTTTCAAAGGGCGTAAAACGGGGATTTAACTCCTCACTACTTATCACAGTTTCTGAGGCCATGAAATGCCAAGATGGCAAAAAAATACATATGACCCCATTTTGGAAAGTAGACACCCAAAAGTATTTGCTAAGAGGCATGGTGAGTATTTTGCAGCGCATTTATCTTGGAGAATGAAAAAAGAAAATTATATTTTTTTTTGTTTTTTTTTCAAAACTTTGTGCCAAAAAGTGAGATCTGCAAAATACTCAACATGCCTCTCTGCAAATAGCTTGGGGTGTCTACTTTCCAAAATGGGGTCAATTGGGGGGGGGGTGCTATCTTGGCATTTCATGGCCTCTGAAACTGTGATAGGTAGTGAGGAGTGAAATCCAAAATTTACGCCCTTAGAAATCCCGAAGGCAGTGATTGGGGTCCTGTATGTGGCTAGACTGCCAAAAAGTCTCACACATGTGTTATCCCTGTACTCAGGAGAAGCAGCAGAATGTATTTTGGGGTGTAATTTCACATATTCCCATGGCATTTTTGAGCAATATATCATTTAGTGACAACATTGTGTAAAACAAAATTAAAATAATTTAAGTTTTCCCAAAACTTGTGGTAAAAATATAAAATATTTCATGAACTCAACATGCCTCTCAGCAAATAGCTTGGGGTGTTTACTTTTCAAAAAGGGGTATTTTTTTTTTATACTGCCCTGACATTTTAGTACCTCAAGAAATTAGATCAGTCATAAACTAAAAGCTGCGTAAATTCCAGTAAATGTACCAAATTTGTAGACGCTATAACTTTTGCGTAAACCAATAAATATATACTTATTGGAAATTTTTTACCCAAGACATGTGGCTGAATACATTTTGGCCTAAATGTATGACTAAAATTTAGTTTATTGGATTTTTTTTATAACAAAAAGTAGAAAATATTTTTTTTTCTAAATTTTCGGTCTTTTCTCATTTATATTGCAAAAAAATAAAAATCCCAGAGGTGATCAAATACCACCAAAATAGAGCTCTATATGTGGTAAAAAGGGACTAAATTGTGTTTGGGTACAGCATTGCATGACCGCGCAATTAGCAGTTATAGTAGCGCTGTGCCAAATTATAAAAAGTGCTCTGGTCATTAAGGAGGTAAAACCTTCTGGGGTTGAAGTGGTTAACCACTTGAAGATTTTAGAGATCAGAGAAATTATCTAAACATATTAAAAAAGCTTGTGGGGTATATCTTCTACATCCTGCTCCTCTCCCCCTGCTGAAGCTTCCTTGCAGCTATTATTGGCAATTACTGGCTGTCAAAATGCTCCTGTGCTGCTCCTGTGTACAGTACATAGCGTACAAATGTCATTGAGCAATACAATGTAATGAAGGCGTTACCTTTGATCTGCATATAACGTAAGCAAAAAAAATATTAACCCTTATTTAAAATGGCACTTAAAACACATTTTTGATGTTATCCTTCTATAGATTGCATTGAAAAATTGATTATTTTTTGCAAAATAATGTTGCCAAAAAAAGACTGCCAAAAAGAAAGCTCTGAGAGCTGATTTGAGGGAAGGAACACATACCCTTCACACAGCACACCGGAACAGAGCTGAGGCTGTCAATCCACTGGTGCTCCCTCCCCTGTCACCCTTTTTCTCTTGGTGCCAGTAAAACTTGTTAGAAGTGACTCATGTTGATTGCAGAGGAATGGGCAGCAGAAAGAAATCACACTTGGTGCCCTGAATAGAGACAAGCACACACTATAGATGGATATGCTTTGTTTATATTTAATATCTGAGGTTTAGAACCACTTTGAGTAATGTTTAAAGTTATGACTAAATAAGGTAAGGGAATGGAAGAGACAGAGAGAGAGCGAGGGGGAGATGCAGAGACACTGAGGAGATAGCTGGGGGTACGTAAACTTGCCACACTATAAGAGATCAGCAGCCATGATAAACGTGGTCAGAGGAAGACCGGAACATGTAGGATCAGCCAGGTATTGTACAGGATAGAAAGGGATTGTTGACATGGCAAAGCACTGTGCTCCATCTTGTGCCTTAAAGGGTTTTAGGGTTACAACCACGTTAAGACCATGGGGAGCTAGGCAATGACATGAGGAACATGTACCAACACACATTTTTTTTTAGAAATGTTGCAAAGCTGGGACATAGTCCACCTTTAAATGCAACATCAAGGGAAACATGGCACAAATACCAATCCTTTAAATGACATGCTTAGGAGAAAAATTGGAGTATATTATTTCATAGACAATAGACAAAAATATACAGCACAGGGTATATGTAAAGTCTGTAAACACAGTATATTTGTATAGTGGCTGGGCAAAATGTAAGCAGATTAGTATAAGAGAGAGTGGAGGCAGTTTTTATTCTGCATGATTTTAGAGACATTCTTTGTTCAATATGTGAGCAGCTTGATTGGGCCACAATATAAGAGGGAGGGATTAGGCAGGTTACATTCTGAAATAAAATTGAAAGTGTAATATTTTAGTGTCCATTCACACAACAATGCATGCTGGACAAACATCGCGTTGTGTTTTATCCAATTTATTGTAATGTGTTCAACATGTATTACGTTTTTTTTTTTAAAGGAATATTCTTAATTTAAAGTATTCTTTTGTTTAGGTAACGTTTCCTGTGAGATCACTTCTCTCTTCAAGAGACTTCCTTTTGTTTGCAGGCTGTACACACTGTGAATAATTTTCTGTTCTAGGACAATTTCTGCTCTCACTGCAATGATCATGGTGCTGGCTATAGCCATTTAAAACTATGTACACAGCAGAGTCATAATTTATGGGGTCAACCTCTGCCCACAGAAAGGGAAACAGCAAGGCACTTTTGGACCCTGTACCATGACAATCTATCAACCATCTATGACAGGGGCGGCCCTTCCATTAAGGTCACACGGGTGTCGCCCCCTCTCTCCAGCCACCCCCTCTATGACTACTTAATAGATTTATGCATAGCATGAATCTAGACATGGCCGCTGCTGCCACACCCTATTTAGGCGTCCGCCCCCTTTTTGGATGCCGGGCGCCTGAATTCCAGTGGCAGGGGTGTTTATTTTAAGCCATAGGCTCTTATAGGCTTCAAAAAAGGTGGACTTGGAGTGCAGAGCATTGCGCTCGCAGTCCACCCAGATGTGTTTGAAAAGCAAATGAATATTTGCTTTTCTAACACTGAATCGCCTCTCTATCAATTTAGGTAGCGCAGGTCTAATACCCGTCACCTGATTGGCTAAAGGCACAGGTACCCCGATTGGATGTCTAGCATAACAGAAGAAGAGAGGAGGGGGACACAGGATCCACCCCACAGCTCGCTGCTGTCACCCGCTGCCTGACCAGTCACTAATATGAGGTAAGTTCCGGGCAGACAGCGGGCGGGGGTCGCAGTGGCGGCATTTGATGGGCACAGTAGCTGCATTTGATGGGGCACAAGTGGCTGCATAAAATGTGCACAGGTGGCTGCATTTGACGGGTACAAGTGGCTGCATATGATGGGAACAAGTGGCTGCATTTGTCCGGCACAAAAATGGCTGCATATGATGGGCACAAGTGGCTGCATATGATGAGCACAAGTGGCTGCAATTGATGGGCACAGTGGCTGCATTTGATTGGCACAGTGGCTGCATTTGATGAGCACAGTGAGGCTGCAATTGATGTGTTTTTTTTCAGTATTTTTCAGTTTGTTTTCACCAGCCACCACTGATCTATGATGTTATTCAACCAACATGCAAGGCAATCTGTCAAAACTTAAAGTGGATGTAAACCCTCACATATACCCAGTGAAGTGAACAGCCTCAGATGATACACAGAGGCTATGGCCGGCTAAAGGCTTCAGACTAAGATGCTACTGATGGGGAGGGGGTAGAGGTGACTGCTCTTTCTCCTACGCTAATGTGTGTGGTACTATCAGCTCCAGCAATATGCCTCATACTGCATCCTTCCAAACTGACAATAAATTACCCATCATGCAGTGAAAGAGATGCCACATCCCTCACCATGCTTACTGGACCATGTTTCTGTGTTCATGTGGATCCTATTGCTGATAACACTGTCTCGAAATATAGGAAGATACCTTCCTCATGCTGACGAAGGGCCGCAATGGCATTCTGGGGAAAAAATAAATAAAATAAAATAAAAGAAAGATCTGGTGTCACCAGTAACACACCTCCATCCCTAATAGTGGGAAAAAATGGTAGCTGGATACCAGGCAGAATAAGGCAATAACTTGCAGAAGGGGGACAAATCTGCCAGCTGGAATGGGAGCAGCTGTAAAGCAAGCAGTTTTGCCAAGCTATGGTTTTTAGGGAACATTTTTTTCCCACTTCAGCTTCCCTAAAACACACATCTGTCTGGTAAGGGATGCTGCTGGAGATGCCAGGGTGGAGTTAGGAGCCATTTTAACCACTTCAGTACTGTGCCAGAGCCAAAAGATGGCTACAGCGCAGCTCTCTTGTTCTGGGAGGGCGTCCATTGACATCCTGTCTGAACACGCCTCCCGCATGTCCCCTAGAACATGCATCGGGTGCACTCTGTGTCTCCTGTGTCCTTCGTACACAGCTGATTCCGAATCGAGAAAAAGGGCCAATCACAGCAGCCCGTTACCATGTGATCAGCTGTGTCCAATCGCATCCTCAAAAAGCTGCCCAGGTTCTTGCGGGTTTCAGGGGGAAATCCAGAAGATGACCACCTTAGAGTGGGAGTTTGACTATTCTTATGAGAGTGATAGACCAGATAGAAGCCACCCAGTCCCAAGGGGAGGAAGACCTGGTGTAGGACTTTCTTTACGAACCAAAGCCCTGCAGGAGGCATTGTTACCCAAAGTTCTAGATCCACTTACAGGATATTAAGAAGACTGCATCCTGGGCTGGGCCATCTGCATGGACAAGGTGGTGGTGAAGGCTGAAAAACCACCCTGCCATTACTCTACTAATATCTGGGGGCCTGACAGGAAGATAATCCAGGTCCCAGACCCAAACGTGTACTGATAAGCAGGACTGACCCTCTTTACTACTACAGTTGGGCCTATGGGTCAATGCTTGGTTTATTCTTGCTACATGGGATTGTAGCTGGAAATACAAACCCTTGTAGCAGGATACCTTGAATTTGCAGAGGGGAAATCTTTGCTTTTGCTTTACTGAGCAGACAAGGCTGGTTTTGTTGTTACCCCTTCCCCCGCTAGCTGAAGAGTTCTTGTTTTGTTGGGGATGGGTTTGCTTGGCCTTTCCACTTCAAGGGAGGAAGACATGTGTTGTCCTTCTTCCATCTGTACAGACTTACTAAGGCCTTTGGCCCTTAGTGCCAATATTGTTAAGTAAAATGACCTTACCCTGCTATCAGGAGAATATTGGCTAGTGAGGGCTTGTTAATGTTGTAGTTAGGGTTATAGATCATCTAGTTAGGGAGTGGCTTTCTGTTTTCTTGCAGGGCTTTGGAAGGGGCCGTTGTGTCAACACTGACTATTATGTGGTCCCACGTGTTAGATAGGGCCAGGGACTACTTATTCCAACCTTTTAACTAGTAATGTTATTTTCGGGGGAGGATCATCACCACAGGGATGGTGCTCTTACAATCTTTTTGTGTTAAGAATATGTATTAACGTGTTTTTCTCTTTCAGGAAAAATTGTACAGTGATGTATTTATGTAGTAGTAAGCTAGCGGTGGGGCTCTGCTTAGCTAGGATGTGTACATATATATGTAAATACATATATATGTAAATACCCCCCTTAAAGCTGAAAGTCTGCAGTTAAAGCACATCTTGTTCGTTTTATTTCAAATCCATTGTGGTGGTGTATAGAGCCAAAAAGATTAGAATTGTGTCGATGTCCCAATATTTATGGACCTGACTGTATATATACTGTGATTATAGTGTGTATAGAAATATAGCTAAATAATCAGTTGTTAGGTTATTATAACAAATGTTATAGCCTTAAAGAGAGAGTAAACCCTGGTTGGTTTTACTTCCTCTTTATTTCCCTGCAAAGGTAAAGCATAATGGGCTACTATGCATCACATAGTAGCCCATTATGTGTCACTTACCTGAAACCAAAGCCTGCGATGTCCCCGATATCCCCACTGACTGGAATCATCCATCTTCAGCCCTCTTCCTTCTGGGGCCACGGACTCCGGCTCTGTGAATGGCCTGAGTCGCATGTCCCAGCATGACCCCCTCTAGAAACGGCACAGCGTGCCCTTTCTAAAGTGCGCATGCGCCGAATACATCGGCACATGCGCAGAAGATGACATAGTTCGGGAACATTGTAAATATCTCCTAAACCGTGTAGGTTTAGGAGATATTTCCAGCACCTACAGGTAAGCCTTAATATAGGCTTACCTGTAGGTGAAAGTGGTTGTACAGGGTGTACAACCACTTTAAGGATTGTGAAGCAAGATCCATTCAAGAATTTGGGGGAGATTCACAAGGAGAGGACTACAGCTTGTGTCAGTGCTTCAAGAGCCACCACTCACAGATGTATCTAGGACATGGGCTACAACCGTCACATTCCTTGTGTCAAGCCACTTGAACCAGAGACAACGTCAGAAGCGTCTTACCTGGGCTAAAGGGGAAAAAGGACTGGACTGTTGCTCAGTGGTCCAAAGTCCTCTTTTCGGATGAAAGTAAGTTTTGCATTTCATTTGGAAATCAATGTCTCAGAGTCTGAAGGAAGAGTGGAGAGGCACAGAATCCAAGTTGCATGAGGAGTTAGTTATGATCTGGGGAGTCATTTCATCTGCTGGTGTTGGTTCACTGTTTTTTATCAAGTCCAAAGTCAGCGCAGCCCTCTACCAGGAAATTCTAGAGCACTTCATGCTTCCCTCTGCTGACCAGCTTTATGGAGATGCTGATTTCATTTTCCAGCAAGATTTGGCACCTTCCCACACTGCCAAAAGTACCAATACCTGGTTTAATGATCATGGTATCCCTGTGCTTGATTGGCTAGCAAACTCGTCTGACCTAAACCCCATAGACAATCTGTGTGGCATTGTCAAGAGGAAGATGAGAGACACCAGACCCAACAATGCATATGAGCTAAAGGCCGTTATCAAAGCAACCTGGGCTTCCATAACACCTAAGCAGTGCCACAGGCTGATAGCCTCCACGCCTCCATGTGAATTAACTAACCTTTTTCAATTGAATTGCTGAAATAAATTAACTTTTTGATGATAATCATATTATTTTAGATACACCTGTATATTAAATTTATAGGAATTTATATTTTTCTACAGTTCATTTTATTGTATTATCTCTTGATATTGTTTGTATGTCTTAACTTATTAAGTGCAATGCCACATAAATTTGTTATTGTTAAATTCCCTTTTCCCCTCCATTACCTGCATAGGATACCCACGCTCCTGGGATCAGGAGCCATTTTTACTGGCCCATGAAGACATGGCCTATTTTTTTTGTGAGGGGGGGTGAATGTAGCACCCCCTAGGATGCTAGAGTGTAGGTCAATTTAGTTTAGCTCCTCTGTAGGCAGAGGAGCAAAGGTTTATTGTGTTAGACGTTGGGCAGTGCCTCACAGGTTGCTGGTCTGCTGCTTTCCCCCCATCCAAGTTCATCGCTCCTAAATAAACACAAAGAACAAAACCCCTAGGTTTTTTATTGAGCCATCTGGAAGCGTGTAAAATTAAGTTTTCCTGGCTGTGTGCAGGGGCCCACTGGGGAGTGAAGGCAGACCCTTTTTCCTGTTTCCACAGAGAAAACAAATGTGATGTTTGCTGCAGCCTTTTGCCAGCAACTGGAGGAGACACAAAAGCAGAAATTTGGGTGCAGTCAATGCTCTCCTCTGAAAAGGAATAAAGAACACACCGCTCCAGGTGAATTATTTATGCCTGATAGGAACTCTGGTCAAGTGCTAGCCCAGGCCCGCCTCCATGGGTATGTAGATTGAAGAAGAAATGGCTGCACATCGATAGAAAAAACCAAATGCCATTTATTGATCACCAAAATTACATCAGAGGACACCAACACACAAGCCTTGTAGATGCGTTTCACACAGTACAATTGTGCTTAATTATTAAGAAAACATATGTGATGTTTGCTGCAGCCTTTTGCCAGCAACTGGAGGAAATGCAAAAGCAGAAATTTGTGTGCAGCCAATGCTCTCCTCTGAATGTCAAGCTCCTGATAACCTCTACCGCAAGCCTATGTGAGTCCTATGGTGGGACAACACTTTAGGGAGTGGCAGAGGAACTAAGCTGAGCCTCTGTCTCTCCATTGCTGTCACTGGAAGGAAAGGAGGAAAGAGCTTCAGTGTCCAGCAGCTGATTATAATTTTGGTGAAGTAATTACAGCAGAGGAGATCTTACATCAAACTGACTGCTGATAGCATGCATTGAGGGAAACTTGGAATACAAGGAGGGAGTCTGGAAGAGCTGTGCATTACACAAAAAAGAAAAAAAGACACTATTTCTGTAGTGCTTTCACATCTCAAAAAAAATTGCTCTTTTATCACTGATCAAAGTTAACGATAGCTGAGTTAAAGGAAACCTGACACGTGAATAGTGAAGCTGTAATTGCTGCGTTTTTTTTTTCTAAAAATGCTAGTTGCTTTGTTACCATGCTGACTGCATTGTTCGGATTCAGTAGTATACAGATTGAGGCATCTTAATTGTCGCAAACTTTATGTAAAGTGTAATATGCCTTCTTACTGCAGGTGGTTAGGAGGCATAATGTCACCTTCTCATCTCCTGTTTTAACCCCTAAAAGCCAGCACCACTGTGCCACAACCACACACACATTGCACACAGTTTTGGGGTGGACCTTATTCACTTGACTTGGTCACATGCCATGCTACAATACAAAACATTGCAGCAGTGACATGTGTATACCTCCATACAGCTGCCTTTGCAGATTAGGGTTTGCTTGGGGGGAGGGGGGGGCGATAGGTGCTTGAGCAGCATTTCTGTTTTTTTTTTTTATCAATAACTGTTTTATTGAAAGCCACTTCAGATACAGTTCAAGTGCAATGGTCTTACAACAAACAGGATAAACGCTATCTCATCTGGATATAGGGTTGTAACATTTCCTGAGCATGTAAGTGCTATATCTCTGCTATCCGTGTTGTCTTCTGATCCTATCAGGTTATCACAACAGGCACATAAAGAGCTATCAACCAACTTTTGAACTGATATAGCTGTTATATACATTATTGCATGGGACCCAAAGGGACTCCCATAGAAGAGGAAAGAGTAAGAAGAGTAAAAGAGTAAAAAGGGAAGCGGGAGAAGAAAAAATGGAAGGTTGAGGGTGGGGGGGGGGGGGTGGGTGTCGTCAAGCTGTACCTGGCTCTGAGTCACCGCGTTCCTCCCGTCGGTGCCAGAGCTCCCAAATCATGTTATGTGCATCCAGTCGATCCTGAACTCTTGCAGTCATCCTCTCCATTAATTCTACATCTCTGATCCTGGCATACAGCGCTCCCTCCGAGGGAGGGGAGCTGCACTTCCAGTTCAGTGCCACTAAGCAGCGGGCTGCCGTGAGGACATGACTAGCTAGCTTCTTATGTGGGCGCGGGGCCTTCAGAGACATCAGTCCTAGTATAAAAAATTTAGGGGTCAAGGGAACCTCCGTCTCGAGGAGACAAATTAGTAGTTGGTGTACAGAATTCCAGAAGGGGGCTATCAGCGGGCACTCCCAGTAAATATGATACAATGTCCCCCTTGCCCCCATGCATCGCCAGCAGCGGTCTGAGCTGGCCGGGTGGATGGCATGGAGAACATCAGGAGTCATGTACCAGAAGTACAGAATTTTGTAAATATTTTCTTTGTAGAGCGTGCATAGCGACGTCTTGGACGCCTGGGTCCAGATGGCCCTCCATTGATCCACGGGTATCTCCTCAACCAGAGCCTTCTCCCATTTAATCATGTATTTGTGTTTGCCCATTGAATCAGCATTTCTGTTTTTACTGCCCCTTCAACCACAAGTGTAGACAAAGCCTATATAAAAAAGTTTGATATTTCTCAATAGAGGTTGTAATCGTTGCACCACACACTGCAAACACTACATACATTTCAGCGCTGCATACGCTTCTATAGACCCTTCTCCCGACTCCTCTTGGGGGAGGGAGCACAGTTTGGCATTTTCACCCTGGGCATTGGATAACCTTGTCCGGCCAACGTTTGTGTGCCTATCAAGATCATTGAATAATAGGAACATTTCAATAAATAGTGCAAAAAAAAAACTGATCACTTTTTTTTATGTGTGTCTGACATTTTTACCAGACCATGGACCATTGACCACCTCATAGTCATATTTTTTACATTTGTAAAGCTCAATCTAAGGCCTCTTTTACACTGAGGCGCTTGAAAAACTGCCAGTAAAACACTGAGCGCTTTTGAAGCACTTTTCAGGCGCTTTTGAAGCGCTTTCAATTCATTTCAATGAAGAGGGGCGTTTTTTCAGCGCACTGCCCCAGTGTGAAAGCATTCATTGATTTTAATGGAAATACGTTTTCATAAGCTTTTCAGGCACTTTTTTTAGCGTGAAAGCGCCTGAAAAGCGCCTCACTGTGAAAGTGGTCTAAGTGGAAAAAAATAAAATAACACATGTGGAAAAAAACATGCCTATAATGAAAAGGGTGCTTACTGCTATCAAATATTCCATGAAATGGAATGAGGATCACATAAAGCAGCAAAATGTTATTGTTAGTGTTTTTTGTTCAGCAAAAATTGCATCTGTTACAGAGACAAGAAATCACACAAAAGAAATATAGTCTATAAAATGTACAGGTACATGGGAGTAACCTGACAAATGAAAACCTAAAGGTGACTGTTAACAATGTATTACCTAACACAAATGATCTTGTCCTAGATTCAATATAAATGACTTTGGAATGTTTACATTATATGATTACTTCACTTAAAGCATAGACATTTTTCTCCCTTGTTTGCCATTTAAAAAAGCTCTAGGTTAGTGCTATTTAGATACCTTTGAATCCTGTCCTTTCCTGATTCACAGACATTTAGTTATGTGCAGTCAAAGACCAATCCTAATTATGTTCCAGTCACACATTACTCCCAAAGCATAGAGATTTTCATATGATTCAAGCAAGTGGCCCAATTTGCTTTAGTGTTCCCCTGCCTACTATCTAGTCTTAGGCCCCACAGGGCATTGAATCACCAACAATGCACATTTTTGGTTCAAGCTAAAGGAACAAACATTGATTGATTATCTTATCTTTAATGATGAATTACAATGACATTTCTGTCTGTGAAATAATGGATCTTTCATAGCTGTATTATCTAAATTACAAAATTGTTTCCCTCATATAATAGTGCAGTGGCAGCTTGGTATCTAAATCATTATCTATGACAGACAGTCTAGCACAACCTATTTGGAAAAACCATCATCCAATTCACATTTTATGGAATTATAATTTATGAGAGGTTTAAGCTAGCTATTACTTAATTAATAATTATTATTATTTTTTTACACTGTGATCATCAAATTGTTAAGAACATTCATTACCACCAAGCACGCAGCTGAATTTGCTTGTTCTTTGCAACTTTACAAGGGCCTTACAATTAAACATTTCTTTTTAACTTTTTGTTGTTGTTGGTATAGGTCCCCAGTGATGGCTTGCATGCCCCCTTATCTCCCCTTTGTGTACCTGTCATTCATTATAAATGTAGCAAACCCCCGTAGGGACTGCTGATGAACACATATGAGTCAGAGAACAGTCCGTGACTTAGTTTTTTGTTATTTATTGAGGGTTAATAACTTGGATAGGGATAGGAGGTTATGGGATGCCCACTTGAATTCAGCAAAACTTTTGATCAGGGACACCTTCCTATATACAATCAATATATAATCTCCTTCACTGCTCCAGCTGAATCACTGCAGAATAATCTAACAGGCTCCAAGTTAGATTTTAGAAACAGCCCTTTACAGTCAGGAACTCATAGCCCCTTAACCCACCCGGCTGCAGCTGCCCCTTTCACTAGCCCTCCAGGCTAACTCTCACACCAGTCCTTTCGACTGACTCTTCACCAGCCCACCCGGCTGACTCTCAGGATGACTCTCATGGAAGGATGAAGACTTAAGCACACTGCTGTCTTCAGGGAGACTTGCTACATGCGGCAGTCTTCCCTTTGTTAGTCCTCAACAGTGTTGCTACTCACTTTGTCCTCTCTTGCTCCTGTGCCTCCAGGAAAGCGTCCTTCTTTGTGTTTTAGAAGGATCCTTCCAGCACCTGAGCTCTGGCCCAAGGAAGGACCCTCCCCCACACTAGAGGGTACCCCTGAGAGCCACCGACAGCCTCCTCAACACTGTATCTCTATCTTCCACCCAACTGCCCCTGCTGGCATGACTCACTACTGGGGACCGGACGAGGCCTCATTAATATTAAAGGTAGCTCTTCCTAACCTCCACCCACTAATTCTAGAAGATTCTCCAACCTTATAGACCAGGGGGAGGCACTAGAGGACTGCAAGGATGAGTCATCAAGCCCTGAACCTTACTGAACCCCGGCCCAGATTCCATGGTTTAGACTTAGTTCTGAGCCAAACAATTTTTTTACCTACTCTAAATCCCAACACACCATGTACTAACTTCTAGCACACACTAGAGAGTGCTACATAAACAATCAGGGGGAAGGTGTTGCACTATTGCTTTAAAAAATAACATAAGCATGAACATAGGCATGTGTGAAAAAGTATTAATCCAAGCAAACACACCTGAAAGAATAATAGTGCATATCATTTAACCACTTGCCGACCAGCCGCCGTCGTTATACGGCGGCAGGTTGGCACGATCCCGCAAACCGTCTTAGCTGTACGTCGGTCCCTTTAAGCGGGATAGCAGCCGCATCGCGGGGGGTGCCGATGCCCTGACCGGTGGTCGCGATGACCGCCAGCCGCAAGCGATCAGGGGCACCAGAGGCAGAACAGGGACGTGTGTGTGTAAACACACAAATCCCTGTTCTGTTCTGTGAGGAGAGACAGATCGTGAGTTCCTAATAGCTAGGAACCACAATCTGTCATTTACTCTAGGTCAGTCCCCTCCCCCCACAGTTAGAAACACACTAGGGAACACAATTAACCCCTTGATCGCCCCTAGTGTTAACCCCTTCCCTGCCAGTGACATTTTACAGTAATCAGTGCATTTTTATAGCACTGATCGCTGTATAAATGGCAATGGTCCCAAAAATGTGTCAAAAGTGTCCGATGTGTCCGCCATTATGTTTCAGTCCCAAAAAAATGACAGATTGCCATAATTACTAGTAAAAAAAAATAATAATAAAAATGCTATAAATCTATCCCCTATTTTTTAGACGCTATAACTTTTGCGCAAACCAATCAATATATGCTTATTGCGATTTTTATTACCAAAAATATGTGGAAAAATACATATCGGCCTAAACTGAGAAAAAAAATAGCTTTTTAAAAAAATAATTGGGGATATTTATTATAAGTACAAAATATTGTGTTTTTTTCAAAATTGTCGCCCTTTTTTTGTTTATAGCACAAAAAATAAAAATCGCAGAGATGATCAAATACCACCAAAAGAAAGCTCTATTTGTGGAGAAAAAAACAACGTTAATTTTGTTTGGATACAGAGTCGCACGACTGCGCAATTGTCAGTTAAAGCGACGCAGTGCCAAATCGCAAAAAATGGCCTGGTCATTGAGCAGCCAATTCTTCCGGGGCTGAAGTGGTTAACTGACAATCAGAATAAAAAAGTCCATATGGTTGTGAAAATACATGATAACTTGTCTCCAAATACATGATAACTTCTGTGCTGCCACCACCACTGTGCACACAAACTTCTTAACAAATGGATATGACCTCTTAATATATGAGGTACTCAACAATTAATGCAAATATGGATGTCACAGCACCACTGGTTTACAGTCTCTACATTGGTTCCAAAAAGAGCTCACTTCCCCCTCGGTAATAAATTTTATGTTTTTCTGTTGCCTCTGCAGCCACCAATCTCTGCAATTGTGAAAATAAACTGCCAACTGAAGATCCTGCAGAACCCAATACTTCTAGAAGTGTCAAATTCCTGCCTCCTACTGCATGCGATGTGGTTCCTTCTGCCAACCCTTAATCCTATTAGTCTACTGTTGTGTGCTATTCCTAAACCTACCATTACTACAGTGCTGCAAAAAAATCAGCACCCGTATCTATAAATATAATGCCAGATTTCTTTTGGATTAGTTTAAGGGTCATTATTATTTTTTTATTATTATACAGGATTTATATAGCGCCGACAATACCATTCAATACACGAAGAATCAGAGGGCCCTGCTCGTAGAGCTTTCAATCTAGGAGGGAGGGTCAAGTGATACGAAAGGGTAATGTGCTGATGAAGAAAATAAAAGTGCAGTTGTTAGGTGGAGCCAGGGTAGGCTACTCCAAAGAGAAATGTTTTCAGGGATCGCCTACAAGTAGATAGATTTGGAGATAGTCTGACAGATTGGGGTAGGGTATTCCAGAGGATGGGAGAGGCTCGGGAGCAGTCTTGTTGGCGAAAATGGGAGGAGGTGATGAGGGAGCTAGAGAGCAGGAGGTCTTGGGAGAAACTAAGAGTACGATTAGGTTGGTATTTTGAGACTAGGCTAGTGATGTAGCTGGGGGAAGAGTTGTGGATGGCTTTGTATCTTATTGTTAGTATTTTGAATTTAATTAGTTGGGTGAGTGGCAGCCAGTGGAGGGATTGGCAGAGAGGGCTAGCAGACGCTTAGCGGTTTGTAAGGTGGATGAGTCTGGCAGCAGTATTCATGTTGGACTGAAGGGGGGATAGTCTATTTAAAGGTAAGCCAATGAGGAGGGAGTTGCAGTAGTTGAGGTGAGAGGTAACCAGGAGCTTTGTTGTTTCATTGGTCAGGAAGATTTGGAGATGTTGTGAAGGTTGAGGCCACAAGCTTTGGAAAGGGATTGGCTGTGGGGCCGAAAGGAGAGTTCAGAGTCCAGGATAACACCTAGCACTATGGCATGTAGGGATGGGTGGATGGTTAAACCCACATCATTACAAACTATCAATAAATACTGCATTACATGCTGTTCATACTCACTCAGTCACTATGGGATTTGTTTTCTGTATTCTGAAAAAACCTGGTTGATCCTGCTGTTCTCTAGCTTTCCCTCCTGTTTGTGTCCCCATTGCAGTTGAGGATTTTGAGGAGCAGTGTTGGCAGCTAGTGCACAAGCTATGTTTTTAGTGCAGCCCATGTGACCAAAAAGTCACACATGTGGGCGTATACACAGTGGTAAATGACAGCCCACTGACTCTCTTCTCCTCCATGCCCACTAATTAGATAAACACAACAGGGGTGGGATAGTACATCTTTATTGATGGAGGCTTCACCTCCCTGCCATTCTAAGAAACAGGCTGGAGGGATGTAACACAGCCTGTGGCGGGTAGAAATCTACCCACACCATGTTATTGAAATAAATGAAAAAGATTTGTATATAGTATATATACTATATACTATATATATATATATATATATATATATATATATATATATATATATATATAGTATATATACAGTATATTTGTATGATAATTTTAAACAGTTTGACTTATAATTGTTTATTTTTACTCTGTATCCCAAAGGCTGTTTTAAAAATTAAAAATTTTGTTTTTTAATTTTGATTATTTTGAGCATGTGACCAGCAGCAGAGGACTAGAAGCTCCTCCTGCTTGTTTCCCTGCAGAAAGGCTGGGGAATAGCTGGGTCATGTGGCAGCTGTATATCGATTATGAAAAAAAGGTACGTAGATGCTTTTTTAGTAAAATAATTACAGTGCCATCATGCACATACAGAAAAGGAGATAATGTAAATGAAACAGTGTGTTTAATATCACTTTAAGCTAAGCCACAGGCTTTCAAACCTCTAGGTGTGCAACCAGTGGCCTGAGCTGGCATAGTTTGCTCTCCAGGTAGTCACATGCCCCACCAAAATTTAGTTTAAATAATATATGTATATATATATATATATATATATATATATATGCAGTATAATGTATATATTGAGGCACCTTCAGAGGACGTTGCGCCCATGTGACAGCACAATTGTATATACCAGGGGTCTCAAAATGTTCTAAAGAAAGGGCCAGTTTACTGTCCTTCAGACTTTAGGGGGGCCGGACTGTGCCCAGTGGGAGTAAACAATGCCCGATCCATGGTATTAGGGGGAGAAATAGTGCCCCATCATTGATGTCAGTGGCAGGAATAGTACCCCATAATTGGAATCAGTGGGAGGAATAGTGCCCCATCGTTGATGTCAGTGGGAGAAATAGTGCCTCATCATTGGTGTCAGAGGGAGGAATAGTGCCCCATTGTTGGTGTCAGTGTCAAGAATAATGTCTCAAGGGCCAGTTAAAGGCATGCAAAGGGCCGCATCTGGCCCCAGGGCCACAGTTTGGAGACCACTGGTATATATCAATCATACATTGGCTATACCAATCAAACATTAGCCTTACATTATGGACTATCTGCAAGTATATAATATTGTTTTATATACTGTGATTTGCTAACCATGTTTTATTTTTATTCTGTATGACCTCAAAAAATGTACATAGTGAGTCTTATTATTTTTAATACATATTTGTTACAAGCCTTTTCTGTTAGAGGGTTAAGGCAATGCTCAGCAAGCATGAAAAGATAATATCTAACATGCACTTTATGTAGCTAGTGCAGTCACTGACCTTAATAACAGATATTTTTCTCTGTATGATCTGTATCACATAGATTAAAATCACAGCTGTAAAAGGATAGTGTTTGAACTACTATGTATACCATGTAATTGAGTTGGTCAGTGCTATATACAATTTTTCATATAAAGAAAACTATATTGTATCAATAAATAGGTGTGCCATCATGTACTAATGTTTTAGTGATTTTTTTTTTTTATGTGATAGACATATCCTAGCTTGCATTATTTCCATAAATAACTATATTTAGATGTGCATTTAGACAGG
Source organism: Rana muscosa (assembly GCA_029206835.1). Classification (NCBI taxonomy): domain Eukaryota; kingdom Metazoa; phylum Chordata; class Amphibia; order Anura; family Ranidae; genus Rana; species Rana muscosa. The sequence continues at coordinate 519,129,444 of CM055122.1, read as the reverse complement.
GGTTCATTTGTTGCCCCTTTTCGGAAGGTTTCTACTTGAAAGCCTTCCAGGAAGTGAGGTAACTTGACATTCTTTCTGGCAGCATCCTACTATATTGTGGGTGGAGATTAGCTCAGGGCAGATCCTGCTGGCTGATGGAAAGGACAGAGCCTGATCAGAGAGATAGAATAAGGACTTGAAATTATTTCTTTGCAACCCCGAGATGGGCACCCCTGCTACAAGGAACTGGAGGTACACAGCCACATAAAGAGGACTTTTTTGGGGAAAAGGAGAATACAAATAAAACAACTGTGACTTTAAACTACCTCCATTAAATTGACTTGTACCGAGCCTATGGCTGCTTGAATTGTGTGAAATGGATCCCTGGTTCCTTTGGTGATGTAAAGTGGGGCAGCGCCCTTGTTGAGCTACTGCTAGACCAGTGCATTCAATGAAGAAACACACTTTGGGAGATAGGATCCCCGTAGAGCAACTTAGTGCAAACCTGATTGGGTTAGGGGCTGGTGGATGATAGAGGAGTAGAAGTTCTATCCTGATACCACATGGAAAACTTCAAACCTGATGCAAGATGTGTCCCCAGCCATCGGAGAGTCATTGTTATGGGTGACCAGGAGTATGGTGATTGTGTGTTCAGGGTACACTATGTCTAAGACACACCATATGTGCATGTGGTGGCAGAAGCAAAGTTCTGTGAGGGCTGTGGACTGAGTGTGGCAGGGTTGGTAGACCTGAGTCAGCCCTGTGAAAGGTGGGTCCTGGTGAAAAGTGTGCAAAACCTGTCAACATGCATACTTTTCCTAATCCCTAAAATATGATTTTTCCCTATGGAACCAATAATTCTCTTTGTCCATATGGGTTGATTTACTAAAGGTAAAAAGGCTGTTCTCTCTGCAAGTTCGGTTGCTCCAGTAAGTAAATGAGCAGAAGTTTTGACTGTCATCATTCAATCATGTGCAAGCAAAAATGCTGTTTTTTTTTTTTTGTTTTTTTTTTCCTTGCACATGATTGGGTACTCTTTGCAAAGTGAAGCTTTACCTAATTCACTTTGGAAAGTGCACAGTCTATTTGCTTTTAGTATATCAACCCTATAGTGTTTCTTGTGATTTTGCTGTATGATATGACACAAAAGAGGTCAAAATGTAGTTACTTTACACTATTTTATGCAGTATTGCTTTTAACTCAGAGCCAAGACACTTAAGATTTCATTTCTAGAATTACTCAAGTAGGTCACCCTCAACATTTTCCATGATTTCAGCCTGCATGTACTCCTATAAACTCCTATAACCTCACTGACAACACACCAATGTCAGGAAGATTGATCACAATCTCTTTGGGGGGTTATTTACTAGGGATGAGCTTCGCGTTAGCCAGGGTGGTTTTGGCCAATTATGGCTCAGGGGGTTTAGTACACGCCCCACACTATATAAGGCTGCCTGGAAGTCGGCCTTGTGTAGTGTGTTGGCGTTTGTGAAAGAGGCAGTTTCAGAGAGATAGACAGTGTCATTTATATTGAGTTAGATAGAGCAGGCAGGCGAGTCAGTTAGCTGCTGTTACAGTGTGTAGAGGATATATATGCATCCTAGGTGTTGTATATATATTTATACACTGTATTGCATTTAGATGGATCCGTTCCTGTTAGTCTCTATACTGTGACAGACAGGCAGGTGATTGTGCTGGCTGCAGACAGTCAGGCCCCTTTCACACTGGGGCGGTTTTCAGGCGCTATTGTGCTAAAAATAGCGTCTGCAAACCGAGCCTAAACAGCGGTTGCTGTCTCTCCAATGTGAAAGCCCGAGGGCTTTCACACTGAAACGGTGCGCTAACAGGACGTGAAAAAAAGTCCTGCTAGCCGCATCTTTGGAGCGGGGAGAGGAGCGGTGTGTTTACCGCTCCTACACCGCTCCTTCCCATTGAAAGCAATAGGAAACCGCGGTAATACCGCCGGCAATGCGCCTCTACAGAGGTGCATTGCCGGCGGTATTAACCCTTTTTTGGCCGCTAGCGGCCGAATACCTACGCAATTCTGACGGTATAGTGCCGCTAAAAATAGTGGCGCTATACCGCCACCGCACCCACCGCCCCAGTGTGAAACCAGCCTCAGTGTTTTACTTAGGCTGGTTTCACACTGGGGCGGTGGGTGCGGTGGTAGTATAGCGCCGCTATTTTTAGCGGCACTATAACGTCGGAATTGCGGAGGTATTCGGCCGCTAGCGGTGCGGTTTTAACCCCCGCTAGCGGCCAAAAAAGGGTTAATACCGCGGTATTACCGCGGTTTCCCATTGCTTTCAATGGGAAGGAGTGGTGTAGGAGCGGTAAACACACCGCTCCTCTCACCACTCCAAAGATGCGGCTAGCAGGACTTTTTTTCACGTCCTGTTAGCGCACCGATCCAGTGTGAAAGCCCTCGGGCTTTCACATTGGAGAGACAGCAGCCGATGTTTAGGCTCAGTTTGCAGGTGCTATTTTTAGAACAGAAGCGCCTGCAATCCGCCCCAGTGTGAAAGGGGCCTTAGTTTACTACTGTGTCCTTTGCATAGCGATCACCTAAAGCTCACCTGGATACAGTTATTCTCTATACTGTGACAGGCAGGCCGGTGATTGTGCTAGCTGCAGACAGTCAGTGTTTCACTTAGTGTACTACTGTGTGCTTTGCATAGCATTCACCTAAAGCCTAAATTGTTGATGCAACAGAGCTCATTGCTGCTCTCTAAGTACACTATCTGTGAGGGGTTGCAGTGTTGTGGCACCAGCACCAGTGCCTAAGGCCCAATTTTTCAGCCCCTGTTCAACAGGGGCATGCAATTACAATTCTTGATCTAATATTTCACAGCAGAGACCATTCCTGCACCCACCAAGAGTAACTGTGAGGGCTTACAGTGTTGTGGCACCAGCACCACCACCAAAGGCCCAATTTTTCCTACCACTGTTCAACAGTGGCATGTAAGTACAATTCCTGATATAATAGTTGACATCAGGGCGTTCCAGCGCCCACCAAGAGTAACTGTGAGGGCTTACAGTGTTGTGGCAACACCAACACCTAAGGGCCAAATTTCTGCAGACTATATATGGCAGGCTCCTACTTTTAAACATCCAACTTACAAACGACTCCTACTTGCAAACGGAAGGAGACAACAGGAAGTGAGAGGAAATCTACCCCTAGGAAGGCAAATTCTCTCCTGTAAGAGTTAATATGTGAAAAGGGTGTCTCCTCTCTACTGATGCTTTATCACCAATCCTTGTTTCAATAAAAAAAACAAATTTTCCAAAAACATTTGTCATTGGGATGGAAAGTGAGGTGAAATGTTCTGAACAGGTGCACAGACAGCAAAACAAATGTTACAGGGGTGATAACCCTTCCCTATGTTCTCCAAAAAAGCTTAAAAATAGCTGGAGCTACACTTAAAAAATGTACCTGTTCCAAATTACAAACAGATTGTACTTAAGAACAAACCTACAGTCCGTGTCTTTTTTGCACCGCCTGTATACTGCTGTTCAGAGTATATAGGGCCTTTTTTTATTTTGGGTGCGGGGTTCCCGTTAATATCCATACAAGACCCAAAGGGGCTGGTAATGGGCTGGGGTAGGGGTGGGTGATGGGGTAGCCATGCCATTTTTCTCAATGATTTTCATCCATATTGCCAGGACAAGACATGACATTAAAGCCGCAAGCAGTTTTAAATGGCTTTTTTTTCTTTAGAAATGTCATTTTGTGCAGGGACAGTTCTAAACAAGGGAAAAATGCTCCACTTCACCGGCATACTTTAGACACCCCCCAGGTACGATATTTAAAGGAATATTTCACTTTTTTTTCACTTTATGCATCATTAAAATGACTGCTCCTGAAAAAACGACCGTTTTAAAAGATTATTTTTACATTGATACATGTCTCCTCGGGCAGGACCCGGGTCCCCAAACCCTTTTTACTACAATAACATGCATATTAGGCGTTATAATTAGCACTTTAGATTTCAAACGTTTGCGTCCATTGTATCTAATAGGGTTCTAAAGTTTGTGCGAACGTTCGGTCCGTTTGAAGGTTCTGGTGCGAACCGAACGAGGGGGTGTTCGGCTCATCCCTATTATTTACTAAAGGCAAATAGGCCATTTACTTTGCAAGAGAAGTTGCATTTTGCAAGGGAATTTTCCCGAGAGCTTAGTGAATGAGATGCAACTCTGCTGGCTTCCTTCATCTAATCATGTGCAATGAAAAATTGTGTTTTTTTTTTTTTTTTTATGCACATGATTGGGTATTTTTGTTGCAAAGACAAATTTCACCACATTCACATAAGCTCTGAGGAAAAACAAAGTTGCAAATTGTGACTTACCTTGCAAAGTGAACAGCCTTTTTGCCTTATATCCACCCTTGGTGTAACTGATGTTACGTGGCTCCAGTACAAGCAATCCCCAAACCTGTCTCTCGCTGGTTGTCACTTCCTAGGTACTTTGATAAAAGTGCAGCTGGAGAAATACATGCATGTATACAATGCATACAAATAAACTTGTCTGGATGTAATAAAAAACATTTTTAAACTCTTGTTCAATTCATCAGTTTCCCAATCTTGTCAATAAACCTGATATTCTGAACTGCAACTTTAATGTGCAACAATTACTTGAAAAATCCTATAACCAACCCCTTACAGCAATGTGTCAGACCCACGGAACTTGTTGGACGCTTGGCAGTACATGAGGTACTCTTTAGCCAGGTACATTATGACTTGTTTATCTGGTCTTGGTCCCACTAGGAAGCTGAATATACAGTGCTTTGAAAAAGTATTCATACCACTTGAAATTTTCCACATTTTGTCATGTTACAACCAAAAATGTATATGTATTTTATTGGGATTTTATGCGATAGACCAACATAAAGTGGCACATAATTGTGAAGTAGAAGAAAAATGATAAATGGTGTTCAACATTTTCTACAAATAAATATATGAAAAGTGTGGCGTGCATTTGTATTCAGCCCCCCTGAGTCAATATTTTGTAGAACCACCTTTCGCTGCAAATACAGCTGCAAGTCTTTTTGGGGATGGCTTTACCAGCTTTGTACATCTAGAGAGTGACATTTTTGCCAATTCTTCTTTGCAAAATAGCTCAAGCTCTGTCAGATTGGATGGAGAGCATCTGTCATTAGTAATTTACAATTTTTCCTGCCACAGATTCTCAATTAAATTTAGGTCTGGACTTTGACTGGGCCATTCTAACATATGAATATGCTTTGATCTAAACCAGGGGTCTCCAAACTTTTCAAGCAAAGGGCCAACTTACTGTCCCTCAGACTTTAGCGGGGCCAGATTGTGGCTCGTGGAAAATGTCTCGGGCCCAGCATCACTAAAGCCCTGTACACACGATCGGATATCCTATGGATTTTTGTCCGATGGATTTGTCCATCGGAAATCCGATGAAACTGTTTTTCATCAGTCTTGGCCACACACCATCAGTCCAAAAACCGACGGCAACAAAACGAGGGCACGTACAACACGTACGATGGCGCTATAAAATGGAAAAACAAATCTAATAGCGCCACCCCTTGGGCTGCTTTTGCTGATTTTGTGTTACCGCGTGTTAGTAAAAGTTTGGTGAGAGCCGATTCACACTTTTCAGTCTCCGTGCTTTGCAGGTCGTTTCCTGGTGTTCAGTTTGTGCTTGTGGGTTCGTATTTGTTATTCAGTGCGTGCAGTCAGGTCGTTACTGCTTTGCAGTGCCTTCTTGGCCATTCGTTTACTGTTTTTCAGGTCGTTCTTCTCAGGCCTTGCTGTTCCATGGTGCGTTCTGTTTGAGTTCGTTCTGACCAGGCGACCGGTTTAAGACCATGTTTGAAGTGCGTTCTCATTCTCGAGGTCGTGCTGGCTATGGACTTGGTGTTGCGGTTAACACTGTAACCCGAGTTCAGTCCGTGAACAGGGTGAGGAGGAGTTCATGGACCAAGAATTGGTTGCTCCAGCGGGACCAATTCTCTCATATGTCTCTGCTGCGGGAAATCCATGAGAATAATCCTGATGATTTCAGGAATTATCTCAGGATGACGGACCCCGTTTTTCACCGTCTGTTGGATTTGCTGTCCCCCTATATCACGAGGCAGGACACTGTGATGCGCCAGGCCATCACTGCCGAGCAGAGGCTTATTGCCACGTTGAGATACCTGGCGACTGGGAAAAGCTTGCAGGACCTCAAGTTCACAACAGGCATCTCCCCCCAGGCTCTTGGGATCATTATCCCTGAAACGTGTTCGGCCATTATTCAGGTCCTGCAGAAGGACTATATGAAGGTAAGTTTGCTCCTGTAACATCACATTATATGTTTTGATTGTTTGCTAATGTTATTTTTTTTATCCTCCTTCCCAAATTTGCCTGTTTGTAATATCCTGGTAATGTCCCCATTTTCACCATGCATGTTTTTACCTGTAATTGCCTTTTTGGGGCCTACATGCCTATTTCCCTTCACTAATCTCTCCAGCATGCTATCCTGGGCCCAAACCCAGCTAGCCTTCTTTTTTCCTATTTTTTTGGGGGTCATTGCCCTCGTAGTTTTACAACCCTCCCCCCCCCCTAAAATTTGAAAAACTTTTTTAATTCTCAATCCAGATCAGCAGAGTAGTTGAAGTGCCTTTATTTTGAGCCCCCAAAATCACCTCAAACACCCCCCCTTAGAATATTTTCTAATGTCCACTCAGCGAGGGTGAGGCATCTGCTAAGTGGGCCTTATTTTTGGCTATGAAATACTCCCTTCACTAATCATGGTAGCCTGATGTTGGTCAACAATGTCTTTTTGTGTAATCTGTTTGCACTGTAACCTGAAAACGTACTAATGTCTTCTTTTTGTTTGACTCCACAGTTTCCTTGCACACCACAGGAATGGCTGACTGTGGCTGATCAATTTGCCCAGCGGTGGGACTTCCCCAACTGTGGGGGGGCAATTGATGGCAAGCACGTCCACATAGTGCCGCCACCCCGTTCGGGGTCATACTATTTTAACTATAAAGGTTTCAATAGTATTGTCTTAATGGCGGTGGTGTCGGCACGGTACGAGTTCCTGTATGTGGACGTGGGGAAGAACGGCCGGATGTCCGATGGCGGAGTATTCGCGCAGACGGAGTTCGCTCACTGTCTGCAGTCTGGGGGCCTTGCACTGCCTCTAGATGCAGACAACGTGGATGGACTACCGTTTGTTTTTATCGTGGATGAAGCCTTTGGACTGGGACCACACCTGATGCGGCCGTTTCCCCAACGCACCCTGACCCCAAAGAGGAGGGTTTTTAATTACCGGCTGGCCAGAGCCCGGAGAGTTGTGGAGAATGCCTCCGGGATAATGGCCAGCCGGTTCCGCCTGTTTCAGACAGCTATCCATTTGGCGGAATACAAGCTGAACTCCATTGTGTACTGCTGCTGCATAATGCACAATTTTCTAAGACATTATTCCCCTACATATGTGTTGGGCCTGAGGCCGGTCCATCCGAGATGACCATTCTGACCGGCCTCAACACTGCCCGTACTGGCTTGGCCCCCCAAAGTGCCCATGAAGTACGTGAGAAATACGTTGAGTACTTCACGAGTAGGGGGGCCATCGCAATGCCAGACCACATCTGACCTTTTGCTTTGTGAAATAAATTTTTATTCTATTTTCTAAAAACTTGTTTTGTCATTCTTGTATTTTGGGTTTATGTGTCTCCCAGGTTCTAGTAGTGTCAAGTGTATTTGGCCTTAGTAAATAGCCTCAATTCTCACTCTAAAAAACATTAATTTGGCATTTTCAGAACTGCTATTGAGCATAGAAAGAACAAGCCACACCTTTTTGAGACTTCCAGAAACTTTTTACTCTGTGCACCACATATTTTTGAGGTTTTATAGAATTACAATTTAGACAGTTTTTGGTCATCTTATCTTTTTTTTTTTTTGGAGGATTGTTTTGCAGAAACATGCATGGGTCAAAATCACAAACTATTTTTAAAAAATATTACAAAAATAACAAAGTGAAAAATACAAACATGAGATGGGGTGATGTCACCCATGATCCATCCCAAATGTGAAGAACCCCACTTTCTTTTTGGGGCTGAAATGGGTATTTTCAACCTGATCCCATGGCTAGGGTAAACATGTGTTATCTGCCATCATGGGGGATCAATGGATGTGCTTTGGGGGTGCAAAGCCTTCCTCTCACCCACTTTTTAAGAAAAGGTTGCACCCCCAAACAGGGACATAGATATCCTGTGATGGAAGATAGCACATGTGGAGTCATTGTGTGCATCTTCACATTTGGGCTGGTTGAAATACCGTTGCAAATTTTGTATGCAAAAAAGCACACTAAAACAGGGGGGGGGGGTCAGACTATTCGCCCCAAAATATTTATAATATTTTTATATTTTTGCTCAATCACATTCATTCGAGTTCTCATAATGTCCATTTCGCTACTTCATTCCATTATTTCTTGAATTATTATTTTGGCACTAGCACTCGAGAATGGAGGATTTGGAGTTCCTGACACGCCACCACGTTCAGCCCCTACAAAAAAAGAGAAATTTAGAAATATGCAGGCCTACATCTGTATTTACCTGGAAGTTGTGGTGACAGACACTGACCTGTTGTGGTGATAAGCTCTCCTTCCTCCACCTCCCCTTCCTCCACCTCCGCTTCCTGAACATGCTGATCCTGGTGTGGTATGTGATCTTCGGGGAGTGTCTGTGGTCTGTGCTTCCTCGTCTCCTCAGATTGGTGTCCTCCCAGTCTCCTCTCTCCTATGGGAATGGCAAAAATAATGTATCCTTTAGCACACAGAGATTTTAGGCCCGAAAATCTAGACATTGTTTTGAAGTGTGGTACAATTGATATTTGGGCCAGAGTTACAAGGTGAACATATGAGATCTTGCGAACTCTACAAAGCAGCATGTTTTTTTTTTTTAGGGCACTCAAAAATACACTTGGATAACCACCAAGGTATCCACTGGACCACCTGTGTGTGACCCCGTTAAAAATGTTGTCATGTGGCCCAGACTATAGTATATTGCTCTAGAACAAAAAGCTGAGTACACAACTGCTGGAGTGTCATCTCCTTTACCCAGAATCCAGTTTAGCCTTTCATTCACATTCTACTTTACTTATAACACATCATCTAGCCAACAATGTGTAGATAAACATTGTTTAATTAAAATGAGGCATGCCCACATGTAGTTTACGTGGATATGTGGCAAGCATGTTTGGGGGAAGACGATCAAGTTTTTTTAATGACACATTTACCAAATAAGTGGACCCTCAACTTAACATAAAAGTTGTCATTTGAAAATGTGAAACCAGTCAAGCCAAGCACATGGAGCAAAACATGGAAGAATACATATTACAATGTGAAAGAAGGCAGTAAAAATAAAAGCTTACTTTTTTCAATGCTTTTTAAGCTTCCTATACTGCTCCGGCTCCCTCAGCTTCAGGTCAGACCACCTTTTACGGAGCTGCTCCTTGGATCTCCTGACCCCAAATTTCTCATAGAGAGTCCTCGCCACTTTGTCCATTATTTGTGACTTCCGGAGATTAGGGGTGTCGTATGGCCCATGCTTCCCATAGTAATCCTTCCTCCGCAGAATGTCCACCATCTCCGCCATCTCAGCAAATGACATATTAGTCGCCTTGTATCTTTTAGTCCTGGATCAGGACGTTGCCGCCTCCGGGCTTTCCTCGTCGGTAATTTCAAATAAAGAATCCACCTGTGTCTGCGACATGTTGCCGTCTCACACTGTGCGCCGAACGTTAAACATCCAGTGTACCACAAGAGTGATGTACGTCGGGCAACAATTCAAAAATTAGCAGAGGATATGAAGCCCTGGATCCCAGAGGCAGACTACACTATGATGAATAATAAGATAAACAACCTGAGCAATTCATATAAAAAAAATACAAAGAAGTGCGCGCTTCGAAGAGAGCAGGAGCAGCAGCAGAGGATGTAGTACAGCCCAAGCTGTGGTAATACAAACATCTGCAATTTCTGGATGACTAGATTAAGGCCAGGGAATCAATTTCCAGCCTTCCCTCAACCCTTCCTTCCACCCTTCCCTCCAGCGTTCCTTCCACCCTTCCCTCCACCCCTGCAGAGGGGGAGGAGGAGCCACCTGAGCTTGAAGAGCCTGATCTTCGCATCTTCAGCCAGGTATAGTATTTTGGAACATAATTATTGCCCTCAAAGTAATATTGTGATGAAATTTATTTATTCTCCCAAAATGATAACATCCCCCCCCCCAAAAAAAAAGGCATCAGTCATGATCTCCAAAATGTGTGTGATAGATTCCACAAAAAATCTAACTATGTGCTTTTTTCCAACACAGGATGAGGCCAGCCAGGAGAAAGAGGCTCAGGAATGTGGCAGGCAGGAGGAGGCAGAGGTGAGTGTCAGTCAGGAGGAGGCAGGGCCAAGTGGGACTCAGCAGGTCCCCAGGCCTAGTGGCAGCACAGTCTCACAAGTGGCTCCCCTCCACGTCAGACCGCCAAAACATCGGCGGATGACACAGGTGGAGGAGGAGTCACTAAAGATGATCCGTGAGGCTGCTGCCATCATGAGGGCCCCCTCAACCCTGCGGAGGGGTTTAGTAGCTATCTTGCCGATAAGTTGCTCCAAATGGAGGCGGGACAACGTGCCCTCTGTGAGCACATTATCTACATGGCCGTAAACATGGGGGTGAGGGGGCAGCTTACTGAGGCCACCCATATCTCTCATCAGGCCAATCCTTCTCCTCCTTCTCCTCCTCTTCCTGCCACATTACCACCCACAGTGGCCCGGCCTGCAAGGGTGCATGGACGGAGCCGTGGGGAGAACGCTGCAGGGAAGCGTGGAAGGAAGGCTACAGGGAAGAGCAGGAGGTGATTCTCTGGCCTTGTGCTGCTCTTCGAGAAGTTGCAGTTTGATGGAGTACCACAGCTTGGGATGATGTATGTCTTTGGCTGCTGCTCCTGATTTCATGCTGTTGTTTATCTTATTGTTCATCATAGTCATGTCTGCCTTTGGGGTCCAATGACTTCATATTTTCTGCTAATTTCTGAATTGTTGCCCTTCGTTTTTTGTTTGCTTTTTTGCCAGAATAAATGGAGATTTGATTTCAGCCAACATACTTGCCTGATGTGTTTTGATTATGAGTAGCAATAACATTTCATAAATACAATGTGTAATTAATAACAAGGGTCACCTACCTCCATGAGGAAAAGTAAAAAAATAAATGTTGTTGAGAGAAATTGACACACCAAAAAATGCACAACAAATAAATAACACAAAAAAAAAAGGTTTTGTGTAATTTGTGAGGTCGGCCTTTAAGAATAAAACAAATTATTCAGAAGATCACAAGAAAGAAGAAAGACATACGTTTGTCAGAACTCGTGATAAAGATCTGCTGCAAAAACGACATTTTAAACACCATTCTAAAGCAAAAAACAATGCGCTGCATTAAACGAGGCAATAACTTGCAGAATGATGAATGTGCTCTCTCCAATGCCTCCATTAGGAACGCTAGTTTTACCAGAACGAGCGCTCCCGTCTCCTAATTCAGTCTGAGCATGCGTGTTTTTTTTAACCGATGGACTTGCCCATAGACGATCTGAATTTTCCATCGGTTTTTGATCCATCGGAAAAATTTAAAACAAGTTCTATTTTTTAAAACCGATAGAAAAAAGACCGATGGGTCCCATACACGATCGGTTTGTCTGATGAAAATAATCCATCGGACGGTTTTCATCGGTAAAACCGATCGTGTGTACGAGGCTTAAGAGTATGCATGTCTTCAGGGTTTGTGGTCAGTAGGAGGAGGAGTAATGCCCCATCATTAGTATTATTGGGAGTAATATTATCCCATCATCTGTATCAGTGGAAGATATAGTGCCCCATTGTTGGTGTGAGTAGGAGGAATATTGCCTCATATCATTGGCAGAAATAGTACTCCAAGGGCCAGATAAAGGCTAGCAAAGGGCCACATCCGGCTCTCTGCCTCAGTTTGGAGACCCCTGATCTAAACCATTCCCTTTTAGCTCTGGCTGTATGTTTAGGGTCGTTGTCCTGCTGGAAGGTGAACCTCCACCCCAGTCTCAGGTCTTTTGCAGACTCTAACAGGTTTTCTTCTAAGATTTGTGTTTTGCTTCATCCATCTTCCCATCAACTCTGACCAGTTTCCCTATCCCTGCTGTAGAAAAGTAACCCCACAACATGGTGGGGATGGTGTGTTCAGGGTAATGTGCAGTGTTAGTTTTCCGCCACACTTGGCATTTTGATTTTTGAGAAGCCATGTGTCCCCCACATGGCTTCTCGCAAACTGAAAACAGGACTTCTTATGGCTTTCTTTCAACAGTGGCTTTCTTCTTGCCACTCTTCCATAAGTGCCAAGTTTGTGGAGTGCACAACTAATAGTTATCCTGTGGACAGATTCTCCCACCTGGGATGTGGATTTCTGCAGCTCCTACAGAGTTACCATGGGCCTCTTGGCTGCTTCTCTGATTAATGCTCTACTTGCTCGGCCTGTCAGTTTAGGTGGACGGCCATGTCTTGGTAGGTTTGCAGTTGTACCATACTCTTTCCATTTTCAGATGATGGATTGAACAAAGCTCCATGAGATGTTAAAAGCTTGAGATATTCTTTTATAACCTAATCCTACTTTAAACTTTTCCACAAATTTATCACCTGTCTGGTATGTTCCTTCATAATGCTGTTTGTTCACTATGGTTCTCTAACAAGTCCCTGAGGGCTTCACAGAACAGCTGTATGTATACTAAGATTAAATTACACACAGGTAGACTCTATTTACTATTTAAGTGACTTCTTAAGGCAATTGGTTCCACTAGATTTTAGTTAGGGGTATCAGAGTAAAGGGATCTGAAATGCACACCACACTTTCTTTTTTGTAACATCAAGTTTATTGAAAAGAGATACAAATGAAATCTACAAGGGGAGACGCAGCTCTCCCTCAGCAGTCAACACAGTATTGTTTATAGAATAATCATACACTTAGCCTAGTAGTGAGATCTAGTACAACCTGTATTCCTCGGCTAAAGACGGCTGTAAGTGGTCATCCAACAGTGAAATCAGAAGTTGTAATAATAAAAAGGAAATACTGCGGGCGTTGGGAGCAACATTGCTCCGAGAAGTATAGGAAGAAACAGTGAGAGAGAGGTGAAGGGAAGAATCCCGAAAAGGGGTAGATGAATATTATGGGCACAATCTTATACGTGGTGAGATTTTGTTAGGAAGTCTCTACCAAGTAAAACATGTAGTCACTTATAGGTAAAAGGCCAGTTAATGAAACTTATATAGTTCTGGATCAATTGTTACAGGGTGTACCTATTTGGGAGGGGCCTTGTCAGGCACCCTCCCCTATCCTGCCCTTCATGGGGTCAATGAACTCATATGTAGGCCCGGGTTCCCAGAACCTGTCCTGAGGAGCTAGGTGGCCAGGTCCACTGCTGTTGAGTCCTCATAAGCTCGCAAAAATTTGTATTGAATCCAGGGGGACCAGGTATTAAAAAATTTATCATGGTTGTCTCTGGACTGGGCCACCGTCTCCTCCATATCACAAGTCTCAGAAACTCTCTGGAACCACTCCCTGAGTGAGGGTGTTCTGGTGGATTTCCAATATAGAGGAATTAGAGCTTTCGCCGCATTTAATAATTGTTTGGTCAGAGAATTGTTGTATCTTTTGTATGATACCTCTGTGATGTGAAGCAGACAGCACGCCACATCTAGATCAATTAAGGTCTCAGTGATTGTCCGGATTTTCTCACACACAGCCTTCTAGAAGGGGGCGATCTCAGGGCAATGCCACCAAATATGGAGTAGATCACCCCGTTCCATCCCACATCGCCAGCACGTGTCTGGAGTCTGCGGGAACCAGCTATGTATCTTAGCCGGCGTGGTGTACCAATGTGTCAGGAGTTTGTAGGATGTCTCCTGTGTTCTTGAGCTAAGGGAACATTTATGTGTAAATACACACGCTCTCTGCCACTGATTGGCCGAAATAGGCCTCTTCAGGGCCCGGGACCAGCTCTCTCTGAATCTGTCTTCTCCTTGCATGGGTCGATCTCGTAGCCAAGCGTATGAAATTGAGATAGCCTTCCGCACTAGTTTACCCTCCAGGCACACTGACTCCAGGTCCGTCAGATCCCTTCCAAAGGAGTCCCTCCTGGGGGGTTGGTTTAGGTAGTGTCTGATCTGAAAATACGTCCATAATGGGATGGAGGGCGCGTCCATCTCTGCAGTAAGCTGTTCGAGATCTTTAAAACTACCTTTATGAAAGCAGTCCTGGGCGAGCAGCGGCATGGAAGTATGTCGGGAGTGCAGTAAGCGGTTGCCCACTCCGGGGAGAAAGTCTGGGTTATTGAACAAGGGCGTCAAGGGACCTAGTGGGGAAGAGAGGACTGTTTGTTTGGTCAATTTATGGAAGATTCCAAGTGATGTACCTATAAAGGGGTGTGTTTTGAGGGTCGCTGGATATTTAGACCATGGTATCCATGGGGAGAATCGTAGGGCTAAGGGGCTGAGACTGTTCTCTAGTTGGATCCAGTCCTTTTGTGAGTAATGGCAGTGCCAATCAATAATTCTGGTGACGTGGGCAGCATAGTAGTATATTCTAAAATCCGGTATACCCATTCCCCCTTTAAGTTTGGGCTTCGTCAGGAGTTGGGCTTTTATTCTGGGTGGTTTGTGGGCCCATATAAACCTTGACTGCAAGCTGGAGATCATTTTGAAAAAACTCTAGGGGATCCTAACTGGTAAATTGCGGAAGAGGTATAGGAGCTTTGGCAGAATGACCATTTTGCATATGGCAGCTCGGCCGAACCATGAGAAGTTACGCGTGTGCCATTTTTTAAGATCCTGGTCTACGATTTTAAGAATAGGCGGGAAGTTTCGGTCATAGATTTGAGCAATGTTAGGGGTCAGCCAGACTCCTAAGTAATGAAGAGCTGAAGATTCCCATTTAAAGGGGCAATTGGCTTTGAGTCTGCTCAATGGGGCTGCGGGTAAGTTTATATTTAGGGCTTCCGATTTAGAGAAATTGATTTTAAGATTAGATAACTTGCCAAAGATGGAGAATTCGCGTAGTAATGAGGGTAGAGTGATATGGGGGTTTGTTAGGAAAAAGAGTAGGTCGTCTGCATACGCCGCTATTTTAAATTCCCGACCAGCAACTGCAAATCCTTGTATGGCTTCTTCTGCAATGACCTTTCTAATGAACGGTTCCAATGAGAGTATAAATAAGATGGGTGAGAGGGGGCAACCCTGTCTCGTCCCGTTGTTGATATGGACTTTGTCTGACAGGGAACCATTAATCTTGACCTGAGCTGATGGGTTTGAGTATAGTGACCCGATCCATGACATCATGCAAGAGCCCAGACCAATATGTTGGCATGTCTCCAGCATGTAGTCCCATGCCACATGATCGAAGGCTTTCTCCGCGTCCGTGGACAGGAGAAAGCCCTCGATCTTCTGTGTACGTGCTGCATAAATTAGGTTGAGTGCTTTTGTTATGCAATCTCTGGTCTCCCTGCCCGGCATAAAGCCAGCCTGGTCAGGACCAATGATACCGTGCAGCAATGGTCTAAGTCTGTTGGCAATTATTTTAGCTAGAAGCTTAACGTCTATATTAAGGAGAGATATAGGTCTGTAGCTGGCACACAATTGGGGGTCTTTATTCTGTTTTGGTATGACGGTTATGTGGGCAGCGAGGAATGACGATGGCACCGTTCTGGGTGTTGAGAGGGCGTTCAGCGCTTTATTTAGTGGGTCGATGAGCAGGTCAGTAAAGGTCTTGTAGTAAATGGAAGTGAAACCGTCCGGGCCTGGGCTTTTACCCGCTTTCAGGTCTTTAATGGATTGCAAAATTTCAGATTTGTCAATGGGACTGTCTAATAGCTGGACATTCTCTCCTGTTAGGGTAGGAAGTTTGGAGTATTTTAAGTAGTCCTGGATTAATTGCAATCTAGACCTTGGGGAGGGAGGGGAGTTTCCCTGTGAAGGTAAATTGTAGAGGTTGGAGTAATAGTCATGGAAGTGTTTGCTAATTCCCTCAGTGGTAACATCTACTTTGCCCTTATTGTTTCTTATTCCTAGAATGTTCTGGTGTGATGTGGCATCTCTTAGGGCCCTGGCTAGGAACCTTCCAGTCTTGTCTCCATGCTCGTAATATATCTTCTTCTTAAAGAAAATAAATCTTTTGGCTTTTGCGTCTAGAATGTGTTGGAGGGTTTTCCTAGTTTCCAGAAGGGCGCTCGCTGATCTTTCCGATAGGGATTTTTTATGTAGCGTTTCTAGGGCGTGAATTTTGTCTGTCAGCTGTCTGATCACTTTTTCCCTTTCCCTCTTACAGTGGGCCCCCAATTGGATCAACTCCCCTCTTATGGTGCATTTGTGTGCCTCCCAGATCATCATGGGGTCCATCTCAGGGGTCACATTGTGAGAAAAAAAATTGTGAGAAAAAAATTCTTTGAGGGTTTTGGAAATTCCAGGGAGCCTCTGTGGGTCTGTAAGGAGTGTTGAGTTCAGTCTCCAGGTGTTGGGTTTGGGGGGTGGCCTAGTCAGATCTAAGGAGAGTGATATAGGCGCGTGGTCGGAAATGGACTGGATCCCTATATTGGCCTCCGTAATCAGATTGAGGTCTCTTTGTGACGTAAAGATGTAGTCTATTCGTGAATACTTATTATGGGGAATGGAATGGAACATGTAATCCTTGTCGTCAGGGTGCAAGAGACGCCAAGAATCTATCAGCTGCAAGGAGCTCAGAAGGGTTTTAATTTGTTTAAGGATCTTGTATGTGATATGGGATCTACCCGTAGAGGTGTCGACTAAGGGGTTCAGTGGGATGTTAAAATCCCCTCCCATAATCATGCATCCAGAGCCAAATCCCTTCAACTGTGACACCATACGCCTGCAGAAGGAGAGGTGGGCGGTGTTGGGGAAGTACACATTTGCTAGGGTTAGGGGCCTACCCCCACAAGTCCCCCTCAAGAAGACATACCTTCCCACAGGGTCTATAAGTTTGTCGGTGACTTCAAAGGGGGCGGTTTTACTTATTAAGATAGACACACCCTTGGTTTTGGCCAGGTCATTTGTGGCATGGAAAGCTTCGGTAAAGTAGGAGTCAGTGAGCCTGGGGACCTGTGAGGTCTTAAAGTGCGTCTCCTGCAAGAAGACAAACTGTGGCTTACCTTTTTTGAGTTCTCTCAAAAGTGTCGTGCGTTTTTCTGGGATGTTTAGTCCCTTAGCGTTGTGCGAAATTAATGTCGGGTTGCGGCCAAGAGAAGAGTAAACCATGACGTATGTTCAGAGAGAGCTGGTGTTCTACGTCTAATAGGAAGAACAATCAAGACAAAATTACAAGAGATCCATGTAAATATTGTACAACAGATCTATCACAAATGATCAAGTACAGTTAGAGAAGAGCCCAGGGGAAGGCTGAAGAGGTGGAGAAGCAGAGGAGGGGGTGCAGTGGGGAAGGTAAGACTGAGATTAGTTGGAAAAGAGTTAGGAGGGGTAAGAAAAGGATCAAAGAGAGGAGATATGGTAATCTTCCTTGGGGTGTCAATGCCCCAAGGATCTGTAGGTAGTGAATCCTGGGTAGCCAGTTAGACCACCCAGGGTGCACTATGTGGGGGGTAGGAAGGCAGCAATACGACAGATCTTCAGGGGAAGAACAATCGCTGAATTAAGGTGGTTCTAAGGGTTGTGAAACCTGAGGTGCCCGCCTCCCAGCCATTTGAAATGCATGAAAAAGGTGATAATGAGTCATTTCTGCACGCTATGAGGTACATGAGACACATGCGGGTGTCCTCAAACAGAGAAGAAAACACCAACAAGATTAACAGGACTCCCGCCTGTGCCTCCTTGTTCATGGGTCATAAAGACCTGGGACATAGAAATAATAACAAAGCTGAGTAATAACGTCAACTATATTGATGGAACTAAGTAAAATAAGAAAAATGGATGTGGACATCCTCCTCCCCCCACCCTCCAGGGGGTGGGAAGCGGTCTCCCCTTAGTCCCCTCATGTACACTGACTATGTTCAGGAATGGGTGCATTAATAGCAACTGGTCCAAGGGCCATCCTGGATCCTCCCTCCTTGAGTTATGTCAGTAACTTGTCCCTACTCTGAAGTGAGGATCAGAGGGCAAGATAGCAGTATGAGTCCTGGGTGTTTGGTTCTCATCCTCCGAGTGGCCACCAATGTGACCCACCGGGATCATGTGGTGCAGTCAACATGAAGTATGACCCGATGGTTCGAGGGTGATTGTCAAACTTGCTACCAACCGGGCGGTTATAACTGAGAGCATGAAGGCAAAAAGCAAAAAAAAAAGGGAAAAGGGCCGGTTTAGGGTAATCCATTTGCTGAGAAGAGCAGTGAAGCGCATCTGTTGTCAGGACTTGCTGGAAGGGTGAAATTCAACCGGTGCGGGCACTTGCATGTAAAGGGGGTGAATACATATGAGAGCCAAGGCTGCTAAAAATCCTTGAATAAGGAGGAGGAGAAAACATCCACACCCCCTCAATACCCATCCAGAGCCCTGGATGAGTGCGGCTTGAAGCTCGGTGTTCCAGCCTGTGACCCAGCGTGTGAGCCTCCTCGGCGGCCTGTCTTCAGCTTCTTGGCGATCCTGTTGTCAGGGGAAGAGAGCGGGGAGTTAGGAGGGCTTTTCTCCAGTGGTGGCAGACGAAATTCCTGGTACCACTCCGGGAGCTCAATCATGTCAAGCTGCAAAGCATGGCAGAAATCCGGTAAGTCTTCCGGTGATCTCAGCAGGTGTTGCTTACCATTGTGGTTCACCATAAGAGCAAACGGAAACCTCCAAGTGTACTTGAGCTCTCTGTCTCTGAGCTTGTCCAGAAGGGGGCGCATTGCCCTGCGATTCTTTAAGGTTATCTGGGAGAGGTCCTGGAAAAGCATGATAGTTTCTCCATTAAAAATTATGCACTCCTGTCTGCGTGCTTTTTTCATAATGTCCTCCTTTAGGTTAAAGTTTTGAAGGCAGCAAATTATGTCCCGGGGGGGTTGGGATTCAGGCCCTCTGACTCGAAGTGCTCTGTGCGCCCTGACGAAATCTATAGCCGTGTCTTCGGGCCAGGGATGAGCCGAACACCCCCCTGTTCGGTTCGCACCAGAACCTGCGAACAGACAAAATGTTCGTGTAAACTTTAGAACCCTATTAAATACAATGGACTCGAACGTTCGAAATCTAAAGTGTTAATTATAAAGGCTAATATGCAAGTTATTGTCCTAAAAAGGGTTTGGGGACCCGGGTCCTGCCCCAGGGGACATGTATCAATGCAAAAAGAAGTTTTAAAAACGGCCGTTTTTTCGGGAGCAGTGATTTTAATAATGCTTAAAATGAAAAAATAAAAGTGAAATATTCCTTTAAATTTCGTACCTGGGGGGTGTGTATGATATGCATGTGAAGTGGCGCATGTTTCCCGTGCTTAGAACTGTCCCTGCACAAAGTGTCATTTTTGAAAGAAAAAAAGTCTTTTAAAACTGACTCGCGGCTATTAATGAATTGTCGGCTCCCGGCAATACATACAAAAGTCATTGATAAAAATAAAAAAAAAGCGTGGGGGTTCCCCAGAATTCAATTACCAGGCCCTTCAGGTCTGGAATGGATATTAAGGGGAACCCCGCCGCAAATTTAAAAAAAAATTGACGTGGGGTTCCCCCAAATATCCATTCCAGGCCCTTCAGATCTGGCATGGATTTTAAGGGGAACTCCACCCCAAATTTAAAAAAAAATGGCGTGGAGTCCCCCTAAAAATCCATACCAGACCCCTTATCCGAGCACGCAACCTGGCCGGCCGCAGGGGAAAAGGGGGGGACGAGAGAGCGGCCCCCCTCCCTCCTGAACCGTACCAAGCCACATGCCCTCAACATGGGGAGGATGTCCCCATGTTGATGGGGACAAGGGCCTCATCCCCACAACCCTTGCCCGGTGGTTGTGGGGGTCTGCGGGCAGGGGGCTTATCGGAATCTGGAAGACCCCTTTAACAAAGGGGACCCCCAGATCCCGCCCCCCCCCCTATGTGAATTGGTAAGGGGTACATTGTACCCCTACCATTTCACGAAGAAAGCGTAAAAAAATGTTTAAAAAAACACACAAACACCTTGAAAAAGTCCTTTATTTAAAAAAAAAAAAAAAAAAAAAAACAGCGGTGAAATCCAGTGTCCCGCGGCGATCCCGATGTCCAGCGCTGTCCTTCATTGGTTGTGCCTGAGCGGACCTGATGGGGAACTCCCTCTCAGTATTTTAAATGTATAGACCCGCCCCTTCTAAAGTTCCCCATCAGGTCCGCCAGCGGACCAGATGCGGAACATGAGAAGGGGCGGGTCTATGCATGTATTACCACAGTGAGAGAAGTTCCCCATCAGGTCCGCCTCCTCGGTATGTCGGACCCGCCTACGTCATTGGCTTGAGCGGGGAACTTCCTTCACTATGTAAATTTAAATTACACAGTGAAGGAAGTTCCCCGCTCAAGCCAATGACGTAGGCGGGTCCGACATACCGAGGAGGCGGACCTGATGGGGAACTTCTCTCACTGTGGTAATACATGTATAGACCCGCCCCTTCTCATGTTCCGCATCTGGTCCGCTGGCGGACCTGATGGGGAACTTTAGAAGGGGCGGGTCTATACATTTAAAATACTGAGAGGGAGTTCCCCATCAGGTCCGCTCAGGCACAACCAATGAAGGACAGCGCTGGACATCGGGATCGCCGCGGGACACTGGATTTCACCGCTGTTTTTTTTTTTTTTTAAAATAAAGGACTTTTTCAAGGTGTTTGTGTGTTTTTTTTTACATTTTTTTACACTTTCTTCGTGAAATGGTAGGGGTACAATGTACCCCTTACCAATTCACATAGGGGGGGGGCGGGATCTGGGGGTCCCCTTTGTTAAAGGGGTCTTCCAGATTCCGATAAGCCCCCTGCCCGCAGACCCCCACAACCACCGGGCAAGGGTTGTGGGGATGAGGCCCTTGTCCCCATCAACATGGGGACATCCTCCCCATGTTGAGGGCATGTGGCTTGGTACGGTTCAGGAGGGAGGGGGGGCCGCTCTCTCGTCCCCCCCTTTTCCCCTGCGGCCGGCCAGGTTGCGTGCTCGGATAAGGGGTCTGGTATGGATTTTTAGGGGGACTCCACGCCATTTTTTTTTAAATTTGGGGTGGAGTTCCCCTTAAAATCCATGCCAGATCTGAAGGGCCTGGAATGGATATTTGGGGGAACCCCACGTCAATTTTTTTTTAAATTTGCGGCGGGGTTCCCCTTAATATCCATTCCAGACCTGAAGGGCCTGGTAATTGAATTCTGGGGAACCCCCACGCTTTTTTTTTATTTTTATCAATGACTTTTGTATGTATTGCCGGGAGCCGACAATTCATTAATAGCCGCGAGTCAGTTTTAAAATACTTTTTTTCTTTCAAAAATGTCATTTTTTGCAGGGACAGTTCTAAGCACGGGAAACATGCGCCACTTCACATGCATATCATACACACCCCCCAGGTACGAAATTTAAAGGAATATTTCACTTTTATTGTTTCACTTTAAGCATTATTAAAATCACTGCTCCCGAAAAAATGTCCGTTTTTAAAACTTCTTTTTGCATTGATACATGTCCCCTGGGGCAGGACCCCGGTCCCCAAACACTTTTTAGGACAATAACTTGCATATAAGCCTTTATAATTAGCACTTTAGATTTCTCCCATAGATTTTTCGAATTTGCCGCGAACACCCCAATTTGTTCGCTGTTCGGCGAACGGGCGAACAAGCAATGTTCGAGTCGAACATGAGTTCGACTCGAACTCGAAGCTCATCCCTACTTCGGGCCTATCTAACAGGCTGTTGAATACCCTCTGTAGAGCCATCATTATCTGGTCTGCTTCTACCAGCTCCGGTATCCCCCGGACCCTAATGTTGCACCTCCGTCCTCTATTGTCCAGGTCCTCTAAATGTCTATTAACCTCAATGAGGTGTGAGGAGTGTGAAGCTGTGACCATCTCCAGCCTGCGCAGCTCCTTGTCCCTATGTCTCCCTGCGGCCTCCGCTCCCTCCATCTTTTCATTAAGCACCAGGAGGTTCGACTTCAGGTCTGTAATCGCAGCCGAGAACGTGGACTTAATGTCCGCCGCAATGCTAGTCATTTCCCCAAACGTTATGGGGCGACTAGTGCGCGGGGTACCTTTACCGATCTCCTCTGTGGCAGACTGGGAGTCCTCACTGCATTCCTCCTCCGCGTGTAACGGCGCCATCTTGCCCCGGGCCTCGTTGTTTTGTGCGGCCGAGTGAACTCTGAATATGTCCGCTATGTCCCGTCCCTTGCAGGCTGCCAGATAGCGGCGTGATCTCATCTGCGGGGTGCCGTGAGATCTCCTGTGCATCCTGCGGGGATAGCGTGCAGAAAGACGAGCTGTTGGCTGGGAAGTCGGCGGAGCTCCTCTGTTAAGCTGCCATCTCCATTGCGCGCCAAAACACGCCCCCCCACACCACACTTTCACGCATTTTTTTTGTAAAAGAAAATTGAAAACCATTCATAATTTTTCTTCCACTTCACAATTATCTGCCACTTTGTGTTGGTCTATCACATAAAATCCCAATAAAATGCATATACATTTTTGGTTGTAACATGACAAAATACTGAAAATTTCAAGGTGTATGAATTCTTTTTCAAGGCACCAAGGCATCAAGGTGTCCCTTTCTCTCTACTTCTATTGTAACTGAGGCAACACAGCCAAGGAGGAGGGAATCTGTGGGGGTTTAATTTGTGAACTGTTTCACCTAGACCCATTTCATACTGTAGCAGTTTTCAGGCATTTTAGCGCTAAACATAGCGCCTGTAAAGTGCCTGAAAACTGCCTCTCAAGCCACCCCAGTGTGAAAGCTTGAGTCCTTTTACACTGGGGCGGTGCGCTTGCAGGATGGGAAAGAAAGTCCTGCAAGCAGCATCTTTGGGGTGGTGTGGGAGCGATGTATACACCGCTCCCACACCGCCCCTGCCCATTGTAATAAATAGGCAACACTTCCAAAGTGCTTCGGAAGTGCCGCATTACGGGCACTTTTAAGCCCTTTCTAACCCCTTCTTTGGGGTTAAAAGCGCCCACTGCCACCCAAACAGTGGTGCCAAAGTGCCGCTATAACAGTGGTAAAGTGCTGCTGAAATGAGCGGCGCTTTACTGCTAACGCCGGCACCGCCACAGTGTGAAAGTAGCCTAATTCTGCAAAAATTTCGAAGTTTGTGAACCTCTTTACATTTTGTGGCAATTTTTAGGACTAATACGCAATCTGTTGTCAAATAAAAGGCTGCATTGCAAAAATACATGTACCAAAGCAAAAAGAAAAGAAAAATAACACAGTGGGCAAAGGATTGTTTCATATGGCTTCCAGGGCAATATTCATAATACACATATTCTTTAAATTACCAGCTTGGAGGATGCCTTAAATTTGTATATGGTGTTACGGAGCAGTATGATTTTCATAGACAGTCTCAGCAACAGTGTACTGTGACATCTCATATTTAGCTGTTGAATTTATTATTTTCTTTTATAATTAGTTTGCCTTACATACCACAACAGCACCCTATTCTGATTCGATTCAGATTGAAGTTTTTTTTCTAGGAAGTTTTAGCAGTGACACATGGGGCTGATTTACTAAAGGCAAATAGACTGTTGTTGCCTTATGGGTTATGTTAAATCTCCATTAAATAATATTATTGGACGGTTGAGAACAAGGAGCCTCATGTTTTTTTCCCCTTTGTTTTTTTGTGTGTTTTGTATCTTATGATTTTTATTATGCACTTATTACATCTAGAACAAGTGATGACTACCAATACTGGGATCCAGAAATATGAACTGTAGAGACGGAAAGTTTAAAAGTTTTGTTTCTTCTCAAAGAGTTTTATTTCATTTCAGAGGGCAAAGCCGAAAATTTCAAATATTAAAGGAGATTACACATAAACCATTATTTTAGGCGTGGCCGAGTCTCATATTCTCAACTGGCCACAAGTGGCCATCTGTTGCCTTATGGGTTATGTGAAATCTCCATTAAATAGCTGTAAAATATTCTAATTATGAATATATTTCATTTAACTGGCTGAATATATTTCATTTAGCACCTAGGAAAGCCCTTTTGTTAAGAGCAGACTATGAGGGTCCGAGGCTTGTATATACAGACAATGGAGAGCCAATTCCATTGTTTGCATCTACTCACCTCAAAGGATCCCATGCTGGGATATGCAATCAGGATTTGCATGAAAGGGGGCTGACTTATGTAGTAAGCCCTCCAATCATGATACCAGCTAGGCCAACCAATGGGACATCAGCATAGAGAGATATACTCAAGAGGGGTGGAGAAGGGAGCTCTCTCTTGATGGAAAGGTAGCCTGCAGGATGGTTCTGAAAGGGTAACTATGGTAAAGGTCTGTCTGACCTGTAACTACACATGCTTGTACTTTAATGTTTTAGAGGAATATGCTCTATGTTCCTCCATGTAAATACTTTGTACCGTATATACTCGAGTATAAGCCGACTCGAGTATAAGCCGAGGTACCTAATGTTGCCCAAAAACTGGGAAACCTCACTGACCCGAGTATAAGCCGATGCCCCACTGTTCCCTAGCTCGCTGTGCCCTGTAAATAGAAATTTTTACATTGTAATTATTACCTGTAAAGAAGTTGCGGCAGCGGCGTCCATCGTTCGAATTCCGCGGCGTCCATCGTTCGAATTCCGCGGTCTCTTCCTGTTCCTTACTTGATAGGCGAGTCTCAGCAGACACTCTCCGCCTATCACGATCATTCTCTCATCCTTAGTTTTCCCAGCAGACACTGTGTTGGGTATTCCGCCAATCACAGACGTTTGCTGGAAAACTGAGGATGAGAGAACGTTCGTGATAGGCGGAGAGTGTCTGCTGAGACTCGCCTATCAAGGAAGGAACAGGAAGAGACCGCGGGATTTTGAACGATGGACGCCGCGGAATTTGAACGATGGACGCCGCGGAATTTGAACGATGGACGCCGCGGAATTTGAATGATGGACGCCGCGGAATTCGAACGATGGACGCCGCGGCCGCAACTTCTTTACAGGTAATATTTACAATGTAAAATTTATATGACTCGAGTATAAGCCGAGGGGGGGACTTTCAGCCCCAAAAAAAGGGCTGAAAATCTCGGCTTATACTCGAGTATATACGGTATATTTTTAACATACTATTTCCTGCTTGTTTAAGACTATAGATAGTTTCTGTGTGTTAGATTAGACTTCTCTAATAAATGTTTATTATATTGAAGCTTTCACTTCTGGTCAAAAGAACTCTTATTTAACCCATATCATATCTTTGAGATATTAAATCTTAAATATAGATTTTAAGGGGCAACAGTGGCGACCACGGAATTAGGTACAGGACTGAAAGTATTTAATATAATAACAAAATTAGTGTATTAGAGATTAATTAGTAGGGGGAATTTAAGCTGAGTCAGCTTATCCAATCTATCTAGGGAAAAATATAGGTAAATGTTTTTGTTTTATTAGTGGGTATTAGATTAACTCTAATATGAGGGAGGATACACCACATTATTTTTTTTAATATCCAGTAAATCATAATTTATAAAAGTACTTTGGATGTACCATTATAAACTGGTCAATTTAATGGGGAGGAGGTACAGGGATTTTTGTTTTGATTTTTGAATGTTGTTTTATTGGAAAGAGGACACTAAAATAGGGGTCCTTGGTTTTGTGGAAAAAAATAATAATAATAATTTTTACATGGCGGGAAAAATTTGTTTTTTAATTATTGCTTTTCTGCCTCACCAAGCTTCATTGCTATCTCTAACCAGTTACATAGTTACATAGTTACATAGTTAGTCAGGTTGAAAAAAGACAAAGTCCACCCAGTTCAACCATAAAAAAAAAAAAAATATCGGACAATCCCATATACCCAATTCTATACCCACAGTTGATCCAGAGGAAGGCAAAAAAAAACAGCAGAGCATGATCCAATTTGCTACAGCAGGGGAAAAAATTCCTTCCTGATCCCTCGAGAGGCAATCGGATTTACCCTGGATCAACTTTACCTATAAATGTTAGTACTCAGTTATATTATGTACATTTAGGAAAGTATCCAGGCCTTTCTTAAAGCAATCTACTGAGCTGGCCAGAACCACCTCTGGAGGGAGTCTGTTCCAAATTTTCACAGCTCTTACTGTGAAGAAACCTTTCCGTATTTGGAGATGAAATGTTTTTTCCTCTAGACGTAAAGAGTGCCCCCTTGTCTTTTGTGTTGACCGTAAAGTGAATAACTCCACACCAAGTTCACTATATGGACCCCTTATATATTTGTACATGTTAATCATATCCCCCCTTATTCTCCTCTTCTCAAGAGTGAATAAATTCAGTTCCTCTAATCTTTCCTCATAGCTGAGCTCCTCCATGCCTCTTATCAGTTTGGTTGCGCTTCTCTGCACTTTCTCCAGTTCCCCGATATCCTTTTTGAGAACTGGTGCCCAAAACTGAACTGCATATTCCAGATGAGGTCTTACTAATGATTTGAACAGGGGCAAAATGATATCTCTCTCTCTGGAGTCCATACCTCTCTTAATACAAGAAAGGACTTTGCTCGCTTTGGAAACCGCAGCTTGGCATTGCATGCCATTATTGAGCTTATGATCTACCAAAACCCCCAGATCCTTCTCCACTACGGATCCCCCCAGTTGTACTCCCCCTAGTATGTATGATGCATTCATATTCTTAGCCCCCAAGTGCATAACTTTACATTTATCAACATTAAACCTCATCTGCCACATAGTCGCCCAATTAGACAGAGCATTGAGGTCGGTTTGTAAATTGGCGACATCCTGTAAGGACGTTATTCCACTGCATAGCTTGGTGTCATCTGCAAAAACAGAAATGTTACTTTTGATCCCAGACCCAATATCATTTATAAAGATATTAAAAAGTAAGGGTCCCAGCACTGAACCTTGGGGTACACCACTGACTACCTTAGACCATTCAGAGTAAGAATCATTAACCACTACTCTCTGAATTCTGTCTTTTAGCCAGTTTTCTATCCATTTACAAACTGATATTTCCAATCCTGTAGACTTTACCTTACAAATGAGCTGTGTGTGGGGAACTGTATCGAACACTTTTGCAAAATCCAAGCATACCACGTCCACCACCACCCCTCTGTCCAAGGTTTTACTTACCTCTTCATAAAAAGAAATCAGGTTTGTCTGACAACTTCTGTCTTTCATGAATCCATGCTGTCTGTTGCTTAAATAGTTTTTTTCCAGCAAGAACTCATCTATGTGGTCTTTTATTAATCTCTCCAGTATCTTCCCAACTATAGAAGTTAAACTAACAGGTCTATAGTTACTTGTTAAAGACTTTGTTCCCTTTTTAAATATAGGCACCACATTGGCCCTGCGCCAATCCAGTAGTACTATTCCTGTCATTAACGAGTCCCTAAAAATTAGATACAATGGCTTTGAAATTACAGAGCTCAATTCTTTTAGGATCCATGGGTGGATGCCATCTGGTCCAGGTGCTTTATCCACCTTTATTCTGTCTAAATATTTCTGGATATGATCTCCCCCATGTTCCATTGTATACACAGAGCTGAAGAAAGTATTTAATAAATTAGCCTTCTCTTTGTCCCCAGTCACCCACTCTAGATTATTTTGTAAAGGGCCTACATGCTCAGACTTGACCATTTTACTATTAATATATTTGAATGCTAGCCACCAGCAGCCAACAATACAGGGGCTGAAGGCTGCAGACAGTAAATGTGAAACATTATCGGCTTCTTCCAGCACAGGGCAGCGGGTACAATCTACACATACCATAGATTGTAATGCAACCAGTTTGAGTGTTTCTAGTTGCAACAGGAAATTATCTCAGTCTGGAGTATGTGTTAGTGCCAACAGCTCATTGAAAGGTGGGAGCTCTTTTGAAAGGGCACCCATTTCTCATACAGCAAAAGTTGTTAATCAGGTTTTAGCCATTAAATATTCTCAGCATAAAACCACACCAGTTGTTAAGAGACGCTTTAATACTTTACAGAAGATAAAATGCTTCATGTGTGGTTTATTCGGCCACATTTCCCAGTTTTGTTTATCTTCTGGTGAAAATATATTAAAGTCAAATCAGTATACAACAAAGAGGCGTGACGTGGAAGTGTACTCACCTCGCTGGGGTGAAAAGCCTAAGGAATTTGAAAATACAAATTCATACATCCCTTCCTCAACTATTAAGGCCGAAAATGAGGCTTTACAGTATGAGATTAGGCAAATGAAACAGGAATGGGATGAGTTTGTGAAAGAATTCCAATCCTTTAAAAGAAACGTTATTGACTCCTTGAATTTGAAAAATGAAGGGAGTAAATTTGTCCATCGGGAACCAAACTAGTACACTAAAACCAAGGATGAAATGCAAGCTAAAAGTTATGTTTTAGAGGTCTAGGGCATTTAGTTTCACTAGATCAAAGTGGGAAGGTCATTGACCATTTACCAATGTACATGTAAGAATGTTGTATTGTTTGCTTTAACCACTTAACGACCGCCCACTGTAAATATACGTCGGCAGAATGGCACGGACAGGCACAATCACGTACCTGTACGTGCCTGCCTTCGTATGGGTGGAGGGTCCAATCGGACACCCCTCCGGTACAGTGAGCGGCCGGGATCGCTTCGGGAGCGATCCGTGATGAGGGGGCCGCCATTCGATTCTGGTCACCCCCTCGCGATCGCTCCCGGCGAATGTTTACACAGGCAGAAGGAAGTGATGTCATCCCTCATACGGCGCTCACATATACCGAACGCCGCATGAGAGAAGACACAGAGGTTAGTGCACAAACACTACACTAACACCAGCACACATAGGCACATGATCGCCCCCCCCAGACACCCCCAGATCACCCCCCAGATCACCCCCCAGCCCCCAGTCACAGTGTCACTGATTGCAGTGACCATTTATTTACTGATCACTGCAATCAGTGACATTTGTGACTGTAAAAGTGTCAGGGCAGTTAGTTTTAGGTCCAGTGTAACCCCCTAACCCCCCTAATAAAGGTTTAACCCCTTGATCGCCCCCAGGTAACCCTTTCACCCCCTAGCACCGCCGTCACTAAGCGATCGTTTTTCTGATCGCTGTTTTAGTGTCGGTGATGCCGATAGGTAGCCAGTTATTTTTTTTAGGTTCGCCGCAGGTTTTTATAGCGTCGTCTACCCCCATATATTACCTAATAAAGGTTTAACAACTTTATCGCCCCCCCAGGTAACCCTTTCACCCGTGTCACTAAGCGATCGTTTTTCTGATCGCTGTCTTAGTGTCGGTAATGCCGATAGGTAGCCAGTTATTTTTTTTAGGTTCGCCACAGGTTTTTATAGCGTCGGGTACCCCCATATATTACCTAATAAAGGTTTAACCCCTTGATCGCCCCCCAGGTAACCCTTTCACCCCCTAGCACCGCTGTCACTAAGCGATCGTTTTTCTGATCGCTGTCTTAGTGTCGGAGATGCCGATAGGTAGCCAGTTATTCTTTTTAGGTTCACCGCAGGTTTTTATAGCGTCGGGTACCCCCATATATTACCTAATAAAGGTTTAACCCCTTTATCGCCCCCCCAGGTAACCCTTTCACCCGTGTCACTAAGCGATCGTTTTTCTGATCGCTGTCTTAGTGTCGGTAATGCCAATAGGTAGCCAGTTATTTTTTTTAGGTTCGCCACAGGTTTTTATAGCGTCGGGTACCCCCATATATTACCTAATAAAGGTTTAACCCCTTGATCGCCCCCCCAGGTAACCCTTTCACCCCCTAGCACCGCTGTCACTAAGCGATCGTTTTTCTGATCGCTGTCTTAGTGTCGGAGATGCCGATAGGTAGCCAGTTATTCTTTTTAGGTTCACCGCAGGTTTTTATAGCGTCGGGTACCCCCATATATTACCTAATAAAGGTTTAACCCCTTGATCGCCCCCCCAGGGTAACCCTTTCACCCCCTAGCACCGCTGTCACTAAGCGATCGTTTTTCTGATCGCTGTCTTAGTGTCGGAGATGCCGATAGGTAGCCAGTTATTCTTTTTAGGTTCACCGCAGGTTTTTATAGCGTCGGGTACCCCCATATATTACCTAATAAAGGTTTAACCCCTTGATCCCCCCCCCCAGGTAACCCTTTCACCCCCTAGCACCGCTGTCACTAAGCGATCGTTTTTCTGATCGCTGTCTTAGTGTCGGTGATGCCGATAGGTAGCCAGTTATTTTTTTTAGGTTCGCCGCAGGTTTTTATAGCGTCGTCTACCCCCATATATTACCTAATAAAGGTTTAACCCCTTTATCGCCCCCCCAGGTAACCCTTTCACCCGTGTCACTAAGCGATCGTTTTTCTGATCGCTGTCTTAGTGTCGGTAATGCCGATAGGTAGCCAGTTATTTTTTTTAGGTTCGCCACAGGTTTTTATAGCGTCGGGTACCCCCATATATTACCTAATAAAGGTTTAACCCCTTGATCGCCCCCCCAGGGTAACCCTTTCACCCCCTAGCACCGCTGTCACTAAGCGATCGTTTTTCTGATCGCTGTCTTAGTGTCGGAGATGCCGATAGGTAGCCAGTTATTCTTTTTAGGTTCACTGCAGGTTTTTATAGCGTCGGGTACCCCCATATATTAACCTAATAAAGGTTTAACCCCTTGATCGCCCCCCCCAGGTAACCCTTTCACCCCATTTTGCCAGTGTCACTAAGCGATCGTTTTTCTGATCGCTGTCTTAGTGTCGGTGATGCCGATAGGTAGCCAGTTATTTTTTTTTAGGTTTGCCGCAGGTTTTTATAGCGTCGGGTACCCCCATAAATTACCAAATAAAGGTTTAACCCCTTGATCACCCCCCAGGTAAGTCTTTCACCCCCTAGCACCGCTGTCACTAAGCGATCGTTTTTCTGATCGCTGTCTTAGTGTCGGTGATGCCGATAGGTAGCCAGTTATTTTTTTTAGGTTCGCCGCAGGTTTTTATAGCGTCGGGTACCCCCATATATTACCTAATAAAGGTTTAAACCCTTGATCGCCCCCCCAGGTAACCCTTTCACCCCCTTTTGCCAGTGTCATTAAGCGATCATTTTTTTGATCGCTGTCTTAGTGTCGTTGATGCCGATAGGTAGCCAGTTATTTTTTTTAGGTTCGCCGCAGGTTTTTATAGCGTCGGGTACCCCCATATATTACCTAATAAAGGTTTAACCCCCTGATTGCCCCTAGTTAACCCTTTCACCAGTGATCACCATATAAGTGTTACGGGTGACGCTGGTTAGTTAGTTTGCTTTTTATAGTGTCAGGGCACCCGCCGTATATAACCCAATAAAGGTTTAACCCCCTGATCGCCCGGCGGGTGATATCAATTAGGTTTTAGCATCAGAGAGGGTCTGCGTCACCCCAGGCAGCGTCAGGTTAGTGCCAGTAACGCTAACACCCACGCGTGAAGCATACACCTCCCTTAGTGGTATATTATCTGAACAGATCAATATCTGATCTGATCAGATCTATACTAGCGTCCCCAGCAATTTAGGGTTCCCAAAAACGCAGTGTTAGCGGGATCAGCCCAGATACCTGCTAGCACCTGCGTTTTGCCCCTCCGTCCAACCCAGGCCACCCAAGTGCAGTATCGATCGATCACTGTCACTTACACAACACAACACACATAATTGCAGCGTTCGCAGAGACAGGCCTGATCCCTGTGACTCCAGTGCTGTAGGAGGTGATTTCACCACCACAGTTAAAAAAAAAAGAGCATATATGCCGAAGAATGGCGGCAGCAGGGTGGAGGAGCGATTTTGCTCCTAATGCGCGTACATACGGTCAAAATTCCGACTGAGGCATGCCCGTGGAAAAGTCTGACCGTGTGTACGCGGCATAACTTTTGCGGGAGGATGCCCCCATGCTTCGGCATATATAAATAGTGCATGTATGCCCATCATTAGAAGTGGCTGAATGAAGGGAGATATTCTAATGGTGGGCATACCCACTGATCAATCTCTTTTTTTTGTTCAGCCAACAGGCTGCATGAAAAAAAAGATTACAATACATGTCCAACAAGGACCAGCAACGTACTGTTGCTGGACTTTGGTTATACCAGATTGATGCCTGCGTGTTTAGGTAACATCTTGGTATCATTCTTTTCAGCCAGCGGCCGACTTTCATGTAAAAGCAATCCTAGTGGATAATTAGCCTCTGGAATGCTTTTACAAGCAGTGGGAGGGAATGTCCCCCCCCGGATATAAAAAGCGCCATTGGGAAATTGGGAAAGCATTTTATCACACCGATCTTGGTGTGGTCAGATGCTTTGAGGGCATAGGAAAGATCTAGGGTCCAATAGACCCCAGCTTTTTAAAAAAAAGAGTACCTGTCACTTCCTATTGCTATCATAGGGGATATTTACATTCCCTGAGATAACAATAAAAATGATTAAAAAAAAATATTGAAAGAACAGTTTAAAAATAAAATAAAAAATCAAAATTAATAAAAAACCCTGTCCCGGCCTGCTCTTGCGCAATAGCAAACGCAAGCGTCGGTCTGGCGTCATATGTAAACAGCAATTGCATCATGCATGTGAGGTATCACTGCGAAGGTCAGATCGGGGCAGTCATTTTAGCAGTAGACCTCCTCTGTAAATCTAACGTGGTACCCTGTAAAGGCTTTTAAAGGCTTTTAAAGGCTTTTAAAAATGTATGTAGTTTGTCACCACTGCGCGTTTGTGCGAAATTTTAAAGCATGTCGTGTTTAGTATCTATGTACTCGGCCTAAGATCATCTTTTTTATTTCATCAAACATTTGGGCAATATAGTGTGTTTTAGTGCATTAAAATTAAAAAAAGTGTATTTTTTCCCCAAAAAATTCGTTTGAAAAATCGCTGCGCAAATACTGTGTGGGAAAAAAAATGCAACACCCACCATTTTAATCTGTAGGGCCTTTGCTTTAAAAAAATATATAATATTTGGGGGTTCAACATTATTTTCTTGCAAAAAAAAAAATATTTTCATGTAAACAAAAAGTGTCAGAAAGGGCTTTG
Source organism: Rana muscosa (assembly GCA_029206835.1). Taxonomy (NCBI): domain Eukaryota; kingdom Metazoa; phylum Chordata; class Amphibia; order Anura; family Ranidae; genus Rana; species Rana muscosa. The sequence continues at coordinate 519,096,428 of CM055122.1, read as the reverse complement.
TCTTCAGATGGTTAGTAGAGTGGATGTAAGCTTCCTAATGTTGTATATAAAATGCCAGGACAGTTCAAAACCCCCCCAAATGACCCCATTTTGGAAAGCAGACACCCCAAGCTATATACTGAGAGGCATGTCGAGTCCATGGAATATTTTATATGTTGACACAAGTTGGGGAAAAAAGACAATATTTTATTTATTTTTTTGCACAAAGTTGTCACTAAATGATACCGTATATACTCGAGTATAAGCCGACTCGAGTATAAGCCGAGGTACCTAATGTTGCCCAAAAAAACTGGGAAACCTTACTGACTTGAGTATAAGCCGATGCCCCACTGTTCCCTAGCTCGCTGTTCCCTGTAAATAGAAATTTTTACATTGTAATTATTACCTGTAAAGAAGTTGCGGCTGCGGCGTCCATCGTTCGAATTCCGCGGCGTCCATCGTTCAAATTCCACGGTCTCTTCCTGTTCCTTCCTTGATAGGCGAGTCTCAGCAGACACTCTCTGCCTATCACGATCATTCTCTCATCCTTAGTTTTCCCAGCAGACACTGTGTTGGGTATTCCGCCAATCACAGACGTCTGCTGGAAAACTAAGAAAGAGAGAATGATCGTGATAGGCGGAGAGTGTCTGCTGAGACTCGCCTATCAAGGAAGGAACAGGAAGAGACCGCGAAATTTGAACGATGGACACCGCAGAATTCGAACGATGGACGCCGCAGCTTTACAGGTAATATTTACAATGTAAAAATTTATATGACTCGAGTATAAGCCAAGGGGGGGACTTTCAGCCCCAAAAAAAGGGCTGAAAATCTCGGCTTATACTCGAGTATATACGGTATATTGGCATATGTGGAATTACACCCCAAAATACATTCTGTTGCTTCTCCTGAGTACGGGGATACCACATGTGTGAGACTTTTTAGGAGCCTAGCCACGTATGGGACCCCAAAAACCAAGCACCGCCTTCAGGCTTTCTAAGGGTATAAATTTTTGATTTCACTCCTACCTGCCTATCACAGTTTCGGAGGCCATGGAATGCCCAGATGGCACAAAACCCCCGCAAATTACCCCATTTTGGAAAGTAGACACCCCAAAATATTTGCTGAGAGGTATGGTGAGTATTTTGCAGATCTCGCTTTTTGTCACAAAGTTTTGAAAATTGAAAAAAAAAAAATATTTTCTTTCTTCATTTTCAAAAACAAATGAGAGCTGTAAAATACTCACCATGCCTCTCAGCAAATAGCTTGGGGTGTCTACTTTCCAAAATGGGGTCATTTGGGGGGGTTTTGTGCAATTTTGGCATTTTATGGCCTTCAAAACTGTGATAGGTAGTGAGGAGTGAAATCAAAAATTTGTGCCCTTAGAAATCCTTAAGGCGGTGCTTGGTTTTCGGGGTCCCGTACGCGGCTAGGCTCCTAAAAAGTCCCACACATGTGGTATCCCCATACTCAGGAGAAGCAGCAAAATGTATTTTGGGGTGCAATTCCACATATAACCATGGCATGTGTGAGCAATATATCATTTAGTGACAACTTTTTGTAATTTTTAATTTTTTTTTCTCATTATTCAATCACTTGGGACAAAAAAAAAATATTCAATGGGCTCAACATGCCTCTCAGCAATTTCCTTGGGGTGTCTACTTTCTAAAATGGGGTCATTTGGGGGGTTTTGTGCTATTTTGGCATTTTATAGCCTTCGAAACTGTGATAGGTAGTGAGGAGTGAAATCAAAAATTTGCGCCCTTAGAAATCCTGATGGCGGTGCTTGGTTTTCGGGGGCCCGTACGCGGCTAGGCTCCCAAAAAGTCCCACACATGTGGTATCTCCGTACTCAGGAGAAGCAGCAAAATGTATTGTGGGGCGCAATTCCACATATAACCATGGCATATGTGAGCAATATATCATTTAGTGACAACTTTTTGTAATTTTTTATTTTTTTTTGTCATTATTCAATCACTTGGGACAAAAAAAAATATTCAATGGGCTCAACATGCCTCTCAGCAATTTCCTTGGGGTGTCTTCTTTCAAAAATGGGGTCATTTGGGGGGGGGGTTGTACTGCCCTGACATTTTAGCACCTCAAGAAATGAGATAGGCAGTCATAAATTAAAAGCTGTGTAAATTTCAGAAAATGTACCCTAGTTTGTAGACGCTAAAACTTTTGCGCAAACCAATAAATATACGCTTATTGACATTTTTTTTACTAAAGACATGTGGCTGAATACATTTTGGTCTAAATGTATGACTAAAATTTAGTTTATTCGATTTTTCTTATAACAAAAAAAAAAAATTCAGTCTTTTTCTGTTTATATCGCAAAAAAAAAATCGCAGAGGCAATCAAATACCATTAAAAGAAAGCTCTATTTGTGGGAAGAAAAGGACGCAAATTTCGTTTGGGTACAACATTGCATGTCCGCACAATTTCCAGTTAAAGCAGCGCAGTGCCAAATTCTGAAAACACCTCTGGTCCTTAACCTGCATAAAGGTCCGGGGCTTAAGTGGTTAAATAAGTAAAAAAAAAAAAGTGGGCTAAAGTAATAACTGTTTTGCTACAAGTTATTTTTTTTTCAGGGTAAGTGAGTCCTGAAAGTATATGGACATATAAATCTGTACATATGCGTAAATACGCGCCTAACAAAAAGGTAAAGTATAGTATTCCATGTTTTTTCTTTTTTCTTATTCAGTCCCTTTGTATTCTCCCAGTGGTCAGAAACACCTAGCAATTAATTTGCAAATTACCAAAGCTTTATCTAAAATCTAGGGGATTCAAACTAAACGAATGTGTGTGTGTCGTGGAATGAATGTGTATGAACGGTCCATGTGTAACCAAGATTTTTTTTTTTTTATGGCCATCAATAAGTGTGATCACACTAATGTACATGCTTTGTACTGTTTATGTTTATTGGATTATTTTTTTTCTCTCTCTCTCGTTTGTAATGAGCTCAATACTGGTACCAGTTTAACCACTTGCTTACTGGGCACATATACCCCCTTCCTGCTCAGGCGAAATTTCAGCTTTCGGCACTGTCACGCTTTGAATGACAATTGTGCGGTCGTGCGACGTGGCTCCCAAACAAAATTGACGTCCTTTTTTCCCACTAATAGAGCTTTCTTTTGGTGGAATTTTATCACCTCTGCGGTTTTTATTTTTTGCGCTATGAACAAAGAAAGAGAGAAAGAGCGACAATTTTGAAAAAAAAAACACAATATTTTTGATTTTTGCTATAATAAACATCCAATTATATTTTTTTTAAATATATATTTTTTCCTCAGTTTAGGCCGATACGTATTCTTCTACATATTTTTGTTAAAAAAAACGCAATCGCCGTTTATTGATTGGTTTGCGCAAAAGTTATAGCGTTTACAAAATAGGGGGTAGTTTTATGGCATTTTTATTTTTTTACTAGTAATGGCGGCGATCAGCAATTTTTTTCATGACTGCGACATTATGGCGGACATATCAGACACTTTTGAGACTATTTTGGGACCATTCACATTTATACAGCGAACAGTGCTATAAATATGCACTGATTACTGTATAAATGTGACTGGCAGGGAAGGGGTTAACACTAGGGGGCGAGGAAGGGGTTAAATGTGTGCCCTGGGAGTGATTACTACTGTGGGGGGAGGGGACTGACTGGGGGAGGTGACCGATCTGTGTCCCTATGTACAAGGGACACAGCATCGGTCTCCTCTCCCTGACAGGACGTGGATCTCTGTGTTTACACACAGAGATCCACGTCCTTGTCTGTGTACCGCGATCGTGGGTGCCTGGAGGACATCGTGGCCACCAGGCACGCGCATCGGCATCACAGTGATGCGCCGGGCACGCACGCGCACCGCCGGCGGCGCTCGCACGCCCCCCAGTGGCCGGAGGAGCGGAGGCCATAAAAAGACGGCCTCCCGGCATTGTAGAGCCACCTTGTGGCCGTATATAGTCGTACGGCGGGCGTGAGGTGGTTACATTTATACTTTTTTTTTACAAATTGAAATGTATTCGCAAATAAATAACCTGTGCACAGATACGAGATCTCGAGTCCTATAGTTAGGAGAAACTATGGGAATTATTTTTTTTTTCTCTCCCTTTCCTGTGGTTAGAGTGAAGCTTCATTCACTCTGACACGTGGAAACTACATAATACATTACCTTATCTTATGGATTCGGTAGGTCTTAGGTTTTGTCTTGTTTTTTTCCTTCCGAATTGACGCATGTGCTGTTAATATGTGTAAAGGTTTAATGTTGACATGGGGTCTTCTTAGACTGTAAGTACTTACAAACCCCACCAGGTTTTCCTATAACTTTTTGTTTGTCAGAGTACAGATATGTGGGGGAGTCGGTACATGTTTCACTGTACTTACTGTTGATGGACTCATTACCTCTGCTGGAAGTCTGTTCGATACAACTTCCTGTGGCCTGGTGGACTTGCAAATTGTTTTCACTGAGAATCAATTAATATGTTAATCACTACCGAGAGAGGGTGTTCCCTTTTGTATAGCTGCAATGTTTAAAGGCAGTTTCAATCATTTTTTTTTTTGTTTGACAAAAGACAGATTCAACACTCTTTAACAATTTAAAGGTTGGGGCAGCATTAAACCTGATTTTTTTTTTACTTTTACTTTTTGTTTTTTTTACAGTTTTTTTTACCTTTTTGGTGTAGTTTTTTTCACTACTGAGAAAGGGTGTTGCCTTTTATATAGCTGCGATGTTCAAGGCAGCTTCAATTTTTTTTACAGATTCAATGCTCTTTAACAAGTTAAAGGTTGGGGCAGCATTTAATCTGAATTTTGTTTTTTTTTACCTTTTTTTAGATAGTTTTTTTTTTTTTTTTCCTCTTTTTCCTTTTTCTTTTAAGGAAAACTATTTTTTCTTTCTGTCCTATATCACCTTATTTTTTTTTTGCTGGGTGATTTTGAGTTTGGCTTCGCTATGGTGAAATAAAAAAAGAAAAGAAAAGAGGGGAGTAGGGGGGAACCTTATATGGGAACATTTATAACAGTTAAAAATGTTGATATAGAATAATAAAGCTTCCCTATAGTATTTTGGGGGATGGGACAAAGTTCCTCTCTTTCGACATGGAAAAATGGTTTTATTTAAATGTATGTCATTGTAGCTATTACCAACTATGACAATAGTAACAGTAAAGCCCTGTACACACGATCGGTTTTACCAATGAAAACAGTCCAATGGACTTTTTTCATCGGACAAACCGATCGTGTATGGGCCCCGTCGGTCTTTTTTCCATCGGTGTTAAAAAACAGAACATGTTTTAAATTTATCCGATGGAAAAAAAACGATAGCAAATTACTATCATCTGTGGGGAACTCCATCTGATAAAAAACCCACGTATGCTCAGAATCAAGTCGACGCATGCTCAGAAGCATAGAACTTCATTTTTCTTGGCTCGTCAGAGTGTTTTACGTCACAGCGTTTGGGACGATCGTTTTTTTCACTGATGGTGTGTAGGCAAGACTGATGGAAGTCAGCTTCATCGGATTTCCGATGGAAAAATCCATAAGTTTAAAATCCATAGGATATCTGATCGTGTGTACAGGGCTTAACACCTGGGTTTAGCAACAGACATGTGACTAGTTTCTTTGTATATGTGACATACAGTCCTCTCTACAGTTCTAATATTTGGCAGTCGTCATATGTGGTCATTGGTAATTTTTTTTTATGTTGGTCAGTTTCCTTTTTGTGCCATAACCAAGTTCAAAAAGCATTGCTTGAAGATCATATAGATATACTGGGACTGGTGAGACTCATAGTGATTGGCAAATAGCAGAAAGTATAGTACAATTGTACTTAAGAAGTAATGTAGTCTAATCATCCCTGAAGCCACAAGTAACTGGTGACATCAAACTTATCCGCATTCTGAAATCAAGTTATTTTTGGCTGCTTAGATGACACTGCCTAAATCTGCACAGAGACCTCTTAAAGTTATGACCGCTTCCCTAGCCCGCTAAAGGCAGGACTCATACAGTAGCTACACACGGTAGCCAAGGTCGGAGCTATATGCACAAAAGTTTGGCACCCGCCAAGGCTTTAACCCATCAGGGTTGGTATAACTGAACACAGCGTCAGTAAAAGGAGTTTGTGGTGAGTTGCCATGGCAACAAGATCCCCCTGGACACTCGAAGGGTCATACACACACACAGGGGTATTCAGCAGAAGGCGAGGCAGAGTTACTTGCAGGCATATGACAATGGAGGAAGAAAGATGGGGGATGGAAATCAGACAACCTGGCTTAAGGGCGCAACCATTTAAATTATTACACATGTCAATGGGAAAAGGCCTCATATTAGGTCACAGTATATCTATAACAATTTTATTCAAAGGTCCTTAATACTCAGAATGACAAGATAAGCATTCATTTGAAGGCATATGTCTTAAAAGTACTTGTGTTTTTCCTTCTCTAACTTTGCCCACATTAATAAAGTACAATTACAGAAAGCCAAGAAAGTTGGTTCATTACTGTATGCTGTATCCAAGTGGAATCACCGTGGAAGTCTGTCCCAGAAGCAAGGGCAATGACCAGATTGACATTATTGACTTTCACACAAATTATTATTATTGGACGGTTGAGAACAAGGAGCCTCATGTTTTTTTCCCCTTCGTTTTTTTGTGTGTTTTGTATCTTATGATTTTTATTATGCACTTATTACATCCAGAACAAGTAATGACTACCAATACTGGGATCCAGAAATATGAACTGTAGAGACGGAAAGTTTAAAAGTTTTGTTTCTTCTCAAAGAGTTTTATTTCATTTCAGAGGGCAAAGCCGAAAGTTCCAAATATTAAAGGAGATTACACATAAACCATTATTTTAGGTGTGGCCGAGTCTCATATTCTCAACTGGCCACAAGGGGCCATCTGTTGCCTTATGGGTTATGTGAAATCTCCATTAAATAGCTGTAAAATATTCTAATTATGAATATATTTCATTTAGCTGGCTGAATATATTTCATTTAGCACCTAGGAAAGCCCTTTTGTTAAGAGCAGACTATGCAGGTCCTAGGCTTGTATATACAGACAATGGAGAGCCAATTCCATTGTTTGCATCTACTCACCTCAGAGGATCCCATGCTGGGATATGGAATCAGGATTTGCATGAAAGGGGGCTGACTTATGTAGTAAGCCCTCCAATCATGATACCAGCTAGGCCAACCAATGGGACATCAGCATAGAGAGATATACTCAAGAGGGGAGGAGAAGAGAGCTCTCTCTTGATGGAAAGGTAGCCTGCAGGATGGTTCTGAAAGGGTAACTATGGTAAAGGTCTGTCTGACCTGTAACTACACATGCTTGTACTTTAATGTTTTAGAGGAATATGCTCTATGTTCCTCCATGTAAATACTTTGTATATTTTTAACCTACTATTTCCTGCTTGTTTAAGACTATAGATAGTTTCTATGTGTTAGATTAGACTTTAACAATTCTCTAATAAATGTTTATTATATTGAAGCTTTCACTATTGGTCAAAAGAACTCTTATTTAACCCATATCATATCTTTGAGATAATAAATCTTAAATATAGATTTTAAGGGGCAACACTGTGCACTTTCCAAGAGCTTAGTAAATGAGGTAAAGCTTTACTTTGCAAAGAATACCTAATCGCGTGCAAGGTAAATTTAAAAAACAGCCTTTTTGCTTGCATATGATTGGATGATGGAAATCAGCAGAGCTTTTCCTCATTTACTAAGCTCTGGAGCAACTGCTCTCGCAAAGTGCATCTGCACTTTGCAAAGTGCACAGTCTATTTTCCTTTAGTAAATCAACCCCATTGGTTTTATTAAGCTGTAATAGACCCACTTTCACTGGCGAATAAAAATTGGCCAGTAGTTCACTGAGGCCATCTCTGTTCTTGTTGATACCAAACTGTTCTGCTACAGTACTAGCCAAGTTCTCTCATAAACAGTTCAACAGTAGATGATACAGCAATGTAAAACATTTTTTTTTAATATTGGAGAATGGGCGGAAATGCACTAAAGACACAGAGTACCAGCAGGTCTTTTACAAGAACAATGTAAAGACTGCAGAGGGTACAGCAGTGTAAAACTGGCCAGTAGCGGGAAAATTGGACAAAATGTGCTAGTGGCACGGAGTAGGGCAAGTGTTTTACAGCAAAAATTAAAGGCTAAGTTCACCATTTTTTTCTAAAATTAAGCTCCCCTATGCACCAATATATCATTAATGTACCTTGGTTGCAGAAAAATAAAAGCTTTCTTTGATTTTAGTCCTCACCTTAGCCCTAGCTGTATTTCTTAGAAAGCTTCATCACTTGCCGTCTTGTAGATTTGGGACAGAGAAACCAGTAAGACACACTGACCTCATTAGCACACCCCTTCACCCATCTGTTTGTATGTTTGCACAGCATCCCCGGCATCACATGTGCATTTGCCTGGCTTCCCCAGCATCCTTCCAGATGGACTCAGACCGCATGCTAAACTCCTTGGGGCTGCATGCAGCCCACATGACACCCCTGATGTAGCGCAAGGACCTCCTAATTGAATACAGAGTAATTGGATAGATGGTGTGTCCTCCTATTATATAGCTTTGGTAAATCTAAAAGAGATTGTACAGATATTATACAATCAGATTGTATGGCCACATTTATACACCTAAAATTACCTAGTTGCGATTTCAGTGTTAATAATTGTTAATGGCACACCAAACACAGAGACAACCACACATATTCCCACATGAAAGAACGGGTGACAAATTCAGCAAATGCACAGTAAAAAAAATGTGCAACTCGCTCCACGCCGAAATGGCCCATGAGTCAAAACACCCCAAAAAATGCATGCGCGAATGTGAGTTTTCGTTACATAGAGGTGTGGTCCAGAGATGGTGAACACACCCTATCACGTCCTCTTCTGTGATGCAACAAGGAAGTGAAGATTTCTGGGAGATGACCTACAGGAGGTGAATTCTGAGAGATGTTCTACAGGAAGTGATGGAATCTGAAAATCATTAAAAATATTCAAATAAACTGACAAGATTTTAAACCTCCTGTGGATAAGGTAAGTGAGAGAAAAGAACATTGGGATGGCTGGGCCAGAAATGGCATTGGAAAAAAACTTATATTTATTATTAAAAGTGAAATTCTGCCCAAAAAAGGTGAACTTATCCTTTAACCACTTGCCGACCTGCTCACGCAGATACAGTGAAGCAGGTTGGCTCTCCTGCATGAACTGACGTACCTGTACGTTAGTCTGTAAAAGAAGGATATCGCGGGCGCCACGAGAGCGTGCCCGCGGGTCCCGAAAACAAGGCATTTCCCTGTTCTGCCTAGTGACATGACAGGGATCTACTGTCCCCAGTGATCGGGAACAGTGATCCCTGTCATGTTTCAGTAAGTCCATCCCTCCTGCAGTTAGAACGAACTGAGGGAACACACTTAACCCTTTGATCACCCCCTAGTGTTATCCCCTTCCCTTCCCTGCCAGTGTCATTTTTACATTACCAATAAAAACATAAAAAAAAAATAGAAGTCCCTAAATCTTTCCCATAGTTTGTAGACGTGATAAGTTTTGCGCAAACCAATCAATATACTCCTATTGCAATGTTTCTTTACCAAAAATATGTACAAGAATATATATCAATCTAAACTGATGAATAAATGTGTTTTTATATTTATTTATTTTTGGATATGTATTATAGCAGAAAGTTAAAAAAAAAAAAATTCAAATAAGTCTGTTTTTTTTTGTTTATAGTGCAAAAAATAAAAACCGCAGAGGTGATAAAATACCACCAAAAGAAAGCTCTATTTGTGGGAAAAAAAGGACGTCAGTTTTGTTTGGGTACAGCATCGCACGACCACGCAATTGCCAGGTAAAGCGATGCAGTGCCATATCGCAAAAAATGCTCTGGTCATTAAAGCATTGTGAAGCCCACAAGCAATCATTTCCTGGAGTAGCAACATAAACGAAAAGGTTGCCATCACAACGGGCGGCGTCATTGAAAGTTCACGCACCGTTGTGATGGTATGCCCAATCTAAATAGAGACGCCCTTGTCACGTGACCAGCATCATGCGTCACGTCGTATGTGAAATCTCTGGAGATTCCGCAGCACTGAATACCACAATGTATCTTGTATCACACTGCAGCCAAGTCCCACATTGCATTGCGGCGCCGGGGAAAGGCTTGGAAACGCCTATTCGCGCGGGAGGGAATCCCGGAAGTCGCTTTATGAAAGGCAAATACAAAGTATGTTGTGCCTTTTGATGATGTACATATTACAGCGGTTGTGTTACAATATAGTTGTGATTTTGGGTGAACCTCCGCTTTAAGGGGGCAAATCCTCCTGGGACTGAAGTGGTCAGGATACTACATAGGGTACCTTAGTTTAAAATTGGCCAGCAGCGTGACCTTTTAAATGAGTGAGAATTGGCTTAAATTAATTAGAAAAACAAAATTGAGACAGGTGTTTTACTTTAAGAATTTAAGGACTGCAGAGGATACAGCAGTGTAAAAATGTCCGACAGCAGGACATTTTTAATGAGGGAGAACTGGTATAAATGTTCTAGAGACACAGATTGGTATTTACTAGTAGAACTAAGAGACTGCAGATGATACATAAGTGTAAAAATGGCCAGTGGGACATTTTTAATGAGCAAGACTATGTCAAAATGTACTAGCTACTGTATGATTTACTATGGGGTGGGGGGGGGGGCAGTGAATGTAAGTGATATAGTTTGACGTAGTTTAGGTGCACTGACGGATGGTCAGTAACATTAAATTCTTATTCCATCAGCATGCCAGCACTCACATATCTCCAGGAGAGTCCATCCTTACCTACTCCACCAGCTTCAGTTGTCAATAAGGTATATCAATTTGTGTCCCAGTCACATAATCACCCTCTTCATTGCACCCCGAACAACAATGGGTTAATGTTTCCTGCACTAAAGGTTAGTGATGAGCCGAACACCCCCGGGTTCGGTTCGCACCAGAACCCGCGAACGGACCGAAAGTTCGCGCGAACATTAGAACCCTGTTAAATACAATGGATGCGAACGTTCGGATTCTAAAGTGCTAATTATAACGACTATTATCCATGTTATTGTCCGAAACAGAGTTTGGGAACCAGGCTTCTGCACCAGGGGACATGTATCAATGCAAAAAGAAGTTTTAAAAACGGACGTTTTCCGGGAGCAGTCATTTTAATGATGCATAAAGTGAAAAAAAAAGTCAAATATTCCTTTAAATATTGTACCTGGGGGGTGTCTAAAGTATGCCTGTGAAGTGCCACGTGTTTCCCGTGTTTAGAACTGTCCCTGCACAAAATAACATTTCTAAAGGGAAAAAAGTCATTTAAAACTGCTTGCGGCTTTAATGCAATGTCTGGTCCCGGTAATATGGATGAAAATCTTTAGGAAAAATGGCATAGCTACCCCATCAACCCCCCCCCCCCCTACCCCAGCCCATTACCAGCCCCTTTGGGTCTTGTATGGATATTAAGGGGAACCCCGCACACAAAATAAAAAAGGACCTATATACTCTGAACAGCCGTATACAGGCGGTGCATACAAGACAGGGACTGTAGGTTTGTTCTTATGTAGAATCTGTTTATAATTTTGAACAGCTGCATTGTTTAAGTGGAGCTCCATGGCAAATTCCTTTTTTTTAGTTTTTTGTAAAACATAGGGAACGGTTATCACCCCTGTCACATTTTTTTTGCTGTCTGTGCCCCTGTTCAGAACATTTCACCTCACTTTGCGTCCCAATGACAACTGTTTTTGAAATGTGGTGTTTTTATTGAAACAAGGATTGGTGATAAAGCATCAGTAGAGAGGAGACACCTTTCTCCCATATTAATTCTTACAGGAGAGAATTTTCCTTCCAAGGGGTAGATTTCCTCTCACTTCCTGTTGTCTTCTTCCGTTTGCAAGTAGTAGTAGTTTGTAAGTTGGATGTTTGAAAGTAGGGACCTTCCGTATATACTCTGCAGAAATTGGCCCCTTAGGTGTTGGTGTTGGCACAACACTGAAAGCACTCACAGTTATTCTTGGTGGGTGCTGGAACGCCCTTCTGTCAAGTATAATATCAGGAATTGTAATAACATATAATTGTTGATAAGTGGTAGTAAAAATTGGGCCTTTGATGGTGGTGCTGGTGCCCCAACACTGTAAGGCCTGACAGTTACTCTTGGTGGGCGCAGCAATGGTCCCTGCTGTGAATTATTAGATCAATAATTATAATTGCATGCCCCTGTTGAACAGGGGCTGAAAAAGTGGGCCTTTGGTGGTGGTGGTGGTGGTGATGGTGGTGCTGGTGCCACAACACTGTAAGGCCTGACAGTTACTCTTGGTGGGCGCAGCAATGCTCCCTGCTGTGAATTATTAGATCAATAATTATAATTGCATGCCCCTGTTGAACAGGGGCTGAAAAATTGGGCCTTTGGTGGTGGTGGTGATGGTGGTGCTGGTGCCACAACACTGTAAGGCCTGACAGTTACTCTTGGTGGGCGCAGCAATGCTCCCTGCTGTGAATTATTAGATCAATAATTATAATTGCATGCCCCTGTTGAACAGGGGCTGAAAAATTGGGCCTTAGGCACTGGTGGCACAACACTGCAACCCCTCACAAATACTGTACTTGGAGCACAGCAATGAGGCCTGTTGCAAAGTATTGCATCAAAAATTTTAATTACACGCCCCTGTTAAACAGGGGCTGAAAAATTGGGCCTTAGCCACTGGTGGCGTCACCCATGAACCAAAATGATCTTCCAAGCTATCATCGTTAATCGTATCATTGAGGAGGAGGAGGAGGATAGCCAGTCAACATAACAGCACAGGCACTCAGCATCAGCATCAGTCTTGAAGGCATGTGACATTTTAAAATCAATTAGTCTGTTATATCAGCATCTGGTGTGTGGTAGCTGGTGGTGATCCAAGACTGGTTCATCTTGATGAAAGTCAGTCGATCAACCGAGTCGGTGGACAGGCACACCCTGTGATCCGTGACAAAGCCTCCAGCAGCACTGAATGTGCGTTCTGAAAGAACGCTGGATGCAGGACAGGCCAGTAGCTCAATTGCATACTGTGCAAGCTCTGGCCAGTGATCCATCCTCAAGACCCAGTAAGCCAGAGGATTTTCGGTGGGGAAGGTGTCCAAGTCTGACCTTGCCCCTAGGTATTCCTGCACCATGTATATCAGACGCTGGCGATGGTTGCTGGAACCGATCATACTTTGGGGCTGCGGACTAAAGAATTGTCTGAACGCATCGGTCAGACGGCCACCTTCCCCACCGCTCCTTCTTTGACTGCCCGAAGCCTCAGCAACTCGTTGTCCAGGACCAGGAGTTTGTAACCTCCCAGTCTCTGGGAACGCGTTGCACAGACCTTTCTGCAAGGCCTCCCGGAGTTGTCTCATCCTCTGCTCCCTCTGCGATGGTACGATAAGGTCCGCAACCTTACCCTTCTACCGTGGATCAAGGAGAGTGGCCAGCCAGTAATGGTCCCTCTCCTTGATCCGAAGAATACGAGGATCCTTCCGCAGACTTTGCAGGATCAGGGAGGCCATGCAGCGTAGGTTAGCTGAGGCATTCAGTCTGGAGTCCTCTGGGTCACTAAGGACGACATGATCCGCAGCCACCTCCTCCCAGCCAAGTACAAGTCCACTGGTTTCTTGGGACTGTAAATCATCCCTAAAAGACTGCTGCTGATGATGCTGAGTGCCAGCCTCCACCTCCATGCTGACACAATCCTCCTCCTCCTCCTCCTCCTTCTCTTCCTGTGCGATGGGTGGGACAGAAGGAACACTGTCTGGGTAAAGGGGGCCTTGAGAGGCAAGGAAGTCCTCCTCTTCCTGCCTCTGTTCTGCCTCAAGTGCCCTGTCCATTATTCCACGCAGCGTGTGCTCCAACAGGTGGACAAGAGGTACAGTGTCACTGATGCATGCACTGTCACTGCTCACCATCCTTGTGGCCTCCTCAAATGGTGCCAGGACAGTGCATGCATCCCTGATCATGCCCCACTGGCGTGGTGAAAAAAACCTGAGCTCCCCTGACCATGTCCTGGTGCCGTAGTCGCACAGGTACTCATTGATGGCCCTCTGCTGCGTGTGCAGCCGCTGCAGCATGGCCAACGTTGAGTTCCACCTGGTGGGCATGTCACATATAAGGCGGTTCTTGGGCAGGTTCAACTCCTTTTGAAGCTCAGCCAGGCGAGCACTGGCATTATAAGATCTGCGGAAATGCACACAGACTTTCCTGGCCTGCCTCAGGACATCCTGTAAGCCCGGGTACCTGCCCAAGAACCGCTGCACCACCAGGTTAAGGACGTGAGCCATACAAGGCACATGGGTCAGTTGTCCCTGTCGGAGGGCGGAGAGGAGGTTGGTGCCATTGTCGCAAACCACCATTCCTGGCTTAAGCTGGTGTGGCATCAACCACCTCTCGGCCTGCCCCTGCAGAGCAGACAGGACCTCTGCCCCAGTGTGGCTCCTGTCCCCCAAACACACCAGCGCAAGCACGGCATGGCATCTTTTTGCCTGCGTACTTGCGTAGCCCCTTGAACGCCTATGGAGCACCGCTGGTTCCGAGGACAAACCACAGGAAGAGGCCATGGAGGAAGAAGAAGAGGAGGGGGTGGAGGAGAGAGGTGTGTCACAACCAGTAGTAGCATTTTGGAGGCGTGGCGGTGGAACAACCTCCAACACTACTGCACCTTGTCCTGCATCCTTCCCAGCTGCCAAAAGAGTGACCCAATGGGCCGTGAAAGAAAGGTAGCGTCCCTGTCCATGCCTGCTGGACCATGAGTCAGCGGTAATATGCACCTTACCGCTGACCGCCCTGTCCAGCGAGGCCAAGACATTGCCTTCCACATGCCTGTAGAGAGCCGGAATAGCCTTCCGTGCGAAAAAGTGTCGTTTGGGAACCTGCCACTGAGGAACCGCACATTGCACAAACTCACGGAAGGGGGCCGAGTCTACCAACTGAAAAGGCAGCAGTTGAAGCGCTAGCAATTTAGCCAAGCTAGCATTCAACCGCTGGGCATGTGGATGGCTGGGAGTGAACTTCTTTCGACGGTCCAGCAGCTGGGGCAGGGAAATTTGCCTGCTAGAATCGGACGTTGGTGTACTGCTAGCAGAGTGCCCGCAAGTACTTGCCTGTGACACACCTAATTCTACACCTTCATTCCTCTCAGAGCAGGTTTCAGAGAGGAGTGAAGGTATAGTGGGGTTGGAGATCCCAGCTGATGCGGTGCAAGAAGAGGTCAGCTTTGTTCTTTGGTGTGGGTCTTTAAGGTAGGCTTGCCAACGAGCTGCATGGCAGGTCAACATATGTCTGATCAAGCATGTGGTGCCCAAGCGGCTGATGTTTTGGCCACGCGATATACGCTTGAGACATATGTTGCAAACAGCAGCTGTGCGATCTGATGCACTCGCCTCAAAAAAGGCCCACACCAAAGAACTTTTTGAATGACGGGCAGAGGCAGCGCCCTGCACAGGCGGAGCTCTGCGGTGTGATTCCGTCGGTGTGCTGCCCATACACTGGCCACTCAAGGGCATCCTGCCTCATTGGAGATGTGCCTCCTCCTCATCCTCCTCCTCCTCCTCTCTCCTATTAGGCACCCACGTGGAGTCAGTGACCTCATCATCCCCTCCCTCCTCATCACTGGAGCCAATCTGGCAGTATGCTGCAGCTGCTGGAACATGACTGCCAGATTGGTGTCCTTCTTGAGCATCCCCTCTCTCTGCTCTCACGCTGCTGCCTTCCTCTAGCTGGGTATCATCATCAGATCCTTCCAAACGCTGGGCATCCTCCTGGAGCATGTACCCAACACTGTGCTCAAACAGTTCGGGGGACTCCTCAGGAGGAGGGCATGGTGGGTCTAGGGAAGGATTGACTAATGAAGATAATGATACCAGAGAAGAGGACGCTTTGGCAGCTGCTTTGCCAGTACCCTGAGCCTGGGTGAGAGAGGATGAGGAGGATGAGGTGGGCTTGGTCATCAATTCTACCAAGTCTTCGGCATGATGTGGCTCAACATGTCCAGCTGCCGAAAACAAGGACAAGCGTGTCCCATGGCCATGTGCTGATGACAATGCACCGTGTACACGACCAGCACTTTTGCCCCCAGACACAGAGCCTGCTTGCCCTCTTTTTTTGCCTCCTGACTGTCTGCCTCTCCTTGGTTGCCTTCCAGACATTTTAATGGATGGCCTGCAGGGAGATGGGAAAAACAGCAATAAGGGCTACCTTCAGGTGTATATTGTGCAGGAGGCTTAGCAACAATGACACTGACACTGTCCCCTGCCTATCCTTCTCTGTCCCTAAACACAAGGATTGAAAATATGGTTCAGCAAAAAAGTTTTAGAACAGAATAGCACACTGACACTTTCCCTCACTGTCCTACTCTGTCCCTCCCTACAAACAAGATTTAGCACAGAATAGCACACTGATAATTTCTACGAGTGTCCTTCTCTGTCCCTCAACTCAAGGATTGAAAATATGGAACAGCAAAATTGGTTTAGAACAGAATAGCACACTGTCAGTTTCACTCACTGTCCTACTCTGTCCCTCCCTACAAACAAGATTTAGCACAGAATAGCACACTGATAATTTCTACGAGTGTCCTTCTCTGTCCCTCAACTCAAGGATTGAAAATATGGAACAGCAAAATTGGTGTAGAACAGAATAGCACACTGTCAGTTTCACTCACTGTACCTCTCTGTCCCTCAACTCAAGGATTGAAAATATGGTTCAGCAAAATAGTTTTAGAACAGAATAGCACACTGTCAGTTTCACTCACTGTACCTCTCTGTCCCTCAACTCAAGGATTGAAAATATGGTTCAGCAAAATAGTTTTAGAACACAATAGCACACTGACACTTTCCCTCACTGTACCTCTCTGTCCCTCAACTCAAGGATTGAAAATATGGTTCAGCAAAATAGTTTTAGAACAGAATAGCACACTGTCAGTTTCCCTCACTGTACCTCTCTGTCCCTCAACTCAAGGATTGAAAATATGGAACAGCAAAATTGGTTTAGAACAGAATAGCACACTGTCAGTTTCACTCACTGTACCTCTCTGTCCCTCAACTCAAGGATTGAAAATATGGTTCAGCAAAATAGTTTTAGAACACAATAGCACACTGACACTTTCCCTCACTGTACCTCTCTGTCCCTCAACTCAAGGATTGAAAATATGGAACAGCAAAATTGATTTAGAACAGAATAGCACACTGTCAGTTTCACTCACTGTACCTCTCTGTCCCTCAACTCAAGGATTGAAAATATGGTTCAGCAAAATAGTTTTAGAACACAATAGCACACTGACACTTTCCCTCACTGTACCTCTCTGTCCCTCAACTCAAGGATTGAAAATATGGTTCAGCAAAATAGTTTTAGAACAGAATAGCACACTGTCAGTTTCCCTCACTGTACCTCTCTGTCCCTCAACTCAAGGATTGAAAATATGGAACAGCAAAATTGGTTTAGAACAGAATAGCACACTGTCAGTTTCACTCACTGTACCTCTCTGTCCCTCAACTCAAGGATTGAAAATATGGTTCAGCAAAATAGTTTTAGAACAGAATAGCACACTGTCAGTTTCCCTCACTGTACCTCTCTGTCCCTCAACTTAAGGATTGAAAATATGGAACAGCAAAATTGGTTTAGAACAGAATAGCACACTGTCAGTTTCACTCACTGTACCTCTCTGTCCCTCAACTCAAGGATTGAAAATATGGTTCAGCAAAATAGTTTTAGAACAGAATAGCACACTGTCAGTTTCCCTCACTGTACCTCTCTGTCCCTCAACTCAAGGATTGAAAATATGGAACAGCAAAATTGATTTAGAACAGAATAGCACACTGTCAGTTTCACTCACTGTACCTCTCTGTCCCTCAACTCAAGGATTGAAAATATGGTTCAGCAAAATAGTTTTAGAACACAATAGCACACTGACACTTTCCCTCACTGTACCTCTCTGTCCCTCAACTTAAGGATTGAAAATATGGAACAGCAAAATTGGTTTAGAACAGAATAGCACACTGTCAGTTTCACTCACTGTACCTCTCTGTCCCTCAACTCAAGGATTGAAAATATGGTTCAGCAAAATAGTTTTAGAACAGAATAGCACACTGTCAGTTTCCCTCACTGTACCTCTCTGTCCCTCAACTCAAGGATTGAAAATATGGAACAGCAAAATTGATTTAGAACAGAATAGCACACTGTCAGTTTCACTCACTGTACCTCTCTGTCCCTCAACTCAAGGATTGAAAATATGGTTCAGCAAAATAGTTTTAGAACACAATAGCACACTGACACTTTCCCTCACTGTACCTCTCTGTCCCTCAACTCAAGGATTGAAAATATGGTTCAGCAAAATAGTTTTAGAACAGAATAGCACACTGTCAGTTTCCCTCACTGTACCTCTCTGTCCCTCAACTCAAGGATTGAAAATATGGAACAGCAAAATTGGTTTAGAACAGAATAGCACACTGTCAGTTTCACTCACTGTACCTCTCTGTCACTCAACTCAAGGATTGAAAATATGGTTCAGCAAAATAGTTTTAGAACAGAATAGCACACTGTCAGTTTCCCTCACTGTACCTCTCTGTCCCTCAACTCAAGGATTGAAAATATGGAACAGCAAAATTGATTTAGAACAGAATAGCACACTGTCAGTTTCACTCACTGTACCTCTCTGTCCCTCAACTCAAGGATTGAAAATATGGTTCAGCAAAATAGTTTTAGAACACAATAGCACACTGACACTTTCCCTCACTGTACCTCTCTGTCCCTCAACTCAAGGATTGAAAATATGGAACAGCAAAATTGGTTTAGAACAGAATAGCACACTGTCAGTTTCACTCACTGTACCTCTCTGTCCCTCAACTCAAGGATTGAAAATATGGTTCAGCAAAATAGTTTTAGAACACAATAGCACACTGACACTTTCCCTCACTATACCTCTCTGTCCCTCAACTCAAGGATTGAAAATATGGTTCAGCAAAATAGTTTTAGAACAGAATAGCACACTGTCAGTTTCCCTCACTGTACCTCTCTGTCCCTCAACTCAAGGATTGAAAATATGGAACAGCAAAATTGGTTTAGAACAGAATAGCACACTGTCAGTTTCACTCACTGTACCTCTCTGTCCCTCAACTCAAGGATTGAAAATATGGTTCAGGAAAATAGTTTTAGAACAGAATAGCACACTGTCAGTTTCCCTCACTGTACCTCTCTGTCCCTCAACTCAAGGATTGAAAATATGGAACAGCAAAATTGATTTAGAACAGAATAGCACACTGTCAGTTTCACTCACTGTACCTCTCTGTCCCTCAACTCAAGAATTGAAAATATGGTTCAGCAAAATAGTTTTAGAACACAATAGCACACTGACACTTTCCCTCACTGTACCTCTCTGTCCCTCAACTCAAGGATTGAAAATATGGTTCAGCAAAATAGTTTTAGAACACAATAGCACACTGACACTTTCCCTCACTGTACCTCTCTGTCCCTCAACTCAAGGATTGAAAATATGGAACAGCAAAATTGGTTTAGAACAGAATAGCACACTGTCAGTTTCACTCACTGTACCTCTCTGTCCCTCAACTCAAGGATTGAAAATATGGAACAGCAAAATTGGTTTAGAACAGAATAGCACACTGACACTTTCCCTCACTGTACCTCTCTGTCCCTCAACTCAAGGATTGAAAATATGGTTCAGCAAAATAGTTTTAGAACACAATAGCACACTGACACTTTCCCTCACTGTACCTCTCTGTCCCTCAACTCAAGGATTGAAAATATGGTTCAGCAAAATAGTTTTAGAACAGAATAGCACACTGTCAGTTTCCCTCACTGTACCTCTCTGTCCCTCAACTCAAGGATTGAAAATATGGAACAGCAAAATTGGTTTAGAACAGAATAGCACACTGTCAGTTTCACTCACTGTACCTCTCTGTTCCTCAACTCAAGGATTGAAAATATGGTTCAGCAAAATAGTTTTAGAACAGAATAGCACACTGTCAGTTTCTCTCACTGTACCTCTCTGTCCCTCAACTCAAGGATTGAAAATATGGAACAGCAAAATTGATTTAGAACAGAATAGCACACTGTCAGTTTCACTCACTGTACCTCTCTGTCCCTCAACTCAAGGATTGAAAATATTGTTCAGCAAAATAGTTTTAGAACACAATAGCACACTGACACTTTCCCTCACTGTACCTCTCTGTCCCTCAACTCAAGGATTGAAAATATGGTTCAGCAAAATAGTTTTAGAACAGAATAGCACACTGTCAGTTTCCCTCACTGTACCTCTCTGTCCCTCAACTTAAGGATTGAAAATATGGAACAGCAAAATTGGTTTAGAACAGAATAGCACACTGTCAGTTTCACTCACTGTACCTCTCTGTCCCTCAACTCAAGGATTGAAAATATGGTTCAGCAAAATAGTTTTAGAACAGAATAGCACACTGTCAGTTTCCCTCACTGTACCTCTCTGTCCCTCAACTCAAGGATTGAAAATATGGAACAGCAAAATTGATTTAGAACAGAATAGCACACTGTCAGTTTCACTCACTGTACCTCTCTGTCCCTCAACTCAAGGATTGAAAATATGGTTCAGCAAAATAGTTTTAGAACACAATAGCACACTGACACTTTCCCTCACTGTACCTCTCTGTCCCTCAACTCAAGGATTGAAAATATGGTTCAGCAAAATAGTTTTAGAACAGAATAGCACACTGTCAGTTTCCCTCACTGTACCTCTCTGTCCCTCAACTCAAGGATTGAAAATATGGAACAGCAAAATTGGTTTAGAACAGAATAGCACACTGTCAGTTTCACTCACTGTACCTCTCTGTCCCTCAACTCAAGGATTGAAAATATGGTTCAGCAAAATAGTTTTAGAACAGAATAGCACACTGTCAGTTTCCCTCACTGTACCTCTCTGTCCCTCAACTCAAGGATTGAAAATATGGAACAGCAAAATTGATTTAGAACAGAATAGCACACTGTCAGTTTCACTCACTGTACCTCTCTGTCCCTCAACTCAAGAATTGAAAATATGGTTCAGCAAAATAGTTTTAGAACACAATAGCACACTGACACTTTCCCTCACTGTACCTCTCTGTCCCTCAACTCAAGGATTGAAAATATGGTTCAGCAAAATAGTTTTAGAACACAATAGCACACTGACACTTTCCCTCACTGTACCTCTCTGTCCCTCAACTCAAGGATTGAAAATATGGAACAGCAAAATTGGTTTAGAACAGAATAGCACACTGTCAGTTTCACTCACTGTACCTCTCTGTCCCTCAACTCAAGGATTGAAAATATGGAACAGCAAAATTGGTTTAGAACAGAATAGCACACTGACACTTTCCCTCACTGTACCTCTCTGTCCCTCAACTCAAGGATTGAAAATATGGTTCAGCAAAATAGTTTTAGAACACAATAGCACACTGACACTTTCCCTCACTGTACCTCTCTGTCCCTCAACTCAAGGATTGAAAATATGGTTCAGCAAAATAGTTTTAGAACAGAATAGCACACTGTCAGTTTCCCTCACTGTACCTCTCTGTCCCTCAACTCAAGGATTGAAAATATGGAACAGCAAAATTGGTTTAGAACAGAATAGCACACTGTCAGTTTCACTCACTGTACCTCTCTGTCCCTCAACTCAAGGATTGAAAATATGGTTCAGCAAAATAGTTTTAGAACAGAATAGCACACTGTCAGTTTCCCTCACTGTACCTCTCTGTCCCTCAACTCAAGGATTGAAAATATGGAACAGCAAAATTGATTTAGAACAGAATAGCACACTGTCAGTTTCACTCACTGTACCTCTCTGTCCCTCAACTCAAGGATTGAAAATATTGTTCAGCAAAATAGTTTTAGAACACAATAGCACACTGACACTTTCCCTCACTGTACCTCTCTGTCCCTCAACTCAAGGATTGAAAATATGGAACAGCAAAATTGATTTAGAACAGAATAGCACACTGTCAGTTTCACTCACTGTACCTCTCTGTCCCTCAACTCAAGGATTGAAAATATGGTTCAGCAAAATAGTTTTAGAACACAATAGCACACTGACACTTTCCCTCACTGTACCTCTCTGTCCCTCAACTCAAGGATTGAAAATATGGTTCAGCAAAATAGTTTTAGAACAGAATAGCACACTGTCAGTTTCCCTCACTGTACCTCTCTGTCCCTCAACTCAAGGATTGAAAATATGGAACAGCAAAATTGGTTTAGAACAGAATAGCACACTGTCAGTTTCACTCACTGTACCTCTCTGTCCCTCAACTCAAGGATTGAAAATATGGTTCAGCAAAATAGTTTTAGAACAGAATAGCACACTGTCAGTTTCCCTCACTGTACCTCTCTGTCCCTCAACTCAAGGATTGAAAATATGGAACAGCAAAATTGATTTAGAACAGAATAGCACACTGTCAGTTTCACTCACTGTACCTCTCTGTCCCTCAACTCAAGGATTGAAAATATGGTTCAGCAAAATAGTTTTAGAACACAATAGCACACTGACACTTTCCCTCACTGTACCTCTCTGTCCCTCAACTCAAGGATTGAAAATATGGAACAGCAAAATTGGTTTAGAACAGAATAGCACACTGTCAGTTTCACTCACTGTACCTCTCTGTCTCTCAACTCAAGGATTGAAAATATGGTTCAGCAAAATAGTTTTAGAACACAATAGCACACTGACACTTTCCCTCACTGTACCTCTCTGTCCCTCAACTCAAGGATTGAAAATATGGTTCAGCAAAATAGTTTTAGAACAGAATAGCACACTGTCAGTTTCCCTCACTGTACCTCTCTGTCCCTCAACTCAAGGATTGAAAATATGGAACAGCAAAATTGGTTTAGAACAGAATAGCACACTGTCAGTTTCACTCACTGTACCTCTCTGTCCCTCAACTCAAGGATTGAAAATATGGTTCAGCAAAATAGTTTTAGAACAGAATAGCACACTGTCAGTTTCCCTCACTGTACCTCTCTGTCACTCAACTCAAGGATTGAAAATATGGAACAGCAAAATTGATTTAGAACAGAATAGCACACTGTCAGTTTCACTCACTGTACCTCTCTGTCCCTCAACTCAAGGATTGAAAATATGGTTCAGCAAAATAGTTTTAGAACACAATAGCACACTGACACTTTCCCTCACTGTACCTCTCTGTCCCTCAACTCAAGGATTGAAAATATGGTTCAGCAAAATAGTTTTAGAACACAATAGCACACTGACACTTTCCCTCACTGTACCTCTCTGTCCCTCAACTCAAGGATTGAAAATATGGAACAGCAAAATTGGTTTAGAACAGAATAGCACACTGTCAGTTTCACTCACTGTACCTCTCTGTCCCTCAACTCAAGGATTGAAAATATGGAACAGCAAAATTGGTTTAGAACAGAATAGCACACTGTCAGTTTCACTCACTGTACCTCTCTGTCCCTCAACTCAAGGATTGAAAATATGGTTCAGCAAAATAGTTTTAGAACAGAATAGCACACTGTCAGTTTCCCTCACTGTACCTCTCTGTCCCTCAACTCAAGGATTGAAAATATGGAACAGCAAAATTGATTTAGAACAGAATAGCACACTGTCAGTTTCACTCACTGTACCTCTCTGTCCCTCAACTCAAGGATTGAAAATATTGTTCAGCAAAATAGTTTTAGAACACAATAGCACACTGACACTTTCCCTCACTGTACCTCTCTGTCCCTCAACTCAAGGATTGAAAATATGGTTCAGCAAAATAGTTTTAGAACAGAATAGCACACTGTCAGTTTCCCTCACTGTACCTCTCTGTCCCTCAACTCAAGGATTGAAAATATGGAACAGCAAAATTGATTTAGAACAGAATAGCACACTGTCAGTTTCACTCACTGTACCTCTCTGTCCCTCAATTTAAGGATTGAAAATATGGTTCAGCAAAATAGTTTTAGAACAGAATAGCACACTGTCAGTTTCCCTCACTGTACCTCTCTGTCCCTCAACTCAAGGATTGAAAATATGGAACAGCAAAATTGATTTAGAACAGAATAGCACACTGTCAGTTTCACTCACTGTACCTCTCTGTCCCTCAACTCAAGGATTGAAAATATGGTTCAGCAAAATAGTTTTAGAACACAATGGCACACTGACACTTTCCCTCACTGTACCTCTCTGTCCCTCAACTCAAGGATTGAAAATATGGAACAGCAAAATTGGTTTAGAACAGAATAGCACACTGTCAGTTTCACTCACTGTACCTCTCTGTCCCTCAACTCAAGGATTGAAAATATGGTTCAGCAAAATAGTTTTAGAACACAATAGCACACTGACACTTTCCCTCACTGTACCTCTCTGTCCCTCAACTCAAGGATTGAAAATATGGAACAGCAAAATTGGTTTAGAACAGATTAGCACACTGTCAGTTTCACTCACTGTACCTCTCTGTCCCTCAACTCAAGGATTGAAAATATGGAACAGCAAAATTGGTTTAGAACAGAATAGCACACTGACACTTTCCCTCACTGTACCTCTCTGTCCCTCAACTCAAGGATTGAAAATATGGTTCAGCAAAATAGTTTTAGAACACAATAGCACACTGACACTTTCCCTCACTGTACCTCTCTGTCCCTCAACTCAAGGATTGAAAATATGGTTCAGCAAAATAGTTTTAGAACAGAATAGCACACTGTCAGTTTCCCTCACTGTACCTCTCTGTCCCTCAACTCAAGGATTGAAAATATGGAACAGCAAAATTGGTTTAGAACAGAATAGCACACTGTCAGTTTCACTTACTGTACCTCTCTGTCCCTCAACTCAAGGATTGAAAATATGGTTCAGCAAAATAGTTTTAGAACAGAATAGCACACTGTCGGTTTCCCTCACTGTACCTCTCTGTCCCTCAACTCAAGGATTGAAAATATGGAACAGCAAAATTGATTTAGAACAGAATAGCACACTGTCAGTTTCACTCACTGTACCTCTCTGTCCCTCAACTCAAGGATTGAAAATATGGTTCAGCAAAATAGTTTTAGAACACAATAGCACACTGACACTTTCCCTCACTGTACCTCTCTGTCCCTCAACTCAAGGATTGAAAATATGGTTCAGCAAAATAGTTTTAGAACAGAATAGCACACTGTCAGTTTCCCTCACTGTACCTCTCTGTCCCTCAACTCAAGGATTGAAAATATGGAACAGCAAAATTGATTTAGAACAGAATAGCACACTGTCAGTTTCACTCACTGTACCTCTCTGTCCCTCAACTCAAGGATTGAAAATATGGTTCAGCAAAATAGTTTTAGAACACAATAGCACACTGACACTTTCCCTCACTGTACCTCTCTGTCCCTCAACTCAAGGATTGAAAATATGGAACAGCAAAATTGGTTTAGAACAGAATAGCACACTGTCAGTTTCACTCACTGTACCTCTCTGTCCCTCAACTCAAGGATTGAAAATATGGTTCAGCAAAATAGTTTTAGAACACAATAGCACACTGACACTTTCCCTCACTGTACCTCTCTGTCCCTCAACTCAAGGATTGAAAATATGGTTCAGCAAAATAGTTTTAGAACACAATAGCACACTGACACTTTCCCTCACTGTACCTCTCTGTCCCTCAACTCAAGGATTGAAAATATGGAACAGCAAAATTGGTTTAGAACAGAATAGCACACTGTCAGTTTCACTCACTGTACCTCTCTGTCCCTCAACTCAAGGATTGAAAATATGGAACAGCAAAATTGGTTTAGAACAGAATAGCACACTGACACTTTCCCTCACTGTACCTCTCTGTCCCTCAACTCAAGGATTGAAAATATGGTTCAGCAAAATAGTTTTAGAACACAATAGCACACTGACACTTTCCCTCACTGTACCTCTCTGTCCCTCAACTCAAGGATTGAAAATATGGTTCAGCAAAATAGTTTTAGAACAGAATAGCACACTGTCAGTTTCCCTCACTGTACCTCTCTGTCCCTCAACTCAAGGATTGAAAATATGGAACAGCAAAATTGGTTTAGAACAGAATAGCACACTGTCAGTTTCACTCACTGTACCTCTCTGTCCCTCAACTCAAGGATTGAAAATATGGTTCAGCAAAATAGTTTTAGAACACAATAGCACACTGACACTTTCCCTCACTGTACCTCTCTGTCCCTCAACTCAAGGATTGAAAATATGGAACAGCAAAATTGGTTTAGAACAGAATAGCACACTGTCAGTTTCACTCACTGTACCTCTCTGTCCCTCAACTCAAGGATTGAAAATATGGTTCAGCAAAATAGTTTTAGAACACAATAGCACACTGACACTTTCCCTCACTGTACCTCTCTGTCCCTCAACTCAAGGATTGAAAATATGGTTCAGCAAAATAGTTTTAGAACACAATAGCACACTGATACTTTCCCTCACTGTACCTCTCTGTCCCTCAACTCAAGGATTGAAAATATGGTTCAGCAAAATAGTTTTAGAACACAATAGCACACTGACACTTTCCCTCACTGTACCTCTCTGTCCCTCAACTCAAGGATTGAAAATATGGTTCAGCAAAATAGTTTTAGAACAGAATAGCACACTGTCAGTTTCCCTCACTGTACCTCTCTGTCCCTCAACTCAAGGATTGAAAATATGGTTCAGCAAAATAGTTTTAGAACACAATAGCACACTGACACTTTCCCTCACTGTACCTCTCTGTCCCTCAACTCAAGGATTGAAAATATGGTTCAGCAAAATAGTTTTAGAACACAATAGCACACTGATACTTTCCCTCACTGTACCTCTCTGTCCCTCAACTCAAGGATTGAAAATATGGTTCAGCAAAATAGTTTTAGAACACAATAGCACACTGACACTTTCCCTCACTGTACCTCTCTGTCCCTCAACTCAAGGATTGAAAATATGGTTCAGCAAAATAGTTTTAGAACAGAATAGCACACTGTCAGTTTCCCTCACTGTACCTCTCTGTCCCTACAAACAAGGATTAGCACAGAATAGCACACTGTCACTGACACTCTCCCTACCTATCCTTATTTGTCCCTAAACACAAGGAATCCAGGATTAGTAAAGGAAAAAAATGACACTGTCCCTGCCTATGCTTCTCTTTCCCTGCTCCGGAACACACTACACAAGGCCGCCGCGCTGGCGGCCTTTTATAGTGTGGGGCGTGTACTAAACCCCATCAGCAATAATTGGCCACAGGCATCCTGCCTGTGGCCAATCATTGCTCTCCTCGCTGCCGGCGCTGTGATTGGCCAAGCATGCGGGGTCACAGTGCATGCTTGGCCAATCACAGCGCCTGGATGACACTGCGATGGCGTAGTGCATTGTGGGCCGTTCACGTCACTCGAATTTGGCGCGAACGGCCCAAATCGTTCGATCTTCGTCGAACGATCGAACAGCCGATGTTCGAGTCGAACGTATGTTCGACTCGAACACAAAGCTCATCCCTACTAAAGGTGCTCTCAAGGTAATGCCAACGATGTGGATGTAATAATTTTTTATGTATGGACTTGATTTTCTCTTTTCATGCATATCGGGACTCTATTATCAATTATACTGTCTAGACCATTGTGTGCCCATCGCACCTTTTTCACTCATTCAGTGCTTGTTTTTAGATATTATTATCAGTATATGACAACGCTGTGTTGTGTTTTTTGGTTCTCCTCTTGCGCCATCTTTTTGTTTGTATTCATATGTGCCGATTGAAGCTTAGGTATGTGCACAGTGCAGTGAGTTTTTAACTTAAAATGTATATTTTAATTCCTAATTTCAAATTTTTAATATTCTAATCTTATAATAATTTAATTTTTATTTTTCATCTTTATATTCCCAATCACCCTCATCGCATGATTTTAGATTTATATAGGTACACTGGACCATATTGAGATAGACACACAAACACAGACTCCGGTTTTATGTATAAAATGGACTTTATACACCAACTAGAAGATGCTAAATATAGCATACTGGATGACTTATATACCATTTTCCCTCCTAATTATTTCTCACCCACCTTACATTCGCGACATTGGTCGGATACCAAATATGGTGATATTTGTAAAAGAATGAGACGCATAGAAGATCTTGCTATCTCTGTCAATCAGCAATGGTGGGATGGTTTCTTTTTGAAACAATATTTCAAGTCCAAAATATCCCCACGGGGTTTACGTATGCTTAAGGGATGTTCATTTCTGGATGCTGACCTCTGCTCAGAGTGGGAGGGAGTTGCGGAGTTCTGCACACAGAAGTGGATCCAAGTGCTGATTTCCCAGAGAGATAGGAGATTTCACATCCTTCATGACAAAATTAAGAGCAATATCAACGAATTGTGCAACACACATCATCATCTACCATTAGAATGGCTTAAAACATTTAAACTAAATACCAAGAAAAGTGAGGACATCATGATCAAAACCAAACTGAGTAAATTTCATAGAGACCTTGACGATTACAGTTACAAAAAGGTTTTCAACTAGAAAAGAGAGATTGCCCCCTATCCACCCCCACCTCTGATGTCATTAGGCCCCAATCATATGGTAAAAACGTATCCTATGCCCAAGAATATTAATATACTCCCTAAGAGGCCTCAGCCAATACAGCTTAATCCCCCTAATACTACAAACGCCAATACAATACCACCACCATTACCATTATTAACATTAGATTCTCAATCTGTTACTATTGAGAATAAGAAATCCACAGCCTCTAACTTGCCTACTATGGTTACTCCACCTGTCCCCAACACTCTGATTCCCACTGATCAGTCTACAAGGGTTGTTGTTCCCGTTTCTAGGGCACCCGCCACTGCAACTGATCACTCCACCGACTCTAGTGGTGAGACAAACATCATAGAAGGTGTCTCTCAGCAACACCAGGCTGACACACAAATCATACCATTAGTTACGTTTGGAGAAACACCCACATCTACTACCATTCCTTTTTTAGTACAGACTCTCCGATCCAGCCCATACAAAACAAAAAGAAAACACGAAGAAGAGGCAGGAGAGGGGGAAGACATAAGTCCAAACATTCCACGACTGGACAAATTGCGGAAAGTGTTAAAATCTACAACTTGTCCACCCATAATTTGAATGAACAGGAATTGTCACTTCTGGCACAAGGTCTTAACTTTGCTCCCACCATTGTTCCAAATTCCTTTACCATGTTTAAAGGGGTTGTAAAGGTTCGTTTTTTATTTTCTAAATAGGTTCCTTTAAGCTAGTGCATTGTTGGTTCACTTACCTTTTCCTTAGATTTCCCTTCTAAATATTTATTTTCTTTGTTTTCTTTGTCTGAATTTCTCACTTCCTGTTCCTCCTCAGTAAGCTGTTCAGTAAGCTGTTCTGGATGACTCCACACCACTCGGATGATGGTGTGGAGTTCAGTGAGGAGAAACAGGAAGTGAGAAATTCAGACAAAGAAAACAAACATTTAGAAGGTAAATCAAAGTAAAAGGTAAGTGAAGCAACAATGCACTAGCTTAAAGGAACCTATTTAGAAAATAAAAAACGAACCTTTACAACCCCTTTAAGGATTTGAACAAATCATTCGAAATTTAACCCTTAGGAGACATAATAATATAAAAGATAATAAAATCTCATTTATTGAGACAGACCCTTCCATTGACAATCCTCCCACATTTGAAACTTCACTAGAACAACAAGCTCTGATGGACCTATGTGAACTATGAAATACAAATGAGGATGATGACATCATCGCTTTGTCCCAGTATTCACAATCCCCCCGCCTACTGCACATACCACTTTTAGGTCAAAATCCATTTTTAATCCGACACAGTCTAAGTCTGGAAACTTTTTATCAGGTGGTTTTTAAAGAGCTCAGTGATCTATGCAAATTAGAATCTACTAAACCCAACTACTCTAAGAATAATCTAAGCTCACAAGAACACATTGCTTTGAAATCAGTCAAAATCATAACATCATAATAAAATCCGCCGATAAGGGGGGAGGCATTGTGATACAAGATAAAAATGACTATTTAAAAGAAGCCCACCATCTCCTCTCAGACAATACCACCTACAAGAAATTAAGAATTGATCCACTACCCAAATTTACTGCAGAATCGAATCAATAGTTGAAAAGGCACATATAGAGGGCATATTATCCAAATCAGAGGCAACTTTTTTCCATAAATTCTTTTTTTAGGTTCCTTATTTTTACCACTTACCAAAAGTTCACAAAAACACAGACAACCCACCCGGAAGTCCAATCGTCGCCTCCATGAATACCATAACTTCTAGTTTTTCATTGTACATAGATCATTTTCTTTAACCACTGGCACAGGCCTTACCCTCCTATATCAGGGATGGAACACACCTAATAGAACTATTACGCCCATATACCTGGGAGCCCTCCTATCAGTGGATTTCCCTAGTAGGCTTGTGCAATTCGTTTCGTAACGAATTGAAATTCGTCCGAATTTAGCAACTTTCGGACATTCGGAAGCATTCAAATTTCCGAACAAAGCAATTACGAATAAGACCGAATCCGAAATAAATTATACCGCAAATAGCGAATGCCCGAATGTCTTCGGCATAATTCGTTATGAAAAAGTTACGAATGTACGAATCCATACGAAGCACAATAACACTCACTCTGCTCTGCTCTCTGCTTCTCCCACACCGTGCTGAACTCCCTCTCAAAATGGTGTACAGGGGCGGAGGTTATAGCCGCATGTAAAAAACGAAAGTAAAATACGAGATTTCGAATCCATTCGAAGCACAATAACACTCTGCTCTGCTCTCTGCTTCTCCCTCACCGTGCTGAACCCTCTCAAAATGGTGTACAGGGGCGGAGCCTATAGCCGCATGTAAAAAACGAAAGTAAAATACGAGATTTCGAATCATTACAAATAACCGCTATGTATTTAGAAAAGTACAAATCCATTCGAAGCACATTAGGCATAATAGGCAGCGTCGTTGTGAGAGAGACACGGAAAATTACGAATCAACGAACCCAAAAAAAGTTACGAAAGTAGGAGTTGTGTCCAGAATCAACGAAAAACAACGTACTCTACCGAAAGTACGAATTATAAAGCAACAAAAAATTCAACGAAAAATGTCGCTTGCAAAAATACGAATGAGTCCGAACACGAAAAATCCCGTCTAGCAAAATTACGAATGATTACGAATCAACAGGACCGGAAAGAAACGAACCGAAACGGAACGAATTTTTCCGTTGTGCACAAGTCTATTCCCTAGACATGTGCTCCTTGTACACATCCATTCCCCATGAGATAGAATTACAGACCACTTTTTACATGAAGATTCTCACCTTAATACACAACAGATAGAATTCATTCTTTTGGCCATTCGCTTCTGATTAGAACACAATTACTTTCTTTTTGAGGGCGTATACTATCGACAGAAGCAAGTCTAATTTTGCACCCAGTTATGCTAACCTGACCATGGGTCTGTAAGAGACCAGGTGTGTCTGGGGCAATAACCCATTTATGGCACACCTGGTCTTCTACGGACGCTATATAGACGATATTATAATCATCTGGTACGGGACAGTAGACTTGATTACAGAATTTGTTGCATATTGCAACACTAATCCCTTGTGTCTCTACTTCACCACAGTAGCCAATCCTATGTCCATATTCTTTTTAGATTTGGAGCTCTTCCATACTGATACAGAGATAACAATTAAAAGTTACACTAAACCCACAGCAGGGAATTCATTTCTGCATTTCACCAGCTGTCACCACAATAGATGGGTTCAAAATATTCCGAAGAGCCAATTCCATCGCCTCAGACGGAACTGCACCAAATTAGATGACTATGAGACGCAGAGCCTATTGCTTAAAACAGACATCCATGCCTGTCACCAGATTCATCACACAATACCACTGTAGCCATAAGAAGATGAAAAGTGTTTTCAAAAAACATTGGTCTATCTTGACAGAAGACCCTCATTTAACAAAATGGCTTCCTGCAGTACCAAAATTTGCATATCGTAGAGCTCCGAATGTAAAAAGCAAAATTGCTGTCATGTACCTGGGTGTATTTGAACCGGGATCTTCCTGGTCGCAAAGCTGCAGCCTTACCTGTTGCGCTACTGAGCAGATCTAGACTTTTGGAAATGTCCTCTCAGTATTAAACATTACCTTGGACTCACTAGCCCCACCTACTGCCAGCTGTGGACAATTTTCAATCAAAGCAGCCCTTAAAAAGGAAGTGATGCTATCTCTCAGCGCCCGTTTGTGTGGAATAGCTCCCAGGGTGTTGTGACTGCTTTTTGATCCTGATTTTCGTGTTGAACTTCTGCCTGAATTCCTGACTACTCTCCAGCCTGCTGATTTTGTACTTCACTGCCAGCTCGTGTATGACCTTTGCCTGCCTGACCACTCTCTGGATTTCGATCGTGTACCATTTTGCCTGATCTGTTGCCAACCTAATCTGCCTGACTACATTTTCGCCTGAATCCTCAGCACACAAGTTCCACTTCGGACACTACCTATCACAGGTACCTTACAATTGCACAGAGTAAAATAAAATCACAGGCCAAAACAATTACTTTTAAACAGTCAACCATGATACCTCTAGTAGGCATGTTCAGATGCAAAAAAGCCTTGTGCCTCACCTGTTCACATGTCCATCACGGTAAAAAAAGGTTTGCAGCTAAAGACAAAACATTTACACTTAGTTTGTTTTACAACTGTTCCATGACTTATGTCATGTATTGCCTGTCCCTGTGGTTTGTTATATGTGGGCAGAACCATTCGAGCACTACGGGTAATGTTTGGAGAACACCGCCGAGCAGTCAAGGAGGTCAGTCCCCAATATAGTGTGTCCCGACATTTCAATATTCACCATCATAAGGACATTTCTGCCCTTCAAGTATGGATTTTTGAACATATATCAGATAAATACACACCCGTTGAAAGATTTCAGCGGTTGTGTAGACAAGAAACATATTGGATTTACACTCTTAATACTTTAACGCCCTATGGACTTAATGAGGAGATTGAAATCCATACGGTTATGTAATGTTGCGTTGTATGTATGTATATGGGTGTGCGTGTATATGTATGCACACATTGCCTATGTTCTAATACCACTGCTGCATTTATGTACATTTTAATCTTAGGTCTGAGGTAAATTTTTTCACACAATCCTGCCTGTACTTCTTTCTTTTCCTTTTGATTCCCAGATTGCATATTTTTTGGTCCATAATTATTTATGTATAAACATGTGTGTGTGTGTATATATACACATATATATGTGTGTGTATGCACATAGATGTGTGTGTGTGTGTGTACACGCACGCGCATACCTAAGTCACACATACGCATAGCCCTATGCGTTTGTGTGTGCATAATACATACATATATCTTGTCTCTTCTTCTTTTTCATTATCAATGTCTATAGACTCATAAATCTTAGACACTCAATACACATGTATGTTTTTTTGTATGTGTGCGCACGCATTTGTGTGCACACATGAGTATGGGTGCCTGTGAGTTCTTGTGCACACAAACACGCATCACATTATCAAATATGACACTCAATATTGCCATATCCTAGATATAACACATATGTATATTGGTATTACCTTTCCCTTATTTCATTATACATTTTAATTATTTAAAATCATTCATACTTATTTCTCATTTTCATATTATATGTGGATTCTCCTATTCACTGGGACAACATATTGAGGATATCGTAATTTGCATAGGTAGATGTGTGCATATACAGTACATATATGTAAGTGCATTCCTTCATTGGGTTAATGCACAAAACATGTGTTGGGTGTACACGCATAAATGTGTGCATTGATTCCCAAAATGTAATAATTTAGTAACATGATAATTTATATGAATTTTTTTATACATGTGTCCAATGCGGGAGAATATTCTTCCCTTTTTCCAATAATCCTTGTAACAATATTTAATATGCAATTTTTTATCCTTTATTTTGTAGTCTATCTTGCTGTGCCCATATGTATGTATGTTAATGCTAACGTTGTGCTTATATAATGCTTAGCTGCTTCTTTAATGTGTCCATCCAATAGCAGTGCCTTTTTTATAAAAATCTTTCACCGCTCCGTTCCGGGGAGCATATATAAGAGTGACAGCCTCCTCTGCCAATTAGATCTGACATTGTGGAAGCATTGAAACGCATCATCAATCCGAGCCACTGCTTTGACATCACTTCCTGCCGCCGACTTCCTTTTGCGCTCCAAGCTGAAACGCACGCCGCTACGAGCGAGACCCGGCTCCGCCGGCTTCCATTTTGCCTTCTCCGAGCCCTACAACGCTCCCCCAGGCACAACACGGACCATCCAGCGTTGTTGAGAGCATACACTGCACGGAGCCACGGGTGACAGAGTGACCTCACAGCTACAACCCATTACATGCGCATATCTCACTGCTGTCTTGTGAGTATCCATTTGGCTGTATTTTACTAATAAATTGATCTTTGTTTTACATACTGTACTTAGTAGGCGCACGTTTTTTGTTTATCTGCCATAAATATTTTAGTTTGAGTGTTTATATTTAACATTTTTGCTTTACATCCAAAAACATTGCTGCCCAACCCCTTCCTGCTGAGTGTATGCAAATATGCGGCCTCACGGAAGTGGGTCTTTACCCATATGGCTGCATATATGCACCATTGTCTTTGTTTGTCTTGCCACCTCATCCCTTTAAAACTTAACACATATTAATTGCACAGGTTCTGTGGCTGATTAAGGTGGTATTTAAACTCACTTGGAGCCTTATCTGCTTAAAATTAGCCTTAGAACCCATGTAATTCATATGTGTTTGGGTTTAAAGGGATGAGGTGGCAACCCTAACCTGGTGATGGAGCCTGATGTGGAGAGGAGGCATTCTATTACACCTCCAGCTGATAAAGCAACATGAGGAACGAGAGCCTGGAGCCTTGTTTTACATTCAATATGAAGGGGTTAAGGATGGTATGAGAACATACATTGTTGTTGTTTTTAATTGTGCTCACTATATAAGTGACTCCCCCTCCCTGGGCACTCATAAACCTAAAACTAAACCCATCAGGGTGGGACATTCTGTATGCTGGATGTGGCTGAATAAAGGTTTTTTCGAAGAGGTGACATCATCAGTGTGTGGCTTGTGTTGCACTGTTTTTCTTGGGATTAGGAGCATGGACGGAGCAAGAAAATGTCACCAACAGACCATGGATCTCCAGAATGGGTCCCACGCTTTATTTAGCAATCACATTATTACAACAAATAGCAAAATTACTATTTGCTGTAACAATGTGATAGCTGAATAAAGCTTTGGACCCATTATGGCCATCCACGGTGTGCTGGTGACATTTTCCAGATCTGACTATTTATGGTTCCAAACGGTGGTTGCTTCAGCACCCACTTATATGCACACCCATTTCTACAGAAAAGTGTGTGTTGGAATAGTACGTAGGAGCATGCACACTCCTTTTCCAGCATCCAAAGTGCCCACAGTGGAGACAAAGCTTTGGTCTTGACTGATGCTGCTTAGTTTGGATTGGTGAAAATTTGAGGAAGCTGCATTTTTTCTAATTTTAGATTTACTTATTTTTTGTCACAGTTTAGTAAATCAGGTCCATTGCATGTGGCTTATTGACTGAAACAACAAAAAAATTGGTTGAAGATGCTTGGACAGTGGCAGAACTCAGTCCCCAATACATGAATCAAACACTAAGGGAACTAGATTGCCCTGGGACTTTGAGAAATGTCACAAAAACGGTTTATCAAACAAGTAGGGAAAAAATATACATTTTATTCAACATGAAGTTAAAATTACATCAGATGTGACAATGACATGTCATAAAAACAAACACATTCCACTTGCACTAATAAAATTATATGTGCAATAGACATTCAAGTTGAAGCATTTATGAGTTGGCGTCTCTACACGTTTCGTGGAACAGCATCCACTTCATCAGGAGACAACCGTAAAATTTTTGCATCTGTGGAAAGACCACGTTAGACAAGAAAATATAAAAATAGAATTATGAAATCCATAAGAGGTTCAACAGCTAGGCGAACATACTTACGTATACATAGAAGTTCAGGAATCAAAGCACACAGCGATCCCCGCAGGGTGAAAAAAAATGGACCACCTTAGCATGAAGGGGAACCAAAAGCGATGGACTCTGTCCGGGAGCTCAGGGCCAAGGCACAACAAAGGACTGAAAAAGTGGGGACCTGTGAGGTAAATGGGATATGTCAGAAAAATAGAGAAGGCACCAAAGAGGTGCAACATATTAATATCATCTGGTTGTTTTAAAGATATGTGGGCACATAATAATAAAATACTAAATAGGGTAGGCAGCTATGTGAGAAGTGTAAAAAGTGACATAAGTAAACTAAAAAAAAGAAAAAGTTCTGGATAAAGCTATGTTACATGTAGGAAATAACAAGCAGTCTGTGTATGCATACTAACTTAGGTCCAGGACAGTCTGAGTGAAGTGTGGCCAAATGTGAACCACAGTGCTAGTGACCAGTAAAAAGATGCAAAAGACAGAGAGAGACAAGGGAAGTCCTTATATGCACCAAAAAATGCCCACAAGCCTGCCCCTCAAATGTCATGTGGGGGCAAGGGGAAACTCCAGCCAATGAAATGGCCCTGTCTATGGCGGTGGAACGCTGTCACACGGAGGCACAGGTGGTCAAAAAAACGCACGCGCACAACGTCAGCAGGGGGGGCGCGACCATAGCCGCTGCCGGGATCACACATGCTCTAGAGGGGGGACTCGTCCAAGTAACACACGATGAAGGTGAGACAGCAGTGCTGTGGTCAAGTGCACAGCAGAAGCCGTTGAGCTGGCACGTAGGCTCCACTGCAGTCAGCGCACATGAGGAAAGACCTAGCGCGCATACGTTGGCCAACCCAATGTGTGAGGCGCTGATGACAGGGGCAATCTAGTTCTCCCTGTGTTTGATTCAGGGTTATTGACTGCAACTGATAGAATAATACTTATTGTCATTGCAGTCTGAATATTGATATAATATACATGGTACATGTAGGGAATGGAATGTTTATTTTTTTTTTCAGATTGTATGTTATATTGTGGGTAAATTGCAACAGGTAGCAAACATGGCTGAATACTTTCCAAAGATCTGTTACACAATTAACAATTTTAATCTGGAAACCATTCACAATGTCTGTCTGTCAATATTGGAAATACATTTGATTTATGAAAAAGAGGTTCAGGCCACTTTCATCCGTTCAGTCATGTTTTTGCTAAACATTTTTCATCCGTTTCCATGAGCTTTTCTTCTGCTTAAATTTTTTAAACAGAACAGAAATGCAGACATGATCGGAAGCAGACGAAAAACTCAAATAAACTGAAAACTTCTATAGGAATGCATTGCTGTCTTCTGGGTAAAAAAGACATACGTTCTGTCCCTTCTGTCCGTTACATCCGTATTCAGGGGCCTAACCATGGCAAGTATTAACAAAATAGAATTTTGGTAAAATTTTTCTACAATTCTGAAACTATAACTTATAGGTTTATTTTATTATTAATGGGACAATTATGTGAAGAAGTAAACCCACATAAAAGAATGAGGAGTGTTAGATGTATCAGATTAAAATAACCTGAGTCATAGAAGTTGTATTGACATTCCATGAGGTAAGCTGAGCTACAATAGCTGACAGGTATTAAAGCGGAACTAAACCCATAATTTTCAGACAAGGAAGCTGCCATCTTGGCCTCTGTTTGATCTTCAACTGCTATGATGCTGCACATGTGATCAGTTGTGACAGCAGACATTGGATGGTTTGAAGGTTTGGTTGAGAGTACAACCAATGTGACAGCTACATTACCGAGATGTGCCGAGAATGTAACTGCGTTTTGAAACTGTTAAATCAATGGGTTTAGGTCTGCTTTAGTTTAGGTAGGAAGATTACATTTTTTCTGTAAATTGTTGGTCTTTTTACTTGGACATGAATGACTGCATATAAAGTGACCTAAAGAAAGCTGACATTTTCAAGTAAGCGTGCATTAACATAAAACTAGAAGAGAAGGATAAAAAAAATGAATCTATTGTAAGTTGGATATTTGTTATTAGTTCTGTTAGTCTACCCGGTCATTAAATTTTATATATGGCATCCTTGAATAATAAAGTAAGGTAAATCTTCCAGGGTAACTAATTGAGTAATTAAGCTACATTGTATGAGAGCAAAAAGTATTAGTATTGATTATGAAAATTAGTAAGTAGGGCCCCTGATAAAGACCAGTGAATTATAGAATTTATCTAATTTACTTAGCGGCTCATTTATTATTACAGCAATTTATATAGCACCAACAAAATACACAGTGCTTTACATATTGTATATTCACTTCAGTCCTTCCCCCAAGGAGCTTACAATCTAAGTTCCCTACCTCACATGCACATACTATGTCCAGTTTAGACAAATTCTAATTAACCTACTGGCCTGTCTTGGAGTATGGGAGCAAATCCATGCACGCACAGGAAGAACGTGTAATCTACAGTGTTATGGTTAGGATTCAAACAAAGTACTCTACTGCTGCACAGCCAAAATGCTAATCACTAAACCATTGTACTGTCCATATAAAATATAGCAGTATTTTGGCACCAGAAGAAAATGCACATTTCTGAATAGCGATAAATCTTCTTCATTACACATGAGCCCTTTAATCTTGCAGCATAATCCGTTTTAAATGTATATATATATATTTTTGTCTCTGTGGCCTGGGATTTAAAATATATACAGTTGGAATTTTTGCATTTATCATTTAAACAAAAAAAACGAACTGGTAGGAGATTGTTGGCTAAAAATGTCAAGAAAAAAATATGCATTGTGACCTATGACATTTGAGGTAAAAGCTCAACTTGATTCTACCATGTTTAGGATTGTTGAACCACACAAAGGATAAACAAGAACAAAAGCTCTAAATCTATCAAACTATAAAAATACCCTTAAGTTCTATTCCCCACTTTTACCCATGGTCACTCACAAACCCTAAAACTGACCCTGGCTATCTTTGCTAACCTGATGAAGTCACGTGAGAAAGAAAAGGAAAAATGCCTGATTCTCAGTGGGATACTTATTGGATATGCTGATTGGTTGATTCGTTCGAGTCAAACGGGATCCTCCTAAACCATAAAATACCATAAAAGAACCTGGAGGATGTTGGGACAGGAGCCCAACAGAAGGTTAATTGGTGAATCAACTACAACTCAATCAGCTGAATATAAAGACTTTATTGTTGAATGCTACATTTCAAAAATTCAACTCATCCATAGGTTGTGACACATCCCAAAGAAGAGAAGGGTTTCTCCAGTACATATACAAAACAGAATAAAATACATGAAAAAACACACACAGTGCACTGTTGAAAAAGGCTAAAAAAGCAAACATGAACTGAAAGTATAGCTGAAACGTGTATAGAATTGGGAAAAAAATATATATAAAATGCTATGCTGACAGCTTCAAACCAGAAGTAGTCCAGATGACACCTAGGTGTCTATGGTCAGCATAGAAAACCCATATTCAGACATAGATGGATGATACTTCAGCATTTATTTATTTATTTTTTATTTATTTTTCCCAATTCTATACAGGTTTCAGCTATACTTTCAGTTCATAGTAAAGAAAACTACTGCGCATGTCAAAAATTACAAAAATTGTTAAATTAAATAACTGCTGCTGCAACTGAAAATGTGGATACACACAATAACAAATACTAAAGAAAAAGGCAGTTGCGCTGCAAAAAATTAACAACACATATGATATATGAAATGCTATCTTAGTATATACATATATATATACATAGTGAAGAAAATTGACCAAAAGGTCTACATTGAAAAGAAAATAGCTAGTATGTGACAATCCGAGGTAATCCTTAAAATGTCCACATTGCAATACTGAAAGGCAGGAGTGACCATATGTAAAGTTCCACAGTGATAATATAGCAGGTAGACAATCTCTCGTGCAGGTAGATAATTGTGACTCCACACACTTAGACACCAAAGGAGAAAGTGCAATGATGATAAAGCAAAGATCCTCCACCTCAGATATCAGATCCGCTTACCAGCTCATATGGATCTCAGTGAAAGAGATCACAAACGCTTGCGGCTTTATTCCCCCGCCAAGGGTCTTTACACTGTAGATCAGCATACAAGATGTATTCCTCCTCAACACTCTGGCTCCTCAATGCACTCCCGGGAGTATGATCCCCAAAAAGACATATATAAGGGCCACAATAGTGAAGTACATACTAAAATTTATTAAATAAAATGAAAAAATTGCACTTACAATTCCAATGCAAGATAAAAGCAGTTGTTAAAAAATTCAAGCCGGCCGGCTCTTACTATCCACTCGTTCCTTCCGGGATAGCGTTGTATAGTCAGTGACGTCAGCACGCCGTTCCTCCCTATGCCGTTTCGTCAGAGATGACGTCTTCCAGGTATTTTTATGGTATTATTTTAATGTTGGATTGTGATTAGACGTAAGAATATTATTTTTACTTGTGTTATTTTACACACCTTGATGTTCATTGCAGCACTGGCACTTTGAGCACAAACTCAGTAGATAATCTATTATTATTATTATTATTCACGTTATTCAATATTAGAGCTTGTGTATTATTATTCAAGCCAGGAAGGGGAAATTACATGACTGAGGGGATTGGGGGAACCATGCAACTCAATCCACTGAACACACTGCAATGTGATTGCAGGCAGCCAACACCCAAACCGGAAAAAACCTTCCCCCAATACAGCCGTAAAGAAAAACCTAACACAAAATTATTTTGCAAATAATGGGCACGGCACTTTATTGGTTTGAAATTAACATTCAAAAAACATAAATATTT
The DNA here is from genome assembly GCA_029206835.1 of Rana muscosa. Classification (NCBI taxonomy): domain Eukaryota; kingdom Metazoa; phylum Chordata; class Amphibia; order Anura; family Ranidae; genus Rana; species Rana muscosa. The sequence continues at coordinate 519,055,632 of CM055122.1, read as the reverse complement.
ACTATTTATTATTCAACCATGTATAAAGTAAATATTTAATATCTAAATAAGCTCAGTTATTAGAACTCGAGCCATATTGAACTAAAAGAACAATAAATGTCCCCCCTAGTAATCCAGTTTGACCAACCACATAAAGCACCAGTGACAAGGGTGGGAGGGAGAGTAGCTCTTTTGCCAGGCTTGACCAAATGCAAAATAACTGGGAGCTCTACCTTATTTATAGGGCTCACAGGAATTCTAGAAAATTCCATTAATCCTGATTGGATAATTCCCCTCAGGATTTAAAGAGACAGTATACCTTTTTAATAACTGCTAATAAAATTCATATCACACAAGCGGAAAGGGGCGGGGCTGCCGCAAGCCCATGTAGGCAGGCCCAAACACCTTTACCCTTTCTTTAAATTCTTTATGGAAAGACATGGTTCATAATGTTTTGGTGATTAGATGTCACAAAACAGTAATATGTGGAACATCCACTTTTTATTATTATTATTGTACAGGATTTATATAGCGCCAACAGTTTATGCAGCACTTTACAAGGGTCAAAAGATACAAAAGTTAATAACTGTGGGGGATGAACTGATGGAGAAAATAAAAGTACAGTTGTTAGGTGGGGGCATTGTTTTCAGGGATCATCTAAAAGTGGAAAGATGAAAGCTAGCCGGACAGATTGGGGTAGGGTGTTCCAGAGGATGAGAGATACTCTGGAAAAGTCTTGGAGATGGGAGGAGGTGACAAGGGAGCTAGAAGCTGGAAATCTTAGTAGGAACAAAGACAATGATTTGATTGGTTAAGACAAGGTTAGTGATGCTGTCACAGATCAACTGAACTGATATGAATCTCACTTCAGGAGGACTGATCCACACTTCCCTCAAGATCATGACAAATCCAAGCAGCCCAAACACCCACTGCAAGAAAAATCATTCCAAAAAGCATCCTGCTACTTGAGAACGGAAATGGCAAACACTCGCTTCTGAAATACTTTTATATGGTTTTATGTCTGATGGCCCAAACCTACTTGCTAGTGGTAAAATGCAAAAAAATCCAGGGAGGATAGATGGAAAGCCTGGAAAACCAGGATATAAATGCTGTGAACTGCTCAACGGGCATCTAAAACAAGAACAATATTTGAATATATTGCACCTTAGTCTGTCCTTAGTTGTTGTGGCTGCAAAAATTTTGTTTTAGTTAATTTTTCCTTTACTTTCACCCATTGACCCAGCCAGTAAATCACTCCTGTCCTGGGATGGCAACACTCATTTACTGTACTGTATCTATGGAGGATCAGCATTGTCACATTGGGCATGTTCCTGATTTGAGCTGCAGAATACCTACTCACTCCTTATCTCCATAAGAAGGGGGTGATGTGTTCTGTAATCCACAGAAGAGAACTGGGTAGGGCTGGTAGTCAGTGCAGAGGCAAGATCATCTAGAGCCCAGGAACATGCCAAATTGTGCCCCCCCCCTCCAAAAACGAATTGAGCAAAAATCTGCATGATTACCTCCTAAGCTTAAATTCCCCTTCCTCCCTGGAGAAATCTGCCCCCTGCTGAAATTCTCCCTCCCAGCTCAAATCTTTACCCCCATATCCCCTGCAGTTCAAATCCTCATTTTCCCCATATGCCCCCAGTACAAATCCCCCCCCCCCAAGAAAAAACCTCTTAGAACAAATCCTCTACCTTTCAAATTTCCCCTATAAGCACAAATTCCACCCCCCACTCCAAATTTCCCCTCCCAGCACAAGTTCCACTCCCCCGCTCCAAATCTCCCCTCCCAGCACAAGTTCCCCTCCCAAATCCCCCATCCTAGCACATATCCCCCCCCAAGTTTCCTCTCCTAGCACAAATCCCCCCCACCAAAAAAATTCCCCTCCTATCACTAATCTTTTCCCCCCTCTACCATATCACCTTGTCTAGCACAAGCCCCCTATATCCCCTCCTCCTAGCACAAATCCTCTTCCCCCTCCCAACATAAATCTCCCAAAATCCCCACTTCTAGCTATTTTTTCCCTTCTAGAACAAATTTTACCCTCTGCCACTCCCCAAATTCCCCTTTTCAACACAAATCCCATCAACCCAATCTCTTCATGGTACCCCCCCCACCTCACAGGATACCACAGTGCCCAGGGTAGCCGCCCCTTCTGCCCACCCCTTGTCCCAGCCCTGCTGGTAATGCTACTTGTATCAAATATGAACATTTTTAAAGCGGAAGTAAACCCATCAATTTAACAGTTTCAAAAAGCAGTTACATTCCCAGCATGCCGGGAATGCCAACTGTGACATTGGTTGTGCTCTCAACCAAACTGTCAAACCATCCAATGGCTGGTGTCATAGCTGATCACATGTGCAGCATCATGGCAGTTAGGATTAAACAGAGGCCAAGATGGCAGCTTCCTTGCCTGAAAATGATAGGAGGGTTTACTTCCACTTTAAGTATTTTTTTTTCTACAATCTAGATAGGATAATGAGCACACTAAATCATTTTTTCCCACCTGTAGTTGTAAGTTAAGATAATACTGACAGAAATTGCTTTTTTTAAAAGAGGGTCAGCTATAAACAGCCTATCATTTTAAAAAGGTCAGATAGTGCTACAAAATTCAGTTACACATTAACTGTAGTAACCTTATCTGTTCTCACCAGGATTTTCAATTTAGCAATTGGCAGGTGCCAGAAGGATTTTTGTCTGTGAGAGCATCTGTAAGGATGTGTGCAAAAATCTCCACAGCCTATTCAGTATATTTAGTCCTGTGGTGACCATTTACAAATGTTTTGCTCCATTTGGGTTTATCAATATATTTTTATGCATTTGAGTTTTTTATATCCTTTGAGATCTCATACTCGTGTTTTGTCACTCAGCATTTGATTAATGATTAATATCACTTGTGTTTACAGGTATACACTGAACAATGTTTGTGTGTTGTATGTATGTGTATGTGTGTTTACGTTGTCATTTTTAGCATGTCCTAAAACCTTCATTTTGAATCCCTTAAGCTGGGAATAGTTCCAACTCCTTATATCTAAACCATCTGCTCATACAACACTGGAATAATTCATGGCTTGAAGCTCCTGTGTAATTTGAATGTTTTCTGTTTATAGACATATTTTGACCAAATATTGTCTAAACTCTGTTGTGTTGGTGCTAGCTCGACGCTATGTTGAAAAGTATTTTTAATGTTGTGGAAGAGTTTTTCCTTTGCATTTAAATCATAATCTGCCTGAAAAGCTTCAAACATAAAGATTTGATATGTACACACTACACAACAACATTTAAGGGTATTTTAACATCATGAAAAGAAATGTGAGTAAATGATTGCAGTACATTTTGAAAGCTTACAGTTGGCCAGCTTTCAACAAAAAACATTTGCATCCATTGTTCCAGAACATGGTTAAAATTGACAGTAAGATGTTCAGCAAAATGTCTAATGTTTAATGTCTCTTAGTGCTTTTAGGCAGAAGAAAATATTGTTAGGCTGTTATGAAAATTAATATTGTGTGGCCATATTAGGACAAAGTCACAAGTATCCCTGCCTCTTTTTGTATGTGCAGATGCAGGGCGGGAAATGCACCAGCTGCAGCTAATTGGGCAAGTACTGACAGCTTCATTCGGGTGTAGCACAACCTGGGCTGCTGATTGATGATGATAATGACACCAATAATAATAATGACCAGGATTCTTTCCCACCAGCCCATAGACTGCCAGAACACCTGAGCATCAGTTCCAGGTACAATGACACAAGAAAGCCGTCTAGGGGAATGTCTTTTTAGTGATTTATTATTTTTAACTTGAACAGTGGGAAAGGGGGCAGGATATGGGAAACACCAGAATACAAGACATAATAGTCAGAGGACAATCTTATCTCTTAACTAAGAGAAAATTAATCTGCTCAGCTTCAGTTTACAGTTTCCCGCAAGAAACGAAGGAAAGGCCAGAAACAAGGAGCCTAGGCGAGCAGTCACCATGAAAAAGCTACACCGGCACTGATATCCCTATAGTACACAACCACCAGGATCTTGTATTACAGTAAGTATTTCCGAGGCCATACAGCAGCTGCACGCTCCTAGCTTTTTCCAGGTGCCTTTCAGTGAAATTGTTCAGACCAGATTCATCAGGTGAAATCTCAGGGTGTCAGAGATGACTCAGGTGTAGGCCCCTCAGCTCTGCCACAGCTGGGACCTCAATGACTGTCAGCTTGAAATCAATAGAATTGCCTGCTGGGGGAGCCTCCAACCTCCACCCAAGCTGGTGAAATTCCTGCAGCATATATACCTAGTTGCCCCAGAGCCCATACTATTTATGAGCTTCCCCAGCCACCTTTTGGGCATACCGCCTATTGATTGTCTGGAACGCAATAAATATTCAGGTTACCTATTTGACTCTTCCCACCCTATGTTCTGGAAACATCCAAAAGGCAGAAGGGATCAATCAAATCTCCTACTAGTTTGCTTCACAGGGATGGAGGTGGTAAACAAAGAATAGTGCTGGCCCTGAGACAGTGGGAAGTCCTCTACTTCCTCCTGCTGCTATGCACCCAGAGTCTGTTTTTTTACAACATGCAGTGGGTTAACCAGCAAGAACACTAGATGGTTTGTCTTGCTTATCCTCACCTAATCATTGCTCGCTGTTCTTGTCACCTCCTTGAATGGTGACAAGATTTTGCACATGCCTTAATTCATTAGCTAATGGCATAGTGAAAAGAGCAGCAGCTTATCAGAGCCTGTTCTCATCCCATACTCACACAAATATTTATTAATGGTCTGATGCTGCATGGCCAACTTTGTGGGCTGGTGTATTGCATATCAGGTGGTTGGCAGGCAGCTTGCAGGAAGGATTAATACAGGCGTTTTGCTGCTCACTGGCATCATTGAGTTGCTGCTCCCACCAAAACCAAATGACTGATAGATTTATCATGACTTACAGTATACCCTACATACAGAAGCTGCAAACCACAATGGTGCTCTAAACAGAAGATGTGTGAAAAAAAGGCAGAGCCTATGTTGAGGAGCCCTAGGGATAGCAGTGACCTGCACTGGTGTGGTAATACCATTCCCTCTCATCATCTACAAGCTGTCTCTGTACAAAATCCTGTCTCATTGCTATTCTGCCTTTCCCTCACTTTCCTCCTCTACAGTCTCTGACACCCAGATATGGTATGTCACCTCTTCATCCCCACCCTCCTCATGGCTCATTAGCAGTAAGCTAACAATTGCTGTTTCTGCCTAATGTACCTTCCTTCTATGCTACTTGTGCTCTCTTCCCTTAATATCGGATAACATGAATACTTGTGCATCCCCCTGCAGCAAGTTACTGATTCTGTGCTGAAATAATTCAGCTGACTCATTCATGCCAGTTTGCAGAGCTACAGTGGAATTAGTTGTAGAGGAGGGAAAAGAAAAGGGACAATTTGTAGCTGCTGGGGAACCAGAAGTGTCCATTTCACCATCTTGGATACTGGAAAACCGTATCATCCTGCCAATGTGAGCATTTTGAGCTTAAAGTGGTTGTAAAGGCTGATAGTTTTTACCTTCATGCATTCTATGCATGAAAGTAAAAACACCTTCAGTATTCAGCCCCCCCCCCCCTCAGCCCTCCTAAATACATATCTGAGCCCGATCCCGATCCAGTGATGTGCATGAGAGCTGCTGCTGTCCTAGCTATCTGCCTATACTGGCTTTCACTGCTGTAAATCACAGCCAGTGAGGAGAAACTGGTGGGCAGGGCTGAGCCCTGTTCTGTGAGTCATATGGACACACAGAGTGGAACTCAGAAGCAAGCACGCATGAGTGCCCCCATTCAAGCGACTTGCTATGGAGGCACACGATGAGGGGGAGGAGCAGGAGCACTGGCAGGGGACCCAAGAAGAGGAGGATCAGGGCTGCTCTGTGCAATACAATTACACAGAGCAGATGAGTATAACATGTTTGTTATAAAAAATGGAGCCTTTAATATTAATTTAATTAGCCTATTTTTAGTGAAATTGTCTGTACTATTGATTTCTTTTTCATTTACAAGTCCTATATCCAACCTATTTTATTTCGGGATTGTGTTTCTGGAGTGCCAGAGGAAGAAGTGATTGGGAAAAAACTTATGAGCTAACCCTTGTGTACAGGGGCAAGTCTGATAAGGTGTTAGGGCACTTGGGGGAAGGGCCACATTGGCATGTATAAGCATGGGGCGATTTGGTTTGTTTACAATAGGAGCACAATAGAATGTGAACACAATTATATGGATCATTTATTTATTTTGTTTTGGTGATTCTACACTACTGAGATTTCTTTTTTGGAGTACACCATTGAGATGAGGTCTAAGGAGTACATGGGAGTTCACTGGAAGAACACATTCATTTAAAGTGATATGCAATATAAAGTGTGTGTTTTGGTAAGAATATAGGCAGTAGGGGAGCAATAAGAAGTTATGGGATACTATGGTTTTGTTGGTATTATGACACGTACACATGTGAGCAAAATATTAAAGAATCTGTTTTATGTATAAGATGGTATTTTTCTTGTTTAAATTTTAAGGATACACATGAGGGTACTGTATATGAATATAAAAAGACAAGGAGACGATGTGATAAAACTTTATTAGAAAAATTTATTCTTATATGGGTCAGTAAATTCAGTAAAGCCGTGTACACACAATAGGTTTTACCGATGAAAACAGTCCGATGGACTTTTTTCATCGGACAAACCGATTGTGTATGGGCGCCATCGGTCTTTTTTCCATCGGTGTTTAAAAATAGAACATGTTTTAAATTTATCCGATGGTTAAAAAACCAATAGCAAACTACTATCGTCTGTGGGGAACTCCATCGGATAAAAAACCCACGCATGCTTAGAATCCAGTCGACGCATGCTCAGAAGCATTGAACTTCATTTTTCTTGGCTCATCAGAGTGTTTTACGTCACCGCGTTTGGAACGGTCGGTTTTTTGACTGATGGTGTGTAGGTAAGACTGATAGAAGTCAGCTTCATCAGTTTTCCCATGGAAAAATCCATCGGTTTAAAAACCATCGGAAATCCGATCGTGTGTACAGGGCTTAAGAGTCTGGGACATTTAACACATAGGGGAAATATAATTGTTGGATGATCTAATAGACTGATTGAAGAGAAGGGACTCCCGGGGACACATAACGCTGGATAATTTGGACTAATACGTCATGTACCTTGTAGAGGCTGAGTTGATAGAGGGCTTCCCTTACACCTCATGTCTAATACCCCCTGAAGATGGTAACAGGTTGTAGCTGGATGGGCAGTGGCACAGGTGCCTGAGGTAGCCTGGATACTGCTGGAATGCTGTGGTTGTGCCGACCAGATCTGGTGCAGAATATAGGCATTCAGGTGAAGCACTGGAACTTGAAGATGCAGGTAACCAAAGAAAGAAAGCCATTAGCAAGACGAGCCAAAATCAGCAAAAGCCAGATAGGGCCAGAAGCCAGGCTGATAACAGAGGTACCAAAATAACAACAGGAGACCAGAATACAATGGAATCAGAAGGCAAACCAGGTCAGGCACAGAGCAGCACCAATGCCAGTGGTTGCACCAACGTCTGTGTCAGATGTACATGCTTGTTCATGCTAATTGAAACTCAGTGTATCGGTCCGTGGTTTGTAATATGCATACCTGCAGATCTTTAGCCATGAATACACACTCAATCCTCCTGACAGTACATCTAGAAGCAGGAAGATGGTTCATTGTATAGAGCATTAGTAAAGCTGTCTTCTGTGCTAAAGAGTGTCCTGGAGAGCTTGGGAATTCAGTCATATTCTGCATACATGAGTCTGTTTTATCACAGAAAAACAGTTGGTAGTATATATGGTTGAGAAAATTAGTAATCAATATGTGCATAATACCAACAGAACCTGCACTGTCCAAAAAATCTCTCCAGTGTAAACAAAACAAAACATGTGACCTGAGTTTCATCAAAATATATTAAGCCATATTATAGAACCTGTGTGATCTTTATTTTGCACAGAAACAACATCGACATTGTATAGTTGGCATTTGGGGGGTATGTTTCTTCACCCTGGCAATGGCTAACACAAACCATGTAACACGGTTCCCAGTTATGAAAGTATCCTATGTAGTACAAGGGAAGGCAGGTCACCAGCCATGTGTCCCACTGTTTCTTTAATTTTGTTGGGCACTTCCTGTGCTGAAAAATACATTTCTCTTTAGCCAAAGTGTTATTGACTTGATTTCTCTATTGATCATGTTTTGGGGGATATGGGGACAACCACTTTTGGTCAGTTAATGTATGGGCATGGAACAACAATCTCGCAATGGGAACACAGGTGTTTAGAGGTAAAGATTGCTCATCCAACATGCTTGATAAGCATGCGTCTTGTTCCTCTGCCAAATTGGTCTGGAACACTTGATTAATAGTATTTATAATTTCTTGCCAGTGTTGGTGAAGTTTTTGGCATTGCCATAACATATGAATTAGGCTTGGTAGACCCTTAGTACATTTATGGCAATTAGGGGTTTCCCTATGATTCCATTTCAATATTTTCTCTGATGTGTGCTATGTTCTATGTAGTATGAATAATTGTGTGCACCTATGTGTAGGAGAAAGTAAGACTAGCTGTAATGTGGATAATGCTGCTTCCCACAATTCCTCCGTAATTTGGCCTAGATCAGGGGTCTCCAAACTTTCTGTGCAAAGGGACAGTTTTCTGTCCTTCGGGCTTTAGGGGGGCCGGAATGTGGCCAATGGGAGTAGAAAATGCCCCGGCATCAGTGCTCAAACATCAATGGTAGGGAGGAATAGTGCCCTACTGTTGATATCAATTGGAAGAATAGTGCCCCATTGATGATATCAGCAGGGAAAATGGTGCACCATTGATGGTATTGCAGGGAAAATGGTGCCCCATCATTGGTGTCAGCTGGTGAAATAGTGCCCCAAGGGCCAGATAAAGCAAGCAAAGGGCCACATCTGGCCCCCGGGCCGCAGTTTGGAGACCACTGGCCTAGATCATCCACCCATCCCTTTATGGCCTTTCATTTGACCTTTGATCTTTAACAATGGATAATGACTGCTCACATAGAGCCACTGTAATTTTGTTTTTTTCTGCAAATATCCCCCCTCTATGATACACTGTATGACCCCTTGTTCTAAGGTGCTCCTCCTGAGGTTGGCTAATCAACCAAAATCCCCTTTTTTAGGCTTTTCCATCATTAATTTACAGGTAATGATTGAATTGATTAATTTTGACATTTTTGATTTATTTTTCTTTTTTCTTTTTTTTATTGTTTTTTATTTATGAGCCTTTGTATTATGGCATAGTTTTTCCCAGTCATTTAAAATTTTGTGTATATTTTTGTTTTCATCTGTATCTTATTTGTGTTCAATATTATGTGTTTATATTCTTTCTTTCCGTTTCAGTATTTTCTCGACAAAAACTCCTGAAGAAGCCAAACTATATGGCGAAACATGTCGAGAAATTTGTCTTTATGCCTATCTGAAACTGTATTTCATATGATGGTTTTTACATTCTATATTTTTCTATTTTTTGTATAATTAAAATTTATTTTTTGATATTCATTCGTGTGGTTCATGCACCTTACAAGTCCCATTCTTTCCAAATCCTTTTATAGAGCCACTGTAACTTACATGACTGTTCCCAAAGAGCAAATAACCATTAAAAAGACTACTATTAAGGAACCGCCAACAATACTAGCTTATACTAAAGGACCTGAGATAGTTTGTTATTTTGGGTATTCTGTGCCCCTATCTGGTTTTCTAGAGTTTGAGTGAATAAACTATAGAGAAGATTAATGGGTCTACCATCAACTTTATGCATTACCCAATGATAAGCCAAAAATACCAGGCTAAGCTGTCTGGAAGGCTCCACAAGTGAACTGTGACCTGCTGGGTAAGCTGGCCTGTAACTGGGACTTTGCAATGTTTGTTTGGCTGGGATGCTAACATGATTTAAAGGACTATGTTACAGACCACTTTGTGTTGTTTTGAGCTGCCCTTGAAGACAAAGTATGTTATTTTTTTTCTTTTTTTGTGGAATAAAGCTGCTTTTAAGTTGACTAAACTGTCTCATAGCTGCCTGTTAACCCCTTGTATCCCGTCAATTGGTGGACAATTGATGCGGGCAGTTAGAGGGGTGCAGGCCAGTTCCATGTTCTGGGTAAAGCTATACAAGCTGTGAATACTCCTGTATAAGGTGAACCGCTTACCGATGTAACAGATAGCGTGTTTACATAAGGCACTGTCCTAGCAGGCTGAAATTCAGAGAGGTGACCCCGGTGTAAGGAGTGATCCACGGAGGGCTGTGCAGAGGACTATGCAAAAGATGACGACCATAGATAACGTGGAAGCTTATATGGCGATGTTTGAGCGGATTACAACAAGGGAGGTCTGCCTGAGAAAGACTGGGTGGATGTTCTGGCTCCTTTCCTGACTGCAGGTCCCCAACAGGCGTACTGTGACTTGGCTTCAGAGGCAGCACGGGACTATAAACTGCTAAAGGAAGAAATACTAGCCAGGCTGGGAGTGACTGTTGCTTTAAGGGTGAGCAGAGTTCATGGCTGGCACTTTGACAAAGGTAAGCCTGCCTGTGCACAGCTATATTATCTGTTGCATACAGTATGTTCCAGGATTGGCTGAAACCAGAGGAGAGGATCACCACTCAGATTCTGTAGTTGCACTGGATCACTTTTTGCATGGTCTTCCTAAGGAGCTGCACCGATGAGTGGCTCAGTTGGAGCCCCAGTCCCTGGCTGAGATGCCTGCTGCAGTTGAACACAGCTGTGCAGAAAGCTTACGTGAGCACCCTTCTGCAACTGGAGAGCTGGGCCAGACCAAGGAGGCATCTGTGGAACGCATGGTGTCTGCTCGAGTGCCTGACACTCCTGCCAGGAGCAAGCCAACATCAAACCCTCCTGAGAGTAGGCAGGGGGAATTGAACCCTGTGAGATTTGCTGTTGGTCCTGCCCCAACTGGGTCATATGGCAGCCCGGTGTCCAAGATGGTAAGTGCCAATGGAATGTGACATGGCTCGAAATGGCTCGACACAGCTCTATGTTTACAAACAAAAGTTTAGCGCTGGATGGATAAGCTATATGTGGCCATACAGCTCAAATTAAAATGCTGGCAGAAAAACAACAAAAAATGTGGTAATGAAATAAATCACATAAATATTCTCAAAGCTCATATAGATCCATGTGAAGAAAAAACTCCTGTCTGAAGATATAGTGAAAGACAGAGTTCCAGCAAACTCAAAGATGAGCATGAGACGCTGCTCATCTTTGAGTTTGCTGGAACTCTGTCCAAGTGGCACTGGACTAAGTGACCCGGAAAGAGTGTGCGGATAACTTCCGGTTTCTGGATAGCGTGGATGAGGCGTCCCTGGTGAATTCCCCAATGCTTTAGTGAGGACCACTACTCTGCTGAGCCTGTTTTGACCCCCCTGAGAAGGGTGGTCGCAGGCTGTCTGGTAAGCCTTTATTTCTCCTCCTGGTGGCGGGTCTCTCCATGCACTTGATGCCACTTATATGTTTGTCACTGGATATCTGCACAGTTTGACTGAACTTTCACTACATCTCCGGACAGGAGTTTTTTCTTCACATGGATTTATATGAACTTTGAGAATATTTATGTGATTTATTTCATTACCACATTTTTTGTTGTTTTTCTGCCAACATTTTAATTTGAGCTATATGGCCACATATAGCTTATCCATCCAGCGCTACACTTTTGTTTGTATTTTTGTTGCACCTTATATCAGGGTTGTGGTGTTTAGCAGCAGGATTTCTGTTCAGGATTCATTCATTTATTATTGTCACAATTTTTTGCACTTAGCGCAAATTTTTCTTTTTATAACTATACAGCTCTATGTTTGCTGTGGTGGTTGGTCCTTAAAATAAACTGCTTCAAAGTGTGGTACGGGTTAATGGACGAGAGGAACCAATTTCAAAATTGTTGGTACAATTTTAGCCTGCTCCAATCGGACAGGTTGCGTGGAAAACTGATACCTGGGAAAAAGATTGGAGTGGTCTCTGTACATTGGGTTGTCAAAGACTATCCAATGGCCTGTGTAACCCTGTTCACATCAGCAGGAACTGCTACATTTAGAGCTGGAGTGATCCCAGGTTTGCCTCATGACTTGCTAATTGGGTGAGACTTCCCCATATTGTGGGATTTACTCAAAATCTCAAAGGTTCAGGGGCCTTCCGCAAAAAGGAGAAACCCCCATGTGAAGTGATTAATACTGTGTTGAAGGATGTGAATAGTAAGGAAATGTATCAGATGTGTGAACCTGCAGGAGCTGACCTAGTCACATTCTAATCAGCTAATTAAAGTGGTTGTATACCCTGTTTTTTCACTTTTACCTACAGGTAAGCCTATAATAAGGATTACCTGTACGTAAAAAGAATATCTCCTAAACCACTACGGTTTAGGAGATATTCCCCCCGCAATGAGCCGCTGACTGCAGCGGCGCATGCGCAGCGGGGATTCTCGGCTAAAGTCTGGCAGCCGCCGTACCTTGCCGACGCGTGGGAGTGACGACATCGCCGCTCCAGCCACTCACAGCGCTGGAGCGACGATACCCGGAAGACACGCCGAGGCAAGATGACATCTCCCTCGGCGTGGACCAGGTAAGTTCCCGACACCTCGTTCTGAGGTAAGTATTTCATAATGAGCTAGTATGAGGTGCATACTAGCTCATTTTGCCTTTTGCCTTTCAGGTATGAAAAAAAAAAGTAGGAGCGGGTATACAACCGCTTTAACTCAAAACACCTGTAAAGGTTTCCTGAGCCTTTAACCGGCTAATGACCGCTCCTGTACATATACGTCGGCAGAATGGCAAGGCTGGGCAGAGTAACGTATATATGCGCCCCTGCCGTGAGCTCTGTGACCGTGCCCGTGGGACCCGCAGACTCGATGTCCGCCGGTGTCCTGCGATCGGGTCACAGAGCTGCAGAACGGGGAGAGACAAGTGTAAACAAGCATCTCCCCGTTCTGCCTATTGACACTGTCACTGATCGTCTGCTCCCTCTCATCGGGAACAGCGATAAGTGACGTGTCACTCGTAGCCACGCTCCCTAACAGTTAGAACTACTCCCTAGGACACACTTAACCCCTTCAGCTCCCCCTACAGGTTAACCCCTTCACTGCCACTGTCATTTTTACAGTAATCAGTGCATTTTTATAGCACTGATCGCTGTAAAAATTACAATGGTCCCAAAATGGTGTCAAACGTGTCCAATGTGTCCGCCATAATGTCGCAGTCACAATAAAAATCGCTGATCGCCGACCTTACTAGTAAAAAAAAAATATTAATAAAAATGCCATAAAACTATCCCCTATTTTGTAGACGCTATAACTTCTGCGCAAACCAATCAATGAATGCTTATTGCGATTTTGTTATTCCAAAAATATGTAGAAGAATACGTATCAGCCTGAACTGAGGAAAAAATTTGTTTTTTTATATATTTTTTGGGGATATTTATTATAGCAAAAAGTAAAAAATATTTTTTTTTTTCAAAATTGTCGCTCTATTTTTGTTTATAGCGCAAAAAATAAAAACCGCAGAGGTGATCAAATACCACTAAAAGAAAGCTCTATTAGTGGGAAAAAAAGGACGCCAAGTTTGTTTGGGAGCCACGTCGCATGACCACGCAATTGTCAGTTAAAGCAACGCAGTGCCGAATCACAAAAAGTCCTCTGGTCTTTGGCCAGCCAAATGGTTCGGGGCTAAAGTGGTTAAATGGTCTCCCAGTCTGGTTCAGTAGGTTACACAATCATGGAGAAGACTACTGACTTGACAGCTGTCCAGAAGACAGTCATTGACACCCTCCACAAGGAGGGTAAGTCAAAAAAGGTCATTGCTAAAGAGCTGGCTGTTTACAGAGTGCTGTAGACAAGCATATTAATGGGAAGTTGAGTGGAAGGCAAAAGTGTGGTAGAAAAAGGTGCACAAGCAACAGGGATAACTGCAACCTTGAGAAGATTGTGTAGCAAAGGCAATTCAAGAAGTTGGGGGAGATTTACAAGGAGTGGACTAGGGCTGGTGTCAGTGCTTAAAGAGCTACCACACACAGACAAATCCTGGACATGGGCTACAACTGTCGCATTCCTTGTGTCAAGCCACTCCTGAACCAGAGACAACGTCAGACTCAGAAGCGTCTTATCTGGGTTCAGAGAAAAAGGACTGGACTGTTGCTCAGTGGTCCAAAGTCCTCTTTTCGGATGAAAGTAAATTGTGCATTTCCTTTGGAAATCAAGGTCCCATTGTCTGGAGGAAGAGTGGAGAGGCACAGAATCCAAGTTGCATTAGGTCCAGTGTTTCCACAGTCTGTGATGATTTGGGGAGCCATGTCATCTGCTGGTGTTGGTCCACTGAGTTTTATTAAGTCCAAAATCTAGAGCACTTCATGCTTCCCTCTGCTGACCAGCTTTATGGAGATGCTGATTTCATTTTCCAGCAGGACTAGGCACCTGCCCACACTGCCAAAAATACCAATACCTGGTTTAATGATCATGGTATCGCTGTGCTTGACTAGCCAGCAAACTCATCTGACCTAAACCCCATAGACAATCTGTGGGGTATTGTCAAGAGGAAGAAGAAGATAATAGACACCAGACATAACTATGCAGACGAGCTGAAGGCCGCTATCAAAGCAACCTGGGCTTCCATAACACCTCAGCAGTGCCACAGGCTGATCGCCTCCATGCCACGCCACATTGATGCAGTGATTCATGCAAAAGGAGCCCAGACCAAGTATTGAGTGCACATTATACTGTACATAGACATACTTTCTAGTAAGCCAATATTTCTGTATTAAAAATTATATATTTTTTTTAATTGTCTTATGTAATAAGCCCTGTACACACGGCCGGGAATCCCGTCTATTTGAAAACCGTCGGTTTTCCTGACGGGATTCCTGGCAAGCTTGCCTTGCAAAGCCGTGTATACGCACGGCCATTCAAAAGACCCGCCGTTCTTTTGAATGGCAAGAATGCGGTGACGTCAACGACAACGACGAGCTGGCGTCTCGACACATTCAGCTCCCCATGTGAAGTGACGTTCCGTCGCCGGCATTTTGCTACACCCCACACTAACGGTGTATGCTACCGCACATGCGTTAAAGTGTTATCGAGCATGCACAATTTTTCTCCATTGCAGGTAAGCATACAGACGACCGGTTTTCTCGGCAGGAAACACAGGCAGGTTCTCTATTTTTCCCGGGCAGTTTTCCTGTCGGGAAAACTGCTAGGGAGCATACACATGGCTGGGATTCCCGGATATAAGCTCTCCTGGCAGTTTTTCTGCCAGGAAAACCGGTCGTGTGTACGAGGCTTCAGTCTACTTTTCTGAGATACTGAATTTTGGGTTGTAAGCCATAATCATCAAAATTAAAAGAACTAAAGTATTACAATTTATCTGGGGTCCCAAAGGTCCTAGACTAGCTTGCGTTACCTTGTACACGCCTAGATCTAAAGGAGGTTTGGGTGTCCCTGATCTCTATGCGTATTACAAGTTAGCACAATAAATGCAATTGTCTATTGTTACTCTTGCCACGGATTGGGTACAGTTGGAGCGGCAGGCTGTCTCGTTCTATACAGTTGATTACTTGCAATTAGTGATGAGCCGAACACCCCCGGGTTCGGTTCGCACAAGAACATGCGAACGGACCGAAAGTTCGCACGAACGTTAGAACCCTATTAAATACAATGGATGCGAACGTTCGAAATCTAAAGTGCTAATTATAACGACTATTATGCATGTTATTGTCCTAAAAAGGGTTTGGGAACCCGGGTTCTGCACCAGGGGACATGTATCAATGCAAAAAGAAGTTTTAAAAACGGCCGTTTTTCGGGAGCAGTCATTTTAATGATGCATAAAATGAAAAAAAAGTCAAATATTCCTTTAAATATCGTACCTGGGGGGTGTCTAAAATATGCCTGTGAAGTGCCACGTGTTTCCCGTGTTTAGAACTGTCCCTGCACAAAATTACATTTCTAAAGGAAAAAAAGCCATTTAAAACTGCTTGCGGCTTTAATGTAATGTCTGGTCCCGGTAATATGGATGAAAATCTTTAAGAAAAATGGCATAGCTGCCCCATCACACCCCCCCCCCCCCCACCCCAGCCCATTACCAGCCCCTTTGGGTCTTGTATGGATATTAAGGGGAACCCCACACACAAAATAAAAAAGGCCCTATATACTCTGAACAGCCGTATACAGGCGGTGCATACAAGACAGGGACTGTAGGTTTGTTCTTATGTAGAATCTGTTTGTAATTTTGAACAGGTACATTGTTTAAGTGTAGCTCCAGTCAAAAAATCAATTTTTAAGCTTTTTGGAAAACATAGGGAAGGGTTATCACCCCTGTAACATTTGTTTTGCTGTCTGTGCAGTGTGCACCTGTTCAGAACAGTTCACCTCACTTTCCATCCTAATGACAAATGTTTTTTGAAAATTTGGTTTTTTTATTGAAACAAGAATTGGTGATAAAGCATCAGTGGAGAGGAGACACTTTTTTTCCCATATTAACTCTTACAGGAGAGAATTTGCCTTCCTAGGGGTAGATTTCCTCTCACTTCCTGTTGTATCCTTCCGTTTGCAAGGACGAGTCGTTTGTAAGTTGGATGTTTGAAAGTAGGGGCCTGCCGTATATACTCTGCTGAAATTTGCCCCTTACATGTTGGTGTTGCCACAACACTGTGAGCCCTCACAGTTACTCTTAGTGGGCGCATGAATGGGCCCTGCTGTGAATTATTAGATCAAGAATTGTAATTGCATGCCCCTGTTAAACAGGGGCTGAAAAATTGGGCCTTTGGTGGTGGTGGTGTTGACACAACACTGTAAGGTCTCACAGTTACTCTTGGTGGGCGCAGGAATGGGCCCTGCTGTGAATTATTAGATCAAGAATTGTAATTACATGCCCCTGTTAAACAGGGGCAGAAAAATTGGGCCTTAGGCACTGGTGCCACAACACTGCAACCCCTCACAGATACTGTACTTGGAGCACAGCAATGAGCCCTGTTGCAAAGTATTGCATCAAAAATTGTAATTACACGCCCCTGTTAAACAGGGGCTGAAAAATTGGGCCTTAGCCACTGGTGCTGGTGCCACGACACTGCAACCTCTCCCAGATACTCTAGTTGGAGTGCAGGAATGAGCCCTGCTGCAAAGCATTGCATAAAAAATTGTAATAACACGCCCCTGTTAAACAGGGGCTGAAAAATTGGGCCTTAGCCACTGGTGCTGGTGCCACAACACTGCAACCTCTCCCAGATACTCTAGTTGGAGTGCAGGAATGAGCCCTGCTGCAAAGCATTGCATAAAAAATTGTAATTACATGCCCCTGTTAAACAGGGGCTGAAAAATTGGGCCTTAGCCACTGGTGGCGGCACCCAGAAACAAAAATGTTCTTCCAAGCTATCATCATCAATCGGATTATTGAGGAGGAGGAGGATAGTCAGTCAACATAACAGGACAGTCTCTCAGCATCAGCATCAGTCTTGAAGGGATGTGACATTTGAAAATAAATTAGTCTGTTATATCAGCTTCAGGTGTTTGGTAGCTGGTCGTGATCCAAGACTGGTTCATCTTTATGAAGGTCAGTCGATCAACCGAGTCGGTGGACAGGCGCACCCTGTGATCCGTGACAAATCCTCCAGCAGCACTGAATGTGCGTTCTGAAAGAACGCTGGATGCAGGACAGGCCAGTAGCTCAATTGCATACTGTGCAAGCTCTGGCCAGTGATCCATCCTCAAGACCCAGTAAGTCAGAGGATTTTCGGTGGGGAAGGTGTCCAAGTCTGACCTTGCCCCTAGGTATTCCTGCACCATGTATATCAGACGCTGGCGATGATTGCTGGAACCGATCATACCTTGGGGCTGCGGACTAAAGAATTGTCTGAACGCATCGGTCAGACGGCCACCTTCCCCACCGCTCCTTCTTTGACTGACCGAAGCCTCAGCAACTCGTTGTCCAGGACCAGGAGTTTGTAACCTCCCAGTCTCTGGGAACGCGTTGCACAGACCTTTCTGCAAGGCCTCCCGGAGTTGTCTCATCCTCTGCTCCCTCTGCGATGGTAAGATAAGGTCCGCAATCTTACCCTTGTACTGTGGATCAAGGAGAGTGGCCAGCCAGTAATGGTCCCTCTCCTTGATCCCAAGAATACGAGGATCCTTCCGCAGACTTTGCAGGATCAGGGAGGCCATGCAGCGTAGGTTAGCTGAAGCATTCGGTCCGGAGTCCTCTGGGTCACTAAGGACGACATGATCCGCAGCCACCTCCTCCCAGCCACGTACAAGTCCACGGGTTTCTTGGAACTGTAAATCATCCCTAAAAGACTGCTGCTGATGATGCTGAGTGCCAGGCTCCACCTCCATGCTTACACAATCCTCCTCCTCCTCCTCCTCTTCCTGTGCGATGGGTGGGACAGAAGGAACACTGTCTGGGTAAAGGGGGCCTTGAGAGGCAAGGAAGTCCTCCTCTTCCTGCCTCTGTTC
This sequence comes from Rana muscosa, assembly GCA_029206835.1. NCBI lineage: Eukaryota > Metazoa > Chordata > Amphibia > Anura > Ranidae > Rana > Rana muscosa. The sequence goes on along the minus strand of CM055122.1, from coordinate 519,037,155 downwards.
TGCCTCAAGTGCCCTGTCCATTATTCCACACAGCGTGTGCTCCAACAGGTGGACAAGAGGTACAGTGTCACTGATGCATGCACTGTCACTGCTCACCATCCTCGTGGCCTCCTCAAATGGTGCCAGGACAGTGCATGCATCCCTGATCATGCCCCACTGGCGTGGTGAAAAAAACCTGAGCTCCCCTGACCCTGTCCTGGTGCCGTAGTCGCACAGGTACTCATTGATGGCCCTCTGCTGCGTGTGCAGCCGCTGCAGCATGGCCAACGTTAAGTTCCACCTGGTGGGCATGTCACATATAAGGCGGTTCTTGGGCAGGTTCAACTCCTTTTGCAGCTCAGCCAGGCGAGCACTGGCATTATAAGATCGCGGAAATGCACACAGACTTTCCTGGCCTGCCTCAGGACATCCTGTAAGCCCGGGTACCTGCCCAAGAACCACTGCACCACCAGGTTAAGGACATGAGCCACACAGGGCACATGGGTCAGTTGTCCCTGTCGGAGGACGGAGAGGAGGTTGGTGCCATTGTCGCAAACCACCATTCCTGGCTTAAGCTGGCATGGCGTCAACCTCCTCTCGGCCTGCCCCTGCAGAGCAGACAGAACCTCTGCCCCTGTGTGGCTCCTGTATCCCAAACACACCAGCGCAAGCACGGCATGGCATCTTTTTGCCTGCGTACTTGCGTAGCCCCTTGAACGGCTACGGAGCACCGCTGGTTCTGAGGACAAAGCACAGGAAGAGGCCATGGAGGAAGAAGAAGAGGAGGGGGTAGAGGAGAGAGGTGTGTCACAACCAGTAGTAGCATTTTGGAGGCGTGGCGGTGGAACAACCTCCAACACTACTGCACCTTGTCCTGCATCCTTCCCAGCTGCCAAAAGAGTGACCCAATGGGCCATGAAAGAAAGGTAACGTCCCTGTCCATGCCTGCTGGACCATGAGTCAGCGGTAATATGCACCTTACCACTGACCGCCCTGTCCAGCGAGGCCAAGACATTGCCTTCCACATGCCGGTAGAGGGCCGGAATCGCCTTCCGTGAGAAAAAGTGGCGTTTGGGAACCTGCCACTGAGAAACCGCACATTGCACAAACTCACGGAAGGGGGCAGAGTCTACCAACTGAAAAGGAAACAGTTGAAGCGCTAGCAATTTAGCCAAGCTAGCATTCAACCGCTGGGCATGTGGATGGCTGGGAGTGAACTTCTTTCGACGGTCCAGCAGCTGGGGCAGGGAAATTTGCCTGCTAGAATCGGACGTCGGTGTACTGCTAGCAGAGTGCCCGCAAGTACTTGGCTGTGAGACACCTAATTCTACACCTTCATTCCTCTCAAAGCAGGTTTCAGAGAGGACTGAAGGTATAGTGGGGTTGGAGATCCCAGCTGATGCGGTGCAAGAAGAGGTCAGCTTTGTTCTTTGGTGTGGGTCTTTAAGGTAGGCTTGCCAACGAGCTGCATGGCAGGTCAACATATGTCTGGTCAAGCATGTGGTGCCCAAGCGGGTGATGTTTTGGCCACGCGATATACGCTTGAGACATATGTTGCAAACAGCAACTGTGCGATCTGATGCACTCGACTCAAAAAAGGCCCACACCAAAGAACTTTTTGAATAACGGGCAGAGGCAGCGCCCTGCACAGGCGGAGCTCTGCGGTGTGATTCCGTCGGTGTGCTGCCCTTACGCTGGCCCCCCGAGGGCATCCTGCCTCGTTGGAGATGTGCCTCCTCCTCATCCTCCTCCTCCTCCTCCTCTCTCCTATTAGGCACCCACGTGGAGTCAGTGACCTCATCATCCCCTCCCTCCTCATCACTGGAGCCAATCTGGCAGTATGCTGCAGCTGCTGGAACGTGACTGCCAGATTGGTGTCCTTCTTGAGCATCCCCTCTCTCTGCTCTCACGCTACTGCCTTCCTCTAGCTGGGTATCATCATCAGACCCTTCGAAACGCTGGGCATCCTCCTGGAGCATGTACCCAACACTGTGCTCAAACAGTTCGGGGGACTCCTCAGTAGGACATGGTTGGTCTAGGGAAGGAGTGACTGATGATGACATTGATACCAGGGAAGAGGACGCTTTGGCAGCTGCTTTGCCAGTACCCTGAGCCTGGGTGAGAGAGGATGAGGAGGATGAGGAGGGCTTGGTCATCCACTCTACCAAGTCTTCGGCATGATGCGGCTCAACACGTCCAGCTGCCGAAAAGAAGGACAAGCGTGTCCCATGGCCACGTGCTGATGGCGATGCACCGCGTCCACGACCAGCACTGTTGTCTCTAGACACAGAGCCTGCTTGCCCTCTTTTATTGGCTCCTGACTGTCTGTCTCTCCTTGTTTGCCTTCCAGACATTCTAATGGCCTGCAGGGAAATGGGAAAAGCAGCAATACAGGCTAAGTTAAGGTGTAATATGGTCAGGAGGCACACTCCGCCCGCTGTAAGTGCCGCAAAATCCTGTTGGTGTAACACACCAGGAAAAAGCAGCAATACAGGCTAAGTTAAGGTGTAATATGGTCAGGAGGTACACTCCGCCCGCTGTAAGTGCAGCAAAATCCTGTTGGTGTAACACACCAGGAAAAAGCAGCAATACAGGCTAAGTTAAGGTGTAATATGGTCAGGAGGCACACTCCGCCCGCTGTAAGTGCCGCAAAATCCTGTTGGTGTAACACACCAGGCAAAAGCAGCAATACAGGCTAAGTTAAGGTGTAATATGGTCAGGAGGTACACTCCGCCCGCTGTAAGTGCCGCAAAATCCTGTTGGTGTAACACACCAGGAAAAAGCAGCAATACAGGCTAAGTTAAGGTGTAATATGGTCAGGAGGTACACTCCGCCCGCTGTAAGTGCCGCAAAATCCTGTTGGTGTAACACACCAGGAAAAAGCAGCAATACAGGCTAAGTTAAGGTGTAATATGTTCAGGAGGCACACTCCGCCCGCTGTAAGTGCCGCAAAATCCTGTTGGTGTAACACACCAGGAAAAAGCAGCAACACAGGCTAAGTTAAGGTGTAATATGGTCAGGAGGCACACTCCGCCCGCTGTAAGTGCCGCAAAATCCTGTTGGTGTAACACACCAGGAAAAAGCAGCAATACAGGCTAAGTTAAGTTGTAATATGGTCAGGAGGTACACTCCGCCCGCTGTAAGTGCCGCAAAATCCTGTTGGTGTAATACACCAGGAAAAAGCAGCAATACAGGCTAAGTTAAGGTGTAATATGGTCAGGAGGCACACTCCGCCCGCTGTAAGTGCCGCAAAATCCTGTTGGTGTAACACACCAGGCAAAAGCAGCAATACAGGCTAAGTTAAGGTGTAATATGGTCAGGAGGTACACTCCGCCCGCTGTAAGTGCCGCAAAATCCTGTTGGTGTAACACACCAGGAAAAAGCAGCAATACAGGCTAAGTTAAGGTGTAATATGGTCAGGAGGTACACTCCGCCCGCTGTAAGTGCCGCAAAATCCTGTTGGTGTAACACACCAGGAAAAAGCAGCAATACAGGCTAAGTTAAGGTGTAATATGTTCAGGAGGCACACTCCGCCCGCTGTAAGTGCCGCAAAATCCTGTTGGTGTAACACACCAGGAAAAAGCAGCAACACAGGCTAAGTTAAGGTGTAATATGGTCAGGAGGCACACTCCGCCCGCTGTAAGTGCCGCAAAATCCTGTTGGTGTAACACACCAGGAAAAAGCAGCAATACGGGCTAACTTCAGGTGTATAATGTGCAGGAGGCTTAGCAACAATGACACTGACACTGTCCCCTGCCTATCCTTCTCTCTCCCTGCACACAAGGTTTATCAAAGTATATGACACTGACACTCTCCCTGCCTATCCTTCTCTCTCCCTGCACACAAGGTTTAGCAAATAATATGACACTGACACTGTCCCCTGCCTATCCTTCTCTCTCCCTGCACACAAGGTTTATCAAAGTATATGACACTGACACTCTCCCTGCCTATCCTTCTCTCTCCCTACACACAAGGTTTAGCAAAGAATATGACACTGACACTCTCCCTGCCTATCCTTCTCTGTCCCTACACACAAGGTTTAGCAAAGAATAGATTTGACAAGATTTGACACTGTCCCTGCCTATCCTTCACTTTCCCTGCTCCGGAACACACTACACAAGGCCGCCGCGCTGGCGGCCTTTTATAGTGTGGGGCGTGTACTAAACCCCCATAGCTATAATTGGCCACAGGCATCCTGCCTGTGGCCAATCATTGCTCTCCTCGCTGCCGGCGCTGTGATTGGCCAAGCATGCAGGGTCACAGTGCATGCTTGGCCAATCACAGCGCCGGGATTACATTGCGATGGCGCAGTGTATTGTGGGCCGTTCGCGTCACTCGAATTTTTGCGCGAACGGCCCAAATCGTTCGTTGTTCGCCGAACGCGGCGAACAGCCGATGTTCGAATCGAACCTATGTTCGACTCGAACATCGAGCTCATCCCTACTCATTGTTGTTCCATCTTAGCGATGCCTCCTTCGGAGAAGTTTAGCTTTTGCCAAATATCTCACTTTTTATGCTCTATTTGACCCTCTGGAGAAACCCCCTCAGTGAAAGTTTATGAACAATGGTGTACTAAAGACCACAGTACGATAGGTATTTCTATGGTGTATGGGTCGCTGCTCACCCCGGTTCAGAAACAACCATACATGCTGGCTTGAGAGAGGGACCTTAATGATGAGGTTGATCTGGACTCTTGGGCATATAGACTCCATATTTCCTATAAGGATGTTCTGAATGTTTCATTGATAGAAGCTAGCCTTAAAGTCATGACCAGATGGTACTTGGTCTCTACTCGCCTGGCCAGGATGTATGCTACGATTCCTGCAGAGTGTTTTTGAAATTGCTAACTGAGAGGCTCTATGATGAATATATAGTGGGAATGCCCTATACTTAGGGATTTCTGGAATAGGGTTTTTCCATGCTTCTGAAGCTGACTGGCTTGTCTATTGAACAACAGCCCAGTTGAGCGTTACTTACCGAGTGGACTCAACCATTAAAGCGGCTGGTGTACTTCATTATTAGGGATGAGCTTCGAGTTCGAGTCGAACTCGTGTTCGACTCGAACATTGCCTGTTCGCCCGTTCGCCGAACAGCGAACAAATTGGGGTGTTTGCGGCAAATTCTAAAAATCTATGGGAGAAATCTAAAGTGCTAATTATAAAGGCTTATATGCAAGTTATTGTCCTAAAAAGTGTTTGGGGACCTGGGTCCTGCCCCAGGGGACATGTATCAATGCAAAAAGAAGTTTTAAAAACGGCCGTTTTTTCGGGAGCAGTGATTTTAATAATGCTTAAAATGAAAAAATAAAAGTGAAATATTCCTTTAAATTTCGTACCTGGGGAGTGTGTATGATATGCATGTGAAGTGGCGCATGTTTCCCGTGCTTAGAACTGTCCCTGCAAATAATGTCATTTTTGAAAGAAAAAAATGCATTTAAAACTGACTCGCGGCTATTAATGAATTGTCGGCTCCCGGCAATACATACAAAAGTCATTGATAAAAAAAAAAAAAAAAAGCGTGGGGGTTCCCCAGAATTCAATTACCAGGCCCTTCAGGTCTGGAATGGATATTAAGGGGAACCCCGCCGCAAATTTAAAAAAAATTGACGTGGGGTTCCCCCAAATATCTATTCCAGGCCCTTCAGATCTGGCATGGATTTTAAGGGGAACTCCACCCCAAATTTAAAAAAAAAATGGCGTGGAGTCCCCCTAAAAATCCATACCAGACCCCTTATCCGAGCACGCAACCTGGCCGGCCGCAGGGGAAAAGGGGGGGACGAGAGAGCGGCCCCCCCTCCCTCCTGAACCGTACCAAGCCACATGCCCTCAACATGGGGAGGATGTCCCCATGTTGATGGGGACAAGGGCCTCATCCCCACAACCCTTGCCCGGTGGTTGTGGGGGTCTGCGGGCGGGGGGCTTATCGGAATCTGGAAGACCCCTTTAACAAAGGGGACCCCCAGATCCCGGCCCCCCCCTATGTGAATTGGTAAGGGGTACATTTTACCCCTACCATTTCACGAAGAAAGCTAAAAAAATGTTTAAAAAAACACACAAACACCTTGAAAAAGTCCTTTATTTAAAAAAAAAAAAAAAACATTCCAGCGGTGAAATCCAGTGTCCCGCGGCGATCCCGATGTCCAACGCTGTCCTTCATTGGTTGTGCCTGAGCGGACCTGATGGGGAACTCCCTCTCAGTATTTTAAATGTATAGACCCGCCCCTTCTAAAGTTCCCCATCAGGTCCGCTCAGCGGACCAGATGCGGAACATGAGAAGGGGCGGGTCTATACATGTATTACCACAGTGAGAGAAGTTCCCCATCAGGTCCGCCCCCTCGGTATGTCGGACCCGCCTACGTCATTGGCTTGAGCGGGGAACTTCCTTCACTGTGTAATTTAAATTTACACTGCCCCACCCCTTAACCTAGATCTTCCTTTTTTTTCTGTTCTCTCCCCTTCTTTCTGACCTTCTTTCCTCCATCTCCCCTCCCCCCTTTCTTTTTATTTTTATTCTATGCGGTTCCTTTTTTTTTTTTTTCTCTTTTCTTTCCATGTGATTTTGGCTCACGAGTGCTTGTAGTTTTATTTCAGTGCAACACCTGGTGTTTACTGGGATCATCTGCATATAATAACATTCCTAAGATGTTATCTTATGTAATAAGTTTTTCTGTTACTTCAAATCATGGACCTATTATTTTATTTGTTGCCACATTTCATTTCAGTGGTAAGTTTTTTTTATTATGGGATTTCTGGACTGAAATTAATCTCTGATAGATTATCTTCTGACGCTGCAAATGTGTATTTTGTACTATGTTGCATGGCACTGCAATATCCACTTGTTGTTATTCTATTTTGCTTTGATATAAATAAAAACTTTTTGAAAGTTAAAATTAAAAGAAAGAAATGCTTGAAACATATCACTCTGTGTGTAATTAACCTAAATAATTAATGTTTCACTTTTTGAATTGAATATACTCAGATAAATTAACTTTTTGAGGATATTAAATTTTTTGGAGATGCACCTGTATATATAACATTTATTTATTATTTTGGCATGGCAAGGGAAGAAATTGCTGAAAGGAGGTCTTTTTACCCTGTACTTGTCTCAATCTTATTAATCAAGATGGTGGTCTGATTGTTAATCTCAAAAGAGCGACTTTTTTCATGAATGTATTGAACACATTTTACTTTCTAGGGTTAAACAGGAGGTATAATTTGTTCCTGCTTAAATTATGAGAAATCCTATGTAAATTGTCAGCCAAATATTAATTTATGTGGGTAACCTCTTTGATGTAATAACTGCTTTATGTGGTACTGTAATTCTGTTGATATTACTTACTGTATATGTGCTATTTTAACATTGATAACTGATTTTCATACATCTTCTCACTATGCATATTCTGTAAATCAAACCTTGTCTGTTAGCCTTCCCCTTGGTTACCACCCCCTCTGAACTTTTGATTGACACTACTGGAACATTAGATAAACACATACACGACCAGATCAAAAACACAAATATGTTTTTACAAGGTATTATTATGTACACAAAAATCCACTACATTCTTCCCGTGTTTTTTCTTTCTTTTTGGGAAACTGAGGCTCTTCTCCTTTAGTAATAATATTCATACATTATACATTTCTCATCATTAAAGATGCAATTTATCTCATCTGTGACTATTAAGGATTAACTATATGCAAACATGTACTATTTATAAGTGTGAGCAACACACAATCATACTGATTAGACTCCGACAAGAAGCAAAATGTTGCAGTAATTGCGTTCTCAAGTGATTTTCTGTTAAGACTAAGAAGACTTACATTTTTTGCACATGCTTTCTTTGATAGAAGGTATAATACAATAGGAAAATACATGATGCTTATGACTTGTTAAATTCAAATTTGGATCACTATTACACCATTATTATAACTGAAAAGAAAATATGTAGATTCATCACTGAATGTCTTTGGTGGCATAATAAAGTAAATTTGCAGAATGGCCATCTATTTTCAAACTGAAATGGAGAATTAACTCCTCCATACTAAAATATGTGATATTAATACCTATAAATATATTTCTTAAAGTCTCCCCAGCAACCTAGTAAGCAGAAGTTGTACAAGCAATCTTTTTAATGCAGCATTACATTACCATAAGCAAATCTTTGCTAATGGAACATAATACCTACAGGATTAAACTAAATTATGCCGTACAGAAATTGGTTCCATATGTAATGTATTGTGCAGATCAATTTATCTATCTATCCATCTATTTTCATTCATCACAAAAAATTAACAAAATCTGAAATAACTGTGAGCACTTAATTCCAATGATGAGGGCATTGTGATTTGCACAAGTTAGGGATTTGCTAGAGCTTCAATGTCCCAGATTTTTGTCAGTCCACAGCATTTTGACTCAATTTTGGTGATTGCTGGTTTTCCCATAATCCCTTCAATGAACTACAAGCCCCCATCATTTCTTTATACCCCAAGCAGCCCATTAGCTAAGGTGGGCCCACAGGCACACTTTCATATAAAGCCATAGGGAACCACAGCAGTCATCATTTTGAGCGTACAGGGGAAAAAAGAGCCCGAGCCACAAGTGAGCCTGAAAATTCTTTTAATGGCACATATAGTAGGACTACACAGAGGTGGGGGTCTGTTGCTGTTTTTGCATTGCATAGCAAGTAGCAGACTGATGTGACCGATTTTATTTTTTCAGTTTTAATCAAAGCAATTCTGTTGCTATACAAAATAATTGAAAAAGAATCTCCCCACAAAATCAATAATTACTTGTCTAGCAGTTGGTGAATCCAAACTTCACTCACTTGCAGAAATACAGCATCAAGCAGTACCATGCTGAAGATTCTTGAAGATAGTGAACATCGGACTAAGGGCCTGCCGGGGAGTCCTGTTATACAGAGAGCTTTCTTTTCAATGTTTTTTTTTAAAGCAACAAAGATGCTTTAAGGCATTTTTACACACACACACACACATGAATAGGAAGGGCCAAGAGAAACATAACATAAACATTAAGAGGTTTGGAAGATCAGAAATAAATGTTTGCTTGATTTCTATGCTTTGCTGAATTACACTGGTCTATACATTCTAAAAGACCCCATGTAGCCCTGTGTAGGTGTTTTGTATTGTACTTGTTCCCTGAGTCTAGCAGGCTGCAAATAAGAGGATTTTTTTTTTTTTTTTTTTGTGAAATGGTTCCATGAGTGCTGCCTGTAATGCATAAAATCACAGTAAATGCTAGCCTGCACTCTCTAACATTCCAAGTCTGTAGCACATATTGAAGTTTGGTGGTTAGGTGTTCACATCTAGCCATGAACAATTTTTGAAAAATTATTCCATAGCTCTAAACTACATAACCTAAAGTTGCAGAATATTGTATCAGTCTAAGACCTGTAAAGAAATCCTTTATTTCCATGCACATAATTTAATATAATTTAAAGGTTAGCTGGGCACAACCAGCCACAAACAGTTAATGAGAAATGGTTTACATTATATAAAGTCACATTGAATCAAGCCATTCTACAATACTCAGCATGCCCTGTGTATCTGCCTGGAGTGAAATTTTTAGGTTATCTGGGCCCAGCTGCTGAATAATGTTCTGGGTAAGTAATCTAATAACTATTTCTATTTCCCACAGCTCTGTTCCTTCATTCTAATAGCAACACTACCAAGTGCTTGACTGTTATCCTCTGTGTACTACATGCAACGTGAAGCATTACAATGCCAAATGGTACCTCCTGAGTCCTGAGTAGGGATGAGCTTCGTGTTCGAGTCGAACATACGTTCGACTCGAACATCGGCTGTTCGATCGTTCGGCGAAGATCGAACGATTTGGGCCGTTCGCGCCAAATTCGAGTGACGCGAACGGCCCACAATGCACTACGCCATCGCAGTGTCATCCAGGCGCTGTGATTGGCCAAGCATGCACTGTGACCCCGCATGCTTGGCCAATCACAGCGCCGGCAGCGAGGAGAGCAATGATTGGCAACAGGCAGGATGCCTGTGGCCAATTATTGCTGAGGGTGTTTAGTACACGCCCCACACTATAAAAGGCCGCCAGCGCGGCGGCCTTGTGTAGTGTGTTCCGGAGCAGGGAAAGAGAAGCATAGGCAGGGACAGTGTCATTTTTTTCCTTTACTAATCCTGGATTCCTTGTGTTTAGGGACAGAGAAGGATAGGTAGGGAGAGTGTCAGTGTGTCATTCTGTGCTAAACCTTGTTTGTAGGGACAGAGAAGGACAGTGAGGGAAAGTGTCAGTGTGCTATTCTGTGCTAAATCTTGTTTGTAGGGACAGAGAAGGACAGTGAGGGAAAGTGTCAGTGTGCTATTCTGTGCTAATCCTTGTTTGTAGGGACAGAGAAGGACAGTGAGGGAAACTGTCAGTGTGCTATTCTGTTCTAAACCAATCTTGCTGAACCGTATTTGAAATCCTTGAGTTTAGGGACAGAAAAGGACACTCGTGGAAACTATCAGTGTGCTATTCTGTGCTAAATCTTGTTTGTAGGGACAGAGAAGGACAGTGAGGGAAAGTGTCAGTGTGCTATTCTGTCCTAAACCAATCTTGCTGAACCATATTTGCAATCCTTGAGTTTAGGGACAGAGAAGGACACTCGGGGAAACTGTCAGTGTGCTATTCTGTGTTAATCCTTGTTTGTAGGGACAGAGAAGGACAGTGAGGGAAACTGTCAGTGTGCTATTCTGTCCTAAACCAATCTTGCTGAACCATATTTGAAATCCTTGAGTTTAGGGACAGAGAAGGACACTCGTGGAAACTATCAGTGTGCTATTCTGTGCTAAATCTTGTTTGTAGGGACAGAGAAGGACAGTGAGGGAAACTATCAGTGTGCTATTCTGTTCTAAACCAATCTTGCTGAACCATATTTGAAATCCTTGAGTTTAGGGGCAGAGAAGGACACTCGTGGAAACTATCAGTGTGCTATTCTGTGCTAAATCTTGTTTGTAGGGACAGAGAAGGACAGTGAGGGAAACTATCAGTGTGCTATTCTGTGCTAAACCAATCTTGCTGAACCATATTGCAAATCCTTGTGTTTAGGGACAGAGAAGGATAGGCAGGGGACAGTGTCAGTGTCTTTGTTGCTAAGCCTCCTGCACAGTATACACCTGAAGGTAGCCCGTATTGCTGTTTTTCCCATCTCCCTGCAGGCCATCCATTAAAATGTCTGGAAGGCAAACAAGGAGAGGCAGACAGTCAGGAGGCAAAAAAAGAGGGCAAGCAGGCTCTGTGTCTGCGGGCAACAGTGCTGGTCATGGACGCGGTGCATTGTCATCAGCACATGGCCATGGGACACGCTTGTCCTTCTTTTCGGCAGCTGGACATGTTGAGCCACATCATGCCGAAGACTTGGTAGAGTGGATGACCAAGCCCACCTCATCCTCCTCATCCTCTCTCACCCAGGCTCAGGGTATTGGCAAAGCAGCTGCCAAAGCGTCCTCTTCTCTGGTATCAATGTCATCATTAGTCACTCCTTCCCTAGAGCCACCATGTCCTCCTCCTGAGGAGTCCCCCGAACTGCTTGAGCACAGTGTTGGGTATATGCTCCAGGAGGATGCCCAGCGTTTCGAAGGATCTGATGATGATACCCAGCTAGAGGAAGGCAGTAGCATGAGAGCTGAGAGAGGGGATGCTCAAGAAGGACACCAATCTGGCAGTCATGCTCCAGCAGCTGCAGCATACTGCCAGATTGGCTCCAGTGATGAGGAGGGAGGGGATGATGAGGTCACTGACTCCATGTGGGTGCCTAATAGGAGAGAGGAGGAGGAGGAGGATGAGGAGGAGGCACATCTCCAACGAGGCAGGATGCCCTTGGGTGGCCAGCGAATGGGCAGCACACCGACGGAATCACACCGCAGAGCTCCGCCTGTGCAGGGCGCTGCCTCTGCCCGTCATTCAAAAAGTTCTTTGGTGTGGGCCTTTTTTGAGGCGAGTGCATCAGATCGCACAGCTGCTGTTTGCAACATATGTCTCAAGCGTATATCGCGTGGCCAAAACATCAGCCGCTTGGGCACCACATGCTTGATCAGACATATGTTGACCTGCCATGCAGCTCGTTGGCAAGCCTACCTTAAAGACCCACACCAAAGAACAAAGCGGACCTCTCCTTGCACCGCATCAGCTGGGATCTCCAACCCCAGTATACCTTCAGTCCTCTCTGAAACCTGCACTGAGAGGAATGAAGGTGTAGAATTAGGTGTGTCACAGCCAAGTACTTGCGGCCACTCTGCTAGCAGTACACCGACGTCCGATTCTAGCAGGCAAATTTCCCTGCCCCAGCTGCTGGACCGTCGAAAGAAGTTCACTCCCAGCCATCCACATGCCCAGCGGTTGAATGCTAGCTTGGCTAAATTGCTAGCTCTTCAACTGCTGCCTTTTCAGTTGGTAGACTCGGCCCCCTTCCGTGAGTTTGTGCAATGTGCGGTTCCTCAGTGGCAGGTTCCCAAACGCCACTTTTTCTCACGGAAGGCGATTCCGGCTCTCTACAGGCATGTGGAAGGCAATGTCTTGGCCTCGCTGGACAGGGCGGTCAGCGGTAAGGTGCATATTACCGCTGACTCATGGTCCAGCAGGCATGGACAGGGACGTTACCTTTCTTTCACGGCCCATTGGGTCACTCTTTTGGCAGCTGGGAAGGATGCAGGACAAGGTGCAGTAGTGTTGGAGGTTGTTCCGCCGCCACGCCTCCAAAATGCTACTACTGGTTGTGACACACCTCTCTCCTCCACCCCCTCCTCTTCTTCTTCCTCCATGGCCTCTTCCTGTGGTTGGTCCTCGGAACCAGCGGTGCTCCGTAGGCGTTCAAGGGGCTACGCAAGTACGCAGTCAAAAAGATGCCATGCCGTGCTTGCGCTGGTGTGTTTGGGGGACAGGAGCCACACTGGGGCAGAGGTCCTGTCTGCTCTGCAGGGGCAGGCCGAGAGGTGGTTGACGCCACGCCAGCTTAAGCCAGGAATGGTGGTTTGCGACAATGGCACCAACCTCCTCTCCGCCCTCCGACAGGGACAACTGACCCATGTGCCCTGTATGGCTCACATCCTTAACCTGGTGGTGCAGCAGTTCTTGGGCAGGTACCCGGGCTTACAGGATGTCCTGAGGCAGGCCAGGAAAGTCTGTGTGCATTTCCGCAGATCTTATAATGCCAGTGCTCGCCTGGCTGAGCTGCAAAAGGAGTTGAACCTGCCCAAGAACCGCCTTATATGTGAGATGCCCACCAGGTGGAACTCAACGTTGGCCATGCTGCAGCGGCTGCACACATAGCAGAGGGCCATCAATGAGTACCTGTGCGACTACGGCACCAGGACAGGGTCAGGGGAGCTCGGGTTTTTTTCACCACGCCAGTGGGGCATGATCAGGGATGCATGCACTGTCCTGGCACCATTTGAGGAGGCCACGAGGATGGTGAGCAGTGACAGTGCATGCATCAGTGACACTGTACCTCTTGTCCACCTGTTGGAGCACACGCTGCGTGGAATAATGGACAGGGCACTTGAGGCAGAACAGAGGCCGGAAGAGGAGGACTTCCTTGACTCTCAAGGCCCCCTTTACCCAGACAGTGTTCCTTCTGTCCCACCCATCGCACAGGAAGAGGAGGAGGAGGAGGAGGAGGAGAATTGTGTCAGCATGGAGGTGGAGGCTGGTACTCAGCATCATCAGCAGCAGTCTTTTAGGGATGATTTACAGTCCCAAGAAACCAGTGGACTTGTACGTGGCTGGGAGGAGGTGGCTGCGGATCATGTCGTCCTTAGTGACCCAGAGGACTCCGGACTGAATGCCTCAGCTAACCTACGCTGCATGGCCTCCCTGATCCTGCAAAGTCTGCGGAAGGATCCTCGTATTCTTCGAATCAAGGAGAGGGACCATTACTGGCTGGCCACTCTCCTTGATCCACGGTACAAGGGTAAGGTTGCGGACCTTATGTTACCGTCGCAGAGGGAGCAGAGGATGAGACAACTCCGGGAGGCCTTGCAGAAAGGTCTGTGCAACGCGTTCCCAGAGACTGGGAGGTTACAAACTCCTGGTCCTGGACAACGAGTTGCTGAGGCTTCGGGCAGTCAAAGAAGGAGCGGTGGGGAAGGAGGCCGTCTGACCGATGCGTTCAGACAATTCTTTAGTCTGCAGCCCCAAAGTATGATCGGTTCCAGCAACCATCGCCAGCGTCTGATATACATGGTGCAGGAATACCTAGGGGCAAGGTCAGACTTGGACACCTTCCCCACCGAAAATCCTCTGGCTTACTGGGTCTTGAGGATGGATCACTGGCCAGAGCTTGCACAGTATGCAATTGAGCTACTGGCCTGTCCTGCATCCAGCGTTCTTTCAGAACGCACATTCAGTGCTGCTGGAGGATTTGGGTGCGCCTGTCCACCGACTCGGTTGATCGACTGACTTTCATCAAGATGAACAAGTCTTGGATCACCACCAGCTACCACACACCTGATGCTGATATAACAGACTAATTGATTTTAAAATGTCACATCCCTTCAAGACTGATGCTGATGCTGAGTGCCTGTGCTGTTATGTTGACTGGCTATCCTCCTCCTCCTCCTCAATGATCCGATTAATGATGATAGCTTGGAAGATCATTTTGGTTTATGGGTGCCGCCACCAGTGGCTAAGGCCCAATTTTTCAGCCCCTGTTTAACAGGGGTGTGTAATTACAATTTTTGATGCAATACTTTGCAACAGGCCTCATTGCTGTGCTCCAAGTACAGTATCTGTGAGGGGTTGCAGTGTTGTGCCACCAGTGCCTAAGGCCCAATTTTTCAGCCCCTGTTCAACAGGGGCATGCAATTATAATTATTGATCTAATAATTCACAGCAGGGCCCATTGCTGTGCCCACCAAGAGTAACTGTCAGGCCTTACAGTGTTTTGTCAACACCACCACCACCACCACCACCACCACCAAAGGCCCAATTTTTCAGCCCCTGTTCAACAGGGGCATGCAATTATAATTATTGATCTAATAATTCACAGCAGGGCCCATTGCTGCGCCCACCAAGAGTAACTGTCAGGCCTTACAGTGTTGTGTCAACACCACCACCACCACCACCACCACCAAAGGCCCAATTTTTCAGCCCCTGTTCAACAGGGGCATGCAATTATAATTATTGATCTAATAATTCACAGCAGAGCCCATTGCTGCGCCCACCAAGAGTAACTGTCAGGCCTTTCAGTGTTGTGTCAACACCACCACCACCACCACCACCACCACCACCAAAGGCCCAATTTTTCAGCCCCTGTTCAACAGGGGCATGCAATTATAATTATTGATCTAATAATTCACAGCAGGGCCCATTGCTGCTCCCACCAAGAGTAACTGTCAGGCCTTACAGTGTTGTGGCACCAGCACCACCATCAAAGGCCCAATTTTTACTACCACTGTTCAACAATTATATGTTATTACAATTCCTGATATAATAGTTGACAGCAGGGCGTTCCAGCACCCACCAAGAGTAACTGTGAGTGCTTACAGTGTTGTGCCAACACCAACACCTAAGGGGCCAATTTCTGCACAGTATATACGGCAGGTCCCTACTTTCAAACATCCAACTTACAAACGACTACTACTTGCAAACGGAAGAAGACAACAGGAAGTGAGAGGAAATCTACCCCTTGGAAGGAAAATTCTCTCCTGTAAGAATTAATATGGGAGAAAGGTGTCTCCTCTCTACTGATGCTTTATCACCAATCCTTGTTTCAATAAAAACACCACATTTCAAAAACAGTTGTCATTGGGACGCAAAGTGAGGTGAAATGTTCTGAACAGGGGCACAGACAGCAAAACAAATGTTACAGGGGTGATAACCCTTCCCTATGTTTTCCAAAAAACTTAAAAATAGATTTTTTGGCTGGAGCTACACTTTAACAATGTACCTGTTCAAAATTACAAACAGATTCTACATAAGAACAAACCTACAGTCCCTGTCTTGTATGCACCGCCTGTATACGGCTGTTCAGAGTATATAGGGCCTTTTTTATTTTGTGTGCGGGGTTCCCCTTAATATCCATACAAGACCCAAAGGGGCTGGTAATGGGCTGGGGTAGGGGGGGGGGGGGGGGGGGTGATGGGGTAGCTATGCCATTTTTCTTAAAGATTTTCATCCATATTACCGGGACCAGACATTACATTAAAGCCGCAAGCAGTTTTAAATGGCTTTTTTTTCCTTTAGAAATGTAATTTTGTGCAGGGACAGTTCTAAACACGGGAAACACGTGGCACTTCACAGGCATACTTTAGACACCCCCCAGGTACAATATTTAAAGGAATATTTGACTTTTTTTTTTTCACTTTATGCATCATTAAAATGACTGCTCCCGAAAAACGGCCGTTTTTAAAACTTCTTTTTGCATTGATACATGTCCCCTGGTGCAGAACCCGGGTTCCCAAACTCTGTTTAGGACAATAACATGGATAATAGTCGTTATAATTAGCACTTTAGAATTCGAACGTTCGCATCCATTGTATTTAATAGGGTTCTAATGTTCGTGCAAACTTTCGGTCCGTTCGCGGGTTCTGGTGCGAACCGAACCCGGGGGTGTTCAGCTCATCACTAGTCCTGAGTAAGGGTAAAGTTCAGGTTGAATGCAGCTAACAAATTACCATATTTGACCTGTTTTTTCTTTTCTTTTTTTTTAAAGTTTGCAAAAGATTGACCCGCATGCTTTGGCCAATCACAGCGCCGTCAGCACAGAGAGCCATAATTGGCCAAAGGCAGGGTGCCTTTGGCCAATCATGGCTCAGGGGGACTAAGTGCACGGCCCACACTATATAAGGCCGCCTGCGTGTCGGCCTTGTGTAGTGTGTTTCGGCGGCGTTTAGAGACAGACAGAGAGAGAGAGAGAGTTTTTTGTTCTATTTCAGTTAGCAATAGCTAGATTGAGCAGGCAGTTGATTGAGCTAATTAGATCCAGTATATTTAGTATATATAAGCACTGCATGCTTTTTATATATATATTGTGAGGGGGTTAGCTCGGCAGCGGGTGTGTGTGACCCCCGGGATGGGCTCCCCAGACAAAAACAGGCCCAGCAAACGGAGGTTGTGGTTTTCAAAATCAAAAAGGTGCGGTTTATTTTCTATTTACAGTGACAAAACACAGCAAAGCAAAAGAAACATAAATAAAATAAATCCTGGTCAACTTGACCTCTGACTAAACATACAGGTTTCCTAACTAACAACTGGGATCAGCCTAGTGCTGTCCTAGTCCCTAAGTCCCTGGTTTTAAATGTCCAAGCAAATAGCCACACAGGCTTTGTCTCACCGCACAGGGGTTCACTCTCCCTAGACAGTCCACACAGGTCTGGTTCCAGGCATGAGCTAACATCTAATGAAGCTGGGAGTTCTTATAGAGGCCTAAATGAGCTGACAAGCTTCAGCTGGTCTCATCAACTCCCTGTCTGCACGACGCCCCACACTCTCCCTAGACATATGAGTCATCCATGAGCCCACTAGCCTTAGCTGGGCTTATACAACTCTCCACCTAGTTGTATAAGTCGGCGTAAAGCCTGAATCTGGGCGAAATATATCTACCCCCCTGGATGCAACCAGGTGACTTTACCTTCCTGCTGTCACATACCCCCCCCTCTTGTTTTAACCTCGGGGTTGGAACACCAGCAATCAGGCATTCATGTACTCGAGACAAAGCATCCACATTCCCCATTTGAACGCCAGGGCGATGCTTTACTGTGAAGTTGAATTCCTGGAGGGCCAGGAACCACCTATTCACTCTTCTATTTGTTTCCTTGTTTTGAGCCATCCACTTTAACGGAGCGTGATCCGTAACCATGTCAAAGTGCCTACCTAGCAGGTAGTACCGAAGGGAATCTAGAGCCCACTTCACCGCTAAACACTCCTTTTCAACGGTGGCGTAATTTACCTCATGGGACTTCAACTTCCTGCTGAGGTAAATGACTGGGTGCTCTTCCCCGTTCCAGACCTGGGACAATACTGCTCCTAACCCCACATCTGACGCATCACTTTGTACGACAAAGTCTTTAGAGAAGTCGGGTGAGTACAACACTGGCTGGCTACATAAGGCTTGTTTCAAGAATTGGAATGCTGCCTCAGCCTCGGGGGTCCATTTAATCATGACCGACCCTTTCCCCTTCGTTAGGTTGGTTAGGGGCACAGCCTTAGAAGCAAAGTGGGGAATGAATCGCCGATAATACCCAGCGATTCCCAGAAAGGCTCGTACCTGCTTCTTGCTGTTGGGACGTGGCCAACTCTGGATGGCCTCGACTTTGTTGAGTTGGGGTTTTATTACTCCCCTCCCAATGGTGTATCTAAGATATTTGGCCTCCTCCTGCCCGCATTCTCCACCAACTGTGAGGGGGTTAGCTCGGCAGCGGGTGTGTGTGACCCCCGGGATGGGCTCCCCAGACAAAAACAGGCCCAGCAAACGGAGGTTGTGGTTTTCAAAATCAAAAAGGTGCGGTTTATTTTCTATTTACAGTGACAAAACACAGCAAAGCAAAAGAAACATAAATAAAATAAATCCTGGTCAACTTGACCTCTAACTAAACATACAGGTTTCCTAACTAACAACTGGGATCAGCCTAGTGCTGTCCTAGTCCCTAAGTCCCTGGTTTTAAATGTCCAAGCAAATAGCCACACAGGCTTTGTCTCACCGCACAGGGGTTCACTCTCCCTAGACAGTCCACACAGGTCTGGTTCCAGGCATGAGCTAACATCTAATGAAGCTGGGAGTTCTTATAGAGGCCTAAATGAGCTGACAAGCTTCAGCTGGTCTCATCAACTCCCTGTCTGCACGACGCCCCACACTCTCCCTAGACATATGAGTCATCCATGAGCCCACTAGCCTTAGCTGGGCTTATACAACTCTCCACCTAGTTGTATAAGTCGGCGTAAAGCCTGAATCTGGGCGAAATATATCTACCCCCCTGGATGCAACCAGGTGACTTTACCTTCCTGCTGTCACAATATATATATATATATATATATATATATATACTGTATACAGTTTAGCTAGATCTCATTGCAGAGCGTTCCTGTTATTCTATTCTTACTAATAATACAGGCAGGCAGTTGATTGAGCTAATTAGATCCAGTATATGTAGTATATATATGCACTGCACGCTTTGTATATATATATATATATATCTACTGTATACAGTTTAGCTAAATCTCATTGCAGAGCGTTCCTGTAATTCTATTCTTACTAATAATACAGGCAGGCAGTTGATTGAGCTAGTTAGATCCAGTATAATTAGTATATATATGCACTGCACGCTTTGTGTGTGTATATATATATATATATATATGTGGTAAGGCTGGCCGCAGGCCAGCCTGTATTTGTGGGAGGAGACTGAGAGGGCTACTTAAGCCTCCTCCCCTGTCGGGTCTGGGTTGCCGTCATTTCCGGGCTGCAGCCAGCCCCTCCTCCTGCCGTAATTTTTCGGGGACCGTGTCACTTCCGGTTACGGCTGATCGACCGATGGAGTCTCGTGGCGGTTCCTCTCCCGGTGCTAACGCCGGGTATCGGGGGGGGGGCTGCCTGCCTGCCTGCTATCCCGGTCCTCACGCTGAGCAGCAGGGGTAGGGGGAGCCACTCACCGCCCGTTTCTCACGCCGCTCCATCTGGGGAGGGGGGGGGCACTCACCGCCAGTTCACCTCCCTGGATCTCATGTCAGGCATGGAGGGGATGCCCGCATGCCTCCCAGTTCTCACGCCGGCTGCGGAGGGGCGCTCACCCGCCTGCTAACCTCCCGGGCATCCACCGCCTCAGTTTAGCCTGGGGGGGGCCTTTTTTAGTCCTCGGGCCCTGCTTAGCCAGCCGCTATGGATTGCACAGCACTCCCAGCAGTCCGCTGTCCCCCACCGTCAGGTGTTACCACCTTGCCACTTAGTATTCTTGGCATAAGTCAGTTTTTTCCATGCATGTCGGAAGAGTTTCTATGTTCAGCGCGGTGGCTTGGCGGCTGGTGTCCTTGCAGGGCCGCCCTCTTTCTCCCTGTCTTTATGGGGCTCTAGCTGACTCGTCCCAGGCTCATGTTGGCAGCATGGGGGTGGGAGGCTGTCCACCTGTCACATCTCCCGGGGCTCGAAGTATCAAGAGGGAGGGGGGGCGTCCATGCTGGTGTCAGGAGGGGGGGGGCGTCCATGCTGGTGTCAGGAGGGGGGGGCGTCCATGCTGGTGTCAGGAGGGGGGGGGCGTCCATGCTGGTGTCAGGAGGGGGGGCGTCCATGCTGGTGTCAGGAGGGGGGGCGTCCATGCTGGTGTCAGGAGGGGGGGGGGGCGTCCATGCTGGTGTCAGGAGGGGGGGGGGCGTCCATGCTGGTGTCAGGAGGGGGGGGCGTCCATGCTGGTGTCAGGAGGGGGGGCGTCCATGCTGGTGTCAGGAGGGGGGGGGCGTCCATGCTGGTGTCAGGAGGGGGGGGCTGTCCATGCTGGTGTCAAGAGATGGGGGGCCATCCGTTTGGTGTCCGGCATTTCTGTCATTGCATTTCTACCCCGCCATTTCTGTCATTGCGTTTTTACCCCGGCATTTCTGTCATTGCGTTTCTACCCCGGCATTTCTGTCATTGCGTTTCTACCCCGGCATTTCGGTCATTGCGTTTCTACCCCAGCATTTCGGTCATTGCGTTTCTACCCCAGCATTTCTGTCATTGCATTTCTGTCTTTGCGTTTCTACCCCGGCATTTCTGTCATTGCGTTTCTCCCCCAGCGTTTGTCATTGCGTTTTCTGCCCCAGCATGTCTGTCATTGCGTTTCTGCCCCAGCATTTCTGTCATTGCGTTTCTGCCCCAGCATTTCTGTCATTGCGTTTCTGCCCCGTCATTTCTGTCATTTCGTTTCTGCCCCGTCATTTCTGTCATTGCGTTTCTGCCCCGTCATTTCTGTCATTGCGTTTCTGCCCCGTCATTTCTGTCATTGCGTTTCTGCCCCGTCATTTCTGTCATTGCGTTTCTGCCTCGGCATTTCTGTCATTGCGTTTCTGCCATTGCGTTTCCTGCCTCAACGTTTCTGTCATTGTGTTTCTGCCCCAGCATTTCTGTCATTGCATTTCTGTCATTTCGTTTCTGCCCCAGCATTTCTGTCATTGCATTTCTGTCATTTCGTTTCTGCCCCAGCATTTCTGTCATTGCGTTTCTGCCCCAGCATTTCTGTCATTGCATTTCTGCCCCAGCATTTCTGTCATTGCGTTTCTGCCCCAGCATTTCTGTCATTGCGTTTCTGCCCCGGCATTGCTGTCATTGCGTTTCTGCCCCGGCATTTCTGTCATTGCGTTTCTGCCCCGGCATTTCTGTCATTGCGTTTCTGCCCCGGCATTTCTGTCATTGCGTTTCTGCCCCGGCATTTCTGTCATAGCGTTTCTGCCCCGGCGTTCCTGTCATAGCGTTTCTGTCATAGCGTTTTCTGCCCGGCGTTCCTGTCATAGCTTTTCTGCCCAAGTATTGCTGTCTGCGTTTTTGCCTCAGCATTTCTGCCCCGAGATTTCTGTCTACGTTTTTCTGCCCCAGGATTTCTATCTGCGTTTTTCTGCCCCAGGATTTCTATCTGCGTTTTCTGCCCCAGGATTTCTGTCTGCTTTTTCTGCCCCAGGATTTCTGTCTGCGTTTTTCTGCCCAGGATTTCTGTCTGCGTTTTTCTGCCCCAGGATTTCTGTCTGCATTTTCTGCCCCAGGATTTCTGTCTGCGTTTTCTGCCCCAGGTTTTCTGTCTGCGTTTTCTGCCCCAGGTTTTCTGTCTGCGTTTTCTGCCCCAGGTTTTCTGTCTGCGTTTTCTGCCCCAGGATTTCTGTCTGCGTTTTCTGCCCCAGGAGTTCTGTCATAGCGTCTCTGCCCCAGGATTTCTGTTGCTGCGTGTCCGTCGTAGCATTCTGCCCCAGTATTTCTGTCTCCGTGTCCAGTCTCAGCATTTCCATCATAGCGTATCTGCGATTCTGGCATTGCGTTTCTACCTCAGCATTCCTGTCTTAATGTTCTGCCTCCAGGATTTCCGTCTTTCCATTTCTGCCTCAGCGTTGCAGTCTCAGCGTTTCCATCTTCACATTTCTGCCTCAAACGTTTCCGTTTCAGCATTTCTGTCCTTGCATTTCTGCCCCTAGATTTCTGTCGTAGCATTTCCGCCTCAGCATTCAGTCTCAGCATTTCCGTTGCAACGTTTCAGTCTTAGCGTTCCAGAGGGGTGTTGTGGTCCAGTCACGGCATACTCCGGTAGCTGTTCTCTTCTTTGTTGGTTTCTATGTATCATGTTATCTTCGTCCATGTTTGTACCTGGGTTAGTTAGGGCACACATTTCCGGATCTGTCACGTCTACAGATCCATACGGGCTGAGGTTTCGTTTTTAATGATTGTTGACCACAATCTTCTCGCCCGTATACCATACGTCATACGATGCACGTTCATTCTTACACCTATACGATCACCCACCACGGTCCGTGGGTACACCAGCCCTGAGTGTTCAGTTAATTGCCTGTCTCTGCGCTACAGGTTACTCGGGCTCACTCGCCACTCACACAAGGTGGGGGGGGGTCATCCGTCATCAGGTTCATGTACGCGCGGTGGTCTTGTCACTTCTGCATGTTCTCTTCTTAGGTAGGCTCGTTGTTGTTCTCATGTCTGGTTGTCTGTCATTTCTCTGGTTCGTGTTCTCAGGTTGGGCTGCGCTGGCATCTTCGCCTTCATCAAACATTGCTTGCACTCGCTTCCATCAGTCCTGCCCGTTTGCCAGGGCTAGTTGATTGGTGCGGATGTCATTCATCACTGGGTTCACCCTTGGGTAGGAAGCAGTCTTCATTTTACTAAATCGTCGTTCTGTTGCTGAGGCCCTGGTCACCACTTAGGGTTTCAGTCTTTCTCGGGGTATGTGCTGAGCCACGGCCCCTTGTCGGCCACAGGGGTGGGTTTGGGGTTCCGCTAGCGGCTCTGATCTTTTGTCCAGGCATGTCTGCATCATGCCATGAGACTTCTTGCCCGGGATGGAGTCTGACCTTCCTTTCTAGGTTCAGGATTCAGTCGCTTGTCAGGTCACAGGCGGTGGCACGATCCGTTTGAGTCAGGTGGGACCAGTGTTCTGTGTCTGGCATGTTTCTCCCATGCTTGACTATGCTCATTGCCGTAGCGCTTGGCCTTTTCCGCCTACTCCGGCAACCCATCCTCCAGGTATCCAGTCCTACAACTCCTGCCAGTTGTCAATTTTTGCCCTCTCCCTCTCTTCCCCATACCTAGTATGGGTAGGCCGGAGGCACATCGTTGATGTCCGGTTGGAGTATTACGATCTACTCGCCCATCGGTTGCAGAGGCTCCTCGGGCCAGCCTTCGCTTCCTTTCCCCCCACGTATCCTCTCATTTGCTAGCAGGTCATTCTCATGTTTGGATTGTGCCGGGCATCAGGCTTATTCCATTCTTGCACGGGACTGGGTTCAGATACTGTTGCCGTCCGGGTGCGTGCTACTTCTCTGTTCGTTACCTTCCCTTCTTCACCTACAGTTGTCTCTTTTTGCCCACTTTTCAGGCATACTGACCAGCTAGGCCAAGGCACACCTCAGGCCTTGGTGCATTAGGGTTATCACTGTCACACTCGAGGACTCGAAGACTCTGACGACAAGTGGTAAGGCTGGCCGCAGGCCAGCCTGTATTTGTGGGAGGAGACTGAGAGGGCTACTTAAGCCTCCTCCCCTGTCGGGTCTGGGTTGCCGTCATTTCCGGGCTCCCACCCACCCGTTCCCCCAGATTCATGCATACTCATTCTATTTTCCTTATTCTTATTCTTACATTCAGGGTATGCCCACTTTTCAGGCATACTGACCAGCTAGGCCAAGGCACACCTCAGGCCTTGGTGCATTAGGGTTATCACTGTCACACTCGAGGACTCGAAGACTCTGACGACAAATATATATATATATACTGTATACAGTTTAGCTAGATCTCATTGCAGAGCGTTCCTGTTATTCTGTTCCTACTAATAATACAGGCAGGCAGTTGAGCTAAGCTGCAGTATATTAAGTCAGTGTACTGTATACTGGGCACAGTGTGCAGCCGAAGCTGACTGCAGACAATTTCTGTTCTCTTTCAAATAATACAGGCAGGCAGTTGAGCTAAGCTGCAGTATATTAAGTCAGTGTACTGTATACTGGGCACAGTGTTTAGCTAAAGCTGACTGCAGAACATTCCTGTTCTCTTTCAAATAATACAGGCAGGCAGTTGAGCTAAGCTGCAGTATTTTAAGTCAGTGTACTGTATACTGGGCACAGTGTGCAGCTAAAGCTAACTGCAGACAATTCCTGTTCTCTTTAAAATAATACAGGCAGCCCACACCAAAGAACTTTTGGAAAAACGAGTCAGAAGCGCCCTGCACATGCGGAGCTCTGCTGTGTGATGCAGTCAGTTGGCTGCCCTTAAGCTGGCCCCTGGAGGGCATCCTGCCTCGTTGGAGATGTGCCTCCTCCTCTCTCCTATCAGGCACCCACGTAGAGTCAGTGACCTCATTATCCCCTCCCTCCTCATCACTGGAGCAAACCTGGCAGTATGCTGCAGCTGGGGGAACATGACTGCCAGTTTGTTGTCCTTCTTGGGCACCCCCTCTTTCTCGGCTCACGTTACTGCCTTCCTCAAGCTGGGTACCATCATCGGAGCCTTCAAAACGCTGCGCATCCTCCTGCAGCATGTAGCCAAAACTGGTCGAACAGTTCGGGGGACTCCTCCATGCATGATGGTGGGGCTAGGGAAGGAATAACTGATGATGACCTTGAGCCGATGGAATAGGCCGCTTTGGCACCTGCATTGGCAGCCAAGGTACTTTGAGCCTGGGTGACAGAGGATGAGGATGGCTTGGTCATCCACTCTACCAACTCTTCTGCATGTTGTGGCTGAGGATGCACCATGTCCACGAGCAGCACTGTTGCCTCTAGACACAGAGTCTGCTTGCCCTCTTTTAGTGGCCTGTGAGTGTCTGCCTCTCCTTGTTGGTCTTCTAGACATACTGTATTTGATGTATTGGAATAGGTACACAAGGAATGGACTGCAGTGAGATGTAGCTGCACAAAGCTGGGATGTATATATATACTGATTATACTGCAGCTAACTGAATCAACTGCCTGCCTGTAGTATTATTAGGAAGAGAACAACAGGAATTGTCTACAGTGAGGTTTAGCTGCACACTGTGCCCAGGAGACAGTACACTGACTTAATATACTGCATCTACCTGAATCAACTGCCTGCCTGTAGTATTATTAGGAAGAGAATAACAGGAATTGTCTGCAGTGAGGTTTAGCTGCACACTGTGCCCAGGATACAGTACACTGACTTAATATACTGCAGCTACCTGAATCAACTGCCTGCCTGTAGTATTACTAGGAAGAGAACAACAGGATTTGTCTGCAGTGAGGTTTAGCTGCACACTGTGCCCAGGATACAGTACACTGACTTAATAGACTGCAGCTACCTGAATCAACTGCCTGCCTGTAGTATTATTAGGAAGAGAACAACAGGAATTGTCTGCAGTGAGGTTTATCTGCACACTATGCCCAGGAGACAGTACACTGACTTAATATACTGCAGCTACCTGAATCAACTGCCTGCCTGTAGTATTATTAGGAAGAGAACAACAGGAATTGTCTGCAGTGAGGTTTAGCTGTACATTGTGCCCAGGAGACAGTACACTGACTTAATATACTGCAGTTACCTGAATCAACTGCCTGCCTGTAGTATTATTAGGAAGAGAACAACAGGAATTGTCTGCAGTGAGGTTTATCTGCACACTGTGCCCAGGAGACAGTACACTGACTTAATATACTGCAGCTACCTGAATCAACTGCCTGCCTGTAGTATTATTAGGAAGAGAATAACAGGAAAGCTCTGCAGTGAGATCTAGATAAATTGTATACAGTATATATATCTATATATATATATATATATATATAGATATATATAGATATATATATATATATACAAAGCCTGCAATATATATATACTAAATATACTGGAATACTGGATCTAACTAAATCAACTGCCTGCTCAATCCAGCTAACTGAAATGAAATTACACTCTCTCTCTCTCTCTCACCGCCGCCACAACACACTACACAAGGCCGACGCGCAGGCGGCCTTATATAGTGTGGGGCGTGTACTTAGTCCCCCTGAGCCATGATTGGCCAAAGGTACCCTGCCTTTGGCCAATTATGGCTCTCTGTGCTGACGGCGCTGTGATTGGCCAAAGCATGCGGGTCATAGTGCATGCTTTGCCAATCAACAGCCAGCAATGCACTGCGATGATGCAGTGCATTATGGGCCGTGACGCGCCACTCGAATTTGGCGTGAGCGGCCCATAATGTTCGAAATTTGCCGAACAAGCCAACAGACGATGTTCGAGTCGAACTTATGTTCGACTCAATCTCGAAGCTCATCCCTAACCAGCAAAAATAATGTGTGGGGTGATACATGTTTGTCATTAGTAGGGATGAGCTTCGTGTTCGAGTCGAACATACGTTCGACTCGAACATCGGCTGTTCGATCGTTCGACGAAGATCGAACGATTTGGGCCGTTCGCGCCAAATTTGAGTGACGCGAATGGCCCACAATGCACTACGCCATTGCAGTGTCATCCAGGCGCTGTGATTGGCCAAGCATGCACTGTGACCCCGCATGCTTGGCCAATCACAGCGCCGGCAGCGAGGAGAGCAATGATTGGCCACAGGCAGGATGCCTGTGGCCAATTATTGCTGAGGGGGTTTAGTACACGCCCCACACTATAAAAGGCCGCCAGCGCGGCGGCCTTGTGTAGTGTGTTCCGGAGCAGGGAAAGAGAAGCATAGGCAGGGACAGTGTCATTATTTTTCCTTTACTAATCCTGGATTCCTTGTGTTTAGGGACAAATAAGGATAGGTAGGGAGAGTGTCAGTGACAGTGTGCTATTCTGTGCTAATCCTTGTTTGTAGGGACAGAGAGGTACAGTGAGGGAAAGTGTCAGTGTGCTATTCTGTTCTAAACCAATCTTGCTGAACCATATTTTCAATCCTTGAGTTTAGGGACAGAGAGGTACAGTGAGGGAAAGTGTCAGTGTGCTATTTTGTGCTAAATCTTGTTTGTAGGGAGGGACAGAGTAGGACAGTGAGGGAAAGTGTCAGTGTGCTATTCTGTTCTAAACCAATTTTGCTGTTACATATTTTCAATCCTTGAGTTTAGGGACAGAGAAGGACACTCGTGTCAATTATCAGTGTGCTATTCTGTGCTAAATCTTGTTTGTAGGGAGGGACAGAGTAGGACAGTGAGGGAAAGTATCAGTGTGCTATTCTGTTCTAAACCAATTTTGCTGTTCCATATTTTCAATCCTTGAGTTTAGGGACAGAGAAGGACACTCGTGGCAGTGTGCTATTCTGTGCTAAATCTTGTTTGTAGGGAGGGACAGAGTAGGACAGTGAGGGAAAGTGTCAGTGTGCTATTCTGTTCTAAACCAATTTTGCTGTTCCATATTTTCAATCCTTGAGTTTAGGGACAGAGAAGGACACTCGTGGCAATTTTCAGTGTGCTATTCTGTGCTAAATCTTGTTTGTAGGGAGGGACAGAGTAGGACAGTGAGGGAAAGTGTCAGTGTGCTATTCTGTTCTAAACCAATTTTGCTGTTCCATATTTTCAATCCTTGAGTTCAGGGACAGAGAAGGACACTCGTGGCAATTATCAGTGTGCTATTCTGTGCTAAATCTTGTTTGTAGGGAGGGACCGAGTAGGACAGTGAGGGAAAGTGTCAGTGTGCTATTCTGTTCTAAACCAATTTTGCTGTTCCATATTTTCAATCCTTGAGTTTAGGGACAGAGAAGGACACTCGTGGCAATTTTCAGTGTGCTATTCTGTGCTAAATCTTGTTTGTAGGGAGGGACAGAGTAGGACAGTGAGGGAAAGTGTCAGTGTGCTATTCTGTTCTAAACCAATTTTGCTGTTCCATATTTTCAATCCTTGAGTTTAGGGACAGAGAAGGACACTCGTGGCAATTATCAGTGTGCTATTCTGTGCTAAATCTTGTTTGTAGGGAGGGACAGAGTAGGACAGTGAGGGAAAGTGTCAGTGTGCTATTCTGTTCTAAACCAATTTTGCTGTTCCATATTTTCAATCCTTGAGTTTAGGGACAGAGAAGGACACTCGTGGCAATTTTCAGTGTGCTATTCTGTGCTAAATCTTGTTTGTAGGGAGGGACAGAGTAGGACAGTGAGGGAAAGTGTCAGTGTGCTATTCTGTTCTAAACCAATTTTGCTGTTCCATATTTTCAATCCTTGAGTTTAGGGACAGAGAAGGACACTCGTGGAAATTATCAGTGTGCTATTCTGTGCTAAACCTTGTTTGTAGGGAGGGGCAGAGTAGGACAGTGAGGGAAAGTGTCAGTGTGCTATTCTGTTCTAAACCAATTTTGCTGTTCCATATTTTCAATCCTTGAGTTTAGGGACAGAGAAGGACACTCGTGGCAATTATCAGTGTGCTATTCTGTGCTAAATCTTGTTTGTAGGGAGGGACAGAGTAGGACAGTGAGGGAAAGTGTCAGTGTGCTATTCTGTTCTAAACCAATTTTGCTGTTCCATATTTTCAATCCTTGGGTTTAGGGACAGAGAAGGACACTCGTGACAATTATCAGTGTGCTATTCTGTGCTAAATCTTGTTTGTAGGGAGGGACAGAGTAGGACAGTGAGGGAAAGTGTCAGTGTGCTATTCTGTTCTAAACCAATTTTGCTGTTCCATATTTTCAATCCTTGAGTTTAGGGACAGAGAAGGACACTCGTGGCAATTATCAGTGTGCTATTCTGTGCTAAATCTTGTTTGTAGGGAGGGACAGATTAGGACAGTGAGGGAAAGTGTCAGTGTGCTATTCTGTTCTAAACCAATTTTGCTGTTCCATATTTTCAATCCTTGAGTTTAGGGACAGAGAAGGACACTCGTGGAAATTATCAGTGTGCTATTCTGTGCTAAACCTTGTTTGTAGGGAGGGACAGAGTAGGACAGTGAGGGAAAGTGTCAGTGTGCTATTCTGTTCTAAACCAATTTTGCTGTTCCATATTTTCAATCCTTGAGTTTAGGGACAGAGAAGGACACTCGTGGCAATTATCAGTGTGCTATTCTGTGCTAAATCTTGTTTGTAGGGAGGGACAGAGTAGGACTGTGAGGGAAAGTGTCAGTGTGCTATTCTGTTCTAAACCAATTTTGCTGTTCCATATTTTCAGTCCTTGAGTTTAGGGACAGAGAAGGACACTCGTGGCAATTATCAGTGTGCTATTCTGTGCTAAATCTTGTTTGTAGGGAGGGACAGAGTAGGACAGTGAGGGAAAGTGTCAGTGTGCTATTCTGTTCTAAACCAATTTTGCTGTTCCATATTTTCAATCCTTGAGTTTAGGGACAGAGAAGGACACTTGTGGCAATTATCAGTGTGCTATTCTGTGCTAAATCTTGTTTGTAGGGAGGGACAGATAGGACAGTGAGGGAAAGTGTCAGTGTGCTATTCTGTTCTAAACCAATTTTGCTGTTCCATATTTTCAATCCTTGAGTTTAGGGACAGAGAAGGACACTCGTGGCAATTTTCAGTGTGCTATTCTGTGCTAAATCTTGTTTGTAGGGAGGGACAGAGTAGGACAGTGAGGGAAAGTGTCAGTGTGCTATTCTGTTCTAAACCAATTTTGCTGTTCCATATTTTCAATCCTTGAGTTTAGGGACAGAGAAGGACACTCGTGGCAATTATCAGTGTGCTATTCTGTGCTAAATCTTGTTTGTAGGGAGGGACAGAGTAGGACAGTGAGGGAAAGTGTCAGTGTGCTATTCTGTTCTAAACCAATTTTGCTGTTCCATATTTTCAATCCTTGAGTTTAGGGACAGAGAAGGACACTCGTGACAATTATCAGTGTGCTATTCTGTGCTAAATCTTGTTTGTAGGGAGGGACAGAGTAGGACAGTGAGGGAAAGTGTCAGTGTGCTATTCTGTTCTAAACCAATTTTGCTGTTCCATATTTTCAATCCTTGAGTTTAGGGACAGAGAAGGACACTCGTGGCAATTATCAGTGTGCTATTCTGTGCTAAATCTTGTTTGTAGGGAGGGACAGATTAGGACAGTGAGGGAAAGTGTCAGTGTGCTATTCTGTTCTAAACCAATTTTGCTGTTCCATATTTTCAATCCTTGAGTTTAGGGACAGAGAAGGACACTCGTGGAAATTATCAGTGTGCTATTCTGTGCTAAACCTTGTTTGTAGGGAGGGACAGAGTAGGACAGTGAGGGAAAGTGTCAGTGTGCTATTCTGTTCTAAACCAATTTTGCTGTTCCATATTTTCAATCCTTGAGTTTAGGGACAGAGAAGGACACTCGTGGCAATTATCAGTGTGCTATTCTGTGCTAAATCTTGTTTGTAGGGAGGGACAGAGTAGGACAGTGAGGGAAAGTGTCAGTGTGCTATTCTGTTCTAAACCAATTTTGCTGTTCCATATTTTCAATCCTTGAGTTTAGGGACAGAGAAGGACACTCGTGGCAATTATCAGTGTGCTATTCTGTGCTAAATCTTGTTTGTAGGGAGGGACAGAGTAGGACTGTGAGGGAAAGTGTCAGTGTGCTATTCTGTTCTAAACCAATTTTGCTGTTCCATATTTTCAATCCTTGAGTTTAGGGACAGAGAAGGACACTCGTGGCAATTATCAGAGTGCTATTCTGTGCTAAATCTTGTTTGTAGGGAGGGACAGAGTAGGACAGTGAGGGAAAGTGTCAGTGTGCTATTCTGTTCTAAACCAATTTTGCTGTTCCATATTTTCAATCCTTGAGTTTAGGGACAGAGAAGGACACTTGTGGCAATTATCAGTGTGCTATTCTGTGCTAAATCTTGTTTGTAGGGAGGGACAGAGTAGGACAGTGAGGGAAAGTGTCAGTGTGCTATTCTGTTCTAAACCAATTTTGCTGTTCCATATTTTCAATCCTTGAGTTTAGGGACAGAGAAGGACACTCGTGGCAATTATCAGTGTGCTATTCTGTGCTAAATCTTGTTTGTAGGGAGGGACAGAGTAGGACAGTGAGGGAAAGTGTCAGTGTGCTATTCTGTTCTAAACCAATTTTGCTGTTCCATATTTTCAATCCTTGAGTTTAGGGACAGAGAAGGACACTCGTGGCAATTTTCAGTGTGCTATTCTGTGCTAAATCTTGTTTGTAGGGAGGGACAGATTAGGACAGTGAGGGAAAGTGTCAGTGTGCTATTCTGTTCTAAACCAATTTTGCTGTTCCATATTTTCAATCCTTGAGTTTAGGGACAGAGAAGGACACTCATGGCAATTTTCAGTGTGCTATTCTGTGCTAAATCTTGTTTGTAGGGAGGGACAGATTAGGACAGTGAGGGAAAGTGTCAGTGTGCTATTCTGTTCTAAACCAATTTTGCTGTTCCATATTTTCAATCCTTGAGTTTAGGGACAGAGAAGGACACTCGTGGAAATTATCAGTGTGCTATTCTGTGCTAAATCTTGTTTGTAGGGAGGGACAGAGTAGGACAGTGAGGGAAAGTGTCCTATTCTGTTCTAAACCAATTTTGCTGAACCATATTTTCAATCCTTGAGTTTAGGGACAGAGAGGTACAGTGAGTGAAACTGACAGTGTGCTATTCTGTTCTAAACCAATTTTGCTGTTCCATATTTCAAATCCTTGAGTTTAGGGACAGAGAAGGATAGGCAGGGGACAGTGTCAGTGTCATTGTTGCTAAGCCTCCTGCACAGTATACACCTGAAGGTAGCCCTTATTGCTCTTTTTCCCATCTCCCTGCATGCCATCCATTAAAATGTCTGGAAGGCAAACAAGGAGAGGCAGACAGTCAGGAGGCAAAAAAAGAGGGCAAGCAGGCTCTGTGTCTGGGGGCAACAGTGCTGGTCGTGGACGCGGTGAATTGTCATCAGCACATGGCCATGGGACACGCTTGTCCTTCTTTTCGGCAGCTGGACATGTTGAGCCACATCATGCCGAAGACTTGGTAGAGCGGATGACCAAGCCCACCTCATCCTCCTCATCCTCTCTCACCCAGGCTCAGGGTACTGGCAAAGCAGCTGCCAAAGCGTCCTCTTCTCTAGTATCATTATCTTCATTAGTCAATCCTTCCCTAGACCCACCATGTCCTCCTCCTGAGGAGTCCCCCGAACTGTTTGAGCACAGTGTTGGGTACATGCTCTAGGAGGATGCCCAGCGTTTCGAAGGATCTGATGATGATACCCAGCTACAGGAAGGCATCAGCGTGAGAGCAGAGAGAGGGGATGCTCAAGAAGGACACCAATCTGGCAGTCATGCTCCAGCAGCTGCAGCATACTGCCAGATTGGCTCCAGTGATGAGGAGGGAGGGGATGATGAGGTCACTGACTCCACGTGGGTGCCTAATAGGAGAGAGGAGGAGGAGGAGGATGAGGAGGAGGCACATCTCCAACGAGGCAGGATGCCCTTGAGTGGCCAGCGTATGGGCAACACACCGACGGAATCACACCGCAGAGCTCCGCCTGTGCAGGGCGCTGCCTCTGCCCGTCATTCAAAAAGTTCTTTGGTGTGGGCCTTTTTTGAGGCGAGTGCATCAGATCGCACAGCTGCTGTTTGCAACATATGTCTCAAGCGTTTATCGCGTGGCCAAAACATCAGCCGCTTGGGCACCACATGCTTGATCAGACATATGTTGACCTGCCATGCAGCTCGTTGGCAAGCCTACCTTAAAGACCCACACCAAAGAACAAAGCTGACCTCTTCTTGCACCGCATCAGCTGGGATCTCCAACCCCACTATACCTTCACTCCTCTCTGAAATCTGCTCTGAGAGGAATGAAGGTGTAGAATTAGGTGTGTCACAGGCAAGTACTTGCGGGCACTCTGCTAGCAGTACACCAACGTCCGATTCTACCAGGCAAATTTCCCTGCCCCAGCTGCTGGACCGTCGAAAGAAGTTCACTCCCAGCCATCCACATGCCCAGCGGTTGAATGCTAGCTTGGCTAAATTTCTAGCGCTTCAACTGCTGCCTTTTCAGTTGGTAGACTCGGTCCCCTTCCGTGAGTCTGTGCAACGTGCGGTACCTCAGTGGCAGGTTCCCAAACGCCACTTTTTTGCACGGAAGGCGATTCCGGCTCTCTACAGGCATGTGGAAGGCAATGTCTTGGCCTCCCTGGACAGGGCGGTCAGCGGTAAGGTGCATATTACCGCAGACTCATGGTCCAGCAGGCATGGACAGGGACGTTACCTTTCTTTCACGGCCCATTGGGTCACTCTTTTGGCAGCTGGGAAGGATGCAGGACAAGGTGCAGTAGTGTTGGAGGTTGTTCCACCGCCACGCCTCCAAAATGCTACTACTGGTTGTGACACACCTCTCTCCTCCACCCCCTCCTCTTCTTCTTCCTCCATGGCCTCTTCCTGTGGTTTGTCCTCGGAACCAGCGGTGCTCCGTAGGCGTTCAAGGGGCTACGCAAGTACGCAGGCAAAAAGATGCCATGCCGTGCTTGCGCTGGTGTGTTTGGGGGACAGGAGCCACACTGGGGCAGAGGTCCTGTCTACTCTGCAGGGGCAGGCCGAGAGGTGGTTGACGCCACGCCAGCTTAAGCCAGGAATGGTGGTTTGCGACAATGGCACCAACCTCCTCTCCGCCCTCCGACAGGGACAACTGACCCATGTGCCCTGTATGGCTCACGTCCTTAACCTGGTGGTGCAGCGGTTCTTGGGCAGGTAACCGGGCTTACAGGATGTCCTGAGGTAGGCCAGGAAAATCTGTGTGCATTTCCGCAGATCTTATAATGCCAGTGCTCGCCTGGCTGAGCTGCAAAAGGAGTTGAACCTGCCCAAGAACCGCCTTATATGTGACATGCCCACCAGGTGGAACTCAACGTTGGCCATGCTGCAGCGGCTGCACACGCAGCAGAGGGCCATCAATGAGTACCTGTGCGACTACGGCACCAGGACAGGGTCAGGGGAGCTCGGGTTTTTTCACCACGCCAGTGGGGCATGATCAGGGATGCATGCACTGTCCTGGCACCATTTGAGGAGGCCACGAGGATGGTGAGCAGTGACAGTGCATGCATCAGTGACACTGTACCTCTTGTCCACCTGTTGGAGCACACGCTGCGTGGAATAATGGACAGGGCACTTGAGGCAGAACAGAGGCAGGAAGAGGAGGACTTCCTTGCCTCTCAAGGCCCCCTTTACCCAGACAGTGTTCCTTCTGTCCCACCCATCGCACAGGAAGAGGAGGAGGAGGAGGAGGAGGAGGAGGATTGTGTCAGCATGGAGGTGGAGGCTGGCACTCAGCATCATCAGCAGCAGTCTTTTAGGGATGATTTACAGTCCCAAGAAACCAGTGGACTTGTACGTGGCTGGGAGGAGGTGGCTGCGGATCATGTCGTCCTTAGTGACCCAGAGAACTCCGGACTTAATGCCTCAGCTAACCTACGCTGCATGGCCTCCCTGATCCTGCAAAGTCTGCGGAAGGATCCTCGTATTCTTCGGATCAAGACGAGGGACCATTACTGGCTGGCCACTCTCCTTGATCCACGGTAGAAGGGTAAGGTTGCGGACCTTATCGTACCGTCGCAGAGGGAGCAGAGGATGAGACAACTCCGGGAGGCCTTGCAGAAAGGTCTGTGCAACGCGTTCCCAGAGACTGGGAGGTTACAAACTCCTGGTCCTGGACAACGAGTTGCTGAGGCTTCGGGCAGTCAAAGAAGGAGCGGTGGGGAAGGTGGCCGTCTGACCGATGCGTTCAGACAATTCTTTAGTCCGCAGCCCCAAAGTATGATCGGTTCCAGCAACCATCGCCAGCGTCTGATATACATGGTCCAGGAATACCTAGGGGCAAGGTCAGACTTGGACACCTTCCCCACCGAAAATCCTCTGGCTTACTGGGTCTTGAGGATGGATCACTGGCCAGAGCTTGCACAGTATGCAATTGAGCTACTGGCCTGTCCTGCATCCAGCGTTCTTTCAGAACGCACAATCAGTGCTGCTGGAGGATTTGTCACGGATCACAGGGTGCGCCTGTCCACCGACTCAGTTGATCGACTGACTTTCATCAAGATGAACCAGTCTTGGATCACCACCAGCTACCACACACCAGATGCTGATATAACAGACTAATTGATTTTAAAATGTCACATCCCTTCAAGACTGATGCTGATGCTGAGTGCCTGTGCTGTTATGTTGACTGGCTATCCTCCTCCTCCTCCTCAATGATACGATTAATGATGATAGCTTGGAAGATCATTTTGGTTTATGGGTGACGCCACCGGTGGCTAAGGCCCAATTTTTCAGCCCCTGTTTAACAGGGGGGTGTAATTAAAATTTTTGATGCAATACTTTGCAACAGGCCTCATTGCTGTGCTCCAAGTACAGTATCTGTGAGGGGTTGCAGTGTTGTGCCACCAGTGCCTAAGGCCCAATTTTTCAGCCCCTGTTCAACAGGGGCATGCAATTATAATTATTGATCGAATAATTCACAGCAGGACCCATTGCTGCACCCACCAAGAGTAACTGTCAGGCCTTACAGTGTTGTGGCACCAGCACCACCATCACCACCACCACCACCACCAAAGGCCCAATTTTTAAGCCCCTATTCAACAGGGGCATGCATTTATAATTATTGATCTAATAATTCACAGCAGGGCCCATTGCTGCGCCCACCAAGAGTAACTGTCAGGCCTTACAGTGTTGTGGCACCAGCACCACCATCAAAGGCCCAATTTTTACTACCACTGATCAACAATTATATGTTATTACAATTCCTGATATAATAGTTGACACCAGGGCGTTCCAGCTCCCACCAAGAATAACTGTGAGTGTTTTCAGTGTTGTGCCAACACCAACACCTAAGGGGCCAATTTCTGCAGAGTATATACGGCAGGTCCCTACTTTCAAACATCCAACTTACAAACTACTACTACTTGCAAACGGAAGAAGACAACAGGAAGTGAGAGGAAATCTACCCCTTGGAAGGAAAATTCTCTCCTGTAAGAATTAATATGGGAGAAAGGTGTCTCCTCTCTACTGATGCTTTATCAACAATCCTTGTTTCAATAAAAACACCACATTTCAAAAACAGTTGTCATTGGGACGCAAAGTGAGGTGAAATGTTCTGAACAGGGGCACAGACAGCAAAAAAAATGTGACAGGGGTGATAACAGTTCCCTATGTTTTCCAAAAAGCTAAAAAAAAGGAATTTGGCATGGAGCTACACTTAAACAATGCAGCTGTTCAAAATTACAAACAGATTCTACATAAGAACAAACCTACAGTCCCTGTCTTGTATGCACCGCCTGTATACGGCTGTTCAGAGTATATAGGGGCTTTTTTATTTTGTGTGCGGGGTTCCCCTTAATATCCATACAAGACCCAAAGGGGCTGGTAATGGGCTGGGGTAGGGGGGGGGGGTTGATGGGGTAGCTATGCCATTTTTCATAAAGATTTTCATCCATATTACCGGGACCAGACATTGCATTAAAGCCGCAAGCAGTTTTAAATGGCTTTTCTTGTTCATACATCACGGGACACAGAGCAGCATAGTCATTACTATGTGGGTTATATAGAATTACCTTCAGGTGCTGGCACTGGCAACTTCCAAAACAGGAAGTACCCTCCCCTATATAAGCCCCTCCCATCCGGGAGTACCTCAGTTTTTTTGCCAGTGTCTAAGGTGTTGGCCAAGGTTAACATGTATTCATCTGGGCTTGTGTACAGGTTCTCTGGGCCTTAGCAAGCTATTCCAGATCCGACCAAAAAAGCTTCATAGCTAAACGGTCGGTACCCGGGCCTTGCAGAGAAGTGCAGGGTTTTGCCTGTAATGCCTCTCTTAGGAGGGCTGGACCCTGGGATCCAGAGCTCTGGTCATACCCAAAACCAAGAGGCTATCTGTGCAGGGTGCTATACAGGTCCAGGGGAGTGGAATCCTTGGGAACCCGGTCCCTGAAGGTCTAGTACAATGCCTGCCGTGAGAGGTGAAGTTTGGGCTTCTGTGGACCAAACAAAGTCCTGCGGCGGGGAAAAGGTAAGTGGGGGCCCCTCAGGAACTTGGTTCTATTGAGGGGACCCCCAAGCCTAATATGTCTTTCTGCCTGTTACCTAAAGGGTATTCCCGCTAATAGCTGTATATGCCTAAGAAATCCTAGAAATGTTTTTTCATAAGGGAAGTTTTAAAAAAACTGTAAACCTGGAAATGTTTTTCATAAAGGAGGTTTTAAAAAAAAAAAAAAAGACAAAAGTGCGGTACCTGTGTTTGTCCACTAGAGGCCGCTGTGGAACGTCTTTTTTCTTGGGACTATTCCTTCCATGGTGAAAGTCCAGGCAGATGAGTGAGCTCTCTATCAGGGAAGCTGCATTCCTCTGTCA
Source organism: Rana muscosa (assembly GCA_029206835.1). Lineage (NCBI taxonomy): Eukaryota > Metazoa > Chordata > Amphibia > Anura > Ranidae > Rana > Rana muscosa. The sequence continues at coordinate 518,999,852 of CM055122.1, read as the reverse complement.
TGCTGCCAAGTAGTTTCCTTCCATCCCCAAGTCCTGGTGAAACAGGGACCCTGGCTCCTCTCCCTACATGGCGCCAAGAGCGCACACGTGCACGCGCGCGCACACATGCTTTCTTTTTATAAGGTTTAGCTTCAAAAAAGGGGGCGGAGCCTGGGGGATGACGCGCTCTGTGCGCCCAGCGCTTCTGCGCATGTGCGGGCGTCCCAGCAAGATAAAAGGACTCAGTCCACGCTGCTTGCTATGGACACAGAGCATGAAAAGGAGCTGGTAGCATGGTATAGGGGCTTACAGCGGGCGGTTGATACAGGCATCCCCAGAAAGACGCATTAGTAGACACCCACTGATGTACATAGCAGCAAATTGCATTAGACTATTTCAGTAAGGGGTGTATTGCGGCTGGAATACCTCAGCTTTGAACTAAGGAATATGCCGCCTAAAAAAACTCCGAGATATACCTCTCAGGAAGTGTAGGGGGTCTCCATCGGGCTCTGAGGATCTGGAGCAGTCATCTGCACCCTCCTCCCCTGAGAAATCAGAGGTTAATACCCATAAGGAACCCCCGGGAGTGCCAGGTACTGCGGCTGTCCTCAGTCCACCTGCTCCTGCATATATAACAGAGGAGGTTTTTTCCTCAACTCTGGAGGGATTGGAGCAGAGATTGGCTGCATTGATTGCTTCTTCTCTACAGGAAAGAAAGCGCGCCAGATCTCCATCACCTCCATTAGAGTGCCTGTTGGCAGAGCAACAGTCCCAGGAAGGGACCGACCTACCTGAAGGGGATCAGGAGGAGGTTATCTCTGTTTTTGAGGAATCGACAGTAGATGAACCATTTTCAGCATCACAGACTGAAAGATTGTGGGTCCAGACCCTAACTGACATGGTTCGATCTGCATTTAAAATGCCTCTTGTTGAACCATCAACTACTGCTGTCTCCTCATTGGGGTCGCTAAAAGCTCCCCAGGTTAATTGCTCTTTTCCAATACATCCATTATTGGAAGGACTTATATACCAGGATTGGGAACATCCTGATAAACTATTTGTTCCGCCTAAAAGGTTTCCGGTGATCTATCCCATGGAGGAAAAGTTCACCCAGAGATGGAATGTTCCTACGGGGATGCAGCCATCTCTTCTGTGAACAAATCACTGACATGTCCAGTAGATAATGTTCAAATGTTCAAAGATCCAGTGGATAAAAAATTGGAATCTTTATTAAAATCTGCTTTTTCCATAGCAGGGGCTGTTACACAGCCAGCAGTGGCAGCTATTGGAGTCTGCCAAGCTTTAAAGGATCAAATGAAAATGGTCCTGAGGGATTTGCCAGACCAACAGGCCCAGGCTCTGGCTGATCTGCCTAGAGCATTATGCTTTGCGGTTGACGCCATCTAGGATTCTATCCATCAGGCCTCCCGCCTCACGCTGTCTTTGGTACATATGCGTAGGCTTCTGTGGCTCAAAAACTGGTCTGCTGAAGCTCCCTGTAAGAAGCTCTTAGTTAGCTTCCCATTTCATGGGGAACGCCTTTTTGGCGAAGACCTGGATAAGTATATCCAGAAGATTTCCAGTGGTAAAAGTACTCTCTTACCGAGTAAGAAGAGGTCTAGGGGTCCATCTTTTAAGAGGACTACCTCTCCTATCCCTGCGACGTCTGCTACTAAGCAGTTCCGACGGCCTCCTCGGTCAAACTCAGGAGGTAAAAATCAGGGACAGCCACAGGGTAATAAAAAGCCCTGGATCCGAAGAGGTAGTAAACCAGCCTCCAAGTCAAGCCTATGAAGGGCTGCCCCCACTCAAACGGGTGGGGGGAAGACTTCAGTTGTTCGCAGAGACCTGGCGGGAGACGATCAAAGACAGATGGGTGCTCTCCGCAGTAACTCTGGGATACAAGTTGGAGTTAAAAGAGTCTCCTCCGTCCCATTTTATGTGGTCAGGCATGCCAAGAGACCCTCTGAAAAGACGGTCTCTCCTATTGGCGTTAGAACAACTATTGCTCCAAGGAGTAATTATGGAGGTTCCTATGGAAGAGTGGGGGTTGGGTTTCTACTCAAACCTTTTCACAGTCCTGAAGCCAAACGGGGACATAAGACCCATATTGGACCTAAAGAGTCTAAACAAATTTCTAAACGTCCGGTCTTTCCGGATGGAGTCGATCCGATCGGTCACCGCTGCCCTACAAGGGGAGGAATGGTTAGCCTCGATCGACATCAAAGATGCTTACTTGCATGTTCCCATCTTTCCAGGTCATCAAAAATTCCTACGCTTTGCAGTAGAAGGGCGCCATTTTCAGTTCAGAGCCTTACCATTCGGTCTGGCCACAGCACCACGAGTGTTCACAAAAATTCTGGCCCCACTGTTGGCCGATCTAAGAACACGGGGTGTAACGATAATGGCATACCTAGACGACCTGTTGTTGATGGACCACTCAGTTGCCAAGCTAGAAGTGGTAATTGTCGATACAATCAAGTATCTAGAATCTCACGGTTGGGTCATCAACCTGGACAAGTCAGCCCTACAGCCAGTGAAAAACCTGGTATATCTAGGGCTACGGCTGGATTCAGACCAGAGGAAGATTTTCTTACCTCTAGACAAGGTATCCTCTTTGAGGGGCTTGGTCCGTCTGCTTTGTGCAAAAAGACAGCCGTCCATACGCCTGTGCATGAGGCTGCTAGGAAAGATGGTAGCATCATTCGAAGCTGTGCCATACGCCCAATTCCACTCAAGGAATTTACAAAGGGCCATATTGTCAGCCTGGAATGGAAAAGTTCAGGCTCTAGACTTCCCGATGGCTTTGTCCCCTTCCGTTCGGAAGAGTCTCTGCTGGTGGTTGATCCCCCAGAATCTCCAGAAGGGAAAACCCTTCAGCCCGATATCTTGGAAGGTGGTCACTACAGATGCCAGCCTTACAGGCTGGGGGGCAGTACTGGAGCAAGGGTCTCTCCAGGGCAGATGGTCAAATGTAGTAAAAACCCTGCCCATCAATCTCTTAGAGATACGAGCAGCCCGGTACGCCCTAGTAGCCTGGACATCCAGACTCCAAGGGTCCCCTGTCAGAATTCAATCAGACAATGCCACAGCAGTGGCATATATCAATCATCAGGGAGGCACCAGGAGTCGTGCAGCCCAGAGGGAAGTAAGTCACATCCTGGAATGGGCAGAAAAGCATGTCCCATGTATATCAGCTGTCTTCATTCCAGGGGTGGAGAATTGGAAGGCGGACTTTCTGAGTCGCCAACAGTTATGCCTAGGGGAATGGTCCCTTCATCCCGAGGTCTTCCGAGCAATATGTCAGCGGTGGGGAACACCGGATGTAGATCTGCTAGCATCCAGATTCAACGCAAAGGTGGACAGATTTGTCTCCCGGACAAGGGATCCCCTCGCTTGCGGCTCGGATGCTCTGGTGTTCCCTTGGGATCAGTTCAGACTGATATATGCATGCCCTCCGCTACAATTGTTGCCTCGACTCCTTTGCAGAGTCAGGTTGGAGAAGAAGCCGGTGATCCTGGTGGCTCCAGCGTGGCCCCGAAGGGCCTGGTACGCGGAGATCATCAAAATGTCTGTGGGGAGTCCTTGGACCCTTCCACGTCGTCCGGACCTGCTTTCGCAAGGACCGATATACCACCCTTCCTTACTAACTCTAAGTTTAACGGCCTGGCTATTGAGTCCCACATCCTAAAGAAGAGAGGTCTCTCTAACTCTGTGGTATCAACTATAATCAATGCCAGGAAGCCTGTATCCAGGCAGATCTACTATAGAGATTGGAAGGCGTACATCACTTGGTGCGAGGCCAGAAAATGGCATCCACGTAAGTACGTTATAGGCAGAATTCTGGACTTCCTGCAGTGGGCTGTAGACAGGAAGTTTGCCTTAAGTACTATCAAGGGCCAGGTTTCGGCCTTGTCAATACTATTTCAAAGGGCCCTGGCTATGCATTCACTTGTCAAATCCTTTATGCAAGGTGTGACTCGTATTATTCCACCGATTAAGGCTCCCATATGCCCATGGGATCTAAATTTGGTTCTGTCGGTTCTGCAGAAGCAGCCATTTGAACCTTTGCGGCACATTTCCTTGGTTCTACTCACCAGGAAATTGATATTTTTAGTAGCCATATGCTCGGCTAGAAGAGTGTCGGAATTAGCCGCCATGTCCTGTAAAGAGCCATATCTGGTTATCCATAAGGACAGAGTAGTATTACGTCCTCACCCAGCCTTTCTTCCTAAGGTGGTATCGAGGTTTCACTTGAACCAGGATGTGGTTCTTCCTTCTTTTTTCCCCAAACCAAGCTCGGTAGAGGAAAAGTTATTGCATTCTTTGGATGTAGTAAGAGCAGTTAAAGCTTATCTAAAAGCCACTGCTCAGATTCGTAGAACGGATTCTCTGTTTGTTCTGCCGGAAGGCCCCAGAAAGGGTCAGGCAGCATCAAAATCTACTTTAGCCAAGTGGATTCGACAGGTCATAATACAAGCCTATGGCTTGAAAAGTAGACCGCCTCCGTTCAAAGTCAGGGCGCACTCCACGAGAGCAGTTGGAACTTCATGGGCAGTGCATCACCAGGCCTCCCTGGCGCAAATTTGTAAGGCCGCAACATGGTCTTCAGTACACACGTTTACTAGGTTCTACCAGGTGGACGTGAGAAGTCAGGAGGATGTCGCCTTTGGGCGCAGTGTGTTGCAGGCCGCAAAAGATCCTCATGCCTGATGGCGCCCAGCTTATGTATGGTGTATCCCCCCCCTCATGTGGCATTGCTTTGGGACGTCCCACAAAGTAATGACTATGCTGCTCTGTGTCCCGTGATGTATGAACAAGAAAGTAGGATTTTTAAAACAGCTTACCTGTAAAATCCTTTTCTTGGAGTACATCACGGGACACAGAGCTCCCACCCCTCTTTTGGGGACACGTATTGCTTTGCTACAAAACTGAGGTACTCCCGGATGGGAGGGGCTTATATAGGGGAGGGTACTTCCTGTTTTGGAAGTTGCCAGTGCCAGCACCTGAAGGTAATTCTATATAACCCACATAGTAATGACTATGCTGCTCTGTGTCCCGTGATGTACTCCAAGAAAAGGATTTTACAGGAAAGCTGTTTTAAAAATCCTACTTTTTTCCTTTAGAAATGTTATTTTGTGCAGGGACAGTTCTAAACACGGGAAACACGTGGCACTTCACAGGCATACTTTAGACACCCCCCAGGTACAATATTTAAAGGAATATTTGACTTTTTTTTTTCACTTTATGCATCATTAAAATGACTGCTCCCGGAAAACGTCCGTTTTTAAAACTTCTTTTTGCATTGATACATGTCCCCTGGTGCAGAACCCGGGTTCCCAAACTCTGTTTCAGACAATAACATGGATAATAGTCGTTATAATTAGCACTTTAGAATCCGAACGTTCGCATCCATTGTATTTAATAGGGTTCTAATGTTCGTGCAAACTTTCGGTCCGTTCGCGGGTTCTGGTGCGAACCGAACCCGGGGGTGTTCGGCTCATCACTAGTCATTAGGGATGAACTTTGTGTTCGAGTCGAACCCATGTTCGACTCGAACATTGGCTGTTCGGCCGTTCGCTGAATTTCGAACATTATGGCCCGTTTGCGCCAAATTCGAATGGAGCGTCACGGCCCATAATTCACTGCGGCATCGCAGTGCATTTCTGGCTGATGATTGGCCAAGCATGCACTATGACCCCCATGCTTTGGCCAATCATGGCTCAGGGGAGTAGGTACACGCCCCACACTATATAAGGCCGCCTGCATGTTGGCCTAGTGTAGTGTGTTGCGGCATGTGAGAGAGATAGAGAGTCAGAGTGTCATTTCATTTCAGTTAGATAGAGCAGGCAGGCGATTGAGTTTGCTTTAGTCAGAGTATTTAGTATATATATGCATCCTAGGAGTTGTATATATATATATATATATATACACTGTATTCAGTTTAGCTAGATCCGTTCCTGTTATTCTTTTCCTAATATACTGACAGGCAGGCAGTTGATTGTGGTAGCTGCAGTATTTTCAGTCAGTGTACTGTATCCTGTGTACAGTGTGCAACTAAAGCTGACTGCAGACAATTATTGGTGTTCTCTTCCTAATATACTGACAGGCAGACAGCTGCAGTATTTTCAGTCAGTGTACTTTATCCTGTGCACAGTGTGCAACTAAAGCTAACTGCAGGCAATTGCTGGTGTTCTCTTCCTAATAATACCACAGGCAGGCAGCTGCAGTATTTTCAGTGAGTGTACTGTATCCTGTGCACAGTGTGCAACTAAAGCTAACTGCAGACAATTTCTGGTGTTCTCTTCCTAATAATACCACAGGCAGGCAGCTGCAGTATTTTCAGTCAGTGTACCGTATCCTGTGCATAGTGTGCAACTAAAGCTAACTGCAGACAATTGCTGGTGTTCTCTTCCTAATAATACCACAGGCAGGCAGCTGCAGTATTTTCAGTCAGTGTACTATATCCTGTGCACAATGTGCAGCTAAGGCTAACTGCAGACAATTTCTGGTGTTCTCTTCCCAATACTACCACAGGCAGGCAGCTGCAATATTTTCTATCAGTGTACTGTATCCTGTGTACAGTGAGCAACTAAAGCTAACTGCAGACAATTGCTGGTGTTCTCTTCAGGCAGGCAGCTGCAGTATTTTCTCTTCAGGCAGGCAGCTGCAGTATTTTCAGTCAGTGTACTGTATACTAGCCACAGTCTGCAGCTAAAGCTGGCTGCAGACAATTCCTTGTGTACCTACCTATTCCAATACATCAAATAAAGTATGTCTGGAAGGCCAACAAGGAGAGGCAGACACACACAGGCCAATAAAAGAGGGCAAGCAGGCTCTGTGTCTAGAGGCAACAGTGCTGGTTGTGGACACAGTGCATCCTCATCAGCACGTGGCCATAGGCCACGCTTGTCCTTTTTTTCGGCAGCTGGCCTCGTTGAGCCGCAACATGCTGAAGAGTTGGTAGAGTGGATGACCAAGCCGTCCTCATCCTCCTCATCCTCTCTCACCCAGCCTCAGGGTACATTTTCAGCCAAAGCAGCCTCTTCCCTCAGCTCAATGGCATCAGTCACTTCTTCCCTAGCCCCACCATGTTCTCCTGAGGAGTCCCCCGAACTGTTTGACCACAGTGTTGGGTATATGCTTAGGAGGATGCGCAGCGTTTTGAAGGCTCTAATGATGGTACCCAGCTTGAGGAAGGCAGTAACGTGAGCCCAGAGAGAGGGGGTGCCCAAGAAGGACAGCAAACTGGCAGTCATGTTCCCCCAGCTGCAGCATACTGACAGGTTTGCTCCAGTGATGAGAGCAAAGAACAAAACGGACCTCTCCTTGCTCCTCATCAGCTGGGATCTCCAACATCACTACACCTTCAGTCCTCTCAGAAACCTGCACTGAGAGGAATGAAGATGTAGAATTAGCTGTGTCACTGCCAAGTACTTGCGGGCAATCTGCTATCGGTACACCAACGTCAGATTGTACCAGGCAAATTTCCCTGCCCCAGTTGCTGCACCACCGAAAGAAGTTCGCTCCCAGCCATCCACATGCCCAGAGGTTGAATGCTAGCTTGGCTAAATTTCTAGCACTTCAACTGCTGCCTTTTCAGTTGGTAGACTCTGCCCCCTTCCGTGAGTTTGTGTAATGTGCGGTTCCTCAATGGCAGGTTCCCAAACGGACAGGGTGGTCAGAAGTAAGGTGCATATTACCGCTGACTCATGGTCCAGCAGGCATGGACAGGGACATTACCTATCTTTGACGGCGCATTGGGTGACTCTGCTGGCAGCTGGAAAGGATGCAGGACAGGGTGCAGTAGTGTTGGAGGTTGTTCCGCCACCACGCCCTCAAAATGCTACTAGTGGTGATTCTGCCTCTGCCTGTGCTGATTTGTCCTCAGAACCAGTGGTGCTCTGTAGGTGTTCAAGGGGCTACGCAAGTACGCAGGCAAAAAGATGCCATGCGATGCTTGAGCTGGTGTGCTTGGGGGACAGGAGCCACACTGGGGCAGAGATTCTGTCAGCTCTGCAGGGGCAGGCTCAGAGGTGGTTGACACCACGCCAGTTTAAGCCAGGAATGGTGGTTTGCAACAATGGCACCAACCTCCTCTCCGCCCTCCGACAGGGACAACTGACCCATGTGCCCTGTTTGGCTCACATCCTTAACTTGGTGGTACAGCGGTTCTTGGGCAGGTACCTGGGCTTACAGGATGTCCTGAGGCAGGCCAGGAAACTCTGTGTGCCTTTCGGCCGATCATATAATGCCAGTGCTCAGCTGGCTGACCTCCAAAAGGAATACAACCTGCCCAAGAACCGCCTAATCTGTGACATGCCCACCAGGTGGAACTCATTGTTGGCCATGCTGCACCGGCTACACACGCAGCAGAGGGCCATCAATGAGTATCTGTGCCAATATGGCACGAGGACAGGGTCAGGGGTGCTTGTTTTTTTGCCACGCCAGTGGGTCATGATCAGGGATGCATGCACTGTCCTGGCACCATTTGAGGAGGCCACGAGGATGGTGAGCAGTGACAGTGCACGCATCAGTGACACTGTGCCTCCTGTTGGAGCACAAGCTGCATAGAATAATGGACAGGGCACTTGAGGCAGAACAGAGGGAGGAAGAGGAGGACTTTCTTACCTCTCAAGGCCCCCTTTATCCAGACAGTGTTCCTGCTGGCCCACCTCTCACACAGGAAAAGGAGGAGGCGGAGGAGAAGGATTGTGTCAGCATGGAGGTGGAGCCTAGCACTCAGCATCAGCAGCAGTCTTCAAGGGATCAATTACAGTCCCAAAAAACCCATGCACTTGTACACGGCTGGGAGAAGGTGGCTGCGGATCATGTCGTCCTTAGTGACCCAGAGGACTCCGGACCGAATGCCTCAGCAAACCTACGCTGCATGGCCTCCCTGATCCTGCAAAGCCTGCGGAAGGATCCTTGTATTCGTGGTATCAAGGAGAGAGATCCTTACTGGCTGGCAACCCTCCTAGATCCACATTACAAGGGTAAGGTTGCGGACCTTATCTTGCCGTCGCAGAGGGTGCAGAGGATAAAACATCTTCAGGAGGCCTTGCAGAAAGGTTTGTGCAACGCGTTCCCAGAGCCTGGGAGGTTACAAGTTCCTGGTCCTGGACAACGTGTTGCAGAGGCTTCGGTCAGTCACAGAAGGAGCGGTGGAGAAGGTGGCCGTCTGACCGATGCGTTCAGACAATTTTTTAGTCTGCAGCCCCAAGGTATGATCGGTTCCAGCAACCATCGCCAGCGTCTGTTTTACATGGTGCAGGAATACCTAGGGGCAAGATCAGACTTGGACACCTTTCCCACCGAAAATCCTCTGGGTTACTGGGTCTTGAGGATGGATCACTGGCCAGAGCATGCACAGTATGCAATTGAGGTACTGGCCTGTCCTGCATCCAGCGTTCTTTCGGAACACACATTCAGTGCTGCTGGAGGCTTTGTAACCGATCACAGGGTGCGCCTGTCCACCGACTCGGCCGATCGGCTGACCTTCATAAAAACGAATCAGTCTTGGATCACCACCAGCTACCAAGCACCTGATGCTGATGTAACCGAATAATTTTTTTTTGAATGTCAGATCCCTTCAAGACTGCCTATGCTGATGCTGAGTGACTATCCTGTTATGCTGAGTGACTATCCTCTTCCTCCTCAATGATCATGCTGATAGCTTGTAAGAACATTTTTGGTTCTGGGCACCGCCACCAGTGGCTAAGGCCCAATTTTTCTGCCCCTGTTTAACAGGGGCGTGTAATTACAATTTTTGCTGCAATACTTTGCAGCAGGGCTCATTCCTGCGCTTCAACTAGAGTTTATGTGAGGGGTTGCAGTGTTGTGGCACCAGCACCAGTGCCTAAGGCCCAATTTTTCTGCCCCTGTTTAACAGGGGCGTGTAATTAAAATTTTTGATGCAATACTTTGCAGCAGTCCTGGTATTGAGGTAGGGATATCTGAATGATGCCTGCAGTAGGGATGAGCTTCAAGTTCGAGTCGAACTCATGTTCGACTCGAACATTGCCTGTTCGCCCGTTCGCCGAACAGCGAACAGTTTGGGGTGTTCGCGGCAAATTCAAAAAGTCTATGGGAGAAATCTAAAGTGCTAATTTTAAAGGCTTATATGCAAGTTATTGTCATAAAAAGTGTTTGGGGACCCGGGTCCTGCCCCAGTGGACATGTATCAATGCAAAAAAAGTTTTAAAAACGGCCATTTTTTCGGGAGCAGTGATTTTAATAATGCTTAAAGTGAAACAATAAAAATGAAATATTTCTTTAAATTTCGTACCTAGGGTGTGTGTATAGTATGCCTGTAAAGTTGCGCTTGTTTGCCGTGCTTAGAACTGTCCCTGCACAAAGTGTAATTTCTGAAGGAAAAAAAGTCATTTAAAACTCACTTGCGGCTATATTGAATTGTCGGCTCCCCGCAATATAGAGAAAAGTCATTGATAAAAAAGAAAAAATGCGTGGGGTTTCCCCAAATATCCATGCCAGGCCCTTCAGGTCTGGTATGGATTTTAAGGGGAACTCCACCCCAAATTTAAAAAAAAATGGCGTGGAGTTCCCCCAAAAATCCACACCAGACCCTTTATCCGAGCACTCAACCTGGCAGGCCGCAGGAAAAGAGGGGGGGCGAGAGAGCGCCCCCCCCCTCCTGAACCATATCAGGCCACATGCCCTCAACATGGGAAGGATGTCCCCATGTTGATGAGGACAAGGGCCTCATCCCCACAACCCTTGCCCGGTGGTTGTGGGGGTCTGCAGGCAGGGGGCTTATCGGAATCTGGAAGACCTCTTTAACAAAGGGGACCCACAGATCCCGGCCCCCCCTATGTGAATTGGTAAGGGGTACATTGTACCCCTACCATTTCACAAAGAAAGTGTAAAAAATGTTTTAAATTTATTTAGTTCTGTATATTTTATTTTTCAATACGTTCTATGTTTTACTTGATCATAATATATATTTAATACACTTTATTTTTATGAATATTATTCTGAACATGGAATTTCTTTTACTATTTCTAATGCATTTTTTTATATAATGTTATTTATACCCCTTTTTTTTATGTTGAAAAATTTAATAAAAACATTGAAACTAAAAAATGTTTTAAAAAAAACACACAGACACCTTGGAAAAGTCCTTTATTAAAAATAAAAGAATAAAAAATAAAAAACCCATTCCAGCGATGAAATCCAGTGTCCCGCGGCGATCCGATGTCCAGCGCTGTCCACACGAAACATCATTGGCTGAGCCTGAGCAGACCTGATGGGGAACTTCCTCCACGGTGTATTAAATGAATAGACCCGCCCCTTCTAAAGTCCCCAATCAGGTCCGCTCAGCCAATGACGTAGGTGTAAGGCTAAGCAGACCAGATGCGGAACGCGAGAAGGGGCGGGTCGATTCATTTATTACACTGCAGAGGCAGTTCCCCATCAGGTCCGCTCAGCCAATGACGTAGGCGGGGTCTGACATACGAGGGGGCGGACCTGATGGGGAACTTCCTACACAGTGTAATAAATGAATAGACCCGCCCCTTCTCACGTTCCGCATCATTTTTTTTTTTAAATGTTAAAAAAAAAAAAATGTTAGAAAAAAAGAAAAAATTTAAAACGCCCCTGTCCCCGGTAGCTCGCGCTCAGAAGCGAACACACACGTAAGTCCTGCCCACATATGTAAACGCTGTTCAAACCACACATGTGAGGTATCGCCGCGTGCGTTAGAGCATGTGCAACAATTCTAGCACTAGACCTCTATAACTCTAAACTGGTAACCTGTAAAAAAACTTAAAGCGCCGCCTATGGAGATTTTTAAGTACCGAAGTTTGGCGCCATTCCATGAGTGTGCGCAATTTTAAAGCGTGAGAGCCCATTCACACAGGGGCGTCTTTGGATCTGACTCCAAATCGCTCCAGGTCGCCCCTAGTCGCCTCAGGTCGCGCTGGCTGAAGAAATCAATGTAAGTTAATGGAGCCGTCCTTATGCACACTACTGCAGTCGCTCCGACTTCAAAAAAGGTCCCTGTACTACTGCAATCCGACTCCTAGGCGACCTGTACCCATTCAGTTCAATGGGAGTCGCCTCTCACTGTCTTAATAGGAGCAACTCTCCAGGAAGAAAACATACATTTATCAGGCAAACCTCTCCCTCCCCCCTCCCTCCCACAGAGCTGATTCTTGTTTGATTGGCCACTGGAATGTCTCCTGTCCTGCAGGCAACTTGGAGTTGCCTTGTAAGTAGCTCCAGGTCGCGCTGTGATTCATTCTAAAGTCGTGACTGAGTTGCCTCATAAAATCGCGCTGGAAGTCGTGTTGCCCCTGTGTGAATGGGCTCTAACAAGTTAGGTATCTATTTACTCAGCGTAACATCATCTTTTACATTATACAAAAAAACTGGGCTAACTTTACTGTTTTATTATTTTTTAATTCATGAAACCGTTTTTTTTTTCGAAAAAAATGCGTTTGAAAAATGATTGCGCAAATACCGTACGAGATAAAAAGTTGCAATGACCGCCACTTTATTCCCTAGGGTGTCTGCTAAAAAAAATATATCATGTTTGGGGGTTCTGAGTAATTTTCTAGCAAAAAAATTATGATTTTTACATGAAGGAGAGAAGTGCCAGAATAGGCCCGGTATTGAGGTGGTTAAATGTGCATTTAGCTAGTGTGCAGTTTTTGCAACTAATATCTCATATTTTTACAGAAATTTAAATGAAATGCAACAAGATGAGGATATTTTGTAAAACAAAATTGTTAATATGGAAAGTTACATTATGCTAAATGGCCTTATCTAAATGATAACATGCACAATGTATAACAAAAAAAAAACAGTATTAAGATGATTTCCTAGTGTTCTATGTCTTAATTAGAGATGGATCGAATGTGCCCATATGTTGAATCCGAGCCTCATTAAAGTCAATGGGAACTGAACCGCTAAAGTAAATTATATAATTTTTCAAGGCTAATAAATGATGAATTGGCAAAAATTGGCACAGAGGGTGTGCACTGCCCTGGGGTACATGTACCAATGCAAAAAATATTTTTTAAATATCCTGTTTTGCAGGAAGTGGTGATTTTAATAGTGTTATTGCGAAATGATGCATCTTTAAGATGTATACAAAGAACTACAACAAAAGTGACATTTGCTGGTAATTTATGTTCCCCTGCAGACTTTATTTTGTAAGAAAAAATGGCATGGGGATTCCTCAAAAAATTCTTCTGATCTGGTATTGGAGGGGCCCAATGCAAATAGAAATTGCACGAGGATCCCTCAAAAAACAATATTGGACCCTTTTAGATTTTAGAGAAAACCCTAAGCAAAAAAAAAAAATGTGGTGTCCCCCAAAAAATCCATACCAAACCCTTCAAATCTAGATCAGGTTTTAAATAAGGACAATAGCCTTTTCTCCACAGCCCTGGACTGATGGTTGGAGTGCAGGGGAGACTTATTGGAATCTAGTCATCCCCTTCAAGATTAGGGGGTCCCCAGTAGGGATGAGCTTCGAGTTCGAGTCGAACTCATGTTCGACTCGAACATTGCCTGTTCGCCCGTTCGCCGAACAGCGAACAAATTGGGGTGTTCGCGGCAAATTCGAAAAATCTATGGGAGAAATCTAAAGTGCTAATTATAAAGGCTTATATGCAAGTTATTGTCCTAAAAAGTGTTTGGGGACCCGGGTCCTGCCCCAGGGGACATGTATCAATGCAAAAAAAAGTTTTAAAAACTGCAGTTTTTTCGGGAGCGGTGATTTTAATAATGCTTAAAGTGAAGCAATAAAAGTGAAATATTCCTTTAAATTTCGTACCTGGGGGGTGTGTATGATATGCATGTAAAGTGGCGCATGTTTCCCGTGCTTAGAACTGTCCCTGCAAAAAATGTCATTTTTGAAAGAAAAAAAGTCATTTAAAACTCACTCGCGGCTATTATTGAATTGTCGGCTCCCGGCAATACATACAAAAGTCATTGATAAAAAATAAAAAAAAAGCATGGGGGTTCCCCAGAATTCAATTACCAGGCCCTTCAGGTCTGGAATGGATATTAACCACTTAAGCCCCGGACCATTTGGTAGCTAAAGGACCAGAGGTGAATTCAGAATTTTGCACTCCGCTGCTTTAACTGTAAATTGTGCGGACATGCAATGTTGTACTAAAACGAAATTTGCGTCCTTTTCTTCCCACAAATAGAGCTTTCTTTTAATGGTATTTGATTGCCTCTGCGATTTTTTTTTTTTGCGAGATAAACAGAAAAAGACCGAAAATTTTGAAAAAAAATGATATTTTCTACTTTTTGTTATAAGAAAAATCGAATAAACTCAATTGTAGTCATACATTTAGGCCAAAATGTATTCAGCCACATGTCTTTAGTAAAAAAAATTTCAATAAGCGTATATTTATTGGTTTGCGCAAAAGTTATAGCGTCTACAAACTAGGGTACATTTTCTGGAATTTACACAGCTTTTAATTTATGACTGCCTATCTCATTTCTTGAGGTGCTAAAATGGCAGGGCAGTACAAACCCCCCCCCCCAAATGACCCCATTTTGGAAAGTAGACACCCCAGGGAAATTGCTGAGAGGCATGTTGAGCCCATTGAATATATTTTTTTTTGTCCCAAGTGATTGAATAATGACAAAAAAAAAAAAAATTACAAAAAGTTGTCACTAAATGATATATTGCTCACACATGCCATGATTATATGTGGAATTGCACCCCAAAATACATTCTGCTGCTTCTCCTGAGTACGGGGATACCACATGTGTGGGACTTTTTAGGAGCCTAGCCACGTACGGGACCCCGGAAACCAAGCACCGCCTTCAGGATTTCTAAGGGCGCAAATTTTTGATTTCACTCCTCACTATCTATCACAGTTTCGAAGGCCATAAAATGCCAAAATAGCACAAAACCCCCCTAAATGACCCCATTTTGGAAAGTAGACACCCCAAGCTATTTACTGAGAGGCATGATTAGTCCATGGAATATTTTATATTTTGCCACAAGTTGCGGGAATATGACAAACTTTATTTTTTTTGCACAAAGTTGTCACTAAATGATATATTGCTCACACATGCCATGGGCATATGTGAAATTACACCCCAAAATACATTCTGCTGCTTCTCCTGAGTATGGGGATACCACATGTGTGGCACTTTTTGGGAGCCTAGTCGCGTACGGGACCCCAAAAACCAAGCACCGCCTTCAAGGTTTCTAAGGGCATAAATTTTTGATTTCACTCCTCACTACCTATCACTACCTATCACAGTTTTGAAGGCCATAAAATGCCAAGATGGCACAAAACCCCCACAAATGACCCCATTTTGGAAAGTAGACACCCCAAGCTATTTGCTTAGAGGCATGTTGAGCCCATTGAATATTTTTTTTTGTCCCAAATGATTGAATAATGACAAAAAGAAAAATGTACAAAAAGTTGTCACTAAATGATATATTGCTCACACATGCCATGGTTATATGTGGAATTGCACCCCAAAATACATTCTGCTGCTTCTCCTGAGTACAGGGATACCACATGTGTGGGACTTTTTGGGAGCCTAGCTGGGTACGGGGCCCCAAAAACCAAGCACCGCCTTCAGGCTTTCTAAGGGCGTAAATTTTTGATTTCACTCCTCACTACCTATCACAGTTTCGAAGGCCATAAAATGCCAAAATAGCACAAAATCCCCCCAAATTACCCCATTTTGGAAAGTAGACACCCCAAGCTATTTACTGAGAGGCATGTTCAGTCCATGGAATATTTTATATTTTGCCACAAGTTGCGGGAATATGACAAACTTTGTTTTTTTTGCACAAAGTTGTCACTAAATGATATATTGCTCACACATGCCATGGTTATATGTGGAATTGCACCCCAAAATACATTCTGCTGCTTCTCCTGAGTATGGGGATACCACATGTGTGGGACTTTTTGGGAGCCTAGCCGCGTACGGGACCCCAAAAACCAAGCACAGCCTTCAAGGTTTCTAAGGGCATAAATTTTTGATTTCACTTCTCACTACCTATCACAGTTTTGAAGGCCATAAAATGCCAAGATAGCACAAAACCCCCCAAAATGACCCCATTTTGGAAAGTAGACACCCCGAGAAAATTGCTGAGAGGCATGTTGAGCCCATTGAATATTTTTTTTTTGTCCCAAGTGATTGAATAATGACAAAAAGAAAAAAAAATGTACAAAAAGTTGTCACTAAATGATATATTGCTCAAACATGCCATGGTTATATGCGGAATTGCACCCCAAAATACATTTGGTTGCTTCTCCTGAGTACGGGGATACCACATGTGTGGGACTTTTTGAGAGCCTAGCCGCGTACGGGCCCCCGAAAACCAAGCACCGCCTTCAGGATTTCTAAGGGCACAAATTTTTGATTTCACTCCTCACTACCTATCACAGTTTTGAAGGCCATAAAATGCCAAGATAGCCCAAAACCCCCACAAATGACCCCATTTTGGAAAGTAGACACCCCAAGCTATTTGCCGAGAGGCATGGTGAGTATTTTACAGCTCTCATTTGTTTTTGAAAATGAAGAAAGACATATTTTTTTTTTTTTCTTTTTTCAATTTTTAAAACTTTGTGACAAAAAGCGAGATCTGCAAAATACTCAACATACCTCTCAGCAAATAGCTTGGGGTGTCTACTTTCCAAAATTGGGTCATTTGGGGGGGTTTTGTGCCATCTGGGCATTCCATGGCCTCCGAAACTGTGATAGGCAGTGAGGAGTAAAATCAAAATTTTACACCCATAGAAATCCTGAAGGCGGTGCTTGGTTTTCGGGGTCCTGTACGCGGCTAGGCTCCCAAAATGTCTCACACATGTGGTATCCCCGTACTCAGGAGAAGCAACAGAATGTTTTTTGGGGTGCAATTCCACATATAACCATGGCATGTTTGAGCAATATATAATTTAGTGACAACTTTTTGTAATTTTTTATTTTTTTGTCATTATTCAATCACTTGGGACAAAAAAAAAAAATATTCAATGGGCTCAACATGCCTCTCAGCAAATAGCTTGAGGTGTCTACTTTCCAAAATGGGGTCATTTGGGGGGGGGGGGTTTTGAACTGTCCTGGCATTATATGCACAACATTAGGAAGCTTATGTCACACATCATCCACTCTTCTAACCACTTGAAGACAAAGCCCTTTCTGACACTTTTTGTTTACATGAAAACATTTTTTTTTGCAAGAAAATTATGTTGAACCCCCAAACATTATATATATTTTTAAAGCAAAGGCCCTACAGATTAAAATAGTGGGTGTTGCATTTTTTTTTCCACACAGTATTTGCGCAGCGATTTTTCAAACGCATTTTTTGGGGGAAAAACACACTTTTTTTATTTTTAATGCACTAAAAAACACTATATTGCCCAAATGTTTGATGAAATCAAAAAGATAAAATTAGGCCGAGTACGTGGATACCAAACACGACATGCTTTAAAATTGCACACAAACGCGCAGCGGCGAGAAACTACATTCATTTTTAAAAGCATTTAAAAGCCTTTACAGGTTACCACGTTGGATTTACAGAGGAGGTCTACTGCTAAAATTACTGCCCTTGATCTGACCTTTGCGGTGATACCTCACATGCATGATGCAATTGCTATTTACATATGACGCTAGACCGATGCTTGCGTTCGCCTTTGCGCAAGAGCAGGGGGGGACAGCGGTGCTTTTTTTTTTTTTTTTTTTTATTATTATTTATTTTGCTTTTTTATTTTATTTTTAAATTGTTCCTTCCATATTTATTTATTTTTAATCATTTTTATTGTTATCTCAGGGAATGTAAATATCCCCTATGATAGCAATAAGTAGTGACAGGTACTCTTTTTTTGAAAAAAAAATGGGGGGTTAGACCCTAGATCTTTCCTCTGCCCTCAAAGCATCTGACCACACCAAGATCGGTGTGATAAAATGCTTTCCCAATTTCCCAATGGCGCTGTTTATATCCGGGGGGGGCATTCCCTCCCACTGCTTGTAAAAGCAGTCCAGAGGCTAATTAGCCACTAGGATTGCTTTTACATGAAAGCCGGCCGCTGGCTGAAAATAATGATACCCGCAGGCATCAATCTGGTATAACCATTCAAAGTCCAGCAACATACCAGTACGTTGCTGGTCCTTGTTGGACATGTATTGTAATCTTTTTTTTCATGCAGCCTGTTGGCTGAACGAAAAAAAGAGATTGATCGGTGGGTATGCCCACCATTAGAATACCTCCCTTCATCCACCCACTTCTAATGATGGGCATATATGCCGAAGCATGGGGGCATCCTCCCGCAAAAAAGTTATGCCGCGTACACACGGTCGGACTTTTCCACGGGCAAGCCTTCGTCGGAATTTCGACCGTATGTACGCGGCATAAAAGGTTATGCCGCGTACACACGGTCGAACTTTTCCACGGGCAAGCCTCCGTCGGAATTTCGACCGTATATACGCGGCATTAGGAGCAAAATCGTTCCTCCGCCCCTGCTGCCCCCATGCTTCGGCATATATGCTCTTTTTTTAACTGTGGTGGTGAAATCACCTCCTACAGCGTTGGAGTCACGGCTTTATGTATCGTGGGAGCAAACGCTGTTGCTGTCAAGATAAATAAATCCGCGATGCAACTGAATGGCGTACCTGCTAAGCAAATGATGGTTAACATTAAAACAAAGTAACATTACAGTACAACAGTAAGACCTTACCATACCATACCTGCAAAGCAAATACCAAAACAAAACCTAGTAAAAAATAAAACATTTTTTTAACGCAACCTGTGCTTAAAATATATATATGCCGAAGCATGGGGGCATCCTCCCGCAAAAAAGTTATGCCGCGTACACACGGTCGGACTTTTCCACGGGCAAGCCTTTGTCGAAATTTCGACCGTATGTACGCGGCATAAAAGGTTATGCCGCGTACACATGGTCGAACTTTTCCACGGGCAAGCCTCCGTCGGAATTTCGACCGTATATACGCGGCATTAGGAGCAAAATCGCTCCTCCGCCCCTGCTGCCCCCATGCTTCGGCATATATGCTCTTTTTTAACTGTGGTGGTGAAATCACCTCCTACAGCGTTGGAGTCACGGCTTTATGTATCGTGGGAGCAAACGCTGTTGCTGTCAAGATAAATAAATCCGCGATGCAACTGAATGGCGTACCTGCTAAGCAAATGATGGTTAACATTAAAACAAAGTAACATTACAGTACAACAGTAAGACCTTACCATACCATACCTGCAAAGCAAATACCAAAACAAAACCTAGTAAAAAATAAAACATTTTTTTAACGCAACCTGTGCCTAAAATATATATATGCCGAAGCATGGGGGCATCCTCCCGCAAAAAAGTTATGCCGCGTACACATGGTCGAACTTTTCCACGGGCAAGCCTCCGTCAGAATTTCGACCGTATATACGCGGCATTAGGAGCAAAATCGCTCCTCCGCCCCTGCTGCCCCCATGCTTCGGCATATATGCTCTTTTTTTTTAACTGTGGTGGTGAAATCACCTCCTACAGCACTGGAGTCACGGCTTTATGTATCGTGGGAGCAAACGCTGTTGCTGTCAAGATAAATAATTCCGCGCTGCAGTTGAATGGCGCACCTGAAAGCAAAAAATTACATACCTGAAAAGCAAGCATGATAAAACATTGCAGAATGGAATACAGTAAAAAAGAGCAGAACAATAGAGAGAAAATAGAGAGAGAGAGAGAGAGAGAGAGAGAGAGAGAGGTAACAATAAAACTACAACTATTTTTGGTTTTTTTATTTTATATTTTTTTTGTGTTTTAGTTTTTTACGTTTTTTTTTTCTTTTTTACACTTTTTTTTTAAACTTTAACAACTGTAATGGTTCGGGTCTCTCAAAATGTAATGGCATCTTGGGAGACCCTGTGTAAGTGTGTCCTAGTCTGTGAAATGCTGTACCCTACGCTAAAACTTCACTTTTGAGTGGTAGCGTTCAAAACATTCACCAAGGCAAAGACCAGGTTTGTCAGGACAGAGTGGACAATAATAACGGGTGTCACGCCTAAATCCGCGCTTGCTACAGACACGACATCTTTTTTGGGGGGTTCGTTGGGTAGGGGTACTCGGGAGGAGATGCGTATAATGCCTCTCATGCAGCCGGCTTACTGCATTTGGTAGGGGATGGTGAGGTGCAGAACCGCCTGGATACAGGAGTTCTGTGACTATCTCATTCTGGAATTTTAGAAGAGATAAAGTCCCGCCTGAAGCTCTGTATAGCACATGAGCGTTCAGCAAAGCCAATTGAAATAAGGATAGAGACACTTTTTTGTACCAGCGTCTCGCCTTACGGTCAATTAGATACGGCGCCATCAACTGGTCGTTGAGGTCCACCCCTCCCATATTTTTGTTATATTCGTGGACACAGAGGGGTTTCTCCACAACACCAGTCGCCGTACGAATTTGGACTGTCGTGTCTGCATGAAGGGAGGTAAGAAGGAAAACATTCTTATTGTCCCTCCACTTCATAGCGAGCAAGTTATTACACTTTACGGAGGCTCTCTCCCCCAGCCTAAGACGGGCATCTACAAGCCGCTGGGGAAAGCCCCGGCGATTAGGTCGCACGGTGCCACATGCTCCAATCTGATGATCAAACAAGTGACTAAACAGTGGCACGCTCGTGTAATAATTGTCCACATACAAGTGGTACCCCTTTCCGAATAAGGGTGACACCAAGTTCCACACTATCTTGCCAGCGCTCCCTATGTAATCCGGGCAGTTGACCGGCTCAACCTGACTATCTTTTCCCTCATAAACCATAAAGCTCCATACATAGCCTGTTGCCCTGTCACAGCACTTATAGAGCTTGACCCCGTATCTGGCACGCTTGCTGGGAAGGTACTGCTTGAAAGCCAAGCGGCCAGAAAATGTAATCAGGGACTCATCAACGCAGACAGCTTGATCGGGAATAAACAAGGCTGCAAAACGTTCGTTGAAGTGGTTTATGAGGGGCCGAATTTTATAGAGCTGGTCGTATTCAGGGTCCCCACGTGGACGACAAAGTTCATTGTCTTTGAAGTGCATGAACCGCAAAATCTGCTTGTATCGTTTGCTGGGCATGGAGGCAGAGAACACAGGCATGTGGTCAATTGGGTGCGTGGACCAATAAGCACGCAATGACGGGAATTTATGTGTGCCCATGTTGAGGGAAAGGCCCAGAAAGGTCTTAAATTCGGAAACCGTAATTGGTTTCCAATCTTTGGCAATGGAAGGCAACTGGGGATTAGCGGCGATTAATTGGCCAGCATATAAATTACTCTGGTCCACAATAGATCTATAGAGATCTTCCGTGAAAAACAGCGAATAATAATCGATTGGCATAAAATCAGCTGTTTCCACCTGAATACCGGGTTGGGCAGTGAATGGGGGAAGTACGGGTTCTGCAGAAGTGGTGGGGACCCAATCAGGATAGGCAAATTCTGCAGGAAGGGCACTATGGGCACGACGGGCCTGCCTTTGTCTTCTTATTGGTGGCAGCGGGACACTACTTGTGCTTGCCACCTCGCCAGCTTGAACTGCACTTATGGGACTCGCCACGTCACCACGTGATACTGCAGTGCTGGATGTACTCCCAGGCTGTACTAGGCCGCTGGTGCTTGCCAATTCACCAGAAGGAATAGCGGCGCTAGTACACCTCTGCTCCATGATACGAGAGCCCTGCGGTTCTTGCTCCTCAACAACCTCAGAAGATCGGGATCGGGTACGCCTGACCTTAGCAGGGACC
The DNA here is from genome assembly GCA_029206835.1 of Rana muscosa. NCBI lineage: Eukaryota > Metazoa > Chordata > Amphibia > Anura > Ranidae > Rana > Rana muscosa. The sequence goes on along the minus strand of CM055122.1, from coordinate 518,978,147 downwards.
TCAACTTCGTCGTCAGAGCTATCTGACGTGGGGCCGCTGACGTCACTGTCTTCTACGGGAAGATATTCTGAGCCTGAATCTGACAGATACGTGACCTCCTCTTCACTATCTGTCATGCTCAGAATCTCGTAGGCCTCTTTACTAGTGTACCTTCCACTTGCCATTTTGGGCTCTAAATTTAGGGGTACACTAGTAAGATTCACAGGAAAAAAAAGCACCCGACTGTCGTCAGCAAATATATCAAACGCTACAAAAAAAACTGTTAGCGGTCGCAGGGATCAGGACTGTCTCTGCGAACGCTGCAGTTATGTGTTTTGTGTTTGGTAAGTGACAGTGATCGATCGATACTGCACTTGGGTGGGCTGGGCTGGGCGGAGGGGCTAAACGCAGGTGCTAGCAGGTATCTGGGCTGATCCCGCTAACACTGCGTTTTTGGGAACCCTAAACCGCTGGGGACGCTAGTATAGATCTGATCAGATGCTATACCACTAAGGGAGGTGTATGCTTTGCGCGTGGGTGTTAGCATTACTGGCACTAACCTAACGCTGCCTGGGGTGACGCAGACCCTCTCTGGCGCTAAAACCTAATTGATCTCACCCGCCGGGCGATCAGGGGGTTAAACCTTTATTGGGTTATATACGGCGGGTGCCCTGATGCTATAAAAAGCTAACTAACCAACCAGTGTCACCCGTAACCTTTATATGGTGATCACTGGTGAAAGGGTTAACTAGGGGCAATCAGGGGGTTAAAACCTTTATTAGGTTGAATATGGGGGTAACTGACGCTATATAAAAACCTGACGGGTTACCGAAATAACTAAATAACTAACTGGGTAACCAGTGTCACCAGTGACGCTTATACGGTGATCACTGGTGAAAGGGTTAACTCTAGGGGCAATCAGGGGATTAAAATAATATATGGGGGTATCTGACGCTAATAAAAACCTGTGGCAAACCTAAAAATAATTAACTGGCTATCTAGGGCACCACCGGCACTAAATACAGCGATCGAAAATACGATCGATTAGTGACACTGGCGTTAGGGGGTGAAAGGGTTACCTGGGGGGCGATCAAGGGGTTAAACCTTTATTAGGGGGGTTAGGGGGCTACCCTGGACCTAAAGGGGCCTAATCCTAACTGCCCTGCAACTTTTTATTATCACAGATGACACTAAATGCAGTGATCAGTAAAATAAATGATCACTGCAATCAGTGACACTGTGATTGGGGGCTGGGGGGTGACCTGGGGGGTGATCTGGGGGTGACTGGGGGGTGAAATGTGTGCCTATGTGTACCTAAGTGTCAGTGGACTGTTGGTGCACTAACCTGCTTCTTCTCTCCTCGGTGCCGGAATCGAAAAGACCGCCGCGAGGGAGATGACATCACTTCCTCCTGCCTGTGTTTACATCACATGGCAGAGGAAGCATTTTCATTGGCCGGGAGCGATCGCGAGGGGGTGGCCGAAATCGAATGGTCACCCCTCATCTCCGAACGCTCCCCCACGATTAACGGCCGCTCACTGTATAGGAGGGGTATCCGATCGGACCCCCCAACTATACAAAGGCGATCACGTATGCTCTACGTGATTGTGCCTGTCGGTGCCATTCTGCCGACGTATATATACAGTGAGCGGTCGTTAAGTGGTTAAGGGGAACCCCGCCGCAAATTTAAAAAAAAAATGACGTGGGGTTCCCCCAAATATCCATTCCAGGCCCTTCAGATCTGGCATGGATTTTAAGGGGAACTCCACCCCAAATTTAAAAAAAATGGCGTGGAGTCCCCCTAAAAATCCATACCAGACCCCTTATCCGAGCACGCAACCTGGCTGGCTGCAGGGGAAGAGGGGGGACGAGAGAGCGGCCCCCCCTCCCTCCTGAACCGTACCAGGCCACATGCCCTCAACATGGGGAGGATGTCCCCATGTTGATGGGGACAAGGGCCTCATCCCCACAACCCTTGCCCGGTGGTTGTGGGGTCTGCGGGCGGGGGGCTTATCGGAATCTGGAAGACCCCTTTAACAAAGGGGACCCCCAGATCCCGGCCCCCCCCCTATGTGAATTGGTAAGGGGTACATTGTACCCCTACCATTTCACGAAGAAAGCGTAAAAAAATGTTTAAAAAAACACACAAACACCTTGAAAAAGTCCTTTATTAAAAAAAAAAAAACATTCCAGCAGTGAAATCCAGTGTCCCGCGGCGATCCCGATGTCCAGCGCTGTCCTTCATTGGTTGTGTCTGAGCGGACCTGATGGGGAACTCCCTCTCAGTGTTTTAAATGTATAGACCCGCCCCTTCTAAAGTTCCCCATCAGGTCCACTCAGCGGACCAGATGCGGAACATGAGAAGGGGCGGGTCTATACATGTATTACCAAAGTGAGAGAAGTTCCCCATCAGGTCCGCCCCCTCGGTATGTCGGACCCGCCTACGTCATTGGCCTGAGTGGGGAACTTCCTTCACTGTGTAATTTAAATTTACACAGTGAAGGAAGTTTCCCCGCTCAGGCCAATGACGTAGGTGGGGTCTGACATACCGAGGGGGCGGACCTGATGGGGAACTCCCTTCACTGTGTAATACATGTATAGAGTCTATGTAAATGTAAATAAAAACACACAAACACCTTGAAAAAGTCCTTTATTAAAAAATAATAATAATAATAAAAAAAACATTCCAGCGATGAAATCCAGTGTCCTGCGGCGATCCCGATGTCCAGCGCTGTCTGTCATTGGTTGTGCCTGTGCGGACCTGATGGGGAACTTCCTCAGCTGTGTTTTAAATGTATAGACCCGCCCCTTCTAAAGTTCCCCATCAGGTCTGCTCAGCGAACCAGATGCGGAACATGAGAAGGGGCGGGTCTATACATGTATTACACAGCGAACGAAGTTCCCCATCAGGTCCGCCCCCTCGGTATGTCCGACCCCGCCTACGTCATTGGCCTGAGCGGGGAACTTCCTTCACTGTGTAATTTAATTTACACAGTGAAGGAAGTTTCCCGCTCAGGCCAATGACGTAGGCGGGGTCGGACATACCGATGGGGGCGGACTTTCTTCGTGAAATGGTAGGGGTACAATGTACCCCTTACCAATTCACATAGGGGGGGCCGGGATCTGGGGGTCCCCTTTGTTAAAGGGGTCTTCCAGATTCCAATAAGCCCCCCGCCCGCAGACCCCCACAACCACCGGGCAAGGGTTGTGGGGATGAGGCCCTTGTCCCCATCAACATGGGGACATCCTCCCCATGTTGAGGGCATGTGGCCTGCTACGGTTCAGGAGGGAGGGGGGGCCGCTCTCTCGTCCCCTCCTCTTCCCCTGCGGCCGGCCAGGTTGCGTGTTTGGATAAGGGATCTGGTATGGATTTTTAGGGGGACTCCACACCATTTTTTTTTTAATTTGGGGTGGAGTTCCCCTTAAAATCCATGCCAGATCTGAAGGGCCTGGAATGGATATTTGGGGGAACCCCACGTCATTTTTTTTTAAATTTGCGGCGGGGTTCCCCTTAATATCCATTTTAGACCTGAAGGGCCTGGTAATTGAATTCTGGGGAACCCCCACGCTTTTTTTTTTTTTTTTTTAACAATGACTTTTGTATGTATTGCCGGGAGCCGACAATTCATTAATAGCCGCGAGTGAGTTTTAAATGACTTTTTTTCTTTCAAAAATGAATTTTTTTGCAGGGACAGTTCTAAGCACGAGAAACATGCGCCACTTTACATGCATATCATACACACCCCCCAGGTACGAAATTTAAAGGAATATTTCACTTTTATTTTTTCATTTTAAGCATTATTAAAATCACCGCTCCCGAAAAAACGGCCGTTTTTAAAACTTTTTTTTGCATTGATACATGTCCCCTGGGGCAGGACCCGGGTCCCCAAACACTTTATAGGACAATAACTTGCATATAAGCCTTTATAATTAGCACTTTAGATTTTGAACGTTCGAGTCCATTGTATTTAATAGGGTTCTAAAGTTCACACGAACATTTTGTCTGTTCGCAGGTTCTGGTGTGAACCGAATAGGGGGGTGTTCGGCTCATCCCTGGTCCCCAGATATCCAACCTCTCTGTAAATATGTAAGTGGTACATAGCACTCAATTGCAAAAAAAACAAAATGAAAATAGTAAAAAAAAAAAAACCTCCAACATATCTAGTGTTGTAGATCTATCAATAATCATGCTATCCAGTAATGCAGGCAGTGCCGATCCTGACCTCCCTGGGGCCCTAAGCAAAATTCTGCTAAGGGACCCTCTACCTGGCCCGTGATGCCGTGAGCTATGTAAACCATTTGCCATTGCCACACAGTCACACCTGACACTTCAGTGCTCCAAATACAATCCTCCCTCCTTTAAACAAAACAGTCAAAGAATAAGTACAACAATATAGAACAGAATGAGCACCCAGCAGGGAGACCAGAGGATTAGGATGTGGGCAGAACACAGCACCCAGCAGGGAGACCAGAGGATTAGGATGTGGGCAGAACACAGCACCCAGCAGGGAGACCAGAGGATTAGGATGTGGGCAGAACACAGCACCCAGCAGGGAGACCAGAGGATTAGGATGTGGGCAGAACACAGCACCCAGCAAGGAGACCAGAGGATTATGATGTGGGCAGAACAGCACCCAGCAGGGAGACCAGAGGATTGGGATGTGAGCAGAAAACAGCACCCAGCAGGGAGACCAGAGGATTGGGATGTGGGCAGAACACAGCACCCAGCAAGGAGACCAGAGGATTAGGATGTGGGCAGAACACAGCACCCACCAGGGAGACCAGAGGATTGGGATGTGGGCAGAACACAGCACCCAGCAGGGAGACCAGAGGATTAGGATGTGGGCAGAACACAGCACCCAGCAAGGAGACCAGAGGATTGGGATGTGGGCAGAACACAGCACCCAGCAGGGAGACCAGAGGATTAGGATGTGCGCAGAACAGCACCCAGCAGGGAGACCAGAGGATTAGGATGTGGGCAGAACACAGCACATAGTTATTCGCTAGTCTATTGCCAATCATGGTGGAGTGTGATTTCATGTTGCAGATATCCCACACATTAGTGAATTCTGCATTCAGCTATCTCAGCTCTGCTGTGTCCCTTGTGATGGTGCATTGTACATACACCAAGAGATCTTCTGATTTTAGAATCACCATGTCTACCCCCTGCTATAAACACACACAATACAGAGTGCACCTATTCTGCCTGCTATCTGACACCTCCGTTACTTCAGTGTTTACACAAGCCTTATAAAAGATTATTGCAGTGGGGGGCTGACTGTTCACTTTGCATGAAAATGGCACGGAGGGCTCAGGGTTAGGAGGCAGCTCAGCACTTCCAGAGGGAACAGTAATGAGAGGAGAGGATGCAGCAGACAGTTAAACAAGCAGGAAGATCAGACTAGAAGAATCCGAAGGTGGTGAGAGTCAAAGTACAGAGAGCATCAGACACACAAGGGGCTTCTACAACAATGCTTGGGGAAGAATTATGATCACTCACGGTACCTCAATAACCATATTGACCTCACGCATCACTTCCCTGCCATCCCACGCTGACACACTGAGCTGTGTCGGCTCTCTGCCACCCCCTGCAGGCTGGAGGGAGGAGAACACACACTCTTCTCTCCAGCTATCTTACCACACTCAAGCTGACTAGACTCAGGCAGAGCCGATCCGCCCTATGACACAAGGGGGGGCGGGGCCTCGAGTAATTTGCAGGGGCCCTACGCAGCTTGCGTAGTGAGCGTATAGGGCGGATCGGCTCTCAATGCAGGTCATCATCAATCATGAAAGAAAAATCACTAAAAGAAAAAACCCAGCTGACCCCCCCCCCCCGAACGGTCTACACCTATCACAATGGCCAGATGTGGTCAGTACCATCTCCACCCTTTGTTTATAGTTACTGTATATAGTTACATAGTAGGTGAGGTTGAAAAAAGACACAAGTCCATGAAGTCCAACCTATGTGTGTGATTATATGTCAGTATTACATTGTATATCCCTGTATGTTGTGGTCGTTCAGGTGCTTATCTAATAGTTTTTTGAAACTATTGATGCTCCCCGCTGAAACCACCGCCTGTGGAAGGGAATTCCACATCCTTGCCGATTCTACAGTAAAGAACCCTCTACGCAGTTTAAGGTTAAATCTTCTTTCTTCTAATTTTAATGAGTGGCCACGTGTTTTATTAAACTCCCTTCCGTTGAAAAGTTGTATCCCTATTGTGGGGTCACCAATGTGATATTTGTAAATTGAAATCATATCTACTCTCCATTGACTCTTCTCCAGAGAGAATAAGTTCAGTGCTCGCAACCTTTCTTCATAACTTATATCCTCCTATCCCTTTATTAGCTTTGTTGCCCTTCTTTGTACTCGCTCCATTTCCAGTACACCCTTTCTGAGAGCTGGTGCCCAGAACTGGACAGCATACTCCAGGTGAGGCCGAATCAGAGTCTTGTAGAGTGGGAGAATTATCGCTTTATCTCTTGAGTTAATCCCCTTTTTAATGCATGTTATTATTCTGTTTGCTTTGGTAGCAGTAGCTTGGCATTGCATGCCATTGCTGAGCCTATCATCTACTAGGACCCCCAGGTCCTTTTCCATCCTAGATTCCCCCAGAGGTTCTCCCCCTAGAAGGGTAGATTGCATTCATATTTTTGCCACCCAAGTGCGTTATTTTCAATTATTCCACATTAAACCTAATTTTCTATGTAGTTGCCCATCCCATTAATTTGTTCAGATCTTCTTGCAGGGGTTCCACATCCTGCGGATACGTTTTTGCCCTGCCTAGCTTAGTATTGTCCGCAAATACAGAGATTAAACTGTTTATCCCATCCTCCAGGTCGTTTATGAACAATAGGGATGAGCTTCGAGTTCGAGTCGAACTCATGTTCGACTCGAACATTGCCTGTTCGCCCGTTCGCCGAACAACGAACAATTTGGGGTGTTCGCGGCAAATTCGAAAAGTCTATGGGAGAAATCTAAAGTGCTAATTATAAAGGCTTATATGCAAGTTATTGTCCTAAAAAGTGTTTGGGGACCCGGGTCCTGCCCCAGGGGGCATGTATCAATGCAAAAAAAAGTTTTAAAAACGGCCGTTTTTTTAGGAGCAGTGATTTTAATAATGCTTAAAATGAAACAATAAAAGTGAAATATTCCTTTAAATTTTAAAAAAAATGGCGTGGAGTCCCCCCAAAAACCCATACGAGACCCTTATCCGAGCACGCAACCTGGCCGGCCGCAGGGGAAGAGGGGGGGACGAGAGAGCGCCCCCCCTCCCTCCTGAACCGTACCAGGCCACATGCCCTCAACATGGGGAGGATGTCCCCATGTTGATGGGGACAAGGGCCTCATCCCCACAACCCTTGCCCGGTGGTTGTGGGAGTCTGCGGGCGGGGGGCTTATCGGAATCTGGAAGACCCCTTTAACAAACCCCCCTATGTGAATTGGTAAGGGGTACATTGTACCCCTACCATTTCACGAAGAAAGTCCGCCCCCTCGGTATGTCCGACCCCGCCTACGTCATTGGCCTGAGCGGGAAACTTCCTTCACTGTGTAAATTAAATTACACAGTGAAGGAAGTTCCCCGCTCAGGCCAATGACGTAGGCGGGGTCGGACATACCGAGGGGGCGGACCTGATGGGGAACTTCGTTCGCTGTGTAATACATGTATAGACCTGCCCCTTCTCATGTTCCGCATCTGGTCCGCTGAGCGGACCTGATGGGGAACTTTAGAAGGGGCGGGTCTATACATTTAAAACACAGCTGAGGAAGTTCCCCATCAGGTCCGCACAGGCACAACCAATGACAGACAGCGCTGGACATCGGGATCGCCGCAGGACACTGTATTTCATCGCTGGAATTTTTTTTTTTATTATTATTATTATTATTTTTTAATAAAGGACTTTTTCAAGGTGTTTGTGTGTTTTTATTTACATTTTTTAACACTTTCTTCGTGAAATGGTAGGGGTATATTGTACCCCTTACCAATTCACATAGGGGGGGGCGGGATCTGGGGTCCCCTTTGTTAAAGGGGTCTTCCAGATTCCGATAAGCCCCCCGCCCGTAGACCCCCACAACCACCGGGCAAGGGTTGTGGGGATGAGGCCCTTGTCCCCATCAACATGGGGACATCCTCCCCATGTTGAAGGCATGTGGCCTGGTACGGTTCAGGAGGGAGGGGGGGCCGCTCTCTCGCCCCCCCTCTTCCCCTGCGGCCGGCCAGGTTGCGTGCTCGGATAAGGGTCTGGTATGGATTTTTGGGGGGACTCCACGCCATTTTTTTTTAAATTTGGGGTGGAGTTCCCCTTAAAATCCATGCCAGATCTCAAGGGCCTGGTATGGATATTTAGGGGGAACCCCACGCCATTTTTTTTTTAAATTTGCGGCGGGGTTCCCCTTAATATCCATTCCAGACCTAAAGGGCCTGGTAATTGAATTTGGGGGAACCCCCACGCTTTTTTTTTTTTTTTTATCAATGAGTTTTCTATGTATTGATAAAAGCCGACAATTCATTAATAGCCGCGAGTGAGTTTTAAATGACTTTTTTTCCTTCAAAAATGACACTTTGTGCAGGGACAGTTCTAAGCACGGGAAACATGCGCCACTTTACATGCATATCATACACACCCCCGAGGTACGAAATTTAAAGGAATATTTCACTTTTATTTTTTCATTTTAAGCATTATTAAAATCACTGCTCCCGTAAAAACGTCTATTTTTTAAACCTTTTTTTGCATTGATACATGTCCCCTGGGGCAGGACCCGGGTCCCCAAACACTTTTTAGGACAATAAATTGCATATTAGCCTTTATAATTAGCACTTTAGATTTCGAACGTTCGAGTCCATTGTATTTAATAGGGTTCTAAAGTTCACACGAACATTGTCTGTTCGCAGGTTCTGGTGCGAACCGAACAGGGGGGTGTTCGGCTCATCCCTGATGAACAATTTAAAACTAATGGTCCCAGCACAGAACCCTGGAGGACCTTACTTTCCACCCCTGACCATTCCAAGCAATCCCCATTTATCACTACCTTCTGAACTCTCCCTTGTAGCCAGTTTTCAATCTATGTACTCACCCTATGGTCCATGCCAACGGACCTTACTTTGTACAGTAGGGATGAGCCGAACACCTCCCAGTTCGGTTTGCACCAGAACCTGCGAACGGACCGAAAGTTCACGCGAACGTTAGAACCCTATTAAATACAATGGATGCGAACGTTCAAAATCTAAAGTGCTAATTATAACGGCTAATATGCATGTTATTGTCCTAAAAAGGGTTTGGGGACCCGGGTTCTGCCCCAGGGGACATGTATCAGTGCAAAAGCAAGTTTTAAAAACTGCAGTTTTTTCAGGAGCAGTCATTTTAACCACTTCCCGCCCCGTCAATAGGAGATTGACGTCCGGGAAGTGGTTGCGTTATCCACACTGGACGTCTATTGACGTCCTGCAGGATAATGGCTTGTGTGCGCCCGCAGGGGCGCGCAGCGCGGTGATCGGGGACGGCGTGTGTCCCTCGGACACAGCGCTTCCCCGATCACAGTAAACAGCCAATTTCATTGGCTGTTTACCATGTGATCGGCTGTGTCAAAGTCACAGCCGATCACATGTCACAACAAACTCGGCGGCGCTCCGTGCGCGCCGCCAGAGGCTTGCAGAGCGGGGATCGGGGAAGGCGAGTGTCCCTTGGACACAGCGCGTCCCCGATCCGGGTAAACAGCCAATGAAATTGTCTGTTTACCACGTGACCGGCTGTGTCCAATCACAGCCGGTCACAAATGTAAACAAACTGCAGGAGTTACTACCTGATCCCTGCTCTCTCCTCACACACCAAACTGTGAGGAGAGAGCAGAGATCAGTAAGTGAGATCAGTGTAGTTTGTCTACAGTAGTTTACTGTGCACAACACGGCCCGCCTCCCCCAATAAAGAGGACCTGTCACACAGCCCAGCACATCAATCAGCCCATCTGTCAATCAGCCCAGCCAAGCAGCCCATCTGTCAATCAGCCCATCTGTCAATCAATCAGCCCATCTGTCAAGAAATCAATCAGCCCATCTGTCACAGGCCCACCTCCATCGGTACCGCCATTGGTACCGCCACACAGGCTACCAGTACCGCCATCGGTATCACTACCAGTACCACCACTAGTACCGCCATCAGGTACTTCCAGGCCCGCTACCAGTATCGCCACTAGTGCCGCCATCGGTACCACCACCCGTACCACCGTCGGTAGTGCCACCACCACCTGTACCACCACCTGTACCGCCATCGGTACCACCACCACCCGTACCGCTATCGGTACCACCACCAGCTGTACCGCCATCGGTACCACCGCTACCTGTACCGCCATCGGTACCGCCACCACCACCACCCGTACCGCCATCGCTACCACCACCACCTGTACCGCCATCGGTACCACCACCACCCGTACCGCCACCTGTACCGCCATCGGTACCGCCACCACCTGTACCGCCATCGGTACCACCACCACCTGTACCGCCATCGGTACCAGCACCACCCGTACCGCCACCTGTACCGCCATCGGTACCCGCCACCACCACCACCCGTACCACCATCAGTACCACCAACACCCGTACTGCCATCAGTACCACCACCACCCATACCGCCATCGGTACCACCACACAGGCCCACCACTAATACCTCTATCGGTACCACCACACAGACCGCCACCACTACCACCAGCAGTACCATTACACAGGCCAACCAATAAGCACTGCCATAATGACCCAAAGGGTTTACACACCTGAGGAGGCATATGCCATTCTTGCCATGTCGGATGAGGAGAGCAGCGGGGAGCTCCCATTATCCGATTCTGGTTCGGAATACGAGCCAGTGGAGGATAGTGGCTCAGAGTCCGAGTCCCCGGAGGAAACCGTCCCTCCCAAAAGAATGCGATCAGGACCAAGATCAGGACCAAGATCAGGAGAACTGTCCACCACCAGCAGCGCCATACCCCAGGAAGAGGAGCCCAGTACAAGTAATGGAATTACACGCCCAACCAGAAGAATCCAGCCCCAGTCCTACCTTCCCAATGCCCTGGCAAACCCCTTATGGTTGCCTGCCAACTCAGGATCCGCTATCATCCCCCCTTTCACCGCACAGCCAGGTGTGCAGCCCGACACTACAAATTTTTCTAAATTTGATTTTTTTTGTTTATTTTTCCCACAAGATTTGCTGCAGAATATAGTGGATCAAACGAATCTGTATGCATCCCAATCTATTGCTGCCAACCCCAATTCTTCCTACGCCCGCATGTTCCAGTGGCGGCGTCTAACATTGGACAAATTTAAATTGTTTTTGGGCCTTATGTTCAATATGGGGCTTACAAAAAAGAACAAAGTCCATGCATATTGGACCAAACGCCCCATCCAAAACATGCCCATATATTCCACTGTCATGTCCAGGAAAAGATACGACATGATCATGCGTTTTCTCCACTTCAATGACAATTCACAGTGCCCTCCCCAAGATCATCCAAACTACGACAAATTGTACAAGATACGCCCCCTAATCAATGCCTTTTCCCAGCGATTTGAAGTAGTTTATCCCAGACCAAAAAATTGGTGTGGACGAGTCTCTCATACATTTCACTGGCCGACTGCAGTTCAAGCAGTCTATACCAAGCAAGAGAGCCAGGTATGGGTTAAAATTAAATAAATTATGTGATCGAGCCACTGGATAAGTCTTCACATTCAGGATCTACGAAGGCAAAGACTCTAAGCTCCAGCCCCGTGATTGCCCTACATATATTGGAACCAGTGGGAAAATTGTCTGGGAGTTGGCATACCCCCTGTTCGGAAAAGGTTACTATTTATATGTTGACAATTACTATACCAGCCTGCCCCTTTTTCGCCACCTTTACAGTAAGCAAACCCCGGCCTGCGGTACCTTAAAAAAAAAAACGGAAGGGATTCCCACAAAATTTATTGACCAAAAAATTGCGACCTGGAGAATCGGCATTCATGAGGAACGAGGAGGTGTTGGCCATGAAGTGGAGGGACAAGAAAGATATCCAAATCCTCTCTACGATCCACAATGACACCGTGGTGGAGATCCAAAGAAGACGCGGCCCCATTGTAAAGCCCGATTGTGTCCACGACTACAATTTGTACATGGGGGGGGGGGTGGATTTAAACGACCAGATGCTACAGCCCTACTTATCAACCAGAAAGTCCCGTTATTGGCACAAGAAAGTTGCGTTTCACCTGTTTCACATGGCCCTTTTTAATTCGTTTGTCAGCTACCAAGAAGCAACTCAAAATCAACAACTCCCCTACCTCCATTATATCGAAGATATCATCGATGCCCTCATTTACCTACAAGATCCCGCCCCAGGAAGCATTCGCTCTGATAGTGTGAGTCGGCTTCACGAGCGACACTATCCCTTTAGCATCCCCCCCACAGAATCTGGAAGAAGACGCCAAAAGAAATGCCGTGTATGCAGCAGAGGAGGAGCAAGAAGAGGCACCACCTATTATTGTCCCGATTGTCCCTCCCAACCTGGCCTGTGCATCGGAAATTGCTTCAAAAATTATCATACATCCATTAGTTCCCCTTATTATTAACAGACTGCCATTTCCCCATTTGCCTGCTACCATGTTACAAACTACCTTCCATGTTAATTAACTGACCCTGGCCTGTTTACCGACGATGTCTTTGCTTGCCGATTTAAACCATGTTCCTGACCTCCACGTGCACCAACCTCAGCCTGTTTACCGACGATGCCTCTGCCTGCCGATATAAACCATGTTTCTGACTTCCACGTGTACCGACCTTGGCCTGTTAATCGACCATCTTTTTGCCTGCCACTTGGACTGATCTTTTGGCCATCTACTTTTAGTACACAGGGGTCTCACATATGTGAGGGGCTTCAGAATAGCGTTCTGAGTAGAGAAAACCAGTTTTTCGTTTTCTGTGCTCCAAGAACAGGGTCTGGTTGCCCAGAGGCTTCAAAGCGATTTGGGTGGGAGAAGCCTCTACACCTGTCCCCCTGGCCCAAAGCTTGATGGTCCTTCCTGCTGCCTGGACCAATACTTTGGCTGTGCTGACCATATTACTGCCTGTAATGACCCTTGACATTATGACATTATGGACCATGTTTCTTCCTGCTGGATGATTGCTTTTGCTGTCGCTGACCTCATCCCTGCCTACTGCCTGGACCGATGCTCTCCTCTGTGGACCACTGCACTTCTAAAACCACAGGTAATCTTTTGTTATTTGGTATGCACCTGCTATGTGTTAGATATATGAAGGGCCTTCAAAAATGTGATCGGTAGTCAGAAAATGATATGTGCAATTAATGCTGCTAGAATGCCTGGAGGTGCTACTTGGATGTTGGGCCCCTGTATGTGGCCAGGCTGTACAAAAGTCTCAAACATGTGGTATCACCATACTCAGGAGGAGTAGCAGAATGCATTTTGGGGTGTAATTTTTTGCTATGTACATGCTATGTGTTAGAAACATCTTATAAATTGACAACTTTGTGTAAAAAAAATGCATTTTAATTTTTTCCCACATTTTCCAAAACCTTCTGGAAAAAAATGAATCGTTCAAAAGGCTCATTATGCCTCATAAATTATACATTGGGGTGTGTGCTTTCCAAAATGGGGTCATTTTGTGAACAATTCCATTGTCCTAGTGCTCCAGGGCCTTCAAAAATGTGATCGGCAGTCAGAAAATGATATGTGCAATTAATGCTGCTAGAATGCCTGGAGGTGCTACTTGGATGTTGGGCCTCTGTATGTGGCCAGGCTGTGTAAAAGTCTCAAACATGTGGTATCGCCATACTCAGGAGGAGTAGCAGAATGCATTTTGGGGTGTCATTTTTGCTATGTACATGCTATGTGTTAGAAAAATCTTATAAATGGACAACTTTGTGTAAAAAAAAATGCATTTAAATTTTTTCCCACATTTTCCAAAACCTTCTGGAAAAAAACGAACTGTTCAAAAGGCTCATTATGCCTCATAGATTATACGTTGGGGTGTGTACTTTCCAAAATGGGGTCATTTTGTGGACAATTCCATTGTCCTGGTGCTCCACGGCCTTCAAAAGTGTAATAGGTGGTTGAGAAAGGATATGTGCGATTTATACTCGTAGAACGTCTGAAAGTGCTACTTCAATGTTGGACCTCTGTATATGGCCAGGCTGTGTAAAAGTCTCACACATGTGGTATCGCTATACTCAGGAGGAGAAGCGGAATGCATTTTGGGGTGTCATTTTTGCTATGTATATGCTATGTGTTAGAAATATCTTATAAATGGACAACTTTGTGTAAAAAAAATGCATTTACATTTTTTCTCCACATTTTCCAAAACCTTCTGGAAAAAAATGAACCGTTCAAAAGACTCATAATGCTTCATAGATTATACGTTGGGGTGTGTGCTTTCCAAAATGGGGTCATTTTGTTGAAAATTCCATTGTCCTGGTGCTCCATGGCCTTCAAAATTGTAATAGGTGGTTGAGAAAGGATATGTGCGATTTATGCTTGTAGAACGCCTGAAAGTGCTTCTTCGATGATGGGCCTCTGTATATGGCCAGGCTGTGTAAAAGTCTCACACATGTGGTATCGCTATACTCAGGAGGAGTAGCGGAATGCATTTTGGGGTGTAATTTTTGCTATGCATATGCTATGCGTTAGAAATATCTTATAAATGGACAACTTTGTGTAAAAAAAAAATGCATTTTCATTTTTTCTCCACATGTTCCAAAACCTTCTGAAAAAAAATGAACCGTTCAAAAGACTCATAATGCTTCATAGATTATACGTTGGGGTGTGTGCTTTCCAAAATGGGGTCATTTTGTGGACAATTCCATTGTACTGGTGCTCCAGGACCTTCAAAAGTGTAATAGGTGGTTAAGAAAGGATATGTGCAATTTATGCTTGTAGAACGCCTGAAAGTGCTACTTCATTGTTGGGCCTCTGTATATGGCCAGGCTGTGTAAAAGTCTCACACATGTGGTATTGCTACACTCAGGAGGAGTAGCAGAATGTATTTTGGGTATAGTTGCAATTATGCATATGCTGTGTGAGAGTACATCAGGCGTGATCAGATGTGATCAATTTTCAGTGATTGGCACCATAGTTTGTAGACTCTATAACTTTCACAAAGACCAAATAATATACACTAATTTGGGTTATTTTTACCAAATATATGTAGCAGTATACATTTTGGCACAAATTTATGAAGAAAAATTACTTACTTGCAAAATTTTACAATAGAAACTAAAAAAAAGTGTGTTTTTTAAAAAAAAATTGCTTATATCGCAAAAAATAAAAAACCCAGTGGTGATTAAATACCACCAAAAGAAAGCTCTATTTGTGAGAAGAAAATAATAAAAATGTTGTTTGGATACAGTGTAGCATGACTGAGTAATTGTCATTCAAAGTGTGAGAGTGCTGAAAGCTGAAAATTGGTCTGGGCGGGAAGGTGCATAAGTGCCTGGTATTGAAGTGGTTAATGATGCATAAAGTGAAGAAAAAAAAGTGAATATTCCTTTAAATATCGTACCTGGGGGGTGTCTAAAGTATGCCTATGAAGTGGCATGTGTTTCCGTGTTTAGAACTGTCCCTGCACAAAATGACATTTCTAAAGGAAAAAAAGCCATTTAAAACTGCTTGCGACTTTAATGTCATGTCTTGTCCTGGCAATATGGATGAAAATCTTTGAGAAAAATGGCATGGCTACCCCATCACCCCCCCCCACCCCAGCCCATTACCAGCCCCTTTGGGTCTTGTATGGATATTAAGGGGAACCCCGCACCCAAAGTAAAAAAAGACCCTATATACTCTGAACAGCAGTATACAGGCGGTGCAAACAAGACAGGGACTGTAAGTTTGTTCTTAAGTAGAATCTGTTTGTAATTTTGAACAAGTACATTGTTTAAGTGTAGCTCCAGCCAAAAAATATATTTTTAAGCTTTTTGTAAAACATAGGGAAGGGTTATCACCCCTGTAACATTTGTTTTGCTGTCTGTGCACCTGTTCAGAAGATTTCACCTCACTTTCCGTCCCAATGACAAATGTTTTTGGAAAAGTGGGATTGGTGATAAAGCATCAGTAGAGAGGAGACACCTTTTTCCCATATTAACTCTTACAGGAGAGAATTTACCTTCCTAGGGGTAGATTTCCTCTCACTTCCTTTTGTCTCCTTCCGTTTGCAAGTAGGAGTCGTTTGTAAGTTGGATGTTTGAAAGTAGGGGCCTGCCGTATATACTCTGCTGAAATTTGCCCCTTAGATTTTGGTGTTGCCACAACACTGTGAGCCCTCACAGTTACTCTTGGTGGGCGCTGGAACGCCCTGCTGTGAACTATTATATCAGGAAGTGTAATTACATGCCATTGTTGAACAGTGGTAGGAAAAATTGGGTCTTTGGTGATGGTGCTGGTGCTACAACACTGTCAGCCCTCACAATTACTCTTGGTGGGCGCATGAATGTGCCCTACTGTTAATTATTAGATTAAGAATTGTAATTGCATGCCCCTGTTGAAGAGGGGCAGAAAAATTGGGCCTTTGGTGGTGGTGGTTGTGTTGCCACAACACTGTAAGCCCTCACAGTTACTCTTGGTGGGCGCAGGAATGGGCCCTGTTGTGAATTATTAGATCAAGAATTGTAATTACGTGCCCCTGTTGAACAGGGGCAGAAAAATTGGGCCTTAGGCACTGGTGCCACAACACTGCAACCCCTCACAGATACTGTACTTGGAGCACAGCAATGAGCCCTGTTTTGCAGTATTGCATCAAAAATTGTAATTACACGCCCCTGTTAAACAGGGGCTGAAAAATTGGGCCTTAGGCACTGGTGCTGGTGCCACAACACTGCAACCTCTCCCAGATACTCTAGTTGGAGTGCAGGAATGAGCCCTGCTGCAAAGCATTGCATACAAAATTGTAATTACATGCCCCTGTTAAACAGGGGCTGAAAAATTGTGCCTTAGCCACTGGTGGCGGCACCCAGAAACAAAAATGTTCTTCCAAGCTATCATCAGGAATCGGATCATTGAGGAGGAGGAGGATAGTCAGTTAACATAACAGGACAGTCACTCAGCATCAGCATAGGCAGTCTTGAAGGGATGTGACATTTCAAAATAAATTATTCTGTTATATCAGCTTCAGGTGCTTGGTAGCTGGTGGTGATCCAAGACTGGTTCATCTTTATGAAGGTCAGTCGCTCAACCGAGTCGGTGGACAGGCGGACCCTGTGATCCGTGACAAAGCCTCCAGCAGCACTGAATGTGCATTCTGAAAGAACGCTGGATGCAGGACAGGCCAGTAGCTCAATTGCATACTGTGCAAGCTCTGGCCAGTGATCCACCCTCAAGACCCAGTAACCCAGAGGATTTTCGGTGGGAAAGGTGTCCAAGTCTGACCTTGCCCCTAAGTATTCCTGCACCATGTATATCAGACGCTGGCGATGGTTGCTGGAACCGATTATACCTTGGGGCTGCGGACTAAAAAATTGTCTGAACGCATCGGTCAGACGGCCACCTTCCCCACCGCTCCTTCTTTGACTGACCGAAGCCTCGTTGTCCAGGACCAGGAGTCTGTAACCTCCCAGTCTCTGGGAACGCGTTGCACAGACCTTTCTGCAAGGCCTCCCGGAGATATCTCATCCTCTGCTCCCTCTGCGATGGTAAGATAAGGTCCGCAACCTTACCCTTGTACCGTAGATCAAGGAGAGTGGCCAGCCAGTAATGGTCCCTCTCCTTGATCCGAAGAATACGAGGATCCTTCCGCAGACTTTGCAGGATCAGGGAGGCCATGCAGCGTAGGTTAGCTGAGGCATTCGGTCCGGAGTCCCCTGGGTCACTAAGGACGACATGATCCGCAGCCACCTCCTCCCAGCCACGTAGAAGTCCACGGGTTTCTTGGGACTGTAAATCATCCCTAAAAGACTGCTGCTGTTGATGCTGAGTGCCAGGCTCCACCTCCATGCTGACACAATCCTCCTCCTCCTCCTCCTTGTCCTCTTCCTGTGTGATGGGTGGGACAGAATGAACACTGTCTGGGTAAAGGGGGCCTTGAGAGGCAAGGAAGTCCTCCTCTTTCTGCCTCTGTTCTGCCTCAAGTGCCCTGTTCATTATTCCAAACAGCGTATGCTCCAACAGGTGGACAAGAGGTACAGTGTCACTGATGCATACACTGTCACTGCTCACCATCCTCGTGGCCTCCTCAAATGGTGCCAGGACAGTGCATGCATCCCTGATCATGCCCCACTGGCGTGGTGGAAAAAACCCGAGCTCCCATGACCCTGTCCTGGTGCCGTAGTCGCACTGGTACTCATTGATGGCCCTCTGCTGTGTGTGCAGCCGCTGCAGCATGGCCAACGTTGAGTTCAACCTAAGGCGGTTCTTGGGCAGGTTCAACTCCTTTTGCAGCTCAGCCAGCCAAGCACTGGCATTATATGATCTGCGGAAATGCACACAGACTTTCCTGGCCTGCCTCAGGACATCCTGTAAGCCCGGGTACCTGCCCAAGAACTGCTGCACCACCAGGTTAAGGACGTGAGCCACACAGGGCACATGGGTCAGTTGTCCCTGTCAGAGGGCGGAGAGGAGGTTGGTGCCATTGTCGCAAACCACCATTCCTGGCTTAAGCTGGCGTGGCGTCAACCACCTCTCGGCCTGCCCCTGCAGAGCTGACAGAACCTCTGCCCCAGTGTGGCTCCTGTCCCCCAAACACACCAGCGCAAGCACGGCATGGCATCTTTTTGCCTGCGTACTTGCGTAGCCCCTTGAACGCCTACGAAGCACCGCTGGTTCAGAGGACAAAGCACAGGAAGAGGCCATGGAGGAAGAAGAAGAGGAGGGGGTGGAGGAGAGAGGTGTGTCACAACCAGTAGTAGCATTTTGGAGGCGTGGCGGCGGAACAACCTCCAACACTACTGCACCTTGTCCTGCATCCTTCCCAGCAGCCAAAAGAGAGACCTAATGGGCCGTGAAAGAAAGGTATTGTCCCTGTCCATGCCTGCTGGACCATGAGTCAGCGGTAATATGCACCTTACCACTGACTGCCCTGTCCAGCGAGGCATGGACATTGCCTTCCACATGCCGGTAGAGAGCCGGAATCGCCTTCCGTGAGAAAAAGTGGCGTTTGGGAACCTGCCACTGAGGAACCGCACATTGCACAAACTCACGGAAGGAGGCCGAGTCTACCAACTGAAAAGGCAGCAGTTGAAGTGCTAGCAATTTAGCCAAGCTAGCATTCAACCGCTGGGCATGTGGATGGATGGGAGTGAACTTCTTTTGACGGTCCAGCAGCTGGGGCAGGGAAATTTGCCTGCTACAATCGGACGTTGGTGTACTGCTAGCAGAGTGCCCACAAGTACTTGGCTGTGACACACCTAATTCTACACCTTCATTCCTCTCAGTGCAGGTTTCAGAGAGGACTGAAGGTATAGTGGGGTTGGAGATCCCAGCTGATGAGGAGCAAGGAGAGGTCCGCTTTGTTCTTTGGTGTGGGTCTTTAAGGTACGCTTGCCAACGACCTGCATGGCAGGTCAACATATGTCTGGTCAAGCATGTGGTGCCCAAGCGGCTGATGTTTTGGCCACGCGAGATACGCTTGAGACATATGTTGCAAATAGCAGCGGTGCGATCTGATGCACTCGACTCAAAAAAGGCCCACACCAAAGAACTTTTGGAATAACGAGCAGAGGCAGTGCCCTGCACAGACGGAGCTCTGCGGTGTGATTCAGTCGGTGTGCTGCCCTTACGCTGGCCCCCGGAGGGCATCCTGCCTAGTTGGAGATGTGCCTCCTCCTCATCCTCCTCCTCTCTCCTATCAGGCACCCACGTGGAGTCAGTGACCTCATCATCCCCTCCCTCCTCATCACTGGAGCCAATCTGGCAGTATGCTGCAGCTGCTGGAACATGACTGCCAGATTGCTGTCCTTCTTGAGCATCCCCTCTCTCTGCGCTCACGCTACTGCCTTCCTCTAGCTGGGTATCATCCTCAGACCCTTAAAAATGCTGGGCATCCTCCTGGAGCATGTACCCAACACACTGTGCTCAAACAGTTCAGGGGACTCCTCAGGAGGACATGGTGGGTCTAGGGAAGGAGTGACTGATGATGACATTGATACAAGGGAAGAGGACCCTTTGGCAGCTGCTTTGCCAGTATCCTGAGCCTGGGTGAGAGAGGATGAGGAGGATAAGGAGGGCTTGGTCATCCACTCTACCAAGTCTTCGGCATGATGCGGCTCAACACTTCCAGCTGCCGAAAATAAGGACAAGCGCGTCCCATGGCCACGTGCTGATGATGATGCACCGCGTCCACGACCAGCACTGTTGTCTCTAAACACAGAGCCTGCTTGCCCTCTTTTATTGGCTCCTGACTGTCTGCCTCTTCTTGTTGGCTTTCCAGACATAGTAATGGACTGCAGGGAGATAGGAAAAACAGGAATTGGAGTAGTGTATATTGTGCTGGAGGCACACAACACCCACTAACTCCTGCAGATGCCTTTTTTAGAGAACACCAGCAATAAAGGGTAGATACAGGTGTATACTGTGCTGTGCTGGAGGGACACAACACCCATTAACTCCTGCAGATGCCTGTATTATAGAACAGCAAAAAAATGTAGATACAGGTGTATACTGTGCTGGGGCACACAACACCCACTAACTCCTGCAGATGCCTGTATTATAGAACAGCAAAAAAGTGTAGATACAGGTGTATATTGTGCTGGGGCACACAACACCCACTAACTCCTGCAGATGCCTTTATTAGAGAACACCGGCAATAAAGGGTAGATACAGGTGTATACTGTGCTGTGCTGGAGGGACACAACACCCACTAACTCCTGCAGATGCCTTTATTAGAGAACACCAGCAATAAAGGGTAGATACAGGTGTATACTGTGCTGTGCTGGGGCACACAACACCCACTAACTCCTGCCGATGCCTGTATTATAGAACAGCAAAAAAGTGTAGATACAGGTGTATACTGTGCTGGGGCACACAACACCCACTAACTTCTGCAGATGCCTGTATTATAGAACAGCAAAAAAGTGTAGATACAGGTGTATACTGTGCTGGGGCACACAACACCCACCAACTCCTGCAGATGCCTGTATTATAGAACAGCAAAAAAAGTGTAGATACAGGTGTATACTGTGCTGGGGACCACAACACCCACTAACTCCTGCAGATGCCTGTATTATAGAACAGCAAAAAAGTTTAGATACAGGTGTATACTGTGCTGGGGCACACAACACCCACTAACTCCTACAGGTGCCTGTATTATAGAACAGCAAAAAAATGTACATACAGATGTATACTGTGCTGGGGCACACAACACCCACTAACTCCTGCAGATGCCTGAGAAAAGAACACACTGTCCCTGCCTGCCTATCTAGCTTAGATAACCGTAATAAAGGGTAGATACAGGTGTATACTGTGCTGGGGTCCACAACACCCACTAACTCCTGCAGATGCCTGAGAAAAGAACACACTGTCCCTGCCTATCTAGCTTAGAGAACAGCAATAAAGGGTAGATACAGTTGTATACTGTGCTGGAGGCACACAACACCCACTAACTCCTGCAGATGCCTGAGAAAAGAACACACTGTCCCTGCCTGCCTATCTAGCTTAGAGAACAGCAATAAAGGGTAGATACAGCTGTATACTGTGCTGGAGGCACACAACACCCACTAACTCCTGCAGATGCCTGAGAAAAGAACACACTTACCCTGCCTGCCTATCTAGCTTAGAGAACAGCAATAAAGGGTAGATACAGGTGTATACTGTGCTGGAGGCACACAACACCCACTAACTCCTGCAGATGCCTGAGAAAAGAACACACTGTAGAACACACTGTCCCTGCCTATGTAGCTCTTTCCCTGCACAACGGAACACACTACACAAGGCCGCCGCGCTGGCAGACTTTTATAGTATGGGGCGTGTACTAAACCCCCCTGAGCTATGATTGACCACAGGCATCCTGCCTGTGGCCAATTATGGCTCTCCTCGCTGCCGGCGCTGTGATTGGCCAAGCATGCGGGGACACAGTGCCTGTATTATAGAACAGCAAAAAAGTGTAGATACAGGTGTATACTGTGCTGGGGTCCACAACACCCACTAACTCCTGCAGATGCCTGTATTATAGAACAGCAAAAAAGTGTAGATACAGGTGTATACTGTGCTGGGGCACACAACACCCACCAACTCCTGCAGATGCCTGTATTATAGAACAGCAAAAAAAGTGTAGATACAGGTGTATACTGTGCTGGGGACCACAACACCCACTAACTCTTGCAGATGCCTGTATTATAGAACAGCAAAAAAGTTTAGATACAGGTGTATACTGTGCTGGGGCACACAACACCCACTAACTCCTACAGGTGCCTGTATTATAGAACAGCAAAAAAATGTACATACAGATGTATACTGTGCTGGGGTCCACAACACCCACTAACTCCTGCAGATGCCTGAGAAAAGAACACACTGTCCATGCCTATCTAGCTTAGAGAACAGCAATAAAGGGTAGATACAGGTGTATACTGTGCTGGAGGCACACAACACCCACTAACTCCTGCAGATGCCTGAGAAAAGAACACACTGTCCCTGCCTGCCTATCTAGCTTAGAGAACAGCAATAAAGGGTAGATACAGCTGTATACTGTGCTGGAGGCACACAACACCCACTAACTCCTACAGATGCCTGAGAAAAGAACACACTTACCCTGCCTGCCTATCTAGCTTAGAGAACAGCAATAAAGGGTAGATACAGGTGTATACTGTGCTGGAGGCACACAACACCCACTAACTCCTGCAGATGCCTGAGAAAAGAACACACTGTAGAACACACTGTCCCTGCCTATGTAGCTATTTCCCTGCACAACGGAACACACTACACAAGGCCGCCGCGCTGGCAGACTTTTATAGTATGGGGCGTGTACTAAACCCCCCTGAGCTATGATTGACCACAGGCATCCTGCCTGTGGCCAATTATGGCTCTCCTCGCTGCCGGCGCTGTGATTGGCCAAGCATGCGGGGTCACAGTGCCTGTATTATAGAACAGCAAAAAAGTGTAGATACAGGTGTATACTGTGCTGGGGTCCACAACACCCACTAACTCCTGCAGATGCCTGTATTATAGAACAGCAAAAAAGTGTAGATACAGGTGTATACTGTGCTGGGGCACACAGCACCCACTAACTCCTGCAGATGCCTGTATTATAGAACAGCAAAAAAATGTAGATACAGGTGTATACTGTGCTGGGGCACACAACACCCACTAACTCCTGCAGATGCCTGAGAAAAGAACACACTGTCCCTGCCTATCTAGCTTAGAGAACAGTAATACAGGGTAGATACAGGTGTATACTGTGCTGGGGCACACAACACCCACTTAGGCTCCATTCACACTAATGCGTTTTTTGGTGCATTTTGCATTTTGCAGAAATGCATGGAAATTTTTTAACATGGGTTCCTATGGAACATGTTCACATCAATGCATTTTTGTACCTCTGCGTTTTTGGAAAGGGTCGGGGACTTTTTTTCATGCAAAAAGCAGCGTTTTGCATGTAATAGAAGTCAATGGACCTGCATCAAAAACGCAAGTACCAAGTTTTTAATGCGTTTTTACCGCATTTTTACCGCGATTTTGCCGCGATTTGCGTTTATTTATTTTTTTTATATTTTTTTATGGAAATGTATAAAAATAAAAATTAATTTATAAAAATTAATTTAAAAAAAAAACGCAAATCGCGGTAAAAACGCGGTAAAAACGCGGTAAGAACGCATGTTGAAAAACGCGGCAAGCACCGCAAAAAGCAAGGCAAAAACGCTCAAAAGCAACATGCATTAGTGTGAATCGAGCCTAACTCCTGCAGATGCCTGAGAAAAGAACACACTGTCCCTGCCTGCCTATCTAGCTTAGAGAACAGTAATAAAGGGTAGATACAGGTGTATACTGTGCTGGGGCACACAACACCCACTAACTCCTGCAGATGCCTGAGAAATGAACACACTGTAGAACACACTGTCCCTGCCTATGTAGCTCTTTCCCTGCACACCGGAACACACTACACAAGGCCGCCGCGCTGGCAGACTTTTATAGTGTGGGGCGTGTACTAAACCCCCCTGAGCTATGATTGACCACAGGCATCCTGCCTGTGGCCAATTATGGCTCTCCTCGCTGCCGGCGCTGTGATTGACCAAGCATGCGGGGTCACAGTGCATGCTTGGCCAATCACAGCGCCGGCAATGCAGTGCGATGGCGCAGTGCATTGTGGGCCGTTCGCGTCAAACGAATTTGGCGCGAACGGCCCACAAAGTTCTGGTTTCGATGAACAGGCGAACAGAGTCTTTGCTGGAATGGCCTGATAAGAAGATAAGCTTTTGTGGTGCTGCCTTTTTTGGATGAATGATGGGACGAATGAACGGTGAGTGGACCTTTAGCAAACTTAAAGATAGCATTACTTCAAAAATATGAAAACTGATGTGTGCTTAGATAGCACAGGAATTATAGGCTGTGTGCTCTGTAAACAGCAGCCTGAAATTCCACAACAGTAATGGCGGGCCAGGATTTTGGGAATAGATGGAGTCCCTTTGGACATCGGATCGAGATGGGGGGAAGTGTGGATCTACGTTCCGATGTGGGGGGCTCTACTCTTTAAAAGAACATTTTTGTCTTTTTGAAATAATGCTTCAAGTTTGCAGCGTGTGTATGTGTGCGTGTGTATGTCTGCGAATCGTATGTGTGTGTGTGATTTTGTCATGGATCGTATGCCTGTGAATTTGATTGTGTGTGGGTATGCCTGCATGTGCCTGTGTGATTAGATTGTTTGTGCGATGTATTGAGCAGTTGGCTGCCAGCAATGGCTGCTGCCTTGTTCTGGTCCTTGAGCCATGAGGTTTAGTGGGGGGGGGGGGGGGCAGGAAGCATCTCAGTTACAATGGTAAAAGTTGGTGACTTTCTGTAAATAGCATGCAGGAGTTTTGTAGTGGGAGGGCCCTGAGAGATGATCTGATGGAAACTGTGGGCTGTAAGAGTGTAACTAAGCGAGAAATATAAACTGTATATTGTGTATGAAATGAAGGTATAGCTGTGGTATTTAGTGCACTGAGAAGTTTGTAAGTAGATTGTTTGTTTGGCTGCCATGTGCTTGAATGGGGGAAGGGCTTGCCCACTGTTTTGTGTTGCAGGGGCTGTGCCCTGAGGGAAAGACACTCTAAGCAAATGTTACAAGCAACAATATACTGTATGTGTGTGGTGTTTGTGATTTCTATGAAAAATAGAAATGGATAAATTGTGATTTTTGCCTTTATAGGGGACAAAGACACATGTCCCCATAAGTGTAAAAATATTTTAACAAAAGTGTTTGGTTTTAAAGTTGAAAGTTCCCGCCGCATATCCAAGTGGCCAGGCATTGCTAGAAGGCAGACATAGTATGTCTCTGCAATGGCTTGTTATGGAAGCTGAGGCCACTGTGTGTGAACTTTAGGTAGAGAAAAGTGGTGAATATCTCAGAGTATATGAACTTAGAGAAATGAATATGTTTTTAATATTATTCATGTAACTCACATTTATTGAATGTGCTGTTTAGTTGGCCAAAGGGAGGCTAAGTTTGTAAGTGTACATGTGGTCCTTGTAGAGTGTAGCTGACACCTTTTTCAGTGGATTTTGATGATAATTTAGAAAAGTTTCAATGGTGTAGTCAGTCTTTGTGGAGAAAAACATTTTTGATTTTCTTTTAAAGAGATGCTGGTTTTGGCGGGAAAAATTGCATGCGTCAATGGCGCAATTTTTGTTGTCCATGAGGTGCTGTGGTGGGTCATCCACCATTTTGTAGTCCTGGCTTGTCGGCCATTTTGAGAGACGTTTACAGTTTGAGATAGGAAGTTCCAGTTTAGCAAACACTACTCCTGAATATGCTGTATTGGCATTTGTTGATCGGCGCAGTTTTCTTATGTTTTATGCGTTTACAGTTTGACCTGTGCACCACTGGGAAGAGTAGTGAGACACCAGGGGGACATACTGAGAGACTGGTTTTTGTTTAATGAATTTGCTTGTTTAAATTGTTTTTCTAAGCATCGCCTTTTGAGTTGAGTGGTATCTTAAAATAGCACGGTTTTACCCCGAGGGGCCACAACGTGCTTGCAGACACACGCACATGCTGGGGCCTATTTATGGATGGGATCTGGCTGATCTACCAGCATTTGGAGTGTGGGAGGAGGCCAACGCAGACACAGGGAGGACATGCAAACTCCATGCAGGTGGTGCTAGGAGGGGGGATTTCTCTGTTTCGAGTGTAGGAAGGACTTCACTTTACACTGAATTTTGATGGATTGTAAGACTAACAGAGTTTTTGCACAATGGTGTGTTATGTTTAAATTGGAGTCTTGATAGACACAGCAATGTGGCTGGGCTCCCCCCTCCCCCTCCCTCTTCCTGAACAATTGATATGTAAAAAAAACAGTTTGGTTTTTTTAAGTAGCTGAGCATAACCGGAAGTTTCTTTTCAGCATTTATATACCAGCAGAAAGTTGGTGGGAGGAGCTTGGGGTTGTCTGAATGAGATTTGTGTTTGGAAGGAAAATGGAAAGCATTTTGGCGTTTAAAAGTGTTTTATCTTTTGTTCCAGTTTTGTAAAGTTTTATACTGAAATACAGTTTTGAGTAGAGAGCAAACAGGGGGTATCACCATTATTTTATCATCTAGATACAGAGAGAGAAGCCACATTGTCCTGCAGGTGGTAAACTGGCGTAAGTGTTCTGTGAGGTTTAGTCTGACAACGCAGTGTATGGGTGTATAGCGGAAAACGCTTGTGTATGCATGCACTGTGAGGGGTAGAGGCCTAATTCGGGGGTTGATCTGTGGTTGTTCTGTAGTTCCAAAAGTGTTGGGACAACAAGCCATAGAGTTGACGCCTCGGTTAGGGTTTCTAGTTGGAGGACTTGACCATATAGTGGTTGTAGTTCTGCAATTCACCGTATAAGAAGACACCAGGCGGTGATCTCCGAAAGGGTGCAACGGTTTAACCTGGACGCAGGTTTAAGACGATAAGCCGATTCGAATCGCCATGGACACAAGGAGGTCTGTGCAAAGGGAAGGAATGGAGGCTTCCCATAGTCAGGCGGTCACACAGTGCACGAAGCCTAGTTTTGGGGCAAAGGCCTTTGAACCCCAAAAAGATTAACATAGGTGGTCCAAGGATACTATTTTGGGTATCCCTCTGGAATGGATGTAGTTGAGCTGCGGCTTCAGAAATCTGTAATGATGAGGAACGGTGGCTCATGCCCGTTTGTTTGAACCTTGTATGGCTGGTCCATGCAAGCTTCTCGAGCTGCTCTCATATTCCCATTGTATTTTTTTTCCTATTGCTGAAAGAGTGAAGGGAGAAATCTGGCTGTTTTTGTTTTTTTTCATTTTTGGTTTTGGAAACTTTGAAGTATCTCCCCCACGTTTGTATCTGAGTGTTTATATGTAGTAACGTGAATATGTTCGAACTTACCGCGGCGATCCTTCGATGCATCGCGACTGTTGTATTTTTGTAGGAACGGGAAAAGTAAGGGTTACGGAGGGTTTTGTTTGAATCGGTTTTGAAAGAATGTCATTGACAATTTACCAATGTACAGGAATGTCATTATTGTTTTCCATTCTTTGCAGGTTAAATATGGAGGATAGAGTAATGATTTTGCTTATAAGTATTTTTCAGGTCCAAGGAGTTTGTACACAGAGAACAGGTGTATGTAGACAGCGGTACATATGGATAAATATGAGTCTAAGGCGGTAAAAGTATCATAGGTTATTTCATTGTTTCTTTTTTCCTGCACCACGCATTTCTTCCTTCAGTCTGTAATGAGGAAGAAAAGGGGGGAGAATGATAAATGTAAGAGTGACAGTTTTTTTTTTTGTCAAACTAATAATAACCTCTGTAATTCTAACCAAGTTTGTGCCAAGACTGTCTTTCTTTAATAGAATTTGAATCGGCAAGCAGCAGTCTGGTGAAGTAGGTTCCCATCCCAGAGGCTAAGAACCTTTTATCAATGGCTCCAGGTATTGTAAGCCATGCACAGGTTATGCAGTGACCACAGTCCCGATGTCTGGGTTATTGTCATATGAGGGTTGTTTGGAGGTCAATCAAAATCAGAGTCGTACTTTCCTCATTAGCTGTCACTTATATTCTCGGCTGATGGGGGAGGTGCGATCGTTGTGACATGAACTTCAAAATGTCCACCACAGGGTTCACGAGTCCCTCCTGGACCCTGACTTTGTAATCAGTTTACATTCTTTCCAACCAGGTGACTGGGTCGTTGTAAAGAAGCTTGAGGGATGAGACCACGCCAGCCACTGCAAGAAGCGGCTCAACCACACCAAAGAATGAGGAGTATCTTTGTTTATTTATATTTTTGTTGTTTAGTAAATTTTAGCGAGGGTAACGGTGAAAAGCATCCCAAGTTATTATTTAAAGTGTATGTCCTGACTAGCTCAGAAAGCGAACAGGGCCGATGGTCTGTTCTGAGTCTTCACCGAGTTTTAGTCCCCAGCGATGACAGCGGTACATGACATTTATGATGTTATTATGGGTATGAGGAGTTTTAGTCCCCAGCGATGACAGAGGTACATGCCATTTATGATGTTATTATGGATATGAGGAGTTTTGGTCCCCAGCGATGACAGCGGTACATGTCATTTATGATGTTATTATGGGTATGAGGAGTTTTAGTCCCCAACGATGACAGCGGTACATGCCATTTATGATGTTATTATGGGTATGAGGAGTTTTAGTCCCCAGCGATGACAGAGGTACATGACATTTATGATGTTATTATGGGTATGAGGAGTTTTTGACAAACTAGTGAAGACTCCAGACAGACACTTGTCAATGGAATCTAACGATGCATTTTTTAGAGGGTAAAATTGGTTTTAGTTTTAATGGCTCTGCCTCTTGTCGGTTTGGGTATCTAGGCAGCCCACAAGTGTGTTTGAACTTTAGTTTGGTGTTTATGTGGATCTGCAGCTTATAAAGGTAATTCCCCCAAAGCAAGAGGTTCATGCGCGATGGTGAAGCTGTCCCAACATTTTAGGTCGCGGCCGATCGCGAGGATCTGATGGCGCAGGAAATTAAGAATGGCAGGGACAGCTAGAAGGGATTTGTTCACCAACCCCGACCAGGTCTGGGCGTGGGGTCCTGCATGTACAAGGTGGGGGGGGCTCGGGCTTGGGATACGATTGAACAATTCTCATCCGTTAAGGATAGGGTTCTTCATGTAATTGTTGAAGCCAGAGCTGTAGCTAAGTGAAGGTTGGGAGTCTATTTTAAGGGTCTGGGAATCTTTGGGGATCTAATTTTTTATTTTACAGCGGATCGTGGTTAAAGGAAGTGGGAATATATATACTCATGTCGTTTTATTTCTATTCTTTCTATGTCGTGACGAGGTGCTCCTGTTGCCTGATTTGACGCGTGACCAGAGTTTCCTTGATGAGACGCCCCGAAGCCGGACCCACATACAAGGCACAGACGGATCGGCGATTACTACAGCTCACCATGTCGTGTCCTCCTTTATAAGTCATGCCCCTGAAGAGTAGAGTCTACATGTCAAGCCGTGTTTTCCTTTTTATGGACTAAGAACTGATTCATTTCCAGGTGTAAGAAGCATATCAACTCTCATCGATGGACACATGGGTTGCATATGACAAAAAAGGGAGGACTGTTGTGGAGATTTTTATGGAGATGTATTTAATATGTATTGTCATAGTGTCACCCAGTGTTAGTACTTCCGCAACCCGCTCTAAAAGAGCTGATTGGGGTAGTCTGAGGCTGGTTGAATCCCGTCTGATAGGGGAAAACATCTTGAGGTTGGAGTGTGATGTTTGCAGGGGGCGGATATGTCCACCAACGGGGGCCCTCTGTGCATTAGCATGGACGATCGTTAAGGAGGGGATATGCTCGCTCTGTAATGACATCATTGGTTATAGGCGGATGGGCGCTCTTGTCTCTGCTATGTCTGATCAACATTTGTTGGAATTCGTAGCGTGCGTCTGTAGATAGCCTCCCTCCCCCATTCAATAATAGTATAATCTTAATATGCGTTATTCTATGGAATAGCGCAGAATAAGAATTCCTATCAACGGTAAATTTAGCCATGCTACGTTTATTGTATTCATGTATGACATCTCCTGTTGGAAGGAATGTCCAAGTATTGTCATTTTCCTGTGAAGAGGGAACATCCTGTGAGGTTCCCGCCCATGGGGGAGGGGATTGGTTGCTGCAGCCAATCACCTCCTGTGTGAGATCTTTTGAGTTTAATAAAAGCCTATGATTAGGCGTCGGCTGAGGAGTCATTGCTGGAATGGCCTGATAAGAAGATAAGCTTTTGTGGTGCTGCCTTTCTTGGATGAATGATGGGACGAATGAACGGTGAGTGGATCTTTAGCAAACTTAAAGATAGCATTACTTCAAAAAGATGAAAACTGATGTGTGCTTAGATAGCACAGTAATTATAGGCTGTGTGCTCTGTAAACAGCAGCCTGAAATTCCACAACAGACTCGAACACCGAGCTCATCCCTATTGTACAGTAAACATTTATGGGGAACTGTGTCAAATGCTTTTGCAAAATCCAAATCCACCAAGTCTATGGGCCTTCCTTCATCTAGATGGCAGCTCACTTCATAGAAGGTTAATAGATTGGTTTGGCAAGAATGAATCCATGCTGATTACTGCTAATGATACAGTTTTCTTTACTAAAATCTTGCATATAGTCCCTTATCATCCCCTCCAGGAGCTTGCATACTATTGATGTTAGGCTAACTGGTCTGTAATTCCCAGGGATGTATTTTGGCCCTTTTTTAAATATTGGTGCTACATTGGCTTTTCTCCAATCAGCTGGTATCATTCCCGTTAGTAGCTTGTCAGTAAAAATTAGGAACATTGGTCTAGCAATTACTTGACTGAGTTCCCTAAGGACCCTTGGGTGCAATCCATCTGGTCCCGGTGACTTATTATGCCTTGTTTCCACTGAGCGGATCGGTTCGGGTCGGTACCGTTTGGAATGGTTAGAATGGTCCGGTCTATTCTTGTGAGCGTTTCCACTGCAAGTCGGACCGCCAGGGGCCATAGAAAAAATGCATCACGTGATGTCACAGTAGTGCGACGAGAAACGCGACGCAGCGTCAGCAAAACAAATACAACAATGGAGGTCATCCAGCAGCACGTCTTTTCTCTACTTGCCTTTTGGTTCTTTGTAGTCAAAATACATGCCGCACTGTATGAGAGAAGGTTGCGAGCGGCAATGAGAAAAACAGCAGAAAAGAAAAGAAAACTTCTAGCTTGGATGTGTAGCCAGGAGGAGAAGTACACCTTTGTGCGGCAAAAACAAAGACGGCAGTGATATAGGGTAAGCACAACTGACTGACTTACCTGAGACACACACATAAACACACTGACCCACCTACCTGACATACACACACACACACTGACCCACCAACCTGACACACACACTGACCCACCAACCTGACACACACACACACACTAACCCACCAACCTGACATACACACACACTGACCCACCTACCTGACACACACACACTGACCCACCTACCTGACACACACACACACACTGACCCACCTACCTGACATACACACACACACTGACCCACCAACCTGACACACACACTGACCCACCAACCTGACATACACACACACTGACCCACCAACCTGACATACACACACACTGACCCACCTACCTGAAACACACACACACTGACCCACCTACCTGACATACATACACACACACACACACTCACTGACATTTATGTTATATATGTTGAATGATGTTATATTTTTTGTGATATGTTACCATCTTTGTTTGTTTATTTAGATGCTTCTCCTTTTGGGCTTTCCCCCGTGCCAATGAGTGGTGGGATGTGACCGTCCCGGGATTCACACACACAGTGGGTGCAGAATTTCAGAATGTCAGAGGAAACCTACTCATACCTTTGTGTCAAGCTGCGTCCAGCAATGGAGAAGCAAAGCACCAACTTCAGAGACAGTTTGCCTGTGAGTAAAAGAGTTGCCATTGCAATGTGGAAGCTGGCTACCAACAGTGAATACAGAAGTATAGGTCATATTTTTGGTGTCAGTAAATCATCAGTGTGCCGGTGTGTGCAGGACTTCTGTAAGGCTGTCTGCACATTGCTAGCTCCTGAAATTGTGCATTTTCCGGACAGGGAAAAGCTAAAAGACATGGCTGACTACTTTGAGAACAGGTGGGGCCTTCCACAGTGTGTTGGTGCTATTGATGGCTCACACATACCAATAATAGCACCACAAGAATATCACACTGACTACTTCAACAGAAAAGGCTGGCATTCCATCATCCTCCAGGGAATAGTGGATGGAAAGGGACTATTCTGGAATGTGAATGTAGGAAAGCCTGGGAGTTTGCCTGATGCTCGGGTTCTACGATTGTCCACATTTTGGGATTGGGTTGGCCAGGGAGGCCTGTACCCTGTTTGCACTAAGAACATTTGTGGGGTGAATGTTGGCTATTATGTGCTCGGGGACTCTGCCTACCCTTTACAAAATTGGCTCCTGAAACCATTTCCTGACAATGGCCGCCTAACAACAGAAAAGCAAACCTACAACAAGAAAACATCCAGGGCACGTGTCGTAGTGGAAAATGCTTTTGGAAGATTTAAGGGTAGATGGAGGTGTCTTATGAAGAGGAATGACAGTGACATTAAACTTGCCAAATCCATGGTGCTTACTTGCTGTGCTCTTCACAATCTTTGTGAAAGTCATGGAGAAGACTTTTACCAGGATTGGAATACATCTCCAGAAGAGCCAGTACCAGTAATAGCAGCACAGGATATGGAAGAAGAGTGCATTGAAATACGTCAGGCTCTGATGCGGCACCTCAACGTTTAATTTCTTACCATGAATTATTAAAATTTTAAATAATTTTTTGCTATATTTTTAATAAAGTCTTACATTAAATTAGACATACTCAAAAGTCTCTCATGTTTTTTATTCCACAAAAAACTCATCTTTCTCTATATAGTCTTTAAAGTAAAAATTAGAAAAATATATCAATAAAGAAACATTTCTTATAAAAACTTAATTAAATAAAAATAAATAAAAAAAAGGGTACTTGTCCTGTGCTGCATGAAAGGCACTACTGTCTGGGTGGTGACCTGGGTTCACGACTGGCTGAAAGGACTTGAACAAGCTGACCTAGGACACAGAGGAAGGCCTGGTTGAAGGTAGCCAACTGCTCCATCTGCTGCTGGGCGATTTCTGCCTCCTGGCGCATAGCTTCCTGTGCATCCTGACGCAGTGCCTGAAACTGCCTCTCAGAAAGGTTCTCAATTCTTTCCAGCTGCCTTTCCTCTGCTGCCCGCATATCCTCCATGACTGTGCGCAGATCCAACTGCAACCGTCTCCTTTTACCTGTAATATACAAAAGACCAAACTAGTGTTTTTGGTAACATCTGTCAAAACAATACTGTAACCCCCTTTGTCATCTGCCCCACCAGACTGTACCACACTGATCTACTGCCCCACCTCTGTACCCCCTGCACATCTGCCCCACTGCTCTTCAGCCCCACAGCTGAACCCCCCTTCTCATCTCTTCCACCACTGTACCCCCTGCACATCTGCCCCACTGCTCTTCTGCCCCACAGCTGAACCCCCTTCTCATCTCTTCCACCACTGTACCCCCTGCACATCTGCCCCACTGCTCTTCTGCCCCACAGCTGAACCCCCTTCTCATCTCTTCCACCACTGTACCCCCTGCACATCTGCCCCACTGCTCTTCTTCCCCACTGCTGAACCCCCCTTCTCATCTCTTCCACCACTGTACCCCCTGCACATCTGCCCCACTGCTCTTCTGCCCCACAGCTGAACCCCCTTCTCATCTCTTCTATCACTGTACCCCCTGCACATCTGCCCCACTGCTCTTCTGCCCCACTGCTGAACCCCCCTTCTCATCTCTTCCACCACTGTACCCCCTGCACATCTGCCCCACTGCTCTTCTGCCCCACAGCTGAACCCCCTTCTCAGCTCTTCCTCCACTGTACCCCTGCACATCTGCCCCACTGCTCTTCTGCCCCACTGCTGAACCCCCCTTCTCATCTCTTCCACCTCTGTACCCTCTGCAAATCTGCCTCACTGCTCTTCTGCCCCACAGCTGAACCCACCTTCTCATCTCTTCCACCACTGTACCCCCTGCACATCTGCCCCACTGCTCTTCTGCCCCACAGCTGAACCCCCTTCTCATCTCTTCCACCACTGTACCCCCTGCACATCTGCCCTACTGCTGACTTATTTTAAGAAAATGCACAATTACAAATTTCACTATTATCATCATGTCTTACCATTGTGCCAGGGTGCATTGGGCGTACTCTGTGGTTGGCTACTCTGTGGTTGGCTACTCTGTGGTTGGCTTGATGAAATACTACTGGTGCTGCTGAAAGACGTTGAAGGTCCATCATCTGAAAAGTTTGATGCATCATTGGAGAGTCCATCAGCTGTTTCTGAAAATAAACATATGGTTATATATATATTTTTAAATGGTTAGCAGAGCGAAATCCTATGCCAAGTATAAAAAAAAAACACTTACCAAAGGGGTCTACCATGGATTCGAGAATTGCAGTTGCAGAGTCCAGACCACCCTCCCCGCCTTGGTTTGCCGGCCTATGACCGTAAATGGTGTCCATGGCGTCGTACCACCTCCAAGTACTTGGACAGTTTCCACTATGGCTGTTGGCGTCCTTAATTTTTTTATATTGTCCTTTAAGCTTCTTAAGCTTTGCCCTACACTGACCCGACGTCCGTTCAAACCCCTCAGCTGCCATCCGTTGAGAAATATCTTTGTACACCTTTTCATTTCTCACTGATCCATCAAGCTCACTCTGAATAACGCTATCACCAATAATTGTTAGGAAAGTAGATAGTTCCTGAGATAACCAGACCCTGCTGTTGTTTGCAGGCATCCTTTTCCTTTATATTGACTGAACGGCAACGTGGTGTTTGTTTGGCGCTTTGCTTTGACGTCAGCAATGACGTTTTTCTGTCCACCAATCAGTGGAATGTATCGCGTGACGCCAGTAGCTCCTCCCTAACCATACAGTTCCATTTTCTATGGCCCCACATCTGAAGCAGGACCCTGAATGGTGCGGTACGGTTCGGTTTTATGGCACGGTTTCATAATGGAAACACCCAAAATAGCGTGCCGTACCGAACCGTACCGAACCGATCCGCTCAGTGGAAACAAGGCATTAGTGTTAAGTTTTCCAAGTCTAGCTCTAATTATGTCCTCTGTTAGCCACGAGGGTGCTTCCTGTGATGTGTCATGAGGATAAACACTGCAGTTTTGGTTACTGAAACCCGATTCCTTCCTGAAGACTGAGAAGAATAAATTCAATACCTTCGCAATCTCCCTTTTTAATCATCCTTTGTAACCAGATTTCCTTCCTCATTATTTATGGGGTCAATATGGTCTGTCCTCCTTTTTTACTGTTTATATACCTAAAAAATGTTTTTGCTCTGTGTCTTTCGTGTTCTATCTTAGCCACCCTAATTGCACCCTTACATTTCTTGTTGAATTCTTTGTAAGGTCTGAATGGTGATGATGATTCCTCAGCCTTCTCCTTTGCTTTTATATACATTTTTACATTGGTGTTAAGCCATCCAGGATTTTTGTTTGCGCTTTTAAATTTATTTCCCAATGAGATGCACTGGCTCATGCCCTTATTTAATATGCTCTTAAAGCAAAACCATCTCTCCTCCGTGTTCTTTGTTCCTAAGATCTTATCCCCATTTATATCTTCTAGCAAGGTTCGTAGTTCAGGGAAGTTGGCTCTTTTGAAATGCAGTGTCTTTGTATTCCCCTTATGTTTTTTCTATTTGTGTGATTTATACTGAAGGTAATTGACCTGTGATCGCTGTTTCCTAAATTGCCCCTTATTTCCACATCCGTGAAGAGTAATGCTTTGTTTCTAGTTGATGCGTCTACCATCTGACCCATGAAATTGTCCTGCAAGACATTTAGGAACTTTCGAGCCTTAAAGTGGTTGTAAACCCTTATGCCATGTACACACGACCGCTATTCATTTCATGCAAAAAAACAATGTTTTTCTTGTCGTGATTCCTCTCAAGCCTGCCTTGCATACACACGTTCATGAAAAAAAAACGCTTGAGCAAAGCGTGGTGACGTACAACAAGTACGACGGCACTATAAAGGGGAAGTACCATTCAAATGGCGCCACCCTTTGGGCTGCATTTGCTGATCCTCATGTTAGTAAAGTTTGGTGAGAGACGATTTGCGCTTTTCAGCCTTGTGCTCTTCAGTCCGTTACAGCGTGATGAATGTGCTATCTCCATTCTGGATGCTAGTTTTACCAGAATGAGCACTCCCGTCTCATACTTGATTCTGAGCATTTTTTCCCCTCATAAAAGCGTACACACGACCGTTTTTCACGACGTGAAAAATGCCGAAAAAAAATAGAGCAGGTTCTAAAAAAAATTCAGGCAATTTTCTCGTCAAGAAAAATGCTATGGAGCATACACACTACCATTTTTCATGATGAATCAAAAAAATTGAATTTTTCTCATCATAAAAAACGGTCGTGTGTACGCGGCATTACAGACCACTTTTACCTACAGGTAAGCCTAGATTAATGCCCCATACACACGATCGTTTTTCTTGCCATTTTTTTTCTTGCCGTTTTTCACGTAGTTTTTTTTCATGTTTCCTCTCAAGCCTGTCTTGTGTACACACGATCATTTAAAAAAACGATCAAGCAAAGCGCAGTGACGTACAACACGTACGACGGCACTATAAAGGGGAAGTTCCGTTCGAATGGCGCCACCCTTCATGTTAGTAAAGTTTGTTGAGCGACGATTCGCTCTTTTCAGTCTCATGCTTTTCAGTCCGTGACTGCGTGACGAATGTGCTATCTCCATTACGAACGCTAGTTTTACCAGAACGAGCGCTCCTGTCTCATACTTGATTCTGAGCATGCGCGTTTTTTTTAACGTCGTTAAAGCATACACACTATCGTTTTTCACGTCATTAAAAAAAACGACATGAAAAACGACGTGAAAAAAGAGAGCATGTTCGAAATTTTTAATGGCCGTTTTTCACATCGTTAAAAATGCTCTGGAGCCTACACACGATCATTTTTAATGGCCAATTTTTTTAATGGCATTTTTAACGGCATGAAAAACGATCGTGTGTATGGGGCATGAGGCTTACCTGTAGGTGCAAGAAATATCTCCTACACCTACACGGTTTAGGAAATATTTGCAAAAGACAGGCACCGATGTCTACGGCGCATGCGCCGCAGACAATGGCGCGCAGGCACACTAAGCGTATAGTTTCTAACGGCAATCGTGCCATAAGTGGCGGCTCCCGACCGCATTTTTTTTCAAGAGGGTTTACTTACCGCTTTAAGGCCTGTACACACAATCGGATTTTCCAACTGGAATTGTGTAATGGCAGGCTGTTGTCGGAAAATCCGTAATTTGTATGCTCCATTGGACAATTGTTGTTGGATTTTCCGACAACAAATGTTGGATAGCATGCTTTAAAATTTTCCGACAACAAATGTGTGTTCGGAAAAAAATCCAAAATACAAACACGCATGCTCAGAAGCAATGCTAACCAAACCACATTAGCAGAAGTTGCCCAACGGGTGGCGATACAGAGCAGAAAAAATATGTAGTTTCGTGTTTGTTGGCCGACAATTATTTGCCGTTTGTATGCAAGACAAGTTCATGGCCAATGCCCTTCGGACAAAAGTCCTACGCTTTGTCCGCAGAAAATATGATCATGTGTATGAGGCATAAGATGAATGTGTGGTTCCTTCTGCCCGGTCTATGTCTGGATAATAAAAAATCCCCCATTATGATGACACTTCCCATCCTTGCTGCTAATCCAAATTGTGATAGGAGGTCCGTCTCCCCCTCCCCCTAGGGGGTCTATAGCATACTCCCTGTATTCTTTTCCCCTTAGTTTCATCCCTTTGGATACGGATTCCACCTCCTCCCTAGCTCCCTTAGTGATGTCATCTCTTACATTCACTTGTAAATTATTCTTGATATACAGGCATATCCCCCCCTTTTTTACCCTCTCTATCCCTGCGATAAAGGGAATGCCCTTAAATGGTTGCTAGCCAATATCAGAGAGCTTTTGAACCAAGTCTCTGAAATTCCCATAAAATCGAAATCCTCCTCGTACAACAGTATCTCTAGTTCTCCCATCTTGAGGTTATCTCAGCCCGCAAATGAATGGGCTGAGTCACGTCATTGGTTGCTAAGGGCATGGCAGGTGGCAGCACCCACTGGTTCTCAAACAGCCATTGACAGGAGGAATCTATCATATATAGTAGCAGTAGAAATACTGCTACTCAGTGGCGTAGCGTGGGGGGGCCAGGGGGGTGGTCGCACCGGGCGCAAAATTTAGAGGGGCGTAGCGGCAGGCGGCAGGTTACCTGAAGCTCTTCTCCTGTGCTGTGCAGTCTAGGAGACTGTGAGCTCTTCTGCTTCACTATGAGGAAGAAGTTGCGGTGCAGTCCCGGCTTAGGTTCCAGCAGTGAGTAAATGAACACTGAAGACCATCCATGATTATCCAAGGGATTGTGACTGTGCGGAGACTGGGGGAAGGAGGAGGGCAGGCGACTCATGAGGCATCCTCTCCATTACACGCCACTCCCCACACACGAGGTCCACATGCAACATGCTGTCCGTCCACTTAGCCCACCCCACAGCCTGGACTTCTGACCACCGCCGCTTCTCCTGAGTCCTGCCTGTGCCTGTAAGTGTGCTACTATGTGGCCCTGGCACTCTGACCCTGCACCGACCACCCCAGGACTGGAGGAAACTGGGGCCAGGAGGAAGAGGATGAGGCATCCACACAGACAGAAGCCCCTCCTTACCGACAGCTGCACGGACATTGTGAGTACTCCTCTACAGAGGAAAGCTCTGTACAGGATGATGGCAGCTGGAGGGGGGGCTGGGGCTGAGCTCTGAACTGGAATCTGTGGGAAAGAGAGCTTTGTATTTGGAGGGGGAGATGTACACAGCGCACCCCCCTAAACCCTGCCCGCCACACACAGCACACCCTCCTCAACCCTGCAAGCCACACACGGTGCACCCCCCTCATCTCTGCAAGGCACACACAGTGCATCCCCTCAACCCTGCAAGCCACACACAACGCACCGCCCTCAACCCTGCAAGCCACACACAGCGCACCCCCTCAACCCTGCACGCCACACACAGTGCACCCCCTTAACCCTGCACGCCATACACAGTGCACCCCCCTCAACCCTGCACGCCACACACAGCGTGCCCCCCTCAACCATGCACGCTGCACACAGCACGCCCCCTCAACCCTGCACTCCATACATAGCACACCTATGAACCCTGCATTCCATTCAAAGTGCATCTCTCAGCCTTGCACTCCATACACAGCGCACCCCTCAACCCTCATTGCTAATAATTTGTTCTAGTTCTTCTTTTCTGTCTATTGGTGGGTCCCGTCACTTCTGAAGTCTGTGGTGTGCAGGCAGTGAGATGATGTGCTGTAACCTTAAGCAACAAATCAGTGGGTTGTAATGATGTGCTGTAACCTCTAGCAACCAATCAGTGAGCGGTAATGATGCGCTGCAATGTCTAGCAACCAATTAGGGAGCATTAATATGCAGTAACCTCTAGCAACCAGTGAGTGTTAATGATGTGCAGTAACCTTCAGCAACCAATCAGTGAACAGTAATGATCTGCTGTAATCTCTAGCAAGCAATCAGTGAGCAATAATAACTTGCAGTAATCTCTAGCAACCAATCCGTTTGTAGTATTGATGTGCAGTAAACTCTAGCAAACAATGGGTAATCGGTAATTATGTGCAGTATCATCTAGCAACCAATCAGTGAGCAATAATAATGTGTGTAGTGGACAGTGTAGGAATCAGGTGGGTCAGTGTAGTGGTCAGTATAGGAATCAGGTAGGTCAGTGTAGTGGTCAGTATAGGAATCAGGTAGGTCAGTGTAGTGGTCAGTATAGCAATCAGATAGGTCAGTTTAGTGGTCAGTGTAGGAATCAGGCAGGTCAGTATAGGAATCAGGTAGGTTAGTATAGTGGTCAGGTAGGTCGGTGTAGGAATCAGGTTGGTCAGTACTACTGTACTAGCAGAAGGGACTTAGAGTGCTAAAAATCCCCGGGTTAGGGGGCGCAAATCTCTTGCCCTGCCCCGGGCGCTGACAACCCACACTACGCCACTGCTGCTACTGTATACTGTATGATGTTCAACTCCTTCAGAATTGGTATAAGCTAAGGCATTCAGATAAATGCAGAACAAGCAATGTAAATCCAAACTTGTGTTTGGACCAAACACTGAGCTCATCCCTAGTCTTAATTTTGTACACTGATCATTACAAATAGAAAGCCATTTTCACTTTCACAAGCATTAAATATAGACATATTTAAATCAGATTTATTTGTGTGGTTGGTTTTAGCACAAGTTTTAGCTACACATGGGCGCCGTCAATAAATTTGTTTCGTTATGGGTTCCGTTAATTTTCATATTAGCCGTTATTTCATATTTCGTAATTCGTGTCCGAAATTCAATTTGGATTCGTACAAAATACGAATTTTTGTTAGATTCATTAACTTTTCATAAAATTACAGACGTTTGTTATGATGAATTTAAAAAGCAAACCCAGGAAGTCAGCAGTGCTGCTGACTTCCTGGGTTTGCTTTTTAAATTCATCATAACGAATGTTCGTAATTGTTACGAAAAGTTAACGAACCTAACGAAAATTCGTATTCAATCCAAATTGAATTTCGGACACGAATTACGAAATAAGAACTAATGGCAACGGGCTACAAACATACCCAGGAACTCAGCACAGCACAGGGATGGTGGGAGCCCCTCAAAATGAGCACAGCAGGGGCACATCCCCAGGAGGAAGTCAGCACAGCACAGGGATGGTGGGAGCCCCTCATAATGAGCACAGCAGGGGCACAGCCCCAGGAGGAAGTCAGCACAGCACAGGGATGGTGGGAGCCCCTCATAATGAGCACAGCGGGGGTACAGCCCCAGGAGGAAGTCAGCACAGCACAGGGATGGTGGAAGCCACTCAAAGCACAGCAGGGGTACAGCCCCAGGAGCAAGTCAGCACAGCACAGGAATGGTGGGAGCCCCTCATAATGAGCACAGCACAGAGATGATGGGAGCCCCTTATAATGAGCACAGCAGGGGTACAGCCCCAGGAGGAAGTCAGCACAGCACAGGGATGGTGGGAGCCCCTCATAATGAGCATAATAAGTCGATGACTGCCATATTGAGAAAGGTATTGTAGCCCGGGCCGTTATTTCGTATTTCGTAATTCGTGTCCGAAATTCAATTTGGATTGAAAACAAATTATCGTTAGGTTCGTTAACTTTTCGTAACAATTACGAACATTTGTTATGATGAATTTAAAAAGCAAAAAATACCTTTCTCAAATTCGGATCCGAAATTCGTCAACAAAATTTAGTATTTCGTAAAATTAGGAAGCATATAAATTCGTATTTCGGATGCCTTTAAATGTACGAATTTTCAATTCGTACAAAACAAATCGCACATGTCTAGTTTTAGCAGAGTACTGCATTTTTTAAAACTCTTCCAGGTGCTTGTATTGGCTTATGAATCCAAAGTAGCTGTAGTTAGG
Source organism: Rana muscosa (assembly GCA_029206835.1). Classification (NCBI taxonomy): domain Eukaryota; kingdom Metazoa; phylum Chordata; class Amphibia; order Anura; family Ranidae; genus Rana; species Rana muscosa. The sequence continues at coordinate 518,936,493 of CM055122.1, read as the reverse complement.
CTTAAAACTTAAAGTATATCTAAACCCAATATGTAATATATTGTAGTTGACTAGCCTTTAGCTGGTGTAGCTGTATATATTTTCTTTTTTTAAGGTCTAATACATTTTGTGCAAGTACAAAATAATACATCCACACATTGATCCGGACAGAAGCCCAGTGTCTTTATAACCTGCTATGTTGTTAGATAGTACTGACTTGAAATCTTAAACAACGCTTCTGCGAACTACAGAACACCTCCTTCCTATGTTATGGAGATGAGGAGTGGGAGATGTAATCCAAATTAAGTCTTGCCTAGGGTGAAAATCCATATACTGTATACAGAACAGTGAGTGAGTGTTGTCACCTCAGGACAGGAAGTGTGTTACTGGCAGAAGCATCAGGAAAAAAAAAAGGAAAGGCCAGAAAAAGGAAACAAATGCATCCACTGCATCTAAGGACTGATAAGCTGCAATATAACAATTTTTTGCCCTGCCATTGAAACATACTTTAAGGGTCTTATCAATTAATAGCTAATAACTGACTATGAATTATTTCCCTCAGTATTGCAACACATGCAAATTACTTTACTTATTTTGTATCAGCAGCAATGTGTTCATTCCATTACATAAAAAAGCATATAACAGCATTTAAAAAAAATTAGAACCTGGATTGTGCCACAATTCTTGGTTCATGCTAACATTTAATAAGCTCCTCAATAACTTTCATCCATCTTTCTTTGCATAATTTTCCTTGTTCAGCGCAGGTCTCACCCACAGTGACAAATGTGTTCTCACAGAGGGGGAGAACCAGAGTCTGTGAGAACACATTTGTCAGCGTGGGTGAGACCTGCGCTGAACAAGCCAATGTTTTATATGCTTATCTGATGTTTTTACTTTGTAAGTGTAACTCTTTGGGGGTGGTTTAATAAATGTAGCAACAGAGAAACACTATGGTAGTTGTGTTTATTGTTCCATGTTACAAAACCACTCTGATTAACCACTTCAATACCATGCACTTATGCACCTTCCCGCCCAGACCAATTTTCAGCTTTCAGTACTCTCACACTTTGAATGACAATTACTTAGTCATGCTACACTGTATCCAAACAAAATTTTTATCATTTTCTTCTCACAAAAAGAGCTTTCTTTTGGTGGTATTTAATCGCCACTGGGTTTTTTATTTTTTGCGATATAAGCAAAAAAACAGCAATTTTTTTTAAAAAAAAACACTTTTTTTTAGTTTCTATTGTAAAATTTTGCAAATATGTAATTTTTCTTCATAAATTTGTGCCAAAATGTATACTGCTACATATCTTTGGTAAAATGAACCCAAATTAGTGTATATTATTTGGTCTTTGTGAAAGTTATAGAGTCTACAAACTATGGTGGCAATCACTGAAAATTTATCACATCTGATCACGCCTGATGTACTGAAGGGATATCTCATTTCTTGAGACACTAACAAGCGAGGAAAGTACAAATACCCCAAAATTACCCCTTTTTGGAAAGTAGACAGTCCAAGGTATTTACTAAGAGGCGTAGTGAGTTTTTTGAAGTTGTATTTTTTTCCCACAATTCTTGGGAATTTTTTTTTTTTATTTTTATTTTTTTTACACAAACTGGTCATATTAACAGTTTTTTTCTCTCACACAGCATATGCATAATTGCAACTACACCCCAAAATACATTCTGCTACTCCTCCTGAGTGTAGCGATACCACATGTGTGAGACTTTTACACAGCCTGGCCACATACAGAGGCCCAACATTGAAGTAGCACTTTCAGGCGTTCTACAAGCATAAATCGCACATATCCTTTCTCAACCACCTATTACACTTTTGAAGGCCCTGGAGCACCAGGACAATGGAATTTTCCACAAAATGACCCCATTTTGGAAAGCGCACACCCCAACGTATAATCTATGAAGCATTATGAGTCTTTTGAACGGTTCATTTTTTTCCAGAAGGTTTTGGAAAATGTGGAGAAAAAATGAAAATGCATTTTTTTTACACAAAGTTGTCCATTTATAAGCTATTTCTAACGCATAGCATATACATAGCAAAAATGACACCCCAAAATGCATTCTGCTACTCCTCCTGAGTATAGCGATACCACATGTGTGAGACTTTTACACAGCCTGGCCACATACAGAGGCCCAACATTGAAGTAGCACTTTCAGGCATTCTACAAGCATAAATCGCACATATCCTTTCTCAACCACCTATTACACTTTTGAAGGCCCTGGAGCACCAGGACAATGGAATTTTCCACAAAATGACCCCATTTTGGAAAGCGCACACCCCAACGTATAATCTATGAAGCATTATGAGTCTTTTGAACGGTTCATTTTTTTCCAGAAGGTTTTGGAAAATGTGGAGAAAAAATGAAAATGCATTTTTTTTACACAAAGTTGTCCATTTATAAGATATTTCTAACGCATAGCATATACATAGCAAAAATGACACCCCAAAATGCATTCTGCTACTCCTCCTGAGTATAGCGATACCACATGTGTGAGACTTTTACACAGCCTGGCCATATACAGAGGCCCAACATTGAAGTAGCACTTTCAGGCGTTCTACAAGCATAAATCGCACATATCCTTTCTCAACCACCTATTACACTTTTGAAGGCCCTGGAGCACCAGGACAATGGAATTTTCCACAAAATGACCCCATTTTGGAAAGCACACACCCCAACGTATAATCTATGAAGCATTATGAGCCTTTTGAACGGTTCATTTTTTTCCAGAAGGTTTTGGAAAATGTGGAGAAAAAATGAAAATGCATTTTTTTTACACAAAGTTGTCCATTTATAAGATATTTCTAACGCATAGCATATACATAGCAAAAATGACACCCCAAAATGCATTCTGCTACTCCTCCTGAGTATAGCGATACCACATGTGTGAGACTTTTACACAGCCTGGCCATATACAGAGGCCCAACATTGAAGTAGCACTTTCAGGCGTTCTACAAGCATAAATCGCACATATCCTTTCTCAACCACCTATTACAATTTTGAAGGCCCTGGAGCACCAGGACAATAGAATTTTCCACAAAATGACCCCATTTTGGAAAGCACACACCCCAACGTATAATCTATGAAGCATTATGAGTCTTTTGAACGGTTCATTTTTTTCCAGAAGGTTTTGGAAAATGTGGAGAAAAAATGAAAATGCATTTTTTTTACACAAAGTTGTCCATTTATAAGATATTTCTAACGCATAGCATATACATAGCAAAAATAACACCCCAAAATGCATTCTGCTACTCCTCCTGAGTATAGCGATACCACATGTGTGAGACTTTTACACAGCCTGGCCATATACAGAGGCCCAACATTGAAGTAGCACTTTCAGGCGTTCTACAAGCATAAATCGCACATATCCTTTCTCAACCACCTATTACAATTTTGAAGGCCCTGGAGCACCAGGACAATAGAATTTTCCACAAAATGACCCCATTTTACAAAGCACACACCCCAACGTATAATCTATGAAGCATTATGAGTCTTTTGAACGGTTCATTTTTTTCCAGAAGGTTTTGGAAAATGTGGAGAAAAAATGAAAATGCATTTTTTTTACACAAAGTTGTCCATTTATAAGATATTTCTAACGCATAGCATATACATAGCAAAAATGACACCCCAAAATGCATTCTGCTACTCCTCCTGAGTATAGCGATACCACATGTGTGAGACTTTTACACAGCCTGGCCATATACAGAGGCCCAACATTGAAGTAGCACTTTCAGGCGTTCTACAAGCATAAATCGCACATATCCTTTCTCAACCACCTATTACAATTTTGAAGGCCCTGGAGCACCAGGACAATAGAATTTTCCACAAAATGACCCCATTTTGGAAAGCACACACCCCAACGTATAATCTATGAAGCATTATGAGTCTTTTGAACGGTTCATTATTTTCCAGAAGGTTTTGGAAAATGTGGAGAAAAAATGAAAATGCATTTTTTTTACACAAAGTTGTCCATTTATAAGATATTTCTAACGCATAGCATATACATAGCAAAAATAACACCCCAAAATGCATTCTGCTACTCCTCCTGAGTATAGCGATACCACATGTGTGAGACTTTTACACAGCCTGGCCATATACAGAGGCCCAACATTGAAGTAGCACTTTCAGGCGTTCTACAAGCATAAATCGCACATATCCTTTCTCAACCACCTATTACAATTTTGAAGGCCCTGGAGCACCAGGACAATAGAATTTTCCACAAAATGACCCCATTTTTGAAATCACACACCCGAACGTATAATCTATGAGGCATTATGAGTCTTTTGAACGGTTCATTTTTTTCCAGAAGGTTTTGGAAAATGTGGAGAAAAAATTAAAATGCATTTTTTTTACACAAAGTTGTCAATTTATAAGATATTTCTAACACATAATATGTACATAGCAAAAATTACACCCCAAAATGCATTCTGCTACTCCTCCTGAGTATGGCGATACCACATGTTTGAGACTTTTACACAGCCTGGCCACATACAGAGGCCCAACATCCAAGTAGCACCTCCAGGCATTCTAGCAGCATTAATTGCACATATCATTTTCTGACTACCGATCACATTTTTGAAGGCCCTTCATATATCTAACACATAGCAGGTACATACCAAATAACAAAAGATTACCTGTGGTTTTAGAAGTGCAGTGGTCCACAGAGGAGAGCATCGGTCCAGGCAGCAGGCAGGGATGAGGTCAGCGACAGCAAAAGCAATCATCCAGGCAGCAGGCAGGAATACTGTCCATAGTTCGCACAGGCAGAGATACTGTCAGCACAGCCAGAGCACAGCCAAAGCACAGGTCCAGGTAGCAGGCAGAGGTGTCCCGGCAGAAATGCTGTCCAAAGTCAGTAGAGGCAGCAGGCAGATATATGGTCAACACAGCCAAAGTATTGGTCCAAGCAGCAGGAAGAAACATGGTCCATAATGTCATGGGTCATTACAGGCAGTAATATGGTCAGCACAGCCAAATTATTGGTCCAGGCAGCAGGAAGGACCATCAAGCTTAGGGCCAGGGGGACAGGGGTAGAGGCTTCTCCCACCCAAATCGCTTTGAAGCCTCCGGGCAACCAGACCCTGTTCTTGGAGCACAGAAAACTAAAAACTGGTTTTCTCTACTCAGAACGCTATTCTGAAGCCCCTCACATATGTGAGACCCCTGTGTACTAAAAGTAGATGGCCAAAAGATCAGTCCAAGTGGCAGGCAAAAACATGGTCGATTAACAGGCCAAGGTCGGTACACGTGGAAGTCAGAAACGTGGTTTAAATCGGCAGGCAGAGGCATCGTCGGTAAACAGGCCAGGGTCAGTTAATTAACATGGAAGGTAGTTAGTAACATGGTAGCAGGCAAATAGGGAAGTGGCAGTCTGTTAATAATAAGGGGAACTAATGGATGTATGATAATTTTTGAAGCAATTTCCGATGCACAGGCCAGGTTGGGAGGGACAATCGGGACAATAATAGCTGGTGTCTCTTCTTACTCCTCCTCTGCTGCATACACGGCATTTCTTTTGGCGTCTTCTTCCAGATTCTGTGGGGGGGATGCTAAAGGGATAGTGTCGCTCGTGAAGCCGACTCACACTATCAGAGTGAATGCTTCCTGGGGCGGGATCTTGTTGGTAAATGAGGGCATCGATGATATCTTCGATATATTGGAGGTAGTGGAGTCAGTGATTTTGAGTTGCTTTTTGGTAGCAGACAAACAAATTAAAAAGGGCCATGTGAAACAGGTGAAACGCAACTTTTTTGTGCCAATAATGGGACTTTCTGGTTGATAAGTAGGGCTGTAGCATCTGGTTGTTTAAATCCTCCCCCCCATGTACAAATTGTAGTCGTGGACACATTCAGGCTTTACAATGGAGCCGCGTCTTCTTGGGATCTCCACCATGGTGTCATTGTGGATCGTAGAGAGGATGTGGACATCTTTCTTGTCCCTCCACTTCATGGCCAACACCTCCTCGTTCCTCATGGATGCCGATTCTCCAGGTCGCAATTTTTTTGTCAATAAATTTTGTGGGAATCCCTTCCGTTTTTTTTTTAAGGTACCGCAGGCCGGGGTTTGTTTACTGTAAAGGTGGCGAAAAAGGGGCAGGCTGGTATAATAATTATCAACATATAAATGGTAACCTTTTCCGAACAGGGGGTATGCCAACTCCCAGACAATTTTCCCACTGGTTCCAATATATGTGGGGCAATCACGGGGCTGGAGCTGGGAGTCTTTGCCTTCATAGATCCTGAATTTGCAGACGTATCCAGTGGCTCGATCACATAATTTATTTAATTTTAACCCATACCTGGCTCTCTTGCTTGGTATGTACTGCTTGAACTGCAGTCGGCCGGTGAAATGTACGAGGGACTCGTCCACACAAATTTTTTGGTCTGGGATGAAAACTTCTTCAAATCGCTGGGAAAAGGCATTGATTAGGGGGCGTATCTTGTACAATTTGTCGTAGTTGGGATGATCTCGGGGAGGGCACTGTGAATTGTCATTGAAGTGGAGAAAGCGCATAATCATGTCGTATCTTTTCCTGGACATGACAGCGGAATATATGGGCATGTGTTGGATGGGGCGTTTGGACCAATATGAATGGACTTCGTTCTTTTTTGTAAGCCCCATATTGAACATAAGGCCCAAAAATAATTTAAATTCCTCCAATGTTAGACGCCGCCACTGGAACATGCGGGCGTAGGAAGAATCGGGGTTGGCAGCAATAAATTGGGATGCATACAGATTCGTTTGATCCACTATATTCTGCAGCAAATCTTGTGGGAAAAATAAACAAAAATAATCAAATTTAGAAAAATTTGTAGTGTCGGGCTGCACACCTGGCTGTGCGGTGAAAGGGGGGATGATAGCGGATCCTGAGTTGGCAGGCAACCATAAGGGGTTTGCCAGGGCATCGGGAAGGTAGGATTGGGGCTGGATTCTTCGGGTTGGGCGGCATTTCCATTGCTTGTACTGGGCTCCTCTTCCTGGAGTATGGCGCTGCTGGTGGTGGGCAGTTCTCCTGATCTTGGTGCTGATCTTGGTGCTGATCTTGGTGCCGATCGCATTCTTTTGGGAGGGACGGTTTCCTCCGGGGACTCGGACTCTGAGCCACTATCCTCCACTGGCTCGTATTCCGAACCAGAATCGGATAATGGGAGCTCCCCGCTGCTCTCATCATCCAACATGGCAAGAATGGCATATGCCTCCTCAGGTGTGTAAACCCTTTGGGACATTATGGCAGTGCTTATTGGTGGGCCTGTGTAATGGTACTGCTGGTGGTAGTGGTGGCGGTCTGTGTGGTAGTACCGATGGAGGTATTAGTGGTGGGCCTGTGTGGTGGTACCGATGGCGGTATGGGTGGTGGTGGTACCAATGGCAGTACAGGTGGTGGTGGTACCGATGGCGGTACGGGTGGTGGTGGTGGCGGCGGTACCGATGGCGGTACAGGTGGCGGTACGGGTGGTGGTGGTAGCGATGGCGGTATGGGTGGTGGTGGTACCGATGGCGGTACAGGTGGTGGTGGTACCGATGGCGGTACAGGTGGTGGTGGTACGGGTGGTGATGGTACCGATGGCGGTACAGGTGGTGGTACAGGTGGTGGTGGCACTACCGACGGTGGTACGGGTGGTGGTACTGGTGGTGGTACCGATGGCGGCACTAGTGGTGATACTGGTAGCGGGCCTGTGTGGCAGTATAGATGCTGGGCCTGGTGGCGGTACTGGTGGTGGTACTGGTACCGATGGCGGTACTGGTAGCCTGTGTGGCGGTGCCAATGGCGGTACCGATGGAGGTGGGCCTGTGACAGATGATTGACAGATGGGCTGATTGATTGACAGATGGGCTGATTGATTGATTGACAGATGGGTTGATTGATTGACAGATGGGGTGATTGATTGACAGGTGGGGTGATTGATTGACAGATGGGCTGATTGATTGACAGATGGGCTGATTGATTGACAGATGGGCTGATTGACAGATGGGCTGATTGACAGATGGGCTGATTGGCTGGGCTGATTGATGTGCTGAGCTGTGTGACAGGTCCTCTTTATGGGGGGGCGTGTTGTGCACTGTAAACTTATGTAGACAAACTACACTGAGCTAACTTACTGATCTCTTCTCTCTCCTCACAGATCAGTGTGTGAGGAGAGAGCAGGGATCAGGTAGTAACTCCTGTGGAGTTTGTTTACATTTGTGACTGGCTGTGATTGGACACAGCCGGTCACGTGGTAAACAGCCAATTCATTGGCTGTTTCCTCTGATCGGGGACGCGCTGTGTCCAAGGGACACTCGCCTTCCCCGATCCCCGCTCTGCAAGCCTGTGGCGGCGCGCACGGAGCGCGCCGCCGAGTTTGTTTTGACAGGTGATCGGCTGTGACTTTGACACAGCCGATCACATGGTAAACAGCCAATGAAATTGGCTGTTTACCGTGATCGGGGAAGCGCTGTGTCCGAGGGACACATGCCGTCCCCGATCACCGCGCTGCGGGCGCGCGCAAGGCAATATCCTGCAGGACGTCATATGACGTCCAGTATCGATATTGCAACCACTTCCCGGACGTCAATTCGCTATTGACTGGGCGGGAAGTGGTTAAAGAAGAGCTGAACCTGAGTGAGAGAGTGAAGGAGGGTGTTTCCTGGAATCAGCTGTAGTGAAGCTACCAGCGTGAACAGGCAGTCTAAGGAGCATAAGATTCTTACCACCAATAAGCCGAGAAAAAGAAAAGAATGAGGAGGATTTGAATGCAAGATCTTTTCTATTAGTTTTTTTTTTTTTTCTTGTTCAAATTTGTTTATTGAATTTTATCAAATTACAGAGAAATAACAACAAAAAAATAAATAAATAAATAAAGCAACAATCACAGTAATCACTACAATAGGTTCAAAATTAGCATATGAAATCATATATATATCATGGATCAAGAGACAATTGCTTCACTCAATAATCAGAGTGAGTTACTTCACTTAGTCTAAAAAAAGTGTAGACTCAGAATGAGAATTACAATTGAAGCCTTAAAGGTAAACACCTAAGGAGGATAAAGAAATGTATACCTCAAAAGGTATGAGACAGAACGATCGCAAATTTTTTTAGGGCACAGATACTTGATTTTTAAGAGTTATATAACTCTTAAAAATCAAGTATCTGTGCCTAAAAAAATTAAGAGGAACATATGTAGGTATACTTGTTGAACCTATATATATGAAAAATAAAAAATAAAAATAAAAACACAAAAAAAAAAACATAAACAAGTTGAAAAAAAGAGAAGGGGAAGAGCAGGAAGAAGAGAAGGAGAAGAGGAAGTGACAGGAAGAATCCCCGGGGATAAATGCATCAATAGCCATTTCCTTATAGATAGTTTTAGATAGTTACTGCGAGAGAGTATAAAACATCAAGGCATCAACAAGGTGTCATCAAAGTTTGGTGGCAAAAACTGAGTTATCCATGGTTGCCAAATATCTTTAAAATAATTTATTTTATCTTGAATTATGGCTTCCATTTTGGCATGGACCATAGCTTGGTTAATTCTATGCTTGGTTTCATTTAATACCAAATTGTCAGTTCTCCAGGCTTTAGCTATGGTCTGTTTCGCAGCTGTTGTGATCTGCAATAAAAGTTTAAATTGTTTATAGGTGAGTGTTGCCGGTTTGAGATTTAAGAGTGCTATTGAAGGTACTGGAGGGATGGATATTGCAAACAAGGCTGAGAGTATGAGAAATATATCACTCCAGAACTTTTGAACTACCAGACAATCCCACCAAGTGTGTAGATAAGAGCCAAGATCACCACAGCCACGAAAACATAATGAGAAGTAATTGGGGGCAAATTTTGCAACTCTGGAAGGGACCAAATACCAGCGGGTGAGTACTAGGCTTGTGCAATTCGTTTCGTAACGAATCGAAATTCGTCCGAATTTAGCAACTTTCGGACATTCGGAAGCATTCGAATTTCCGAACAAAGCAATTACGAATAAAACCGAATCCGAAATAAATTATACCGCAAAATAGCGAATGCCCGAATGTCTTCGGCATAATTCGTTATGAAAAAACTTACGAATGTACAAATCCATTGGAAACACAATAACACTCACTCTGCTCTGCTCTCTGCTTCTCCTTCACCGTGCTGAACTCCCTCTCAAAATGGTGTACAGGGGCGGAGGCTATAGCCGCATGTAAAAAACGAAAGTAAAATACGAGATTTCTAATCCATTCGAAGCACAATAACACTCACTCTGCTCTGCTCTCTGCTTCTCCCTCACCGTGCTGAACCCTCTCAAAATGGTGTACAGGGGCGGAGGCTATAGCCGCATGTAAAAAACGAAAGTAAAATACGAGATTTCGAATCGTTACAAATAACCGCTATGTATTTCGAAAAGTACAAATCCATTCGAAGCACATTAGGCATAATAGTCAGCGTCATCGTGAGAGAGACACAGAAAATTACTAATCAACGAACCCAAAAAAAGTTACGAAAGTAGGAGTTGTGTCCAGAATCAACGAAAAACAACGTACTCTACCGAAAGTACGAATTATAAAGCAACAAAAAATTCAACGAAAAATGTCGCTTGCAAAAATACGAATGAGTCCGAACACGAAAAATCCCGTCTAGCAAAATTACGAATGATTACGAATCAACAGGACCGGAAAGAAACGAACCGAAACGGAACGAATTTTTCCGTTGTGCACAAGCCTAGTGAGTACTTTGTAATTAGTTTCCAAAGCTGTTATGTTTTGTGAGGAAGATTTTGTATTATTCCAGATTACAGCCCAATCAGATATTTCAAGAGTACGATTGAGATCTGCCTCCCATTTAGCTACATAAGAAGGAGGGTCAGAAACAGGTTTAGTGATGAGTTGAGCATAGAGGTTAGAGATCAGTCCATTTGCATGGGGATCATTTTTACATTTGGTTTCGAAGTGTGATAATTTATTAAGTTTGGTTCTGCTTTGGATACAGGGTGTAAAAAAGTTTTTAATCTGCAGATATCTAAAAAGCTCAGAGTTTGGGAGACCATAAATCTGGGAACGGTATAAAGGTAGTCTGGGACGTCAGGTCATAAAGATGGATTAATTTAGAGTTAGTCCAGGCTTTAAAAGATTTGGGGAATTTCCAGGCAGGATAAAAAAGGGGATTTTTAATAAATGATAAAAGTGGAGTGTGAGGAGATTGTAACTGATTTGTTATTTTAAATCTGTTCCAAATAGTTAATGAGTTTTTGGTAACTGGGTTAGTGATTCTTTTATGATCATAAGGTCTCTGGGGGCGAAATACGCCCCCAGTTTGGCCAACCTTTTTATGGCCAAATGGGAGGAGGACGTCATCTATAAGGATCGCAAACCCTTGTCTCACCTTTTGGGCACGGTATATCGATGACGTCCTCCTCCTATGGGAGGGGACCCCCTTGGAGTTGGAGGAATTTTTTGTGAAGGTCAACACTAATGATAGGGGTATACGCTTCGTCCACGAGGCCAGTCAGGATAAAATTTCCTTGACCTCACAATAAGCAAAGAGGGGACAGGCTTTAAAACAATTACCTACTTTAAACAGACGGATCGTAACGCCTACATCCCTATGGGAAGTTGCCATAAAGAATCATGGCTCAAATCAGTGCCCAAGAGTCAGTTCTTGAGAATGAGACGGAACTGCTCGGATACATCTGACTATGTTTTTCAAGCTAACATACTGAAGAAAAGACTGATGGATAAAGGGTATGATGTAAACTTTCTGGAAACAACAATGAAAGAAGTTGAAAAAATTGAGAGATCAGCCTTGTTAGATGTAAATCCTAAAAACAAACGAGAGGGACCACTGATACCAATGATTACCACCTACTCTACCCAACACTATGTAGTGAAGAAGATTTTACGCAAGCACTGGCAGATTTTGAAGAGTGATCAAATTATTAATACATTTTTGCCAGCAGCTCCACAAATCATCTTCAGGGGTGTCCCCTCATTGAGGGATAGGATAGAGCCAAATGTGGTGGATCCACCTCCAAAGAAAGTCTCTTTCTTCCAAAATATTTCAGGCTACAACCAATGTCGCAGGTGCCAAGTGTGTGCACTAAACAAAATTAAGTCAAAGAAAACCATCTCGTTTAGATCAACTAGTACCTCCAGAGAACATAAAATTGAGACCTTTGTGACCTGTAGTTCTACCGGCATTGTATACTTGTTGGAATGTCCATGCGGGATGCAATACATCGGCAGAACTAAAAGATCTATGCAGGTACGCTTGGGTGAGCATATTGCAAACATTAAGAGTGGATTTAAAGAACACTCTGTTTCAAGACATTATGATTTGCACCATCAACGCAACCCAGTGGGCACATTATTCTTGGGCATAGATAGGAACAGCCCACACTGGAGGGGAGGGTCTCTGGTTAGAGAAATATCTAGGATGGAAATGTCATGGATTTATAGGGTTCGTTGTTACACTCCCCATGGCTTGAACATCGACATAGATGTGAACGCATTTATTAACAATGCTTAGGGTACACCCCTCTTTCTGTTCTGATATTTTTCCTCCCCTCTATCCTTTTGCAATATTGTGACCTGTGTAATATGTGAATCGGATCTGATTTCTCAGTTGTCATGGCCTATAAATTCCATTTGTCGCGTAAACAGCCTTATATATGCAAGGCTGTTTAAATCTAGATACATGGGATAGAGCTTGAGAGATCTCTTGGCTCTCTTATCCCACTAGGATGGAGTGTCCCTCCTTTTTGGTATATCATATAAACCGCCACATCTTCAATTCCATGTACCGTATATACTCGTGTATAAGCCGAGTTTTTCAGCACATTTTTTTGTGCTGAAAATGCCCCTCCTCGGCTTATACTCGGGTCACCTTTTCGCGCCTAATCTCCCGAAATTTGAGGACCCGGTACCGGCCGACCATTGGTCCCCTGGATTCCAAACTTGGCACAAATGTAGCCCAACTCTTCCTATACTAGTGTGCAAAGTTTTTTGTCCGGAAGACCTACGGCCGGGGAGCACCGATTTTTCAAACCCGGGCACCCCTTCCATAGACTCCTATGTTAAACTGTAATTTCTCTGGTGATTTTGAGGACCCGGAAACGGCCGGCCATAGGTCCCCTGGATTCCAAACTTGGCACACATCTAGCTCCATGTCTCCTCTACAAGTGTGCAAAGTCTTGTGTCTGGAGGACCTAAAGTCGGGGAGCACCGAATTTTTAAAGCCGGGCACCCCTTCCATAGACTCCCATGTTAAACGTCAGTCTAGTCATGGACACAGTGAGGCATGGGCACAGTGAGGCATGGGCACAGTGAGGCATGGGCACAGTGAGGCATGCACATGGACACAGTGAGGCAAAGTGAGGCATGCAGACGGACACCCTAGGCTTATACTCGAGTCAATACGTTTTCCCATTTTTTTGTGGTAAAATTAGGTGCCTCGGCTTATATTCGGGTCGGCTTATACTCGAGTTTCTTCCATCTATATGGTGTGGGTTGAGGGGTTTAGACATTATAGTGAGATCCATTTACTATAAGGGTTTTACCCCATGGGGATGTTTTCACTATATAGGAATTACCCCATTTTGAGTTCCATTCTTCCTTAAATGGCACTGGATTAGCTGGCAATGTTCATGCAGTTTCTGGACTGTATGTGCATTGTACATCTGTACAATGCATCATTTTTCATAGCAATTTACATTTAGGTAGGTCCATGTTTACCTAGCCCATGTTAGAATCCAACACCATATTATATATATGTGGTGTTGAATATGACTACCAGAGGGCTCCCTTTTTTCATTATAATTTGGGATAGATATATATTTTTATTTTATTATCTTAAACAATGTAATAGGTTTTGTGCGATCTTAGCACAATTCTTGTATTGTTGGAGAAGGGTAGGCGTGTACAATCTGGTCTGCCTTTGGTGTGCATCGCGCAGCACCACCAGCCCGCGGTGCACACTACTGACGGACAGGGGATGCCTTCTTCCTCAACCTTTGCCCGATTTCCCGTTTCTATATAGGAAGTTAATACTCTATTTAGGACGTATGAAATTGTGACCAGGATTATAGATCATATTCTTATAGCTGTTTGTTGACAAAAGGGCATGTTTGCCCACAGTCAACATGGCGATTTATCTGTCAGGAACGCTGAGAGATCAGACCTGGGCGTTCCTAGTGTATGTATGAGTATATATGGCGGTGGGTCAGCACGCCGCCCGTGCCCCAGGACGACGTCATCTGTGACGAAACGACGTAGGGAGGAGCAGCGTGCTGACGTCACGACATACAAACGAGTCCCGGAAGGAACGGGCTGTCTTAGCCGGCCAGCTATTTTTACCACACGCTTTTTATACTTGCGATAAGTGTAAGTGCATTTCTTTTATTATTAAAACCTATTTTTACCGGATTTATGCTATGGTGGCTTTATTTCCCTTTATACTGTGACAACGTGACTTTTGGAGAGGATTGGCGTGAAATTCAGGAGAGAAGTTACTAGCGATCTAACACTCTAGAGACCCTGGCAGGGGTAAACAGCCATCTGCTTTCATTGATCTCTGAAGGGATCAATGGTTCTGGTAAGCAGCAGTAAGAACTGGTGGTGGTGGAACCTCTCTCTATCAATGACATAGCACTATTCATTGGGTGTTTGATGTTTGAAGTCACCTATGTTCTAACAAGGAGATTCTTATCCACATCATTTTGTTTTGTTTTTCAAGGGGTTACCATTACCTCATTTATTCATAGGACTTGGTTCATTCATTCAAGAGACTTTGTTCTCCACATCAGGAGTTTCTTGATTGTTTTTGGCAATAGAGATTGAGCTCTTGGTATTCTGTTTCTGAACCCACAGTGGCAGTGTTTTTCATATGTGCGCAGCTTTTTCTTTCTAACATTCAAAGATAAGACATTTAGGGGGCCATTCACATATCAGGAAATCAATATAAACATAAAATATATATGCAAAATATTTAAATATACTTACCCCCGGGGAGGAGCTGAGTTCTAGAAGAAAAGATAGAAAAGATGGAAAAAGAAAAGATAGGAAGAAGAATCATATAAGCATTTAATGATAAATCAAGTATGCAGAGAATAATTAAAAATACGGCGTACTGGGCGAGTAGAAATAACAAAGCCAGAGGCCAAAACTCTATCCAAGGAAGCCCCTTCAAAAACAGATAGGAGGAGAAACCCAGGGCAGAGTAGTGGGGAGAGCAGTAACTAGCTCTCAGAACCGCAACAGCCACTTAAACATTTATTGAAAAAATAAATGAAGAAAAAACTTTTAGCACCCGTCTATATATAAAAAAAATTGATATATGTGGTGTAGGGTAGATTGAAGAGAAAAAAAAAATATGTAACAGCAAACTTGCTTGAACAGGGATGAACTATAAATAATAGTGCTGATAATGGCCGATAGGCCTTCACAAAAAAGGGGGGGGGGGAAAGGAAAATTGAGCAATCTCAGAGCTCCCGTGGAGAGAAGTTCCAAAATAAAACATGAAAAAGCTGTTTCTCAGTCCATAGTGTCTGCAGGATTCCCCTCAGGCGAGTTGAAGCGAAAGCGTTTAGTAGGACTGTGATGATTTCCATTGCTTTTGGAGTTAGAAGTTTCATTTGCTTTGTAGGATGCAGTTTGCTTGTGTAAAGTATCTGACAAGGAGAATGATCTGTCCAATAGGTGAAGGTCCTGCAGTACCTTTTGCAATTCGTCAGCTTATTTACATCTATATTTTGAGCTTAGATGTGTAAACCGTATGGAAAATGGAAAACCCCATTGATATAATATTTGGTTTTGCTGTAGGATCTGAAGGAGGGGTTTCAGTGCTCGTCTTTTAGCAACCGTAGTTGGAGACAAGTCAGTAAAAATTTGATATGGATTGCCTTGGAATATAAGAGAGTCTTTTATACGGGCTGCGGCAAGAAGCTGTTCTTTTGTAAGGAAATAGTGAAGTTTCACTATAATGTCTTGCGGTGGTCCTGTAGCTTTGAGAGGGATCAGAGCCCTATGAATTCTGTCTATCTCCAGGGGGTCAATAGTGATTGATGGCTGCAGCTCCTGAAATAGGGCAGTTACTGTGGACTGGAGATCAATAACTGCCTCAGGAATTCCACGAATGCGTAAGTTTGAACGACGGGCCTTATTCTCAAAGTCTTCTAAACGTGAGTTTAGGATGAGATTTTCTGCTTTTAAATCCTCTAGTTCATGCAGGTGGGACTGTACATCAATTTCCATGTCATCTACTCTATCTTCTAGGTCAGAAGTGCGCTGACCTAATTCCCTAATTTCCTTTGACAAACTGCTTGTGATGTGGTCTGAAGTTTTCTTAAGTGCCTTCTGAAGCATCTTTTCAAACTGCTTTAATATGTTTGGGTTAATGGTATCTGTGCTGGTGACCTGTAGTGGGTCAGTATATTCATAGTCATTATCATTATCTGTGTCATTCTCCACAAGAGCAGCCTGGGATTGTTGCTTCTGCTGTTTCTGCTGTTTTTGTTTAGCAGCTTGTGAGGTGCTTGTGTGAGGAGAAGGGGGAGGTGCCATTTTCAATGCAGCTCTGGGCTGACTGACTTTGAAATTAGATGTTTTCCTGTTCAAGCGGGCACCCCTTCTAAACATAAATAAACTCTTTTGTCTCACCAGCTTTTTCCACACCTGGTTCCACCGGAAACCGAGCTGAACGGGCGCTTTATTCAGCTGTGGAGTCCCGAGAGTCACGGAGATTCAGCAGGGCATGTCTGCCTCAGCTGGCGCCGCCCTGCCCCCCTTTCTATGAGTTTTTAACTCATCCTTGAGGTGAGCGGGCATTTTGGCTGGTGATGGTGTGCACATAGCATTATACTCAAGAGAAAGAGGATCTGCACAGCGGTGTTTCTGTTTACAACTAGGGATGAGCCGAACACCCCCCTGTATGGTTCGCACCAGAACCTACGAATAGCCAGAATGTTCGCGTGAACTTTAGAACCCTATTAAATACAATGGACTCGAACGTTCGAAATCAAAAGTGCTAATTATAAAGGCTAATATGCAAGTTATTGTCCTAAAAAGTGTTTGGGGACCGGGTCCTGCCCCAGGGGACATGTATCAATGCAAAAAAAAGTTTTAAAAACTGCAGTTTTTTCGGGAGCAGTGATTTTATTAATGCTTAAAGTGAAACAGTAAAAGTGAGCTATTCCTTTAAATTTCGTACCTAGGGTGTGTGTATAGTATGCCTGTAAAGTTGCGCTTGTTTCCCGTGCTTAGAACTGTCCCTCCACGTGATAGCGGGGAGCTGCTCTGAAATTCAGTAAAGGAGCCATTTTTTTAATAAAACACACAGACAGGAGCAGCTGTCATTAGGACAGAAGGATTGTGTTAGATTTGAAGTATTATGAGAGCAGCAGAAGTTGCGGGGGCGGGCAGTGTCACAGGATTCGACAGGCAGGGGAGCAGGACAGGAGGAGGACAGGAGGGCTGCAGATGACGGAGGCATGTAAACTGACCACGGTGTCAGGGCTCAGCAGCCATAATACACTGTGGTCAGTTTACAAAGGGGAGGGCAGAATCTAGCAGGGTCAGCCAGGCATTACAGGTGTTACAGGGGGCCAAATGACACAGCACAAGCACTGTGCTGTATAAAATGCTTTAACCACTTCCCGCCCAGTCAATAGCATATTGACATCCGGAGAGTGGTTCAGTTATCCACACTGGACGTCATATGACGTCCTGCAGGATAACAGCCGCCGCGCGCCCGGGGGGGCGTGCATCGCGGCGATCGGTGGAGCGGTGGGTCAGTCTGACCCACCGCTACACTGATCTCGGTATAAAGCCTCCGGCGGAGGCTTTTTACCACGTGATCAGCCGTGTCCAATCACGGCTGATCACGATGTAAACAGGAAGAGCCGTTGATCGGCTCTTCCTCACTCGCGTCTGACAGACGCGAGTAGAGGAGAGCCGATCGGCGGCTCTCCTGACAGGGGGGGTTCGCGCTGATTGTTTATCAGCGCAGCCCCCCCTCGGATACCCACACTGGACCACCAGGGAAGCCCCCCAGGACCACAGGGAAGCCCCAAGCATGTGGATGGCCCCCATGGCCATCCACATGTAGTAAAATAAAAAAATAAAAAAAAATATGCCAATCAGTGCCCACAAATGGGCACTGACTGGCACTATGATGGCACAACCACAATGTGTGGTGGCTGGCATTGCTGGGCATCAGTGTCCATCAGTGCCACCTACTAGTGTCCATCAGCGCCACCTATCAGTGCCCAGCCGTGCCCATCTGTGCCCATAAGTGCCCACCTATCAGTGCCCGTCCGTGCCACTTATCAGTGCCGCCTATAAGTGCCCATCAGTGCCGCCTATAAGTGCCAATCAATGCCGCCTATGAGTGCCAATCAGTGCTGCCTATGAGTGCCAATCAGTGCTGCCTATGAGTGCCAATCAGTGCCGCATACCAGTGCCACATATCAGTGCCCATCAGTGCCGTCTATCAGTGCCCATCATCAGTGCCCATCAGTGCCACCTCATCAGTGCCACCTCATTGGTGCCACCTCATCGGTGCCCATCAGTTTCGCCTTATCAGTGCCCTTCAGTGCCGCCTTATCAGTGCCCGTCATTGAAGTAGAAAGGGTACTTATTTACAAAAAAAAATGACAGAAACAAAGAAAAACTTAGTTTTTTTCAAAATTTTCGATCTTTTTTTATTTGTTGTGCAAAAAATAAAAATCGCAGAGGCGATAAAATACCACCGAAAGAAAGCTCTATTTGTCGGAACAAAATGATAAAAAAAATTGTTTGGGTACAGTGTAGCATGACCGCGCAATTGTCATTCAAATTGCGACAGCGCTGAAAGCTCAAAATTGGCTTGGGCAGGAAGCTGTATAAGTGCATGGTATTGAAGTGGTTAAAGGGGCAGGATCCATTTTATTTTTTTGGGTTAAAAAACGCTTTAAGTAAATTTGTTGTATCTGGATAGGGAAAATCACCAGTTCACTTTGGGGGGGGGGAGTAATTAAATTACCTGTATGGAGAAAATTGCTGGTTCACTTAAAGTACTTGGGAAGGGTAGCAATTTAGTGAACCTGTTGCTTTACACTGTATTGGGATATTCATAAGTTCACTTTAAGGTCTTGCATTCAATATTTAACAGTATAATACATAAGCGCAAAAAATGTAAATAAGCAAAATATAAATTTCAACGAATAGAACAGAGTAAAGCATTCATTTTTTTTTATGTTTCCATATTTGAAAGAGTCATAGTATTACCGTGGGGTTTTCTCAAATACAGAAACAATTAGAAAATGATATGAATAATAATGCAACAAAAAAACAATGCTAGTATAAAGTAATTTAAATTAGGTAGGCAAAATCTTTGGGAATGTAAAACACAGAACATTGTCAATATAATCTCAAAAATGTTTGGGCTAATTACTGAATAAATAAAAAGAAACAATTATGTAAAACATTTCTCAAAAGAGCATTGTTATGCATTGGGCCATACTGATTCAAAACATATTTGAAAGATCCATGGAATAGATGATTAAAAGTGAAATATAATCAGCATATTCCTAGTGTTTCCTTTGTTAAATGAAGTAAGAGTGAAATGTTATTTCAGTCTCCTATTTAAATAAAAAAAAAACTCTGCAATGTAGTAATGGATGAAAAGGGAACCCTACTGAGTCACTGAAGTATTTTAGTTACCATACAAAGGACTGACTTTGAGCTGAACAAGTATCACAGGGAGCTAGCTGGGAACATATCAAGTATCTGTAATGCTAATGATACATTTAGCATACCATCTGTCTAAATTATATTGTGTGGCAATGAAAACAATGCTTCATTGCTTACATGGTAACACCTAATACATTGTACTGGCAGAATGTATATTGCACTAATAAGTATCACTGATTATGGCCATCATTATACAGATTTCTCCTATGCACATGTTTTTCCACAAATTATAATTTCTGCAGAGTGAAGAACAGTATGCAAGAGGCTGATAAAATAAGGCCCAGGACATCAGGCTGATTGCTGCTTCACTAAAGCTTTATAGCTTTTCTGGCTGTTGAATCAAGTAACACAGCAGGCAAAGACAAAAAAAAGTTTAAACAAACAGTTGGAGAGAACATTTGCTTTTCAGATTGAAACCACATGATATTTCTGCCTTTGTACATAAAAGGTTTCATCTGCTGGTAAAATACTGGGACTTTTTCACATTACATAATGAATGAAGTACAAGCAAAGAGTCTCCAAGGCTGTCAAGTAAATTCAGTGTGGATTGTCAGTTGCAATCAAAAACCAAATTTCCTAAGGCTAGCTGTTAATGTCACAAAGAAGTTTCCATCTTTTAAAAGCTGTGCACCAAACATTGCATCGCATCCTGGGCTGGTCATATACCTGCCGGATACAATGGAATGCACAAATGTGTTTTAGTTTAGATTTTGCTACCCTCTAAATAGTTGGGAAAGTTATACTATGATACTATAATATAAATGTATATTGATATTAAAAGATAGTTGTACTTTTTGATCCCTTTAAAAGATGATCCAATCTCCCCATCAATTCCACCAAGTCTCAAACCCACCATCTCCCCATCAACTCTGCCAAGTCTCAAACCCACCAGTCAAATGTGCACATAAACCTTTTTTGTGTAGTCCCTGGGAGATGTACAGCCTCTCCTTCTTATGGAGAGACTGTCTATTAGTTTATAATAAATTATATTATATTAATTTATTTATTACGGAAGGAATGAAGATACTAATGCATATGTGCGAAATAAGCGGTGCCCTCCGGGAGACATTCCGAAAAAGAAACTATGCTACTTCCAGTGGCCGCAAAGCAAATTTCTCAATGGAACATGGAAATGTACTTTAAGTGTAGGACCTGTGGGATTGCTGGAGAGTCAACTTTTAAAGTACTGCTGTGCTAATGTACAATTACCTTTTAAATTGGATGAAAATTCAAATAGGTGAAGATTTGCTATATTATAGTGAACAAAAGGAAATGTAGCCTAACAAGCCAAGAAAGAAAGAATCATGGGCCTGCCCTCAGATACTGCCCCCATCCCCCACTCCCCACCCCATGTGAATTTAACCCTGATTACTCATTGACAAATATGTTACAATGGAAGTAAATAAACCACATGTTTAAAAATATATATTTTATTTGTCAATCACAGTATATGTTAATCATAGTGACCCTGCACCATTTTCCTTTTTTTTTTTTCTTTGCTTGAATTTTAGTTTTTTGTGCCAGGCCTTTATTAAGGATAATGGTCTGTCATAGATTGTTATGGGTAACCCCACATTGTTTTTTTATTTTCTATAACATACTGTACCATTACCCTTATCCAGGGTCTGGTATAGATGAATGGAATCCCCAGCTGCTTTGTGAAAAATCAAAACAAGGTGACTGGGAAAAGTCTATTAGAACCAGACAGTAAT
This sequence comes from Rana muscosa, assembly GCA_029206835.1. Classification (NCBI taxonomy): domain Eukaryota; kingdom Metazoa; phylum Chordata; class Amphibia; order Anura; family Ranidae; genus Rana; species Rana muscosa. The sequence goes on along the minus strand of CM055122.1, from coordinate 518,915,102 downwards.
TTAAATGGTATATATATATATATATATATATATATATTTATATATCACTTTCACTTGTGTATATCCTACATATATGCTGGTTCGGGGCATCACTTAAGGATGGAATTTAGAAGACAATTGTGCATTTTTAATGTTGCCGTTTAAGCCTTATTAAATGTAGGAAAAGGGGGAGAAATAGCCTTTTATAGGCCCCCCCTTTCCTCATGGAATCTGAGGCAGCGGCAATTTTTTTTTAAATTAACAGTTTTAAAATTATTACATTTCAATTGGTCAATATAAATTAGCCAGTTATAATGAAGATGAATTATAACTAGAGTATGATAGGTCATTTAATTAAAGATTATCCACCAATAAATGATTTGGATCAGCAAGGTACCCCTATAAATAAAGGTTGTTTATAACGGACTTTTGACAGTTGGCAAGAAGTACTGAAGCTCTGCAGCTCCAGCTCTCCTTCTGCCTACTATTGCTTCTGATAATGCATCTAGTACTGTCCGATCCCTTATCCAGCAATTGCTTGAGAAGGCCGGTACTGAGGATGTGGCTTGGTTAAATCTTGCCTTTCCCTGCATTCATGTACAACTGATCAAGTGATTGCAGGCGTTGGATCCTCTGCTTCTGCCGCTACTGTGGAGGATGCCGAGATTCGTCTTCCGGATGTCGATCGGGGGCCGGATTTGGCCGAAGACGTGGTATCAGCTGTCCTTTTACCGTCATCGCAAAATCAGAATGACCGAGTAGGCGGGACTTCCTTTCGTGGTCTTGGTAAACGGAGACGTGTGCAAAGACGAAGCTATAGCCCTCCTCCTCACAGAGCTGCGTCACGCCGCGCGGCTATGCCATCATCCTCTAAGGGTAAGTGAACACATAACAGCTCTAAAGTAGTGACGGGCGGTCAGGATGATCTCAATCAACGGCGCAGGGATGACGCACTTCATAATTCATCTACTAGGTTCTCCAGGAGGGACATTGTTGTTGGCTCTACTCCCTCTCCTTCACCTGGCAACACTGTTCCTGCTACTTCACATCCTTCTACATCATCTCAGTCTATAACAGTTTTAGTATCGCAACAGCAGTCTGTGCCCACTGATGTTCCTTCAGCTGCTTTCCGCGGTGAGTCTAGTATTGTTCATTTGTTGACTGAGCTTTCATCTTCTTTGAGTAATATTATTGCAGGTATGGCTGTTCCTGGACGTTCATCTACGGTTGGTATTACTAATCCTGCTGCTTCTGTATGGTCTGCTGTGCATGATACACATTCTCCAGTGCCTGTATGTAATAATATTGAGAATTTTAATGCTGATATTGATATCCGCAGTCCGACTGATTCTTCTGCTTTACATAGAATTACATCTCCAAGTGGACCGAATTTGTATGGTAAGGAAGTAATGCCTTGTGTTTTATCGCCATTAGGATTTCATTTATTTTGAGTGTTAAACAGAAGATATGGAACAGCGAATACATTGATTTGTTAACTTTATTGCCTTCTTCAAAAGAATTTACTTATAAAATTGTTAAAAGTGATGATAAAAATGATGATGACAAATTTTTTTTTTTCTAAATCTATAGATAATTGGCTTCAAGTGTTCTTCATATTTTCTAGCATTGTTTGTGAAAAATTCCCAGAATAAAGTCCTGGACTTTTCCAACATATGGACATTATTTTGGAAGCTTATCGTAGTTTTGGGGGTTATTCTTGGTTTACTTACGAGGAAGCTTTCAGACACAAATTGAGTATTCACCCCACCTTACAATGGGGTGTAAAAGATGTGGGTTTATGGTTGAATTTATTCATCCCTCCTAGATATTTTTCTGCTCGTCCTTCCTCTAGTTCTTTTTCTGCTACCACTAACCCGCCTTATAAGAAAGGAATTTGCTTTGCAGAAAATGACAGCCAATGTAAATGGTTGCACTCCTGTAGATACAAACATGAATGTGCATTTTGCTCTGGAGCACATCCAGTGGCGAAGTGTTTTCGTAAATTATCGTCTCACTCCCATCAACAGTCTAGGGAGTCTACGAGTAAAAGCCAACTCCCCGGTGAACATGAAAAACATGTTACCTTGGCTAACAATTTATCCAGATCGACAGAAGGCAGTTCTTTTAATTGAAGGTTTTTTGCACGGTTTTCAACTTCCCAAGTTTACAGGTTTTGGTAGTCAGTTGGTAGAGAATTTGCCTTCAGTGGATCAACTTTCTTCTATTGTTGCTAGTAAGTTGCTTAAAGAAATAGCTGAAGGTAGGATGGCGGGTCCTTTTGATAATCCCCCCTTTGATAATTTGCGAATTTCCCCGTTAGGTATTGTCCCGAAGAAAGAACCTCAGACATATAGACTGCTTCATCATTTATCTTATCCTTATGGTTCTTCTTTGAATGATCAAATTGATCAGACATTGTCTTCTGTTTCTTATGTGTCTTTTGAGACTGCAATTGATAGACTTCGCTCTTTAGGTGATGGAGCTTTGTTGGCTAAAGCGGACATTAAATCTGCCTTCCGTCTTTTTCCTATCCATCCTGATTGTTTTTGTTCTTTGGGTATTTATTTTAAAGGTCATTATTATATTGATAAGTATTTGCCTCTTTAGCTTGTTTTTATTTTGAGGCGTTTTCTACTTTTTTGGAATGGGTAGTTAGGCAAGTGACTGGTTCTGATTTTGTATTACATTATTTGGATGATTTTTTATTTATGGGTACTAAGGATTCGAATGAGTGTGATATTTTGTTGAATGCATTTTTTGATATCTGTAGTTGTTTTAATATTCCTTTAGCTGCTGAGAAAACGGTGGGTCCGGTTTCGTGTTTGGATTTCTTAAGTGTTACCATTGATTCTTTACAGTTGGAATTTCATCTCCCTTTTGGATAAGATTGCAAAGATTTCTGATTTCTTGCTTTGTTTTCTTAGGCGTAAAAAAGTTACGTTGAAAGAAATGCAATCTTTACTTTGGATGTTGGCTTTTGCTACGAGGGTTCTTCCAATTGGTCGGATTTTTTCTAGGAGATGTTACTCTGTTATTTCTGGTTTGAAGAATCCTTCCTCTCATATTAGATTGTCTAGCTGTGTTAAAGCAGATATGCTTGTTTGGTTGCAATTTTTACAGACTTTTAATAGTAAGTCAATTTGGCTATTTGAATTTATTTAATGTGATGATTTTGCCCTTTTTTTCTGACTCTGCGGGTTCTATAGGTTTCTCTTCTATTTGGAGTTGGCCTTCAAGATGGATTGTTCAAGGTTTTTATGAAAATGTGGTGTTGTTGGAATTATTTCCTATCATTGTGGCATTGGAATTATGGGGTCGGTTTTTTCAGACTAGATGCTTGCTTATCCATACTGACAATAAAGGTGTTGTTTATGCAATTAATTGTCTTTCCTCTAAGTCTCTTCCGGTGAATAGACTTTTACGATATTTAGTTTTTAAATTTCTTTATTTCAATATATGGATTAAAGCTACGTTTATTTCTGGTAGAGAAAATGGTTTGGCAGATTCCCTTTCTCGGTTCCAGATGGATAGTTTTTATCGTCTGATGCCAACAGCTGATCTGACTGGACTTCCATGCCCCCCTCATTTATGGGACCTGATATAGTCTCGACCATATTCAACATTCGCTGGCTACTTCTACGTGGTTGAATTATATTTCATCGTGGAAGTTATGGATTTCGTTTTTAAATGCTAATGATTTTAGGAATTCTTCTTTTGAAGGAGTTATTTTATTATTCCTTAGTCAATTAATGTCACAAGGTTATTCTTGGTCTCATATTAATAAGACGTTGTCTGGGGTTTAGTTTTTTCTGAAACTGAGTTCATTACCTCATTGTTTTAGTTTCTTTTCAGTGCGGCAAGCACTGAAAGGTTATAAAAAGTCCTTGTTTCATAAGGACAAACACCTTCCTATCACTATAGAATTGTTAGGGAAATTGTGTTCTATTCCTTCAACAGTCTGTTTTTCTGCATATGAAGTTATTCTTTTTCAATCCGTTTTTTCATTGCTTTTCTTTGGAGCTTTTCGTATATCTGAAATTATCTCCCCTGCAACGCGTATGCCCTCGTCTTTGTGGAAGATGGGCGTTTACGGATTTTTCTTCCTTGCAGCAAAACAGACGTTTATGGCAAAGGTCATTGGATTTACTTGAATCAATGTCCTTTGCATGATGTTTGTCCAATTTGGCTTTTGACAAACTATTTAGTGGTCCGCCCTAAAATTAATGATATTTTCTTTGTTCACAACGATGGTTCTCCACTGACCAAATATCAATTTAACTGTGTTTTTCGTAAATGTTTGGAGTCTCTACATTTAGGCCATGTGCCATTCACATCACATTCTTTTAGAATTGGTGGCGCCACTGCTGCTGCTAAAATTGGTTTTCATACTGAATTTATTAAGAAATTAGGTAGATGCCGTTCTGACTCTTACAAATTGTATATACTTCCTAACTCTTTTGTTTAATTTTATTTTAGACAATCGTCCATCTGTTGTTTGGATTCTCGGCCAGTCTTTTGTTTGCTGGGCCCAGAACAGGGCATCGACAAGGACTTATACTTCAAATTCGAATTTGGGCTCTTCTTTTAGTGTTTATTGGAGTGGCTGGAGAGGAATGAGGTGGGACGACTTGTTTTTTGAATATTATAGATTGCTTAACTGTTGGCCACAGCCTGATATTCTCATTTTCCATTTGGGTGGCAACGATATTGGTCAAGTTAGGACTTTAGATTTAATTTTTGACATTCAACACACTATTAGAATTCATAAATTGTCCTTTCCGAATCAAGTTATAGTTTTTTCAGAAATAATTCCGAGGCTTAGATGGCTGGAATCCTTCTTTTTACGTCCTTTCGAGAAGATTCGAAAGCGCATAAATAGAAATATTCATAAATTCTTAATGAGGTCTTATGTTTTTTCTTTTTGTCACTCAGATTTGGAGGGTGGTTTGCATGGGCTTTACCGTGCTGACGGCATTCATTTGTCGGATATTGGGCTTGACATTTTGAACAACGACTTCCAGACTTGCATTGAAAAAGCCACGGGCTGGGGTTAGGTGACATTAAGTACTGTCGGTTGGGGTAATTTGTTTTTTAATTATTTAGAATAATACAGTATGGCTCAACCTGAGCGGTAGTGGCTAGGTTGTATTTGGTGAAGTGAGATTATAAGATGTTTTTAATATGTTTTTAGTAAAGGTTATATAATAGTCTATTAGTTTATACCAGTGGTCTCCAAAATGCGGCCCGGGGGCCAGATGCGGCCCCTTGCTTGCCTTTATCTGGCCCCTGAGGCACTATTCATCCCACTGATATGAGACACTATGCTGCCATATGACACCAACAATGGGTCACCATTTCTCCCACTGACACCAATAATGGGGCACTATTCCCCCTATAATGCCAATAATGGAGCACTATTCCTCCCACTAATACTAAATGTGGCAACGTTTACTCCCACTAATTACAGGAAAATTTCCACTCACACTGGCAACAATCCAGCCCTCCTAAAATCTGAAGGACCATAAACCGGCCCTTTGTTTAGAAAGTTTGGTGACCCCTGGTTTATACCAATAAAACAGCTGCGGCCTATAATTTCCAATAAAATTGTTTATTAAATAATACAATACTTGTTTGGAATTAATTTATTATAAAAAAAAAAAATGTATTGCTTGCTGCCTTCTATCCCATGTAGGAAAAAGGAGGGAACAAGCCTTTTATAAGCCCCCCTTTCCTCATGGGATCTGAGGCAGCGGCAAAAAATATTTAAATTAACAGTTTTGAAATTATTAAATTTCAATTGGTCAATATAAATTCACCAGTTATAATAAAGATGAATTATAACTAGAGTATGATAGGTAATTTAATTAAAGATTATCCACCAATAAATGATTTGGATCAGCAAGGTACCCCTATAAATAAAGGTAGTTTATAACAGACTTTTAACAGTTGGCAAGAAGAACTGAAGAAGACAGCTCCCCACTCCCCACTCCCTTGTTGCGGTTTTTTACGTGGTTCGACTTCTCTCCTTGTATGGGGTAATTTGTTTTTTAATGTAGCAATACCCCCCGAAGGGGCTGCTGGTTTAAGATTTTTGGGCCTGGCGTTATCTTACTGCTCACCACGTCCGTCTTAGGGGTCTTCCTTGAAGAGTTGTTCACAAATGTCTGCACCAAACACTTAGTCTCTTTTTCTAAAGGGCTTTATTAAAGAACTTCAACACAGAGGGAAGGAGGGTTAGGGGAGATTCAGGTACCTTGCTTGCGGATCACGGGTATTTTCCTAATCCAGAGGACAAACAGCTTCCACGCTGGATATGGCCAACACCAGATAGGCCTCTCTCACTGACCTAGCAGCTGGTGCGAGCTCATTTAAAAGTCTCTGCCACAGACTTGGGTAACCACACACTTGGTAAAGTTCTGAACACATAGCACACAGTACCAGGATCTTTCAACCTGGCCGGCAGCCCTGTGAGGTAGATTTTTATCCGGATGCGTCCTCCAATTGAGTCCTCAATTGCTCGGTCCCTTCCCACAGGCAAGGCAACACAGGACCATCCCTGGATCAATAGGCCCAAGAAACTCCTGGGCCTACTCTCAGTAACGGAGCCTCAGGGATCTGCAGACCCCGAGGCAGAAAATTGCTAACACATCCCTGAGGCCAGGAGGGTCATCAGGTCAGGATCGGAAGACCCCGCAAAAATGGTGTCTGCTCCTTTAGTACCCTCTCCCAGAATGCACAGCGGGGTGACCAATCCCACTGAGCTGCTTCTGGGCAAGAGGTACCCAATACGTCCAGCCTGCTGCATTTCCAACCCTGACCTGTGGTGACAGCGACACCCACAGTCAGGTGGAAAATGGGCAACCCAGCTGAACTGGAACAGAGACCCATAATTTGGTACAATTATTCTGAGCTAAACTACAGCTCAGACAACTAAATTTACACTAGCGCCTACCCAATAGGAGCAAGGCGCTACATTAATTATTAAGAATAATACAATATTCAGCCTGAGCTGTAGTGGCTAGGTTGTATTTGATGAAGTGAGATTATAAAATGTTTTGAATATGTTTTTAGTAAAAGTTATATAATAATCTAGTAGTTTATACCAATAAAACAGCCGCGGCCTATAATATCCAATAAAATTGTTTATTAAATAATACAATACTTGTCTGGAATTAATTTATTATTTAAAAAAAAAAAATGTATTGCTTGCTGCCTTCTATCCCATGAGATGCTCCTAATTTTTTTTTTTTTGCGTTGGCACATCTTTGTGCTCATCTCCCTATAGCCCTTGACAGTTCCTTACCTAATAGTCTAGAAAATGGAGAGAATTGACTTTAAACATTTGCTTCCTATTGACTTCAATATGGTTTGCATTAAAGTTCACAATTTCCAATTTTTTTTATGTCTTTACAGAACCTGCCCTTGAATCAAACTCAAGCAGATTGTCTCATTACAAGTGTCAAGTTACTCCTGTGTCTGAAGCCTCATCTGTATATCTGCAATGTGACATATAAGGCATTGCTGCTCTTACTGTTAGTCTTGAGATTTGGAATGAGATTTTCTGATATCACTACTGCACTGTTCACTGTTCTCTTCGTGCTTTACAGGTGAAAAAGTTGTACCTGAGTATTAACAGTGCTCCCTCTGCGCGTCCTCCACTTCTCCTGCTACTTCTTGATTTTTCCACCTACAACTCATCAGATCACCAGTCATCAAGGGATTGGCTCTAACAAGCAAAGCCCTGCTCTTCTAAGATGCATTTCTGGGGAAAATCAATTGCAGGATGCCTACTGGCAATACCAGTTACTAGTTCCTTGCCCTCTGCTTGTATATTACAGGTCCTCTTTAATAAGCATGCAATGGTGTAGCTATAGCCACAGCAAGCCATGTGGTTGCAATGGGGCACAGAAGCACAGGGAGCAGAGAGTTGTCTTTCTGCACAGTGTTTTATGCGGGTAGCAATAACATTTGGCAAATACATTTACATAAATGTATGTATAGCTTGGAAACCTTTTTGCAATTTAAATGAAAGCAATGAATATTTAGTATCACTACAGGAACTGAATTTAAGTTGGAGATTAGATAGACAGGGGCCCCATCACTCATAGTTACGGCCACGGAGACACGCAATACAAAACTTTATTGAAAAGATAAAAAATGTATAAATATTAGGCCTCATGTGTCAACATGTCAGTCAGTATGAAGAAATTGTCTGTTTTCTCATAGCCATTGAATAAGATAGCTACATCAAGAACGGAATTTAGATAAAAATATTTCCCATGAGTGGACATTCATGAGTCACTAACAATGGCGTAGCATTTAGAGGGGCGCAGTCGGGGGAATCTCCCCAGTGGGGACTCAGGCAGTAGAAGTTTGCTTTAAATCCTAGGATCTTGATGTTGGAGCAGTGTGCCGCAGTCCCTTTACTGCAGCCGCCAAGTGACGCGTTGTGTGCTGACAATCATCCCGCCTTCTCTGCCTGAGATTGGCTGCCCCATGTAATCCTAGGATGTGGTGTATTCGGGCAGTGGGTGTGACCCCGCGTCAGTAGGAAGCAGCTGCCCAGTCTGTCAGCTCACTCCGCCATACTCGTCTGTTTCAAATTCCGGGCTGTGAGGGCCACGGTGCTCGTGGTGGTGATCAGGGTCTTGCTGGCTCTGATGCAGTGTTTCTCAACTTCAGTCCTCAAGGAGCACCAACAGGTCATATTTTTGGGATTTCCATTGATTTGCACAGGTGATTTGAGCAGTTTCACTGCCTTAGTAATTACCACAGCTGTTTCATCTGCAGGAAATCCCAAAAACATGACCTGTTGGTGCGCCTTGAGGACTGAAGTTGAGAAACACTGCTCTGATGGCTGGTGATGAATGCACAGTGCGCCTTGTCCCAGGAGGAGATGTCCACCCTGTCCTAGGAACATGCAGGTAACCATGCCCCGGACTTGTCACTCTGCAGTCTGGTCACATATTTGGACTGTCTACTGAGGAAAGGGGGGTTGAGGGGCCCTCAAATGGTTGGAGGGGCCTCACGATGGCTGGGGGAAAAGGAGAGGACCTCTGGGAGGCTGGAGAAGGAGAGGGCCCCTGGGTGGCAGGGGGAGAAGGAGAGGACCCCTGGGTGGCTTGAGGAGAAGGAGAGGGCCCCTGGGTGGATAGAGGAGAAGGCCCCTGGGTGGATCGGGGGAGAAGGAGAGGATAGGGGGAGTAGCTGTAGGAGAAGGAGTGGGCCCCTGGCTGGCTGGAGGAGAAGCAAAGGACCCCTGGGTGGCTGGAGAAGAAGAGGGCCTCTGGGTGGCTGGAGAAGGAGAGGGCCCCTGGGTGGCTGAAGAAGGAGAGGGTCTCTGGGTGACTAAAGGGTAAGGAAAGGGTCCTTTTGTGGAGCTGGAGGAGAGGGTAAGGGCCTCTGGGTGAGTGTTTATAGAGGGAGCGAGCCCCTAGGTGAGTTTTTGGAGATGGAGAGGGCACATGGGTGTTTGGAGGAGGAGCAGAGGGCACATAGGTGTTTGGAGGAGAGGGCCCCTGGGTGGTTAGGGGAGATAGAGAGGGCCACTGGGTGTTCGGAGGAGGAGGAGAGGGCCCCTGGGTGAGTGTTTGGAGAAGGAAATGGCACCTGGGTGTTTGGAGGAGGAGAGGGCCCCTGGGTATTTGGTAGAGGGAAAAAGGGCCCCCACAGTGGTTGGGGGAGGAGGACAGGGCCCCTAGGTGGTTGACAGAGAAAGAGCGGGCCCCAGGAGTTTGGTGGAGAAGGAGAGGGTTGGCCAGCAGTGGAAGAGCAGGCCCTTGGGTGATTGCAGAAGGATAGGGTCCCCCATGTGGCTGTTGGGGGAGGCAGGATTGAACAGGGCAGGGGGGCCATTGCCCCCCGTGCCGCTATGATGCCCCATAGAAGAGGCCACACTGTTGTACCTGCTTAGCCTCCGTTTGCTAGAGACCCAGCCTTGCCCCTCTAGTGATGCCAGTTGCCAGGGAAGACAGTGGAGCTGAGTCAGTTTTGCATCTGAAATCAGAGCCGAACATAGAGCTGGAGCCCTTTGCCCTACACAATGACAGCACTTGAGGTCAAATTGCTCAGGTCTCCAGAGGGCACCACACTGGCCTATGGCAGCCTGCAGGGGGTGGCTCTGCTCCCCATCTTCGGAGTCATGAGGAGTGTTAGCTGTGCCCAGGGGAAGGTGAGGGGGAGCAGGGCTGTGACATTATATAGCATATGGACTCTTTGTACATCATTAGTAGTTATGGTTGGAGTCCTCTTTTAGATGTTTAACCCTGTGTTGTTTGTCCCCTCAGCTGTGGGGCACTGAGGAATGACAGCCCAATATGCTGGTAGTGCCCTAGACTGTGCCTCAGTCCCCACAGAAGGCTTTACAAGTCCCTGCATAGCAGGCTATTATTCCTCAGACCCCTAGAGAGAGCTAAAGTCCCAGCATAGCAGGCAGTCATTCTTCAGTCCCCTAAAGAGAGCACTACAAATCCGAGCATAGCGGGCTGCTATTTCTCAGTGAGGATTGGCAGCCCACTAGACTGGGATTTACAGTTTCCTCTGTGGGGACTGAGGAATGGCAGCCTACTGTGCTGGGACTTATAGTGCCCTAGACTGTGAGGGACTGAGGAATGAAAATGTAAGGGGAACTTTGGAAACTCTGATGCAAGGGAAGCTTTGGTGACCACAGAGTTCACTTTTACACCAGAGTTCCCAGCTTTCTACCTTAAATCAGGGTTCCCAGCACTCCCCTTATATCAGAGTCCCCAGAGTTCCCCCTTACTTCAGAGTCTGCAGAGTTCCCTCTTACAGTATAAAGGGGAACTCTGAAGACTATGATGTAAATGAGTCTTTGCAAACTCTGATTTAGGAGAGGGACTGTAATGTAAAGAGGAATTCTGTGGACTCTGATGTAAGGGGAAAACGCTGGGGATGTAAGGAGGGAATGCTGGGGAGAATCTGATTTAAGGGAGAACTCTGTGGACTCTGATGTAAAGGAAAACTCTTATGTAAGGGCACTCTGGTGTAAGGAGGGACTCGGAACTATGACCTAGAGGAAAATGTTGGGGACTGTGATGTAAGGGGGGACTCTGATGTCAACAGAGGGTTTATCCTGACTGCTGTATTCTACATGCTGTTTTGTAGGTTAGTTACTCCTGACCCCTGCACTCTATACAATATGTTGTAAATTACATAGTTCACAGGTTAGGGGGTGCAAATTGCATGCCTTGCCCTGGGCGCTGACAACCGATGCTACGCCACTGGTCACTAAACTGTACAGTTCTTACCACTTTTCAAATTTTAGCTGACCCTGATTGTTAGGTGGATTTGTGAGTTTGAGCCAAATTAAAGTGATACTAAAGTCTCATTTTTTTTTTTCACTAAAAATAACAAACATGTTATACTTACCTGCTCTGTGCAGTGGATTTGCACAAAGCAGCCTGAATCCTCCTCTTCTCGGGTCCCTCTTCCGCTCTACTGGTCCCTCCCTGTTGAGTGCCCCCACAGCAAGAAACTTGCTATCGGGGCACCCGAGCCATGCCGCTGTGGCCCGGCCCGGCCCTGCCCTGCCCTGTTTCTCTACTCATTGGCTCACTGACCTTGATTGACAGCAGCGGGAGCCAATGGTGCCGTACGGCTGTCTCAGCCAATGAGGAGGGGAGTCCCGGACAGCTGAGACTCTCGTGCAACATTGATGGATCTAGATGGACCTCAGGTAAATATTAGGGGAGCTGAGGGGGGCTGCTGCACACAGAAGATTGTTTTATCTTATCTGCCTTTACAATCAATGTAAGTGTAAAGCCTTTTTTCCCTTTGAAGGAGTCATTGATCACGTGACATCATCACGCCCGGAACCGGAAGTAAGCCATCTTGCCGCATATCTGTGGAGCTGATGCTGATCCCTAAGGGGAAAATGGTTTTCATTTAAAAGGCAATGTTACTGTGTGCACTGGTTCCAAGTGCAGTGTTTTTGTGAGCGTTACTCTATTTTTAGCTAAATAAAGGTGGTACTTATGGAAATACTGTACGATGAGGGGTAATTTCATTCTCTTTTGGTGAGTGTTATCTCAGCTAGAGTAGAGGTTTAAGGAAAACTGTAGACCGTTATTAGTAGATTTGGTGGATTCACCCTACCTGGGTTAAAGGGCAAAAGCGATTTTTGACCTTATCAAGTGTCGATCAATCATTGAGGTAAGACGTTTGCATTAATAGTGGTGGCACACGCGGTGAAGCACACTGATAATCTTGAAGCACACATGGCAAGATTGCACTTTATAATGTGATTTAAATATAAGGACTCACATACAGTATATGTTTGTTTTTTGCATGTCTGATATTGCAAGATGCATGGACTTTGAATAATCATACGGACACTTTGTTGTTGCAGAATTTTATTTTTATTATCCACTTCACTGTATTCATTTTACTTACCGGATTTATCATATTTATGAGATTACACAGATATTTATATAGGTTGCACTTCACTTTTTGATACAAGATATTTTGGATGTGGGAACACGTTAGTGACTTAGCGGCAACCTATTATTTATGTAAGATGTATTAGGGGATTTTTTTATATATTTTTTCTGCTTGGTAGGTCCAGGTTTTGAGTTTACACAATTTCTGTTTAAAACCAATTATTTACATTCAAATAGCACTGGATATAGCCTATCTACAGTGCCTTGCAAAAGTATTTACCCCCCCTTGGCATTTTTCATGTTTTGTTGCCTCACAACCTGGAATTAACAAGGATTGTTTGATGATTTGCATCATTTAATTTACAGAACATGCACACAACTTTGAAGATGTTTTTTTTATTATTGTGAAGCAAACAACAAATAGGACAAAATAACAGAAAAAGTCAATGTGCATAACTATTCACCCCCCTAAAGTCAATACTTTGTAGAGCCACCTTTTGTGGCTATCACAGCTCCAAGTCGCTTTGGATAAGACTCTATGAGCTTGCCACATCTTACCACTGGGATTTTTACCCTTTCCTTCTTGCAAAACTGCTCCTGCTCCTTTAAGTTGGATGGTTTGTGCTTATGAACAGCAATCTTTAAGTCTGACCACAGATTTTTTTATCGGATTGAGGTCTGGGCATTGACTAGGTCATTCCAAAACACATTTACATGTTTCCCCTTAAACCACTCAAGTGTTGCTTTAGCAGTGTGTTTGAGGTCATTGTCCTGCTGGAAGGTGAACCTCCATCCTAGCCTCAATTCACACACAGAGTGGTACAGGTTTTGCTCAAGAATATCCCTGTATTTAGTACCATCCATCTTTCCCTCAACTCTGACCAGTTTCCCAGTCCCGACTGCTGAAAAACATCCCCACAGCATGATGCTGCCACCACCATGTTTCACTGGTGTTCTTTGGGTGATGCGATCTGTTGGGTTTGCGCCAGACATAGCGTTTACTTTGATGGCCAAAAAGTTCAATTTTAGTCTTATCAGACCAGAGCACCTTCCTCCATACATTTTGGGAGTCTCCCACATGCCTTTTTGCAAGCTCAAAACGTGCAGTTTTGTTTTTTTCTAAAAGTTATGGCTTTCTTCTGGCTACTCTGCCATAAAGCCCAACTCTATTGGGTGTGCTGCTTATTGTCGTCCTATGTACAGATACTCCAGTCTCTGCTGTGGAACTCTGCAGCTCCTCCAGGGTTACCTTAAGTCTCTGTGCTGCTTCTCTGATTAATGCCCTCCTTGGTCTGTGAGTTTTGGTGTGCGGCCGTCTCTTGGCAGGTTTGCTGTTGTGCCATGTTATTTCCATTTGGTTATGATAGATTTGATGGTGCTCCTATGGATCATCAAAGATTTGGATATTTTTTTTATAACCTAACCCTGACTTGTATTTCTCAACAACATTGTCCCTTACTTGTTTGGAGAGTTCCTTTGTCTTCATGGCAGTGTTTGGTTAGTGGTGCCTCTTGCTTAGATGTTGCAGCCTCTGGGGCCTTTCAAAAAGGTGTGTATATGTAATGACAGATCATGTGACACTTAGATTGCACACAGGTGGACATCATTTCACTAATTATGTGACTTCTGAAGGTAATTGGTTGCACCAGAGATTTTTATGGGCTTCATAACAAAGGGAGTAAATACATACGCACGTGCCAATTATCATTTTTTTATTTCTGAAAAATCGTTTTATGTATATATTTTAAAAATTTTACTTCACCAACTTAGACTATTGTGTTCTGATCAATCACATATAATTCAGATTAAAAAAAACATTGAACTAAAGGCTGTAATGTAACAAAACAGGTAAAAAGTCAAGGGCGGTGAATACTTTTGCAAGGCACTGTACCTTAGTTTTTTGCCCCAATCACACAGAACAAATATACATGCATTTTTATTGGGTCAATGGCTATACAAATTCTTTATAAATCAACCTTACAGTGTCAGCATCAGCTAGTTTGTCAGTGTTAGTGTCAGTATTTGTGTCAGTGATCGTGAAAATGACAGAATTAATAACAATGTCTGTATGCTTTAGGTAAAAAAAAGGTGTTTTATTTATTCCAATGGTAGTGTCAGGGGTGTAGTGTGCATAATTTCTAATGTTGTTCTCTATGTGGGTGCCAGCATTTTAGGTAGGATTTAAAAAAAAAATCTAGGTTGTGTATTTATTAGCATGGTAGTGTGCCTCTTCAAAATGTGACTGAGCAGACTCTTCCCCCATTCACAGATTATATGCACTGTGTACTATGTATCACAGAAGTTTGCAGTGCCAGAAGTTTAGCAACAAGAAAAGGACTGGACAAACCTTCAGAGAAGGATCCAGGCTCCAGCTATAGAAACTTTTATTTTGGCTTAGCTTCAGCTTTAACATATTGCAGCTGACTATGCCTTAGATGTAACTGCATTAATATTCTTTCCTGATATTTTTTTCAGTTATTTTAACCTGTTGATCTTGCCAGTAACATACTCCCTGTTCTAGAGTGACAATGCTTACTCACCATACTGTATCTATGGAGGAGCAGTGTTGGCACCACAGGACAGGACAGGACTACAGAACACCTCACCACCATCTCCTTTTCTCCATCATGTAAAGAAAAGGTAATCTGCAGGGATCGCAGAGTACCTAATAAGTGGGTAACTGATAAGGGTGCAGCACAGGCAGAGCGCATGGGAAGTTAGCAGCTCATATAATTTCTGGCATGATGAATAGGTATTTTTTTCACTTATCAAACAGATTTAATCTTTTCATTGGTATATTTAACACAATAAAAGAAAATAAGAGAAGTTCATTATTAGGATTACATACTTTTAAAGGATTTGCATTGAGCTTTGATGACATCCTAAAATGTATATGGCTCTTATGGAGAGAGTAGTCTTTTTTCTTTATGAACGTGGAGGTACATAAAAATCCTAAACATATATACAGTACAAGAAGAACAGCCATTCTTTTGGCACCCTATTTTAAATTAAGATGCTTTAAGCCCTGTACACATGATCGGATTTCCGATGGAATAAAATCCGAAGGATTTTTCCATCGGATTTCCGATGAAGCTGACTTCCATCAGTCTTGCCTACACACCATCAGTCAAAAATCTGACCGTCCCAAACGCCGTGACGTAAAACACTCCGACGGGCCGAGAAAAATTAAGTTCAATGCTTCTGAGCATGCATCGACTTGATTCTGAGCATGTGTGGGTGTTCGGATAAATTTAAAACATGTTCTATTTTTAATCACCGATGGAAAAAAGACTGATGGGGCCCATACTCGATCGGTTCATCCAATGAAAAAAGTCCATTGGACTGTTTTCATCTGTAAAACTGATCGTGTGTACACGGCATCACAGTTATCTTTCTGCTGGTAATATGGTGTTTTGAGCTTTCCAATTGCTGAGCCTTGTGAATATTAACATTTGCCCTAGCACAAAGCCATATAAAAAAAGAACTACAGTCCAATCCAGTTGGGTACAAGTCATTTTCTTGAAATCTGGTGCAAATTAGATTACTGAAAGCTGAGTGTTATTTTTTAATTTAGCACCAAAGTGCTGTCTTCTGGTTAGCATAAACAATTCATTGATTGATCTTAATAACATTTCTGGATTTGCCTGAATTTGCCTAAAGCAAACTAATTTTATTGTTAGAGCATCCTGGTAACCCAAAAATCCTGAAGTCTCTGTTATACAATTCCAGACATTACATGAGTCAACCAACCCCTTTCCTTCCATATTACCACCCTAATTACCACTGAGGCTATCCATCATATTTAATGAAAAATATTGAGGTGCATGGCACCTTGTGGCTGGGTAAGATCCTGATTATGAAATTTCTGGTGAGACATTATTCCCAGGGTATCCTTAAAATTAACTGACACTGTGCACATGGCTGGGGGTATCTGCTTTTCAGTTGGGTGATGTTTAAGATTGTCCCAGGTCCACTTTTATGCTTGTTTAAAGTTTTATATTGCAGTCAACAATACCAAAGTTTTTAAAGTACCATCTCAAAATAGATTATAATTGTTTGTCTTTTAACTTTATTATTAAACCATTTATAGTAGCAGAGCTCCCTTACCCATTTATTTGGACTTATACCAATAAGCGTTATATATTTCTAAATTGAGAAATTGTTTATTTACAGCATGACTTCACACCTTCACATAAAATTGAACATCTGTCTTCTAAATACAATAAATATTAAACATTTATAATGCATGTGCAGATTATATTAATCGTGCAGGTTGGTTTGGCTTTTTTTTTTTTTTTTTGGTTTTCAATTTTTTATATCTTACTGAAATGATATAAAATGTCGTTGTTAAATATTTAGTGTCTAGTGACTGTTATATCTATTATCTATAAAGATGATTAAAACCACATATAAATAAGACTGACATAACCTTTAAAGTGAAATGAGAAAAGAGTCTCAGTAAAATGACCCATACCTATTTATACTGAGGAATGATTATTAGGATTTTTATACTTAAGCCATACATCTAGTTTCCCCAAATGTTAGTTATTTTTTTTGAAAGATTAAAAGTATTATCCCACATGAAAGATATAAAATATTATCTTGTTTAAAAAAATATTGTTTATTTGCTTGAAGTTAAAGCTGAAGTTTGGGGAAACAAACAAAAATAAAACAAGATTCAATCCATGTATGTGTGTTTATGTATCTAAATCTATACTATTTATATATATATAGATATATCTATCTATATATGAAAATGAGGTAAACAATAAACAAAGTGGTAAGCTTGGTTATTAAAATTACACCAAACAGCGCTAAAATATTAAAATGCTCAAATAAGACTCGTGGTCAGAAACCACTAGTAAAGTCCAAGACGTAGATTTGTGGCAAAGTCAGTCCAGAAAAAAATAGTGAGTAACAGCAATTGTCCATGTGAACACCTTCCTCCACCAGAGACATGTATTGCAATCCACCACGTGATGTAACTTTCCCCTTAGGGGTTCACACTCACCAGAAACACATAATAGTCATGCCTTGTATGTAAAGTGGATACATCCGTTAATCTGTTATGGCTTGTCACTTCTTATCAAGGGTCACCAGAATGAAAATAGGCTCCACAGCAGGTCATAAAATAACAGAGAAATAACAGCAAATAGCGTAATCCTGTTTAATTAAAAGAACTGATTCCCATACATTTAGGAGACCCCTTTAACTAGCTACGTACAATAATGCAGAATAAAACAAGCATTGAGTGGCCCCAGAGGGCGCTATCACCGTATATGGCCGTCACTCGGAGCGTGTGTGTATCCTGCAGACACTTCCGATTCAGGAGATGGGCGGTGGAGCGCAACGATGGAGCGCACTCGTCACTTCCGGGTCGCGTGTTGTCGTAGTTACGCCCTGACGCGTTTCGTCATCTGACTTCGACAGAGGGCGTAACGTAACGACACACACGGGATCCTTAAATTACCATGCTCATAGAGTAACCGCCAATCAGCGTACCTGGCAACAGATGACAGGTGCTAGATGCTGTTGCCTCATAGGACGCTGACGGCGCCCTCATACAGTTTGAAGCACGGATGTAAACATTAAATATAATTCAATGGTAATGATAAATTAAAGATAAAAACAGGTATATAATTGCTATGAATTGATAAACCACATAAAAGGGATATAATGATAAAGAATATGTGCAATTAATCAATAAACTATTATGGCCATGCAGTACAACCATACACATTATAGGGGATCATAACATAATCTCCCCCACAGAGAGAATTTGAAGGTGAACAATAATGTGGTGCATACTTTATCCCTTGTGGACAAACAGTACATTATATTTGTGAATATATCACATTTTTTTAAGTTGTATAGCCAACAATGCAAATGATATGGACTGGAAAACGCACATCTGAACAGTCCTATCACCAACATGTAGCTCATAGACTATTTGTAACCAATAGTGTTTGGTCATAATCTATATACTGATTATATAAAGTGCATAACAACATAGTAATAATAATAAAACCAATATCATAAGAACAATATCAAAGCTAAATAAATTAATAAATTCATATATTAAAAGATAAATTCATCTATGAGAGAAAAATATCTTAAAAAATATCTGATAAAAAATATATATATTAAAGAGTCTAAAAATTATATATATATATATAGATAGAGTACAACACCTCAGATAAAACCCACATACCTAAAATTCATGTATATAAAATACAAGAATTAAAAGTGTATATGTATATAGAAGACTGCCAACTGAGCATTTAGAATATACGATGCTAAAAACTTTATGTTAATAAAATCTGGAGACACCTCTACGTGTATATAACACAGTGTATGTGTATATCTGTGTATGTGTGTTTTGAACTGCGTATTTTGACAAAACATTAAAATTGCTATATAGTAAAAAGATGGATCAGTAATCACTTATAAAACAATTAATATCTAGGTCAACATTCAACCCTTTCGGTGCCAGTGTGTCTATCAGGAAAATCCATTGGGTTTCACGTTTGGAGAGTTCTCGTACAAGATTTGATCCTCTCCAAAAAGGTTTGAGATGATCAATCCCCCAAAATTTTAGTCCTATAGGGTCCTGGTTATGATGGAGTTTAAAATGTAATGACACATTATGGTCTTTAAAACCTAGCTTTATGTTGGCTATATGCTCAGCAATCCGAATTCTCAAAAGTCTTTTAGTACGGCCTATATATATTAAGCCGCATGGACATTGAAGAGCATATACTACATATGTCGTATTACACGTAATAAATTCTTTTATCCTGAATTCCTTTTGATTTGAGGTGGATGTGAATCTATTTAATGCTCTTATTGGTGTTCTGACCTCTCTGCATGCACGACACTTTCTACATGAATAAAATCCATCCTGATCCCAGAAGGAGGGGGGTTTAGCCGGGGGGTCAATCACTTTTTTTACAATTTTATCAGCATAATTGAGTGATCTTCTATAGATGAAACCAGGGGTGTTTGGTAATGAAAGATGCAATATTCTGTCCATTAATAAAACATGCCAATGATTGGTGAAGATAGCTTCCACTTCCTTATATTGGGCATGGAAGCCAGACACAAAGCTCCATTCCTGGTTATTGGTGTTGAGAGTCTGTGTTGTTTCTACCAAGAGGTCTGTTCTGGGAACTTGGGCAACTTCTTCAATAATTTGATCAAGAATGTGTTCATGATATCCTTTCTCCTCGAATTTTTTCTTAATGACCAGGGACTGTGATTTATAATCAGAGATCTCAGTGCAATTCCTTCTTATTCTAGTCAGTTGGCCCTTGGGAATGTTTTTTAACCATAGGGGATGGTGGCCACTCTGCATGGGGAGGTAACTATTAGAATCTGTGGGTTTAAAATAAACTGAGGTACCTAGTTTATCTCCACATCTATATATATTGACATCAAGAAAATGGATTCTGGTTTCACTGATTTCACAGGTGAGTTTAATATGGTTAGTGTTATCATTTAATTCATCCAAAAATGATTGTAGGGATGATAACGAACCGGACCAGACGAAGATGAGGTCGTCTATGTAGCGTTTATAGAGTAAAAGTGCATCTCTTTTAATCGCGAATATGAATTTGTCCTCCCATTCCCCCATAAAGAGGTTAGCGATGCTTGGGGCGAACTTAGCGCCCATCGCTACACCACGTTTCTGTAAATAAAAATTGTCATCAAACCAGAAATAATTGTGCCCCAAGCAAAAATCAAGCGCGTTTCTAAGAAAGATCTTATGGTTGTGTGTGATGTCATCCCTTTGACTCAAAGCCCAATTCAGGGCTAGGAGAGCATCATCATGCTGAATGATCGTATATAAGGAGGAGACGTCTGCCGTTACAAGATAAACTTCCTGTTTCCCTGTTAAATCTATTGTTTCTAGAAGTTGTAATAAATTTTTTGTATCTCTTAGATAGGCCTTGGTCATGATGACACTTTTCTGGAGAAACACGTCTAGATACTGTCCAACTCGTGCCGACACAGAACCTATTCCATTCACTATAGGTCTCCCTGGGGGTGAATGAACGTCCTTATGGATTTTCGGGAGAGTGTAGATCGTGGGTATCCTACTGCTGCTAGGGATCAAATATCTCCTTTCTTTATCTGTGAGTACCCATTTGGAGTATCCAGATTCAATAAGAATTTTTAGATCTAACTCATATTGTGCAGTAGGATCCCTCTCCAATTTTTTATACGTGTCATCTTCAGTCAACATTTCCAATAATTGTTGGTGATAAAAAGCTTTTGTCATTAAAACAATTCCTCCTCCTTTATCCGCTGGTCGTATCACCAAATCTTTCCGTTTCTCAAGCATTTCGATCCCCTGCTGTATATGGCGTGGGTTCACATCTTTTTTGGGGACCAAGCTTTCCAGATCTCGCAAAACTAAACCCTTGAAGACATCAACCTGTTGGTTAGCAGCATTGAGTGGATTGAAAAGTGATTTATTCCGAAGTCCACTATCCGTTGGCACTGACGATAGACTGGTGGTTGGTTGTGAATTTTTATTCAAAAAATGTTTTTTAATATTCAATTTCCTTACATATCTATGGACATCAATGAAAACGTCAAACTTATTGACTGATCTTCTCAGACCACATTTCAGGCCAAGATGCAGAATATTTAATTCCTTATGTGTTAGTTGGACATCTGTTAAATTAAAGATCCCGCCTATTCCCTGTCTCTCTTTTTTCTTTTTCTGGAGCCTTCTCCCGGCTCTACACCCTCTTGGTCTCCTCTCCTGTGATCTTGATATGGGGTTTGTTCTCTCTCCCACCACGGTGGTTCTCTCCATTGATGATCCCTTTGGTCGGATGTGGGCTGAGACTGCATCGGGGGCCTCCCTCTGCGTGGTGGGTAACCTCGACCCTTTCTCTGCCATCCTCTCCCCCTCCCTAAAAAAGGGCGCGGGGATTGAAAACGTTCTCTATCTTCATGTTGTTGAGATGTATCATACCTATTGTAGACAGGTATTTGATATTGGTTATTGTATGACATATGTTGTTGTGAGTTCGCAGGACCACCCCTAGGGGGTCTTCCTCTTCCTTGATAGACTCCGTTCCTTATAGGGGTGGACTGTCCTACTGGGAGATGTGGGGGTATGAATGCTCTCTGTTGACTGCTTGTAGGTATGTCCTGGGTGTTAGACGGTTGTGGTCTATCTGTGATATTATCAACATTTGCCACTTCCATATTTAAATCACTCATAACAGGACCCTTAGTCTGTTGCCATAAATAAATAGCATTAGAGCGAAAATCCCCCATATCCCTGTGGAATTTTTTGGTTTTCTTTCTCTGTGTGTCTTTATCAATTTTTTCAAGTTTCTTTTTAATCCGTGTATTGAAATCGATAATTTGCTGTGACTCTCTAATGGGTTCAAGTTCTGCCTCTAGCTCATTAATTCTTATTCCAAGACGTGTCATTTTTGTGCGTTTTCTTTTTAAAATGAGTTCTTGAAGCTTAAAACCCATCCCATTAAAGAATTCCAGCCATTCATGCATGGATTCTGGGTCATCTAAACCGTCCTGTGGGACTACCTCCCATCTTAGACTTCTAATGATGATTTTCTCTTTTATATAATGTTCTAAGGTGCAAATATCCCACCATGTACGAACCTGTTTTTCTAAAACATTACCAAGAGCAATGATGGCTCCATTGTAATTAGTTTGTGCTGTAGTGAGCTCATTTACTGCAAATACACTATTGATATCTATGTTTCTACTGCTAAGAAACCGCAGGGCATCCATGGCAGCCAAGAAATAAATAAAGAATTGGATAAGAGGTGTGTTAAACAAGGCCTAATGTAACACACACTTAGCGCCAGTTCATATATGTGAGTAACAGCAATTGTCCATGTGAACACCTTCCTCCACCAGAGACTATTATGTGTTTCTGGTGAGTGTGAACCCCTAAGGGGAAAGTTACATCACGTGGTGGATTGCAATACATGTCTCTGGTGGAGGAAGGTGTTCACATGGACAATTGCTGTTACTCACTATTTTTTTCTGGACTGACTTTGCCACAAATCTACGTCTTGGACTTTACTAGTGGTTTCTGACCACGAGTCTTATTTGAGCATTTTAATATTTTAGCGCTGTTTGGTGTAATTTTAATAACCAAGCTTACCACTTTGTTTATTGTTTACCTCATTTTCATTTATTTTTCTATTTTAAACAGCAGCTTAGTATTTTAGAATATTTTGAGAAAAATATTTTATTATTTTCAATTTTATGTGCTACTGCTGTATACTGCTGGTTTGAACTGGCGCTAAGTGTGTGTTACATTAGGCCTTGTTTAACACACCTCTTATCCAATTCTTTATTTATTTCTTGGCTGCCATGGATGCCCTGCGGTTTCTTAGCAGTAGAAACATAGATATCAATAGTGTATTTGCAGTAAATGAGCTCACTACAGCACAAACTAATTACAATGGAGCCATCATTGCTCTTGGTAATGTTTTAGAAAAACAGGTTCGTACATGGTGGGATATTTGCACCTTAGAACATTATATAAAAGAGAAAATCATCATTAGAAGTCTAAGATGGGAGGTAGTCCCACAGGACGGTTTAGATGACCCAGAATCCATGCATGAATGGCTGGAATTCTTTAATGGGATGGGTTTTAAGCTTCAAGAACTCATTTTAAAAAGAAAACGCACAAAAATGACACGTCTTGGAATAAGAATTAATGAGCTAGAGGCAGAACTTGAACCCATTAGAGAGTCACAGCAAATTATCGATTTCAATACACGGATTAAAAAGAAACTTGAAAAAATTGATAAAGACACACAGAGAAAGAAAACCAAAAAATTCCACAGGGATATGGGGGATTTTCGCTCTAATGCTATTTATTTATGGCAACAGACTAAGGGTCCTGTTATGAGTGATTTAAATATGGAAGTGGCAAATGTTGATAATATCACAGATAGACCACAACCGTCTAACACCCAGGACATACCTACAAGCAGTCAACAGAGAGCATTCATACCCCCACATCTCCCAGTAGGACAGTCCACCCCTATAAGGAACGGAGTCTATCAAGGAAGAGGAAGACCCCCTAGGGGTGGTCCTGCGAACTCACAACAACATATGTCATACAATAACCAATATCAAATACCTGTCTACAATAGGTATGATACATCTCAACAACATGAAGATAGAGAACGTTTTCAATCCCCGCGCCCTTTTTTAGGGAGGGGGAGAGGATGGCAGAGAAAGGGTCGAGGTTACCCACCACGCAGAGGGAGGCCCCCGATGCAGTCTCAGCCCACATCCGACCAAAGGGATCATCAATGGAGAGAACCACCGTGGTGGGAGAGAGAACAAACCCCATATCAAGATCACAGGAGAGGAGACCAAGAGGGTGTAGAGCCGGGAGAAGGCTCCAGAAAAAGAAAAAAGAGAGACAGGGAATAGGCGGGATCTTTAATTTAACAGATGTCCAACTAACACATAAGGAATTAAATATTCTGCATCTTGGCCTGAAATGTGGTCTGAGAAGATCAGTCAATAAGTTTGACGTTTTCATTGATGTCCATAGATATGTAAGGAAATTGAATATTAAAAAACATTTTTTGAATAAAAATTCACAACCAACCACCAGTCTATCGTCAGTGCCAACGGATAGTGGACTTCGGAATAAATCACTTTTCAATCCACTCAATGCTGCTAACCAACAGGTTGATGTCTTCAAGGGTTTAGTTTTGCGAGATCTGGAAAGCTTGGTCCCCAAAAAAGATGTGAACCCACGCCATATACAGAAGGGGATCGAAATGCTTGAGAAACGGAAAGATTTGGTGATACGACCAGCGGATAAAGGAGGAGGAATTGTTTTAATGACAAAAGCTTTTTATCACCAACAATTATTGGAAATGTTGACTGAAGATGACACGTATAAAAAATTGGAGAGGGATCCTACTGCACAATATGAGTTAGATCTAAAAATTCTTATTGAATCTGGATACTCCAAATGGGTACTCACAGATAAAGAAAGGAGATATTTGATCCCTAGCAGCAGTAGGATACCCACGATCTACACTCTCCCGAAAATCCATAAGGACGTTCATTCACCCCCAGGGAGACCTATAGTGAATGGAATAGGTTCTGTGTCGGCACGAGTTGGACAGTATCTAGACGTGTTTCTCCAGAAAAGTGTCATCATGACCAAGGCCTATCTAAGAGATACAAAAAATTTATTACAACTTCTAGAAACAATAGATTTAACAGGGAAACAGGAAGTTTATCTTGTAACGGCAGACGTCTCCTCCTTATATACGATCATTCAGCATGATGATGCTCTCCTAGCCCTGAATTGGGCTTTGAGTCAAAGGGATGACATCACACACAACCATAAGATCTTTCTTAGAAACGCGCTTGATTTTTGCTTGGGGCACAATTATTTCTGGTTTGATGACAATTTTTATTTACAGAAACGTGGTGTAGCGATGGGCGCTAAGTTCGCCCCAAGCATCGCTAACCTCTTTATGGGGGAATGGGAGGACAAATTCATATTCGCGATTAAAAGAGATGCACTTTTACTCTATAAACGCTACATAGACGACCTCATCTTCGTCTGGTCCGGTTCGTTATCATCCCTACAATCATTTTTGGATGAATTAAATGATAACACTAACCATATTAAACTCACCTGTGAAATCAGTGAAACCAGAATCCATTTTCTTGATGTCAATATATATAGATGTGGAGATAAACTAGGTACCTCAGTTTATTTTAAACCCACAGATTCTAATAGTTACCTCCCCATGCAGAGTGGCCACCATCCCCTATGGTTAAAAAACATTCCCAAGGGCCAACTGACTAGAATAAGAAGGAATTGCACTGAGATCTCTGATTATAAATCACAGTCCCTGGTCATTAAGAAAAAATTCGAGGAGAAAGGATATCATGAACACATTCTTGATCAAATTATTGAAGAAGTTGCCCAAGTTCCCAGAACAGACCTCTTGGTAGAAACAACACAGACTCTCAACACCAATAACCAGGAATGGAGCTTTGTGTCTGGCTTCCATGCCCAATATAAGGAAGTGGAAGCTATCTTCACCAATCATTGGCATGTTTTATTAATGGACAGAATATTGCATCTTTCATTACCAAACACCCCTGGTTTCATCTATAGAAGATCACTCAATTATGCTGATAAAATTGTAAAAAAAGTGATTGACCCCCCGGCTAAACCCCCCTCCTTCTGGGATCAGGATGGATTTTATTCATGTAGAAAGTGTCGGGCATGCAGAGAGGTCAGAACACCAATAAGAGCATTAAATAGATTCACATCCACCTCAAATCAAAAGGAATTCAGGATAAAAGAATTTATTACGTGTAATACGACATATGTAGTATATGCTCTTCAATGTCCATGCGGCTTAATATATATAGGCCGTACTAAAAGACTTTTGAGAATTCGGATTGCTGAGCATATAGCCAACATAAAGCTAGGTTTTAAAGACCATAATGTGTCATTACATTTTAAACTCCATCATAACCAGGACCCTATAGGACTAAAATTTTGGGGGATTGATCATCTCAAACCTTTTTGGAGAGGATCAAATCTTGTACGAGAACTCTCCAAACGTGAAACCCAATGGATTTTCCTGATAGACACACTGGCACCGAAAGGGTTGAATGTTGACCTAGATATTAATTGTTTTATAAGTGATTACTGATCCATCTTTTTACTATATAGCAATTTTAATGTTTTGTCAAAATACGCAGTTCAAAACACACATACACAGATATACACATACACTGTGTTATATACACGTAGAGGTGTCTCCAGATTTTATTAACATAAAGTTTTTAGCATCGTATATTCTAAATGCTCAGTTGGCAGTCTTCTATATACATATACACTTTTAATTCTTGTATTTTATATACATGAATTTTAGGTATGTGGGTTTTATCTGAGGTGTTGTACTCTATCTATATATATATATATAATTTTTAGACTCTTTAATATATATATTTTTTATCAGATATTTTTTAAGATATTTTTCTCTCATAGATGAATTTATCTTTTAATATATGAATTTATTAATTTATTTAGCTTTGATATTGTTCTTATGATATTGGTTTTATTATTATTACTATGTTGTTATGCACTTTATATAATCAGTATATAGATTATGACCAAACACTATTGGTTACAAATAGTCTATGAGCTACATGTTGGTGATAGGACTGTTCAGATGTGCGTTTTCCAGTCCATATCATTTGCATTGTTGGCTATACAACTTAAAAAAATGTGATATATTCACAAATATAATGTACTGTTTGTCCACAAGGGATAAAGTATGCACCACATTATTGTTCACCTTCAAATTCTCTCTGTGGGGGAGATTATGTTATGATCCCCTATAATGTGTATGGTTGTACTGCATGGCCATAATAGTTTATTGATTAATTGCACATATTCTTTATCATTATATCCCTTTTATGTGGTTTATCAATTCATAGCAATTATATACCTGTTTTTATCTTTAATTTATCATTACCATTGAATTATATTTAATGTTTACATCCGTGCTTCAAACTGTATGAGGGCGCCGTCAGCGTCCTATGAGGCAACAGCATCTAGCACCTGTCATCTGTTGCCAGGTACGCTGATTGGCGGTTACTCTATGAGCATGGTAATTTAAGGATCCCGTGTGTGTCGTTACGTTACGCCCTCTGTCGAAGTCAGATGACGAAACGCGTCAGGGCGTAACTACGACAACACGCGACCCGGAAGTGACGAGTGCGCTCCATCGTTGCGCTCCACCGCCCATCTCCTGAATCGGAAGTGTCTGCAGGATACACACACGCTCCGAGTGACGGCCATATACGGTGATAGCGCCCTCTGGGGCCACTCAATGCTTGTTTTATTCTGCATTATTGTACGTAGCTAGTTAAAGGGGTCTCCTAAATGTATGGGAATCAGTTCTTTTAATTAAACAGGATTACGCTATTTGCTGTTATTTCTCTGTTATTTTATGACCTGCTGTGGAGCCTATTTTCATTCTGGTGACCCTTGATAAGAAGTGACAAGCCATAACAGATTAACGGATGTATCCACTTTACATACAAGGCATGACTATTATGTGTTTCTGGTGAGTGTGAACCCCTAAGGGGAAAGTTACATCACGTGGTGGATTGCAATACATGTCTCTGGTGGAGGAAGGTGTTCACATGGACAATTGCTGTTACTCACTATTTTTTTCTGGACTGACTTTGCCACAAATCTACGTCTTGGACTTTACTAGTGGTTTCTGACCACGAGTCTTATTTGAGCATTTTAATATTTTAGCGCTGTTTGGTGTAATTTTAATAACCAAGCTTACCACTTTGTTTATTGTTTACCTCATTTTCATTTATTTTTCTATTTTAAACAGCAGCTTAGTATTTTAGAATATTTTGAGAAAAATATTTTATTATTTTCAATTTTATGTGCTACTGCTGTATACTGCTGGTTTGAACTGGCGCTAAGTGTGTGTTACATTAGGCCTTGTTTAACACACCTCTTATCCATATCTATCTATATATAGATAGATATATCTATATCTATCTATATATAGATCTATAGATATATACAGTATCTCACAAAAGTGAGTACACCCCTCACATTTTATCATAAATATTTTATTATATCTTGTTATGTGACAACACTGAAGAAATTACAAAGTAGTGAGTGTACAGCGTGTATAACAGTGTAAATTTGCTGTTCCCTCAAAATTATTCAACACGCAGCCATTGATGTCTAAGCGGCTGGTAACAAAATGTAAATGTATATGTAACAAAACGTAAATGTAACAAAATGTGAAAATGTCAAAATTGGGCCCAAAGTGTCAATATTTTGTGTGGCCACCTTTATTTTCCAGCACTGCCTTAACCCTCTTGGGCATGGAGTTCACCAGAGCTTCACATGTTGCCACTGGAGTCCTCTTGCACTCCTCCATGAGGACATTATGGAGTTGGTGGATGTTAGAGACCTTGTGCTCCTCCACCTTCCATTTGAGGATGCCCCACAGATGCTCAATGGGGTTTAGGTCTGAAGACATGCTTGGCCAGTCCATCACCTTTACCCTCAGCTTCTTTAGCAAGGCAGTGGTTGTCTTGGAGGTGTGTTTGGGGTCGTTATCATGTTGGAATACTGCCCTGCGGCCCAGTCTCCGAAGGGAGGGGCTCATGCTCTGCTTCAGTATGTCTCAGTACATGTTGGCATTCATGGTTCCTCAATGAACTGTAGCTCCCCAGTGCCGGCAGCATTCATGCATCCCCAGACCATGACACTCCCGCCACCATGCTTGACTGTAGGCAAGACATACTTGTCTTTGTACTTCTCACCTGGTTGCTGTCACACACGCTTGACACCATCTGAACCAAATAAGTTTATCTTGGTCTCATCAGACCACAGAACATGGTTCCAGTAATCCATATTTGTAATCAGCTTGTCTTCAGCAAACTGTTTGCGGGCTTTCTTGTGCATCATCTTTAGAAGAACCTTCCTTCTGGGACGACAGCCATGCAGACCAATTTGATGCAGTGTGCAGCGTATGGTCTGAGCACTGACTGACACTGAACCATGAATGCCACTGGGGAGCTACAGTTCATTGAGGGAACCATGAATGCCAACATGTACTGTGACATACTGAAGCAGAGCATGATCCCCCACCCATTAGGAGGCTGGGCCGCAGGGCAGTATTCCAATATGATAACTACCCCAAACACACCTCCAAGATGACTGCTGCCTTGTTAAAGAAGCTAAAGGCAAAGGTGATGGATTGGCCAAGCATTTCTCCAGACTTAAACCCTATGGAGCATTGGAGCATCTGTGGGGGATCCTCAAATGGAAGGTGGAGCCATGCAAGGTCTCTAACATCCACCAACTCCGTGATGTCATCATCGAGGACTCCAGTGGCAACCTGTGAAGCTCTGGTGAACTCCATGACCAAGAGGTTTAAGGCAGTGCTGGAAAATAATGGTGGCCACACAAAATAGACACTTTGGGCCCAATTTGGACATTTACACTTAGGGGTGTACTCACTTTTGTTATCAGCGGTTTAGACATTAATGGCTGTGTGTGTTGAGTTATTTTTAGGGGACAGCAAATTTACACTGTTATACAAGCTGTACGCTCACTACTTTACATTGTAGCAAAACTTAATTTCCTCAATGTTGTCAATGAAAAGATATAATTAAATATTTACAAACATGTGAGGGGTGTACTCACTTTTGTGAGATACTGTATGTAGGTCACAGAGGAGATGTTTTAAGGCTTCTACTAGGAGTATTACTAGAGCTACAACTAAGGGTTGTTTTAAGGCTTCCTACTTAAAAATATATAGGTAGTCAAGGAAAAGATGCACTATATGGAATAGAGACTATCATTTTCGAAAGTGTATGTAGACTTTGAAAAGTGAATGTTGTCTTCACCTAGTTAAAATGTTAATGCCATGTTCTCTTTAAATACCCAGTCATCTGTAAGAGGAATTTATAATCATGATTTTTCACATGAACAATATTGAATTATTCAAGTAAACACAGCTTCAACCTATTCGCAAACCTCAGTGTACCTTCATCTTGCAATGCAAATAGTGTTTTTATTTTAGTAACTCAACCACATTTTTTTTAATTATCAGTTGAATAGTTGATTGAGTAATAATTTTTATTATATGTTAAGATAGTCAATATGAAATCCATGTTTATAGACATGAAATCATAACTTAGGATTGAACAATGTTGACTATTGTGTAACTTGGTTTTATGTGCCTTTTATATTTGAGCACATGTCAAGGAGATATTTCTTCTTATTTATGTATTCTTGGATTCTAATTGGCATCTGTGTGCCTCTCTATTGATACCATTGATGACTTCTCTTCTAAAGTTCTAGCTGACTGGTTGCTGAGCTAACCCAGCAGCTGAAAAACATTCTAAACAAGAATCAGGAAAGCAAGAAAAAGTACTTATCTTTTTACTAGTCATTGACTTAAAGTGTTGAATGTTTTCTGTCCCTGCATGCCTTTTTGTCCTCAAATCCTATTACATATTGACAGTGGCGTAGCGTGGGTTGTCAGCGCCTGGGGCAAGGCAAGTAATTTGCGCCCCCTAACCTGCAGACTTTTAGCACTCCCCGAGTCCTGTACCTTCCCTTCTTACAATAGTATTGACCAGCCTGATTCCTACACTGACCACTACACTACACTGACCTACCTGATTTCTATACTGACCACTACACTACACTGACCACTACACTACTGACCACTACACTGACCACTATACTACACTGACCACTATACTACACTGACCTACCTGATTCCCACACTGACCACTACACTAACCACTAGTGATGAGCCGAACACCCCCGGGTTCGGTTCGCACCAGAACCCGCGAACGGACCGAAAGTTCGAACGAACATTAGAACCCTATTAAATACAATGGATGCGAACGTTCGAATTCTAAAGTGCTAATTATAACAACTATTATGCATGTTATTGTCCTAAAAAGGGTTTGGGAACCCGGGTTCTGCACCAGGGGACATGTATCAATGCAAAAAGAAGTTTTAAAAACGGTCGTTTTTCGGGAGCAGTCATTTTAATGATGCATAAAGTGAAAAAAAAAAGTCAAATATTCCTTTAAATATCGTACCTGGGGGGTGTCTAAAGTATGCCTGTGAAGTGCCACGTGTTTCCCGTGTTTAGAACTGTCCCTGCACAAAATGACACTTCTAAAGGAAAAAAAAGCCATTTAAAACTGCTTGCGGCTTTAATGTAATGTCTGGTCCCGGTAATATGGATGAAATTCTTTAAGAAAAATGGCATAGCTACCCCATGCCCCCCCCCCCTACCCCAGCCCATTACCAGCCCCTTTGGGTCTTGTATGGATATTAAGGGGAACCCCGCACATAAAATAAAAAAGGCCCTATATACTCTGAACAGCCCTATACAGGCGGTGCATACAAGACAGGGACTGTAGGTTTGTTCTTATGTAGAGTCTGTTTGTAATTTTGAACAGGTACATTGTTGAAGTGTAGCTCCAGACCAAAAATCTATTTTTAAACTTTTTGGAAAACATAGGTAAGGGTTATCACCCCTGTAACATTTGTTTTGCTGTCTGTGCCCCTGTTCAGAACATTTCACCTCACTTTCCGTCCCAATGACAACTCTTTTTGAAATGTGGTCTTTTTCTTGAAACAAGGATTGCTGATAAAGCATCAGTACAGAGGAGACACCTTTCTCCCATATTTATTCTTACAGGAGAGAATTTTCCTTCCTAGTGGTAGATTTCCTCTCACTTCCTGTTGTCTTCTTGCGTTTGCAAGTAGGAGTCGTTTGTAAGTTGGATGTTTGAAAGTAGGGACCTGCCGTATATACTCTGCAGAAATAGGCCCCTTAGTTGTTGGTGTTGGCACAACACTGTAAGCACTCACAGTTACTCTTGGTTGGTGCTGGAACGCCCTGCTGTCAACTATTATATCAGGAATTTTAATTACATATAATTGTTGAACAGTGGTAGTAAAAATTGGGCCTTTGATGGTGGTGCTGGTGCCACAACACTGTAAGCCCTGACAGTTACTCTTGGTGGGTGCAGCAATGGGCCCTGCTGTGAATTATTAGATCAAGAATTGTAATTACATGCCCCTGTTGAACAGGGGCTGAAAAATTGGGCCTTAGGCACTGGTGGCACAACACTGCAACCCCTCACAGATACTGTACTTGGAGCACAGCAATGAGCCCTGTTGCAAAGTATTGCTTCAAAAATTGTAATGACACGCCCCTGTTAAACAGGGGCTGAAAAATTGGGCCTTAGGCACTGGTGGCACAACACTGCAACTCCTCACAGATACTGTACTTGGAGCACAGCAATGAGCCCTGTTGCAAAGTATTGCTTCAAAAATTGTAATGACACGCCCCTGTTAAACAGGGGCTGAAAAATTGGGCCTTAGGCACTGGTGGCACAACACTGCAACTCCTCACAGATACTGTACTTGGAGCACAGCAATGAGCCCTGTTGCAAAGTATTGCTTCAAAAATTGTAATTACACGCCCCTGTTAAACAGGGGCTGAAAAATTGGGCGTTAGGCACTGGTGGCGGCACCCATAAACAAAAATGATCTTACAAGCTATCATCATCAATCGTATCATTGAGGACTCGGAGGAGGAGGATAGCCAGTCAACATAACAGCACAGGCACTCAGCATCAGCATCAGTCTTGAAGGGATGTGACATGTTAAAATCAATTAGTCTGTTATATCAGCATCAGGTGTGTGGTAGCTGGTGGTGATCCAAGACTGGTTCATCTTGATGAAAGTCAGTCGATCAACCAAGTCGGTGGACAGGCGCACCCTGTGATCCGTGACAAATCCTCCAGCAGCACTGAATGTGCGTTCCGAAAGAACGCTGGATGCAGAACAGGCCAGTAGCTCAATTGCATACTGTGCAAGCTCTGGCCAGTGATCCATCCTCAAGACCCAGTAAGCCAGAGGATTTTCGGTGGGGAAGGTGTCCAAGTCTGACCTTGCCCCTAGATATTCCTGCACCATGTTTATCAGACGCTGGCGATGGTTGCTGGAACCGATCATACTTTGGGGCTGCGGACTAAAGAATTGTCTGAACGCATCGGTCAGACGGCCACCTTCCCCACCGCTCCTTCTTTGACTGGCCGAAGCCTCAGCAACTCGTTGTCCAGGACCAGGAGTTTGCAACCTCCCAGTCTCTGGGAACGCGTTGCACAGACCTTTCTGCAAGGCCTCCCGGAGTTGTCTCATCCTCTGCTCCCTCTGCGACGGTAACATAAGGTCCGCAACCTTACCCTTGTACCGTGGATCAAGGAGAGTGGCCAGCCAGTAATGGTCCCTCTCCTTGATCCGAAGAATACGAGGATCCTTCCGCAGACTTTGCAGGATCAGGGAGGCCATGCAGCGTAGGTTTGCTGAGGCATTCGCTCCGGAGTCCTCTGGGTCACTAAGGACGACATGATCCGCAGCCACCTCCTCCCAGCCACGTACAAGTCCACTGGTTTCTTGGGACTGTAAATCATCCCTAAAAGACTGCTGCTGATGATGCTGAGTGCCAGCCTCCACCTCCATGCTGACACAATCCTCCTCCTCCTCCTCCTCCTCCTCTTCCTGTGCGATGGGTGGGACAGAAGGAACACTGTCTGGGTAAAGGGGGCCTTGAGAGGCAAGGAAGTCCTCCTCTTCCTGCCCCTGTTCTGCCTCAAGTGCCCTGTCCATTATTCCACGCAGCGTGTGCTCCAACAGGTGGACAAGAGGTACAGTGTCACTGATGCATGCACTGTCACTGCTCACCATCCTCGTGGCCTCCTCAAATGGTGCCAGGACAGTGCATGCATCCCTGATCATGCCCCACTGGCGTGGAGAAAAAAAACCAAGCTCCCCTGACCCTGTCCTGGTGCCGTAGTCGCACAGGTACTCATTGATGGCCCTCTGCTGCGTGTGCAGCCGCTGCAGCATGGCCAACGTTGAGTTCCACCTGGTGGGCATGTCACATATAAGGCGGTTCTTGGGCAGGTTCAACTCCTTTTGCAGCTCAGCCAGGCGAGCACTGGCATTATAAGATCTGCGGAAATGCACACAGACTTTCCTGGCCTGCCTCAGGACATCCTGTAAGCCCGGGTACCTGCCCAAGAAGCGCTGCACCACCAGGTTAAGGACGTGAGCCACACAGGGCACATGGGTCAGTTGTCCCTGTCGGAGGGCGGAGAGGAGGTTGGTGCCATTGTCGCAAACCACCATTCCTGGCTTAAGCTGGCGTGGCGTCAACCACCTCTCGGCCTGGCCCTGCAGAGCAGACAGGACCTCTGCCCCAGTGTGGCTTCTGTCCCCCAAACACACCAGCGCAAGCACGGCATGGCATCTTTTTGCCTGCGTACTTGCGTAGCCCCGTGAACGGCTACGGAGCACCGCTGGTTCATAGGACAAACCACAGGAAGAGGCCATGGAGGAAGAAGAAGAGGAGGGGGTGGAGGAGAGAGGTGTGTCACAACCAGTAGTAGCATTTTGGAGGCGTGGCGGTGGGACAACCTCCAACACTACTGCACCTTGTCCTGAATCCTTCCCAGCTGCCAAAAGAGTGACCCAATGGGCCGTGAAAGAAAGGTAACATCCCTGTCCATGCCTGCTGGACCATGAGTCAGCGGTAATATGCACCTTACCGCTGACCGCCCTGTCCAGCGAGGCCAAGACATTGCCTTCCACATGCCGGTAGAGAGCCGGAATAGCCTTCCGTGAGAAAAAGTGGCGTTTGGGAACCTGCCACTGAGGAACCGCACATTGCACAAACTCACGGAAGGGGGCCGAGTCTACCAACTGAAAAGGCAGCAGTTGAAGCGCTAGCAATTTAGCCAAGCTAGCATTCAACCGCTGGGCATGTGGATGGCTGGGAGTGAACTTCTTTCGACGGTCCAGCAGCTGGGGCAGGGAAATTTGCCTGCTAGAATCGGACGTCGGTGTACTGCTAGCAGAGTGGGCGCAAGTACTTGGCTGTGACACACCTAATTCTACACCTTCATTCCTCTCAGTGCATGTTTCAGAGAGGACTGAAGTTATAGTGGGGTTGGAGATCCCAGCTGATGCGGTGCAAGGAGAGGTCCGCTTTGTTCTTTGGTGTGGGTCTTTGAGGTAGGCTTGCCAACGAGCTGCATGGCAGGTCAACATATGTCTGGTCAGGCATGTGGTACCCAAGCGGCTGATGTTTTGGCCACGCGATATACGCTTGAGACATATGTTGCAAACAGCAGCTGTGCGATCTGATGCACTAGCCTCAAAAAAGGCCCACACCAAAGAACTTTTTGAATGACGGGCAGAGGCAGCGCCCTGCACAGGCGGAGCTCTGCGGTGTGATTCCGTCGGTGTACTGCCCTTACGCTGGCCACCAAAGGGCATCCTGCCTCGTTGGAGATGTGCCTCCTCCTCATCCTCCTCCTCCTCCTCTCTCCTATTAGGCACCCACGTGGAGTCAGTGACCTCATCATCCCCTCCCTCCTCATCACTGGAGCCAATCTGGCAGTATGCTGCAGCTGCTGGAACATGACTGCCAGATTGGTGTCCTTCTTGAGCATCCCCTCTGTCTGCTCTCACGCTACTGCCTTCCTCTAGCTGGGTTTCATCATCAGACCCTTCGAAACGCTGGGCATCCTCCTGGAGCATGTACCCAACACTGTGCTGAAACAGTTCGGGGGACTCCTCAGGAGGAGGACATGGTGGGTCTAGGGAAGGAGTGACTGATGATTTGTCTGACATTGATACCAGGGAAGACGACGCTTTGGCAGCTGCTTTTCCAGTACCCTGAGCCTGGGTGAGAGAGGATGAGGAGGAGGAGGAGGGCTTGGTCATCCACTCTACCAAGTCTTCGGCATGATGTGGCTCAACATGTCCAGCTGCCGAAAAGAAGGACAAGCGTGTCCCATGGCCATGTGCTGATGACAATGCACCGCGTCCACGACCAGCACTGTTGCCCCCAGACACAGAGCCTGCTTGCCCTCTTTTATTGCCTCCTGACTGTCTGCCTCTCCTTGTTTGCCTTCCAGACATTCTAATAGATGGCCTGCAGGGAGATGGGAAAAAAGCAATAAGGGCTACCTTCAGGTGTCCTTCTCTGTCCCTTGAAACAAGGACTTTCACAGTGAAAGAAACTGACACTCTCCCTACCTACAGTTTTCTGTCCCTAGAAAAAATATTTTTTTTAAGCACAATATAGCACAAGGACAATTCACTCACTGTCCTTACAGGTCCCTGGAAACAAGGACTTGCAGAGTGAAAGAAAAAAAACACTCTCCCTACCTACAGTTTTCTGTCCCTAGAAAAAATGTTTTTTTTAATCACAATATAGCACAAGGACAATTCACTCACTGTCCTTACAGGTCCCTGGAAACAAGGACTTGCAGAGTGAAATAAACTGACACTCTCCCTACCTACAGTTTTCTGTCCCTAGAATAAATGTTTTTTTTAAGCACAATATAGCACAAGGACAATTCACTCACTGTCCTTACAGGTCCCTGGAAACAAGGACTTGCAGAGTGAAAGAAAAAAAACACTCTCCCTACCTACAGTTTTCTGTCCCTAGAAAAAATGTTTTTTTTAATCACAATATAGCACAAGGACAATTCACTCACTGTCCTTACAGGTCCCTGGAAACAAGGACTTGCAGAGTGAAATAAACTGACACTCTCCCTACCTACAGTTTTCTGTCCCTAGAATAAATGTTTTTTTTAAGCACACTATAGCACAAGGACAATTCACTCACTGTCCTTACAGGTCCCTGGAAACAAGGACTTGCAGAGTGAAAGAAAAAAAACACTCTCCCTACCTACAGTTTTCTGTCCCTAGAAAAAATGTTTTTTTTAATCACAATATAGCACAAGGACAATTCACTCACTGTCCTTACAGGTCCCTGGAAACAAGGACTTGCAGAGTGAAAGAAAAAAAACACTCTCCCTACCTACAGTTTTCTGTCCCTAGAAAAAATGTTTTTTTTAATCACAATATAGCACAAGGACAATTCACTCACTGTCCTTACAGGTCCCTGGAAACAAGGACTTGCAGAGTGAAATAAACTGACACTCTCCCTACCTACAGTTTTCTGTCCCTAGAATAAATGTTTTTTTTAAGCACAATATAGCACAAGGACAATTCACTCACTGTCCTTACAGGTCCCTGGAAACAAGGACTTGCAGAGTGAAAGAAAAAAAACACTCTCCCTACCTACAGTTTTCTGTCCCTAGAAAAAATGTTTTTTTTAATCACAATATAGCACAAGGACAATTCACTCACTGTCCTTACAGGTCCCTGGAAACAAGGACTTGCAGAGTGAAATAAACTGACACTCTCCCTACCTACAGTTTTCTGTCCCTAGAATAAATGTTTTTTTTAAGCACAATATAGCACAAGGACAATTCACTCACTGTCCTTACAGGTCCCTGGAAACAAGGACTTGCAGAGTGAAATAAACTGACACTCTCCCTACCTACAGTTTTCTGTCCCTAGAAAAAATGTTTTTTTTAATCACAATATAACACAAGGACAATTCACTCACTGTCCTTCCAGGTCCCTGGAAACAAGGACTTGCAGAGTGAAATAAACTGACACTCTCCCTACCTACAGTTTTCTGTCCCTAGAATAAATGTTTTTTTTAAGCACAATATAGCACAAGGACAATTCACTCACTGTCCTTACAGGTCCCTGGAAACAAGGACTTGCAGAGTGAAAGAAAAAAAACACTCTCCCTACCTACAGTTTTCTGTCCCTAGAAAAAATGTTTTTTTTAATCACAATATAGCACAAGGACAATTCACTCACTGTCCTTACAGGTCCCTGGAAACAAGGACTTGCAGAGTGAAATAAACTGACACTCTCCCTACCTACAGTTTTCTGTCCCTAGAATAAATGTTTTTTTTAATCACAATATAGCACAAGGACAATTCACTCACTGTCCTTCCAGGTCCCTGGAAACAAGGACTTGCAGAGTGAAATAAACTGACACTCTCCCTACCTACAGTTTTCTGTCCCTAGAATAAATGTTTTTTTTAAGCACAATATAGCACAAGGACAATTCACTCACTGTCCTTACAGGTCCCTGGAAACAAGGACTTGCAGAGTGAAAGAAAAAAAACACTCTCCCTACCTACAGTTTTCTGTCCCTAGAAAAAATGTTTTTTTTAATCACAATATAACACAAGGACAATTCACTCACTGTCCTTCCAGGTCCCTGGAAACAAGGACTTGCAGAGTGAAATAAACTGACACTCTCCCTACCTACAGTTTTCTGTCCCTAGAATAAATGTTTTTTTTTAAGCACAATATAGCACAAGGACAATTCACTCACTGTCCTTACAGGTCCCTGGAAACAAGGACTTGCAGAGTGAAAGAAAAAAAACACTCTCCCTACCTACAGTTTTCTGTCCCTAGAAAAAATGTTTTTTTTAATCACAATATAGCACAAGGACAATTCACTCACTGTCCTTACAGGTCCCTGGAAACAAGGACTTGCAGAGTGAAATAAACTGACACTCTCCCTACCTACAGTTTTCTGTCCCTAGAATAAATGTTTTTTTTAAGCACAATATAGCACAAGGACAATTCACTCACTGTCCTTACAGGTCCCTGGAAACAAGGACTTGCAGAGTGAAAGAAAAAAAACACTCTCCCTACCTACAGTTTTCTGTCCCTAGAAAAAATGTTTTTTTTAAGCACAATATAGCACAAGGACAATTCACTCACTGTCCTTACAGGTCCCTGGAAACAAGGACTTGCAGAGTGAAAGAAAAAAAACACTCTCCCTACCTACAGTTTTCTGTCCCTAGAAAAAATGTTTTTTTTAATCACAATATAGCACAAGGACAATTCACTCACTGTCCTTACAGGTCCCTGGAAACAAGGACTTGCAGAGTGAAAGAAACTGACACTGTCCCTACCTACAGTTTTCTGTCCCTAGAATAAATGTTTTTTTTAAGCACAATATAGCACAAGGACAATTCACTCACTGTCCTTCCAGGTCCCTGGAAACAAGGACTTGCAGAGTGAAATAAACTGACACTCTCCCTACCTACAGTTTTCTGTCCCTAGAATAAATGTTTTTTTTAAGCACAATATAGCACAAGGACAATTCACTCACTGTCCTTACAGGTCCCTGGAAACAAGGACTTGCAGAGTGAAAGAAAAAAAACACTCTCCCTACCTACAGTTTTCTGTCCCTAGAAAAAATGTTTTTTTTAATCACAATATAGCACAAGGACAATTCACTCACTGTCCTTCCAGGTCCCTGGAAACAAGGACTTGCAGAGTGAAATAAACTGACACTCTCCCTACCTACAGTTTTCTGTCCCTAGAATAAATGTTTTTTTTAAGCACAATATAGCACAAGGACAATTCACTCACTGTCCTTACAGGTCCCTGGAAACAAGGACTTGCAGAGTGAAAGAAAAAAAACACTCTCCCTACCTACAGTTTTCTGTCCCTAGAAAAAATGTTTTTTTTAATCACAATATAGCACAAGGACAATTCACTCACTGTCCTTACAGGTCCCTGGAAACAAGGACTTGCAGAGTGAAATAAACTGACACTCTCCCTACCTACAGTTTTCTGTCCCTAGAATAAATGTTTTTTTTAAGCACAATATAGCACAAGGACAATTCACTCACTGTCCTTACAGGTCCCTGGAAACAAGGACTTGCAGAGTGAAAGAAAAAAAACACTCTCCCTACCTACAGTTTTCTGTCCCTAGAAAAAATGTTTTTTTTAATCACAATATAGCACAAGGACAATTCACTCACTGTCCTTACAGGTCCCTGGAAACAAGGACTTGCAGAGTGAAATAAACTGACACTCTCCCTACCTACAGTTTTCTGTCCCTAGAATAAATGTTTTTTTTAAGCACAATATAGCACAAGGACAATTCACTCACTGTCCTTACAGGTCCCTGGAAACAAGGACTTGCAGAGTGAAATAAACTGACACTCTCCCTACCTACAGTTTTCTGTCCCTAGAAAAAATGTTTTTTTTAATCACAATATAACACAAGGACAATTCACTCACTGTCCTTCCAGGTCCCTGGAAACAAGGACTTGCAGAGTGAAATAAACTGACACTCTCCCTACCTACAGTTTTCTGTCCCTAGAATAAATGTTTTTTTTAAGCACAATATAGCACAAGGACAATTCACTCACTGTCCTTACAGGTCCCTGGAAACAAGGACTTGCAGAGTGAAAGAAAAAAAACACTCTCCCTACCTACAGTTTTCTGTCCCTAGAAAAAATGTTTTTTTTAATCACAATATAGCACAAGGACAATTCACTCACTGTCCTTACAGGTCCCTGGAAACAAGGACTTGCAGAGTGAAATAAACTGACACTCTCCCTACCTACAGTTTTCTGTCCCTAGAATAAATGTTTTTTTTAATCACAATATAGCACAAGGACAATTCACTCACTGTCCTTCCAGGTCCCTGGAAACAAGGACTTGCAGAGTGAAATAAACTGACACTCTCCCTACCTACAGTTTTCTGTCCCTAGAATAAATGTTTTTTTTAAGCACAATATAGCACAAGGACAATTCACTCACTGTCCTTACAGGTCCCTGGAAACAAGGACTTGCAGAGTGAAAGAAAAAAAACACTCTCCCTACCTACAGTTTTCTGTCCCTAGAAAAAATGTTTTTTTTAATCACAATATAACACAAGGACAATTCACTCACTGTCCTTCCAGGTCCCTGGAAACAAGGACTTGCAGAGTGAAATAAACTGACACTCTCCCTACCTACAGTTTTCTGTCCCTAGAATAAATGTTTTTTTTTAAGCACAATATAGCACAAGGACAATTCACTCACTGTCCTTACAGGTCCCTGGAAACAAGGACTTGCAGAGTGAAAGAAAAAAAACACTCTCCCTACCTACAGTTTTCTGTCCCTAGAAAAAATGTTTTTTTTAATCACAATATAGCACAAGGACAATTCACTCACTGTCCTTACAGGTCCCTGGAAACAAGGACTTGCAGAGTGAAATAAACTGACACTCTCCCTACCTACAGTTTTCTGTCCCTAGAATAAATGTTTTTTTTAAGCACAATATAGCACAAGGACAATTCACTCACTGTCCTTACAGGTCCCTGGAAACAAGGACTTGCAGAGTGAAAGAAAAAAAACACTCTCCCTACCTACAGTTTTCTGTCCCTAGAAAAAATGTTTTTTTTAAGCACAATATAGCACAAGGACAATTCACTCACTGTCCTTACAGGTCCCTGGAAACAAGGACTTGCAGAGTGAAAGAAAAAAAACACTCTCCCTACCTACAGTTTTCTGTCCCTAGAAAAAATGTTTTTTTTAATCACAATATAGCACAAGGACAATTCACTCACTGTCCTTACAGGTCCCTGGAAACAAGGACTTGCAGAGTGAAAGAAACTGACACTGTCCCTACCTACAGTTTTCTGTCCCTAGAATAAATGTTTTTTTTAAGCACAATATAGCACAAGGAGAATTCACTCACTGTCCTTCCAGGTCCCTGGAAACAAGGACTTGCAGAGTGAAATAAACTGACACTCTCCCTACCTACAGTTTTCTGTCCCTAGAATAAATGTTTTTTTTAAGCACAATATAGCACAAGGACAATTCACTCACTGTCCTTACAGGTCCCTGGAAACAAGGACTTGCAGAGTGAAAGAAAAAAAACACTCTCCCTACCTACAGTTTTCTGTCCCTAGAAAAAATGTTTTTTTTAATCACAATATAGCACAAGGACAATTCACTCACTGTCCTTCCAGGTCCCTGGAAACAAGGACTTGCAGAGTGAAATAAACTGACACTCTCCCTACCTACAGTTTTCTGTCCCTAGAATAAATGTTTTTTTTAAGCACAATATAGCACAAGGACAATTCACTCACTGTCCTTACAGGTCCCTGGAAACAAGGACTTGCAGAGTGAAAGAAAAAAAACACTCTCCCTACCTACAGTTTTCTGTCCCTAGAAAAAATGTTTTTTTTAATCACAATATAGCACAAGGACAATTCACTCACTGTCCTTACAGGTCCCTGGAAACAAGGACTTGCAGAGTGAAAGAAAAAAAACACTCTCCCTACCTACAGTTTTCTGTCCCTAGAAAAAATGTTTTTTTTTAATCACAATATAACACAAGGACAATTCACTCACTGTCCTTCCAGGTCCCTGGAAACAAGGACTTGCAGAGTGAAATAAACTGACACTCTCCCTACCTACAGTTTTCTGTCCCTAGAATAAATGTTTTTTTTAAGCACAATATAGCACAAGGACAATTCACTCACTGTCCTTACAGGTCCCTGGAAACAAGGACTTGCAGAGTGAAAGAAAAAAAACACTCTCCCTACCTACAGTTTTCTGTCCCTAGAAAAAATGTTTTTTTTAATCACAATATAGCACAAGGACAATTCACTCACTGTCCTTACAGGTCCCTGGAAACAAGGACTTGCAGAGTGAAATAAACTGACACTCTCCCTACCTACAGTTTTCTGTCCCTAGAATAAATGTTTTTTTTAATCACAATATAGCACAAGGACAATTCACTCACTGTCCTTCCAGGTCCCTGGAAACAAGGACTTGCAGAGTGAAATAAACTGACACTCTCCCTACCTACAGTTTTCTGTCCCTAGAATAAATGTTTTTTTTAAGCACAATATAGCACAAGGACAATTCACTCACTGTCCTTACAGGTCCCTGGAAACAAGGACTTGCAGAGTGAAAGAAAAAAAACACTCTCCCTACCTACAGTTTTCTGTCCCTAGAAAAAATGTTTTTTTTAAGCACAATATAGCACAAGGACAATTCACTCACTGTCCTTACAGGTCCCTGGAAACAAGGACTTGCAGAGTGAAAGAAAAAAAACACTCTCCCTACCTACAGTTTTCTGTCCCTAGAAAAAATGTTTTTTTTAATCACAATATAGCACAAGGACAATTCACTCACTGTCCTTACAGGTCCCTGGAAACAAGGACTTGCAGAGTGAAAGAAACTGACACTGTCCCTACCTACAGTTTTCTGTCCCTAGAATAAATGTTTTTTTTAAGCACAATATAGCACAAGGAGAATTCACTCACTGTCCTTCCAGGTCCCTGGAAACAAGGACTTGCAGAGTGAAATAAACTGACACTCTCCCTACCTACAGTTTTCTGTCCCTAGAATAAATGTTTTTTTTAAGCACAATATAGCACAAGGACAATTCACTCACTGTCCTTACAGGTCCCTGGAAACAAGGACTTGCAGAGTGAAAGAAACTGACACTCTCCCTACCTACAGTTTTCTGTCCCTAGAATAAATGTTTTTTTAAGCACAATATAGCACAAGGACAATTCACTCACTGTCCTTCCAGGTCCCTGGAAACAAGGACTTGCAGAGTGAAAGAAACTGACACTGTCCCTACCTACAGTTTTCTGTCCCTAGAATAAATGTTTTTTTTAAGCACACTATAGCACAAGCACAAAACACACTAACACTCTCCCTACCTATCCTTCTCTTTCCCTAAACTAAAGGAATCCAGGTTAAGCAAGAAAGAAATAACAGTCACTGTCCCTGCCTATGCTGCTCTATCCCTGCTCCGGAACACACTACACTAGGCCGCCGTGCTGGCGGCCTTTTATAGTGTGGGGCGTGTACTAAACACCCTCAGCAATAATTGGCCACAGGCATCCTGCCTGTGGCCAATCATTGCTCTCCTCGCTGCCGGCGCTGTGATTGGCCAAGCATGCGGGGTCACAGTGCATGCTTGGCCAATCACAGCGCCTGGATGACACTGCGATGGCGTAGTGCATTGTGGGCCGTTCGCGTCACTCGAATTTGGCGCGAACGGCCCAAATCGTTCGATCTTCGTCGAACGATCGAACAGCCGATGTTCGAGTCGAACGTATGTTCGACTCGAACACGAAGCTCATCCCTACTAACCACTATACTACACATACCTACCTGATTCCTATACTGACCACTACACTACACTGACCTACCTGATTTCTATACTGACCACTACACTACACTGACCACTACACTACTGACCACTACACTGACCACTATACTACACTGACCACTATACTACACTGACCTACCTGATTCCCACACTGACCACTACACTAACCACTATACTACACATACCTACCTGATTCCTATACTGACCACTACACTACACTGGCCACTACCTTAACCACTATACCGACCACTATACTACACTACACTGACCACTACACTAACCACTATACTGACAACTATACTACATTACACTGACCACTATACTACACTACACTGACCACTACACTAACCACTATACTGACTACTGGACTGACCACTACACTATACTAAAAATAGAAGAAGGGTTGCCC
Source organism: Rana muscosa (assembly GCA_029206835.1). Lineage (NCBI taxonomy): Eukaryota > Metazoa > Chordata > Amphibia > Anura > Ranidae > Rana > Rana muscosa. The sequence goes on along the minus strand of CM055122.1, from coordinate 518,870,856 downwards.
CTGGGATATTATGGACTGGTGCAATAATATGAACCGACCAATAGGAGTATGTAAAATTAGAAAAGGTTTTATTACATGTAAATAGTCACAAGAGTGGGGGCGTGGCCTGGCGTTACATGGAGTAGGTCGCAAGCTGAAGAGCTCCGCTCATTAATCCTACAATCCACGGCATCCTTCATCCCACACACGCTGCTTTGCCTCAGGATCCATCCCTGGCGACACCCCAGACTTCACACCCCATGTCGCCATCGAAAGCTCAGAAATCGGCAGCCGCCAAGCTCGAGCAATACCGCCGACAGGAGAAGGGAGTGATGGAGGAAGATGGCGGCCATGACAAGGTCAGTAAGGAGCGCGTGGCGGGAGATACTAACAAGCTCCTAGAAGCAATTACGCTTTGCCGCACCTCGCTCATGGCCCAAATGGAGGAGGTGAAGGTGGACATATCGCTCATCCGGCAGGATATTCATAAGCTACGCGATAGGGTTAAGGAGACAGAGACCCGGGTAGGCCTCATGCAGGACGCACTACCACCATTACAGGCCTGTACAGAACGCATGCAGCGGCAGATACACCAGCTATTTACAAAGCAGGATGATATGGAGAACAGGATCAGACGATGCAATTTGCATCTGATCGGTCTCCCAGAAGGGGCAGAGGGGAAGGACCCAACCACGTTCCTGGAACAGTTGCTCATCACTACTTATGGTAGGGAAGCCTTCTCCCCCATGCTAGCTGTAGAACGCGCACACCGCATGCCAGCTAGGTTACCGCCGCAGGGTGCACCCCCTCGCACCTTTATTGCCAAGCTATTGAATTATAAAGATCGGGATGCGGCGCTAAGACTCTCCAGAGAAAGAGGTAATATCCCTTTTGGAAATGTCAGAGTTGCCATATTCCCAGATTTCTCGGCTGAAGTACAGCGCCGACGGCAGAATTTTATGGAAGCCAAAAAAAGATTGCGCCTGCTACATATAAAATACGCCATGTTATTTCCAGCGAAACTCAGAGTGGAGCATGATGGTAAAGTCTCCTTCTTCGAAGACCCTGAAGAGTTGATAACCTGGATCGAATGCAGAGCGGCTCCAGAGAGGGCGGACTGAACCCCACTGTGAGTACACTAACATTGTCACTGTTACAGCACCTGCCACATGTCATAACTCACAATACAGCCTTGTCTACCCAGCCCTGTATGAGTGGCCAACCCTCACAACAGGCCATCTTAGTGCAATTAGCTTACACTGGGATTGGTGCTACCTGAAAGTATGCAACTTTGACAAACCCTGAACACTGTGGGTTAACACCCCTTCATACTTGACTATCCTAACTTTGTCTCCCCATGGGGGGATATGCAACACATAGCTACAATGGTAGCTGGAGCTCGGTGCTATAGGAGACCTACCACCCATGTGTAAAGTGCAGCGGAAGTTGCCCCCCCGCACAGTTGTGACATGCAGCCCATTGTTTACTGGACTATACGAATCCAAGTTTACTTATGGTCTAACGAGACCGAATAACCACATCTTCAGCGAGAAGACCCCGATGCGGCCTGGAGAGCATCTCGAGTGCGATACGGGACTACCCAGGTTGTCAAAATGCACTGAAGACAAGTTGGATTCACGATCTGTTTTTTGTTGGGCTGCAGGTCAGGTTTTGGTTTGGGAAAATGCCCGCGCCAGTTGGGGAGGGTGCAGGGCGGGGAGGGGGGGGGGGGGAGTTAAAGGTTTTTATACACTCAAAAATTCAGAGCCCGGAGGACTCACAGGTACTCCAAAGTTGCTGGCTACATAAACGTTATGAATATATTGCTTTTCTGGTATACATGCTCCTGTACTTATTTAGTTCTCACTTCAAATGGCGTCTCTGAAATTTCTTACCTGGAACGTGAGGGGTCTCCAAGATAAAATTAAACGCTTGGCGGCCCTCACGTTCCTGAAAAACCAGAGGGCGGATGTTATTGCCCTGGTTGAAACCCACATTGAGGGCTCACTACAACGGACACTTCGGAGGCCGTGGGTGGGATGGGCGTACCATTCGGTTCACCAGTCCCACTCCAGAGGGGTGTCTGTGCTGATTGCTAAGTCAGTCCACTTTGAGCTGAGTGAGGTCTGCACAGACCCTCTGGGCCGTTATGTATTTATATCTGCTAAAATGTATGGGGAACTTTTTCTTATTCTGGCCTCGTATGTCCCCCCCCCCCCATTCTCCATCACTACCATTACAGAAGGCCCTTAAATTTATAGCTAAGTACCCGACTGCTCAGGTGGTATGGATGGGAGACTTTAACACCACATTAAATGAGGACTGGGACAGACTAAGGACTACCCCGAATACTTCAGGGGTAAGAGGCGACTCCAGACTCTCCAAAACCATCTCCTCATTTAGCCTAACAGATTCATGGAGATTTAAATACCCACAGACGCGCCGCTATTCTTGTTTCTCCTCCACCCACAACTCAATGTCGCGAATCGACTTTATATTCATATCACAGAGACTTGCCCCACGCCTCTTGGAGGCATCTTTCGGTCCTAGACTGCTATCAAACCATAACCCATACACTATTACTATTAACATGCCCTTAGACAAACCACTTCGGACATGGCGTTTGAATCCCTTTTGGCTGTCACTATTGCCAGAGGACAGTACATTGGACGATGAACTAGGTAGATTTTTTATAGAAAACGCAAACTCGGCGTCCTTTGCTGCAGTATGGGACTCTTTTAAGTTGTTTGCCCGCACCGCCCTACAAACACATATTAAACAGATAAAGACAACCTCCTCAGCAGCCCACGACAAGGCAGTGTCAGAACTAGCCCAGTCAGAACAGAGATACAGGGATGACCCATCCACCCACCATGCTAACATGCTTAAATTACCAAGCAGAGTGGTGACACAGCTACAATATGAGAAAGCCAAACAGAAGTTGTTTTTCAGCAAACAGAAGTATTTTGAAAATGGGGAAAAGGCAGGTAAACTCTTGGCCTATCTCACCCACGGTGAGGATAGACCACCAGTGGTCATTACACTTCAAGATGCACAGGGTGGACCAGTCTCAGACCCCAACATTGTCTCCTCTAAATTCAGAGAGTTTTATAAGGAGTTGTACACATCCATGACCCAAGGGGACCTGACCCCCATGTTACTGTTCTTGGAAACAGTTCAATTCCCCCAATTATCCCAGGAGCCGCGGGATATGCTTGAAGCCCCCCACACCTTGAAGGAAATAGCAGGATCAATAGCGAGTTTTGCCAACTCTAAGGCTCCGGGCTCGGATGGCCTTCCCATAGAGTTCTACTCACACTTTTCTGATACGATCTCACCCAAATTACTGGCTCTATTTAACGCTATGTTTGAAGCATTCACCCTCCCCCTATCTATGACAGAAGCCACGATAGTCCTTATTCCCAGGTCTCCCAGATTCTTATCGCCCCATTTCTCTCCTGCAGGTGGACGCAAAAATTTTAGCCAAAACAATCGCACTCCGCCTTAACCAAGTGGTCCTCTCGCTAGTACATGTAGACCAAGCAGGCTTTATGCCAGATCGCAACACTTCGTTTAACCTCCAAAAATTATTTATCAATCTCCAAGCTCCCCATGATAATGTCAGAACCAGGGTGATAGTCACCCTGGACACGGCCAAGGCTTTCGATTCCATAGAATGGGCTTATTTGTGGAAATGCCTGGAGGGATATGGCTTTGGTCCGAGGTTTGTTAGGTGGATACAGCTTCTATACCAAAACCCGAAAGCCAGGGTGGTGGCTAATGGGTAGCCTTCCTCGCAGTTTGACCTCAGTAGAGGCACGGGGCAGGGCTGCCCATTGTCCCCCCTTCTTTATGCCTTGGCTGCGGAGCCCCTGGCCATATCCATCCGGGCAAACGAGGAAATTGAGGGCCTCAAAATGGGTCATCTTATTGAAAAGATAAGTATGTATGCAGACGACACTCTTCTGTATCTGGCGGATTCCGGCCCCTCACTATCCAATGCCCTCACCACGATCGAAAGATTCGGACAATTCTCAGGACTCAAAATTAACTGGGGAAAGTCCCAAATTCTCCCAATTGACAGTTTCCCCTCCCCCTGAATCCCAAGCTAATTCACAACTGCAAAGGGTAGAGACGATTAAATATCTAGGGGTACTCACCTCTAAATACATGGCGGATTATATTAAGCTCAATATAGAACCACTGTTTCCCTTAATCAAAAGCAAGATACAAGTGTGGTCTCGTCTGCCCCTTGGGGTCTGGGGTCGTATTAACCTGATTAAAATGATTTTGCTTCCAAAAATCCTCTATGTTCTCTGGCACGCCCCGATTTACATACCCCTTAAGTACTTTAAGATATTTGAAACACTTCTTAAATCCTTTGTGTGGGGGACGAATAGACATAAGCTCAATTGGCAAACGCTCAAAAATCCCACAGACATGGGTGGCACGGCACTCCCTGACCTTAATAGTTACTACATAGCATCCCAACTTTCCCAACTCTATCATATAGACAAGGTAGACAAGGACAGATTTCTCCAAATGTTGAACTCCAAACGGACCCAACCGACAGCTGATCCAATATATTCCATCATCATTGGGGGTGAAACGAGACCAGACAGATATTCCATGACAGGCCACTATAAACGAATATGGGACTTAGCAGTCTCCAAACTGAACATCCCCCCCCCCTTAATGACTACACACCACTGTGGTACAATAGGACACTACAACACTTTTTTGATTTTCAAGATGCACACCTCTGGATCAAACAGGGAATTTTTTACATACACCACCTTATAGTCAATGGATCAATTAAAACATTTGACACGCTAAAAACGGAATTTGCATTACACGACCGAATGCTATTCAGGTACACCCAACTGAGACATGTAACCCAGACGCAGTTCCCGCAGTCTCTTCCGATACCTACTCCTAATCCTATCATTGCCGTGGTTAAAGGAAAAGACCCCAAAAAACTTATTTCTTGCTTCTATAGCATGCTCGGCGCACCAAACTCAGCTAAAATAGCATATGGATTGAAACCTAGATGAGAAAGAGATTTGGGTCCACTTGAGGACGAGGAGTGGGAGGAGGCTCTGGAAACTAGCAAGCAAGTGTCCCCTAAGCTTTCAGATAGGCTGTTACAACTATATGTACTACATCGCGCTTATCTCACCCCACTTAGGGTAGCTAAATACAATAAAGATCAAACTACCACCTGTCCCATGTGCAATACGGCTAATGGCACCTTCTTCCATCTCATTTGGGCCTGCTCAAAATCGCAGGGATTTTGGCAACAGTTAGTGACGTTCCTTCATGACAACATGGGCTCCCCGCTGGCATTGGACCCTAAACAATGCCTCCTGGGGATGTTTCCAACCATTATTGATAGGCCCACCAAGACATTCCTCCAGGAGACTTTGTTCTCCGGCAGGAAGATGTTGGTGAAGAAGTGGATGAGGTCTCAACCACCCACTTTTTCAGAATGGATGGCGGATATAAATGCTTCCCTCCCCTTCAAAAAAATCCTTTATATAAATAGAGGTTGTCCGGAGAAGTTCTACAAGATATGGGACTGATGGCTCCAGGACTCGGGAACATGTACCTGAATTAGTCAAAGGGTTAATGGAAATATCGTATCTTTTCTGATTATATGTATATGAGTGACTTAAACAGTATTTTTTCATCCTTTTGGATGATGTATACCTGTGACTTCGTATTATGACGTGTACACATGTTGTAATTATTTTATACCTGTGATCAATAAAAAAAACTTTTTTGAGTGAAAAAAAAATAGTCACAAGAGTGAACAATAAAGACAGTTCGATATATTAAATATCATAAAAACATGAATTATATACTAACATACACGCCAATATACTAAATATTCACATCCATGATGTTAGGCAATTGAAGTCGATACAGAGGGAAGCGAATGGATACCAACATGTTTCGGATACAGATGGCAATTCAAGGCCACTAAGTATATATTCCTTCTTCAGGGTTAGTATGTGGTTGAGTCAGTATATTAGATTTATTCTGTAGTTTAGAGAAAATAAAAAGCAAAAAATATATAAAATGTATATAGGTAAATTGTTGATTTTGTATATTTTGCTGTATTTCTCTCTGACATTGCATTTAAAAACACACACTGCATGATAATGTGCATCATCCAATACATATCCAAAAAAGAATATATATATATATTTACTTAAATCTCACAGGAGATTTGTAGGACATGGAGATGTGAAATGGGATTCGTCAATTGGGTGAACTCCCAGGAACTTATAGAATCCAATCCAGAAAATGGAAAACATCAAAGGTAATTATATAGTAACTCTGGGCTCAGAAATAAATTGACAGCTTGGCCCTGTAAAAGGGGGCAGCATGTCAATGTTCAGGAAGATGTTTGAAAAGTGAGGGCTTTTCCAATAAGGACGAGTTGGATATGATTATGGTGTCTCTATCCCAACATGTTCACACGGCATGTCAAAAAATCACAGGGATGGAAAAAACTGGGGCAATATATATTCTGAAAAACAAAATAGTAAAAATAGAAAAAGGTTGAAAAAGTAAAATAAATTTTAATCTGAGAGAGCGGCTAGAATCGCCACTTTCAATCAGGTATCAACAAGTAGCAATCTGGTTTAACAATAACCATTTGGGAAAAGATTCCTCTTACCTTAGCTTTTGTTTAGACGCCGTTTGTGTGTATCTCAGCTGTGCAGCGAGATTTCAGTAAACACAGCTGACATTTAAATAGGTCAGCTGTTAATAGATTAGCCAATCAGGTAAAGAAGTAATGGCGCCAAAGGAAGGAGGAGGAGGACTGGGCGTTTCAAAGTGAGTGATATTAAAGTCACTCGCTGGAGCCCGGTCATAAAAATGTTCCGCCCTGCTAGTGCGAGGTCCAACCCCCGGTCTGCGCGGCATCCGGCGTCACCGCGCTTGGAAGGCGCAGTGACGTCAGATGTCGACGTGACCGCCGGCACACTGGATGGCGGAAGTGTCTGCGTCAAACATGCCCAGTGCGCATACGCATCGGAACTAACAGTCCAAGGAACATCTCCGTCAGTCAGACGCCAATAAAAGATGGAAAAGGGAAGAGGGCGAAACTGGGAGGTGGGGGCGATGATGATAGATAGAATCGGGTGCTGTGGGCAAAAAAGATGTTGCCTGTGACTGACAGCTGTCTTCTGCACTCAAAATTGAGATGCTGCCCCGGAGGACAAAATTAATTATCATAAGGGGCTCCGGTGTGCCGGGGAATCTCGACTAGCAATGCGCAAATTGGGAAAATTGTCCAAACAAAGTAATTGTCCAAAAAAAGAAAAAAAGACACAAAAAAGTAAAGAAAGTATGTATAAATACATTTCTAATGGTCAATATAAAATTTCCTTTTTGAAGAGGGAAGGGGGGGGGAAGGGAAGGGGGGAGAAAAGAGGGGAGAGAGGGAGGGAGAGAGGAGGGGGAAAAAAGGGGTTTATTTCTTATAGGAGTTGGATTAGATGTTTCCCAGGGAACTCACCCATTACATATGTGACGGTTCCCATATGTTACTGTGTCTGAGAATGTAGTAAAACAGTTATTACAATAGAAAAAGTAATACATACAGTAGAAATGTTATTTGAACAGAAAACATTTATATATACACATCTAGAGGACACAGTATTATATGAGGTATGACATTAGGCATTGGATGCCCTGCAACATCATGCAGGGTTGAAAAGAAGGATGGGGAAGGAAAAAAAAACAAAAAAAAGTGCAAAAATGAATAAGTTTAAAATTCTTTTTTTTCGAATTTATAAATTTTATTTAGACACATAAACATATCACAAAACTGGCCTCACATAACCAAATAGATGTTCCACATAATACAGGGAGAAGGTGACAAAGCATATATATATCAATGCCAGGGGAGTTATTAAATCCCCTCCATTTAGCCTTCTTAATTTTAAAGCCTAAAAACAAAAAAAAAAAAAGGGGGAAAAAAAAAAAAAAAAAGGAGCAATGCTCCTCTCGGTCCCAAATTAATAATCAAGCGTCTCCTCTCCCTGCCCCTCTCTCTTCAATCTTATCTATCACCAGATCCATCTCCATCTCTTAGTTATAATTATAGTCTATTAATTCAACGAAACAAAACTAACAACAGTTGAACAAAAACCCCAAACACAAAAAAAAAAAAAAAAAGAGGACCCATTATGGGGAAACTTCCCCTTAGGAGACCTCCTGGTGCTTCCCCCCATGCCATCGGATCAACTAAATAAGAACTTCCGTGCTTCCCCCCTGATTATCCTAATTTTTATCAAGGAGGGTTCTTCCCTCTTCTGAAGCTAGGAAAGCATTCCAAGAAGACCAAGTCCTGGAATAGCGTTCCTGCTGGTGACATGCGGTAAGCACTAAGTCCTCTAATTGGCTTATTTCTTTAACTTTACGTATCCACATTCCTATCGTCGGCGGTATTAATGATTTCCATTTCAAGGGTATGCACGCTTTAGCGGCATCTAATAAGTGGCCTATGCTAGATTCTCTGTATTCCCTCCCTGTTATCTGGTTCGCATGTAATAAGAAGAACGCTGGGTCCTCCGGTATGCTTTGGTCTGAACAGATTTGAAGAATTCGTCTAACCTCCCTCCAGAATTGTCTCAGTTTGGGACAGCTCCAGAAAATATGTAGCATAGTACCTTTGTCCGCCTGGCATCTCCAGCACAAGTCTGAAGTGTCAGGATAGATTTTTTTTAAACTCACTGGTGTTCTATACCACCTGGTAAGGATCTTAAAATTTGTTTGTTGTACCTTAACACATATAGAAGATTCATGTGTAAACCTAAAAATATGCTGTAGCTGTTCCAAACTGAAGGACCCTCCCAATTCCCTTTCCCAGTCCCGAACACATTTCAGAGACTGGGTTTCGGGCAATATCGTCAGTATTTCATAGGTAATCGATAGGGTATGTGACATTTTCCCTTCCTCTACACATAGTTTCTCAAATCTGTTAAGTGATCTATCAAATAGTCCCGGAGATGGGAGAGTGCTAAGGAAATGGGTGATCTGTACAGCTTTCCAGAACTTTAATCTGAAGTCCCCTCTTTGTTCAATTAATTCTCCAATTGTCAACCAAGCTCCTCCCTTTATAAAATTAGATGCTTGTATACTTCCCTTATTCACCAGGTGTCTAAATGCCACATCTTCGTAGCCTGGTGTGAACAAAGGATTCCCCAATATTGGATATAGGGGGGACGTGGTAGGAGTTATGCCAGCCATAGGAAGGATTTTAGAACAAAGTTTCGCTGTGTTTCCTATTAAGGGGTGTTTAGTCACCTCTCTGGGTACAAAGGGAAAGCACCATGGAATTCTACCCAACGGTACTGATATTTGACTCTGCTCAATCTGGACCCACAACTTAAAATCTCTATGTCTATTCCAATCAATGACTCTACTCAGGTGTAATGCTTGATAGTATCTCTTTAACTCTGGTACCGCCAATCCCCCATTTCTTTTAGGGAGCATTAGTTGCTTCCTTTGCACCCGGGGATGTTTGCTTGCCCAAATAAAGTCGAAAATTAATCTCTGGCTCTGTTTAAAATAAATGGGCGGGATATACACCGGTAGGGCTTGTAATAGATATAAAAATTTGGGGAGAATGCTCATCTTGATGATGTTACAACGTCCTAACCATGTATATAAGCCAGCATTCCACTTATTTAGTAGTGTCTTAATTTTTTGCAACAGTGGGGGAAAGTTTAGCTCGAAAATCTTAGCTGTATTCAACGGAATAAGAGTGCCCAAATATGTTAGTGCTTTATTAGTCCACTTAAACTTAAAATTTTGCTCCAATTGCGCAGCCAGCGTTTGTGGTAAATTAATTCCCATTGCCTCTGATTTATCGAAATTAATACGAAGGTTGGACAGGCCACCAAATTTCTCAAATTCCCTCAATAAATTAGGGATCGTAATCAAAGGGTTCGTTAACGAAAATAATATATCATCGGCATAAGCCGAGATTTTACTTTCCAAATTACCTGTATGCACTCCAGCAACGTCCTGATTTGAACGTATTGTACACAGAAGCGGTTCCAATGACAGGGCAAATAGGAGTGGCGACAGGGGGCACCCCTGTCGTGTCCCATTTAAGATTGGAAAGGTCTCCGATAATATGCCATTAGCCCGTACCTGGGCCCTCGGGCATGAATAAATAGAAGAGATCCATTGTAGCATCTTACTTCCGAAACCTCCATGTCGTAAAACCGATAACATAAAACTCCAACTTACCCTGTCAAAGGCCTTCTCCGCGTCCGTGTTCAAAAAGACACATTGTAGCTGTGTTGCGTTTACTATCTGTAATAGGTTGATAACTTTTGTGGTATTATCCCGTGCTTCTCGTGTAGGCACAAATCCAACCTGATCAAGATGTATCAAGTTAGGGATATACTTTTGAATCCTATTTGCTAAAATTTTTGTGAAAAGCTTGAGATCAAGATTCAGCAACGAGATCGGTCTATAGCTTCCACAGGAAGTTGGGTCCTTTCCCTCTTTTAAAATAACCGAGATATGGGCTAGCAAAGTGTCTTGGGCCAGTCTTGCTGATGACCCTAGTGCATTAAATAACTTAAGCATATATTGAGCTAAGGAAGGGAGGAGTATTTTGTAATATTGGGCCGTCAGGCCATCCGGTCCTGGTGCTTTACCTAATTTAGTAGAGCTTACTACTTTTTGTAATTCTTCCATAGTTATGGGTTTTTCAAGATCATCCCTATCTTCCTCTGTTAGATGGGGCATAGCTGATGATACAAGATATGAGTCTATCTGCTCCTGTGTGGAAGGCTTTCTCTTTATATTATAAAGAGACTCATAGAATTCCTGAAATTTCTGTGCTATTTCTTTTGGTTTCGTAGCCCTACCTTGGTTAGGTGAGATAATACATGGGATATAATTCTTTAGTTTCTGTTCCCGTAGAGTCCTAGCCAATAATCTCCCGCATTTGTCTCCAGACTCATATGAGAATCTCTTACAGACCTGTATTGTCGCTTTGGCTTTAAAAAAAAGGAGTTCTGAAATTTGTGTCCGTTTATTACCAAGATCCCTCTCTAGAGAGGGAGATTGTATCCGTTTATGTCGAGCCTCCAATATGGCTAATTCTTCAAGGAGTAGCTTCAGCTGTTCTGTACGTTTCCTTTTTATCCTGGCCCCCTGCTTAATTAGTACCCCACGAATGACCGCCTTATGAGCTTCCCAAACAATGCCTGGGTCGCAATCTAGGGTATCATTTGTGGCGAAGTAAAATCTTAATTCCTTAATAACATAAGTTTAAAATTCTAATGTAACATATCTCTATCGAAGGTTCCGGAGATAAAACCCGGCAGAAAAGGTTTGAAATTAAAGGCTTTGTTTAGTCCCGGAGGGGTGGGGGCATTTAAATTCGAAATCCACCTCAGCTCTCGTTGGAGGAGGAGCTTATCAAAGTCCCCTTCTCGAGAGCTGTGGTGTATTCGATTCAAAACCAGTACTTGGATTTTTGGACATGTGCCGGCATGAGTTTGAAGGACGTGTCTACCCAGGGTGGTATCTGGGTCATTGTCCTTCATTGCCTTCAGATGTCGATAAAGTCTCTGCCAGAGTTTTTGAGTAGTTTTCCCTACATAAAAACAATTACAGTTGCAGTTTATTAAATAGACCACTCCTGTCGTCTGGCAGTTAGCATAATGTTTTGGGAAAAATTTGATACCATTGGGTAAGTAGATATCTCTATCACTATTCATGTGCTTGCAATAAGCACAAGAGCCACATGGAAATGTGCCTCTGTGTTTGCATGGATCTCCTCTATTGGGGCCTCGAAATTCACTCTGCACGAGTATGTCTCCGATGGAAGTGGATCGTCTGTAAGTTATGGCTGGTTTGGGTGGTACAAGGGGTCCTATCACAGGGTCTGAGGTTAGAAGGTGCCAGAATTTTTTGCAGATATTGGTAACATTTGCATAGTCATTGGAGTAGGTGGTAATAATACGATTGCCAATCTCGTTGGTCTTTGTTTGTTTAGGTGCCAAAAGTTCATGCCGATTTTTAATTTGAGTGCGTTTAAAGGCTTTTTTAATTCATTTATGGCCATAGCCTCGTTCCAAAAGGCGTTTTTTCAGTTTGTTTGCTTTCCTTTTATAGTCTGTTGGATTAGAGCAATTGCGTTTGATCCTCAGATATTGTCCATAGGGGATGGACTCTATTAGAGGTTTGGGGTGGGAGCTTGAGGAATGCAGTATAGTGTTCCCAGCTGTGGGTTTGCAAAAAAGTTTTGAAGATAGCATATTATACTGACCACTACACTATACTGACCACTACACTATACTGACCACTACACTAAACTGACCAATACACTACACTGAGCAATACACTATACTAACCAGGGCCGGTGCAAGGATTTTTGCCACCCTAGGTGAAACCTAATTTTGACACCCCCATCGGCTCCGCCCTTGACTATACGGTGTAGGTGGTGGGGGTGGAGATTTTTGTGGCGCCTTCCAATGACCCACCCCCCCGCCTTGTAGTGGAGGTGTTCTGTGCAGTGTAGTGAAGGTGTGCTGTGTGGTGTAGTGGAGGTGTGCTGTGCGGTGTAGTGGAGGTGTGATGTGCGGTGTAGTGGAGTTTTGATGTGCGGTGTAGTGGAGCTGTGCTATGCGGTGTAGTGAAGGTGTGATATGCGGTGTAGTGGAGGTGTGATGTGCGGTGTAGTGGAGGTGTGATGTGCGGTGTAGTGAAGGTGTGCTGTGCAGTGTAGTGGAGGTGTGCTGTGCGGTGTAGTGGAGGTGTGCTGTGTGGGGTAGTGGAGGTGTACTGGGATTGTGATGTCCAGGATGGCATAGCTGTATGACAGGTGGGGGGGAGTGGGCTGGTGTGTGGAAGTCCTGCGGATCCGATCTCATTGTTCATAGAACACACAGTAAGTGTCCATGCCTCCACCCACATTTCTCTCCTGTCCCTGTGTGTGTTGTACCCCTATTTATGGACCCCTCTCAGCTCCCATGCATGGACCCCTCTCAGCTCCCATGCATGGACCCCTCCTCAGCTCCCATGCATGGACCCCTCCTCAGCTCCCATCCATGGACCCCTCTCAGCTCCCATCCATGGAACCCTCTCAGCTCCCATCCATGGACCCCTCTCAGCTCCCATCCATGGACCCCTCTCAGCTCCCATGCATGGACCCCTCTCAGCTCCCATGCATGGACCCCTCTCAGCTCCCATCCATGGACTCCTCTCAGCTCCCATCCATGGACCCCTCTCAGCTCCCATCTATGGACCCCTCATCTCATGTGACAGTCCCAGCTCCTGTTAATGTCATCTCCCACTGATTTCATGTCCCCCCCATGGATGTGACAATCCCAGCTCCACTAATTTCCTCATGTCTTGTCCCATTCATGTGTACATAGAAGTGTGTCTTCCCTCCATCTCTCCTCCAGGCTGCTCCCCCTCTCCTCTGCATTCCTCTCTCTTCTCCTCCAGGCTGTGACTTTCCCTCTCCCGCATTCCTCTCCCCTCCAGCCCTGCTGCCTGCGCTCTATTCCCGGCTCCATGCTCTCCTTCCTCCCCAGCATTGGCTCAGCCTGCCTGGAAGAGTGTCAGTGGCTGCCCTGCTCCCGATCCCCGGTACCTTGCTGCAGTAATCCGGTTTGGAGCCCGCTGATCAGAAGAAAGAGGCGGAGAGCGGCTCCGGGCTGACTCGCCATGTTCAGCACCTGCTTCACTCTGCAGCCTCTGCTCTGCGATAATCCTGGCCATCATGTTCAGTCTCAGGCGCCCTGTGATTGGGCGTATGGGGTCATGTGCGGCGGCGGGGCTGGCCTGTTCACGATCGTGGTAGATCCTGGTGTCCCGCCTCCACCCATGTTCAGTCTCCTGCACCCTGTGATTGTGCAATGGCGGGACTCCAGGATCTACCGCGATCGTGGACAGGCCAGCCCCACCGCCGCACATGACCCCATACGCCCAATCACAGGGCGCCTGAGACTGAACATGGCGGCGGCAGAGCACTGGGACACAGTAAAGTACATTTATGAGGAGGCAGCCACTGTGACGCATACTGGTGGGCGCCCCCTAAATGTTGCGCCCGGTGCCACGGCCCCCCTGCACCCCCCACGCTACGCCAGTGCCTATTGATGCTATTGTTGAATTTGAGCATAAAGCCTAGCACACCTGCTGTGTTGAAAAAATACTGACAGCTCTGGTTGGAGCCGCTGTACTAAAAATCTGATGTTAGTACAGTTATCTCCCCGGCTGTTCTAGTGTGTTCTGAGAGGGGGACAGCGCCCCCACTAGAACACTCCGGTTAGCACTCTCAGCCATTGGCTGCTGGTTGTCAGACCGGCTACCATACACATGGGCATTCGGCCCGTGTGTACTAGGCTTTAGACAAAAAATATGCCTGTCACACAATTATCTATTTGCCTTACAAACATTTTCAATCTCCAGTTCAACTCAGGCATAAAGGTACATCGTAAAAGTGCCTATAGCGTTTTCCTACTGTGAAATAAGAATTAAGTCGGGAGGACTGGATACATTTTATTTGTGTTATAAAAGGGCACATTATACAATAACAACCACACTCTTGTCTCATGGAAGACATGGACAGCACTGAGCCTGACTTTTCACCTCATCAAAGCTCACCTGCTGACAGGTGTAAGCAGGCAGCACCCTCTCCATTCAAAGTCTCGCTTTACAAAAAACAGCACAGGGATGAACTTGAAGAAAGTGAAAGTACACAGGAATTCTTAGCTGCTCTCCCTGCCACCGACCAACCTGCCTCAGAACACACCCTGAAACTGATGCTAATATCCCTGCAAAAGGACTTGCGCAATGAGCTCCGCTCATCCTTATCCTCCCACCAGAGTGGATCAGATAGAGGAGCGTACAGACATGCTTGAGAGACAAATCACAGAACATACCACTGCCCACCATGAAGCATCTGAGGCATACCACCAGTACTCGCAAGAAATCGGATTTTTACAAGCTAAAGTGGCCGATTTTGAGGATTGCTCCAGGAGAATTAATATAAAGTTCAGATCTACAAGTACTCAATAGTTTTGAAGAAGGTATTTACGGTTTATCTGTCACTGACTGTATTGATGCTGTCTATTTCCATATTTGTTTGAGCACTATAGAAATCACTTAAACCAAATCCTGGTTTTTTGTCCGGGATCTGGCTGACCAATACCATTTTGAGTTGTTGCTGCCTAAGTAAATAGAAAGAAAACATTAATACTTGAACTGTGTCAGTGTGTCATTACTGTGGTATTCTATTAATCACATTGCCAGGTGTGCCAGTGGGGCTGAGGCCATTCCTGGGGTTGAGAGGCAGAGTAACGGACAAAACCAATTTAAGCAGCTCCTTCGGGGTATAGCTACACTAATTTTCTTACATTGATATTTTCATGTGTTCTTTCCATTATTTATTTGTGCTCCTTCCATTGTTAATATTTTCTCAAATCTCATCCAGCAGGCCATTTGTGCAATGTAAACATAGAAGTAAAAAATGGTGTTAGCATATGAAAAAAAAAGATGGCTTAAAGCAGAGCTCCAGGCTTCTTAAGAAAAAAATAAAAGTCAAATACTGTAGCTGCTGACTTTTAACATTAGGACACTTACCTGTCCACGAATCCTGCGGTGTCCTCACCCAAGCCAATTTTTCAATCGGCTCTCGGGTGCTGCCGTCGCCATCTCGGCTAAGCCTTGCACATTCACAGCTGGTTCCCTACTGCACAAGTTCAAAGCATGCTGCACTTTGTAAATGACCCAGCAGCGGGGGAAGAGGGAGGGGGGCAAAACTTCTGGCTGAGTTTGCCATGGCGAACTCCCCCGGAAGTGGGAGCGGATACCTGTCAAAACTAGGCAGGCAGACAAGCGGAGCTCCGCTTTAATCACTTGAGCACCCGATCCAGTATACATCTCCCAGCCTGAACCGATGTGGAGCTAGCAGGACAGCGAGGATCGCCAAAACTGACAAGCAATTTGATGGGCATGGTATTCTCTTGCTTCTTGTAAGTTTTATTAATCCTTGTGCAATAAATGATGACTTTTTAATGCTACACTTAACCAGATGAGCACCAGCCTGTATTATCCTTTTATTACCAGGCCATTTTTCAGTTTTTGGGACTGTGTTAGTTTGAATGACAATTACTTCATTATGCAACATTGTACCCAAATGAATGTTATATTATTTTTGGAGACAGATAGAGCTTTCATTTGGTGGGATTTAATAACTTCTGTTTTTTTACTATAAAAAGGAAAAAAAGTTGAACAAAAATGTTGAAAAAAAAATGTTTTACCGTACTTTCTGTTAAAAATAAAAATGTCAGAATAGTTCAAAAACCCCAAAATTACCCTTTTTTGGAAATCAGATACCCCAAGATGATCTACTATTTTTGACACAATTTTTGGAAACATTCCTGTATTGAGGCGGTTAAGCATGGAGCTTGAGAATGGTGCACTACATTAAACACAATAGCATTGGAGGGAATATCCCACACCAACATCACCAGTTTGGATGTGGGGATCTGTTAGGTTTTATTTTCATTCAATCCACTGGTTAAGCGGGAAAAAAAAAAACGATTTATGTATATCCTGCTTGATCTATGCTTGCAAAAGTGACTCCATAGGACGCTGCAGGGGAAAGAAGGCACCCTGAAACAGCAACCTGGGGAAACGATCATGGCAACAGCTTAAACTGGAACATAAGCAAGGAGTAAAAGATAGAAAATCTGCAGTCTCAGCAAGTGATTAAAATGAGCTGCTGAAAGAAATCTATCTTCACCAGTGTAATTAAACTGCTTATTTTAAAAGAGCATCCACTCAGGAAGGTTCTTTCATCAGAGAGAATAAGATCCTGACTATATGTGTAAAAGAAGGTATCATTAGGGAGAAAATTAAAGACTGCCACTGACCACTAATGTAAATGTTGTCAGAGGTAGAATATAAACTGCTGGCCACCAATGTAAAGTGAAGGGTCCTGCAGAGAGTGAAAGGTCACCCAATCAAATCTGTAATGGAACCATATGATTTGCAGTTACAGTATGTCCCTGCCTAGGGATGTCTCTTAAATTTGTTAGTTGATGTTTTGGGTGCAATGATTAATATATGCTTGTGGTATGTAACAAAAGGTTTAGTTTCACTTACAGACCAGTTAGCCTAACATCAATTGTATGCAAGCTCTTGGAGGGGATTATAAGGGACTATATACAAGATTTTAGTAATGACAACTGTATCATTAGCAGTAATCAGCACAGGGGTGGATCCATAGTCTTGTCTTGGGAGGGGCACTGCCAGAAAATATGTTTTTTGTGGGCAATTTATTGGGGAAATGGCTGGTGTTGGCGCTTCAATCATCCTGGCACCATGGTTGTTATGGTGTCAGAATGATTGAAGTGCATTATTTCTATTATTACATTGTAATATAAAATGTAATATAAAATGAAATGGTTCAACTCACCATAATGCAGAATCAGTGGGGGTCCTGAGCATGTCACTTGCCAGGTCACCTGCCACACATTGCGGATTGTCACTTGCCTGCCACCCGATGCAGATTGTCACCTGCCACATGTTGCGGATTGTCTTTTGCCACGTCACCTGCCACACCTTGCGGATTGTCACTTGCCTGCCACCAGATGCCAATTGTCACTTGCCACGTCACCTGCCACAATTAGCCTGCCACATGTTGTGGATTATCACCAGCCACACCTTGCGGACTATCATGTGCCTGCTAAGGTGGTGTTTTGCTTGTCTCTTGCTGTGTCCCAGAGTCAGGCAGCAGAGAGATAATGTAATCTCTCTGCTGCCCGCGCCGCCTGCACAGTGAGGTTATTGCAGGGATGCAGGGCGCGGGGCGGTGAGAGATGATGTCATCTCTCGGCTCCCCCGCCTGCTGGTTCGCTGATTGGCCGGCCGCCCGCTCACACCGAGCCTGCTCTCTCACCCGCCCACACACTGAGCCACCTGGTCCGCCCACTCTCTCACTCGCCGGCACACAAACTGAGCCGCTTGGCCTGCCTGCTCTCTCACCCGCCCGCGGAGCCGCCTGCTCTCTCACCCGCCCAGCAGCCTAGCCTGCAACTAATTTCTCAGGGGTGGCAATTGCCCCGTTGTCCCCCCTGGATCCGCGCCTGAATGAGCATGGATTCATGAAGAATCGTTCTTGCCAAACCAATCTATTAACCTTCTATGAGGAGGTGAGCTGCCATCTAGATAAAGGAAGGCCCATAGACGTGGTTTGTCTGGATTTTGCAAAAGCTTTTGATACAGTTCCCCATAAACATTTACTATACAAAGTAAGGTCCATTGGCATGGACCATAGGGTGAGTACATGGATTGAAAACTGGCTACAGGGGTGAGTTCAGAGGGTAGAATAAATGGGGAGTACTCTGAATGGTCCGGGGTGGAAAGACGGATCCCCCAGGGTTCTGTCATGGGACCAATCCTATTTAATTTATTCATAAACGACCTGGAGGATGGAATAAACAGCTCAATCTCTGTATTTGCAAACAATACTAAGCTAAGCAGGGCAATAACTTCTCAGCAGGATGTGGAAACCTTGCAAGAAGATCTGAACAAATTAATGGGATGGGCAACTACATGGTAAATTAGGTTTAATGTAGAAAAATGTAAAATAATGCATTTGGGTGGCAAAAATATGAATGCAATCTACTCATTGGGGGGGAGAAACTCTGGGGGAATCTAGGTTGGAAAAAGGACATGGGGCTCCTATTAGATGAAAGGCTCAGCAATGGCATGTAATGCCAAGCTACTGCAAGCAAAGCAAACAGAATATTGGCATGCATTAAAAAGAGGATTAACTACAGAGATAAAACGATAATTCTCCCACTCTACAAGACTCTGGTCCGGCCGCACCTGGAGTATGCTGTCCAGTTCTGGGCACCGATCCTCAGGAAGGATGTGCTTTAACTGGAGAGAGTCCAGAGAAGGACAACAAAACAAATTAAGGGACTGGAGGACATTAGTTATGAGGAAAGGTTACGAGCACTGAACTTATTTTCTCTGGAGAAGAGACGTTTGAGAGGGGATATGATTTCAATGTACAAATACCGTACTGGTGACCCCACAATAGGGATAAAACTTTTCTGCGAAAGGGAATTTAATAGGACACGTGGCCATTCACTAAAATTGTAAGAAAAGCGGTTTAACCTTAAACTGTGAAGAGGTTTCTTTACTGTAAGAGCAGTAAGGATGTGGAATTCTCTTCCACAAGCAGTGGTTTCAGCGGGGAGCATCGATAATTTAAAAAAACTATTAGATAAGCACCTGAACGACCACAACATACAGGGATATACAATGTAATACTAACATAAAAACACACACATGGGTTGGACTTGATGGACTTGTGTCTTTTTTCAACCTTGTCTACTATGTAACTATGTAACTATGTAACTTTGTAGTGGTCTTAAAAGGCAATAGTTCTTTGTGCAGTGAAGCTTTGGCTTTCTGCTTTCTTGGTATGACCCACTTCATGAGCTGCTCTAGAAAAGTATACATTTTAAAAAAAATTCTAACTTGACCCACTGGTTTATCTGGGTATGACTCTTTGTGAAATTCTTTCTAACAGTTTTAATTCTTATTTTAATAGTAGCCAGTAGGGATAAGCTCGCGGTTCGAGTCGAACGTATGTTTGACTCGAACATTGGCTGCTCGCCTGTTCGGCGAAACCAGAACTTTGTGAGCCGTTCGCGCCAAATTCGTGTGGCGCGAACAGGCCCCATTGCACTGCGTCATCGCAGTGCATTGCTAGCTGATGATTGGCCAAGCATGCACTGTGACCCCGCAGGCTTGGCCAATCACAGCGCCGGCAGTGAGGAGAGCCATAATTGGTCACAGGCAGGATGCCTGTGGCCAATTATAGCTCTGGGGGTTTAGTTCCCCCCCCAACACTACATAAGGCCGCCAGCGCGGTGGCCTTGTGTAGTGTGTTGGCGTGCAGAGAGAGAGCAAGATAGGCAGGGACAGTGTCAGTGTGATCTTTGCTAAACCTAGCGCAGTTACAGTGTGTTGGCGTGCAGGGAGAGAGCAGGATAGGCAGGGACAGTGTCAGTGTCATCTTTGCTAAACCTAGCGCAGTTACAGTGTGTTGGCGTGCAGGGAGAGAGCAGGATCGGCAGGGACAGTGTCAGTGTCATCTTTGCTTGTTAACCTGCAGCAGTTACAGTGGGTGTAGTGTGCCTCCTGCACAGTATACACCTGAAGCTATCCCTTTTTGCTGGTGTTGTTCTGTTGTGTAACACAGACAGGCATCTGCAGCAGTTACAGTGAGTGTAGGTGCCTCCTGCACAGTATACACCTGAAGCTAGCCCTTATTGCTGGTGTTGTTCTGTTGTGTAACACAGACAGGCATCTGCAGCAGTTACAGTAAGTGTAGGTGCCTCCTGCACAGTATACACCTGAAGCCACCCCTTATTGCTGGTGTTGTTCTGTTGTGTAATACAGGCAGGCATCATCAGCAGTTACAGTGGGTGTAGGTGCCTCCTGCACAGTATACACCTGAATCTAGCCCTTATTGCTGGCGTTGTTCTGTTGTGTAACACAGGCAGGCATTTGTAGCAGTTACAGTGGATGTAGGTGCCTCCTGCACAGTATACACCTGAAGCTACCCCTTATTTCTGGTGTTGTTCTGTTGTGTAACACAGGCAGGCATCTGCAGCCCTTACAGTGGGTGTAGGTGCCTCCTGCACAGTATACACCTGAAGCTAGCCTTTATTGCTGATGTTGTTCTGTTGTGTAACACAGACAGGCATCTGCAGCAGTTACAGTCGGTGTAGGTGCCTCCTGCAGAGTATACACCTGAAGCCACCCCTTTTTTCTGGTGTTGTTCTGTTGTGTAACACAGGCAGGCATCTGCAGCAGTTACAGTGGGTGTAGGTGCATCCTGCACAGTATACACCTGAAGCTACCCCTTATTGCTGGTGTTATTCTGTTGTGTAACACAGACGGGCATCTGCAGCAGTTACAGTGGGTGTAGGTGCCTCCTGCACAGTATACACCTGAAGCTACCCCTTATAGCTGGTGTTGTTCTATTGTGTAACACAGGCAGGCATCTGCAGCAGTTACAGTGGGTGTAGGTGCCTCCTGCACAGTATAAACCTGAAGCTAGCCCTTATTGCTGGTGTTGTTCTGTTGTGTAACACAGACAGGCATCTGCAGCAGTTACAGTGGGTGTGGGTGCCTCCTGCACAGTATACACCTGAAGCTACCCCTTATTGCTGGTGTTGTTCTGTTGTGTAACAGGCATCTGCAAGCAGTTACGGTGTAGTGTGCCTCCTGCACAGTATACACTTGAAGCTACCCCTTATTGCTGGTGTTGTTCTGTTATGAAACACAGATAGGCATCTGCAGCAGTTACAGTGAGTGTAGGTGCCTCCTGCACAGTATACACCTGAAGCTACCCCTTATTGCTGGTGTTGTTCTGTTGTGTAACACAGGCAGGCTTTTGCAGCAGTTACAGTGGGTGTAGGTGCCTCCTGCACAGTATACACCTGAAGCTACCCCTTATTGCTGTGTTTTCCTGTTGTGTAACACAGGCAGGCATCTGCAAGCAGTTACAGTGGGTGTAGGTGCATCCTGCACATTATACACCTGAAGCTACCCCTTATTGCTAGTGTTGTTCTGTTGTGTAACACAGGCAGGCATCTTCAGCAGTTACAGTGAGTGTAGTTGCCTCCTGCACAGTATACACCTGAAGATACCCCTTATTGCTAGGTTTTCCCATCTCCCTTCAAGCCATTAGTATGTCTGGAAGGCCAACAAGTAGAGGCAGACAGTCACGAGCCAATAAAAGAGGGCAAGCAGGCTCTGTGTCTAGGGGCAACAGTGCTGGTCATGGACGTGGAGCATCGTCATCAGCACGTGGCCATGGGACACGCTTGTCCTTATTTTCGGCAGCTGGACGTGTTGAGCCGCATCATGCCGAAGACTTGGTAGAGTGGATGACCAAGCCCTCCTCATCCTCTCTCACCCAGGCTCAGGGTACTGGCAAAGCAGCTGCCAACGCGTCCTCCTCCCTCGTATCAATATCATCAGTCACTCCTTCCCTAGACCCACCATGTCCTCCTGAGCAGTCCCCCGAACTGTTTGAGCACAGTGTTGGGTACATGCTCCAGCAGGATGCCCAGCATTTTGAAGGCTCTGATGATGATACCCAGCTAGAGGAAGGCAGTAGCGTGAGCACAGAGAGAGGGGATGCTCAAGAAGGACAGCAATCTGGCAGTCATGTTCCACCAGCTGCAGCATACTGCCAGGTTTGCTCCAGTGATCAAGAGTCCACATGGGTGCCTGATAGGAGAGAGGAGGAGGAGGAGGCACATCTTCAATGAGGCAGGATGCCCTCCGGGGGCCAGCTTAAGGGCAGCACACCGACTGAATTCCACCGCAGAGCTCCGCCTGTGCAGGGCATTGCCTCTGCGCGTTATTCCAAAAGTTCTTTGGTGTGAGCCTTTTTTGAGTCAAGTGCATCAGATCGCACCGCTGCTATTTGCAACATATGTCTCAAGCGTATCTCGCGTTTGCCAAAACATCAGCCGCTTGGGCACCACATGCTTGACCACACATATGTTGACCTGTCATGCAGTTCGTTGGCAGGCGTACCTTAAAGACCCACACCAAAGAACAAAGCAGACCTCTCCTTGCTCCTCATCAGCTGGGATCTCCAACCCCACTATATCTTCAGTCCTCTCTGAAACCTGCACTGAGAGGAATTAATGTGTAGAATTAGGTGTGTCACCGCCAAGTAGTTGCCGGCACTCTGCTAGCAGTACACCAACGTCCGATTCTAGCAGGCAAATTTCCCTGCCCCAGCTGCTGGACCGTCGAAAGAAATTCACTCCCAGCCATCCACATGCCCAGCGGTTGAATGCTAGCTTGGCTAAATTGCTAGCACTTCAACTGCTGCCTTTTCAGTTGGTAGACTCGGCCCCCTTCCCTGAGTTTGTGCAATGTGTGGTTCCTCAGTGGCAGATTCCCAAACGCCACTTTTTCTCACGGAAGGCTATTCCGGCTCTCTACCGGCATGTGGAAGGCAATGTCCATGCCTCGCTGGACAGGGCGGTCAGCGGTAAGGTGCATATTACCACTGACTCATTGTCCAGCAGGCATGGACAGGGACGTTACCTATCTTTCATGGCCCATTGGGTTACTCTTTTGGCAGCTGGGAAGGATGCAGGACAAGGTGCAGTAGTTTTGGAGGTTGTTCCGCCACCACGCCTCCAAATTGCTACTACTGGTTGTCACACACCTCTCTCCTCCACCCCCTCCTCTTCTTCTTCCTCCATGGCCTCTTCCTATGCTTTGTCCTCGGAACCAGCGGTGCTCCGTAGGCGTTCAAGGGGCTACGCAAGTACGCAGGCAAAAAGATGCCATGCCGTGCTTGCACTGGTGTGTTTGGGGGACAGGAGCCACACTGGGGCAGAGGTTCTGTCAGCTCTGCAGGAACAGGCCAAGAGGTGGTTGACGCCACGCCAGCTTAAGCCAGGAATGGTGGTTTAAGACAATGGCATCAACCTCCTCTCCGCCCTCCGACAGGGACAACTGACCCATGTGCCCTGTTTGGCTCACGTCCTTAACCTGGTGGTGCAGCGGTTCTTGGGCAGGTACCCGGGCTTACAGGATGTCCTGAGGCAGGTCAGGAAAGTTTGTGTGCTTTTCCGCTGATCATATAATGCCAGTGGTCGGCTGGCTGAGCTGCAAAAGGAGTTGAACCTGCCCAAGAACCGCCTTATATGTGACATGCCCACCAGGTGGAACTCAACGTTGGCCATGCTGCAGCAGCTGCACACACAGCAGAGGGCCATCAATGAGTACCTGTGCGACTACGGCACCAGGACAGGGTCAGGGGAGCTTGTTTTTTTTCACCACGCCAGTGGGGCATGATCAGGGATGCATGCACTGTCCTGTCACCATTTGAGGAGACCACGAGGATGGTGAGCAGTGACAGTGCATGCATCAGTGACACTGTACCTCTTGTCCACCTGTTGGAGCATACGCTGCATGGAATAATGGACAGGGCACTTGAGGCAGAACAGAGGCAGGAAGAGGAGGACTTCCTTGCCTCTCAAGGCCCCCTTTATCCAGACAGTGTTCCTTCTGTCCCACCCATCACACAGGAAGAGGACGAGGAGGAGGAGGAGGATTGTGTCAGCATGGAGGTGGAGCCTTGCACTCAGCATCAGCAGCAGCAGTCTTTTAGGGATGATTTACAGTCCCAAGAAACCCGTGGACTTGTACGTGGCTGGGAGGAGGTGGCTGCGGATCATGTCGTCCTTAGTGACCCAGAGCACTCCGGACCGAATGCCTCAGCTACCCTATGCTGCATGGCCTCCTTGATCCTGCAAAGCCTGCGGAAGGCTCCTAGTATTCTTCCGATCAAGGAGAGGGACCATTACTGGCTGGCCACTCTCCTTGATCCACGGTACAAGGGTAAAGGTTGCGGACCTTATCTTGCCATCGCAGAGGGAGCAGAGGATAAGACATCTCCGGGAGGCCTTGCAGAAAGGTCTGTGCAACGCGTTCCCAGAGACTGGGAGGTTACAAACTCCTGGTCCTGGACAACGAGTTGCTGAGGCTTCGGTCCGTCAGAGAAGGAGCGGGGGAGAAGGTGGCCGTCTGACCGATGCGTTCAGACAATTTTTTAGTCCGCAGCTCCAAGGTATGATCAGTTCCAGCAACCATCGCCAGCGTCTGATTTACATGGTCCAGGAATACCTAGGGGCAAGGTCAGAAAGACTTGGACACCTTTCCCACCGAAAATCCTCTGGCTTACTGGGTCTTGAGGATGGATCACTGGCCAGAGCTTGCACAGTATGCAATTGAGCTACTGGCCTGTCCTGCATCCAGCGTTCTTTTGGAACGCACATTCAGTGCTGCTAGAGGCTTTGTTACCGATCACAGGGTGCGCCTGTCCACCGACTCGGTTGATCAACTGACATTCATAAAGATGAATCAGTCTTGGATCACCACCAGCTACCAAGCACCCAAAGCTGATGTAACCGATTATTATTTTTTTAAATGTCACATCCCTTCAAGACTGCCTATGCTGATGCTGAGTGACTGTCCTGTTATGTTGACTGACTATCCTCTTCCTCCTCAATGATCCTGCTGATAGCTTGGAAGAACATTTTTGGTTCTGGGTGCCGCTACCAGTGGCTAAGGCCCAATTTTTTAACCCCTGTTTAACAGGGGCATGTAATTACAATATTTGATGCAATGCTTTGCAGCAGGGCTCATTACTGCACTCCAACTAGAGTATCTGGGAGAGGTTGCAGTGTCGTGGCACCAGCACCAGTGCCTAAGACCCAATTTTTCAGCCCTGTGGCATGTAATTACAATTCTTGGTCTAATACTTTGCAACAGGGCTCATTGCTGCGCTCTAAGTACAGTATCTGTGAGGGGTTGCAGTGTTGTGGCACCAGCACCACCGCCACCACCAAAGGCCTAATTTTTCAGCCCTTGTTCAACAGGGGCATGCAATTACAATTATTGATCTAATAATTCACAGCAGAGCCCATTCATGCGCCCACCAAGAGTAACTGTGAGGGCTTACAGTGTTGTGGCACCAGTACCACCACCAAAGGCCCAATTTTTCCTATTACTGTTCAACAATGGCATGTAATCACAATTCCTGATATAATAGTTGACAGCAGGGAGTTCCAGCGCCCACCAAGAGTAACTGTGAGGGCTTAGTGTTGTGGCAAAACCAACACCTAAGGGGCAAATTTCTGCAGAGTATCTACGCAAGGCTCCTACTTTCAAACATCCAACTTACAAACGACTCCTACTTGCAAACGGAAGGAGACAACAGGAAGTGAGAGGAAATCTACCCCAGGAAGGGAAATTCTCTCCTGTAAGAGTTAATATGGGAAAAAGGTGTCTCTTCTCTACTGATGCTTTATCACCAATCCTTGTTTCAATAAAAACCCCAAATTTCCCAAAAACATTTGTCATTGGGATGGAAAGTGAGGTGAAATGTTCTGAACAGGTGCACAGACAGCAAAACAAATGTTACAGGGGTGTTAACCCTTCCCTATGTACTCCAAAAAGCTTAAAAATAGATTTTTTGGCTAGAGCTACACTTAAAAAATTTACATGTTCCAAATTAAAAACAGATTCTACTTAACCACTTAACGACCGCCCACCGCCGATTTACGTCGGCAGAATGGCACGGACAGGCAGAATCACGTAGATCTACGTGATCGCCTTTGTGCAGTTGGGGGGTCCATCCGGACCCCCCTTCACTGCAGTGAGCGGCCGTTAAGTGTTCGGGAGCGATCAGGCATGAGGGGGCGGCCGCTCGATTCCGCCCCCCCCTCGCGATCGCTCCCGGCCAATGAAATTGCTTCCTCCGCCATGTGATGTAAACACAGGCAGGAGGAAGTGATGTCATCTCCCTCGCCGCGGTCTTTTCGTTCCCGGCGCCGAGCAGAGAAGAAGCAGGTTAGTGCACCAACAGTCCACTGACACGTAGGTACACATAGGCACACAAATCACCCCCCAGTCACCCCCAGATCACCCCCCAGGTCACCCCAAAGCCCCCAATCACAGTGTCACTGATTGCAGTGATCATTTATTTTACTGATCACTGCATTTAGTGTCATCTGTGATTGTAAAAAGTTGCAGGGCAGTTAGGATTAGGCCCCTTTAGGTCCAGGGTAGCCCCCTAACCCCCCCTAATAAAGGTTTAACCCCTTGATCACCCCCCAGGTAACCCTTTCACCCCCTAACTTCAGCGTCACTAAGCGATTGTTTTTCCGATCGCTGTATTCGTGTCGCTGGTGTTTTAGATAGGCAGTTATTTTTTTTTTAGGTTCGCTGCAGGTTTTTATTGGTGTCAGGTACCCCCATATATTATTTTAACCCCCTGATTGCCCCTAGAGTTAACCCTTTCACCAGTGATCGCCGTATAAGCGTCACTGGTGTCACTGGTTAGCCAGTAAGTTATTTAGTTATTTAGGTTACCCGTCAGGTTTTTATATAGTGTCAGGTACCCCCATATTTAACCTAATAAAGGTTTTAACCCCCTGATTGCCCCTAGTTAACCCTTTCACCAGTGATCACCATATAAAGGTTACGGGTGACGCTGGTAGATTAGTTTGCTTTTTATAGCATCAGGGCACCCGCCGTATATAACCCAATAAAGGTTTAACCCCCCTGATCGCCCGGCGGGTGAGATCAATTAGGTTTTAGCGCCAGAGAGGGTCTGCGTCGCCCCAGGCAGTGTTAGGTTAGTGCCAGTAACGCTAACACCCACGCGCAAAGCATACACCCCCCTTAGTGGTATAGTATCTGATCAGATCTATACTAGCATCCCCAGCGGTTTAGGGTTCCCAAAAACGCAGTGTTAGCGGGATCAGCCCAGATACCTGCTAGCGCCTGCGTTTAGCCCCTCCACCCAGCCCAGCCCAGCCCAGCCCACCCAAGTGCAGTATCGATCGATCACTGTCACTTACCAAACACAACACACATAACTGCAGCGTTCGCAGAGACAGGCCTGATCCCTGCGATCGCTAACAGTTTTTTTGTAGCGTTTGATATATTTGCTGACGACAGTCAGGTGCTTTTTTTCCTGTGAATCTTACTAGTGTACCCCTAAATTTAGAGCCCAAAATGGCAAGACGAAGGTACACTAGTAAAGAGGCCTACGAGATTCTGAGCATGACATATAGTGAAGAGGAGGTCACGTATCTGTCAGATTCAGGCTCAGAATATCTTCCCGTAGAAGACAGTGACGTCAGCGGCCCCACGTCAGATAGCTCTGACGACGAAGTTGAGGTCCCTGCTAAGGTCAGGCGTACCCGATCTCGATCTTCTGAGGTTGTTGAGGAGCAAGAACCGCAGGTCTCTCGTATCATGGAGCAGAGTAGTACTAGCGCCGCTATTCCTTCTGGTGAACTGGCAAGCACCAGCGGCCTAGTACAGCCTGGACGTACATCCAGCACTGCAGTAACACTTGGTGACGTGGCGAGTCCCATAAGTGCAGTTCAAGCTGGCGAGGTGGCAAGCACAAGTAGTGTCCCGCTGCCACCAAGAAGACAAAGGCAGGCCCGTCGTGCCCATACTGCCCTTCCTGCAGAATTCGCCTATCCTGATTGGGTCCCCACCACTTCTGCAGAACCCGTACTTCCCCCATTCACTGCCCAACCCGGTATTCAGGTGGAAACAGCTGATTTTATTCCAATTGATTTTTATTCGCTGTTTTTCACGGAAGATCTCTATAGATCTATTGTGGACCAGAGTAATTTATATGCTGGTCAATTTATCGCCGCTAACCCCCAGTTGCCTAAAATTGCCAGAAATTGGAAACCAATTACGGTTTCCGAATTTAAGACCTTTCTGGGCCTTTCCCTCAACATGGGCACACATAAATTTCCGTCATTGCGTGCTTATTGGTCCACGCACCCAATTGACCACATGCCAGTGTTCTCTGCCTCCATGTCCAGGGCACGATACGAGCAGATTTTGCGGTTCATGCACTTCAACGACAATGAACTTTGTCGTCCACGTGGGGACCCTGAATACGACCGGCTCTATAAAATTTGGCCCCTCATAAACCACTTCAACAAACGTTTTGCAGCCTTGTTTACTCCCGATCAAGTTGTCTGCGTTGATGAGTCCCTGATTAAATTTTCTGGCCGCTTGTCTTTCAAGCAGTACCTTCCCAGCAAGCGTGCCAGATACGGGGTCAAGCTCTACAAGTTCTGTGACAGGGCAACAGGCTATGTAGTGAACTTTACGGTTTATGAGGGAAAAGACAGTCAGATTGAGTCGGTCAACTGCCCGGATTACATAGGGAGCGCTGGCAAGATAGTGTGGAACTTGGTGTCACCCTTATTCGGAAAGGGGTACCACTTGTATGTGGACAATTATTACACGAGCGTGCCACTGTTTAGTCACTTGTTTGATCATAAGATTGGAGCATGTGGCACCGTGCGACCTAATCGCCGGGGCTTTCCCCAGCGGCTTGTAGATGCCCGTCTTAGGCTGGGGGAGAGAGCCTGCTTGAAGTGTAATAACTTGCTCGCTATGAAGTGGAGGAACAATAAGAATGTTTTCCTTCTTACCTCCCTTCATGCAGACACGACAGTCCAAATTCGTACGGCGACTGGTGTTGTGGAGAAACCCCTCTGTGTCCACGAATATAACCAAAATATGGGAGGGGTGGACCTCAACGACCAGTTGATGGCGCCGTATCTAATTGACCGTAAGGCGAGACGCTGGTACAAAAAAGTGTCTCTATCATTATTCCAATTGGCTTTGCTGAACGCTCATGTGCTATACAGAGCTTCAGGCGGGACGTTATCTCTTCTAAAATTCCAGAATGAGATAGTCACAGAACTCCTGTATCCAGGCGGTTCTGCACCTCACCATCCCCAACCAAATGCAGTAAGCCGGCTGCATGAGAGGCATTATTCGTATGTCCTCCCGAGTACCCCTACCCAAAGCCACCCCCAAAAAAGATGTTGTGTCTGTAGCAAGCGCGGATTTAGGCGTGACACCAGTAGTTTTTGTCCACTCTGTCCTGACAAGCCTGGTCTTTGCCAAGGTGAATGTTTTGAACGCTACCACTCAAAAGTGAAGTTTTAGCGTAGGGTAAAGCATTTCACAGACAAGGACACACTTACACAGGGTCTCCCAAGATGCCATCACATTTTGAGAGACCCGAACCATTACAGTTGTAAAGTTACAAAAAAAGTGTAAAAAAGAAAAAAAAAACGTAAAAAACAAAACACAAAAAAAATATAAAATAAAAAAACCAAAAATAGTTGTCGTTTTATTGTTCTCTCTCTCTCTCTATTTTCTCTCTATTGTTCTGCTCTTTTTTACTGTATTCTATTCTGCAATGTTTTATCATGCTTGCTTTTCAGGTATGTAATTTTTTGTTTTCAGGTGCGCCATTCAACTGCAGCGCGGAATTATTTATCTTGACAGCAACAGCGTTTGCTCCCACGATACATAAAGCCGTGACTCCAGTGCTGTAGGAGGTGATTTCACCACCACAGTTAAAAAAAAGAGCATATATGCCGAAGCATGGGGGCAGCAGGGGCGGAGGAGCGATTTTGCTCCTAATGCCGCGTACATACGGTCGAAATTCCGACGGAGGCCTGCCCGTGGAAAATTCCGACCGTGTGTACGCGGCATAACTTTTTTGCGGGAGGATGCCCCCATGCTTCGGCATATATATATTTTAGGCACAGGTTGCGTTAAAACATTTTTTTATTTTTTACTAGGTTTTGTTTTGGTATTTGCTTTGCAGGTATGGCATGGTAAGGTCTTACTGTTGTACTGTAATGTTACTTTGTTTTAATGTTAACCACCATTTGCTTAGCAGGTACGCCATTCAGTTGCAGCGCGGATCTATTTATCTTGACAGCAACAGCGTTTGCTCCCACGATACATAAAGCCGTGACTCCAACGCTGTAGGAGGTGATTTCACCACCACAGTTAAAAAAAAGAGCATATATGCCGAAGCATGGGGGCAGCAGGGGCGGAGGAGCGATTTTGCTCCTAATGCCGCGTACATACGGTCGAAATTCCGACGGAGGCCTGCCCGTGGAAAATTCCGACCGTGTGTACACGGCATAACTTTTTTGCGGGAGGATGCCCCCATGCTTCGGCATATATATATTTTAGGCACAGGTTGCGTTAAAACATTTTTTTATTTTTTACTAGGTTTTGTTTTGGTATTTGCTTTGCAGGTATGGCATGGTAAGGTCTTACTGTTGTACTATAATGTTACTTTGTTTTAATGTTAACCACCATTTGCTTAGCAGGTACGCCATTCAGTTGCAGCGCATAACTTTTTTGCGGGAGGATGCCCCCATGCTTCGGCATATATGCCCATCATTAGAAGTGGGTGGATGAAGGGAGGTATTCTAATGGTGGGCATACCCACCAATCAATCTCTTTTTTTCGTTCAGCCAATAGGCTGTATGAAAAAAAAGATTACAATACATGTCCAACAAGGACCAGCAACGTACTGGTATGTTGCTGGACTTTGAATGTTTATACCAGAATGATGCCTGCGGGTTTAGGTATCATCTTGGTATCATTCTTTTCAGCCAGCAGCCGGCTTTCATGTAAAAGCAATTCTAGCAGATAATTAGCCTCTAGACTGCTTTTACAAGCAGTGGGAGGGAATGTCCCCCCCCGGATATAAAAAGCGCCATTGGGAAATTGGGAAAGCATTTTATCACACCGATCTTGGTGTGGTCAGATGCTTTGAGGGCAGAGGAAAGATCTAGGGTCTAACCCCCCAATTTTTTTCAAAAAAAGAGTACCTGTCACTACCTATTGCTATCATAGGGGATATTTACATTCCCTGAGATAACGATAAAAATGGTAAAAAAATAAAATATGGAAGGCACAGTTTAAAAATAAAATAAAAAAGCCAAATAAATAATAAAAAAAAAAAAAAAAAAAAAAAAAAAAGCACCGCTGTCCCCCCCTGCTATTGCGCAAAGGCGAACGCAAGCGTCGGTCTAGCGTCATATGTAAACAGCAATTGCATCATGCATGTGAGGTATCACCGCGAAGGTCAGATCGAGGGCAGTCATTTTAGCAGTAGACCTCCTCTGTAAATCTAACGTGGTAACCTGTAAAGGCTTTTAAATGCTTTTAAAAATGAATGTAGTTTGTCGCCGCTGCGCGTTTGTGCGCAATTTTAAAGCATGTCGTGTTTGGTATCCATGTACTCGGCCTATGATCATCTTTTTTATTTCATCAAACATTTGGGCAATATAGTGTTTTTTAGTGCATTAAAAATAAAAAAAGTGTGTTTTTCCCCCAAAAAATGCGTTTGAAAAATCGCTGCGCAAATACTGTGTGGAAAAAAAAATGCAACACCCACTATTTTAATCTGTAGGGCCTTTGCTTTAAAAAAATATATAATGTTTGGGGGTTCAACATAATTTTCTTGCAAAAAAAAAATTTTTTTCATGTAAACAAAAAGTGTCAGAAAGGGCTTTGTCTTCAAGTGGTTAGAAGAGTGGATGATGTGTGACATAAGCTTCCTAATGTTGTGCATAAAATGCCAGGACAGTTCAAAACCCCCCCAAATGACCCCATTTTGTAAAGTAGACACCTCAAGCTATTTGCTGAGAGGCATGTTGAGCCCATTGAATATTTTTTTTTTTTGTCCCAAGTGATTGAATAATGACCAAAAAAAAAAAAAAAATGTACAAAAAGTTGTCACTAAATTATATATTGCTCAAACATGCCATGGGCATATGTGGAATTACACCCCAAAATACATTCTGTTGCTTCTCCTGAGTACGGGGATACCACATGTGTGGGACTTTTTGGGAGCCTAGTCACGTACGGGACCCCAAAAACCAAGCACCGCCTTCAGGATTTCTATGGGTGTAAATTTTTGATTTCACTCCTCACTGCCTATCAAAGGTTCGGAGGCCATGGAATGCCCAGATGGCACAAAACCCCCCAAATGACCCCATTTTGGAAAGTAGACACCCCAAGCTATTTGCTGAGAGGTATGTTGAGTATTTTGCAGATCTCGCTTTTTGTCACAAAGTTTTGAAAATGTAAAAAAAGAAAAAAAAAGAAAAAAAAATGTCTTTCTTAATTTTCAAAAACAAATGAGAGCTGTAAAATACTCACCATGCCTCTCAGCAAATAGCTTGGGGTGTCTACTTTCCAAAATGGGGTCATTTGTGGGGGTTTTGGGCTATTTTGACATTTTATGGCCTTCAAAACTGTGATAGGTAGTGAGGAGTGAAATCAAAAATGTATGCCCTTAGAAACCTTGAAGGCGGTGCTTGGTTTTTGGAGTCCCGTACGCGGCTAGGCTCCCAAAAAGTCCCACACATGTGGTATCCCCGTACTCAGGAGAAGCAGCAGAATGTATTTTGGGGTGTAATTTCACATATAACCATGGCATGTGTGAGCAATATATCATTTAGTGACAACTTTTTGTACATTTTTTTTTTCTTTTTGTCATTATTCAATCATTTGGGACAAAAAAAAAAAATATTCAATGGGCTCAACATGCCTCTCAGAAAATAGCTTGGGGTGTCTACTTTCCAAAATGGGGTCATTTGGGGGGGTTTTGTGCCATCTTGGCATTTTATGGCCTTCAAAACTGTGATAGGTAGTGAGGAGCGAAATCAAAAATTTATGCCCTTAGAAACCTTGAAGGCGGTGCTTGGTTTTTGGGGTCCCGTACGCGGCTAGGCTCCCAAAAAGTCCCACACATGTGGTATCCCCGTACTCAGGAGAAACAGCAGAATGTATTTTGGGGTGTAATTTCACATATGCCCATGGCATGTGTGAGCAATATATCATTTAGTGACAACTTTGTGCAAAAAAAAAACAGTTTGTCATATTCCCGCAACCTGTGGCAAAATATAAAATATTCCATGGACTCAACATGCCTCTCAGCAAATAGCTTGGGGTGTCTACTTTCCAAAATGGGGTAATTTGGGGGGGTTTTGTGCTATTTTGGCATTTTATGGCCTTCGAAACTGTGATAGGTAGTGAGGAGTGAAATCAAAAATTTACGCCCTTAGAAATCCTGAAGGCGGTGCTTGGTTTTTGGGGCCCTGTACGCGGCTAGGCTCCCAAAAAGTCCCACACATGTGGTATCCCCGTACTCAGGAAAAGCAGCAGAATGTATTTTGGGGTGCAATTCCACATATAACCATGGCATGTGTGAGCAATATATCATTTAGTGACAACTTTTTGTACATTTTTTTTTCTTTTTGTCATTATTCAATCATTTGGGACAAAAAAAAATATTCAATGGGCTCAACATGCCTCTCAGCAAATAGCTTGGGGTGTCTACTTTCCAAAATGGGGTCATTTGGGGGGGTTTTGTGCCATCTTGGCATTTTATGGCCTTCAAAACTGTGATAGGTAGTGAGGAGTGAAATCAAAAATTTATGCCCTTAGAAACCTTGAAGGCGGTGCTTGGTTTTTGGGGTCCCGTACGCAGCTAGGCTCCCAAAAAGTCCCACACATGTGGTATCCCCGTACTCAGGAGAAGCAGTAGAATGTATTTTGGGGTGTAATTTCACATATGCCCATGGCATGTGTGAGCAATATATCATTTAGTGACAACTTTGTGCAAAAAAATAAAAGTTTGTCATATTCCCACAACTTGTGGCAAAATATAAAATATTCCATGGACTGAACATGCCTCTCAGTAAATAGCTTGGGGTGTCTACTTTCCAAAATGGGGTCATTTGGGGGGTTTTGTGCTATTTTGGCATTTTATGGCCTTCGAAACTGTGATAGGTAGTGAGGAGTGAAATCAAAAATTTGCGCCCTTAGAAATCCTGAAGGCGGTGCTTGGTTTCCGGGGTCCCGTACGTGGCTAGGCTCCTAAAAAGTCCCACACATGTGGTATCCCCGTACTCAGGAGAAGCAGCAGAATGTATTTTGGGGTGCAATTCCACATATAACCATGGCATGTGTGAGCAATATATCATTTAGTGACAACTTTTTGTAATTTTATTTTTTTTTGTCATTATTCAATCACTTGGGACCAAAAAAAAACATGCCTCTCAGCAATTTCCTTGTGTCTACTTTCCAAAATGGGGTCATTTGGGGGGGGGTTTTGTACTGCCCTGCCATTTTAGCACCTCAAGAAATGAGATAGGCAGTCATAAATTTAAAGCTGTGTAAATTTCAGAAAATGTACCCTAGTTTGTAAACGCTATAACTTTTGCGCAAACCAATAAATATACACTTATTGACATTTTTTTTACTAAAGACATGTGGCTGAATACATTTTGGCCTAAATGTATGACTAAAATTGAGTTTATTCGATTTTTCTTATAACAAAAAGTAGAAAATATCATTTTTTTTCCAAATTTTCGGTCTTTTTCTGTTTATATCGCAAAAAATAAAAATCGCAGAGGCAATCAAATACCATTAAAAGAAAGCTCTATTTGTGGGAAGAAAAGGACTTAAATTTCATTTGGGTACAACATTGCATGTCCGCACAATTTACAGTTAAAGCAGCGCAGTGCCGAATCCCAAAAACAGGCTTGGTCCTAATGGCCCGAAATGGTCCGGGGCTTAAGTGGTTAAGAACAAACCTACAGTCCGTGTCTTGTTTGCACCGCCTGTATACTGCTGTTCAGAGTATATAGGGCCTTTTTTATTTTGGGTGCGGCTTTCCCCTTAATATCCATACAAGACCCAAAGGGGCTGGTAATGGGCTGGGGTAGGGGTGGGTGATGGGGTAGCCATGCCATTTTTCTTAATGATTTTCATCCATATTCCCGGGACCAGACATTACATTAAAGTCGCAAGCAGTTTTAAATGGCTTTTTTTCCTTTAGAAATGTCATTTTGTGCAGGGAAAGTTCTAAACACGGGAAACACGTGCCACTTCACAGGCATACTTTAGACACCCCCCAGGTATGATATTTTAAAGGAATATTTCACTTTGTTTTTCACTTTATGCATCATTAAAATCACTGCTCCCGAAAAAAGACAGTATTTAAAACTTATTTTTGCATTGATACATGTCCCCTGGGGCAGGACCCAGGTCCCCAAACCCTTTTTAGGACAATAACATGCATATTAGCCGCAATAATTAGCACTTTACATTTCGAACGTTCGCGTCCATTGTATTTAATAGGGTTCTAAAGTTCGCGCAAACTTTCGGTCCGTTCGCAGGTTCTGGTGCGAACCAAACCAGGGGGGTGTTCGGCTCATCCCTAGTAGCCAGCTAGATTGGTCACAACTTTCAACTGACCTATGCATAATCAATTACCACGTTAAGGCTTTGTTCACACTATGGTGTTTCCCGGATCAGGGGTGGAATTGACGCAATTCTGCCCACAATTCTGAATTGCCGCAAATCACAGGATGTCCTTGCAATCCCCATTATTTTCAATGGCACTCAAATCGTGTCGCCAATCATGGTAAAATCACGCAAACAGAATCACGAGACACCTGTTGCCCAAAAGAAGTTTCAGAACAGGCGTCCCACACTTTGTCAGGGAACAATTGCAGCAAAAACGTGCCACGATTCGAGTGCCATTGAAAAGAACAGGGATCAGAAGGGCGTCCTGTGATTTACGGCGATTCTGAATCGCAGCAGATTTGCGGCGATTCCACCCATGATCTGGAACGCTATAGTGTGAACGGAGCATTGTTAGGTCTGAA
This sequence comes from Rana muscosa, assembly GCA_029206835.1. Classification (NCBI taxonomy): domain Eukaryota; kingdom Metazoa; phylum Chordata; class Amphibia; order Anura; family Ranidae; genus Rana; species Rana muscosa. The sequence goes on along the minus strand of CM055122.1, from coordinate 518,834,713 downwards.
GACTGTGTCCCAGTCTGGCCCAGTTTGTCATAGTGCTGCTTATACTGTATGTCCACCCTCCAGCCTTAGCCACACCTTCCAAAATGCTAAAAACAAATATAAAATTTGTGAAACAAAAAAACTAAAACAAATCCAGTAGACATTTTTTAGTGTTTCAGATTCTTAAGTCATATGCCGCGTACACACGACCGTTTTTAATGTCATTGAAAAAAACAGCGTTTTTCTCGACGTGATTCTTCTCAAGCCTGCCTTGCCTACACACTATCGTGAAAAAAAATGCTTGAGCAAAGCGCGGTGACGTACAACACGTACGACGGCACTATAAAGAGGAAGTTCCATTCTGATGGCGCCACCCTTTTGGCTGCTTTTGCTGATTTCATGTTACCGCATGTTAGTAAAAGTTTGGGAAGAGACGATTTGCGCTTTTCAGTCTTCGTGCTTTAAAGATCGTTTTCTGGTGTTCAGTTTGTGTTTGTGGGTTCGTATGTGTCTTTCAGTGCTTGTAGTCAGTTCGTATCTGTTTTTTGCAGTGCGTTCTTGTCCGCTCGTTACTGTTTTTCAGGTCGTTCTTCAGAGGCCATGCTGTTCTTCAGTGCGTTTTTTTAGTTCGTTCCGATTAGACGACTGTTTTGTAGCCATGTTGCGGGTACGTTCTTGTCGCCGAGATCGTGCTGTGCTTGGTGCTGGGATTGTTGCTTTATCCCAGCTCAGGTCCATGAACAGGATGAGGAGGAGTCATGGACCAAGAATTGGTTGCTCCAGCGGGACCAATTCTGTCATATGCCTCTGTTGCGGGAGATCCAGGAGAATAATCCTGATGACTACAGGAATTTTCTTAGGATGTCTGACCCTGTTTTTCAGCAGCTTTTGGCTTTGGTGTCCCCTATATCACCAGGCAGGACACCGTTATGCGGGAAGCCATCACTGATGAGCAGAGGCTAGTTGCTACGTTGCGCTACCTGGCAAGAGGGAGAAGCTTGCAGGACCTCAAGTTCTCGACAGGCATCTCCCCCCAGGCTCTGGATGTCATTATCCCAGAAACCTGTTCTGCTATAATCCAAGTCCTGCAGGAGGACTATATTAAGGTAAGTTTTGTCCTTTAATCTCACATTCTATGTATTTAATGCTTGCTAATGTCTAGTATTTTTTTAAACAGTCCCTAATTACCATGATTGTAATATGCTGTGAATGTCCCCTTTGTCCCCATGCATGTTGTAAGCTTTTAATGCTCCTTTTTTTTGGCCTACATGCATATTTCCAAAAACCAACCTCTCCAGCATTCTATCCTGGGCCCAAACACACCTAGCCTAGTCACTTCCCAATGTTTTTTGTCAGCTCCATTGTAGTGCTTGACCATAGGCGTGCGCACGGGGTGTGCCAGGTGTGCCCAGGCACACCATAATCACACTGTGCAGCACAGATTCCCCCTACTGCCCTGGCTCCCCCCTCCTTCCCCTTGCAGCACTTCCAGCTTCCCTACTCTCCTGTCCCACCGGCTGTTGCTGCTGGGGATGTTTTAGGATGAGTGGGGGAAGGGGCAGGTAAATATGTAACAAAAGAATGGGAAGGACACGTATACTGGGAGTGAAAGGCACTGCACACCCTGAAAATTACAAGAGGAATGGGAAGTTCCCCCAATGGGGTTTTTTTGCAGCAAAATTCCAAAAATAATATACAATAATGCATGTTAAAAATGTATTATGTATAACATTAAATACAGTCCTAACAGGTTTATACTCCGGTAAAAGCATGTATATAAAAACCACACAGAATTATAGACACAACATTGCCATACAGTTTTACATTTCGCATGCATCTGTATAAATTACTGGCGCGTTTCGATCCCAACGGATCTCTTCAGAGGATGGGTGGTTGGCTGTGGGAAATATATGTATTAAATTTCCATTCTCTACATGGGTGTAAGCCCAATAGTAAAATATATATATATAGGGTGTATGATTACCATTCAACTGTGTGTTAGAACCAATGTTTCTAACCGAGGTTCCATCGCTAGCATCTCAAGGGGAATCAGCAGCCTCCCAGACACTCGACACCCAAAAGTAGGGCGCCACCAGGCGTGTGCGACCTACAAGGAGTTATATTGGAGGGGGAGAGACCCGAGGGGGGACACACACGGACAGACAGCCGGCACCTGTAATGAAACACCAAGGGCATCAATGTAGGATGCATCTGTGCTGCATCCATGTACACTATGTGGTTGCTGAGTATTAAGTGGACAGACTAGAGGTCAGCAGTGGTATATCCTTCAGTATGTATTTGTATATATCAATGTACTTCTGTAGTGGTATGTAGCTAATAGGGTACAGTGGGGATCGAAAGTTTGGGCACCCCAGGTAAAAATGTGTATTAATGTGCATAACGAAGCCAAGGAAAGATGGAAAAATCTCCAAATGGCATCAAATTACAGATTAGACATTCTTATAATATGTCAAAAAAAGTTAGATTTTATTTCCATCATTTATACTTTCAAAATTACAGAAAACAAAAAAATGGCGTCTGCCAAAGTTTGGGCACCCTTCAGAATTTATAGCATGCACTGCCCCTTTGCAAAGCTGAGACCTGCCAGTGTCATGGATTGTTCTCAATCATTGTCTGGGAAGACCAGGTGATGTCAATCTCAAAGGTTTTAAATGGCCAAACTCATCTGACCTTGCCCCAACAATCAGCACCATGGGTTCTTCTAAGCAGTTGTCTAGAAAACTGAAACTGAAAATAGTTGACGCTCACAAAGCTGGAGAAGGCTATAAGAAGATAGCAAAGCGTTTTCAGATGTCAATATCCTCTGTTAAGAATGTAATTAAGAAATGGCAGTCATCAGGAACAGTGGAAGTTAAAGCAAGATCTGGAAGACCAAGAAAAATATAAGACAGAACAGCTCGCAGGATTGTGAGAAAAGCAATTCAAAAACCACGTTTGACCGCACGATCCCTCCAGAAAGATCTGGCAGACACTGGAGTTGTGGTACACTATTCCACTATAAAGAGATACTTGTACAAATATGGTCTTCATGGAAGAGTCATCAGAAGAAAACCTCTTCTACGTCCTCACCACAAAAATCAGCGTTTGAACTTTGCAAATTAACATATAGACAAGCCTGAGGCATTTTGGAAACAAGTTCTATAGACCGATGAGGTTAAAATAGAACTTTTTGGCCGGAATGAGCAAAGGTACGTTTGGAGAAGAAAGGGCACAGAATTTAATGAAAAGAACCTCTGTCCAACTGTTAAGCATGGGGGTGGATCAATCATGCTTTGGGGTTGTATTGCAGCCAGTGGCACAGGGAACATTTCACAAGTAGAAGGAAAAATGGATTCAATAAAATTTCAGCAAATTTTGGATGGTAACTTGATGCCATCTGTGAAAAAGCTGAAGTTAAATAGAGGATGGCAAATGGATAATGATCCTAAACACACCTCAAAATCCACGGGGGATTACATCAAGAGGCGTAAACTGAAGGTTTTGCCATGGCCTTCACAATCTCCTGACCTCAACATTATTGAAAACCTATGGATAGACGTTAAAAGAGCAGTGCGTGACAGACAGCCCAGAAATCTCAAAGAACTGGAAGACTTTTGTAAGGAAGAATGGGCAAAGGTACCTCAAACAAGAATTGAAAGACTCTTGGCTGGCTACAAAAAGCGTTTACAAGCTGTGATACTTGCCAAAGGGGGCAGTACAAGATATTAACTCTGCAGGGTTCCCAAACTTTGCAGACGCCATTTTTTTGTTTTCTGTAATTTTGAAAGTGTAAATGATGGAAATAAAATCTAACTTTTTTTGACATATTATAAGAATGTCTAATCTGTAATTTGATGCCATTTGGAGATTTTTCCATCTTTCCTTGGCTTCGTTATGCACATTAATACACATTTTTACCTGGGGTGCCCAAACTTTCGATCCCCACTGTATGTTTGCCATATTCTAAACATAATAAATGGAATATAAAGGTTGTGGGAAAAATAATGAGGGTGATGTGCACTATAAATAAGATAGTGGAGGACAAAAACTAATGTCACAAAAATAAAAGTGAAAAAGGTGAAATGAAATGTCAGAAGTGTGAAAAATGATAATGGTGGTGTGATGTGTAATGTGTGTTAAAAAGTGGTATAGTGTGATGTGTGTGAAAAGTGAAATGGATTGGAATGATTGTGTGTAGAATAAATGTGTGTATAAGTGGGATGACAATAGTGAAAGTGATGGTGAGATTAAACAAAGATGTGATGAAGGTCATTAAGATCAAATGTACTGGATATGTATTGTTACACAACAAGTGCAAACCACAGTGTTGTGTGAATAAATATGTGGGTTCCATTGATCTTGGAGGGTCCCACACGAGGTACCTCACGCAGCGATCATTGGGACACCCGGGATCCTTACAGATTCTCTGGATTTAAATCAGATTGAAACGATGCACATATTTGCTTCATCACTACAATAGTGCATATTGGATGCAATTTTTGTATTGAGGACTCCCTCTACTTTTGAAGCCGTTTCAAGTTTCCACCAGACACCTCCCTGATCTGGAATACTTTTCCATACTGATAATTACCTTACCGGATTCCTTGGTCTCTCTCTGGTCTGTCTGCGTGTCGTCGCCTGGGGACCCCCGTTGTTGGGATATTGGACCCCATCGATCTTGGAGCCCCCTCATTGGTGGGGTGTTCTCTTTTTTCACCCCACATTTACTGCCGTGCATGTGGTCCCCCGGTGCACCAAACATTAATTTCTCTTTGGATAGATTACTAGTTTGTCTGTCTTATTGAACTGTATGTCTACAATTCCCCCGAAGAAGGGCGTAACCGAAAAAGCTGTCGGGTTTGACTATCAATGTTTCAATTTTTCTCCTTACCCACGCAACCAATTTTCTGGACTTGTACACAATTCATGTGATTTATATTCATTTGTCCTTTTTGTACTTATTTATTAAATCTATACAATTTCAATATACTTTGTGTGTTTTGCAGTCACTTTTAAAGTCCCACCTCTGAGGGGGTTTTTTGTTTTTTACTTAATTTTTGGGATGTGGTGACTGTTAAACCAATACAATCTTGCAGATGTCAGTTCCCTTTTGTCTCCATTGATCTTGGAGGGTCCCAGGCTCATTGAATGTGCCAAGGAGACCGACCAACACCACGGATAAAGCTATAATTGGTTGTAAGTTAATCAAAAAGTAATGCTAATCAGACCTGGTGCATGGTGCTTGAATGGGTCTGGAAGGAATTTGGCAGCCAGCCTATATAGGGCTGGTGTACTTACATTTACCAGGCTGAGTCTAGTCATCCACATGGAGGAGCTGGGGATCAAAGTGTGAGCCACACAGCTCTCAGGTTATATTAGTACTGCCCCTAATTAGGGAGGCCCTGGTGTGATCAGCAGGCGCCCCGTCTTAGTCCATGCAACATCCTCCAGGGATATCCCCACTGCAATGGGCGGTCCTCCCTGAATGGCTCCCTCGGCGTTCCGGAAAGACTCAAGGTCTCCGACAGCTGCCGTCTCCTCCGCTGCAAAAGCGTGACGTCCTGACATCACACGCGCGCATGGTTTCCCACGCACGCATGGATGGCAAGGACATCCAGAGGGGATCAGGGACGCCGCCGACAAGGAAGGAATGCCCAAATAGGGCAGGCGGAACAAAAGTCCGCCGCCCCATGAGCATGATGGGAGCACAGGGCTCCCCCTCCCCCCTTGTCGGGAGAACGCACACGCATGCGTGGCCCACACCAAGGGCGACGTGGGCCAAGGAGGCAGCAAAAAAACCCGAAATGCACTGATGGGATGGCCCATGGTGGAAAACTTTATTAAGTTGACACTTAGTGCATGCAAGTGCAAATTGCATAACACCACAGTGTGAACAAAAAATGCATGTGTTTATGATCAGTATTAAGTAAATGGTATATTAAGGATATCTGGTGTATATGAACTGGAGCTAAAAATTGGTGATTGTGGTCCAACGCTTAACCATTGGCTGTATAAACAATCAGTGTTGTATTGGGAGACATGTTAATGTCTCCCAGCAGTTTTCTGCGACAGTATTCAGTTTCCAACGGGGGAGTGGATTGGGTTAGGCTCCAGTCCCCCTGAAACGGATCATCGAGACTGTCCCATCATAGTGGTCACCTTGAAATTACTCATGGGATTTAGACCATAATATGATGCCTATATTGGCATAGCAACGGGACCATCAATACTATATAGCTCAAGTCTTCACTCGCATGTGTCCAGGTGGGGATGGGGTGTTTAACCACCCAAAATGAATATGAAAGAATGGGAAGGACACGTATACTGGGAGTGAAAGGCACTGCGCACCCCGAAAATGACAAGAAGAATGGGAAGTTCCCCAATGGGTTTTTTTTGCAGCAAAACTCTAAAAATAATATATAATAATGCATGGTAAAAATGTATTATGTATAACATTAAATACAGTCCTAACAGGTTTATACTCCAGTAAAAGCATGTATATAAAAACCACACAGAATTATAGACACAACATTGCCATACAGTTTTACATTTCGCACGCATCTGTATAAATAACTGACGCGTTTCGATCCCAACGGATCTCTACAGAGGATGGGTGGTTGGCTGTGGGAAATATATGTATTAAATTTCCATTCTCTACATGGGTGTAAGCCCAATAGCAAAAATATATATATATAGGGTGTATGATTACCAGTCAACTGTGTGTTAAATATGTAACTTACCGGCCCCTTCCCTTTCATCATGAGTGATCGGTGGTATATGTAGAGCTTTGGGGTGCACACCCTAATGCATGGGTGCTCAACCTGTGGCCCTCCAGCTGTTGTGGAACTACAAGTCCAATGAGGCATTGCAAGCCGCTGACAGTTACAAGCTTGACTCCCAAAGGCAGAGGCATGATGGGAATTGTAGTTTCGCAACAGCTGGAGGGCCACAGGTTGAGCACCCATGCGCTAATGCAATAGGCTGCGCACTCCTATGTGCTTGACCCTCCCCCCCAAAAATAATTTGTGGAGTTTATATGATTTTTAAAAATTCTGACAGAGTGCTAGAGCCTTTATTTATGATGTCCTCAACTCATCTCAACCCCCCCCCCCATAAAATAATTTAATTGGTCCGTCAGAGGGGGTGCTGAATCTGATTCTTGCTCATTTTTAGCTCTTATTAAAATACTCCTTCAAAATTAATGTGTTAACTAAATATGATCATTCCTAAATAGGCATGTTCAAATTTAGTTAACACTGTATCCTAAAAAAAACATTGTATTATTGCGAATGAACGATGATTTCTACGATTGATTCTTGTGCCCAAAAACATTAAACTTGGCATCTTGAACTGTTGTACTACATTAACCACTTAAGCCCCGGACCATTTTGTAGCTAAAGGACCAGAGGTGTTTTCAGAATTTTGCACTGCGCTGCTTTAACTGTAAATTGTGCAGACATGCAATGTTGTACCCAAACAAAATTTGCCTCCTTTTCTTCCCACAAATAGAGGTTTATTTTAATGGTATTGATTGCTTCTGCGATTTTTATTTTTTGCGATATAAACGGAAAAAGACCGAAAATTTTGAAAAAAAATGATATTTTCTACTTTTTGTTATAAGAAAAATTTGAATAAACTCAATTTTAGTCATACATTTAGGCCAAAATGTATTCAACCACATGTCTTTAGTAAAAAAAATGCCAATAAGCGTATATTTATTGGTTTGCGCAAAAGTTATAGCGTATACAAACTAGGGTACATTTTCTGGAATTTACACAGCTTTAAATTTATGACTTCCTATCTCATTTCTTGAGGAGCTAAAATGGCAGGGCAGTACAAACCCCCCCAAATGACCCCATTTTGGAAAGTAGACACCCCAAGGAAATTGCTGAGAGGCATGTTGAGCCCATTGAATATTTTTTTTTTTGTCCCAAGTGATTGAATAATGACAAAAAAAATAAATATATAAAAAGTTGTCACTAAATGATATATTGCTCACACATGCCATGGTTATATGTGGAAGTGCACCCCAAAATACATTCTGCTGCTTCTCCTGAGTACGGGGATACCACATGTGTGGGACTTTTTAGGAGCCTAGCCACGTACGGGACCCCGGAAACCAAGCACCGCCTTCAGGATTTCTAAGGGCGCAAATTTTTGATTTGACTCCTCACTACCTATCACAGTTTCGAAGGCCATAAAATGCCAAAATAGCACAAACCCCCCCCCCCCAAATGACCCCATTTTGGAAAGTAGACACCCCAAGCTATTTACTGGGAGGCATGTTGAGTCCATGGAATATTTTATATTTTGCCACAAGTTGCGGGAATATGACAAACTTTTTTTTTTTTTGCACAAAGTTGTCACTAAATGATATATTGCTCACACATGCCATGGGCATATGTGAAATTACACCCCAAAATACATTCTGCTGCTTCTCCTAAGTACGGGGATACCACATGTGTGGGACTTTTTAGGTGCCTAGCCGCGTACAGGACCCCAAAAACCAAGCACCGCCTTCAAGATTTCTAAGGGCATAAATTTTTGATTTCACTCCTCACTACCTATCACAGTTTTGAAGGCCATAAAATGCCAAGATGGCACAAAACCCCCCCAAATGACCCCATTTTGGAAAGTAGACACCCCAAGCTATTTGCTGAGAGGCATGTTGAGCCCATTGAATATTTTTTTTTTGTCCCAAATGATTGAATAATGACAAGGAAAAAAAAAATGTACAAAAAGTTGTCACTAAATGATATATTGCTCACACATGCCATGGTTATATGTGGAATTGCACCCCAAAATACATTCTGTTGCTTCTCCTGAGTATTGTCCTGGCATTTTTTGCACAACATTAGGAAGCTTATGTCACACATCATCCACTCTTCTAACCACTTGAAGACAAAGCCCTTTCTGACACTTTTTGTTTACATGAAAACATATTTTTTTTTTGCAAGAAAATTATGTTGAACCCCCAAACATTATATATTTTTTTAAAGCAAAGGCCCTACAGATTAAAATAGTGGGTGTTGCATTTTTTTTTCCACACAGTATTTGCGCAGCGATTTTTCAAACGCATTTTTGGGGGAAAAAACACACTTTTTTATTTTTAATGCACTAAAACACACTATATGTTTGATGAAATAAAAAAGATGATCTTAGGCCGAGTACATGGATACCAAACACGACATGCTTTAAAATTGGGCACAAACGCGCAGCGGCGACAAACTACATTCATTTTTAAAAGCCTTTAAAAGCCTTTACAGGTTACCACGTTAGATTTACAGAGAAGGTCTACTGCTAAAATTACTGCCCTCGATCTGACCTTCGGGGTGATACCTCACATGCATGGTGCAATTGCTGTTTACATATGACGCTAGACCGACGCTTGCGTTTGCCTTTGCGCAAGAGCAGGGGGGGACAGCAGTGCTTTTTTTTTTTTTTTTTTTTATTTATTTTGCTTTTTTATTTTATTTTTAAACTGTTCCTTCCATATTTTATTTTTATTTTTTTACCTTTTTTATTGTTATCTCAGGGAATGTAAATATCCCCTATGATAGCAATAGGTAGTGACAGGTACTCTTTTTTTGAAAAAAAATTGGGGGGTTAGACCCTAGATCTTTCCTCTGCCCTCAAAGCATCTGACCACACCAAGATCGGTGTGATAAAATGCTTTCCCAATTTCCCAATGGCGCTGTTTATATCCGGGGGGGGACATTCCCTCCCACTGCTTGTAAAAGCAGACTAGAGGCTAATTATCTGCTAGAATTTCTTTTACATGAAATCTGGCTACTGGCTGAAAAGAATGATACCAAGATGATACCTAAACCTGCAGGCATCATTCTGGTATAAACATTCAAAGTCCAGCAACATACCAGGACGTTGCTGGTCCTTGTTGGACATGTATTGTAGACTTTTTTTTCATGCAGCCTGTTGGCTGAACGAAAAAAAGAGATTGATTGGTGGGTATGCCCACCATTAGAATACCTCCCTTCATCCACCCACTTCTAATGATGGGCATACATGCACCATTTATATATGCCGAAGCATGGGGGCATCCTCCCGCAAAAAAGTTATGCCGCGTACACACGGTCGGACTTTTCCACGGGCAAGCCTCCGTCAGAATTTCGACCGTATGTACGCGGCATAAAAGGTTATGCCGCGTACACACGGTCGGACTTTTCCACGGGCAAGCCTCCGTCGGAATTTCGACCGTATGTACGCGGCATTTGGAGCAAAATCGCTCCTCCGCCCCTGCTGCCCCCATGCTTCAGCATATATGCTCTTTTTTTAACTGTGGTGGTGAAATCACCTCCTACAGCGTTGGAGTCACGGCTTTATGTATCGTGGGAGCAAACGCTGTTGCTGTCAAGATAAATAGATCCCCGCTGCAACTGAATGGCGTACCTGCTAAACAAATGATGGTTAACATTAAAACAAAGTAACATTACAGTACAACAGTAAGACCTTACCATACCATACCTGCAAACAAATACCAAAACAAAACCTAGTAAAAAATAAAACATTTTTTTAACGCAACATGTGCCTAAAATATATATATGCCGAAGCATGGGGGCATCCTCCCGCATAAAAGTTATGCACCGTACACACGGTCGGACTTTTCCACGGGCAAGCCTCCGTCGGAATTTCGACCGTATGTACGCGGCATTAGGAGCAAAATCGCTCCTCCGCCCCTGCTGCCCCCATGCTTCGGCATATATGCTCTTTTTTTAACTGTGGTGGTGAAATCACCTCCTACAGCACTGGAGTCACGGCTTTATGTATCGTGGGAGCAAACGCTGTTGCTGTCAAGATAAATAATTCCGCGCTGCAGTTGAATGGCGCACCTGAAAACAAAAAATTACATACCTGAAAAGCAAGCATGATAAAACATTGCAGAATAGAATACAGTAAAAAAGAGCAGAACAATAGAGAGAAAATAGAGAGAGAGAGAGAGAGAGAGAGAGAATAATAAAACGACAACTATTTTTGGTTTTTTTATTTTATCATTTTTTTGTGTTTTGTTTTTAACGTTTTTTTTTTCTTTTTTACACTTTTTTTTGTAACTTTAACAACTGTAATGGTTCGGGTCTCTCAAAATGTGATGGCATCTTGGGAGACCCTGTGTAAGTGTGTCCTAGTCTGTGAAATGCTGTACCCTACGCTAAAACTTCACTTTTGAGTGGAAGCGTTAAAAACATTTACCAATGCAAAGACCAGGATTGTCAGGACAGAGTGGACAAAAATAACGGGTGTCACGCCTAAATCCGCGCTTGCTACAGACACGACATCTTTTTTGGGGGGTTCGTTGGGTAGGACATACGGATAATGCCTCTCATGCAGCCAGCTTACTGCATTTGGTTGGGGATGGTGAGGTGCAGAACCGCCTGGATACAGGAGTTCTGTGACTATCTCATTCTGGAATTTTAGAAGAGATAACGTCCCGCCTGAAGCTCTGTATAGCACATGAGCGTTCAGCAAAGCCAATTGGAATAAGGATAGAGACACTTTTTTGTACCAGCGTCTCGCCTTACGGTCAATTAGATACGGCGCCAACAACTGGTCGTTGAAGTCCACCCCTCCCATATTTTGGTTATATTCGTGGACACATAGGGGTTTCTCCACAACATCAGTCGCCGTACGAATTTGGACTGTCGTGTCTGCATGAAGGGAGGTAAGAAGGAAAACATTCTTATTGTCCCTCCACTTCATAGCGAGCAAGTTATTACACTTCAAGCAGGCTCTCTCCCCCAGCCTAAGACGGGCATCTACAAGCCGCTGGGGAAAGCCCCGGCGATTAGCTCGCACGGTGCCACATGCTCCAATCTGATGATCAAACAAGTGACTAAACAGTGGCACGCTTGTGTAATAATTGACCACATACAAGTGGTACCCCTTTCCGAATAAGGGTGACACCAATTTCCACACTATCTTGCCAGTGCTCCCTATGTAATCTGGGCAGTTGACCGGCTCAACCTGTCTATCTTTTCCCTCATAAACCGTAAAGCTCCATACATAGCCTGTTGCCCTGTCACAGAACTTATAGAGCTTGACCCCGTATCTGGCACGCTTGCTGGGAAGGTAGTGCTTGAAAGCCAAGCGGGCAGAAAATTTAATCAGGGACTCATCAACGCAGACAACTTTATCGGGAATAAACAAGGCTGCAAAACGTTCGTTGAAGTGGTTTATGAGGGGCCGAATTTTGTAGAGCCGGTCGTATTCAGGGTCTCCACGTGGACGACAAAGTTCATTGTCGTTGAAGTGCATGAACCGCAAAATCTGCTTGTATCGTGTCCTGGGCATGGAGGCAGAGAACACGGGCATGTGGTCAATTGGGTGTGTGGACCAATAAACACGCAATGACGGGAATTTATGTGTGCCCATGTTGGGGGAAAGGCCCAGAAAGGTTTTAAATTCAGAAACCGTAATTGGTTTCCAATTTTTGGCAATGGAAGGCAACTGGGGTTTAGCAGCGATGAATTGACCAGCATATAAAATACTCTGGTCCACAATAGATCTATAGAGATCTTCCGTGAAAAACAGCGAATAAAAATCAATTGGCTTAAAATCAGCTGTTTCCACCTGAATACCGGGTTGGGCAGTGAATGGGGGAAGTACGGATTCTGCAGAAGTGGTGGGGACCCAATCAGGATAGGCGAATTCTGCAGGAAGGGCACTATGGGCACAACGGGCCTGCCTTTGTCTTATTCTTGGTGGCAGTGGGACACTACTTGTGCTTGCCACCTTGAACTGCACTTATGGGACTCGCCACGTCACCAAGTGATACTGCAGTGCTGGATGTACGCCCAGGCTGTACTAGGCCGCTGGTGCTTGCCAATTCACCAGAAGGAATAGCGGCATTAGTACTACTCTGCTCCATGATACAAGAGCCCTGCGGTTCTTGCTCCTCAACAACAGCAGAAGATCGGGATCGGGTATGCCTGACCTTAGCAGGGACCTCACCTTCGTCGTCAGAGCTATCTGACGTGGAGCCGCTGACTTCACTGTCTTCTACGGGAAGATATTCTGAGCCTGAATCTGACAGATCCGTGACCTCCTCTTCACTATCTGTCATGCTCAGAATCTCGTAGGCCTCTTTACTAGTGTACCTTTGATTTACCATTTTGGGCTCTAAATTTAGGGGTGCACTAGTAAGATTCACAGGTAAAAAAGCACCTGACTGTCAGCAAATGTATCAAACGCTTAAAAAAAAACTGTTAGCGATCGCAGGGATCAGGACTGTCTCTGCGAACGCTGCAGTTATGTGTTTTGTGTTTGGTAAGTGACAGTGATCGATCAATACTGCACTTGGGTGTGCTGGGCTGGGCTGGGCTGGGCGGAGGGGCTAAACGCAGGTGCTAGCAGGCATCTGGGCTGATCCCGCTAACACTGCGTTTTTGGGAACCCTAAACCGCTGGGGACGCTAGTATAGATCTGATCAGATCAGATATTGATCTGTTCAGATACTATACCACTAAGGGAGGTGTATGCTTTGCGCGTGGGTGTTAGCATTACTGGCACTAACCTAACGCTGCCTGGGGCGACGGAGACCCTCTCTGGCACTAAAACCTAATTGATATCACCGGCCGGGCGATCAGGGGGTTAGACCTTTATTAGGTTATATACGGCGGGTGCCCTGATGCTATAAAAAGCAAACTAACCAACCAGCGTCACCCGTAACCTTTATATGGTGATCACTGGTGAAAGGGTTAACTAGGGGCAATCAGGGGGTTAAAACCTTTATTAGGTTAAATATAGGGGTACCTGACGCTATATAAAAACCTGACGGGTAACCTAAATAACTAACTGGCTAACCAGTGTCACCAGTGACGCTTATACGGTGATCACTGGTGAAAGGGTTAACTCTAGGGGCAATCAGGGGGTTAAAATAATATATGGGGGTACTGTACCTGACGCTATAAAAACCTGCGGCGAACCTAAAAAAAATAACTGGCTATCGAGGGCACCAGCGACACGAATACAGCGATCGGAAAAAAGATCGCTTAGTGACGCTGGAGTTAGGGGGTGAAAGGGTTACCTGGGGGGCGATCAAGGGGTTAAACCTTTATTGGGGGGGTTAGGGGGCTACCCTGGACCTAAATGGGCCTAAACCTAACTGCCCTGCAACTTTTTACTGTCACAGATGACACTAAATGCAGTGATCAGTAAAATAAATGATCACTGCAACCAGTGACACTGTGCCTGGGGGCTGGGGGTTGACCTGGGGGGTGATCTGGGGGTGACTGGGGGGTGAAATGTGTGCCTATGTGTGCCTACGTGTCAGTGGGCTGTTGGTGCACTAACCTGCGTCTTCTCTCCTCGGCAGCTGCGGACGAAAAGACCGCTGCGAGGGGAGATGACATCACTTCCTCTGCCTGTGTTTACATTTACACAGCAGAGGAAGCTTTTCATTCGATTGCGAGGGGGTGGCCGGAATCGAACGGCCGTCCCCTCATCACGGATCGCTCCCGAACAACTAACGACCACTCACTGTATAGAAGGGGGGTCCCACTGGACCCCCCAACTATACAAAGGCAGTCACGTACCGGTACGTGACTTTGCCTGTCGGTGCCATTCTGCCGACGTATATATACAGTGAGCGGTCTTTAAGTGGTTAAAGAAAAAGCACACTGTATCCTAAAAAAACATTGTATTATTGCGAATGAACGATGATTTCTACGATCGATTCTTGTGCCCAAGAACATGAAACAACATCTTGAACTGTTGTACTACATTAAAGAAAAAGCACATGCAGCACCATGCTAGTAATAATTATCTGAGTAACTTTAAATCTACTTACTTTTTCTAATTACTTTTTTGATTTTCCTGTATTGCTCCGGCTCCCTCAACTTGATGTCAGACCATCTTTTGCGGAGCTGTTCTTTTTGATCTGCGAACCCCAAATTTTCTTTGCAGAGTTTTCACCACTTTGTCCATTATTTTTGCCTTGACCTGATTAGGCTTTTTGTATGGGCCATGTTTAGCATCATAATCCTCCCTCCTCAATATTGCCACCATTTCAACCATCTCCTTGAACGCCATGTTTGTGGCCTTGTATCTCCGGGATAGTGTCTGTGGTTCCTCAAGTCTTTCCTCCTCAATTCGCAGAGTCTCCGCCATGTTGTGTAGCATTTAGGACGAACGAGAAGGGGCGGGGAAAGTAGTATAACGAACGTCAGGGGCGGGGAAAGCGTGCGGAGCTTCACGCATGCGCAGTGTATATAACAAAAATACGCATCGTTCAAAACGACGTTCAGTGAGTGGAAGAAGGTCGGAAGCAACGAATGTGTAGATCAAGGGTACGTAACATTTTTTATACTTGATGACTGATCAATTGATGAGTTTGTGGCCTATATATGGTGAGAAATATTAGTAGTAGTCTTGACTGACATTATTATTTTTGTCTGGTTTTTGACTTGCAGCAATCATGCAGGTATTTAAAGACCCTGATTTTATGGCAGAGTTCCTGCAAAGGTGGAAAAATCTACCAGTTTTATGGGAGACGAAAAATAAAAAAAATAAAAATAAAGAAGCCAGGAAGATAGCACTGGAGACCATGATTGAATTTGTAAAAACACAGATCCCCACAGCAACAATAGAGGATGTCAAGAAGAAAATTGGGACCATTAGGGGCACATATCGGACAGAACGCCAACCCTCCAGCCTTCCCTGCAGCCAAGTTCAACCTTCTTTGGAGGAACAAGCTGAAATCCTGGAGGAGCTTGATTTGACCATTTGGAGCAAGGTATAGTATTTAGCTAAAGATTTCTTGTACTAAAAGTATAATGATGTCAAAGATGTTAAACTTGTGTGAAAAATTTGACCATTTACCAAAAAGTGTTTGACATATCAATAGACAGTAGTGGCCAAAAATGATGGGGACAAGAATGAAAAATGCTGGGGTCAGAATGATTGTCTTTAAGATTTATTGGCATTCAATTTGCAACTGTCATGAGGTGACAAATGTGTGTGATAGATGAAGCCAAAAATTTTATTATGTACCTTTTTTATACAGGATGAGGAGGGAGCAAATTTGACCCAGGAGGAGGCAGGCCCCAGTGGGACCCAGGAGGAGGCAGGCCCCAGTGGGACACGGCATAACACCAGGCCCCAGATACCTCCTCTGCGTATTCCACAAAAAAGGGCCAGGAGGATTATCCATATGGAGGAGGAGACCCAGGCCCTAATTAGGGAGGCTACTGCGACCCTCAGAGAGCCCCCCACCGCTGCAGAGGGATTTGCTGCCCTTATTGGGCACAAACTGCCACAAATGGACATGGGCTAGCGTCTCCGATGTGAGACCATCGTCTTGAAGGCAATCAATATGGGCATGATGGGTAAGCTGAACGATTTCTCTGACCTTGTGGATATTAGGTATGTTCATGCTCCTGCTCCTGCTCCAGTTCCTGCTCCAGACCCTGCTCCTGCTCCAGTTCCTGCTCCTGCTCCAGTTTCATCTCTATGGACACAGCCTCCAAAGAAGAGCAAAAAATAAGTACATTATATGTCCTTCTGATGGTCCCAATTTTCTTCTTGACATCCTTTGTTGTTTACTGTGGTGATCTGTGTCTACACTAATTCAAGCAGGGTCTCCAGTGCTGTCTTCCTGGCTTCTTTATTTTTCGTTTACCTGTGGTTTTGTTTTTCCTTAACCTTTAATTTGTTTTTATGCCAGAATAAATGGATTTTTTGTTTACTGCCAAAAATTGAACATGTGTTTTTCTTCAAAATAGAGAGTTTGCTAGTGAGTAGGCAGGGACATTTCAAAAAAACATTTTTAAATTACAAAGGGACACTAACCTCCTTGAGGGTAAATTATAAAAAATAATAATGTTGTTGTGGTAACTTGACACACTCAAAAATATAAAAAAAGAAATGGAAAGCAGTCTAAAATATTATCCAGATAACCCTAAAAAAAATCTTCAATAACAGATGGTAAAAAAAAAAAATGTTTTTTAGGAAAAAAAAAAAAAAGGATTAATCATGAGATCACAATAAATAATAAAGAAAAAAGTTTGTCATAACTCTGAGAATATCAGCAGCAAAAGAATTGGATTATTGCAGCATTATAACGAAGAAAAGTGTAAGGTCACCTACGGCCAGGTGACAGATGCACACCGTAGGGGGACAGGAGTGCACCGCAAGGTAGTGAACCCTATGGCTGACTGCTGCGGATAGGAAACTGGGTGGTTGTGGAAAGCGGGACCAGAGGAGCAC
Organism: Rana muscosa; assembly: GCA_029206835.1. Lineage (NCBI taxonomy): Eukaryota > Metazoa > Chordata > Amphibia > Anura > Ranidae > Rana > Rana muscosa. The sequence goes on along the minus strand of CM055122.1, from coordinate 518,817,517 downwards.
AACCGGGATCCTATAGGAAGCTAGAGCCAAGATTCCCCAGGGCGCGGAGCCTCTAGTGGTGAGGATGTTATGCTGCAGGCTGGGTCCAGGTCGCGGCCCCTAGAGTCTCCTAGCTCACGCCCCGTAGAATAAGGGGACAAGAGGGGAATGACAGTACCATCCCTCTTATGGGCCCTCCCCCGCCTGGGCCCAGGCTTAAAGGGAAATCTCAGATGAAACCTCTTCAACAGATGAGGTGCAACGACATCAGATGCAGCGATCCAAGACGCCTCCTCAGGACCAAAACCTCTCCAATGCACAAGGTACTGAAGAATACCTCTGCAGAGCCGAGAATCCAGAACTTGTCTAACCTCATAATTTAGATTATCCTCAGAGACCAGAACCGAGGTAGGGAGATGACAAGAAGATCTATTGAGGACCAAAGGCTCTCCAGGAATAAGCAAGGGCATGAGAGGATCAACAGAAATCTGAGGAGGGTCCCCTAGACCCTTAAAGATGAACTGGTCATCTAGCACAGGACCATCAGACTGGGCAGATGTCAGTGGAACCCTGAAGTCAGGTTGGTTAGAGGGTGACATGTCACAGGAGTCAAGCTGAATAGCTGAAAGACAAGCAGAATGTCCTGAACCAGAAAAAGTAGGCGGCTCACTGGGCATGGGCTGGACTGGCATAACTAGTAATAAGGCCGAGTGAATAGCAGAGTCAGGTGTAGCGACTACCTGAATCGCATCGCAAGACGTAGCGACTGCAGGACTTGTAGACAAGCTAGCCTGGCTGTGCGTCCAAGGGTGATTAGGGACAGAGAAATGTAAATGGTTATGCGACCTGGAATGAATGACCGGCTCAGGTTCACAGGGGGCAACCTTGGGTAGGCAGGACGAGGAACAGGAGAAACCCCAAGCCAAGATCTGTCCAGTAGTCCACTCCACAAGAGGAGAATGGAGCTGTAACCATGGGAGACCCAAAATTATAGGCGTTGAAGCCTTGGGTAAGATAAGGAAGGATATCCACTCCTGGTGGAGTGTCCCTACCGACATCTTAACAGGGAGGGTCTGGAAGCGAATAGGTCCCCCTGGGAGAACAGTACCATCTATCGCCAAGACCACCAATGGCGTGGTGAGGGGCAAAAGAGTAAGTCTCATGGATGATGCGATTTCCCAGTCCATGAAATTACCAGCGGCTCCGGAATCCAGATATGCTGAGACCGAATGAGAAGAAGCACCAACATGAAGGAACACAGAAAGCAGAAGACGAGAAGGGGAAGGTGATATTTCTGGGTCCAATACTCCACTTTCCAGATGAAGTGGACCCGAACGTTTTTCTGGACAAAGAGAGCAAGTGTCACGAAAATGGCCTTTGCCCCCACAGTAAAGACACAGACCAAGAGTTCTGCGCCTAGCACGTTCCTCGGGGGATAGCCTGGTCCGACCCAGCTGCATGGGTTCCTCAGCTGGTAGGAGATGCTCTACGGGTCAAAGAGAGGGGAGCTCAGGCTGACTAAGAACCAAGGAGTGCTGGCGTTGCTTTTCTAGGGTCCTCTCCTGAAAGCGAATATCGATCTGGTTACACAAGGAGATAACTCCGCCCAGATCAGTGGGGATGGTTCTTCCTGCTAATTCATCCTTCACTCTATCAGAGAGGCCATGCAAAAAGGTTGCGACTAAGGCCTCATTGTTCCAGCTCAACTCAGCCGTCAGTATGCGGAAATGAAGGGCATACTGTCCCACTGAAGCAGACTCTTGGCGGAGACGTAGAAGGGCGCTGGCCGCTGAAGAAACACGAGTCGGTTCTTTAAAGATATTCCTAAAAAGTTTCAAGAAGCCAGACAGGCTAGAAACCACTGGATCATTCAGTTCCCACAGAGGGGCTGCCCAGGCTAAAGCTTCACCGGAGAGGAGGGAAATTATATAGGCTACCTTTGCCCTATCAGACAGAAAGTTTTGAGGCTGAAGCTCGAAATGAATCGTGCATTGGCTAAGGAACCTCCTGCAGGCCTTGGAGTCCCCAGAGAAACGGGATGGAGCTGGCAGTTGTAGCGAATGTGTGGCTGCGACTGCGACCGGAATAGGTGCAGCCGCTGGTAGTGGTTGAGGTTGTTGAACCAGGGGTCCTAATGAGGCCTGAACCTGTTCAAAACGGGAGGCCAAATCCTGAAGGAATCGCATGACCTGAGTCTGATTAGATTCCTGGGTCTCAAGTCTGCGGACTATGCCCTGCAAAGGATCATCCGCGGGGAGCCGCATGTCAGCCGGGTTCATGGCTGATCAAACTGCCAGGTCACCTACGGCCAGGTGACAGATGCACACCGTAGGGGGACAGGAGTGCACCGCAAGGTAGTGAACCCTATGGCTGACTGCTGCGGATAGGAAACTGGGTGGTTGTGGAAAGCGGGACCAGAAGAGCACAACCGGGATCCTATAGGAAGCTAGAGCCAAGATTCCCCAGGGCGCGGAGTCTAAGACCCAGCAGGTCTTCTCCAGAGCCTCTAGTGGTGAGGATGTTATGCTGCAGGCTGGGTCCAGGTCGCGGCCTCTAGAGTCTCCTAGCTCACGCCCCGTAGAATAAGGGGACAAGAGGGGAAGCAGCAGCACAAGATATAAGAGTAACGAATAACAAGCTGAAGGTCAAGGGCCACAAGCAGACAAGGATAAAGAAAGACAAGCCGAAGGTCAAGGGTCACGAGCAGACAGGGATAGTCGGGGACAAGCCAATAACGAAACAGAGAGACAGACGTAGCACACGGCAGGCAGGAACCCAAACACACAATGCCTAACAAACACGTTGATCAGCAAAGCAGGCTTGCAGTGCACAGGTTAATATAGTGTTCTGTGATAGGGCCTGGGGTGGAGTCAGGCTGGGAGGAGATAATAAAGGAAGCCAGGTGAAAGGGTTCTGGCCTCTAAGATGAACACATGGGAAGGAAGGTAAGCTGACAGACAAACACTACTGCATATCCATGACAAAAAGAATGCGCTGCATTAAACGATGCAATAATTTACAGCATGACGAATGTGCTATCTCCATTACGAATGCTAGTTTTACCAGAACTCCCGTCTCATACTTGATTCTGAGCATGCGCATTTTTTTTCACGTCGTTGATGCCCACACACGGCAGTTTTTCATGACGAGAAAAACGACGATGTAAAAAACGACGTGAAAAATTAGAGCATGATCCAATTTTTTTATGGCCGTTTTTCACGTCGTGAAAAATGCTCTAAAGCCTACACACGATCATTTTTAATGACCATTTTAAAAAATTTCATTTTTCTCGTCATTAAAAACAGTTGTGTGTATGCGGCAATAGATTCAGAGGGCTGATTTGCTCATTCAGAATACATGTATATTAGAATGCCTTCCAAATAGGATGGATAGATAGATAGATAGATAGATAGATAGATAGATAGATAGATAGATAGATAGATAGATATGTAGCGGCCTCACTCTCTCTCCATCTTCATCGGTTACACGCCAACTCATGTCTAGGGGTTCCTGGGTTGTGAGAGTGAGATGCGCTACGGCCCATGTCCTCCCCATTGTAGTAGGGAGGTGAAGGCCACTTCCTGATGTTTCCTCGGGCCGGTGTGTTCTGTGAATGCACTGAGTCTGTAATTGCAAGCTCACCAGCCTCCCCTTTGCTTCCAGTAACTGGAGTTCACACACCGAAGAAAGGTCCAACACTTGTTTATTTGACACTCCAATACGCAAAGCACAATAAACAGTTCTTTTGCAGCAAACTGGTTGGGACCTATAACCTTGCCAACGGTGGGCCGAGCAGATCAAGGCACTTCCTAAAGTTTCAGTTCTATGCCACTGTACTATGACCAGTGGCGCCTAAGCCAATCCGGCTGTTACAGAACAGGAAGGATGGGGTCTCTTCCAGCAACCCCTATGAACAGCAATGGAGCCCTCTTCGATGCGCTGTGACCCCTATCAGGGGGATGTGTCCTCCCAAGAGAGTTCCCAGAGGCCCACTGTCACCGGGTCGGTGCTGCTCCGGGTCTTCAGTGGGTAACCTCCCCGGCCTCCTCACCTCAGGTACGAGTCCCTCCGCTCAGGGACCCTCGGACAGTCCACCCTAGCGGGACCCAGTCGAAGGTACTGGGCCCCAGGCCTCCTCAATAGTACCTCACCCCAGGCTGAAGGTGCCTGGGATGGACGCCAACATGACTCCGGACCAGGCCATGGGCGCCTGGACCAGACTCCTGGATCTTCAGCACCCAGGCCTAAGGTGCCTGGGTGCGGGCCGCAGCCCTCCTCCTCCGAGGACCTCCTTCTCCGCAAAACGACGACCACGTGGTCAGGGCGTCTCCCCCTTTTATCTCCTCCCTTCAACGGCCCGGCGGGTTCCCCGCCCCAGCCATACCATCTCCGGGAAGAGACCAAACAGGGAGCACTGCAGTGGATGATTCTACCTGAAGCCTGTGGGTACCTCGCCACCCACAGGCAAAGGAGAATATTACATCCTCCAATCCTCCACGAAACAAAAAGGGGTCTGAATCCTAACACAATTATACACCTGGGTCACACTATTGCCCAGGTGTATCCCATCAATTTGAGGACCCCGCTACACACTCCCCCCTGTAATTTGACGCTGGTCCCCAGCGTCAGGTGCACACCCATACCTCCCATAAAGTGGTGGCATGGAGTGAAACCCCTGAAGCAATTCCTCTAAATTTTTTTTTCCCAAGTGCCAAGACCTGCTCAGGGAATGGGGAACATATAAAACAACTTATGTCATAAAACATTTTTAACATCTGCATAATCACAACCCCTCTCCCACACTGTCTAAGAGCCACCCACTCTCAATGATCTTGACTGACGATTCTCCTGCAGGGGAAAGAAAAACAACATCCTAACATAATTTCGTGTCATTTGGGATGAGTGGGCCCGTCAGCCGAGAGACCCACTCACTCCAACAAGCAAGGTGATGTGTGTGTGAAACATTTTCAGACATTTGTTGCGCAACACTGCCACCTGGTGACAGCGCCGCGGTCATGACACTCAACGAATCTTCGTTCTTCCAGCTTTTCCTACTCTGCCACTATTCCCAAATGTCCTTGCCTTTGGCACATGAAGAAAAGGGGAAACACGAAAACACAACAGTCCCCAAGTCTCCAACGAGAAAAAGAAAAGCCCAAACAAAAACAAAAACAGGGCACAGTCCTGCGTGTCTGGGAATGGCTTTCGGCGCTCTCAGAGAAGCGCGGGGTGTCCCCACAACCAAAGTAGGTGAGGTAACAGTAGCTGAGGACACAGGCCGAGGGGTAGGCTCCCTCGCAAGCTGCGGGTCTTCCACCCGAGGCGTGCTGTCTCCTGTGTACATAGGTGAATCCCGTACCGCACGGGAAACAAGAAGTGGCACTCTATCCCAGCCCTTGCGGCTGAACAGTTCATCTATCTCGCCATCATCTCCGCAATCAGACAGCGACTCTAGGTCGGAGGTGTCATACATCTCCGCAGGCAGATATCTTCCGGTGGACACAGAATCAACCTCCCCGGGGGCTCCACCTCCAATGGGCCCCCGACACCTCCAACCACCACCACAGTCCCAGCCCCTGACTCACCTGACCCTTGTAGACTGGGATGTCCGGGACTTCCTTCTCGACCGGCGCCATCCAGGCCAGGCAAGCAGCGGGGTGAAGCTCGACCACGTCCATAGGATGCCTGTACTAGGCCAACTTTCCTCTTCGGGGGTGGGAGCAGAGAACTTGTGGCGACCGAGGCAGCATCCTCGGATTTTTCTCTGTTGGGCAGTCCATCGCCCTGGTCAGCGCGCACGGGAACCTCGACAGAGGCCTTGACCTCCCCTTTCGGAGTAGCAGTACCCGTGAGGTGGTTGAGGCGAAGGGCCCGGGGCCTTGCTGTGGACGACTCGACCTCAAAAAGGAATTCTCTGCACTCCTCACATCGCCCAAATGGCTTCAGGGTGACCACCAGTCCCGAGCAGCCGGGACAGATCACACCGAGGGCCTCCGTGTCTCTGCAAGTGTACAGAGCCAACCGCCCTCGGGGCCTAAGTCTTATCCCCGTGTCTGTGATGGGGGCAGCAAAGGAAGTCATTCTCGTGGGGTGAGGAACCATAATCCACGGGGCACTTGAGGTCATCCCGACTATCTGCTGCTCCATCATGCACTGACCCCGCGCCGGAGTCTCCACGTGTATCCCCACACTTGGCCAGACTCCTCCCATGAGCTGTACATTTTCGCGGGCTTCTTCTTGACTCCGCCCACGAACGATGTCGCCATGGGGTGCCTCGTGGTGCAGTGCGTTAACAGTCCCCACGTGCAGTACGTCACACGGCTGGACCTCTCCCTTTTTCCGCTCCTCCGCATGGGCCTTTCCCTTGTTAGGGTCATTTCCACAACTCCGAGCAGGGACGCACTTTGGCCAGTAATATGGCCGATCTGCTCGGAACTCCTCTGGGCAGCAAAGTTCAAATGTAGACATTCTCAAGTCCATCTTTAGAACACACTCTATCCCGGACTCACGAGCCCCCACGTGTAGCGGCCTCACTCTCTCTCCATCTTCATCGGTTACACGCCAACTCATGTCTAGGGGTTCCTGGGTTGTGAGAGTGAGATGCGCTACGGCCCATGTCCTCCCCATTGTAGTAGGGAGGTGAAGGCCACTTCCTGATGTTTCCTCGGGCCGGTGTGTTCTGTGAATGCACTGAGTCTGTAATTGCAAGCTCACCAGCCTCCCCTTTGCTTCCAGTAACTGGAGTTCACACACCGAAGAAAGGTCCAACACTTGTTTATTTGACACTCCAATACGCAAAGCACAATAAACAGTTCTTTTGCAGCAAACTGGTTGGGACCTATAACCTTGCCAACGGTGGGCCGAGCAGATCAAGGCACTTCCTAAAGTTTCAGTTCTATGCCACTGTACTATGACCAGTGGCGCCTAAGCCAATCCGGCTGTTACAGAACAGGAAGGATGGGGTCTCTTCCAGCAACCCCTATGAACAGCAATGGAGCCCTCTTCGATGCGCTGTGACCCCTATCAGGGGGATGTGTCCTCCCAAGAGAGTTCCCAGAGGCCCACTGTCACCGGGTCGGTGCTGCTCCGGGTCTTCAGTGGGTAACCTCCCCGGCCTCCTCACCTCAGGTACGAGTCCCTCCGCTCAGGGACCCTCGGACAGTCCACCCTAGCGGGACCCAGTCGAAGGTACTGGGCCCCAGGCCTCCTCAATAGTACCTCACCCCAGGCTGAAGGTGCCTGGGATGGACGCCAACATGACTCCGGACCAGGCCATGGGCGCCTGGACCAGACTCCTGGATCTTCAGCACCCAGGCCTAAGGTGCCTGGGTGCGGGCCGCAGCCCTCCTCCTCCGAGGACCTCCTTCTCCGCAAAACGACGACCACGTGGTCAGGGCGTCTCCCCCTTTTATCTCCTCCCTTCAACGGCCCGGCGGGTTCCCCGCCCCAGCCATACCATCTCCGGGAAGAGACCAAACAGGGAGCACTGCAGGGGATGATTCTACCTGAAGCCTGTGGGTACCTCGCCACCCACAGGCAAAGGAGAATATTACATCCTCCAATCCTCCACGAAACAAAAAGGGGTCTGAATCCTAACACAATTATACACCTGGGTCACACTATTGCCCAGGTGTATCCCATCAATTTGAGGACCCCGCTACAGATAGATAACAAGTTGTGAAGTAATTGTAAAAAGAAAATATGTTTCAAAAGATGTTACCTAATTTAATAAATATTTAAATACTTTAAAAACATTTCTTCATAAATTGTCTTTCAGCAACATCTAGTGGTTTGTTTGTCTGCAAAGGACTGCATTATTAACAAAAAATCTGACTGATGGTATTAGTCTCCATATTTCTTTCTCAACAAAATAGATGTTGGCAATTAAAATCAAAGTAGAACATATCTTATCAGAATCACAAAAATAAAGAGCAGATATACCACACCTTGTGAGCTTAGCAATTTGCAACACAATCAAACATTTAGCAGCACTGATAAGTAGAACTGTTGTTCTTTTCTGTGTTGTTTGTGAGATTACAAATGATTCCTAAGTGGTGAATTAATTTGTAGAAGCAAGTACAAACATTTTCCTCCAAAAAACCATCAGTAACTCTGGAATATCCTACTGATGTAAAGCCTCGTACACACGATCGGATTTCCATCAGATTTTTCCGTGGTTTTTTGTCTGAACGGAGTTGGTCGGGCACACCCATAGCATACACACGCTCTGACTTTTCTGCAAACTTTCCCAAAACTTTTTCCAACATCACCTGGTTATTCTGCTCTTTTCTGCTCTTTACCGCCACCCTTTGGTCAACTTCTGCTATTGTTGGTTGATTGTAACATTATTTGTTTTGTCCATCGGACAAAAGTCCAATGGTTTTCTGTACACACGGTCGGACTTTGCTCCATCGGACTTTTTTTGGGCAAAAGTTTGTCCGTTTGCAGACCCAACATTTGTCCGATGAAAACAAAGAAAAAAAAAGTTTGTCCGATGGAGCGTACACACGGTCGGATTGTTGGTCCAACTTGCTCAAAATGAAGTTTGTTGGCCAAAAGTCCGACCGTGTGTACGGGGCTTTAGACTGGCATTTGGTTTTTGCAATCCAAACTTTGCAATGCAGCTTATGTTCTGCATCTAATGGAAGCCACTGTTAATGTGTGTTTTCTTTTTATCTATTGTAGTGAATGTATACGAACAGGGTAGCATCACATGATTCCAATGCAGTTGGAAATGTGTGTATAATAAATTCTGCAAAGTTGTATTATTATTACTATTATTATGCAGGATTTACAGTATCTCACAAAAGTCAGTACACCCCTCACATTTTTGTAAATATTTTATTATATCTTTTCATGTGACAACACTGAAGAAATTAAACGTTGCCACAATGTAAAGTAGTGAGTGTACAGCTTGTATAACAGTGTAAATTTGCTGTCCCCTCATAATAACTTAACAAACAGCCATTAATGTCTAAACCGCTGGCAACAAAAGTGATTACACCCCTAAGTGAAAATGTCCAAATTTGGCTCAATTAGCCATTTTCCCTCCCCAGTGTCATGTGACTCATTAGTGTTACAAGGTCTCAGGTGTGAATGGGGAGCAGGTGTGTTAAATTTGGTGTTATCGCTCTCACTCTCTCATACTGGTCACTGGAAGTTTAACATGGCACCTCATGGCAAAGAACTCTCTGAGGATCTGAAAAAAAAATTGTTGCTCTACATAAAGATGGCCTAGGCTATAAGAAGAATGCCAAGACCCTGAAACTGAGCTGCAGCATGGTGGCCAAGACCATACAGCGGTTTAACAGGACAGGTTACACTCAGAACAGGCCTCGCCATGGTCGACCAAAGAAGTTGAGTGCACATGCTCAGGGTCATATACAGAAGTTGTCTTTGGGAAATAGACATATGAGTACTGCCAGCATTTCTGCAGAGGTTGAAGGGGTGGGAGGGTCAACCTGTCAGTGCCCAGACCATATGCTGCACACTGCATAAAATTGGTCTGCATGGCTTTCGTCCCAGAATAAAGCCTCTTCTAAAGTTGATGCACAAGAAACTCTGCAAACAGTTTGCTGAAGTCAAGCAGACTAAGGACATGGATTACTGGAATCATGTCCTGTGGTCTGATGAGACCAAGATAAACTTATTTGGTTCAGATGGTGTCAAGCATGTGTGGCAGCAACCAGGTGAGGAGTACAAAGACAAGTGTGTCTTGCCTACAGTCAAGCATTGTGTTGGGAGTGTCATGGTCTGGGACTGCATGAGTGCTGACGGCACTGGGGAGCTACAGTTCATTGAGGGAACCATGAATGCCAATATGTACTGTGACATACTGAAGCAGAGCATGATCCCCTCCCTTAGGAGACTGGGCCGCAGGGCAGTATTCCAACATGATAATGACCCCAAACACATCTCCAAGATGACCACTGCCTTGCTAAAGAGGGTAAAGGTGATGGACTGGCCAAGCATGTCTCCAAACCTAAACCCTATTTTGCATATGTTAAACATCCTCAAATGGAAGGTGGAGGAGCACAAGGTCTCTAACATCCACCAGTTCAGTGATGTCATCATGGAGGAGTGGAAGAGGACTCCAGTGGCAACCTGTGAAGCTCTGGTGAACTCCATGCCCAAGAGGGCTAAGGCAGAGCTGAAAAATAATGGTGGCCACACAAAATATTGACACTTTGGGCTCAATTTAATCATTTTCACTTTTGTTGCTTGCGATTTAGACATTAATGGCTGTGTGTTGAGTTATTTTGAAGGGACAGTAAATTTACACTGTTATACAAGCTGTACACTCACTACTTTACATTGTCGCAAAGTGTCATTTCTTACGTTTTGTCACATGAAAAGATATAATAAAATATTTACAAAAATGTGAGGGTATATTCACTTTTGTGAGATACTGTATATAGCACCAACAGTTAGAGCAGCGCTTTACAACATGAAGGCAGACAGTACAGTATCTACAATCCCCCCCCCCCCCACACACACACACAAGCTTATGTGGAATATCTAATCAAAAATGACCCACAATATTGCATAAATTCAAATATTAATTGTCAAAGTATGAACAAAGTATGTTCTCCCTAGGCACTGGGATGCTGGCACAGTGTTGCAGAAATGTCTTATTAATGCACCCAGATTAATTCCTCTTCCATAGAAATTCAGCCCACAACAATTCCAGGCAAAGGGCCATAACAGAGACAAAAGACGACAGTACCTCTATTAAATACCCAACCAGTCTCAGTTTCTCCCATCATTCAGGGTGGAAAAATTACAGAATTGCCACTGTCTGACCCAGACAGCAGACAGCAGTGACATCAGCAAGCACAACCTGCTGATGTCACACACTGCTGTCTGTGTCTAACAGAGACATCCCTGTAAGTTTTCCAGATTGTAAGTGTATTTTATTTATGTGGATGTTTTTATAATAAGTTTTATAGTACACTATGAGAGCGTCTTCTTATTATGCATGTCTGTTGTGATACTGAGGGGTCACAGTATGAGAACTACCTATGCTTCAGCTGTAGTGTAATTGGAGCAGGGAGAGATCCAGTCGGTCATGCCCAAGGATTGCTGTGTGAGAGCTGTCTTGGCTTCAGCTGTAGCGTAAATAGAGCAAGGAGCAGGGGTCAAGTCCTGGGGAAAAAAGTGTGGGAACTCCCACCCAAGATCCACTCCCCCACCAAATAAAAAAAAACCTACACTGACGGTAGTGACCTATATACACCAACACACCTACACTGAAAATAGTGACCTATATACACTGACACACCTACACTGATGGTAGTGACCTATATACACTTACCTACCTGACCTACACTGACCTACCTACACTGACCTACCTACACTGACGGTAGTGACCTATACAGTGGGTACGGAAAGTATTCAGACCCCCTTAAATTTTTCACTCTTTGTTATATTGCAGCCATTTGCTAAAATCATTTAAGTTCATTTTTTTCCTCACTAATGTACACACAGCACCCCATATTGACAGAAAAACACAGAATTGTTGACATTTTTGCAGATTTATTAAAAAATAAAAACTGAAATATCACATGGTCCTAAGTATTCAGACCCTTTGCTGTGACACTCATATATTTAACTCAGGTGCTGTCCATTTCTTCTGATCATCCTTGAGATGGTTCTACACCTTCATTTGAGTCCAGCTGTGTTTGATTCTACTGATTGGACTTCATTAGGAAAGCCACACACCTGTCTATATAAGACCTTACAGATCAAAGTGCATGTCAGAGCAAATGAGAATCATGAGGTCAAAGGAACTGCCTGAAGAGCTCAGAGACAGAATTGTGGCAAGGCACAGATCTGGCCAAGGTTACAAAAAATTCTGCTGCACTTAAGGTTCCTAAGAGCACATTGGCCTCCATAATCCTTAAATGGAAGACGTTTGGGATGACCAGAACCCTTCCTAGAGCTGGCCATCCGGCCAAACTGAGCTATCGGGGGAGAAAAGCCTTGGTAAGAGAGGTAAAGAAGAACCCAAAGATCACTGTGGCTGAGCTCCAGAGATGCAGTCGGGAGATGGGAGAAAGTTGTAGAAAGTCCACCGTCACTGCAGCCCTCCACCAGTCGGAAGCCTCTCCTCATGTACAAGACACATGAAAGCCCGCATGGAGTTTGCTAATAAACACCTGAAGGACTCCAAGATGGTGAGAAATAAAATACTCTGGTCTGATGAGACCAAGATAGAATTTTTTGGCCTTAATTCTAAGTGGTATGTGTGGAGAAAACCAGGCACTGCTCATCACCTGTCCAATACAGTCCCAACAGTGAAGCATGGTGGTGGCAGCATCATGCTGTGGGGGTGTTTTTCAGCTGCAGGGACAGGACGACTGGTTGCAATCGAGGGAAAGATGATTGCGGCCAAGTACAGGGATATCCTGGATGAAAACCTTCTCCAGAGTGCTCAGGACCTCAGACTGGGCCGAAGGTTTACCTTCCAACAAGACAATGACCATAAGCACACAGCTAAAATAATGAAGGAGTGGCTTCACAACAACTCCGTGACTGTTCTTGAATGGCCCAGTCAGAGCCCTGACTTATACCCAATTGAGCATCTCTGGAGAGACCTAAAAATGGCTGTCCACCAACGTTTACCATCCAACCTGACAGAACTGGAGAGGATCTGCAAGGGGGAATGGCAGAGGATCCCCAAATCCAGGTGTGAAAAACTTGTTGCATCTTTCCCCAAAAGACTCATGGCTGTATTAGATCAAAAGAGTGCTTCTACTAAATACTGAGCCAAGGGTCTGAATACTTAGGACCATGTGATATTTCAGTTTTTCTTTTTTAATAAATCTGCAAAAATGCCAACAATTCTGTGTTTTTCTGTCAATATGGGGTGCTGTTAGTACATTAATGAGGAAAAAATGAACTTAAATGATTTTAGCAAATGGCTGCAATATAACAAAGAGTGAAAAATTTAAGGGGGTCTGAATACTTTCCGTACCCACTGTATACACTGACACACCTACACTGACGGTAATGACTTATATACACTGACCTACCTGACCTACACTGACCTATATACACTGACATTTACATACACATTACACTGTCTGACCTACCTCGGCTCAGCGGTGTCACAGCAGGCCCTACTGCAGTCAGTCATTCCGTCAGAGGAGGAGCCTGGAGGGGAGGAGAGCCGAGGAGTCTGGAGGAGAGCCTGAGGAGAGCCGGAGAGGAGAGAAGAGCCGCCCGCCCGAGCGCCGAGCGGGGATGTGGCGCGGCGGCCAATTTGTAATTCCCGCCTTCTGGAGTCTGCAGAGTCTATCATGGGCCTCACACGTCCCGCGGTCGCGGCATTGGACCAGTGGGATGTCCATCATAGGTGTTGCACAGGCTCCAGAAGGCGGGACCTGCTGTTATGGGACTCGGCGAGTCGGCAAGACTCGGCCGCACTCGGCCACATTCGGACACATTTGGCGGCACTCAGGATCAGATTGGTCCCAGCGCTCGCCGCTCGGGGGCTGCAAAGGGAACGGCGTTCCTGCTGTGAAAAAAGTGCAGGGACGCCGTTCCCACGCGTTCCCGCAGCACTCGAGCCCTGGCAAGGAGTGATATATTCATGCTCTGCTTATCTCTGCTTTTGAGGTTAAATGTTTGGTAAGCCTAACCACTTGAGCTCCAGAAGGTATTACCTCCTTCATGGCCAGGCCATTGTTTGCTATTTAGCACTGCGCAGTCATGTAACGCTGTACCCAAACAAAATGTGTATAATTTTTCCACACAAATACAGTAGAGCTTTCTTTTGGTGGTATTTGATCACCACTGAGTTTTCTATTCTTTGAGATATAATCAAAAAAAGACCAAAAATTTTGAAAAAATAATAATATTTTTTACTTTCTGCAACAAAACATATTCAAAAATGTCTTCATAAATTTTGCTACATGTCTTTGATTAAAGAAAATAACAATAGGTGTATATTGATTGGTTTGCATGAAATCTACAAGCTATGGTATGTACAGAGGCGTACTAAGTGGGGGGCGGGGGGCGGGCCGCACCAGGGTGCCACACACTGGGGGGGTGTCAGGCCGGAGCCCCCCCCGTGACTGAAGCGCAGACAGCATCAGCGCCGCGGGACTTAGGCAGCGGCAGTCGGCGGCGATACCGCGATACAAGGGGGGGTGCGGGGTGACACCGCTGCACCATTCATCCCCTCCTTTCATGGCCGTGGGCTGTGAGCATTGTTCAGCACTTGACCTTCTGTCCATGTGCCGTCGCTGCGCTGATCTGAGGTACTGAATGGGGAGGGGGAGTTGCACTGAGGGGGGGTCTTGCACTGAGGGGGTTTGCACTGGGGGGTCTTGCACTGGGGGGGTCTTGCACTGGGGGGGTTTGCACTGAGGGGGGTTTGCACTGAGGGGGTTTTCACTGGGGGGTCTTGCACTGGGGTGGTTTGCACTGGGGGGGGTCTGCACTGGGGGGTCTTGCACTGGGGGTTGCACTGAGGGGGGTTTGCACTGGGGGGGTTTGCACTGGGGGGGTCTTGCACTGGGGGGGTCATGCACTGGGGGGGTTTGCACTGAGGGGAGTTTGCACTGGGGGGTCTGCACTGAGGGGGGTTTCAACTGGGGGGTCTTGCACTGGGGGGGTTGCACTGAGGGGGGTTTGCACTGGGGGGTCTTGCACTGGGGGGGTCTTGCACTGGGGGGGTCTGCACTGGGGGGGGTCTTGCACTGGGGGGGTTTGCACTAAGGGTGGTTTGCTCTGGGGGGGTCTGCACTGAGGGGGGTTTGCACTGGGGGGGTTTGAACTGAGGGGGGTCTGCACTGGGGTGGTTTGCACTGAGTGGGGGGTTTGCACTGAAGGGGGTGTCTGCACTGAAGGGGGGGTCTGCACTGAAGGGGGGTCTGCACTGAAGGGGGATGTGAACTGAAGGTTGGTGTGAACTGAAGGGGGTCTGTGTAACATGCAGGGGGTCCAGAGCTGTGGGGGCTGTATAATGTAAAGGGGTCCAGAGGTGCAGGGGGCTGTGTAATGTAAAGGGGTCCAGTGATGCAGGGTGCTGTGTAATGTAAAGGGGTCCAGAGGTGCAGGGGGCTGTGTAATGTAAAGGGGTCCAGAGGTGCTGTGTAATGTAAAGGGGTGCAGGGGGGCTGTGTAATGTAAAAGGATCCAGAGGTGCAGGGGGCTGTGTGATGTAAAGGGGTCCAGTGATGCAGGGTGCTGTGTAATGTAAAGGGGCGCAGGGGGGCTGTGTAATGTAAAAGGATCCAGAGGTGCAGGGGGCTGTGTGATGTAAAGGGGTCCAGTGATGCAGGGTGCTGTGTAATGTAATGGGGTCCAGAGGTGCAGGGGGCTGTGTAATGTAAAGGGGTCCAGAGGTGCTGTGTGATGTAAAGGGGTGCAGGGGGGCTGTGTAATGTAAAAGGATCCAGAGGTGCAGGGGGCTGTGTGATGTAAAGGGGTCCAGTGGTGCAAGGGGCTGTGTAATGTAAAGGGGTCCAGTGATGCAGGGTGCTGTGTAATGTAAAGGGGTCCAGTGATGCAGGGTGCCTTGTAATGAAAAGGGGTTCAGTGATGCAGGGTGCTGTGTAATGTAAAGTGGTGCAGGGTGTTGTGTAATGTAAAGTGGTGCAGGGTGCTGTGTAATGTAAAGGGGTCCAGAGGTGCAGGGGGCTCTGTAATGTAAAGGGGTCCAGTGATGCAGGGTGCTGTGTAATGTAAAGCGGTCCAGAGGTGCAGGGGGCTGCGTAATGTAAAGGGGTCCAGAGGTGCTGTGTAATGTAAAGGAGTGCAGGGGGGCTGTGTAATGTAAAAGGATCCAGAGGTGCAGGGGGCTGTGTGATGTAAAGGGGTCCTGTGGTGCAAGGGGCTGTGTAATGTAAAGGGGTCCAGTGATGCAGGGTGCTGTGTAATGTAAAGGGGTCCAGTGATGCAGGGTGCTGTGTAATGTAAAGGGGTGCAGGGTGCTGTGTAATGTAAAGGGGTCCAGAGGTGCAGGGTGCTGTGTAATGTAAAATGATCCAGAGGTGCAGGGGGCTGTGTGATGTAAAGGGGTCCAGTGATGCAGGGTGCTGTGTAATGTAAAAGGATCCAGAGGGGCAGGGGGCTGTGTAATGTAAAGGGGTCCAGTGATGCAAGGGGCTGTGTAATGTAAAGGGGTCCAGTGATGCAGGGTGCTGTGTAATGTAAAGGGGTCCAGTGGTGCAGGGGGCTTTGTAATGTAAAGGGGTCCAGTGATGCAGGGTGCTGTGTAATGTAAAGGGGTCCAGTGATGTAAGGTGCTGTGTAATGTAAAGGGGTCCAGAGGTGCAGGGTGCTGTGTAATGTAAAGGGGTGCAGGGGCCTATGTAATGTAAAGGGGTGCAGGGGGCTGTATGATGTAAAGGGGTCCAGAGGTGCAGTTGTGGAGAGGGGGGTACACAGTAGTAACAAAGAGATATTGAAGGATGCAGAGGTATGCAGGGGGCACAGTGGGGTGTTTTTTTAATTTTAACGTGGGGGGTGTCAGATATTGGATCCCCCACAGGTGCCAAATGCTCTAGGTATGCCCCTGGGTATGTATACTGGAATTTTTATTTTTTTATTTATTGTTTATACTAGTAATGGTGATGATCAGCCACTTATAATGGGAGTGTGATAGTGTGGCGGAAAATCTGACACTAACTGACGCTGGGTTGAACTGACTAACTGCCACTGACATCACCAGTGACACTAATACTGTGATAAGTGCTAATACTATGCACTGTCACTGTACTAATGACACTGGCTGGAAAGAGTTCAACATCTAGGGTGATCAAGGGGTAAATGTGTGCCTAACAATGTGTCATGTGTGCTGCTTTTTACTACAGATCTCTTTGTTCCTTATCCATGCTTTGCAGAGATAAGAAACAGAGAGATCGCTCCCTCTCTCAACACAGGGCTCTGGGCTGTTGTTGCACACAGCTGAATCAGCAGGTCCTGGTGATGTATCATTGGCTGGGATTTGGTGACAATAATAGAGGAAGAAATGGGGCGCCAACACTAAATATTAGTGAATAATATTGTAATGGTTGCAGCTCCTTATTTAGTGAGCCACTATGGTGCAAATGAGATGTAGAGAAAAGGCCACTACCTTATCAATATGATATGAATATATATGCCACAATAAAAATGTGTATCCAAACACCAAATAACTGTGGAAAATGAGTAACCAATCAACAGGTGACTGTGAATACCAAATATGAGTGAGATAAATTAAATGAATCCATGGATTAGCAATTATATTATATTTTATTATTATTAATATATTCACATTTTTCAATCCAGGGACTCAGTGATAGGGTCTCACTGTGTACAATCTTAGCGGGTGTAGGCAGAGGGGCGTGCATGCACGCGCCTACACTCGGAAGCAGGCAGCAACATACTGGTACTGTACTGTATGTCACTTTAACCACCAGCAATTTACTCGAGACAGGTAAACATTTACCTCTGTGTGTAGGGTTCCTTATCCTGCCCCTTGTGAGATTTAGATATCACAGTGTCTTGTATTACTTTCCTTGGTGAAAGATACGCTTCATCTGGATGGATTTACTTTATGACTTGTACTTAATTAATTTATGACCCATTATGACACATTCCCTTTTTTTGGTGTTATTAGTTTGACATGTGTTATACATTGCTTGTTTAACCTTATCATTAGGAATGAGCCGAACAACCCCGTTTCGTTTCGCAACAGAACCTGCGAACGGACCGAAAGTTTGCACGAACTTTAGAACCCTATTAAAGTCTATAGGATTCGAACGTTCCAAATCAAAAGTGCTAATTATGAAGGCTAATATGTAAGTTATTGTCCTAAAAAGGGTTTGGGAACCCTGGTCCTGCCCCAGGGGACATGTATCAATGCAAAAAAAAGGTTTTAAAAACGGCAGTTTTTTCGGGAGCAGTGATTTTAACCACTTAACGACCGCCCACCGCCGATTTACGTCGGCAGAATGGCACCGACAGGCAGAATCACGTAGATCTACGTGATCGCCTTTGTGCAGTTGGGGGGTCCATCCGGACCCCCCTTCACTGCAGTGAGCGGCCGTTAAGTGTTCGGGAGCGATCAGGCATGAGGGGGCGGCCGCTCGATTCCGCCCCCCCCCCTCGCGATCGCTCCCGGCCAATGAAAATGCTTCCTCCGCCATGTGATGTAAACACAGGCAGGAGGAAGTGATGTCATCTCCCTCGCCGCGGTCTTTTCGTTCCCGGCGCCGAGCAGAGAAGAAGCAGGTTAGTGCACCAACAGTCCACTGACACGTAGGTACACATAGGCACACAAATCACCCCCCAGTCACCCCCAGATCACCCCCCAGGTCACCCCAAAGCCCCCAATCACAGTGTCACTGATTGCAGTGATCATTTATTTTACTGATCACTGCATTTAGTGTCATCTGTGATTGTAAAAAGTTGCAGGGCAGTTAGGATTAGGCCCCTTTAGGTCCAGGGTAGCCCCCTAACCCCCCCTAATAAAGGTTTAACCCCTTGATCACCCCCCAGGTAACCCTTTCACCCCCTAACTTCAGCGTCACTAAGCGATTGTTTTTCCGATCGCTGTATTCGTGTCGCTGGTGTTTTAGATAGGCAGTTATTTTTTTTTAGGTTCGCCGCAGGTTTTTATTAGTGTCAGGTACCCCCATATATTATTTTAACCCCCTGATTGCCCCTAGAGTTAACCCTTTCACCAGTGATCGCCGTATAAGCGTCACTGGTGTCACTGGTTAGCCAGTAAGTTATTTAGTTATTTAGGTTACCCGTCAGGTTTTTATATAGTGTCAGGTACCCCCATATTTAACCTAATAAAGGTTTTAACCCCCTGATTGCCCCTAGTTAACCCTTTCACCAGTGATCACCATATAAAGGTTACGGGTGACGCTGGTTGATTAGTTTGCTTTTTATAGCATCAGGGCACCCGCCGTATATAACCCAATAAAGGTTTAACCCCCCTGATCGCCCGGCGGGTGAGATCAATTAGGTTTTAGCGCCAGAGAGGGTCTGCGTCGCCCCAGGCAGTGTTAGGTTAGTGACAGTAACGCTAACACCCACGCGCAAAGCATACACCCCCCTTAGTGGTATAGTATCTGATCAGATCTGATCAGATCTATACTAGCATCCCCAGCGGTTTAGGGTTCCCAAAAACGCAGTGTTAGCGGGATCAGCCCAGATACCTGCTAGCGCCTGCGTTTAGCCCCTCCGCCCAGCCCAGCCCAGCCCACCCAAGTGCAGTATCGATCGATCACTGTCACTTACCAAACACAACACACATAACTGCAGCGTTCGCAGTGCTTGGTTTTTGGGGCCCTGTACGCGGCTAGGCTCCCAAAAAGTCCCACACATGTGGTATCCCCGTACTCAGGAAAAGCAGCAGAATGTATTTTGGGGTGCAATTCCACATATAACCATGGCATGTGTGAGCAATATATCATTTAGTGACAACTTTTTGTACATTTTTTTTTCTTTTTGTCATTATTCAATCATTTGGGACAAAAAAAAATATTCAATGGGGTCAACATGCCTCTCAGCAAATAGCTTGGGGTGTCTACTTTCCAAAATGGGGTCATTTGGGGGGGTTTTGTGCCATCTTGGCATTTTATGGCCTTCAAAACTGTGATAGGTAGTGAGGAGTGAAATCAAAAATGTATGCCCTTAGAAACCTTGAAGGTGGTGCTTGGTTTTTGGGGTCCCGTACGCGGCTAGGCTCCCAAAAAGTCCCACACATGTGGTATCCCCGTACTCAGGAGAAGCAGCAGAATGTATTTTGGGGTGTAATTTCACATATGCCCATGGCATGTGTGAGCAATATATCATTTAGTGACAACTTTGTGCAAAAAAAAAAAAGTTTGTCATATTCCCGCAACTTGTGGCAAAATATAAAATATTCCATGGACTGAACATGCCTCTCAGTAAATAGCTTGGGGTGTCTACTTTCCAAAATGGGGTCATTTGGGGGGGTTTTGTGCTATTTTGGCATTTTATGGCCTTCGAAACTGTGATAGGTAGTGAGGAGTGAAATCAAAAATTTGCGCCCTTAGAAATCCTGAAGGCGGTGCTTGGTTTCCGGGGTCCCGTACGTGGCTAGGCTCCTAAAAAGTCCCACACATGTGGTATCCCCGTACTCAGGAGAAGCAGCAGAATGTATTTTGGGGTGCAATTCCACATATAACCATGGCATGTGTGAGCAATATATCATTTAGTGACAACTTTTTGTAATTTTTATTTTTTTTGTCATTATTCAATCACTTGGGACAAAAAAAAAATATTCAATGGGCTCAACATGCCTCTCAGCAATTTCCTTGGGGTGTCTACTTTCCAAAATGGGGTCATTTGGGGGGGTTTTGTACTGCCCTGCCATTTTAGCACCTCAAGAAATGAGATAGGCAGTCATAAATTTAAAGCTGTGTAAATTTCAGAAAATGTACCCTAGTTTGTAAACGCTATAACTTTTGCGCAAACCAATAAATATACACTTATTGACATTTTTTTCACTAAAGACATGTGGCTGAATACATTTTGGCCTAAATGTATGACTAAAATTGAGTTTATTCGATTTTTCTTATAACAAAAAGTAGAAAATATCATTTTTTTTCAAAATTTTCGGTCTTTTTCTGTTTATATCGCAAAAAATAAAAATCGCAGAGGCAATCAAATACCATTAAAAGAAAGCTTTATTTGTGGGAAGAAAAGGACGCAAATTTCATTTGGGTACAACATTGCATGTCCGCACAATTTACAGTTAAAGCAGCGCAGTGCCGAATCCCAAAAACAGGCCTGGTCCTAATGGCCCGAAATGGTCCGGGGCTTAAGTGGTTAATGATGCTTAAAGTGAAAAAAAAAGTGAAATATTCCTTTAAATATCATACCTGGGGGGTGTCTATAGTATGCCTGTGAAGTGGCACGTGTTTCTCCTGTGTAGAACTGTCCCTACACAAAATTACATCTCTAAAGGAAAAAAAGTCACTTAAAACTGCTTGCAGCTTTAATGTAATGTCTGGTCCCGGCAATATGGATAAAAATCATTGAGAAAAATGGCATTGGTACCCCCCCCCCCCCCCCAGCCCGTTACCAGCCCCTTTGGGTCTTGTATGGATATTAAGGGGAACTCCGCACCCAAATTAAAAAAAGAAAAGGTGTGTGGGCCCCCAGGCCTTATATACTCTAAACAGCATTATACAGGCGGTGCAAACAAGACAGGGACTGTAGGTTTGTTCTTAAGTAGAATCTGTTTGTAATTTGGAACAGGTACATTTTTAAAGTATAGCTCCAGCCAAAAAATCAATTTTTAAGCTTTTTGGAAAACATAGGGAAGGGTTAACACCCCTGTAACATTTGTTTTGCTGTCTGTGCACCTGTTCAGAACATTTCACCTCACTTTCCGTCCCAATGACAAATGTTTTTAGAAAATTTGGGGTTTTTATTGAAACAAGGATTGGTGATAAAGCATCAGTGGAGAGGAGACACCTTTTTCCCATATTAACTCTTACAGGAGAGAATTTTCCTTCCTAGGGGTAGATTTCCTCTCACTTCCTGTTGTCTCCTTCCGTTTGCAAGTAGGAGTCGTTTGTAAGTTGGATGTTTGTGTCAGGGAAATCTCCCTTCCAGCAGCACCAGTCGGCATCCAATGCGCACGCGCGGGGAAACTGCGCTTCAGCGCATGTGCGTGCGCGGGACAGCGATTCGGCGCATGCGCGTGCGCGGCACGTCACTTCAGCGTTCACGGGTGCGCGCACCTGCGCAACGGCGCGCGCATGCACATTGGCGCACCAATAGGAATCCAGGCGGGCCTATTTAACCACTTAACAACCACCTGCCGCCGAATAACGGCGGCAAGGTGGTTGCTTAACTCTGAGAGGATGTTATATAACTTCCTCCCTTAGAATCGTTCCTGCGCGCCTGCGGGCACGCACACGCAAACAACGGTGTTCGCCGGATCCACCGGACCCGTAGCAACACAGATCGCGGTAAAGGGCCAATGACAGCGGCCCTTTACCACGTGATCGCGCCGTCCAATGACGGCGCGATCACAATGTAAACACAGCTGGGTCAGGGCAAGTTCATCTCACTCCTCACCTCACACCGATGCAGCGTGAGAGGAGAGGAGAGACATCAGTGCCACACAGTGAGTTATAATTGCTTTTAGCTGTGCCCAGCTGTGCCCAGCTGTGCCCAACAGTGCCAAACAGTGCCACAAAAGTGCCCAATAGTGCCATCTGTGCCACATCTGTGCCATCTGTGCCACCTGTGCCACCTCTGTGCCACCTCTGTGCCACACCAGTGCCAAATCCAGTGCCACACCAATGCCACCAGAGCCACACCAGTGCCACACCAGTGCCACATCAGTGCCACCTGTGCCCATCAGTGCCACCTGTGCCCATCAGTGCTCATCTGCGCCACTGCAGTGCCACATCAGTGCCGCCTGTGCCCACCAGTGCCACCAGTGCTAAAAAAAAAAAAAATTGCAGCGCTAAGTGGGTGTGTGTCAAACAAATAAATGAGTGAAAATGCAAGGAAGAACTAAATAATTCCCTGTGTGAATAACAATACAGTTTTTAGAAGAGTCCTTGATGGGTGGTCCTCAAAAACACACATTCAAACAATTAAACAATTATAAAAAATAAAAAATAAAAGTCCAATGGTGTTCCACAATAATCCAAAAAATCTGTGATGATTGGAAAACACTTCCAAATCGATGATAAAGGAAAGAAAGTAAAAAATAGGGGAGCCACAACCAATATAAAGGAGGCTTACCAGACTTAGTGGACCCTACTGAACATATGTCCAGAGGGTCAACATAGGCTCAAGGTGTGTATTCCTGAAGGGTCAACAGTTGATAGTTGAGCCAAAGGGTGTCTCTCGCAGCAGCTCACAGTGAAGAGGTTAATCGAAACTTGAGAGACGATAACTCAATGGTGTTTTGAACCGAATCAATGCCACAATGTAAAATGAAAAGAGAGAAGAGGGCACATAGCGTAATACTGTTGAAACAGTATATTTTAATGTAGGTAATTACACTTACATTCAAGTAGTTAAAAAGCGCTTCATGAAAACCAATGGCAACAGTGGAAAATCCCGACGCGTTTCGCAAGAAATTTGCATCATCTGGGGTATGCACCACTGCTGCCTCCACACATTATATAGACAACATAACCCCCTAATAGGGTAAGAGTAACCTCACCTGTGAATTCATCACATGAGCAATCAATTCCTGGGTCATCCAAAATGGCTCCTCAGCGTCTGCTTCCTGCCTCTACGTGGGTTCATGAATGATGCTCAATGTTGATAAATATTCCAGGGGTATGTGGTCTTATAAAGTAAAAATGTAAATATATATAGAATTAAAAAGCCATGCATAAATGGCAGGGGGGTGGACCGACAAAGTTCTGGCCACCACACTTGGCCTATACATTAAATATGACCAACATGGTGTATCGTGTGCCCAAGCACACAGGCCAGGCACAGGAAATGGACCAAATGTGGTCCATGGGGTGACCATACACAGACTAGTGTGTGAAAAGCAGAACGTCCGTGCTAATCGCGTCATGTCCTGCAGCACACCGTCATGTGTTTCACGCATGGCATATATAATGAATATGGCCAGCATGGTGTGTCATGTACACAGGACGGGCGCAGGAAATAGGTTGAATATGATCCTTGGGGTGACCGTGCAAAGATAATAGACTGACATGCAGAAAGCAGGACGTCCGCGCTAATCGCATCACGTCCCGCAACGCACCGTCATATGACTCATATGGTATCACGTGATGCGCTCCAGGCGCAATCGCGTGATGCGTTCCAAACAAGGGGGCCGGCGTGACACAACCGCCCTCCGCACCGACGTGATGTTGTGAGGGCTGGGCGTCTACACCAACTCATCATTCTCCACATGTGACCTGTACGGCATCATGTGATGCGCTCTAGGCGCAATCACGTGATGCGTTCCAGGGGAAAGACGGCGTGACACGTCCGCCCTCCACACCAACGTAATGTCGTGAGGGCTGGACGTTTGCACCGACCACATCCCATCTCACATGTGACCTGTGCAGCATCACGTGATGCGCTCCAGCCGCAATCACGCCGTGCGTTCCACACACAATGTGGTGACAGGCAAGGAACAAGTAGGAGACAGCAATGTGCTCCCCCATAAAATGAACACACAGTCAAAGTCTCAAAGAGACAAAGACCAAATGTGCCTATTGAGTTTCTCTAAAAGAAAGTTAGTCAATAAAACAATAATGAATTGTCATGACCCTTAACTGTATATCATAACAATCTTGTATAAAAAAATTAAATTGAAATATCAAGTCTATATAAAAAAGCCCCGGAGATAATAATCTCCATAGCAATTAGGAGCGACTAGACTAGATGGCAAATCATGGATACACATACATATAAAACAAACCGGAAAATGAATATTAAAATCCATCCAATAAGTTTTAATTAAATTGAATTTCGATTAAATTGAATTAGTGGGGAAGCTTCATGGATTGAAGAAATGGAGGGCAACAAATGTTACAGGAAAAGGACCTATTAGGCCAGCCACTCACTAAATGAATCCACAGATAAGGCAACCCCTCACATCTTGCAATGAAGAAATACATTAATTTCAATTAAAAAATTAATCTTATATATCTAGAACAAATATATATGTAACAGCCCTCACGCAGATTGATCCCTAAGCGTATTGAATTTGTAATATGTGTAGAAAAAAAAACTGAAAAAAGAGAGAAAGAAAAAGATGAGAACATAGGAAAACCCACACTAAGAGACAAATTGAGTAACAAATATGTCATTAGGATTTATTAATAAAGGAATTTATATCCCACTCGACGTTCAGGCCAAGAGGCCTGTGTGTCTGGAGTTCATAAATCCAGTATGTTTCAAGTTGTGAAACACCCCTAGTTTTAGCCCCACCCCTCCATGGTGGTATATAATGGTCAATAATAAGAAACTGTCTGCCTGCCGGGTTTCTGTTATGACATAGCTTATAATGTCTGGGTACTGTGTGGTGAACATCACCACCCAAAATCAAAGCCACGTGTTCGCCTACCCTTACCGAAAACGTTCGGATGGTGCGACCCACGTACTGTTTGCCACATGGGCATGTGATTAAATATACAATGTATGTGGTGGCACAAGTGCAAAATTGTTTGATGGGGTAGGTTCTACCAGTCACGGTTGACCTAAATGTCAATGATTTTCCTCTCCCCGAAATATTGTATTTGCACACATTGCACCTTTTGCAGGGATGATAGCCTACTAATTGGTGAAAAAACGATGGGCGTACGGGGGGATTAATGATGTTAGGAGCTATAGCGCTCTGAAGAGTTGGCGCCCCTCTGAACACTATTTTGGCCTGATCAGGTAATACAGTATTCAGAACACTATCATTTTTCAAAATACCCCAATGTTTGGCTATGATAGCTTTTACTTTTTTATGTTGGGTGGAAAAGACGTTGCCTCGTTATACACCTGCATACCCCACCAATTAGGTCTAGAGGCGGTACAGTACTTTCTAAATAAGGAAGAATCTCTAGCTTCCTTTCAGAAAGAATTTATCATGGAGCTGCTTGAGTTTGCCACTATGAGCAGTTACTTTTGGTTTAATAACCAATTTTACTTACAGTTGAGGGGTGTGGCCATGGGGGCTAAATATGCCCCCAGTCTGGCCAACCTTTTTATGGCCAAGTGGGAGGAGGATGTCGTCTATGCCCAGGGCGCCACGTCATTGGTGTTGTGGGCTAGATATATAGACGACATTCTCCTCCTCTGGGATGGCAGCATGGCGTCCTTAGAGACCTTTATGAACCATCTCAACTCCAATAATAGAGGGATTTCCCTTTCCTATACAGCTAGTCAAGACAGGATTCAGTTCCTGGATCTTGAAATTAACATCACTAACCGGCAGTTTCAATTTCAAACTTTTTTTAAAAAGACTGACCGTAATGGCTTTATCCCTCATGATAGCTGCCATCACAGATCTTGGCTCAGTTCAGTTCCCCGCAGTCAATTCATTAGGCTGCAGAGAAACTGCACTGACACGGATATGTTTATTTCTCAGGCTAAAATCCTCAAAGGTAGATTCATTGACAAGGGTTATGATCCTGCTGTCATTGACAGAGACCTTATGTTGACTCTAGAGACTGAAAGGAGTTCTCTGCTGGAGATAAAACCAAAGCGGGAAGTGGATGAGAGCTATAAATGGTCCATGGTCACTGCCTTTTCCACCCAACATAAAAAAGTAAAAGCTATCATAGCCAAACATTGGGGTATTTTGAAAAATGATAGTGTTCTGAATACTGT
The DNA here is from genome assembly GCA_029206835.1 of Rana muscosa. Classification (NCBI taxonomy): domain Eukaryota; kingdom Metazoa; phylum Chordata; class Amphibia; order Anura; family Ranidae; genus Rana; species Rana muscosa. Next base: position 518,791,249 of record CM055122.1, on the reverse strand, counting down.
ATTACCTGATCAGGCCAAAATAGTGTTCAGAGGGGCGCCAACTCTTCAGAGCGCTATAGCTCCTAACATCATTAATCCCCCCGTACGCCCATCGTTTTTTCACCAATTAGTAGGCTATCATCCCTGCAAAAGGTGCAATGTGTGCAAATACAATATTTCGGGGAGAGGAAAATCATTGACATTTAGGTCAACCGTGACTGGTAGAACCTACCCCATCAAACAATTTTGCACTTGTGCCACCACATACATTGTATATTTAATCACATGCCCATGTGGCAAACAGTACGTGGGTCGCACCATCCGAACGTTTTCGGTAAGGGTAGGCGAACACGTGGCTTTGATTTTGGGTGGTGATGTTCACCACACAGTACCCAGACATTATAAGCTATGTCATAACAGAAACCCGGCAGGCAGACAGTTTCTTATTATTGACCATTATATACCACCATGGAGGGGTGGGGCTAAAACTAGGGGTGTTTCACAACTTGAAACATACTGGATTTATGAACTCCAGACACACAGGCCTCTTGGCCTGAACGTCGAGTGGGATATAAATTCCTTTATTAATAAATCCTAATGACATATTTGTTACTCAATTTGTCTCTTAGTGTGGGTTTTCCTATGTTCTCATCTTTTTCTTTCTCTCTTTTTTCAGTTTTTTTTTTCTACACATATTACAAATTCAATACGCTTAGGGATCAATCTGCGTGAGGGCTGTTACATATATATTTGTTCTAGATATATAAGATTAATTTTTTAATTGAAATTAATGTATTTCTTCATTGCAAGATGTGAGGGGTTGCCTTATCTGTGGATTCATTTAGTGAGTGGCTGGCCTGTTAGGTCCTTTTCCTGTAACATTTGTTGCCCTCCATTTCTTCAATCCATGAAGCTTCCCCACTAATTCAATTTAATCGAAATTCAATTTAATTAAAACTTATTGGATGGATTTTAATATTCATTTTCCGGTTTGTTTTACATGTATGTGTATCCATGATTTGCCATCTAGTCTAGTCGCTCCTAATTGCTATGGAGATTATTATCTCCGGGGCTTTTTTATATAGACTTGATATTTCAATTAATTTTTTTTATACAAGATTGTTATGATATACAGTTAAGGGTCATGACAATTCATTATTGTTTTATTGACTAACTTTCTTTTAGAGAAACTCAATAGGCACATTTGGTCTTTGTCTCTTTGAGACTTTGACTGTGTGTTCATTTTATGGGGGAGCACATTGCTGTCTCCTACTTGTTCCTTGCCTGTCACCACATTGTGTGTGGAACGCACGGCGTGATTGCGGCTGGAGCGCATCACGTGATGCTGCACAGGTCACATGTGAGATGGGATGTGGTCGGTGCAAACGTCCAGCCCTCACGACATTACGTTGGTGTGGAGGGCGGACGTGTCACGCCGTCTTTCCCCTGGAACGCATCACGTGATTGCGCCTAGAGCGCATCACATGATGCCGTACAGGTCACATGTGGAGAATGATGAGTTGGTGTAGACGCCCAGCCCTCACGACATCACGTCGGTGCGGAGGGCGGTTGTGTCACGCCGGCCCCCTTGTTTGGAACGCATCACGCGATTGCGCCTGGAGCGCATCACGTGATACCATATGAGTCATTTGACGGTGCGTTGCGGGACGTGACGCGATTAGCGCGGACGTCCTGCTTTCTGCATGTCAGTCTATTATCTTTGCACGGTCACCCCAAGGATCATATTCAACCTATTTCCTGCGCCCGTCCTGTGTACATGACACACCATGCTGGCCATATTCATTATATATGCCATGCGTGAAACACATGACGGTGTGCTGCAGGACATGACGCGATTAGCACGGACGTTCTGCTTTTCACACACTAGTCTGTGTATGGTCACCCCATGGACCACATTTGGTCCATTTCCTGTGCCTGGCCTGTGTGCTTGGGCACACGATACACCATGTTGGTCATATTTAATGTATAGGCCAAGTGTGGTGGCCAGAACTTTGTCGGTCCACCCCCCTGCCATTTATGTATGGCTTTTTAATTCTATATATATTTACATTTTTACTTTATAAGACCACATACCCCTGGAATATTTATCAACATTGAGCATCATTCATGACCCCACGTAGAGGCAGGAAGCAGACGCTGAGGAGCCATTTTGGATGACCCAGGAATTGATTGCTCATGTGATGAATTCACAGGTGAGGTTACTCTTACCCTATTAGGGGGTTATGTTGTCTATATAATGTGTGGAGGCAGCAGTGGATGCATACCCCAGATGATGCAAATTTCTTGCGAAACGCGTCGGGATTTTCCACTGTTGCCATTGGTTTTCATGAAGCGCTTTTTAACTACTTGAATGTAAGTGTAATTACCTACATTAAAATATACTGTTTCAGCAGTATTACGCTATGTGCCCTCTTCTCTCTTTTCATTTTACATTGTGGCATTGATTCGGTTCAAAACACCATTGAGTTATCGTCTCTCAAGTTTCGATTAACCTCTTCACTGTGAGCTGCTGCGAGAGACACCCTTTGGCTCAACTATCAACTGTTGACCCTTCAGGAATACACACCTTGAGCCTATGTTGACCCTCTGGACATATGTTCAGTAGGGTCCACTAAGTCTGGTAAGCCTCCTTTATATTGGTTGTGGCTCCCCTATTTTTTACTTTCTTTCCTTTATCATCGATTTGGAAGTGTTTTCCAATCATCACAGATTTTTTGGATTATTGTGGAACACCATTGGACTTTTATTTTTTATTTTTTATAATTGTTTAATTGTTTGAATGTGTGTTTTTGAGGACCACCCATCAAGGACTCTTCTAAAAACTGTATTGTTATTCACACAGGGAATTATTTAGTTCTTCCTTGCATTTTCACTCATTTATTTGTTTGACACACACCCACTTAGCGCTGCAATTTTTTATTTATTTTTTTGTTCTATGCACCTTTTTGTCCACAGGTTTTGCAGCCGCTTTTTTATTTGCACTTAGTAGCAGCACAGAAACCTTTGTGTTTGTTTCAGTGCCACCAGTGCTGCCTGTGCCCACCAGTGCCGCCTGTGCCCACCAGTGCCACCAGAGCCAAACCAGTGCCACACCAGTGCACACCAGAGCCACACCAGAGCCACACTAGTGCACACCAGAGCCACACCTGTGCCCATCAGTGCTACCTGTGCCCATCAGTGCCACCTGTGCCCATCAGTGCCACCGCAGTGCCACATCAGTGCCGCCTGTGCCCACCAGTGCCACCTGTGCCCACCAGTGCCGCCTGTGTGCTAATCAGTGCCACCAGAGCCACACCAGTGCAACCAGAGCCACACCAGTGCCACTACAGTGCACACCAGTGCTACCTGTGCCACATCAGTGCTGCCTGTGCCCACCAGTGTCCACCAGTGCCACCACAGTGCTCTGCAGTGCAGCCTCACCTTACTTGTGAGGAGGCCTACCAGCGCCTAATCATGACCGATGAGAGCAGCGGGGAGTCTCAGTCCGATTCGGATTCGGCCTATGAACCCGTTACAGACAGTGGGTCTGATACAGAATCAGAAGAGGAATGTGTGCCCGTGAAAACAAGGGGTTCTGGCGTGGGGAAGCAGCCTACTACCAGCAGCACAGTGCCGTCCACCTCAAGCGCAGTGCCGTCCACATCAAGCGCAGTGCCGTCCACCTCAAGCGCAGTGCCGTCCACCCCAAGCGCAGTGCCATTCACTCCAAGCGCAGTGCCACTGCAACGAAGGCCAGGCACCAGTAGGGTGTCATCTCAGCCCCAAAGGGATAGGGGCCATGCCAGCCTTCCCTATGGCCTTCAAAACCCCCTGTGGCTTCCCCCTAATTCCGGAGCAGCAAATATCCCCCCTTTCACCGCCCAGCCAGGTGTCCAGGTGAACACTGATGGTTTTTCCATGCTCGGTTTTTTTCATTTAGTATTCACTGAAGACTTACTATCCTCCATTGTGGCCCAGTGCAACCTCTACGCACAGCAGTACATCATAAGCAACCCTGGGTCTAGTTACGCCCGTCCCTTTGAGTGGAGAGAACTTACCGTAGAGGAATTCAAAATTTTCCTAGGCCTAACTTTTACTATGGGACTCTCAAAAAAAAAAACAATTGTACTCCTACTGGTCTACCAAACCCATCCACCACATGCCACTCCTCTCATCCATTATGCCAAGATCCGGATACCTAATGATTATGCGGTTTCTCCACTATAATGACAACACCCAGTGCCCTCCCCGAAATGACCCAGCTTTTGACAAACTATATAAAATTCGGCCACTCCTAAATTTTTTCTCTGAAAAATTTCCCAGTTATATATCCCTGAACAGAATATCTCCGTGGATGAGTCACTTATAAAATTCTCAGGCAGGCTGGGCATTAAACAATTTATCCCCAGCAAAAGGGCCCGATATGGGGTTAAAATGTACAAGCTATGTGACCGAGCCACGGGGTACATCTACGCCTTCCTGGTGTACGAAGGGAAGGACTCCCAACTGCATCCCCCTGAATGCCCAGAGTACATCGGAGTCAGCGGAAAAGTGGTCTGGGAGCTTATCTATCCACTCCTTGGAAAGGGATACCACCTTTATGTGGATAATTTTTATACCAGCTTGCCCCTGTTCCGCAATCTTTACCGGAGGGACACCCCAGCATGTGGCACAGTAAGAGCCAATAGAAAAGGCTTCCCACAAAAACTCGTCAATGAAAAGCTACGATGAGGGGTGACGGCATCATTGAGGAACCAGGAGATATTGGCTGTCAGGTGGAGGGCCAAACGAAACGTCCACATGCTCACATTAATCCACAACGACACCTACGTTGAAGTCCCCAAAAGAAACGGCACAATCCAGAAACCAGCTTGTGTCTACGATTATAATTTTTTTATGGGGGGAGTGGACTTCAACGATCAGATGATTAAACCCTATCTTCCCACAAGAAAATCCCGCCACTGGCATAAGTAAGTGTCCATTTATTTTTTTAGTTTGGCCATGTATAACACTTATGTTATTTACAAAAAATTAACAGAGAACCCCGTATCCTATCTACTCTACCAAGAAGAAGTTATCTCCGCCCTTTTGTACCCTGAAAGCCCACCAGAAAATATTCGCTCTGATTCCGTGAGCAGACACCACGAGCGCCACTTCCCTGAGAAAGCCATCCCCCGTGAAACAGGCTACAGACATCAGAAGAGATGCCGGGTGTGCTCCAGAGGAGGAATTCGAAGAGACACCGTGTATTATTGTCACGATTGTCCTTCCCAACCAGGCCTCTGTATAGGCGAATGTTTCCGCCGTTACCATACGTTTCTACACAATTAGGGAAGTATGGTAAATGCAATTCTCATTTCCTGTCATTTTCCTCCACACCCCTTATGCCACTGCACTGAACTGTACATACCTCTGCCTTCTCCGGAACCGACCTTGGACTGTTATACGACCACGCTTTTGCCTAACGCTAAACATACCTCTGCTTTCTCCGGAACTGACCCTGGCCTGTTATACGACCACTCTTCTGCCTAACGCTAAACTGTACCTACCTCTGCCTGCTCTGGAACTGACCCTGGACTGTTTGACCATGTTTTTTGCCTGCCTCTTGGATTGATCTTTTACCCTGCTATGCTAGTGGGAACACAGGGGTCTCACATATGTGAGGGGCTCCAGAACTGTTTTTCTGGATGAAGAAAACTATTTTTTAGTTTTCTCATTCCCGGATTAGGGTCTGGAGACTCGGAGGCTTCAAAGAGATTTGGCTGGGAGAAGCCTCTACCCCTGTCCCCATTCTTTCCTGGCCTGCTACTTGGACCATGTTCCTGCTTATTACCAGGACCAATATTTTGGCACTGCTGGCAATGTCTCTACTTGCACTGACCCTGGACTGTATATGGACAGTATTCCTGCCTGTAGTGACTCTTGGACAATATTCCTGTCTGCTGCCTGGACAATTCCATTTACTGTCGCTGACCACGTCCCTGCCTGCTGCCTGGATCAGGGCTCTCCTCCTGTGGACAATTGCACTACTAAAACCACAGGTAATCTTTTTTTACCATTTACTCAGCAGAATATATTTTAGGGTGTAATTCTTGGTATGTACATGCTGTGTTAGAAATATGAAGGGCCTTCAAAAATGTGATAGATTGTAAGGAAATTGGATGTGTAATTTATGTCCCTAGAACACCTGATGGTGCTTCTTGGATGTTGGGCCTCTATGTGGCCAGGCTGTTAAAAAAGCTCACACATGTGGTATCGCCATACCCAGGAGGAGTAGCATAATATATTTTGGGGTGTCATTTTTGCTATGTACATGCTATGTGTTGAAAATATCTTATAAATGGACAACTTTGTGTAAAAAAAATGCGTTTTCATTTTTTTTCCACATTTTCCAAAAACTTCTGGAAAAAAATTAACCTTTCAAAAGACTCATTATGCCTCATAGATTATACGTTGGGGTGTTTGCTTTCTAAAATGGGATCACTTTGTGGGCGTTTCAATTGTCCTGGTGCTCCAGGGCCTTCAAAAGTGTAATAGGTGGTTGAGAGATTAGATGTGTAATTTAAGCTCCTAGAACGCCTGAAGTTGCTACTTCAGTGTTGGACCTCTGTATGTGGCCAGGCTGTATAAATGTCTCACACATGTGATATCGCCATACTCAGAAGGAGCAGCAGAATATATTTTGGGGTGTAATTTTTGCTGTGTACATGCTATGTGTTGGAAATATCCTATAAATGGACTACTTTGTGTAAAAAAACGGAAAATTGTATCATACTTACCAGTAATTTTCCTTTCCTGGTGCCTATCCATGGCAGCATACCTGTGACAAGCTCCGCCTTGGCTCCTCCCTCAGGACTAGTGAATATTATAAAAGAGTTGGTTAGCACAGTCCCAGCATTCTCCGTAATATAGAATACCGAGGGTGGGATTGTATGCTGCCATGGATAGGCACCAGGAAAGGAAAATTACTGGTAAGTATGATACAATTTTCCGTTTTCCTGGTGCCTCCATGGCAGCATACCTGTGACAAATAACTAGCTGATATGGGTGGGATGATGCCCAGAGTTTTATTTTAAAGAGATTATTATCATCATTTAGAAGAAGAAGCAAAGGCCGATTTGACCGCCTGTCTGCCAAACTCCACCGATGAGAGAGCTCCTGGGTCTACTCTGTAATGTTTCAGAAACGTATGTTGGAACAACCAAGTCGCTGCCCTGCAAATAGTTTCAATTGACACATTCGCTCTTGCCACCCAAGAGGCAGAAACCATTCTGGTGGAGTGTGCCCTGACTATCGAAGGGGATCCCAGTCCTTTGCCCTGTACACCTTGTGGATGAGTGTAACGAACCGTGAGGCAATTGTTCTTGCTGACGCCTTCTTGCCTTTGTTTATGAACAACCTGATAGAGTCCCTGAAGGATGCTGTAGCCTGCAGATAGCATCTCAAAGTGGAGGCAATGTCCAGCTCGTGAAGAGAACCTGAGTCTTGTTCCGAAAATATGGAGGTGCCCAAGGCTCCGACATGTTCGAGGATGATGTGACCTTGGGGCTAAATCCTCGCACCGTTCCGAGTTCTACTCTGTCAGGATAGAATATGATATGATGAAGATCCGCTCCTAAAGCTTGGAGCTCTGAAACTCGTCTGCCGGAGGTTATGGCTATCAAGATAGCTTCATGGTTAGATTCCAAAGTGATGCTGACTCCGAAGAGGCAAGAGGTGGATTGGCTAAGGACTCTAGGATGATAGCAAGGTCCCAAGTGGGAAAAGATTGTTTAGTTGGCGGTCGGATCTTTGACAGCTTTGAAAAATTGGATTATTAATGAATCCTCAGCCTATCTTTTACTGGTTGCCACTGAAATTGCCGCTACCAGCACCTTTAGTGTACTTAAGCAAGACCTAGGCCTAAGCCTGCCTGCAAGAATTTTAGAATTTGAGAGGATGATGGAGAATATGGGTCGCAGTTTCTGCTAATCATGAAGACCCTGAATTTGTTACACATCCTATCGTATATACTGTTTGTGGATGGCTTTCTTGCGCTGAGCCGAGTTGCGATAACTTTGTTGGGACACCCTAGGGATTGGAACCTTTTCCTTTCAGCTGCCAGATGTGAATATTTAACCTGCGGGAATCTGGATGGGTGTGACATCCCTGTGACAGGAGAAAAGGAATTATTGGAACCTTGACTGAAGACTGTGTATTCAGGTACATTGCTGGGGGAACCAGGGACGTCTTGGCCAGTACGGTAGGACCGCTATCACTGTTGTGGTTTCTATCATAAGCTTCAACAGGAGTTTTTTGGAATGAGAGGCCATGGAGAGAAGGTATAGGCCAGATTACATGCCCAGGGGCTGAGAGGGCATCTACTGCCTCCGCCTGGGGATGAGGAAGTCTCGAGATGAACCTTGAAAACTTGGTATTTAATGCTGTTGCAAATAGGCCCCGCCCGAGGGGACCCTACTGGTCCACCGACCAGTCGAAAACTTACGGGTGCAGAGACCATTCGTTGGAATCTACGAACCTGCGAGGTAGGCGGTCTGCCCTTGAGTTGAGAAGACCGGGCAGATAGACTGCCCTTAGGTCTTTTACATTCCTTTCTGCCCAAAGGATTATTGTTTCACTTCCCTCAGCAGGGACCTGCTGCGCGTTCCTCCTTGTCAGTGTATATAAGACACCGCAGCCTCTGTTGTCCATTCGGAGAAGAATGGTTTGCCTGTAATCTTGAATTCTAGGGCTAGCAATGCAAAAGGTAGGTTGCCCGGACCTGTAGGATATTTGATACCAGGCCTGTTGTATGGAAGGACCATCTTCCTTGCCCTGAGATCTGGTTGCAGTGTGATCCCCACCTGCTTCACTGGCATCGGTAACAATTGTGATCCAGTTGACATGTCCTAATGGACGTGATTTCATAGGCGTGTGTTTCTTCATCCACCAATGTAGACTCCTGAGTATCAGGGTCATCAGGTGTATGGGTTGGAATAGATACCGTCTGTTCCACAGCCTCAAGAACTCCAGCTGGAAATGTATCAAATGCCAATGGGCCCAAAGGACCATAGGGATGCATGACGACATCCGGGCTATCAGGCTCTGACAGTTCGAGTATGACAGGTATGATCTCACACTGACTTTCTTCATCTGTCGAATAGTCAATGTCACCTTTTGAGGTGGGAGGGATACTGTACCATTCTGTTCCACTAACTGGGCTGGATCCTTCGCCCGGAGATGAAGGTCATCCAAGTAATGGTATACCCGAAGCCCTAATTCTCTTAGAGGGGCTATGATGGCCATTAGGGTCTTCGTAAAGACTCTTGGTGACGTGCAGAGGCTGAAGGGGAGACTCCAAAATTTAAGATGTACAGGCACCACTGCAAACCTCGGATATTTCTGGAAATGAGGGAGTGTCGGTATATGCAGGCAAACATCCTGCAAGTCTATTGATAACGTCCGATCCCTGGTTCGATTACACGTATAATCACTTATAGCGACTCCCTTTTGAATTTAGGAAGATATAGTGATTTAGCCTCTTCAGGTCTAACACGGGTCTCCAACCTCTGTTTCTCTTGGGGACTAGAAACAGGGTGGAGTAAGAACCGAAAATCTTTCTGATGGAGACACTGGAATCACTGCTTGCTGTTGCTGCAAGGAGAGAAGAAATGGTTGTAGTGCTTCCGTCTTTTTGGGGAAACCTTGACACCCTTGTCGGAGAGAAGAAGTCTTTGGAGGGTTTATCTAGAAACGACCAGAAGTGACCGTATTTAACTGTGGAGACTACCCACGGATCACTACACTTTGTTCCCAGATCTTCAAGAAGTGTTTGAGTCTGGCCCCCACAGGGATCGCTTGGGATGGCCTGGCATCAAAAGGATTTAGCAGAATCCTGAGGGATAGGCACGAGTCTCTGTCTACGGGTCTTGAGGAAAGTGGACTGTGTGCTTCTCCAATTAAAGCCTTTCCCCTGTCTGGACTGTCCGTAGTCCTTACTCCTGGAGTATTGAAATCTGGGTGCCAATGTCCTGGAGCGCCTGGATCGCCTGTCTTGGGGTAACAGGCCCGATTTCCCGCTCATGACGTGAGAGATGGCCTTGTCCAATTTCTCCCCAAACAAGGCTTTTCCGTTGAAGGGTATCTTGCACCAATTCTGCTTTGAGGCAATATCTGCTGACCAGGGTTCCAGCCACAAGGCCCGTTTGGGCGTGAAATCGCCTGAAAAGCACCTCAGCGATGACTTCCTGCCACTTCTATGATCCCGATGCCTGGACAACCTGCTTTTACTGGGACTAGAATCATCATAGTCCTCATTTCGCCTTGAGGTCTTTTTAGACGTCTTCTGGCGTATAGGGCTGAAATACATAAAAGTACCAGCTTCGGTGCACTCTTTTTTTCTTTTTTTTGTAAGCTTACCTGGACGTAGGTCCTTACCTCAGAAGTAGAGTAGGATCTTGTACGGGCGGCGAATGGCTCATGCTGAGTGGCTTAGCAGAGGCAGCAGGTAAAAGAATAGAGAAGACACAACTAGCTGGATCCTAATTTGGCTAAGGGGAACGTACCTCTAAACAAATGGTGTGTGTTTTTTTTTTTTTTTAAAGTCCTCGAAAAATACGAATATCTATTTTATTTTATATATGTATACATTTATTTTTAATAATTATTCATTTCCCCTTAATTTTAAGAAATTTCTTACCTGAAGAAAAAAACAGTATTTCCTCCCTGGAGATCTCGGTGTAGTTCTTCCTGCGGCCTCAGGTGTCTCACTGAGGCCACTAGAGAGATCCATATTGAAATAGGAAAGGCAGGGAACGCCTCTGTCCTGTGCCTGACATTTTGTGGGCAAAAGACGTCTTTGTGCCCTGATCCAAAATGGCCACCGTGGCTTCCGCATCCACCGCGCATGCGCCGACCGCCGAGACGAGAACCCGGAAGACCCGCACCGCCGGCGCAGCTGCAGAATGATGCAGAAGACGCCGCAAGTAAATAAAATGCCGGCGCTGAGCGCGCGCGGCTCCTAAGGAGCTGGAGAGGTGACGGGGAGCTAGAGAATTTAAATGGAAACATAAATCAAAGAAGACAAGAGTTTGGGGGTGAAAAAACCTAGGAAGGGAAAAAAAAAAGATACAGAAAAAGCTGCTGGCTTTGTTGCCAGAATTGAGCTAATGCCTGAAAACAATCTTGAAGATAACGCTCTTAGTTAAGAGACAACTGCTTGTCCCAAAAGATCCTACAGAAGGGACTCCCAACCTTATAAGCGCATTTAGCTGCCCAAGAGAAGGGACCGCGTCCGGGAGAGGCTTGAACCCGGACGGAAGCTGCCGAATGCAGAAGGTAAGGACGTCTGACCAGAATTCACTGCCATGAGGTATGAGGGAAAAAAGAAGAATGCTGGGACTGTGCTAACCAACTCTTTTATAATATTCACTAGTCCTGAGGGAGGAGTCATGGTGGAGCTTGTCACAGGTATGCTGCCATGGATAGGCTCCAAGAAAATTGCATTTTCATTTTTCTTCCACATTTTTCACAAACTTCTGGAAAAAAATGAACCGTTAAAAAGACTCATTATGCCTCATAGATTATACGTTGGGGTGTTAGCTTTCCAAAATGGGGTCACTTTGTGGGCGTTTCCATTGTCCTGGTGCTCCAGGGCCTTCAAAAGTGTAATAGGTGGTTGAGAGATTAGATGTGTAATTTATGCTCCTAGAACGCCTGAAGTTGCTACTTCAGTGTTGGACCTCTGTATGTGGCCAGGCTGCAGGGCCGATCCTAGGGTCACAGACGCCTGGGTGCAGAAATATTTCTGGCGCCCCACGTGGGCGTGGTCATCCTACAAACTCCTCCCCTTTACACATGTTTCTATGGCAACGATTCAAACACAGAGATGCTCCCCTAAGAAGTCGTCGTTACACTAGGATCCTCCCATGATCCTTTAACAATAAAGAAAATACAGGAAGAGCGTACAATAATGAGACCTGGAGGGGAGTCTCTCTGATGCACACAGAGAGGCCTTCTGTTAGAGAGTCTGTTAGGAAGAGCCCCCAGACATAGTACAAGAGATGGTCAGAGAGTGCAGGCATATTACAGGTGACCGTCAGAGAGTGCAGACATGATACAAGAGACTGTCAGAGACTGCAGACATAATACAGGAGATGATCAGAGAGTGCAGACATATTACAGGAGACGGTCAGAGACTGCAGATATAATACAGGAGATGGTCAGAGACTGCAGACATAATATAGGAGATAATGGCTCTCACTAGGGATGAGCTTCGTGTTCGAGTCGAACATACGTTCGACTCGAACATCGGCTGTTCGATCGTTCGACGAAGATCGAACGATTTGAGCCGTTCGCGCCAAATTCGAGTGACGCGAACGGCCCACAATGCACTACGCCATCGCAGTGTCATCCAGGCGCTGTGATTGGCCAAGCATGCACTGTGACCCCGCATGCTTGGCCAATCACAGCGCCGGCAGCGAGGAGAGCAATGATTGGCCACAGGCAGGATGCCTGTGGCCAATTATTGCTGAGGGTGTTTAGTACACGCCCCACACTATAAAAGGCCGCCAGCACGGCGGCCTAGTGTAGTGTGTTCCGGAGCAGGGATAGAGCAGCATAGGCAGGGACAGTGACTTTTATTTCTTTCTTGCTTAACCTGGATTCCTTTAGTTTAGGGAAAGAGAAGGATAGATAGGGAGAGTGTCAGTGTGTTTTGTGCTTGTGCTATATTGTGCTTAAAAAAAACATTTTTTCTAGGGACAGAAAACTGTAGGTAGGGAGAGTGTGTCAGTTTCTTTCACTGTCAAAGTCCTTGTTTCCAGGGACCTGGAAGGACAGTGAGTGAATTCTCCTTGTGCTAAATTGTGCTTAAAAAAAACATTTTTTCTAGGGACAGAAAACTGTAGGTAGGGAGAGTGTGTCAGTTTCTTTCACTGTCAAAGTCCTTGTTTCCAGGGACCTGGAAGGACAGTGAGTGAATTCTCCTTGTGCTAAATTGTGCTTAAAAAAAACATTTTTTCTAGGGACAGAAAACTGTAGGTAGGGAGAGTGTGTCAGTTTCTTTCACTGTCAAAGTCCTTGTTTCCAGGGACCTGGAAGGACAGTGAGTGAATTCTCCTTGTGCTAAATTGTGCTTAAAAAAAACATTTTTTCTAGGGACAGAAAACTGTAGGTAGGGAGAGTGTGTCAGTTTCTTTCACTGTCAAAGTCCTTGTTTCCAGGGACCTGGAAGGACAGTGAGTGAATTCTCCTTGTGCTAAATTGTGCTTAAAAAAAACATTTTTTCTAGGGACAGAAAACTGTAGGTAGGGAGAGTGTGTCAGTTTCTTTCACTGTCAAAGTCCTTGTTTCCAGGGACCTGGAAGGACAGTGAGTGAATTCTCCTTGTGCTAAATTGTGCTTAAAAAAAACATTTTTTCTAGGGACAGAAAACTGTAGGTAGGGAGAGTGTGTCAGTTTCTTTCACTGTCAAAGTCCTTGTTTCCAGGGACCTGGAAGGACAGTGAGTGAATTCTCCTTGTGCTAAATTGTGCTTAAAAAAAACATTTTTTCTAGGGACAGAAAACTGTAGGTAGGGAGAGTGTGTCAGTTTCTTTCACTGTCAAAGTCCTTGTTTCCAGGGACCTGGAAGGACAGTGAGTGAATTCTCCTTGTGCTAAATTGTGCTTAAAAAAAACATTTTTTCTAGGGACAGAAAACTGTAGGTAGGGAGAGTGTGTCAGTTTCTTTCACTGTCAAAGTCCTTGTTTCCAGGGACCTGGAAGGACAGTGAGTGAATTCTCCTTGTGCTAAATTGTGCTTAAAAAAAACATTTTTTCTAGGGACAGAAAGCTGTAGGTAGGGAGAGTGTGTCAGTTTCTTTCACTGTCAAAGTCCTTGTTTCCAGGGACCTGGAAGGACAGTGAGTGAATTCTCCTTGTGCTAAATTGTGCTTAAAAAAAACATTTTTTCTAGGGACAGAAAACTGTAGGTAGGGAGAGTGTGTCAGTTTCTTTCACTGTCAAAGTCCTTGTTTCCAGGGACCTGGAAGGACAGTGAGTGAATTCTCCTTGTGCTAAATTGTGCTTAAAAAAAACATTTTTTCTAGGGACAGAAAACTGTAGGTAGGGAGAGTGTGTCAGTTTCTTTCACTGTCAAAGTCCTTGTTTCCAGGGACCTGGAAGGACAGTGAGTGAATTCTCCTTGTGCTAAATTGTGCTTAAAAAAAACATTTTTTCTAGGGACAGAAAACTGTAGGTAGGGAGAGTGTGTCAGTTTCTTTCACTGTCAAAGTCCTTGTTTCCAGGGACCTGGAAGGACAGTGAGTGAATTCTCCTTGTGCTAAATTGTGCTTAAAAAAAACATTTTTTCTAGGGACAGAAAACTGTAGGTAGGGAGAGTGTGTCAGTTTCTTTCACTGTCAAAGTCCTTGTTTCCAGGGACCTGGAAGGACAGTGAGTGAATTCTCCTTGTGCTAAATTGTGCTTAAAAAAAACATTTTTTCTAGGGACAGAAAACTGTAGGTAGGGAGAGTGTGTCAGTTTCTTTCACTGTCAAAGTCCTTGTTTCCAGGGACCTGGAAGGACAGTGAGTGAATTCTCCTTGTGCTAAATTGTGCTTAAAAAAAACATTTTTTCTAGGGACAGAAAACTGTAGGTAGGGAGAGTGTGTCAGTTTCTTTCACTGTCAAAGTCCTTGTTTCCAGGGACCTGGAAGGACAGTGAGTGAATTCTCCTTGTGCTAAATTGTGCTTAAAAAAAACATTTTTTCTAGGGACAGAAAACTGTAGGTAGGGAGAGTGTGTCAGTTTCTTTCACTGTCAAAGTCCTTGTTTCCAGGGACCTGGAAGGACAGTGAGTGAATTCTCCTTGTGCTAAATTGTGCTTAAAAAAAACATTTTTTCTAGGGACAGAAAACTGTAGGTAGGGAGAGTGTGTCAGTTTCTTTCACTGTCAAAGTCCTTGTTTCCAGGGACCTGGAAGGACAGTGGGTGAATTCTCCTTGTGCTAAATTGTGCTTAAAAAAAACATTTTTTCTAGGGACAGAAAACTGTAGGTAGGGAGAGTGTGTCAGTTTCTTTCACTGTCAAAGTCCTTGTTTCCAGGGACCTGGAAGGACAGTGAGTGAATTCTCCTTGTGCTAAATTGTGCTTAAAAAAAACATTTTTTCTAGGGACAGAAAACTGTAGGTAGGGAGAGTGTGTCAGTTTCTTTCACTGTCAAAGTCCTTGTTTCCAGGGACCTGGAAGGACAGTGAGTGAATTCTCCTTGTGCTAAATTGTGCTTAAAAAAAACATTTTTTCTAGGGACAGAAAACTGTAGGTAGGGAGAGTGTGTCAGTTTCTTTCACTGTCAAAGTCCTTGTTTCCAGGGACCTGGAAGGACAGTGAGTGAATTCTCCTTGTGCTAAATTGTGCTTAAAAAAAACATTTTTTCTAGGGACAGAAAACTGTAGGTAGGGAGAGTGTGTCAGTTTCTTTCACTGTCAAAGTCCTTGTTTCCAGGGACCTGGAAGGACAGTGAGTGAATTCTCCTTGTGCTAAATTGTGCTTAAAAAAAACATTTTTTCTAGGGACAGAAAACTGTAGGTAGGGAGAGTGTGTCAGTTTCTTTCACTGTCAAAGTCCTTGTTTCCAGGGACCTGGAAGGACAGTGGGTGAATTCTCCTTGTGCTAAATTGTGCTTAAAAAAAACATTTTTTCTAGGGACAGAAAACTGTAGGTAGGGAGAGTGTGTCAGTTTCTTTCACTGTCAAAGTCCTTGTTTCCAGGGACCTGGAAGGACAGTGAGTGAATTCTCCTTGTGCTAAATTGTGCTTAAAAAAAACATTTTTTCTAGGGACAGAAAACTGTAGGTAGGGAGAGTGTGTCAGTTTCTTTCACTGTCAAAGTCCTTGTTTCCAGGGACCTGGAAGGACAGTGAGTGAATTCTCCTTGTGCTAAATTGTGCTTAAAAAAAACATTTTTTCTAGGGACAGAAAACTGTAGGTAGGGAGAGTGTGTCAGTTTCTTTCACTGTCAAAGTCCTTGTTTCCAGGGACCTGGAAGGACAGTGAGTGAATTCTCCTTGTGCTAAATTGTGCTTAAAAAAAACATTTTTTCTAGGGACAGAAAACTGTAGGTAGGGAGAGTGTGTCAGTTTCTTTCACTGTCAAAGTCCTTGTTTCCAGGGACCTGGAAGGACAGTGAGTGAATTCTCCTTGTGCTAAATTGTGCTTAAAAAAAACATTTTTTCTAGGGACAGAAAACTGTAGGTAGGGAGAGTGTGTCAGTTTCTTTCACTGTCAAAGTCCTTGTTTCCAGGGACCTGGAAGGACAGTGAGTGAATTCTCCTTGTGCTAAATTGTGCTTAAAAAAAACATTTTTTCTAGGGACAGAAAACTGTAGGTAGGGAGAGTGTGTCAGTTTCTTTCATTGTCAAAGTCCTTGTTTCCAGGGACCTGGAAAGACAGTGAGTGAATTCTCCTTGTGCTAAATTGTGCTTAAAAAAAACATTTTTTCTAGGGACAGAAAACTGTAGGTAGGGAGAGTGTGTCAGTTTCTTTCACTGTCAAAGTCCTTGTTTCCAGGGACCTGGAAGGACAGTGAGTGAATTCTCCTTGTGCTAAATTGTGCTTAAAAAAAACATTTTTTCTAGGGACAGAAAACTGTAGGTAGGGAGAGTGTGTCAGTTTCTTTCACTGTCAAAGTCCTTGTTTCCAGGGACCTGGAAGGACAGTGAGTGAATTCTCCTTGTGCTAAATTGTGCTTAAAAAAAACATTTTTTCTAGGGACAGAAAACTGTAGGTAGGGAGAGTGTGTCAGTTTCTTTCACTGTCAAAGTCCTTGTTTCCAGGGACCTGGAAGGACAGTGAGTGAATTCTCCTTGTGCTAAATTGTGCTTAAAAAAAACATTTTTTCTAGGGACAGAAAACTGTAGGTAGGGAGAGTGTGTCAGTTTCTTTCACTGTCAAAGTCCTTGTTTCCAGGGACCTGGAAGGACAGTGAGTGAATTCTCCTTGTGCTAAATTGTGCTTAAAAAAAACATTTTTTCTAGGGACAGAAAACTGTAGGTAGGGAGAGTGTGTCAGTTTCTTTCACTGTCAAAGTCCTTGTTTCCAGGGACCTGGAAGGACAGTGAGTGAATTCTCCTTGTGCTAAATTGTGCTTAAAAAAAACATTTTTTCTAGGGACAGAAAACTGTAGGTAGGGAGAGTGTGTCAGTTTCTTTCACTGTCAAAGTCCTTGTTTCCAGGGACCTGGAAGGACAGTGAGTGAATTCTCCTTGTGCTAAATTGTGCTTAAAAAAAACATTTTTTCTAGGGACAGAAAACTGTAGGTAGGGAGAGTGTGTCAGTTTCTTTCACTGTCAAAGTCCTTGTTTCCAGGGACCTGGAAGGACAGTGAGTGAATTCTCCTTGTGCTAAATTGTGCTTAAAAAAAACATTTTTTCTAGGGACAGAAAACTGTAGGTAGGGAGAGTGTGTCAGTTTCTTTCACTGTCAAAGTCCTTGTTTCCAGGGACCTGGAAGGACAGTGAGTGAATTCTCCTTGTGCTAAATTGTGCTTAAAAAAAACATTTTTTCTAGGGACAGAAAACTGTAGGTAGGGAGAGTGTGTCAGTTTCTTTCACTGTCAAAGTCCTTGTTTCCAGGGACCTGGAAGGACAGTGAGTGAATTCTCCTTGTGCTAAATTGTGCTTAAAAAAAACATTTTTTCTAGGGACAGAAAACTGTAGGTAGGGAGAGTGTGTCAGTTTCTTTCACTGTCAAAGTCCTTGTTTCCAGGGACCTGGAAGGACAGTGAGTGAATTCTCCTTGTGCTAAATTGTGCTTAAAAAAACATTTTTTCTAGGGACAGAAAACTGTAGGTAGGGAGAGTGTGTCAGTTTCTTTCACTGTCAAAGTCCTTGTTTCCAGGGACCTGGAAGGACAGTGAGTGAATTCTCCTTGTGCTAAATTGTGCTTAAAAAAAACATTTTTTCTAGGGACAGAAAACTGTAGGTAGGGAGAGTGTGTCAGTTTCTTTCACTGTCAAAGTCCTTGTTTCCAGGGACCTGGAAGGACAGTGAGTGAATTCTCCTTGTGCTAAATTGTGCTTAAAAAAAACATTTTTTCTAGGGACAGAAAACTGTAGGTAGGGAGAGTGTGTCAGTTTCTTTCACTGTCAAAGTCCTTGTTTCCAGGGACCTGGAAGGACAGTGAGTGAATTCTCCTTGTGCTAAATTGTGCTTAAAAAAAACATTTTTTCTAGGGACAGAAAACTGTAGGTAGGGAGAGTGTGTCAGTTTCTTTCACTGTCAAAGTCCTTGTTTCCAGGGACCTGGAAGGACAGTGAGTGAATTCTCCTTGTGCTAAATTGTGCTTAAAAAAAACATTTTTTCTAGGGACAGAAAACTGTAGGTAGGGAGAGTGTGTCAGTTTCTTTCACTGTCAAAGTCCTTGTTTCCAGGGACCTGGAAGGACAGTGAGTGAATTCTCCTTGTGCTAAATTGTGCTTAAAAAAAACATTTTTTCTAGGGACAGAAAACTGTAGGTAGGGAGAGTGTGTCAGTTTCTTTCACTGTCAAAGTCCTTGTTTCCAGGGACCTGGAAGGACAGTGAGTGAATTCTCCTTGTGCTAAATTGTGCTTAAAAAAAACATTTTTTCTAGGGACAGAAAACTGTAGGTAGGGAGAGTGTGTCAGTTTCTTTCACTGTCAAAGTCCTTGTTTCCAGGGACCTGGAAGGACAGTGAGTGAATTCTCCTTGTGCTAAATTGTGCTTAAAAAAAACATTTTTTCTAGGGACAGAAAACTGTAGGTAGGGAGAGTGTGTCAGTTTCTTTCACTGTCAAAGTCCTTGTTTCCAGGGACCTGGAAGGACAGTGAGTGAATTCTCCTTGTGCTAAATTGTGCTTAAAAAAAACATTTTTTCTAGGGACAGAAAACTGTAGGTAGGGAGAGTGTGTCAGTTTCTTTCACTGTCAAAGTCCTTGTTTCCAGGGACCTGGAAGGACAGTGAGTGAATTCTCCTTGTGCTAAATTGTGCTTAAAAAAAACATTTTTTCTAGGGACAGAAAACTGTAGGTAGGGAGAGTGTGTCAGTTTCTTTCACTGTCAAAGTCCTTGTTTCCAGGGACCTGGAAGGACAGTGAGTGAATTCTCCTTGTGCTAAATTGTGCTTAAAAAAAACATTTTTTCTAGGGACAGAAAACTGTAGGTAGGGAGAGTGTGTCAGTTTCTTTCACTGTCAAAGTCCTTGTTTCCAGGGACCTGGAAGGACAGTGAGTGAATTCTCCTTGTGCTAAATTGTGCTTAAAAAAAACATTTTTTCTAGGGACAGAAAACTGTAGGTAGGGAGAGTGTGTCAGTTTCTTTCACTGTCAAAGTCCTTGTTTCCAGGGACATGGAAGGACAGTGAGTGAATTCTCCTTGTGCTCAATTGTGCTTAAAAAAAAAAAAATTTCTAGGGACAGAAAACTGTAGGTAGGGAGAGTGTGTCAGTTTCTTTCACTGTCAAAGTCCTTGTTTCAAGGGACAGAGAAGGACACCTGAAGGTAGCCCTTATTGCTTTTTTCCCATCTCCCTGCAGGCCATCTATTAGAATGTCTGGAAGGCAAACAAGGAGAGGCAGACAGTCAGGAGGCAATAAAAGAGGGCAAGCAGGCTCTGTGTCTGGGGGCAACAGTGCTGGTCGTGGACGCGGTGCATTGTCATCAGCACATGGCCATGGGACACGCTTGTCCTTCTTTTCGGCAGCTGGACATGTTGAGCCACATCATGCCGAAGACTTGGTAGAGTGGATGACCAAGCCCTCCTCCTCCTCCTCATCCTCTCTCACCCAGGCTCAGGGTACTGGAAAAGCAGCTGCCAAAGCGTCCTCTTCCCTGGTATCAATGTCAGACTCATCATCAGTCACTCCTTCCCTAGACCCACCATGTCCTCCTCCTGAGGAGTCCCCCGAACTGTTTCAGCACAGTGTTGGGTACATGCTCCAGGAGGATGCCCAGCGTTTCGAAGGGTCTGATGATGAAACCCAGCTAGAGGAAGGCAGTAGCGTGAGAGCAGACAGAGGGGATGCTCAAGAAGGACACCAATCTGGCAGTCATGTTCCAGCAGCTGCAGCATACTGCCAGATTGGCTCCAGTGATGAGGAGGGAGGTGATGATGAGGTCACTGACTCCACGTGGGTGCCTAATAGGAGAGAGGAGGAGGAGGAGGATGAGGAGGAGGCACATCTCCAACGAGGCAGGATGCCCTTTGGTGGCCAGCGTAAGGGCAGTACACCAACGGAATCACACCGCAGAGCTCCGCCTGTGCAGGGCGCTGCCTCTGCCCGTCATTCAAAAAGTTCTTTGGTGTGGGCCTTTTTTGAGGCTAGTGCATCAGATCGCACAGCTGCTGTTTGCAACATATGTCTCAAGCGTATATCGCGTGGCCAAAACATCAGCCGCTTGGGTACCACATGCCTGACCAGACATATGTTGACCTGCCATGCAGCTCGTTGGCAAGCCTACCTCAAAGACCCACACCAAAGAACAAAGCGGACCTCTCCTTGCACCGCATCAGCTGGGATCTCCAACCCCACTATAACTTCAGTCCTCTCTGAAACATGCACTGATAGGAATGAAGGTGTAGAATTAGGTGTGTCACAGCCAAGTACTTGCGGCCACTCTGCTAGCAGTACACTCTAGCAGGCAAATTTCCCTGCCCCAGCTGCTGGACCGTCGAAAGAAGTTCACTCCCAGCCATCCACATGCCCAGCGGTTGAATGCTAGCTTGGCTAAATTGCTAGCGCTTCAACTGCTGCCTTTTCAGTTGGTAGACTCGGCCCCCTTCCGTGAGTTTGTGCAATGTGCGGTTCCTCAGTGGCAGGTTCCCAAACGCCACTTCTTCTCACGGAAGGCTATTCCGGCTCTCTACCGGCATGTGGAAGGCAATGTCTTGGCCTCGCTGGACAGGGCGGTCAGCGGTAAGGTGCATATTACCGCTGACTCATGGTCCAGCAGGCATGGACAGGGACGTTACCTTTCTTTCACGGCCCATTGGGTCACTCTTTTGGCAGCTGGGAAGGATGCAGGACAAGGTGCAGTAGTGTTGGAGGTTGTCCCACCGCCACGCCTCCAAAATGCTACTACTGGTTGTGACACACCTCTCTCCTCCACCCCCTCCTCTTCTTCTTCCTCCATGGCCTCTTCCTGTGGTTTGTCCTATGAACCAGCGGTGCTCCATAGCCGTTCACGGGGCTACGCAAGTACGCAGGCAAAAAGATGCCATGCCGTGCTTGCGCTGGTGTGTTTGGGGGACAGAAGCCACACTGGGGCAGAGGTCCTGTCTGCTCTGCAGGGCCAGGCCGAGAGGTGGTTGACGCCACGCCAGCTTAAGCCAGGAATGGTGGTTTGCGACAATGGCACCAACCTCCTCTCTGCCCTCCGACAGGGACAACTGACCCATGTGCCCTGTGTGGCTCACGTCCTTAACCTGGTGGTGCAGCGGTTCTTGGGCAGGTACCCGGGCTTACAGGATGTCCTGAGGCAGGCCAGGAAAGTCTGTGTGCATTTCCGCAGATCTTATAATGCCAGTGCTCGCCTGGCTGAGCTGCAAAAGGAGTTGAACCTGCCCAAGAACCGCCTTATATGTGACATGCCCACCAGGTGGAACTCAACGTTGGCCATGCTGCAGCGGCTGCACACGCAGCAGAGGGCCATCAATGAGTACCTGTGCGACTACGGCACCAGGACAGGTCAGGGGAGCTTGGTTTTTTTTCTCCACGCCAGTGGGGCATGATCAGGGATGCATGCACTGTCCTGGCACCATTTGAGGAGGCCACGAGGATGGTGAGCAGTGACAGTGCATGCATCAGTGACACTGTACCTCTTGTCCACCTGTTGGAGCACACGCTGCGTGGAATAATGGACAGGGCACTTGAGGCAGAACAGAGGCAGGAAGAGGAGGACTTCCTTGCCTCTCAAGGCCCCCTTTACCCAGACAGTGTTCCTTCTGTCCCACCCATCGCACAGGAGGAGGAGGAGGAGGAGGAGGATTGTGTCAGCATGGAGGTGGAGGCTGGCACTCAGCATCATCAGCAGCAGTCTTTTAGGGATGATTTACAGTCCCAAGAAACCAGTGGACTTGTACGTGGCTGGGAGGAGGTGGCTGCGGATCATGTCGTCCTTAGTGACCCAGAGGACTCCGGAGCGAATGCCTCAGCAAACCTACGCTGCATGGCCTCCCTGATCCTGCAAAGTCTGCGGAAGGATCCTCGTATTCTTCGGATCAAGGAGAGGGACCATTACTGGCTGGCCACTCTCCTTGATCCACGGTACAAGGGTAAGGTTGCGGACCTTATGTTACCGTCGCAGAGGGAGCAGAGGATGAGACAACTCCGGGAGGCCTTGCAGAAAGGTCTGTGCAACGCGTTCCCAGAGACTGGGAGGTTACAAACTCCTGGTCCTGGACAACGAGTTGCTGAGGCTTCGGCCAGTCAAAGAAGGAGCGGTGGGGAAGGTGGCCGTCTGACCGATGCGTTCAGACAATTCTTTAGTCCGCAGCCCCAAAGTATGATCGGTTCCAGCAACCATCGCCAGCGTCTGATAAACATGGTGCAGGAATATCTAGGGGCAAGGTCAGACTTGGACACCTTCCCCACCGAAACTCCTCTGGCTTACTGGGTCTTGAGGATGGATCACTGGCCAGAGCTTGCACAGTATGCAATTGAGCTACTGGC
Source organism: Rana muscosa (assembly GCA_029206835.1). Taxonomy (NCBI): domain Eukaryota; kingdom Metazoa; phylum Chordata; class Amphibia; order Anura; family Ranidae; genus Rana; species Rana muscosa. Next base: position 518,768,626 of record CM055122.1, on the reverse strand, counting down.
CTGTCCTGCATCCAGCGTTCTTTCGGAACGCACATTCAGTGCTGCTGGAGGATTTGTCACGGATCACAGGGTGCGCCTGTCCACCGACTCGGTTGATCGACTGACTTTCATCAAGATGAACCAGTCTTGGATCACCACCAGCTACCACACACCTGATGCTGATATAACAGACTAATTGATTTTAACATGTCACATCCCTTCAAGACTGATGCTGATGCTGAGTGCCTGTGCTGTTATGTTGACTGGCTATCCTCCTCCTCCGAGTCCTCAATGATACGATTGATGATGATAGCTTGGAAGATCATTTTTGTTTATGGGTGCCGCCACCAGTGGCTAAGGCCCAATTTTTCAGCCCCTGTTTTACAGGGGCGTGTAATTACAATTTTTTTAGCAATAATTTGCCATAGGGCTCATTGCTGTGCTCCAAGTACAGTATCTGTGAGGAGTTGGAGTGTTGTGGCACCAGTGCCTAAGGCCCAATTTTTCAGCCCCTGTTTAACAGGGGCGTGTCATTACAATTTTTGAAGCAATACTTTGCAACAGGGCTCATTGCTGTGCTCCAAGTACAGTATCTGTGAGGGGTTGTAGTGTTGTGCCACCAGTGCCTAAGGCCCAATTTTTCAGCCCCTGTTCAACAGGGGCATGCAATTACAATTCTTGATCTAATAATTCACAGCAGGGTCCATTGCTGCACCCACCAAGAGTAACTCTGAGGGCTTACAGTCTTGTGGCAACGCCACCATCACCACCACCACGAAAGGCCCAATTTTTCAGCCCCTGTTCAAAAGGGGCATGTAATTACAATTCTTGATCTAATAATTCACAGCAGGGCCCATTGCTGCACCCACCAAGAGTAACTGTCAGGGCTTACAGTGTTGTGGCACCAGCACCACCATCAAAGCCCCAATTTTTACTACCACTGTTCAACAATTATATGTAATTAAAATTCCTGATATAATAGTTGACAGCAGGGCGTTCCAGCACCAACCAAGAGTAACTGAGTGCTTACAGTGTTGTGCCAACACCAACAACTAAGGGGCCTATTTCTGCAGAGTATATACGGCAGGTCCCTACTTTCAAACATCCAACTTACAAACGATTCCTACTTGCAAACGAAAGAAGACAACAGGAAGTGAGAGGAAATCTACCCCTAGAAAGGAAAATTCTCTCCTGTAAGAATAAATATGGGAGAAAGGGGTCTCATCTGTACTGATGCTTTATCAGCAATCCTTGTTTCAAGAAAAACACCACATTTCAAAAACAGTTGTCATTGGGACGGAAAGTGAGGTGAAATGTTCTGAACAGGGGCACAGACAGCAAAACAAATGTTACAGGGGTGATAACCCTTACCTATGTTTCCCAAAAAGTTTAAAAATAGATTTTTGGGCTGGAGCTACACTTCAACAATGTACCTGTTCAAAATTACAAACAGATTCTACATAAGAACAAACCTACAGTCCCTGTCTTGTATGCACCGCCTGTATACGGCTGTTCAGAGTATATAGGGCCTTTTTTATTTTATGTGCGGGGTTCCCCTTAATATCCATACAAGACCCAAAGGGGCTGGTAATGGGCTGGGGTAGGGGGGGGGGTCATGGGGTAGCTATGCCATTTTTCTTAAAGAATTTCATCCATATTACCGGGACCAGACATTACATTAAAGCCGCAAGCAGTTTTAAATGGCTTTTTTTTCATTTAGAAGTGTCATTTTGTGCAGGGACAGTTCTAAACACGGGAAACACGTGGCACTTCACAGGCATACTTTAGACACCCCCCAGGTACGATATTTAAAGGAATATTTGACTTTTTTTTTTTCACTTTATGCATCATTAAAATGACTGCTCCCGAAAAAAGACCGTTTTTAAAACTTCTTTTTGCATTGATACATGTCCCCTGGTGCAGAACCCGGGTTCCCAAACCCTATTTATGACAATAACATGCATAATAGTTGTTATAATTAGCACTTTAGAATTCGAACGTTCGCATCCATTGTATTTAATAGGGTTCTAATGTTCGTTCGAACTTTCGGTCCGTTCGCGGGTTCTGGTGCGAACCGAACCCGGGGGTGTTCGGCTCATCACTAGCTCTCACCTGACCCAGCGATACAGCAACAACGGTTCCTCTGATCAGGAGCCAGCTCACTCTGAATTGCCCGTAGTGACTCCACCGAGTCCAGATCTGTATTAAGTATAGACTGTATAGACTGCCTACTAAGTATAAACCCCTCCCTCAATACAGACCCCCCTCCATTAGTACAGACCCCCCAGGACAAACCCCCCTCCATTAGTACAGACCCCCCAGGACAAACCACCCCCCTCCATTAGTAGAGACCCCCCACAAACCACCCCCCTCCATTAGTAAAGACCACTCCACAAACCATCCTCCCTCCATTAGTACAGACCCCCCTCAGGACAAACCACCCCCCCTCCATTAGTACAGACCCCCCAGGACAAACCACCCCCCTCCATTAGTACAGACCCCCCCACAAACCACCCCCCATTAGTACAGACCACCCCCATCCATTAGTACAGACCACCCCACAAACCACCCACCCATTAGTACAGACCCCCCACAAACCACCCCCCCCATTAGTACAGACCCCCCAAAAACCACCCCCCATTAGGATAGACCACCCCCCTCCATTAGTAGAGACCCCTCCATTAGTAGAGACCCCCCACAAACCCCCCCATTAGTACAGACCACCCCCCTCCATTAGTAGAGACCCCCCCACAAACCACCCACCCATTAGTACAGACCCCCCACAAACCATCCCCCCTCCATTAGTACAGACCCCCCACAAACCATCCCACCTCCATTAGTACAGACCCCCCCACAAACTAGCCCCCCTCCATTAGTACAGACCCCCCTGGCCCCCACAAACCACCCCCTTCCATTAGTACAGACCCCCCACAAACCATCCCCCCTCCATTAGTACAGACCCCCCCACAAACCACCCCCCATTAGTACAGACCACCCCCATCCATTAGTACAGACCACCCCACAAACCACCCGCCCATTAGTACAGACCCCCCACAAACCACCCCCCCATTAGTACAGACCCCCCCAAAAACCACCCCCCATTAGGACAGACCACCCCCCATTAGAAGAGACCCCTCCATTAGTAGAGACCCCCCCACAAACCCCCCCATTAGTACAGACCACCCCCCTCCTCTAGTAGAGACCCCCCCCACAAACCACCCGCCCATTAGTACAGACCCCCCACAAACCATCCCCCCTCCATTAGTACAGACCCCCCACAAACCATCCCCCCTCCATTAGTACAGACCCCCCCACAAACCAGCCCCCCTCCATTAGTACAGACCCCCCTGGCCCCCACAAACCACCCCCTTCCATTAGTACAGACCCCCCACAAACCATCCCCCCTCCATTAGTACAGACCCCCCTGACCCCCACAAACCACCCCCTCCATTAGTACAGACCCCCCTGGCACCCACAAACCATTGCCCCTCCATTAGTACTGACCCCCCCCTTACCTCCACACACCAGACCCCCCCGGCCCCCACAAACCATCCCCCCCTCCATTAGTACAAATTCCCCACAAACCATGCCCCCTCCATTAGTACAGACCCCCCTGGCCCCCACACACCACCCCCTTCCATTAGAACAGACCCCCCTGGCCCCCACCAACCACCCCCCTCCATTAGTACAGGCCCCCACACACCACCCCCCTCCATTAGTACAGGCCCCCACACACCACCCCCCCTCCATTAGTACAGGCCCCCACACACCAGACCCCCTCCATTAGTACCGACCACCCACAAATTATCCCCCTTCATTAGTACAGACCGATCCGGCTCTGGACAAACACAAACCCCACCCGGGCGGCAGCTGGAGAGGACAGTGTGCAGCCGTGCCGCCCAGGTGGAGAGGATCGGGACAGTGAGAAAAAATGTCACGCTGATGCACGGACCGCCCCGCCCCCCCCCACTACGTCACCGTCTGTCTCCGAGCAGCCGCTCCAATCTCTGATCTCCTCTGACAGGAGGGGGGAGCAGGGAACAGCAGCGCCGTAGCGGCGATGTTCGGCGGCAGTGAGCGGCAGAGAGAGCGGCCTCTGGATACGAATAAGAAGGAGGGAGGGGAACACTCTGGCGCTTGAGCGCCCCCACCTCTGTGGCGCCTGGGTGAACTGCACCCCTCGCACCCCGTCTAGGACCGGCCCTGCCAGGCTGTATAAAAGTCTCACACATGTGGTATCGCCATACTCAGGAGAAGGAGCAGAATATATTTTGGGGTGTCATTTGTGGAATGTACATGCCATGTGAGAGAAATAACCTGTTATAATGACAACTTGGTGTGAACAAAAAAAATAATAATAATAATAATCTTAATTTTGCAAAGAATTGTGGGAAAAAATTACAACTTCAAAAAACTAACTATGCCTCTTACTAACTACATTGGAATGTCTACTTTCCAAAAAGGGGACATTTGGGGGGTATTTGTACTTTACTGGCTTGTTAGGGTCTCAAGAAATGAGATAGGCTGTCAGTACATCAGGTGTGATCAAATTGATCAATTTTCAGTAATTGGCACCATAGCTTGTAGACCCTATAACTTTCACCCGGACTAAATAATATCCACAAATGTTGGTTATTTTTACCAAATATATGTAGCAGTATACATTTTTGGCCAAATTTATGAAGAAAAATTACTTATTTGCAAAATTTTATAATAGAAATGAAGAAAAATTCATTTGTTTACCAAAGTTTCGGTCTTTTTTCATTTATAGCGAAAAAAATAAAAAGCGCAGAGGTGATCAAATACCACCAAATAAAAGCTCTATTTGTGTGAAAAAAATGACAAAAATTTCATATGGGTACAGTGTTGCATGACTGAGTAATTGTCATTCAAAATGTGAGAGCACCGAAAGCTGAAAATTGGTCTGGTTATTAAGGGGATTTAAGTGCCCAGTTGTCAAGTGGTTAAAGAAGCCTAGATGCATGAACAAATTGCTGGTTTGTCAGCTTCCTGTGTACTAAGTTCTGCTAATCACTACCTGATCTCCTGTTGTGACCCAGACTGGCTTGGCTTCCCCTGTGCTTCTCCTGGATTTGACCCCCTGGCTTGCTTATGGACTTCTGCCTTCTCCTGTGATTTACCCTCGGCCTGCTTTCCGGATCTGTTGCCTGTCTCCTGCCCCTGACCTTGTGCCTGCACCTTGGACCTTCTCGCACTCTCTGCCCTGATCCGGTGCCAGCTCTGATCTGGACTTGTAAACCTGCTGCTAGCCCTGATCTGGACTTTTGCTCACCCCCCGCTAGCTCAGACCTGGGCTGTGCTTATCTGACGCTAGCTCCTGCCAGAACCTGTGTACCTGTTGTATTCTACCTCCAGCCAACCCGGCACTACCAGACCTTCCAGCAAGATTCCTGCACCTGCTGGTAACCAGTGCCTCTTGGTGCCATCCGCTCCCTGTCTCACCTCCAGGGGGCAGAGTGCACTGAGTCGCAAGGGTGTACCGCTCTCAGCATCTCGGCCTTGGTAAGTACGCACCTGCCAGATATCTGAGGCCGATAGAGCACGTTCCCCGTTCGACACCCTCTGCCAGCAGGTCACCGCCATCACCAATGCAGTTCAAAAGCTGCAAGAAGGCTACACGCAAATGGATGGCCGCCTCCAGCACATCTCCGGCCTGCTAGGACCAACACCTCTAGCTGCCACTCCGGCCAGTGTAGCCACTACCTCCCAAGCCTCGGCTAGCCCTACTGTGATAACGGCAACCCCGGAGCCCAGGATCCCGATACCCGAACGTTACTCGGGCATCCGCAAGAAGTTTCGGGCCTTCAAGAATGCCTGCTCCCTTTACTTCGCCCTCCAACCTAGAACTTTCTCCTCAGAAGCGGTAAAAGTGGGGTTCATCATCTCCCTATTAACCGACGAACCGCAAGCCTGGGCCCATAGCCTAATGGAGCAAAGAAGTCCCGTTCTTGACACTCTGGATACTTTCTTTGAGAGTATGGCGCAACTGTACGACGATCCCCAACGTTCAGCTACAGCAGAGTCTGCTCTCCACAGTCTGTCCCAAGGGAGAAGACCAGTGGAGGATTACACGGCGGAGTTTAGGAAATGGTCTGCCGATACCGGCTGGAATGAGGCTGCCCTCAGATACCAGTACCGCCAAGGACTGTCCGAAGCCCTCAAGGACGAGCTGGCCAGGATGGAAACCCCCACCTCTTTGGAGACCCTGATTCAGTCTGCCACCCAGCTTGACAGGCGCCTACGAGAACGGCGCTCAGAACGTTTTCAGCTTACCCGTCCCAGCTGGACTCCAGCCCGACCTACTCTTCACTATCCGCCTGCTCCTGCTTCTGCAGCATCGTCTCTCCCAGAACCAGAGCCCATGCAGCTCGGGCTGGTTCGGCCTTCCCTGACTCCCGAAGAAAGACAGCGCAGGCGCCAAGCCAATTTATGTTTCTACTGTGGGGGTACCGGCCATGTCCTGCACAGCTGCCCAGTGAGACCCAGTATGTCCTCTCCTAAGGACGCTTTGAATTACCAAGTTTCTGGCATCCCCCAGTCTTATGTTGTTCTTTTTGTCTCCCTACAGCTGCCGGGAGGGGCAACCCGACTTCCGACAATCATTGACTCTGGAGCTTGCAGCTGCTTTCTGGATTCCACACTCGCCTCAAGACTCCATTTCCCTCTGCTACCCAAGGACCACTGTCTTCAGATACATCTGGCAGATGGGTCCCTGCCCTGCTCAGGACTAATTACACAAGAGACTAAACCCATCCTTGCCATCTCCGACTCAGGCCACCAAGAATTCCTCTGGTTGGATCTTATCCCCTCTCCGATGGTCCCCATTATCTTGGGGTTGCCCTGGTTGCAGGCCCACGAGCCCCTTATCAATTGGGCTAAAAAGGAGGTCAGCTTCACGGAACTGCCTCACCTCAGCCTCTACCACTTGTGCTACTTTGACTGCTAAACCTGACAACCTGCAACATGTCCCTCCCGTATACTTGGAGTTCCGGGACGTCTTTGATAAACAGCAGGTCGATTGTTTACCACCTCATCGGCCATACGACTGTCCCCTTGATCTCCTGCCTGGTTCAGAAATCCCGTTTGGTCTAATCTTCCCTCTGTCCGAGACCGAGTTGAAGGCCCTCAAGGCCTATATTGATGAAAACTTGGAGAAGAAATTTATCCGCCCTTCCTCCTCCCCAGCCGGTGCAGGGATCTTCTTCGTTGAAAAAAAAGACGGTTCCCTGAGGCCCTGCATCAACTACCGGGAGCTAAACAAAATAACTATCAAAAACAGATATCCGCTGCCCCTTATCCCGGAGTTGTTCCAACATTTTCGATCTGCTCGGATCTTTTCCAAACTGGATCTTCGGGGGGCCTACAATCTTGTCCGGATCAGGGCAGGAGACGAGTGGAAGACCGCCTTCAGATCCCGGTTCGGGCATTATGAATACTTAGTCATGCCATTCGGGCTTTGCGATGCTCCTGCCACCTGCCAACATCTGGTCAACGATATCTTCCGAAAACACCTCGACGACTTTCTGGTAGTATACTTGGATGATATTCTTATTTCTTTTTCGTACATCACGGGACACAGAGCGACTTAGTCATTACTAATGGGTTATATAGTTTACCTTCAGGTGCTGGCACTGGCAACTTCCAAACCGGAAGTACCCTCCCCTATATAAGCCCCTCCCATCCGGGAGCACCTCAGTTTTTTGCCAGTGTCTAAGGTGTTGGCCAAAGAGTAACATGTGTTTTCACTGGGCTTGCGTACAGGTTCTTTTGGGCCTTAGTAAGCTGTTCCGGATCCCACCAAAAAAGCTTCATAGCTAAACGGTCGGTACCCGGCCCTTTGCAGCAGAAGAGCAAGGTTTTGCCTGTAATGCCTCTCTTAGGAGGGCTGGACCCTGGGATCCAGAGCTCTGGTCATACCCACGACCAAGATGTTGTCTGTGCAGGGTGCTATACAGGTCCAGGGGAGTGGAATCCTTGGGAACCCGGTCCCTGAAGGTTTAATTACAATGCCTGCCGTGATAGGTGAAGTTTGGGCTTCTGTGGACCAAACAGAGTCCTGCGGCGGGGAACAGGTAAGTGGGGGCCCCCAGGAACTTGGTTCTATTGGGGGACCCCCAAGCCTAATTTGTCTTTCTGTCTGTTACCTAACGGTATTCCCGCTAATATCTGTGCATGCCTGTAACTACTGAAAATGTAAAATTTTAATAGTAGTCAAGAAAAAAAAAAAAAAGGACCGCGGTACCTGTGTTAAACCACTAGAGGCCGCTGTGGTCCATTTTTCTTGTCATGTGGATCTTTGGTTTTCTCAAGTCAAAAGATCCAGGCAGTTGGTAAGTTTCTCTGTGGGAATCCACTTCCTCTGCCCTGTTGCTGCGCTCATCCACCGCACAGGCCCTCCGGCAAAAAGGGCCCTGGCTCCTAGTCCCTGTTTGGTTTTCGAAAAGGGGCGGGGCGGGTGGATGACGCTCGATGCGCGCCACGGCGCTTCTACGCATGTGCAGGCGTCCCAGCTTGTATAAAGACACAGTACAAGTGTCAGCTGGATGCAAACAGAGCTAGCAACAAACAGTGGCACACAGAGGCGGTTGATGCAGGCATCCCCATAGAAAGGCACTTTAGTGGACACCAGCTGGTATATAGCAGCAACTGTGTTAGACTATTACCAGCAAAATTGGTGTATGACGACGGGAATACCTCAGCTTTGTGCTTATAGGATATGTCGTCCAGACGCTCTGGAAATAGATCTTCCAAGAAGCGAAAGGGGTCTCCGTCGGGCTCTGAGGATTTTGGGCATGCTGTACTGCGCCAATCTCCCCTGAAATTTCAGAGGTCAGTAGCCATAGGAACCCAACAGGAGTACCTGGTACTGCGGCTGTCCCCAGTCCACCTGCTCCTGTATATATAACAGAGGAGGTTTTATCCTCAACTCTGGGAGGATTGGAAGAGAGATTAACAGCATTGATCGCTGCTTCCCTGTCACAGGAAAAGCGCGTCCGATCTCCGTCTCCTCCTGCAGAGTGCCTGTTAGTGGAGGAACAGAGATCGACCTACCTGAAGGGGATCAGGTGAGGTTGATAAAGTTATAGAGGAATCAACAGTGGAAGAACCTTTCTCAGCATCTCAGGCTGAAAGATTATGGGTTCAGTCTCTGACTAACATGGTCCGAGCAGCATTTTAAATGCCTCTGGCGGAACCATCAACCACTACTGTCTCCTCGCTGGGGTCGCTGAAAGCTCCCCAGACTGTCTGTTCCTTCCCAATCCACCCTTTATTGGAAGGGTTTATTTACCAGGATTGGGAGCATCCTGTAAAATATTTACTCCCCCCAAGAGATTTCCAGTGATCTATCCCATGGAGGATAAGTTCATAAATTTTTTTTTAAAAAAAATGGAGGGTCCCTACAGTGGACACAGCCATCTCTTGTGTAAATAAATCACTGACATGTCCAGTAGATAATGTTCCAATGTTCAAAGACCCAATAGATAAAAAATTGGAGTCTTTACTAAAATCTGCTTTCTCTACAGCAAGCATGGTGACACAACCTGCAGTAGCAGCGATTGGAGTCTGCCAAGCAATGAAAGATCAGTTGAAACAAGTCTTAAGGGACTTACCAGATCAGCAGGCTCTTGCCCTAGCTGACCTACCTAGAGCCTTGTGTTGCGGTGGACGCCATAAAGGATACAATCCAACAGGCATCCCGCTTTACGCTGTCTGTAGACATATGCGTAGGCTTCTATGGCTCAAAAACTGGTCTGCTGAAGCTCCCTGTAAGAAATTGCTGATTAGCTTCCCATTTCATGGAGAACGCTTATCTGGAGATGATCTGGACAAATATATCCAGAAAACTTCTGGCGGTAAAAGTACACTCTTGCCGGTTAAGAACAAGGGTAGAAGTCCTTCTTTTAAGAGGCCTACTTCTCCAGTCCCTGGCACATCGGCTGTGAAACAGTTCCGACGGCCTCCGCGGTCAAATCCAGGGGGCAGAAATCAGGGACAATCACAGGGTAACAAGAAACCCTGGGTCAAGAGAGGTACAAAACCTCCCCCCAAGTCATGAAGGGTTGCCCCCACTCAATCGGGTGAGGGGAAGACTTCAGTTGTTCACAGAGACCTGGCGGGACACCATCAGAGATGGGTGATCTCCGCAGTAAGTCTGGGATACAGGCTGGAGTTAAAAGACATTCCTCCTGCCCATTTTATAAGGTCAAACGTGCCAAGCGATCCCCAGAAGAGTGGATCCCTCCTTCTGGCACTAGAGCAACTATTGCCCCAAGGGTAATCATGAAGGTTCCCTTGGAAGAAAACGGGTTCGGGTTTTACTCGAACCTTGTCACAGTCCCCAAACCAAATGGGGATATGAGGCCCATATTAAATATAAAAGGGCTAAACAAGTTCCTACATATCAGGACTTTTTCGGATGGAGTCGATCCGATCGGTGGCCACCGCCCTACAAGGGCAGGAATGGTTAGCCTCGATCGACATAAGGGATGCTTATTTGCATATTCCCATCTGTCCGGCCCACCAGAAATTTCTACGCTTTGCAGTAGAAGGGCGCCATTTTCAGTTCAGAGCCTTACCTTTCGGTCTGGCCACAGCACCACGAGTGTTCACAAAAATTCTGGCCCTACGATTGGCCAAACTAGGAACACAAGGTGTAACGATAATGGCATATCTAGACGACTTGTTGCTGATAGACGACTCAGTGAAAAAAACTAGAAGTGGTTGTTCACGAGATAATCAAGTATCTGGAATCTCACGGTTGCATTATCAACCGAGGCAAGTCAGCCCTAAAACCAGTCAAAAGCCTGGAATACTTGGGGGCTAAGACTGGATTCAAATCAGAGAAAGATTTTCTTACCTCCAGAGAAGGTGTCGTCTTTGAAAGATTTGACCCACTTAGTGGGTACAAAAAAGAAAAACCATCCATACGCCTGTGTATAAGGCTGCTGGGAAAAATGGTGGCTTCATTCGAAGCAGTACCCTACGGTCAATTCCATTCAAGGAACTTGAAGAGGGCCATACTGTCAGCCTGGAACAAAAAAGTTCAGGCTTTAGACTTACCAATGTCCCTGTCCCCTTCCGTTCGCAAGAGCCTCCATTGGTGGTTGGTGCCAGAATCTGGAAAAAGGGAAACCCTTCAGTCCGGTTTCTTGGAAGGTGGTCACTACAGATGCCAGCCTCATAGGCTGGGGGGCAGTACTGGAGCAATGGTCTCTCCAGGGCAAGTGGTCAGAAGCAGAGAAGGCCCTGCCCACCAATCTCTTAGAGATACGAGCAGCCCGGTATGCCCTAGTAGCATGGACATTCAAACTCCAAGGGTCACCTGTCAGAATTCAATCAGACAATGCCACAGCAGTGGCATATATCAATCACCAGGGTGGCACCAGGAGTCGTGCAGCCCAGAGGGAAGCGAATTGCATCCTGGAATGGGCAGAAAGGTATGTCACAGCCATATCCGCGGTTTTCATCCCAGGAGTGGAAAATTGGAGAGCGGACTTTTTAAGTCGCCAGCAATTATGCCCGGGGAATGGTCTCTTCACCCCGAGGTTTTCCAGGCAATATGCCAGCGGTGGGGAACACCGGATGTAGATCTGCTAGCATCCAGATTCAACGCAAAGGTGGACAGATTTGTGTCTCGCACAAAGGATCCCCTAGCTTGCGGTTCGGATGCCCTAGTGTTCCCTTGGGATCAGTTCAAGCTGATATATGCATTCCCAACGCGATTAATCCGCAGAATCGGGGTAGAAAAGAAGCCAGTGATTCTGGTGGCTCCAGCGTGGCCCCGAAGGGCATGGTACGCGGAGATTGTAAAAATGTCAGTGGGAAGTCCTTGGACCCTCCCACATCGTCCGGACCTGCTTTCGCAAGGACCGATATACTACCCTTCCTTACCAGCCCTAGGTTTGACGGCCTGGCTATTGAAGCCCACATTCTAAAAAAGAGAGGGCTCTCTAATCCTGTGGTATCTACCATGATCAATGCCAGGAAGCCGGTATCCAGGCAGATCTATTATAGGATCTAGAAGGCGTACATCACGTGGTGTGAGGCCAGGAAATGGCATCCACGTAAGTACGTAATAGGTAGGATTCTGGACTTCCTACAGTGGGCTGTACATAGGAAGCTTGCCTTGAGTACTATCAAGGGTCAGACGGCCTTGTCAATATTTTTTCAAAGGCCCTTGGCTTTGCATTCATTAGTCAAAGCTTTCATACAAGGAGTGATGCGTATTAGCCCTCCGGTTAGTATTCCCATATGTCCATGGGACTTAAACCTGGTTCTGTCGGTTCTACAGAAACAACCATTTGAACCATTGCGGCACATTTCCTTGGTTCTTTTCACCAGGAAATTGATTTTCTTAGTAGCCATTTGTTCGGCTAAAAGAGTATCGGAATTAGCCGCCTTGTCCTGTAAGGAGCCATATCTGGTTATCCATAAGGACAGAGTAGTATTACGTCCTCATCCAGCCTTCTTCCTAAGGTGGTATCGAGGTTCCATTTGAACCAAGATGTGGTTCTTCCTTCCTTTTTCCCCAAACCTAGTTCGGTAGAGGAAAAGTTATTGCATTCTTTGGATGTAGTAAGAGCAGTTAAAGCTTATCTAAAAGCCACTGCTCAGATTCGCAGAACGGATACTTTGTTTGTTCTGCCGGAATGCCCCAGAAAGGGTCAGGCAGCATCAAAATCTACTTTAGCCAAGTGGATTCGACAGGTTATAATACAAGCCTATGGCTTGAAAAGGAGACCGCCTCCGTTCAAAGTTAGGGCGCACTCCACGAGAGCAGTTGGAACTTCATGGGCAGTGCATCACCAAGCCTCCCTGGCTCAAGTCTGTAAGGCCACAACATGGTCTTCAGTACACACGTTTACTAGATTCTACCAGGTAGACGTTAGAAGTCAGGAGGATGTCGCCTTTGGGCGCAGTGTGTTGCAGGCCGCAAAAGAGCCTCATGCCTGATGGCGCCCAGCTTATGTATAGTGTATCCCTCCCCTCATTGGGCATTGCTTTGGGACGTCCCATTAGTAATGACTAAGTCGCTCTGTGTCCCGTGATGTACGAAAAAGAAAAAGGGATTTTTATAACAGCTTACCTGTAAAATCCTTTTCTTGGAGTACATCACGGGACACAGAGCTCCCACCCCTCTTTTTGGGACACTTATTGCTTTGCTACAAAACTGAGGTGCTCCCGGATGGGAGGGGCTTATATAGGGGAGGGTACTTCCGGTTTGGAAGTTGCCAGTGCCAGCACCTGAAGGTAAACTATATAACCCATTAGTAATGACTAAGTCGCTCTGTGTCCCGTGATGTACTCCAAGAAAAGGATTTTACAGGTAAGCTGTTATAAAAATCCCTTTTTTCTCCGCTTCCATTGAACTACATCGGACCCATGTCGCAATGGTCCTCACCATCCTTAGGGAGCACAAACTCTATCTTAAGGCCGAGAAATGCGTCTTTAAAAAGACCACCGTGCAATTCCTCAGGTTCATCATTTCCATCGATGGGGTCGCAATGGACCCACAAAAGGTCAAGGCTATCCAGGACTGGCCAGCTCCAACTGACAAGAAGGGGGTGCAACGGTTCATAGGCTTTGCCAACTTCTATAGGAGTTTTATCGTGGGGTTTTCCTCTATCATGGCCCCAGTTACCCAATTAACCCGCCAGGGCAACCGTTTCTATTGGTCACCAGAAGCCCAGGAAGCCTTCACTCTCTTAAAGGATGCTTTCACCTCAGCACCAGTGTTGCGACACCCGGATCCTCTCCTGCCATTCACCCTAGAGGTGGACGCTTCCGAAACGGCCACAGGGGCCATTCTCTCCCAAAGGCGGGGCCTCAAGGCCCTTCTACACCCGGTAGCCTTTGCCTCCCAGAAATTAACTCCTCCAGAACGCAATTACGACGTAGGAGACAGAGAATTACTGGCCATTAAATTCGCTCTGGAAGAGTGGAGGTACCTTCTGGAAGGGGCAGTCCACCCTATCATGATATTCATGGATCATAAAAACCTAGAATATTTAAGGACAGCTAAATGACTACGACCCAGGCAGGCTCGTTGGGCTCTCTTCTTCACCCGGTTCAACTTCCATATCTCCTACAGACCCGGCTCCAAGAACGGGAAAGAAGATGCGCTCTCCAGAATGTTCCCCAAAAACTCCCCAAAAGTACAACCAAGTACTATCCTGTCCGCACAAAACTTCTTACTGGTCCCTCAGGCTGACCTACTAACCACAATTAAAGCCGCTTCCAGGCATTGCTCCGACCAAGTAATTTCATCTCTGGAGAAGCATGATGATTTGTTCTGGTCCCGGGATAAAGTCTTCATCCCTCTGGAAGCAAGGCCACTGGTCTTGAGGACTTTCCATGATCATAAGTTAGATGGCCACTTCGGAGCACGTAAAACCATGGAACTGGTCTCCCGCTCCTTCTGGTGGCCAAGCTGGAGGCAAGATTGCAAGTCTTACGTCCTGCACCCAGTGCCAACGCAGTAAGGGACCAAACACTAAGAGCTGGGGACTCCTTAAACCCTTACCTGTCCCTGAACGTCCATGGGCAGATGTGTCCATGGACTTCATCGTTGACCTGCCTCCCTCTGGAGGATTTACCACAATTCTGGTCGCTATCGACCGTCTGTCCAAAATGACGCACTTTTTGCCGATGATCGAGACGCCCTCTGCCACGGATACCGCCAAGATCTTTTTTAGGGAGATAATCAGGCTCCATGGGGTACCGTCCAGTTCACGTCCAAGTTTTGGAAGGAACTCTGCAAGTCCTTGGAAGTCAAAGTCTGCCTCGCATCAGCATATCACCCTCAGAGCAACGGCCAGACAGAGAGAACCAACCAAACCCTGGAACAGTACCTCCGCTGCTTCTGCTCCTCTTCCCAGGACGACTGGTCGTCCCTACTAACTTCCGCTGAATTTGCCTACAACAACTCAGTTCATTCCGCTACCAGTCAGACCCCCTTCTGGGCCAACTTTGGATTCCACCCGTCCTTTCTCCCCGAAAACATCCCTGAAAGTTCTGTCCCCGCGGTCCAGGATCAGATAGTCTCGGTTCAGTTGAATTTCCAGAAACTCCGAGCACTAATGCAGAACGCCCAGGAGTCCTACAAAAAGTATTACGACAGGGGAAGGAAGGAAAATCCAGCTTTCAAAGTTGGGGAGGAAGTTTGGCTCTCCTCCACCAACCTTAGACTGCCCATTCCCTCACGGAAATTGGGGCCAAGATTCATCGCCCCTTTTAAAATCAAACGGGCAATCAACACGGTGGCCTTTGAATTGGCATTGCCGGATTCCTACCGGATTCACCCTGTGTTTCATACATCCCTGTTGAAGCCAGTTATCCCCAGCTCCTTTCCTGGGAGAGACGAGCCACCTCCCTTACCAGTTAAGGTGGATGGAGAGGAAGAATACGAGGTGGAGTCTGTTATGGGCTGCAGGAAGAGAGGCAGACAGCTGCAATACTTGGTGAAGTGGAAGGGGTATCCCCCGGAAGACAATTCTTGGGAGCCAGCTAGGAACTTGCATGCTCCCCACTGAATTCGAGTATTCCACCAAGAGCACCCTGAATTGATGGCTAGTTTGGGTGTCCGGAGTCCGCCCCTAGGGTGGGGGCACTGTCAGGGAAATCTCCCTTCCAGCAGCACCAGTCAGCATCCAATGCACACGCACGGGGAAACGGCGCTTCAGCGCATGTGCGTGCGTGGGACGGCGCTTCGGCGCATGCGCGTGCGCGGCACGTCACTTCAGCGTTCACGGGTGCGCACACTGGCGCAATGGCGCGCGTGCATGCGCGTTGGCGCACCAATAGGAATCCAGGCGGGCCTATTTAAAGAAGCCTAGATGCATGAACAAATTGCTGGTTTGTCAGCTTCCTGTGTACCAAGTTCTGCTAATCACTACCTGATCTCCTGTTGTGACCCAGACCGGCTTGGCTTCCCCTGTGCTTCTCCTGGATTTGACCCCCTGGCTTGCTTATGGACTTCTGCCTTCTCCTGTGATTTACCCTCGGCCTGCTTTCCGGGTCTGTTGCCTGTCTCCTGCCCCTGACCTTGTGCCTGCACCTTGGACCTTCTCGCACTCTCTGCCCTGATCCGGTGCCAGCTCTGATCTGGACTTGTAAACCTGCTGCTAGCCCTGATCTGGACTTTTGCTCACCCCCCCGCTAGCTCAGACCTGGACTGTGCTTATCTGACGCTAGCTCCTGCCAGAACCTGTGTACCTGCTGTATTCTACCTCCATCCAACCCGGCACTACCAGACCTTCCAGCAAGATTCCTGCACCTGCTGGTAACCAGTGCCTCTTGGTGCCATCCGCTCCCTGTCTCACCTCCAGGGGGCAGAGTGCACTGAGTTGCAAGGGTGAACCGCTCTCAGCATCTCGGCCTCGGTAAGTAATCACCTGATAGTTTGAAAGTAGGGGTCTGCCGTATATACTCTGCAGAAATTTGGCCCTTAGGTGTTGGTGTTGCCACAACACTGTAAGCCCTCACAGTTACTCTTGGTGGGCGCTGGAACGCCCTGCTGTGAACTATTATATCAAGAATTGTAATTACATGCCATTGTTGAACAGTGGTAGGAAAAATTGGGCCTTTGGTGGTGGTGCTGTTGCCACAACACTGTAAGTCCTCACAGTTACTCTTGGTGGGCGCAGGAATGGGCCCAGCTGTGAAATATTAAATTAATAATTGTAATTACATGCCCCTGTTGAACAGGGGCAGAAAAATTGGGCCTTTGGTGGTGGTGTTGCCACAACACTGTAAGTCAGGGATATGCAATTAGCGGACCTCCAGCTGTTGCCAAACTACAAGTCCCATCATGCCTCTGCCTCTGGGTGTCATGCTTGATGCTGTCAGAGTCTCGCTATGCCTCATGGGACTTGTAGTTTGGCAACAGCTGGAGGTCCGCTAATTGCATATCCCTGCTGTAAGTCATCACAGTTACTCTTGGTGGGCGCAGGAATGGGCCCTGCTGTGAATTATTAGATCAAGAATTGTAATTATATGCCCCTGTTGAACAGGGGCATAAAAATTGTGCCTTAGGAACTGGTGCCACAACACTGCAACCCCTCACAGATACTCTAGTTGGAGCGCAGGAATGAGCCTTGCTGCAAAGTATTGCATCAAAAATTGTAATTACACGCCCCTGTTAAACAGGGGAAGAAAAATTGGGCCTTAGGCACTGGTGCTGGTGCCACAACACTGCAACCCCTCACATATACTCTATTTGGAGTGCAGGAATGAGCCCTGCTGCAAAGTATTGCATTAAAAATTGTAATTACACGGCCCTGTTAAACAGGGGCTGAAAAATTGGACCTTAGCCACTGGTGGCGATGCCTAGAAACAAAAATGTTCTTACATGCTATCTGCATGATCATTGAGGAGGAAGAGTATAGTCACTCAGCATAACAGGATAGTCACTCTGCATCAGCATAGGCAGTCTTGAAGGGATCTGACATTTCAAAGAAAATGATTCTGTTACATCAGCATCAGGTGCTTGGTAGCTGGTGGTGATCCAAGACTGATTCATTTTTATGAAGGTCAGTCGATCGAACGAGTCGGTGGACAGGCGCACCCTGTGATCGGTTACAAAGCCTCCAGCAGCACTGAATGTGCGTTCCGAAAGAACGCTGGATGCAGGACAGGCCAGTACCTCAATTGCTTACTGTGCAAGCTCTGGCCAGTGATCCATCCTCAAGACCCAGTAACCAAGAGGATTTTCGGTGGGAAACGTGTCCAAGTCTGATCTTGCCCCTAGGTATTCCTGCACCATGTAAACCAGATGCTGGCGATGGTTGCTGGAACCGATCATACCTTGGGGCTGCGGACTAAAAAATTGTCTGAACGCATCGGTCAGACGGCCACCTTCTGCACCGCTCCTTCTTTGACTGACCGAAGCCTCAGCAACACGTTGTCCAGGACCAGGAATTTGTAACCTTCCAGTCTCTGGGAACGCGTTGCACAGACCTTTCTGCAAGGCCTCCCGAAGATGCTTCATCCTCTGCTTCCTCTGCGACGGCAAGATAAGGTCCGCAACCTTACCCTTGTAACGTGGATCAAGGAGGGTTGCCAGCCAGTAATGATCCCTCTCCTTGTACGAATACGATGATCCTTCCGCAGGCTTTTCAGGATCAGGGAGGCCATGCAGCGTAGGTTTGCTGAGGCATTCGGTCCAGAGTCCTCTGGGTCACTCAGGACGACATGATCCACAGCCACCTCCTCCCAGCCACGTACAAGTCCATGGGTGTCTTGGGACTGTAATTGATCCCTTGAAGACTGCTGCTGATGCTGAGTGCTAGGCTTCACCTCCATGCTGACACAATCCTCCTCCTCCTAGTCCTCTTCCTGTGTGATAGGCGGGCCAGCAGGAACACTGTCTGGATAAAGGGGGCCTTGAGAGGTAAGGAAGTCCTCCTCTTCCTGCCTCAGTTCTGCCTCAAGTGCCCTGTCCATTATTTCATGCAGCGTGTGCTCCAACAGGTGGACAAGAGGGACAGTGTCACTGATGCATGCACTGTCACTGCTCACCATCCTCGTGGCCTCCTCAAATGGTGCCAGGACAGTGCATGCATCCCTGATCATGGCCCACTGGCGTGGGGAAAAAAATCCAAGCTCCCCTGACCCTGTCCTGATGCCATATTGCAACAGATACATAGGGATGGCCCTCTGCTGCATGTGCAGCCGCTGCAGCATGGCCAACGTAGAGTTCCACCTGGTGGGCATGTCACAGATTAGGCGGTTCTTGGGCAGGTTGTATTCCATTTGCAGGTCAGCCAGCCGAGCACTGGCATTATATAATGACAAATAACTTCCGCGCCAATTTTTTTTATTAATAATGAATTAGTAAACTTAGTGCTAAGCTGCTCCCCTAAATAATGAAGTGTATGTCTTCTAACTGGATAATAGAGTGTGTGGTAGGGGGCGCTGGTGGTTAATTAATACTAATTGTGAACTACTTGCTATAATCAACAGTGGTATTTGTTATAAATCAATAGTGACATTGAAACATACAAACAATAATAATGATTCCTGTGAGTGATAATTGAATGGTAGTGGTCAGATAAAGTTCCCCAAAACAATCAGACTTGACAAATATTATTATATAAAGTCCCAACTTGGTCAAATGAAACAAAACAAAGTGTTTCAAATCCAGTGTGAAAAAAATCACCAATAACAGAAAACTCTTGCTGCAACAGATGATATCTTCAAGAAAGTGCAATCTTAATCCTTCACCAGAACAATCAAACTTGCGACACCCAAAGTGCACAGGTAATGTGTTGTGCTTACCAGAATGTGTGGACCTCTTTAATGAAAAAGATGGTCACACTCGCTTTAGCAGGATAGTGCCTGCACACATACGATAGACAGGATGAAATGTAGTATCTCTTCCCCCCGATATTAGGGATACGACATGGAATACAAACTAAAAACTTCCATAGTGCAACCCATTTGTTTAATATAAAAACTTGGAATAAAAAACGATGGCCAAGTGGCCGCTTACATTAAAAGGTGCCCATCCCGGCACTGGGGCTGAAGACTTATAGGGGTAACACAGGCTGATCCACCTCCGTGGCGGCGTGCGTTCCAGCAGCTGCTTGCTCTGATCCAGAGGAACCAGATTGGACGTGGAGCATAGATCACGTGACCAGGCTGCGCCGCCGACGTACGTTTCGTTAGGTTAACGTCTTCAGGGGGAGTCAAATTATATGACTGGCGGAAATGCCCACAGAGTTTCCTGGCCTGCTTCAGGATCTCCTGTAAGCCCGGGTACCTGCCCAAGAACCGCTGCACCACCAAGTTAAGGACGTGAGCCAAACAGGGCACATGGGTCAGGTGTCCCTGTCGGAGGGCGGAGAGGAGGTCGGTGCCATTGTCGCAAACCACCTTTCCTGGCTTAAGCTGGCGTGGCGTCAACCACCTCTGAGCCTGCCCCTGCAGAGCTGATAGAATCTCTGCCCCAGTGTGGCTCCTGTCCCCCAAGCACACCAGCTCAAGCACCGCATCTTTTTGCTTGCATACTTTCGTAGCCCCTTGAATGCCTACGGAGCACCGCTGGTTCCGAGGACAAAGCACAGGAAGAGGCCATGGAGGAAGAAGAAGAGGAGGGGGTGGAGGAGAGAGGTGTGTCAGAATCACCAGTAGTAGCATTTTGGAGGCATGGTGGCGGAACAACCTCCAACACTGCTGCACCTTGTCCTGCATCCTTCCCAGCTGCCAGCAGAGTCACCCAATGCGCCGTGAAAGATAGGTAACGTCCCTGCCCATGCCTGCTTGACCATGAGTCAGCGGTAATATGCACCTTACCGCTGACCGCCCTGTCCAGCGAGGCCAAGGCATTGCCTTCCAAATGCCGGTAGAGAGCGGGAATCACCTTCCGTGAGAAAAAGTGGCATTTGGGAACCTGCCACTGAGGAACCGCACATTCCACAAACTCACAGAAGGGGGCAGAGTCTACCAACTTAAAAGGCAGCAGTTGAAGTGCTAGCAATTTAGCCAAGCTAGCATTCAACCACTGAGCATGTGGATGGCTGGGAGCAAACTTCTTTCGGCGGTGCAGCAGCTGGGGCAGGGAAATTTCCCTGGTACAATCAGACGTCAGTGTACGGATAGCAGATTGGCCGCAAGTACTTGGCTGTGACACACCTAATTCTATACCTTAATTCCTCTCAGTGCAGGTTTTAGAGAGGACTGAAGGTATAGTGGGGTTGGAGATCCCAGCTGATGAGGAGCAAGGAGAGGTCCGCTTTGTTCTTTGGTGTGGGTCTTTTTTGTATGCTTGCCAACGGACTGCATGGCAGGTCGACATACAGTATGTCTGGTCAAGCACGTGGTGCCCAAGCGGCTGATGTTTTGGCCACGCGAGATACGCTTTAGACATATGTTGCAAACAGCAACGGTGCGATTTGCTGAACACGTCTCAAAAAAGGTCCACACCAAAGAACTTTTGGAATAATGTGCAGAGACAGCAGCGCCCTGAACATGCGGAACACTGCAGTGTGATGCAGTCAGTTGGCTGCCCTTAAGCTGGCCCCTGGAGGGCATCCTGCCTCATTGGAGATGTGCCTCCTCCTCCTCCTCTCTCCTATCAGGCACCCACGTGGAGTCAGTGACCTCATCATTCCCTCCCTCCTCATCACTGGAGCCAATCTGGCAGTATGCTGCAGCTGGGGGAACATGACTGCCAGATTGCTGTCCTTGTTGGGCACCCCCTCTCTCTGGGCTCACATTACTGCCTTCCTCTATCTGGGTACCATCATCTGAGCCTTCAAAACGCTGGGCATCCAACTGGAGCATGTACCCAGCACTATGGTCAAACAGTTCGGGGGACTCCTCAGGAGGGCATGGTGGGGCTAGGGAAGGAGTGACTGATGCCATTGAGCTGAGGGAAGAGGGCGCGTTGGCCTCTTTTATTGGCTCGTGACTGTCTGCCTCTCCTTGTTTGCCTTCCAAACATACTAATGGCCTAAATAAAGAAGGGTTTTACCACTCCAGGTGAATGTACTCCAACAATCTATGGTCTCAGGAACACCGTGGGTGCCAGGAATGCACATAGCATATAGAGGAAAAAAATGAGGATATGGACAGCCGCACTCCAAAAAACCTATACGGTCGCCTTTATTGTAAAAAATAGGATAAAATACACCACAAATCACAGCATAACCGGGACAACAGCTGACATGTTTCGCACTGCAAGCTAGTGCTTAATCATAGCTATGATTGGTATGAGAACACCACCAATTGTATTCAGGTACCTTTAGGTGAACGCTGTGCAAAGGACAGAAGTACACTAAGTGAAACACTGCAGCTAGCACAATCACCTGCCTGCCTGTCAGTATAGAGAATAACAGGAACGGATCTAGCTAAACTGAATAGAGTGTGTAAATATATATACAACACCTAGGATGCATATATATCCTCTACACACTGTAACTGCAGCTAACTGACTCGCCTGCCTGCTCTACCTAACTCAAAATAAATGACACTGTCTCTCTCTCTGTCTTTAACCTCTCTCTTTAACCACCGCAACACACTACACAAGGCCGCCACGGAGGCGGCCTTATATAGTGTGGGGCGTGTACTAAACCCCCTGAGACATAACTGGCAAAGCCAGCCTGGCTTTGGCCAATTATGGCTCTCTGTTTTTTGCGTGCTGTGATTGGCCAAAGCATGCGGGTCATAGTGCATGCTTGGCCAATCATCTGCCAGCAATGCACTGCAATGCCGCAGTGAATTATGGGCCGTGACGCACCACTCGAAATTTGGCGCGAACGGCCCATAATGTTCGAAATCCGGCGAACAGGCGATGTTCAATTCGAACATGGGTTCAACTCGAACTCGAAGCTCATCCCTACTTCTCATCATATATGTGATTTGTAATCACTGTGATTTCATTTTGTTGGTAGGGGCTGCATTTGCCTGTGATCTGTTAGAAATGTACATATACTGTATTGATTCCTTGCTAGCTGCCTGATTACCTATTAGTGCAGAGTGACTATGTTTTATTAATTTCTTACAAATGCCTGTACTAAAGGGTAAATGATGGCAGTAATGAATAAACTATAGGAGTCAACACAGGAGATTTTATAAATCATGTAACCCTGCATGATACAAATATTTACTATAATAACATGTTATGGCCACAAAAATGACCTGTGGTTCAGACTGCACATTACAAATGAAACACAATCAAATAAATTAAAAATGCAATCATGCATTCAGAAAAACATATTATGGTGCAGCTTGAAACAATTGATCATGTAATAAATAAAACAGGAAAAACAGCCAGCATGCTAGACATAGGTGCCATCGCAGAATATTACCATAATGAAAGATATTCCACAACATCGCCAATTTCAGAAAATGAGGAAGTGGGTGCTTAATGATTACAAATATCTGTAAGGACTACAATGTATTATCTTGTAGGCAGGAATCTGACAGAAACAATGCAGAAATGAAATCACAGCATCAGTAAATTCCTTTTTTCTTTTTTTTTTTTTCTTTTTTATTGTACATTTCAAGTTTCATTGGAACTTCTGAAAATTACAATGTTATACATAGAAAAGACGTCAACAAAAATGCAATTGAATTACATAAGAAAATGACATGACTTATCAAATAAATGTTTTATTTCAAACAAAGGTGCACAATAATTGTTGCAAGTAAACAAATGATCACTAGATGTATATATATAGATATATATATATAGATAGATATATCTATCTATATATATCTATATAGATATATATATAATTCAGGTGAGGTGAACAGCACTCAGGAATCTTGCAGGTGCATGCAATCAGGCCCTCCCACAGGCCACACATAAGTAAAAAGTCCGGGATTGCTGCACTCAAATTTATTGAAAAAGAGAAAAAATATATACAAATATACAAATATAGGATGGTTCCATGCCAATAGTTTTGAGCTTAAAATCGTTCACGCCCTTCCTCAGGTAGGAACACACATAAATAATCCACAAATTTCTAATATCCTTAAAGTGTAACTCCACTTTTGTTGAGAAAAATTTCAAGGATTTTAACAAACTTTGTTGCAGATTCCTACCTTTTGTTATTCACAGTTTTTTTTCTCTGTGCCCCTTTGCTGAATGAATCTAACTTGAGTGGTATCATAATTATCAACCAGCTGTGCACCTGCAGGCTTCTAATGAGGAAAATCGCAGGGTCTGCATCCCATTCCTATTGAAAGTATCTCACCAAAAATAAAAAATTTGTTGCAGGGGATACCAGAAATCTGACTTGTATCTTAGTGCAGACTTCTGGGAAAATCAATGAGCCAATCACACAAGCAGGAAATTATGTTTCTGGGGGACGTTCTGTACACACTCTGTGTACAGAACACCTCCAGGTAGCCATATTGCATTTTCAGAAAATTACAGAGATGCAGATTGAGAAGGGAAGGTCATTTTTAAAAACATTCAATTACAATATGACTTGTGTCGCAATTGTATACGCTATATTATTATTTTTTTATTTGCTATTTTTTTCCCCACGAAAGTGGAGTTACCCTTTAATCTCAGATAATAGGAAATTTTTGGGGACTTGGACTTTTTAGGCACAGTAATATGAAAAATAAATTGGTTAAAAAATAAATTTATTAAGCATAGATATAGATTTAGACAGACTTGTTAAAAAAGCCCACATCAATGGATCAATACAACAATATCGCCATTATAAAAAACCATAACCCTCAATTGGATGATGAAGGAATTGCAATGATATTCCATATAGTACACATTCCAAAGGATAGATGAGGTAGAAATGATGCGGTAGGAACTATTGAATATGATGCTGCATTCGCTCGACAATTTCGACGTTCAATCACGCTTCTTCAGGAGCATAGCATGTAGACTAACAAGAAATTTGAAACAAAAATGTAATAAAAATTTCTACATGAATATATAACAGTAAAAAATTGTATAACAAGCAATAGATAATATACGGGACTGATATGCTGTCACAACCAGTAGCACCAATATCAGACACCCATGGAGGTGGAAGGAGACAATGGGTAACTATGGGGGCGCACAGGTAACAATCAACAATAAAATTGAATAAAGTGCAGCAAGAAAACAAATGATTGTAGCTAATAGAGGCAAAAGCCGCCACGTGTGACCATACAGCAGGAGGTGCCTCTTCCAGATTAACTACTCTGGAACCTATAAGAACGTATATTCCCCACTTAATTAGTGGAGGTGGTGTGATAAAAAACAGAAAAGGGCAAAAAACGAGAGGGGGGGTAGAGGAAAAGAGAGCAGGGAAGGGGGAGGGAAGGGGTGGGGGAGAAGAACAGCGACAAAACAAACCTAAAAGGGGAAGGGAACAAGGAAATAAGACAAAAAGGGGGGGAGGGGGGGAGGGAAAGGGGGAAGAACGGGAAAAGGGGATAAAAGGGAGAAGGGGGAAGGAAGGAGGGAAAGGGGGAAGAGTGAAGAGGAGGGGATAAAAAGGGATAGGGGGATCCCCTCCTCTTCACTCTTTCCCCTTTCCCTCCTTCCTTCCCCCTTCTCCCTTCTACACAATATTGTTAAAAAGCATTGTTCCATTGTTAGGGTTCAAACCTATGACCAAAATACATACATCTGGATAAAAACTAGAAACCATTAAATAAATATAGGTATAAAAAGCAACATTTCTAGTGACATAACCCCATAACGATTTCTATTGAATATATGGCACATGAACGTGTCAGAAAATCACCAATCTGAAAAAAATGTTTAGGAACCAAATATCTATATATTGTACAGGACGCCGTGGCTGGGTCCTGGAAGGACGCTATATTTCCCCTCTGTTTGGGCTGTGGTTCCTTTAAGGGAACAGCAATGGTTAACACACCTGTCCAAGGAAGTGGTTTAAGAGAGACAGGAAGTTGTAGGTTAGAGAGAGAAGGAGTGTAGTGAAGTCTGCATGGTGAATGGTGGACACTGCAAAAGCTGTGGAGGCTGTGAAAAGCTCTGGGAAGCTGTGAATGTACATGGCAGTGGCCTGCATGGAAGCCTGCTATCTGGGAAACTTACCTGCAACACCAAGGAAGGACTGTTTAACTGCGACAGCAGTTATAAACTCTACAAGTCGGTGAGACTGTCATTTCTTTTGTTTTGCTGCTGTGAAGCCATTTAAGTTTAAATAAACGTCCTTTTGTTTGAAAAGCCTGTGTCCTGCGATCTAGCTGGTTCCCCGAACATTACACTAGTGCTCGAATGCGGGCAGGACAGAATAACAGGCATAAGAAGAAAAAAACAAAACATTTGTTTGTTTTTTGCATTGAACTTGACATTGAACTGACAGTTAAAGGGACAGTACATTGGATTTATGTCCTGGGTTAAAGTTGCACAAACGTTGAAAGCTGTAGCAATGGAGGAGCTAATTAAACAGCTGTCCCTGGCTAATATGCAAGCGCAAACTCGCCATGAGGAAGCAAATCAGCTGCAGCAAGAAAATACCCGCCTGTTGGTGACCCAGTTGGCAGCCCAGCAAGCAGCCCAGCAAGAGGTTATGCAGGCTCAGGTGGCTGTCTTAAAGGAAGCAGTGCAGCAGCTATCTCAGGTTCGGGAGCAAGCGGCTGTTGCCCCTGGCAACCAGGTGACTGTGAGGGCAAGCCATTTTTTGCAGAAATTGTCCCTGAGCGATGATGTAGAGGCATTTCTTGCTACATTTGAGAGGACGGCAGAGAGAGAAGGGTGGCCTCAGGACCAGTGGGCCAGCCTCATTGCCCCTTTTCTCACCGGAGATCCTCAAAAAGCCTACTTTGACCTGCCACCCGATGATGCTAAAGACTATCAAAAGTTAAAGGCAGAAATTCTGGCTCGTCTGGGGGTGACTACGGCCGTTCGGGCCCAACGAGTGCACCAATGGAAGTATCGTCCAGATCGGCCACCTCGGTCTCAAATGCATGACCTGGTGCAACTGGTAAAAAAAATGGCTGCAGCCTGAGGTGTTGTCGGGCCCCCAAATCGTGGAACGGGTTGTGCTGGACCGATACCTGCGATCCCTGCCAGACGACCTTCAACGGTGGGTCAGCCATGGAGACCCCAAAACAGCAAACCTCCTTGTCGAGATGGTGGAACGATATACAGTGGTGGAGGACCTGCTCGGACCTACCAAGCGCATAGGCCCTAGTCTACCATGGCCTGTTCGACCAACTGCTGCCCTTCGAAAGGATGTTCCAAGGAGTCCTGGAGCAAACACCCCGGAAGGTCAAGAGTCATTCCCGGTACCTCCTCAGCGTTCTGTTCCTGTTCGGAGAGGAGGGGATGTACAATGTTGGCAATGTCATTCCTGGGGTCATACCCGGGCACACTGCCCACTGCAAGAGGAGCCCATGGAATGCGGGGTTCTTCGGAGGAGGTCTTTTTATGCCCATAAAGTATGCACCACACAGCTCGACCTGGGTGAGGAAAAATTTGAGTGTGAAGTCCAAGTGAACCACCTCCCTGCCCGGGCTTTGTTGGACTCCGGAAGCATGGTAACCCTGGTTCATCCTAGAGTAATTGGGAAGATCGGTCCGGTAAGAAAAACCTTACGGGTGGTGTGCATTCACGGGGACACTAGAGAGTACCCTCTCATCTCGGTGACCATCTCCTCAGCATGTGGCACTGGTACTCAAGAGGTGGGTGTGGTAAAGAACTTGGTACATGATGTTATAATAGGACGAGACTGTCCGTTGTTTACAAAACTGTGGGAACAAGGAGAACAGTTCAGAGATTGGGGAGAAACTAGCCTCCCTGTTCCTGCTGCTGAGAGGAATAACCCTGAACTGCCAAATGTTCTTAATGTGGATCCAAATGATGAAATTGCTAATGGTTGGGTTAATGGTGATGAAAGTAGAGCTGATACTGTTGATAATGTCAAGACATGTGGTCCACAGATCTACCAAAACACTGAGGGGGGAGGATCTTCCCCACTTCAGGTAATGCTGGGGGAAGAGGACGAGGAAGTGGCCTCTACCCCTGCCCTGCCAGATTTGGGTGTTCCCTAGGGGGCGTTTGGTACTGCTCAGATGCAGGACCTCACTTTGGCCCGTGCACGGGAACAAGTTGTAGTAGTAAATGGGGTTCCCCAAGAGCCAGGTGCAAATGAGCGGTGGCCACACTTCGCAATGTATAATGAGTTGTTGTATCGGGTTACCAAGGTGAGGGAAAATGTGGTAGAACAATTGTTGGTACCCCAACAATATAGACGAAAGGTTCTGGACCTGGCCCATGATGATGTGTTAGGGGGACACCTGGGAGTTGAGAAGACGGAAGCACGGATCACCGACCGGTTTTACTGGCCAGGTCTGAAAGCAGAGGTAAAGAAATACTGTGCCTCTTGTCCCACCTGTCAGTTGACCGCTCCGGTGACCCACTTCCGGAGCCCTTTGGTCCCTCTGCCCATAATTGAGGTCCCATTCGAGAGGATAGCCATGGATATAGTGGGTCCCTTGGTAAAGTCGGCTCAAGGTTACTCCTACATATTAGTGATTCTTGACTATGCCACCCGATATCCTGAGGCGCTTCCACTGCGGAATACCTCCTCTAAGGCTATTGCCCGGGAATTATTCCAGTTGTTTACACGGACTGGTTTTCCCAAGGAAATACTCACAGACCAGGGCACCCCATTTATGTCGAGAGTTATGGCCGATGTGTGCAAGCTGTTCCGGATTAAACAGCTGCGCACATCGGTCTACCATCCCCAAACGGACGGGTTAGTGGAACGCTTTAACAAGACCCTTAAGTCTATGCTAAAGAGAGTGGTACAAATGGATGGGAAAGACTGGGACTGCCTGTTACCAGCTCTCCTGTTTGCTATCAGGGAAGTGCCCCAGGCCTCCACTGGGTTTTCGCCCTTTGAGTTGGTATATGGGCGGAGACCTCGCGGACTACTTGACTTTATTAAAGAGGAATGGGAAAGTGAACCTGTTCAGCATAAGAGTGTTCTTGAATATGTCTCCCAAATGCAGGAAAGGATCCAAACTGTGATGCCACTAGTCAAAGAGCATTTGCAAAAAGCCCAGGAGGCTCAACGACGGGTCTATAACAGGGCTGCTAAAATAAGTCACTTCCAAGTGGGGGATCGAGTAGCGGTGCTAATTCCCACTGTGGAAAGTAAATTCTTGGCCAGATGGCAAGGTCCCTTTGAAGTTGTGGAAAAAGTGGGAGAGGTAAATTATAGAGTCCACCAGCCAGGCAAGAGGAAACCGTATCAGATATATCATGTCAACTTGTTAAAGCCCTGGACAGACAGGGAACCGGTGACCTCCCTGGCTAGTGCAAGACGTGAGCCTCAGGTTGGGGTGGAGAGTGTCCAAGTAGCAAGTACCCTGTCTAAAATCCAAAGTCAGCAGGCAAAGGAGTTCTTGCAGAGAAATAAAGAAAAGTTTTCAGACTTGCCAGGGCTAACTAGTGTCATAGAACATGATATTATCACGGAACCTGGAGTCAAAGTTTTTGTCCGGCCCTACCGCATCCCAGAGGCTCAAAGGAAGGCCGTTTAGAGGAAGTGAAGAAGATGCTGGACCTGGAGATCATTGAAGAGTCGCAGAGTGAGTGGTCGAGCCCGATTGTGTTGGTACCAAAGCCCAACGGGACTCTGCGATTCTGCAATGATTTCCGGAAACTTAATGAGGTTTCACGGTTTGATGCCTACCCCATGCCCCGGGTAGATGAGCTTATTGAGAGACTAGGTCCAGCCAGGTATATTACAACATTAGACCTTACCAAGGGGTATTGGCAAATCCCATTGACTAAGGCTGCTAGAGAGAAAACTGCTTTTTCTTCCCCAGAGGGGAGTTTTCAGTACAAAAGAATGCCTTTTGGACTACAAACTGCTCCAGCCACTTTCCAGCGAGCAATGGATAGGATTTTACGACCTCACCGGGAGTATGCCTCAGTGTACTTGGACGACATAGTCATTTTTAGCAGAGACTGGGAATCACACTTGCCCAAAGTCCAGGCAGTACTGGACTCTCTTTGGAAGGAGGGGTTTACAATAAACCCTGAAAAATGTGCTTTGGGAATGGAGGAGGTGAAATACCTGGGCTATATTGTAGGTCGAGGGGTGGTGAAACCTCAGGTTAACAAGGTAGAGGCTATACAGAATTGGCCCCGCCCCCTCACAAAAAAGCAGGTACGTGCATTCCTGGGCATGGTGGGATACTACAGGAGATTCGCACCCAACTTTGCCACATTGGCGGCTCCATTGACCGATCTGACTAAGGGACGGAAATCGGTCATGGTGGAATGGAATGCAGATGCTGAAAAGGCTTTTTTGGAGCTCAAGTCAGCACTGTGCCAACACCCTGTCCTGATAGCACCCAATTTTTCAAACGAGTTTGTTGTCCAGACTGATGCTTCCGATGTAGGATTGGGAGCTGTGTTGTCACAGGTTGTTCATGGTGAGGAGCACCCAGTAGTCTTCCTCAGTAGGAAGTTGACACCAGCGGAGAAAAACTACGCTATAGTTGAACGAGAATGTCTGGCCATTAAGTGGGCTCTGGAATCCCTCAGATATTTCCTCTTGGGAAGGAAGTTTAGGTTAATTTCTGACCATGCCCCTTTAACATGGATGAGGCAAGGTAAAGGGACTAATGCCAGAATTACATGTTGGTTCCTGGCGCTCCAGGAATTTAAATTTGTAGTGGAGCATAGGCCCGGGAGACTGCATCAAAATGCAGATGCCCTCTCCCGAGTCCATTGTTTTAGCTCCACTGTTGCCTCCACCTCCTTGGCGTTGGGGCACAGGGGGGGATATGTACAGGACGCCGTGGCTGGGTCCTGGAAGGACGCTATATTTCCCCTCTGTTTGGGCTGTGGTTCCTTTAAGGGAACAGCAATGGTTAACACACCTGTCCAAGGAAGTGGTTTAAGAGAGACAGGAAGTTGTAGGTTAGAGAGAGAAGGAGTGTAGTGAAGTCTGCATGGTGAATGGTGGACACTGCAAAAGCTGTGGAGGCTGTGAAAAGCTCTGGGAAGCTGTGAATGTACATGGTAGTGGCCTGCATGGAAGCCTGCTATCTGGGAAACTTACCTGCAACACCAAGGAAGGACTGTTTAACTGCGACAGCAGTTATAAACTCTACAAGTCGGTGAGACTGTCATTTCTTTTGTTTTGCTGCTGTGAAGCCATTTAAGTTTAAATAAACGTCCTTTTGTTTGAAAAGCCTGTGTCCTGCGATCTAGCTGGTTCCCCGAACATTACAATATGATATATATGATTGAAAATTATTTTATTTATGGTAAGGTTCTTTTTAAGGGTAACTGCAAATGTTGGTATTGCTTCATTGAAGACGTGTTTGCGGTGTGGAGCGGTGACATTGATACCCTTTTATTGTTTCATGCATGTTTCATGCATATCTTAACCTCTTAGTATCAGGTTTAGCATTGAACATTATTTACAGTCAGGAAAAAAATTAATTTTTGGATACATGCTTAAGAATCAGTGAGGGCTCTACACATAACAGAGTGATCTTTATGTGAAACCAACTGGTCATAACCAGTTATTATATCATAAAATTTTCCATCCCCCTGGGGTATTTAAATAAATCCCTAAGAGTCAGTTTACTCGGATTAAAAGAATTGTAAGCGACCCAGTTCAAAGAGAAAAATTACTTGAGGAAATGGAAGACAAATTAGCAAGAAGGGGTTACACCCTAGACAGGTCATGTAGAGAGTGAGAAAGGAAACAATAGATAGAAGTGGTGGAAGAGAGATGTAGGTAGTGTCGGGGCTAGGCTCAGCCCTTCCTTCTCAGAGCTTTGTGCTCAGCTGTCGATTAATTGCCAGTACTCTTCATTCCACAGTGACTCACCTGGTCTTCATTTCCTGCTCATCAGCTAGCCCTGCTGGCTATTTAAACTGCCTGGATCACATCTTCGGTGCCTTCGCCTAGTCAACATATCCAGATACTCTCTGCTGTGTTTTCCTGTTAAAGATTTTTGCCTGGCTGACTTCCCTTCTGGTTTCTGATCCTGTTTACTGCCTCTACTACGCTGATCTATGGATTTCCTGTTTCACTGGCTTGTTCCGACTACCCGCTCTGGTTACTGAACCCTGGCTATGTTTTGCCTACGTTTGCTCTGTTTGTACCATTCTATTAAAAAGTGTGATTTTTTTACTGCACTCAGTCTGGTTCATTGTTCCTGACAGGTAGATGACTACCATTTGTTACACAGTATCAGTCCTACGAATGCACAATATTGTTAAAAAGCATTTGTCCATTATTAGGGAGAATTATCCACAAATTGATGAATTTCAAAGCTTCACTATACCTTCATATCGGAAGGGGAGGACTTTATATAGCAGATTGGTCAAATCTGATCAATATCGGCATAACACTAAGATCACTGGAAACCTTTTTAGGTCCCCCTAATAATGGATCATATCACTAATTAAATTGTATCCAATGCAGTTCTATGATCAAAGGGAAGTTTTTGACCCACATCGAGGGATGATCATAGAGATCAAGGGCTACCACACCTGTCAGTCATCCTTTGTTGTCTATATCATTAAATGTCTGTGGATTCTCCTGTATGTGGGGGAGACCACACAGAAAGTAAAAGACTGTATAGCCAGACATAAATACTCCATACGTGATAAATGAACCCAGCTCCCTTTAGCAAGGCACTTTTTCAAATGAAACATACAGTGGCACACCTTCGCTTTATGGTCATTGAGGCAATTCCCAAGGATAGACGATGTGGTAATCGAGAACTGAAAATAAATGTTAGGTTCACTGGATAAATCGTCTTGACACTTTACAGCCTAGGGGGTTAAACTCTAATTTTGATTTACATCTTTTTTATGATAGATATTTGGTTCCTGTGAATTTTTATCAGATAGGTAATTTTATGACAAGTTCATGTGCAATATATTCAATAGGACTCGTCATGGGGTTATGTCACTAGAAATGTTGTGTTTGTACCTATATTTATTTAATGGTTACTAGTTTTTATCCAGATGTGTGTATTTTGGTAATAGGTTTGAACCAGGATCTCCTCTTTAACTATGTGGAGAATGAACTTAGCCCATGCAGTTATTATTTTGAGATTAACGATACTAGAAAGCTGAAGGCTCTTGTTTGTATGTTGTAAGAGTTGAATGCCTAATTAGTTAACGGTATATATTATTAACTATATATTAAAGAAGTAAATTGTGTTTCATTTATGTGTGTTCCTACCTGAGGAAGGAGGGCGTGAACGATTAAGCCCGAAACTGTTGACACTGGACCTTCCTATATACTGGCATATATATGTAAGACTTAGAGAGTGAGGTAAAGAAATTATATGACAGCAGGATCAATAGAAAAATAAGCTCTATTAATCTAAGCATAACAATAGTATGCAAGAAATCTCTTTATCTTGCAGAGTGCATTTATATGTTGCCAGAACGAAGTAGGCAAATATCACCAGGAGCATAACAAGAAACTCAAAGCCAAAGATATACCTAATAATGTTCACATTTTCACTCCCGGTGTTACAGTACATTTGTTGGAACTACAATTTAGAAAAACAGAAAAGAGAAGTATACCCATAAATCACACCTGTCGTACAATGCCCAGAGGAGTAACAGCTAGCTTCATCTTTAGATGAAGGCCTTACAGAAAATTATGACACCTTGGTTAAACTACATAATACATTTTCATACCCAGTAGTAAGTGTAAATAAGAAACCAGGTCATCCATGTGTCATGAAAATGATCTGTGTTATCTGTTCTAATGGCTAAGGCTTCTTCCATGTCATATAAAGTCTCAACCTTATGCAACCAGTCTTTAATTGTAGGAGGAGAAGCTGATTTACAGAACAAGGGAATTTTGCAGCGTTGAGTAAATGCTTCACTTGTTTTTGCGTAAAGGGTATGGCATAATGTGTAGAAGACAGCATTGTGGAGTCAGACCTAATTTTGTTTCCATGATTCGATTATTAAGATCACATACTTGTGTCCAAAATGGCACAATGTTGGGGCAAAACCACCAGATATGGGCAAGTGTGCCCACAGACTGGCCACATCTCCAGCAGGAGTCAGAAGTTTAACCAGTGTAGCATACCAGTGCGTAAGTAATTTGTAGGCAGTTTCCTGGGTGCGTGTACTGGGGAATCAGTTCTGTGCCAATATGCAAGCATGTTACCACTGTTTATCCATGATTTGGAGATCTAATTTTGCACCTTGAAGGTGTAATTTTTCAAGGGTTGTAAGTGATCTAATGGAGCTAGATTTAACCTGCATTGTGTTAAATAGCTATGTAACTACAAATAAGGCCAAAAAGGCAAAGAAGGGAGGTTACAGTCTGTTTGAATGGCTTCTAGAGTTTTAATTGTACACATATAGAATATATTCTTTGCCAACACTGGTTTATCTCTATTCTTAAAGGAGAGGATGGGTTGTTGATACCTGGTGGGAAAACTAGATTATCTGCTAAGGGCGTTAATAGGCCAGGTGCAGAATAAATTCCTATTATAGATGGAAACCTGCTCAGAGATTCAGTATTATTCCTTTTGTCATTTTTCCATAGGGAGGTTATATGCAAATAATCCCATAATCCCATTTAATTTATTTATTTTGTGTTTGCCAACTGCAAAATGTGTCACTAAGGATTTATATTTGGTTAAGAAAAGTTGGCTAATTACATTGGACCACTGAATACTTTATTTTTTCTAATTAATTCAATAATCAAAAGTAATGTTTTTTATCATTACATTATCTTTAAATACATTTTTTAAATTTCTTTACATTCCCTTTAATAAGACGTATCATTGATACTTATCTAGTGACAAAATGCCGTATTTTCCAATTAAAATGAATTAAAAAAATTCATCCAGCACAGGAAGCAGCCCAATATTTTTTTGCTACACATAAATAAATGTACATGCACTTTTACTGGGTGATTTGCTATGAAAACACACATTATACAGTATATTCATGGAAAAAGGTCTTCCGTGTCATAAAAATGCACTTGGTAAAGGTCAGCTATATCACTATATGGATCTCAATACATATTACAATATATGTATATTTTACAACATATTACTTTTGTACTATATACATATCTAAGCACAAAATATTTCCAACAGAATTATTTATGCTGCTATAATAGTTACCTTAGCTATTTACTACAAATGCATACTGAATTACTTAGCTTTGTTAATGGTTTTGATCTACAAATTTTCTGCTTTGTAAGGTATACTTACGTGAAAATCTTTGTCAGATTCCTCTACACATAGCTAAAAGGAGAATATCACCTTCAAAAAAAACAAGTCTGTCTGTTCATGTTAAGAAGCTAAAATGCCTTTTGTGTGCTGCATTTATAGTATCTCTGCTAAAATGGTGTAAAATTGAACAGGTCTGAAAGCTATTCATTCAATTTATACTCTCAGGGCAACCCTTTACAAAATGTAGAATTTCATCATCAGTCCCCGAAGTGAAAAAGATTGATTTGCTTGTCATATTGAATATACTCCAAAAAGTAGTTTAAGAAACAATTGACCCTGAGCACTGTGCCGACAAAGTCTTTTGGGCATCAGGTTGATGGCAGCTGTAGATGTTTGATGTAACAAAAATACCATGGCATGTACTAAAAGTCTTCAGAGTCTTGAAATAATGCTATTATGTGCTCAGTTATTCATCATAATTAAAGAAAATAAAAGATTCAAAAAGCTGTTCCCCACAGATTATTTAGATATAGAAATATTCTGTTTTATGATATACTGTACATGGCTTATGATATCTTCTTTGTGTAAATACATACTAATTTGCTTGTACATTGCCATTGCTTGCCATTTAGGAAACCATGGTTATATTTACAGAAAAATGCTCTTGAGAAAACGGAACATTTAAACATTTAAATTAGACCTACTGTCAATCTACAACTTAGCTGAAAAATATTCTTTGGCTTTGGGTTCAGGTTAATGTTGAGTTTAACTCAAACGCAAGCTGTACCTCTGGCTTGTAATAGACAAACTATCTCATTGTTTCAATTTTGATATTACCATTTTTTTGCATGAGGGAGGTTGTATGTGTAAAGAGGTGAAACAAAAATTGAGAAAAAGGAAAGAATCTGTAGTCACAACCTCACCAGGAGGGTTTAAATATAGAATTCAGTTTGAACAGTTTTATCTGTGATGTCTAATAATTTCTATTCCATACAGTACACCAAAGATTTATAGCTTTTTTATAGAGAAGACTGGAGGATTTGTATATATTTTCTATTTTTTTCCTTATAAATATAGAATTTAGCGATCCCCAGGCCTTGTTCTTACTGCTTTTTTTCTTCATGCAAGTTATGCAGGAATTGGCATATTTCCTGCAGTCTTTTGCCATGTTTGGCCACCAGAAATGTCATTGGACTGAGTCCATAGTCTTGTATCCGCCAAAGTGACCTGCCAAGGGATAGTCATGACAGACCTGCAAGATAGCAGTGCGCAAGTTCTGAGGTACAAAGATCTTATTTTCATGCTAGTAGAGTCCATCTCTTTCTTGGAGATTAATGCCCTGGGGTAGGGAAGCCCTCAAGATGCTTGACGGACCTGTGATATCAGATCAGATTGGATTAACAGAAAATTCCCAGCTTGCAGAATAGTGTCCGGTTGAGATGGAGCCTCTGATTCAGTGAACATATGGGATAAGGCATCAGGTTTTACATTCCTAGATTCTGGCTGGTAAGTAATGTGGAAATTAAAGCCTGAAAAGAAAAGAGTCCATCTTGCTTGTCTAGGTCTGAGATGCTTAGCAGCTCTAAGGTATTCTAGGTTTTTGTGATCTGTAAAGATCAGTATCAGATGTGCTGCTCCTTCCAAGAGGTAACGCCATTCTTCCAGTGCTGATTTTATTGCCAGTTATCGTTCTCAACATCAGAATTCTTCTCCAATGGACACAGTTTCTTTGAGAAGAACGCCACAGGGTGCATTAGCGACTTTGGTCCTTGACGTTGGGACAGGAAAGCCCCTACATTTTCTGATGCATTTACCTCTAGAATGTATGGTAGAGCAGGATCGGGATGTTTCAGGACTGGAGCAGAGGTAAACAATCCCTTTAGCTTATCAAATGCAGCCTGAGCTGCTTCAGTCGATTGAAAGCGGCCTTGCTTCTTCGTGAGTTGGATAATAGGTGTTATGATGCTGGATCTTTAATAAATTTCCTGGAAAAATTAGCAAAACCGACAAAACGTTGTACTCCTTTTTTATCGGTTGGGGGTGGCATAGACAGTATAGCTGAAACCTTTTAAGGGTCTATTGCCATACCCCCTGTTGATATCACAAGACCCAGAAAATGAATGGTCTGATGTTCAAATTCACATTTCTCAGCCTTTGCGTCCATTTTGCCTCAATCTATAGAGAACCTGCTTCACGTGGATGCAGTGTAATTCCAAGGAAACTGAGAATATGAGAATATCATCCAGATAGACAATCACAAATAAGTCCAAGATGTCCCTAAAAATGTGATTGACAAAATGTTGGAAAGTGGCTGGCGCATTGCAAAGTCCGAATGGCAAAACAAGATATTCAAAATTGCCAAAACGTGTTCGGAAGGCCGTTTTCCACTCATCCCCCTCACGGATCCTGACCAGGTCGTAGGCACCTCACAGATCTAATTTTGTGAATACCTTTGCAGAGCGAAGTCTCTGAAATAGTTCTGGGATCAAAGGAAGAGGACAACAATTTTTAATCATAATTCGATTCAATTCTCTGTAGTCCACACATGGACGGAGGGAGCGGTCTTTTTTCTCGACAAAGAATATTCCTTCGCCAGCTGGAGAAGTAGAGGGTCGGATGAACCCCTTCCTAAGATTCAGATAGCGGAAAAATCCTGCCAAACTGAATCTCTGCCCCTGGCAACAGTTCAATAGGACAGTCAATAGCCCGATGAGGAGGGAGAATGTCTGCTTTTTGTTTATCAAACACGTCCATTATACAGGATTTAAGCAGCAAATAACTGGAGCAGCATGGTGTGAAGTTTTGAGACAGTTCTGCAAACAGTAAGAAGACTGAAAAGTAACCCCACCAGAAGTCCAGTTAATTTTGGGGTTATGAGCTTGCAACCATGCCAGAAGAAAATGGTGGTGAGAAAGGTGAGAAAATGACATCTAGGCATAGCAGTTCTTGGTGGTCTGGAAAGATGTTGGCAGGCAAGGGCTGAGTCGCATTGGTGATGGGTCCTGATTTAATACTTGATCCATCAGCTAGCTGTATGGAAAGTCTCTGTTGTTTGGGTTGCAGCGGGATGTGATGTTGCTGGGTGAAGTCGTGGTCGATGAAGCAACTACAGGCACCAGAATCAATTATAGACTGAGCCTAGAGTGTTACTTCTGGAAGCTGTAGTGAAACAGGAACAGCGATGTAAGCAGAACTTGTCATGGTCAGGGGACAGGAATCATAAGATGAAGACGACTTACAGGTCCTGTTAGGGCAAGTGCTGCCGTAGTGACTGGCTCCTCCACAGTACAGACAGAGGTTATTCTGGCGTTGATGTTTTTTTTTTCCTCTGGTGACAGTGGTGACCGAAGAAGGCCCAGTTGAATAGGTTCAGGAACTTCAGGAGCGGTAGGAGGTAATGAAGGAGCAGAAGCAGGTGAATTAGCAAATACCTTTGGTAACATCAATGTGGGACGGAGGTGACTTGTCCTCTCGGATCTTCGTTCTCTCAGACAACGATCAATCTGATTAGATAATTGAATAAGAGCTTCCAAGGAGTTCATCTTTTAGTGATCTAAAAAAGTCCCAGACGGAACTGGTAAAGAATAGGGATGAGCCGAACACCCTATGGATCGGCCGTTTGATTCTCTGCAGAGTGGAGGAATCTAATACCTTTCCCGTAGAATTTATTTCTGCAATCTTTATGGGGAACTGAATGCTTATGGGAGAGATTGAATAAGGAAGGATCCTGAGAGAAATTTCTATGTGCCTGATGGTCTTTGATAGCCGCTTACATCTGGTAAGCAGATTTTGATTGTCACGTCGGGTGAAGCACTTTATATGTACATTGCACTTTCTGAGAGCACGGTGGTTGGAATCTAAAACTTGGAATACAGCTACTACATCAATATTTATATCCATTTGTCTAATGAACATTGTTTGTACACTTGAGTGGTGTATATGGACAATTATTTTACACTTTTTGCGCCCTTTGTACCTTTTTCTTCACCCCAAATTGTTTGCTATTCGGTGAACGGGCGAACAGCCAATGTTCGAGTCAAACTCATGTTTGTCTCGAACATAAAGCTCATCCCTAGTAACGAAGTGCAGGATCGTTCCATTCTGTATCAGATCTCCACCACTTAGTCTGTTACAAAATCCTCTACCGGTCTTAGGCTTTGCTGGAGAGCATGTAAGGTGGATTCAGCTGTTGCTGTGCGTTGTGGATCTTCATACAGCTTAGACATTTTATCAAAAAAAGAGTTCATGGTGTTCAGAAGAGAACTGGTTTGTTCCATCAAGCAATGGGCCCAGGTGTGAGGCTCCTCTGGAGTAGCGAGATCATGAACCACACTTTAGTGCTTTCCAGTGAGAAGGTGCGTGGTTGCAGTAGGAAGTATAACTGGCAGGCATTTATGAAAGCACAGACCTTGCTGCGGTCCCCTGAAAACCTCTCAGGTGAAGGGACTTGAGGCTCCAGAGGTGGAACCCCTACTGTGAGTACTTGCGCTGTGGCTGCCTGAGCAGAGACTGTGGGTGATGTGGCTGTATGGTGTGTTGAGGTGGATGGGGAGAGAGACTCCACTTATTGCTCCAGTTGACGGTAGCCATCTTGCAATCCTGGGACTGCTTGAGTAAGTGCGTAAATCTGCTGTCACAGCACCTCCAAGGGTGAGAACCCCCCTTTTGGAATCCATATGGCTGGATTGTAATGTCACGTACCTGACTGTTGAGCCTGAGATGACGAGAATGGCCTCTTCCACAATTCCTGTCCAAGAACCCCTGGTAGTTAGTGGAGACAGGAACTGCTAGGGCAGTGGAAGTGTGCAGGTGCCTGGCAGCTGTAGGAGTGAGCTGTAGCTTGAAGACACAGGTGTCCTTCCAGTGGTGGTGTGGAGTCTGGTCACAAGCCTTTTTCTTCGGGAGCCAGGTGGACAGGTACAGAATCAGGATCAGTTTCAAGGTCGGGAACAGGCAGACGTCGGTAACGTGCTTGCAGTGGGGAACCAAATCAGGAGAAGGAGACGGTGGTCATAAATCCAAGCTAGGGTCGGTAACATAAGCGAGAAGCAGATTTAGCAGGCAGGGGTCATCCGGGAGAGGTGTCGGACGTAGCCGGGTCAGGAACAAGGTTAGCAGATTAGAATCAGGGACACAGGAACCAAAGCTAAAGACAATCCAGCACTGAAGGCAGGCAGACTCTCAGTTTAAATAGGCTGCTGGGCGCCTGAATTGTGGATGCATGCGCACGCTAACGTGTACGTGCACACGCTCATGCATATGCGCCAATGCGGATCCTTGCTCGTCTTTGGATTATATGCTTATTACTCTGTACATGCGCATTACAATTGGCACTTGCTAAACAGGAATCAGCAGCTGCTAAATAGAAATGAGCATTTATTGCACAGAAATTAGCACCTGCTGCACGAGATCCCTGACAGGGGGATTGTCATGATGTCATTGACCAAATATCCATATTTGTTAATTGATGTCACTCGGGAGACCCTCAGCCTTTATTTAAAATTACCTGGCATCCGCAAGAGCTGTCATGATCATGCCGGCAAATCTTTTTGGCGGGTCGGCTGGCGTCATTTATAGTGATTGACATGGCTCTGTACCGCTGGACAATGTGATTGATGGTGGACCTGTAAAAAAAAAAGCACCCACAGACCTCCACAACTACCAGGCCATTACTGTTGGGGAGAAGCCCTTGTCCTAATAAACGTGGGAACAAGATACTTTTCTAGGAGCCCTGTGTTGAAAGCATGTGGCTTGGTATGGTCCAGGGAGGGCTGCACACTCATCTCCCCCCTTTCCTGGTCTGCTTTCTTGGCGGCTTTGTTTACATAACTGGGGATTCCCAGCCAGTAAATGAATGGATCAGATGATGTCATTTGCCACTACCTTAAAAACCTTGACAGAGGAAGAAAAAAACTGTTGAACAGGCAGAAAGCCTGTTGTTTGGGTGAATGCCTAAACAAGCAAAGATCCGTTCTGACCTGTGTTCAGACTGAACCAGAAGCTTATCTCTAACAAACAGTATTGTGGATGCAAGGTTGTCTGTGTTCACCTTTGCATTATCTGCCCTCTATCTAAGCTTTCTGAGTAAGCTTTATGTATTTAACCCATCTGATTTATTGAACGGTAAGAAAACCACAGTGTGACATTCTCTATTCATGTCTACATTCCTAGCAATTATTAATAGAATGTTGAGTGAAACATTTTAACCCTCCACCCTTTGTCAGTCCTGGAGGTCCATTACTAAGATTGCGAGTGCCATTATTAAGTCAATTGTCATTCCACTGCACCAAAATTTGGTCACAAATTTCTTTTTTTTTACCATATCAGTCCCTGAGATTTTTTCTCCCATTTTTCCCATTGACATGTATTTATTTATTTTTTATTTCAATTATGTTTTGGTCCTGCACTTTATACCTTTTGTAGTCTAGCCAACTACATGCATCTACATATATATATATACATGTATTGCATGCATCAGTTTACCTCAGGGGGAAATAACTTTTGGATAAATAAATGGCATGTTGTTAACACTATATGCATGAAATTCATTAGACAGCAGACATTAAAAAACTTGAATGAATGAATTCAATATATTGATGCATTCTAAAGTATGATTAATATTAATAATTGTGGCTGCTTAATAATTATATGAAAGTTTTGTTTATACAATGCATTCACCCATTGAGGTTTAGCTATTGACTTTTATAATGAAGATGTAGCCCACCTTCAAACTGTATTTGGAGTTTACGGACAGCTATTAATATAAAGTTACAATATACAGTAAATAGTGCACTATATTAATATATTGATGGATTATACATTCACTGCAATATTTAGCATATTATTCCCTGGGAGTTTTGTCTTTTTCTGAATAATGAGTGGTTTTAATGTTGTACTTTAATAATAAAGTGATGTTTGTTAAAGGTTTTTTATATATTTGCATAAATATACGGTTATGAGTCCGCTTTATTGAGAAGTTGTAAGCCTTTTTTTTAAAAAAAGTATTAAATCATGCATCTGATGATTTTTATGTTTTATGAAAAACGTTTTTACCAGTGATTTTTTTTCTTCTTATGATTAGCAGAAGTTATGATTTGTTATCAAAACTAAGTAAAAGTTACTGTTGCCATGGCAGTTGAAATCTGTAGCATGGCAGTTGAAATCTGTGGATGAAAAATTATAGCTTGTAGACATTTGAAATTACTCTTTATTGCTTCTCATGTATACTGTATTTAAAAGTGTTTCTTGTGTAAAAGAAACATGGACCTAATGATATATTTTTTAAGTTTTGATACGTATCATATAATCTAGACTAAAATATCAAACACCATAAAAATACTCAAGTGTTTTTGCACAAGTCTGAAAATTAGCTTTTTGTGATTTTTCCAGTAAGAAAATGTGTAAAATGCATCCCCTTTTGTTTACATCTTTGTATTACAGCTGAACACTTTTCTTTATCGAACATCAAAGAAAACAGAGCAACTCTATAAATCCCTATTTACCGGGCCATGTGCCACAGATGAATGGACACTGTCAACAAGACAGAAAGCCCTCTTCCAAAAAACCCCTTCCATACAGGAAATGTTTCAGTTTTTTCACCAGTGACTGAAAGTGATGGTCACTACTGTACACCTCTCTACACAATGTTACCAAATTCTTATAGGAATCAGATCCATTACTACAGCTTTAAATGCCTCAGAGGATGGAACCTGGACCCTACATCAATAGAGGCTGGGACTGCCTGCGATGGAACTGGATGGTACTTGACCCTGTGTATACAGAAAGCTGCACATTAATTGCAGACAAGGAGTTTTCAGCAGGGTGCTGTATAAGTCCAGAACAGTGGACACCAGTCTGTGCCTGAAGGTCCTGTGAGGCTTTGCCTGCCATGATGGATGAATGTTGGATCTATAGCTGTAAAGAAATTGTCAGAAACACATCATGCACCTCTTGAGGGAAATCACCTCCCCTGCTGCTCTGTAGTCTCTGCACATGAAGTGGGGGCCAGCCCTGCTTGCAGCAGAAACATGAAGAAGGAAAGAAGGCTGAATGGCCGCACTCCGATGCAACCACCTTTATTCCATATAATCAAAGCAGTAAAACATACAGAAAATGTTGGTGAACCACAGATTCCGCTAACATCTTTCATACTTAGACTGGTGCTTAATCATAGCTGAAGTGACACACATGTACAAGTATATATATATACAAACACAAATAAAAAATCTTAATACCAATTAACCTAACAATTGGAAACACCCAAGTGCATCTGTTCAGGCATTAACAGATTATTGGATTCACCACAATGGAGAGCCCATCACCTGTTTTCCCCAAATTCTTTAAAATAGTCTAAATACATTTAGGATGAAAAATGTAAAAATATAAATGTTAACAACTTTAGCAACTAAAAACCTATACAGTGACATACTCCAAAAAAGCTACATATCTGCAACATACCTAATATAGATGAAAAATTCTCATGCATCGATATACACAAACAGATATATATTTAAGTAATACTATTATTGCAAGTTCCTTCTAATATCCTATTCAGACTATACTAATATATATATAAATGTATGTGCACACATAATGAATCATATG
Source organism: Rana muscosa (assembly GCA_029206835.1). Lineage (NCBI taxonomy): Eukaryota > Metazoa > Chordata > Amphibia > Anura > Ranidae > Rana > Rana muscosa. The sequence continues at coordinate 518,725,393 of CM055122.1, read as the reverse complement.
TCTCATATGAATAAAAATGTAATCCGAGACAAAATGATGTTAAAGGATAATGTTAAAAAATAGAAAATAATAAAACAATGTGCCAATGAGGTTCACCTACAATTCTCAAAAAATCATATGGACAAATCTAGACCAAAGCAATAATTTAATGTCACTGAGGAAAAATATATGGAGAACCCATCTGTCAAATAAGGGGAGACAAAAATCAATTGTTATCAAGAAGTTCCGAAAAATTTACAAGCAATAAGAAAAAAAGGGAAAAAATAAAAGGAAAAAAAAACGAATAAATAAAGAGGCAGGTAAACAACTGAAAAAATATAAAAATGTTATATACACAGTTGCAAAAAAAGTATGTGAACCCTTTTGGAATGATATGGATTTCTGCACAAATTGGTCATAAAATGTGATCTGATCTTCATCTAAGTCACAACAATAGACAATCACAGTCTGCTTAAACTAATAACACACAAAGAATTAAATGTTACCATGTTTTTATTGAACACACCATGTAAACATTCACAGTGCAGGTGGAAAAAGTATGTGGACCCCTAAACTAATGAGATCTCCAAGAGCTAATTGGAGTGAGGTGTCAGCCAACTGGAGTCCAATCAATGAGATGAGATTGGAGGTGTTGGTTACAGCTGCCCTGTCCTATAAAAAACACACACCAGTTCAGGGTTTGCTTTTCACAAGAAGCATTGCCTGATGTGAATGATGCCTCACACAAAAGAGCTCTCAGAAGACCTACGATTAAGAATTGTTGACTTGCATAAAGCTGGAAAGGGTTATAAAAGTATCTCCAAAAGCCTTTCTGTTCATCAGTCCACGGTAAGACACATTGTCTATAAATGGAGAAAGTTCAGCACTGCTGCTACTCTCCCTAGGAGTGAGCTAGGAGTGAGCGTCCTGTAAAGATGACTGCAAGAGCACAGCGCAGACTGCTCAATGAGGTGAAGAAGAATCCTAGAGTGTCAGCTAAAGACTTACAAAAGTCTCTGGCATATGCTAACATCCCTGTTAGCGAATCTACGATACGTAAAACACTAAACAAGAATGGATTTCATGGGAGGATACCACAGAGGAAGCCACTGCTGTCCAAAAAAAAACATTGCTGCACGTTTACATTTTGCACAAGAGCACCTGGATGTTCCACAGCAGTACTGGCAAAATATTCTGTGGACAGATGAAACCAAAGTTGAGTTCCTTGGAAGAAACACACAACACTATGTGTGGAGAAAAAGAGGCACAGCACACCAACATCAAAACCTCATCCCAACTGTGAAGTATGGTGGTGGGGGCATCATGGTTTGGGGCTGCTTTGCTGCGTCAGGGCCTGGGCGGATTGCTTTCATCGAAGGAAAAATGAATTCCCAAGTTTATCAAGACATTTTGCAGGAGAACTTAAGACCATCTGTCCACCAGTTGAAGCTCAAAATAAGATGGGTGTTGCAACAGGGCAACGACCCAAAGCATAGAAGTAAATCAACAACAGAATGGCTTAAACAGAAGAAAATACACCTTCTGGAGTGGCCCAGTCAGAGTCCTGACCTCAACCCGATTGAGATGCTGTGGCATGACCTCAAGAAAGCGATTCACACCAGACTTACCAAGAATATTGCTGAACTGAAACAGTTTTGTAAAGAGGAATGGTCAAGAATTACTCCTGACCGTTGTGCACGTCTGATCTGCAACTACAGGAAACATTTGGTTGAAGTTATTGCTGCCAAATGAGGTTGAACCAGTTATTAAATCCAAGGGTTCACATACTTTTTCAACCTGCACTGTGAATGTTTACATGGTGCGTTCAATAAAAACATGGTAACATTTAATTATTTGTGTGTTATTAGTTTAAGGAGACTGTGATTGTCTATTGTTGTGACTTAGATGAAGATCAGAACACATTTTATGACCAATTTGTGCAGAAATCCATATCATTCCAAAAGGGTTCACATACTGTTTTTTGCAACTGTATATATATATATATATATATATATATATATATATATATATATATAAAAAAATCATATTAAAAATTCATAGTCCATATGATAAACAGCGCTAGTTATGGATAAGTGTCCAAAAGCACACAGTACACTTGAGTGATGACTTTGCAACAGTCTAATTAAAAGTGAAGTTTCTTCTGTGTATATGGTCTGTAGTGCACCCTACACCAATCAAAAATCTTCACCACGAGTGAGGCACAATCCCCCTCTGGGGTTCAAACTCACCACAAGGATGAAAAAGATAAGCCTTTCAAATCTGTAGGTAATCTCGCTCCAACTTCAGTCATCACCACCAGGGTAGTAAGGGTTAAAATCCTCAGGAACACATATAAGGACATAAAGCACCAAATAGTGTAATATTGCTTTAATAAGGAAATCCCCCAATACAATATCCCTGTGTCAAATGCACGTACATAAAATTCACTTGTTAAAAGCACATAGAAATGAAGAGTGTATTCACCGCTAATCTGACCCAAGAGGGCGTCCGTGTTGCAGACGTGACGCTGTAATATCTTTTCCTAGTATGGGACAGCTGGCCGTGGAGTTCACTCTGCACTTCCTGGTTACAGAGACGCTGCGGTATCTGAGCCCTGACCGGTTTCGTCACAGGCTGACTTCAACTGAGGGCACAGATAGCCAGCGTCGGCGTGCGTACTATCATCACCCCGCTCCTCATCCATTGGCTAGAGCGCCACTATCGAACCGCCCTGATTGGTGCTTGTCAGGGCGGAAGATTCATGTGCCCGTCGTCAGATCGGAGCATTCTGGGGGGAGTGATCAGACTGCACGAATGACTACACAACCAAACGGAGCTAATTCAGCATAAATATTATGGCTAATACACCAGCGTATACACATAATAGACTTGTCTTATCCTAAAAGATCATCTCACGGTCAGTGCTGTGCAAACCATGTGTGTTATTCACAAACAAACAAAACTGTGTTTGAAATGCCTTATGAGGCAGCTCTTTAAAAGTTGCCTCTGAAGTAATAAACAAAAAGTAGTAAACAAAAAGTAATAAGCAGGAAAAAGGAAATTTCTTTAAAAGAGAGCACTATGGAAATCTAGGGTTAACAGCACCAGCTATTTTTCAATGACACAGATGTTAATATAATCTGTATCATAAGTGGTGTAGTCTTCCTCAGCTCAAATATTTACAGAAAAAACACATTCAGACTTTGCAGCCATCCTGTGTATGTCAGTATGTTCTAGAGACGAAAAAAATCCAAAGTTGGGGTTCAAGCCCAATAATCCCAATATTAAAGGTGGATTAGCAAAGGATAAATAATATTGTAGGACATATAAATATGAAATACATATATACGTAAAAATACACCTATATACTGTGAGGGGGTTAGCTCGGCAGCGGGTGTGTGTGACCCCCGGGATGGGCTCCCCACACAAAACAGGCCCAGCAAACGGAGGTTGTGGTTTTCAAAATCAAAAAAAGGTGCGGTTTATTTTCTATTTACAGTGACAAAACACAGCAAAGCAAAAGAAACATAACCAAAATAAATCCTGGTCCAGTTGACCTCTGACTAAACATACAGGTTTCCTAACCAACAACTGGGATCAGCCTAGTGCTGTCCTAGTCCCTAAGTCCCTGGTTTAGTAAAAGTCCAAACAAATAGCCACACAGGCTTTGCCTCACCGCACAGGGGTTCACTCTCCCTAGACAGTCCACACAGGTCTGGTTCCAGGCATGAGCTAACATCTAATGAAGCTGGGAGTTCTTATAGAGGCCTAAATGAGCTGACAAGGTTCAGCTGGTCTCCTCATCTCTGTCTGCACGACGCCCCACACTCTCCCTAGAGGTATGAGTCATCCATGAGCCCACTAGCCTTATACAACTCTCCACCTAGTTGTATAAGTCGGCGTAAAGCCTGAATCTGGGCGAAATATATCTACCCCCCTGGATGCAACCAGGTGACTTTACCTTCCTGCTGTCACATACCCCCCCCTCTTGTTTTAACCTCGGGGTTGGAACACCAGCAATCAGGCATTCATGTACTCGAGACAAAGCATCCACATTCCCCATTTGAACGCCAGGGCGATGCTTTACTGTGAAGTTGAATTCCTGGAGGGCCAGGAACCACCTATTCACTCTTCTATTTGTTTCCTTGTTTTGAGCCATCCACTTTAACGGAGCGTGATCCGTAACCATGTCAAAGTGCCTACCTAGCAGGTAGTACCGAAGGGAATCTAGAGCCCACTTCACCGCTAAACACTCCTTTTCAACGGTGGCGTAATTTACCTCATGGGACTTCAACTTCCTGCTGAGGTAAATGACTGGGTGCTCTTCCCCGTTCCAGACCTGGGACAATACTGCTCCTAACCCCACATCTGACGCATCACTTTGTACGACAAAGTCTTTAGAGAAGTCGGGTGAGTACAACACTGGCTGGCTACATAAGGCTTGTTTCAAGAATTGGAATGCTGCCTCAGCCTCGGGGGTCCATTTAATCATGACCGACCCTTTCCCCTTCGTCAGGTTGGTTAGGGGCACAGCCTTAGAAGCAAAGTGGGGAATGAATCGCCGATAATACCCAGCGATTCCCAGAAAGGCTCGTACCTGCTTCTTGCTGTTGGGACGTGGCCAACTCTGGATGGCCTCGACTTTGTTGAGTTGGGGTTTTATTACTCCCCTCCCAATGGTGTACCCAAGATATTTGGCCTCCTCCTGCCCAATGGTACACTTCTTGGGGTTAGCCGTAAACCCCGCTTCCCGAACAGAGTCCAGGACTGCTTGCACTTTTGGCAGATGTGAGGCCCAATCTGTGCTATGGACAATTACGTCATCCAGGTAAGCCGCAGCATACTTCCGATGGGGCCTCAGCATCTGGTCCATTTTCCGCTGGAATGTGGCCGGCGCATTCTGTAACCCGAACGGCATTCTTTTATATTGGAACGCCCCGTCTGGGGTTACAAATGCGGTTTTCTCTTTGGCCGACTTGGCCAGGGGGATTTGCCAATACCCTTTTGTGAGGTCAAGAGTCGTCATATATCGGGCTGTTCCCAGCCGGTCGATCAACTCATCTATACGTGGCATGGGGTAGGTGTCAAATTTTGTAACTTTGTTCAACTGACGAAAATCGTTACAAAATCGCCAGCTCCCATCCGGTTTAGGCACCAACACGATGGGACTAGACCAATCACTTTGGGACTCCTCTATCACCCCTAAGTTCAGCATTTTCTGTACTTCCTCCCGTATTGCCTCCCGTCGAGCCTCTGGGATCCGATAGGGTTTTAACTTCACCCTTTCACCGGGCGGGGTAATGATGTCATGCTCTACCCCAGATGTTTGTCCCGGCAGCTCAGAGAATACCTCCTTGTTGCGAAGCACAAACTCCTTAACCTCCTGTTGTTGGGGTTGTGACAAGGTGGCTGCTATTCCAACCTCAGGAATCACGCAACCAGTTTGAGCTGGTGACCAAGTGTCTGCGACTAGGGACTCTCTATCCCTCCAGGCTTTCAACAGATTAACGTGATAGATCTGTTCGGGCTTTCGCCTTCCTGGTTGTCTGACCTTGTAATTCACTTCGCTCACTTTTTCCATTATCTCGTAGGGGCCTTGCCATTTGGCAAGGAATTTACTTTCAACCGTAGGGACAAGTACCAATATCCTATCCCCCGGGGAAAAGGTACGGGTCTTGGCTCCACGGTTGTACACTCTCTGCTGTGCCAACTGCGCTTGGGCCAAATGTTCCTTCACGATGGGCATTACCTGTGCAATTCGATCTTGCATCAGGGCGACATGCTCAATCACACTCCTGTGGGGAGAACTCTCACTTTCCCAAGTTTCCTTGGCAATATCCAACAGCCCTCTTGGGTGTCTCCCATACAGTAACTCAAAGGGGGAGAATCCCGTAGAGGATTGGGGCACCTCCCTAATAGCAAACATCAAATAAGGAAGTAAACAGTCCCAATCCTTTCCATCTCTATCCACCACTTTCTTCAACATTTGTTTTAGGGTTTTGTTGAATCTTTCAACCAGCCCATCGGTTTGGGGGTGATACACAGACGTACGCAATTGCGTCACTTTGAACAATTTACACAGCTCTTTCATAACCCGGGACATAAAGGGTGTACCTTGGTCCGTAAGCAGTTCTTTACAAATACCCACCCGGCTAAAAACAAGAGATAGCTCTTTGGCTATGGTTTTGGCCGAGGTATTTCGGAGAGGGATCGCTTCTGGATAACGGGTGGCATAGTCCATTATAACTAATATGTACTGGTGCCCCCTAGCGGACTTGATTATAGGACCTACCAAATCCATGGCGATCCTCTCAAACGGGACCTCAATGATGGGTAGAGGGACCAGCGGGCTACGGAAATGTGGCATCGGGGCCAACCTCTGACACACAGGGCAGGAGGAACAATAATTTTCTACGTCCTTCATCACCCCCGGCCAATAGAATCTCTGTAATACCCTCTCTCGGGTTTTCTCTGTCCCCAGATGACCTCCAAGAATGTGCCCATGGGCCAACTCCAACACCAACTTCCTGTAAGGTTTGGGCACCACAAGCTGCTCAACGGTTTCTTCTGCCCTTTTTGCCACCCGATACAGTAGGTCCTTCTCTACGCTGAAGTATGGGTAAGTGCAGGTATTATCTGGGTTCACTAACTCACCATCTATTTTCACTACGTTTTCCCGTGCCTTTATTAGGGCGGGGTCTTTCAACTGTTCTGTGGCAAAGTTTTCCCTGTGAACCTCAAGATCAGAAAACTCCACAGACGGTAGGTTTTCGTCTGAGGAGGTGGGCTCCTCTCCAGTTTCTTGAGTCTCCCCTGCCAATACTGATAAGGGAAATTCCGGAGAGTCCTCACCACTCTCAGGGGAGTTCTGGCTATCACATTCCTGGTACATAGGGGCACCAGTGAGGGGCTCAGGATCATCCCACAGTTCCCAGAACTTCGGAAAATCCCTTCCCACAATGGCGTCATGCGGTAACTGAGATACTAAGCCCACTGGATGAGAGAGGGTACCTTTGGGGGTCTCGAAACACACTGTAGTCACTGGATACTCTCGGGTGTCCCCATGCACACAAATAACAGCTACCTTGCTATTCCCAGAGACCTCTGTTTTAACTAACTCAGCCTTTATCAGGGTCACAAGGCTACCTGAATCCAGCAATACCACAACATTTCTACCATTAACACACATTTTGCATAAATGTTTCTCAGTTCCTCGAATGGCAGTGCATGCGACTGTCGCACACAGCGACTGACGTCTGCCCGTCAGAAAGTCACACTGCATGGGTTCCTCCACAACCGGGCAATTGGCTGCAATATGTCCCGCTTGCCGGCAGCGGTAGCAAACGATCCTTCTTGCCGCCTCTTGAGCCGCTGATTTCCCAGGCTGTTCTCGCCAAACTTGGGGTAGAGCTCCCACCCTCTCACTCTCTCCACCCTCACCCCTTGGAATCCTCTTATCCGCCCCTGGGGATGGTCTGGTCTTAGGGTGGAAAGTCCGAGTGTCTCTGGAAGAGGCCGTCAGGTTCTCTGTAGCCAAGTATTTCTCCACACGATCCACAAGACCATCGGCCGTCTCTGGGTCTCCATGGCTTACCCACTTTTGGATGGCAGTAGGAAGAGCTCTCAAAAACCGATCCATTACAACACGTTCCACAATCTTTGGTGCGGACAAAGTCTCTGGCTGTAGCCACTTTCTGCTCAGGTGAATGAGATCATACATTTGAGACCTGGGGGGTTTTCCAAGCTGGAAAGTCCAGTTATGCACACGCTGAGCCCGGACAGCCTGGGTGACACCCAGCCTTGCCAATATTTCAGCTTTTAGCATCACATAGTCTTTTGCTTGGTTAGGCTCTAGGTCATAGTAAGCTTTCTGCGATTCACCAGTTAACAGAGGAGCCACCAGTCCAGCCCACTGCTCCTCAGGCCACTTTTCTCTTTCAGCGGTCCTTTCAAATGTGGTCAAAAATACCTCTGGATCATCCTCTCCAGTCATTTTTGTCAATAAACGACTCACCCCAAAGGACGCGGTATTAGTGGGACGGCTTTCCTCACTGGTCTGCGGACGTTGCTGCATTACTGCTTCCATCTGTTGTTGTAGTCTCTGCTCTTGCTTCTGCAACAGGTCTATGAAGCGGGCCTCAGATTGCTGCTGGGCTCGTTGCTGAGCCTCCAGACTCTGTTGCAAAGTTGCGTTTGTCTGCTGCTGGGCTGCAAGGCTCCTTTGCAAACCTGCATTTGTCTGCTGTTGATTGGCATTTGCTAGAGCCAGCTGCTTCAGTATCTCCTCCATGCTGGCTTAAAAAAAACTGCCACTGGTTCTCCACCAACTGTGAGGGGGTTAGCTCGGCAGCGGGTGTGTGTGACCCCCGGGATGGGCTCCCCACACAAAACAGGCCCAGCAAACGGAGGTTGTGGTTTTCAAAATCAAAAAAAGGTGCGGTTTATTTTCTATTTACAGTGACAAAACACAGCAAAGCAAAAGAAACATAACCAAAATAAATCCTGGTCCAGTTGACCTCTGACTAAACATACAGGTTTCCTAACTAACAACTGGGATCAGCCTAGTGCTGTCCTAGTCCCTAAGTCCCTGGTTTAGTAAAAGTCCAAACAAATAGCCACACAGGCTTTGCCTCACCGCACAGGGGTTCACTCTCCCTAGACAGTCCACACAGGTCTGGTTCCAGGCATGAGCTAACATCTAATGAAGCTGGGAGTTCTTATAGAGGCCTAAATGAGCTGACAAGGTTCAGCTGGTCTCCTCATCTCTGTCTGCACGACGCCCCACACTCTCCCTAGAGGTATGAGTCATCCATGAGCCCACTAGCCTTATACAACTCTCCACCTAGTTGTATAAGTCGGCGTAAAGCCTGAATCTGGGCGAAATATATCTACCCCCCTGGATGCAACCAGGTGACTTTACCTTCCTGCTGTCACAATATATACACATATATATATATATATAAAACCCTAATGTACATAGAGTATAAATTTCACGTAAACTAGATGACAACATCTTTAAAATTTAAAATTAAAATAAAATCAGATTCATAATTAGATTTAAAATAAGCAAGGCAAAGCTATAATTTAGCTTTAAGTGTGGGGAAACATTAATCCTATATGAGATAGCTGATCCTGTATGAAGTCAGTCAAGGATAACAGGGACCTTACAGGCAAAATATGAGGAGCGGGTGTTCTAATGTATAGTTAAAAGTGTTGGTAAGCTAGTTTAAGACAATATGAAACGGACGTAGGTCATAAAAGTGTCAATAAACCAATAAAACCATCGCAAATCACTAATAAAAACTACTAAAACCCACTAAAAAGGATATTAATAATCACTAATAAAACAATTAATATCTAAATCTACGTTCAACCCCTTAGGTGATAAAGTATCAACAGAATAAATCCATTGGGTCTCAAGCTTGGATAATTCTCTTACTAAATTGGACCCCCTCCATGGTGGTTTCAGGTGGTCCACACCCCAAAACTTGAGCCCTGCGGGGTTTTGATCGTGGAACAATTTAAAATGTAGAGAGACATTATGGTCTTTATACCCAATTTTAATGTTTGCCATATGCTCAGCAACTCGTACTTTGAGAGCTCTTTTGGTACGACCTATGTACAATAATTTACAAGGGCATTCCAAAACATACACCACATAAGTGGTGTTGCAGGTAATGAAGTCCCTTATGGCAAACTCTCTGTTATTAAACGTAGAGGTAAAATTTTCCAGTGCTCTGAGAGGTTTATTCACCTCTCTACACGGACGGCATTTCCTGCAGGCATAAAAGCCATCCTTAACTCAAAAAGAGGGGGTTTTTTTTGGTGCATCCAACACCTTCTTAACGACCCTATCTCCATAATTAGGAGCTTTCCTATATATAAAAGTGGGTCTTATTGGTATATGTATTTTGAGGATTTTGTCAAGTAGGAGTATATGCCAATGAGAGGTAAAAATTTGCTCCACCTCTTTATACTGAGAATGGTATCCAGATATAAAACTCCATTCATCGTTGGTTTTACTTTTTTGGCATTGCGAAGGGTTCTTGTTCAGATAATTGATTCTGGGAGTGGCTGCGAGATCTTCAATAATTTTATTCAATTGTGTTTCTTTATAGCCTTTTTCAATAAATTTATTCTTCAACACATCAGCTTGGGATAAAAAGTCAACATCGTCAGAGCAATTACGTCTTACCCGCATAAGTTGGCCTTTAGGGATGTTTCTTAGCCATGCGGGATGATGCCCGCTTTGTGTGGGAAGAAAGCTATTAGCATCTGTGGGCTTAAAGTAAACCTTAGTGCCCAGTTTATTGCCATCTCTAAATATATGAAGATCTAAAAAATGGATACTTTCCTTATTGTATTCACAAATAAGGTTGATGTTGTTAGTATTCTGGTTTAATTCTTCCAAAAAGGTTTCCAATGACGCTGTTGATCCTGCCCAAATGAGGAATAAATCGTCGATATATCGTCGATACAGTAGTAGTTCATTACGTTTTTTGTGGAAAATTGTTTTATCCTCCCACTCTGACATAAAAAGGTTAGCTATGCTCGGAGCAAATTTGGCTCCCATAGCTACTCCCTTCTTTTGGGAATAAAAACTTCCATCGAACCAAAAATAGTTGTGCCCTAGACAAAAGTCAAGGGCATTGCGTAGGAACACCTTTTGTGTATGGGAGATATCTTCTCGTTTACTTAGTGCCCAGTTTAAGGCCAGAAATGCATCGTCATGCTGAATAATTGTATATAGCGACGAGACGTCTGCAGTAACCAGAAACACTTCTTCTTTTCCAGACAAATCAATTTCCTGTAATAGTGTCAAGAGGTTTTTAGTATCCCTTAGGTAGGCCACCGTCGATGTCACACTGCTCTGGAGGTAGTGGTCAAGATATTGACCCAAACGTGAAGTGATTGATCCAATCCCATTCACAATCGGTCTTGCTGGTGGAAGGTTAAGATCTTTATGGATCTTGGGGAGAGTATAGATAGTAGGTATCCGACTACTACTAGGTACCAAGTACGTCCTCTCACATGAAGATAGTGCTCTAGTTTGGAAGCCCATTTCGACCAGTTTCTGTAAATTCATTTCATATTGTGTAGTGGGGTCTTTTTCCAACTTCACATATGTTGCTTCTTCTGATAACATCTGTATTAGTTGGTCATGGTAAAACTCTTTACTGAGGATTACCACCCCTCCTCCTTTATCTGCTGGCCTAACCACTATCTCCTTTCTCTTCTCTAGGAGTTCTATACCTTCCTTTATGTACCGTGGATTAACGTTTCAACTTTGGATTTTTTTCGTCTCTAGAACATACTGACATACACAGGATGGCTGAAAAGTCTGAATGTGTTTTTTCTGTAAATATTTGAGCTGAGGAAGACTACACCACTTATGATACAGATTATATTAACATCTGTGTCATTGAAAAATAGCTGGTGCTGTTAACCCTAGATTTCCATAGTGCTCTTTTTTAAAGAAATTTCCTTTTTCCTGCTTATCACTTTTTGTTTACTACTTTTTGTTTATTACTTCAGAGGCAACTTTTAAAGAGCTGCCTCATAAGGCATTTCAAACACAGTTTTGTTTGTTTGTGAATAACACACATGGTTTGCACAGCACTGACCGTGAGATGATCTTTTAGGATAAGACAAGTCTATTATGTGTATACGCTGGTGTATTAGCCATAATATTTATGCTGAATTAGCTCCGTTTGGTTGTGTAGTCATTCGTGCAGTCTGATCACTCCCCCCAGAATGCTCCGATCTGACGACGGGCGCATGAATCTTCCGCCCTGACAAGCACCAATCAGGGCGGTTCGATAGCGGCGCTCTAGCCAATGGATGAGGAGCGGGGTGATGATAGTACGCACGCCGACGCTGGCTATCTGTGCCCTCAGTTGAAGTCAGCCTGTGACGAAACCGGTCAGGGCTCCGCAGCGTCTCTGTAACCAGGAAGTGCAGAGTGAACTCCACGGCCAGCTGTCCCATACTAGGAAAAGATATTACAGCGTCACGTCTGCAACACGGACGCCCTCTTGGGTCGGATTAGCGGTGAATACACTCTTCATTTCTATGTGCTTTTAACAAGTGAATTTTATGTACGTGCATTTGACACAGGGATATTGTATTGGGGGATTTCCTTATTAAAGCAATATTACACTATTTGGTGCTTTATGTCCTTATATGTGTTCCTGAGGATTTTAACCCTTACTACCCTGGTGGTGATGACTGAAGTTGGAGCGAGATTACCTACAGATTTGAAAGGCTTATCTTTTTCATCCTTGTGGTGAGTTTGAACCCCAGAGGGGGAGTGTGCCTCACTCGTGGTGAAGATTTTTGATTGGTGTAGGGTGCACTACAGACCATACACACAGAAGAAACTTCACTTTTAATTAGACTGTTGCAAAGTCATCACTCAAGTGTACTGTGTGCATTTGGACACTTATCCATAACTAGTGCTGTTTATCATATGGACTATGAATTTTTAATATGATTTTTTAATATGATTTTTTGTATTTATTATTTTATATATATGAGGTTCTCATGTGTATAGAATTTAAATAGCTGCTATATATTTATCTATCACTTTTATCATAAGTTTTAGTAACCTTGATGAATTTGAGTTTACTGTTGTCTTCTATTCCTATTAACCTCTTAACTGCTTAAGAGGTTATTTTCTGAAATAGCAATTTAGCATTTAGGCGCCGAGCAGTGCATATTTGGGCCATTTTACTTTGCACCTTCCTTTTATTTTGTATTCTACATATCTTTTTGCCTGGCAGCCATGGATGCACTGCTATTCCTGACTAATAGGAATATAGATATTAACAGTATTTTCACTGTTAACGAGCACACTACTGCACAACTAAACTACAATGGGGTCATGACCGCTCTTGGTAACTCACTAGAAAAACAAGTGAGAACCTGGTGGGATATATGCACCTTAGAACAATATCTAAAAGAACGGATTATTATTAGAAGCTTAAGATGGGAAGTAGTACCCCAGGATGGTTTAGATGACCCCGAGTCCATGTCCGAATGGCTGGAATTTTTTAATGGGGTAGGTTTTAAACTGCAGGAATTGGTTTTAAAAAGGAAAAAGAAAAAGATGGTGAAACTAGAAATAAGGATAAATGACTTACAAAAACAATTAGACCCTATCAAAGATAGTCAACAAGTCATAGATTTTAATACACGCATAAAGAAAAAATTAGAAAAGGTGGATAAGGAAACTCAGAAGAAGAAAACTAAAAAATTCCACAGAGACTTAGGAGACTTTCGTTCAAATACGATTTACCTATGGCAACAACTAAACCCCACTGAAGCAAGAGACATAGACGGCATAACAATGGAAACTCAGCATGACACTAATATTGGAAGTCAACAGCCCTCTAGCAGTCAACCATTACCCATAGTTGACAGGAGAGACTTGGGCACTCAGCATGCCCCTATCAACCACTCCACACCAATCAGAAATGATTATAACTATGGAAGGGGGAAACCAAGAAGACCTGGACCATCGAATCCTCAACACAGACCACCACCGACAGACGACTATTACCCGGTACCGGTATATAATAGGTACGATCCCTTATGGGATGATAGAAATAGACAACAATACCAGTCACCCCGGTCCTCTTTTTTAGGGAGAGGCAGGGGATGGCAGAAGAGGGGCAGAGGATCGAACAACCAGAGAGGACGAATGCCAACTTACCCACAACAAGGGACAGAATACAGGGGACCACAACATGCACCTATGCAGAGAGACCCACAGTGGAGAGATCCCCCACATTGGGAACGAGAAAGGATGCAACAACCAGGCCCAAGGAGAGAAGGAGTAGAGGCTGCAGGGCCGGACGAAGGACACAAGAAAAGAAGTCGAAAGGAGTACGAGAAGGATTACGATTAGATGGCATTTTTAACTTAACAGATGTGATTTTAACAGATAAAGAGACTAATATTTTAAATTTGGGACTTAAATGTGGCTTACATCGTCCAATTAATAAATTTAACGTGTTTATAGATATAAACAAATATATGAGGAAACTGAACATGAAAAAATATTTTTTAAGTAAAAACTCAAATCCTGTAACAAGTGTCTCATTAGTACCAACAGATAGTGGTTTACGAAACAAATCACTCTTTAACCCTTTATTGGGCACTAATCAACCCTTGGATGTGTTTAAAGGACTGATTATTCGTGATTTGGAACACATCAAACCAAAGAGAAACGTTAATCCACGGTACATAAAGGAAGGTATAGAACTCCTAGAGAAGAGAAAGGAGATAGTGGTTAGGCCAGCAGATAAAGGAGGAGGGGTGGTAATCCTCAGTAAAGAGTTTTACCATGACCAACTAATACAGATGTTATCAGAAGAAGCAACATATGTGAAGTTGGAAAAAGACCCCACTACACAATATGAAATGAATTTACAGAAACTGGTCGAAATGGGCTTCCAAACTAGAGCACTATCTTCACGTGAGAGGACGTACTTGGTACCTAGTAGTAGTCGGATACCTACTATCTATACTCTCCCCAAGATCCATAAAGATCTTAACCTTCCACCAGCAAGACCGATTGTGAATGGGATTGGATCAATCACTTCACGTTTGGGTCAATATCTTGACCACTACCTCCAGAGCAGTGTGACATCAACGGTGGCCTACCTAAGGGATACTAAAAACCTCTTGACACTATTACAGGAAATTGATTTGTCTGGAAAAGAAGAAGTGTTTCTGGTTACTGCAGACGTCTCGTCGCTATATACAATTATTCAGCATGACGATGCACTTCTGGCCTTAAACTGGGCACTAAGTAAACGAGAAGATATCTCCCATACACAAAAGGTGTTCCTACGCAATGCCCTTGACTTTTGTCTAGGGCACAACTATTTTGGGCTCGATGGAAGTTTTTATTCCCAAAAGAAGGGAGTAGCTATGGGAGCCAAATTTGCTCCGAGCATAGCTAACCTTTTTATGTCAGAGTGGGAGGATAAAACAATTTTCCACAAAAAACTTAATGAACTACTACTGTATCGACGATATATCGACAATTTATTTCTCATTTGGGCAGGATCAACAGCGTCATTGGAAACCTTTTTGGAAGAATTAAACCAGAATACTAACAACATCAACCTTATTTGTGAATACAATAAGGAAAGTATCCATTTTTTAGATCTTCATATATTTAGAGATGGCAATAAACTGGGCACTAAGGTTTACTTTAAGCCCACAGATGCTAATAGCTTTCTTCCCACACAAAGCGGGCATCATCCCGCATGGCTAAGAAACATCCCTAAAGGCCAACTTATGCGGGTAAGACGTAATTGCTCTGACGATGTTGA
Organism: Rana muscosa; assembly: GCA_029206835.1. Taxonomy (NCBI): domain Eukaryota; kingdom Metazoa; phylum Chordata; class Amphibia; order Anura; family Ranidae; genus Rana; species Rana muscosa. Next base: position 518,710,070 of record CM055122.1, on the reverse strand, counting down.
CTTTTTATCCCAAGCTGATGTGTTGAAGAATACATTTATTGAAAAAGGCTATAAAGAAACACAATTGAATAAAATTATTGAAGATCTCGCAGCCACTCCCAGAATCAATTATCTGAACAAGAACCCTTCGCAATGCCAAAAAAGTAAAACCAACGATGAATGGAGTTTTATATCTGGATACCATTCTCAGTATAAAGAGGTGGAGCAAATTTTTACCTCTCATTGGCATATACTCCTACTTGACAAAATCCTCAAAATACATATACCAATAAGACCCACTTTTATATATAGGAAAGCTCCTAATTATGGAGATAGGGTCGTTAAGAAGGTGTTGGATGCACCAAAAAAAAAACCCTCTTTTTGGGATAAGGATGGCTTTTATGCCTGCAGGAAATGCCGTCCGTGTAGAGAGGTGAATAAACCTCTCAGAGCACTGGAAAATTTTACCTCTACGTTTAATAACAGAGAGTTTGCCATAAGGGACTTCATTACCTGCAACACCACTTATGTGGTGTATGTTTTGGAATGCCCTTGTAAATTATTGTACATAGGTCGTACCAAAAGAGCTCTCAAAGTACGAGTTGCTGAGCATATGGCAAACATTAAAATTGGGTATAAAGACCATAATGTCTCTCTACATTTTAAATTGTTCCACGATCAAAACCCCGCAGGGCTCAAGTTTTGGGGTGTGGACCACCTGAAACCACCATGGAGGGGGTCCAATTTAGTAAGAGAATTATCCAAGCTTGAGACCCAATGGATTTATTCTGTTGATACTTTATCACCTAAGGGGTTGAACGTAGATTTAGATATTAATTGTTTTATTAGTGATTATTAATATCCTTTTTAGTGGGTTTTAGTAGTTTTTATTAGTGATTTGCGATGGTTTTATTGGTTTATTGACACTTTTATGACCTACGTCCGTTTCATATTGTCTTAAACTAGCTTACCAACACTTTTAACTATACATTAGAACACCCGCTCCTCATATTTTGCCTGTAAGGTCCCTGTTATCCTTGACTGACTTCATACAGGATCAGCTATCTCATATAGGATTAATGTTTCCCCACACTTAAAGCTAAATTATAGCTTTGCCTTGCTTATTTTAAATCTAATTATGAATCTGATTTTATTTTAATTTTAAATTTTAAAGATGTTGTCATCTAGTTTACGTGAAATTTATACTCTATGTACATTAGGGTTTTATATATATATATATATGTGTATATATATAGGTGTATTTTTACGTATATATGTATTTCATATTTATATGTCCTACAATATTATTTATCCTTTGCTAATCCACCTTTAATATTGGGATTATTGGGCTTGAACCCCAACTTTGGATTTTTTTCGTCTCTAGAACATACTGACATACACAGGATGGCTGCAAAGTCTGAATGTGTTTTTTCTGTAAATATTTGAGCTGAGGAAGACTACACCACTTATGATACAGATTATATTAACATCTGTGTCATTGAAAAATAGCTGGTGCTGTTAACCCTAGATTTCCATAGTGCTCTCTTTTAAAGAAATTTCCTTTTTCCTGCTTATTACTTTTTGTTTACTACTTTTTGTTTATTACTTCAGAGGCAACTTTTAAAGATCTGCCTCATAAGGCATTTCAAACACAGTTTTGTTTGTTTGTGAATAACACACATGGTTTGCACAGCACTGACCGTGAGATGATCTTTTAGGATAAGACAAGTCTATTATGTGTATACGCTGGTGTATTAGCCATAATATTTATGCTGAATTAGCTCCTTTTGGTTGTGTAGTCATTCGTGCAGTCTGATCACTCCCCCCAGAATGCTCCGATCTGACGACGGGCGCATGAATCTTCCGCCCTGACAAGCACCAATCAGGGCGGTTCGATAGCGGCGCTCTAGCCAATGGATGAGGAGCGGGGTGATGATAGTACGCACGCCGACGCTGGCTATCTGTGCCCTCAGTTGAAGTCAGCCTGTGACGAAACCGGTCAGGGCTCAGATACCGCAGCGTCTCTGTAACCAGGAAGTGCAGAGTGAACTCCATGGCCAGCTGTCCCATACTAGGAAAAGATATTACAGCGTCACGTCTGCAACACGGACGCCCTCTTGGGTCGGATTAGCAGTGAATACACTCTTCATTTCTATGTGCTTTTAACAAGTGAATTTTATGTACGTGCATTTGACACAGGGATATTGTATTGGGGGATTTCCTTATTAAAGCAATATTACACTATTTGGTGCTTTATGTCCTTATATGTGTTCCTGAGGATTTTAACCCTTACTACCCTGGTGGTGATGACTGAAGTTGGAGCGAGATTACCTACAGACTTGAAAGGCTTATCTTTTTCATCCTTGTGGTGAGTTTGAACCCCAGAGGGGGAGTGTGCCTCACTCGTGGTGAAGATTTTTGATTGGTGTAGGGTGCACTACACACCATATACACAGAAGAAACTTCACTTTTAATTAGACTGTTGCAAAGTCATCACTCAAGTGTACTGTGTGCTTTTGGACACTTATCCATAACTAGCGCTGTTTATCATACGGACTATGAATTTTTAATATGATTTTTTGTATTTATTATTTTATATATATGAGGTTCTCATGTGTATAGAATTTAAATAGCTGCTATATATTTATCTATCACTTTTATCATAAGTTTTAGTAACCTTGATGAATTTGAGTTTACTGTTGTCTTCTATTCCTATTAACCTCTTAACTGCTTAGCTGGAGAGGTTATTTTCTGAAATAGCAATTTAGCATTTAGGCGCCGAGCAGTGCATATTTGGGCCATTTTACTTTGCATCTTCCTTTTATTTTGTATTATATATATATATATATATATATATATATCCAAATAAACTCATACATACGAAAGATTAATGCTTCACTCATAAACCCGGGTAGCCTTCTGCTACTCATAGGAAGATTATGCCCTATTTAAGTTAAGTGTCTCTCCCTGGTTTGCCACTATGGGGTATGAACTGTGTCCCAAAGCTGCCCAGATCCTAACTCTTCACCTACATGACCACTGGGGGCAGTAGCACTATCAGGCGATACTGTATGTGATTGCTGACACATTTTTTTTAATTGAGTAAGCATCATACCCTGATGTGAAACGCGTTAGCCGTTACCCTGCATGTCCCTTCACCTTTGATTGCTTTTGGATGGATTTTGTTTATTTATTTCTTTTTGGATTTTTTGGCATTTTAATTCTCTTCATTAATAAAGCGTTTAACCAGAGTGCGGCAGTCCAGACAACTTCTTCTCCTCATGCATTAGAGCATAGCCAGCACCTGGGAGTGGAGCAGGGCGGGAGCTAATTGAAGGAACCTGGAACCTTCGAGCGGTACACCTTTCTTTCATCACCAGAATAATTGTTTGATGCCTGTGGGTGCTTCTATTACCCACCCTCTGCCTGCGGACACACATGCATGCACATATGTGGCACATGGCAATTATGTCAGGGGGGACTCTTAGCTGATTAGGACTGCTATTTAGCACAGGTTCAGTTCTTATCAGCAGGCCATATATTTTCTAAATGATGGAGAGGTGGAAACACCTGTCAGGTCAGGAAGACTCTAGACGTCAAGTGGCTCAGAGCCTATTCCCATATCAGGTATTTTGACTACTCCAGAACACATGCTTATCTTACTAAGCAGGATTTTATTGTCTGCCTATGCAGGTATACCAGCATTATCCTTCTCCTTCCCCTTCCATCTGAGTGGGGAGGAATTGGTGGTTGATGAGAAAGAGACAGATGGTAGGGACCCTGAGAAGGGGGAAGCAGAAGCCTCCTTGTCTGAAGACTCTGCACCCAAGGATGAGTTTCTTCAATTCAATTTTCCACTCTGATCTGAAGTTGCCATTTCCTGAGTCTCCAGCTTAAAGATTCCACCACTGGGGTCGTGGATTTTATGTGTAGCGATACCCCCAGCTAAGGGACCCGCTGGTATGATTTTCAGGCCTGTAACACACCGCTGTCAACCCCCAGTAATTGGCTCTACCCTCTCTCGGCACAGCTAGTAGGGGATGATAGGAGTGTGGAACCTGTAGCTTTAGGTAACACAACATTCGGCAACAAAGGCACACAGTGATATTGTATGGCTGACACTAACCGTCTCTTCTGCACAGTAATAACACCAAACAACTTGTCTGCTTAATCCTAATACTTTTACTGAATGAAATAGATCAGCAGATAAACAGTACACAGTAATATATGCAGAGCCCTGCAATAAGAGGTATTTATCAAGCAAGAAAATATAGAATCCTGTACACATACAGCTAACAAACCCCGCTTGCAGCTCCCCTCCCTCGTGGGCAAGATGGCGCCCAGCAGTGTCTAAACTTAGAAGCCAGGCCTAACTGTTCTATATAAAACGTAAAAAATGTGAGGTATACTGCGCTGTCTAAAATGAGAACTAATCACCCATATAGTGAAGGTGAATCAACTTCTCCAATTAATAAGATGCTGCAACTTAAATGTGAGACACACACAATAAAATAGTACAGGAAAAATAAAGCTGTGCAACACTTGAATAAATTCCACCACTAAATAATACACAAATGATGTACACAGGGCTCAGTCTCTATTGTAAATGTTGACAACTTTATTAGATTTAGAAGTCCCGACTGTTGCCAGACATTTGAACAAATAACAAAAAGAGCAAAGTCCTGTATAAGAAAATAAAATATTAAACTGGAAAATCCTGAAAACAAAGATGACCATGTAGTGCAGATACGAATCTTCTCATTCAACAATTGGTGACTTCAAACACAGAACACCCTATGAAAAGTGCCGGATGCTTGATAGAGAGAGGTTCCACCACCACCAATTAATACTGCCGCTTACCAGAACAAATGATCCCTTCAGGGATCAATATAAACAGATGGCTATTCCCGGACCAGGGTCTCTATATCTCTATCAGCTTTCCTCCAGGATTCCATGCCAATCCTCTTCATATGCCACGAATGTTATGGTGCAAAAGGAAAGAAAGCCACCATAGCGTAAATCCGGTATAACAATGTTTAATAATAAAAGAAACGCACTTACAGTCAGTCGCAAATATAAGGCGTGTGGTATAAGATAGCCGGCCGGCTAAGACAGCCCGTTCACTCCGGAACTCGTTTGTATGTCGGTGACGTCAGCACATCACTACTCCCTACGTCATTTCGTCACAGATGACGTCGTCCAGGGGCACGGGCGACGTGCTGACCCACCGCCATAAATACTCATGAATGTAATGGGAACGCCCAGATCTGACCCTTCAGTGTTCCAACCTTGCGAATCACCATATTAGCTAAGGGCAAAAATACCCATACCAATATCAGCAATCATGCAGATATAGTTAAAAGTCCTAGCTTAAAATTAATCACAGTCATAGAGCATAAATTCTAATACTGGAAATGGGGATATGAGCAATATAAAGGAAGATCCATAGTTAGTCGCTCATATGCCTAGATGACTGGTGGTGCCATGCACGGCATAACTCGGGACAAACCGCGTCATGGAAATCGTCCTCAATATCTCATCATATGAGTATTAAACTGACTCGCTCATATTTCTATCGAAAAAATTAAACATATCAATGTACTTATAATCAAAAGCACAGTATGATCTGTGAATTTAAAAATTAAGAGCAAAGCCCTCTAGTGGTCGTTCTTCATACTGCTCCCATTTAAGCAAAAAAGAACAGACTCTATCAGGTGCTCTCTATAAATATACCTATAAAAATTAAATTATATCCAGAAAAATTTGTAAAAATATAATAAATTTTAATACAATTTGCAATGTGCAACAAAACAATGGATCACACTCCCATGGACAAAAATTGATTGTCCAAAGCCATGTGACCACCGTCATTTGTGTCCAGTGCAAATATAGGAAGATAAGGAACATTATTTTGCTAAACAAACAAAATAGTTGTTGTCGCTAGATGGAAATTAGAAAGGTTAAGTTACATTATTGAACTATCAACTCTCACAAGGCCCTATATATCGGAGCCAAAACATGATATTACACCATCTCGAAGAATCAAGACATATAAGTTCATTAAACTAGATGGCATGTTCTCAAGGTGATCAATCTAGATAAATAGTGGAGCCAAATCTTACATATAAGGCTCAATATCACTTGTCACTATCTATCCATTATATGAAAAGCAAATATTGCATAGACAAATTACAGATAAATGAGCACTGAAAAATCAGATCTGGTTCACAAAAAAACAACATTGAAAAACCTAAGCATTATCTATAAATGCATTCACATCTACATCGATGTTCAAGCCATAAGGGGTGTAACAACGAACCCTATATATCCAGGACATTTCCATCCTAGATATTTCTCTCCTAGGGAACCCCCCCCCCTCCAATGTGGACTATACCTGTCTATGCCCAAGAAAGTAGTGCCTGCTGGATTACGTTGGTGATGCAAATCATAGTGTCTTGAGACTGAGTGGTCTTTAAATCCACTCTTAATGTTTGCAATATGCTCACCCAAATGCACCTGCATAGATCTTTTAGTCCTACCTATGTATTGTTTCCCGCAAGGACATTCCAACAGGTAAACAATACAGGTCACAAAGGCCTCAATTTTATGTTCTCTAGAGGTGCTAGTTGATTTGAACAGAATTGTCTTCTTTGATTTAACTTTATTCAATGCACACACTTGGCACCTACGACATTGGTGATAGCCAGAAATATTCTGAAAGAACGACACTTTTTTTGGAGGTGGATCAACCACATTTGGCGCTATTCTATCCCTCAATGAGGGAACTCCCTTAAAGATGACTTGTGGAGTTGCTGGCAGAAATGAGTTAATAATCTGATCACTTCTCAAAACATGCCAGTGCTTACATAGAATTTTCTTCACTAAATAGTGTTAGGGTAGAATATGTGGTGATCAATGGTATCAGTGGCCCTTCACGTTTCTTTTTCAGATTAGCATCCAACAGGACTGATCTTTCGATTTTTTCAACCTCCTTTATTGTTGTTTCAAAAGGTTTTTTATCATACCCTTTATCTGTCAGCCTCTTCTTCAAGATGTTTGCTTGAAGAACATAATCAGATACATCCGAACAGTTCCATCTCATTCTCAAGAACTGGCTCCTGGGTACTGATTTTAACCATGATTCTTTACGGCAACTTCCCAAGGGGATATAAGCATTCCGATCCGTCTGCTTAAAGTAGGTGATTGTTTTGAAGCCAGTCCCCTCCTTGCTTATTGTGAGATCAAGGAAGTGTATCCTATCCTGACTGGCCTCATGGACGAAGCGTATACCCCTATCATTGGTATTGATCATCACAAAAAATTCTTCCAACTGGGAGGCCGTCCCCTCCCATAGGAGGAGGACGTCATCAATATACCTTGCCCAAAAGACCAGGCAAGGATTGCGATCCTTATAGATGACATCCTCCTCCCATTTGGCCATAAAAAGATTAGCCAAACTAGGGGCGTACTTCGCCCCCATGGCAACACCTCTTTTCTGTTTATAAAAATTCTGACTGAACCAAAAATAATTATGATTGGCCGCATATTCTAATAGTTCCATAACAAAAGTTTGTTGCTCTTGTGGGATTTTAGAAAAAATATCCAAATAATATTTGACAGCAAATAGCCCCAAAGCATGGGGAATCACTGTGTACAATGATGTCACATCAGCCGTGACCATCCATGTATCTACCGTTGACTTCTGATTTGCCAACAGGTTGATCACGTGTCGAGTATCTTTAAGATACGACGGCATTTGTTGTACCAATGGCTGTAAAAAATGGTCCACATACTTGCCCACCCGGGACGTAATGGAATCGATCCCGCTTACGATCGGACGACCCGGGGGGCAAGTAAGACTCTTGTGGATTTTTGGTAGGCAATAAAGGATGGGTACCCTTAGGGCTTTGGGGATCAGAAAGAGTTGTTCCTTCTCATTCAGAATACCGAGTTGTGCACCTTTCTGAATTATTACTTCCAGAGTTTTTCTATATTGAACTATTGGATTCCCCAATAGGGGCACATATGTATCACGATCATCTACAATTCTGGATAATTCCTGAAGATAACTCTTCCGATCTAGGACAACTATCCCTCCCCCCTTGTCCGCAGGGCGGATGACCAACTCTTTGTTATTGCACAAAGAGTCTAAACCCTTTTTCAAGTTATTTTGCATTTCCTTATTGGTAACCTTCACTGATTCTAAATCCCTCAATACTACATCACGGAATACTCTTAGAGACGGGGCCAAGATACCTGGGGGGTTAAATGTGGAGGCATTAGATAGTCCCGAATAGTGATATTTGGAAGCAATGCGTCCTCCCTGAAAAGATGGCATACTAGTAAAGTGTCTTTTGATATTAATTCTTCTTACATTCTTGTGTATGTCCATGTATGTCTCAAATTTATTCAGTTTTTTCGGTGGAGCATATTTAAGGCCTTTGTTCAACAATGCAGTCTCTGATGGTGACAAGATCTGTGAACTCAAGTTGAATATGCCTTCTCCCATCACTTCTTTGACTTTTTTTGATTGTGCTCTCCTCCCCCCTCTAGTTCCTCTTTGCTTTCTATTGGTCTTTTCGTTCCTTGATTTGGTCTGGGAAAATGCCAATGATGTTGTTCATGGGAATTATTGTCTGGTCCATTAGAGTGATCTCTAGAAGTCCAAGAGTATTCCTGATCTCGATAATCGTATCCCGGATAGCCTGATTGGCTCGGACCTTCTCTATCCCTTAGGGGAAAAAAACGATTCCGGGAGTCTCCTTCACCATTATATTCCCATTCATCCCTACTTCTCTCTGGGCGTGTCCACTCCTCATGGTATAAATCCTGATGGGATGATCTTTCTTGACCATAATGGTTATAAGGAACTCTATCAGAGCCTCTCCTTGATCTAGGAGGTTCTCTATATGGTTGGTGCTGAGGTTTATTAAGTTGAATATAATGACCTCGATCCCCATTTCCTCCTGGTCCATATTGGTGGTTCCAATTATTGTTTTTATTGTGTTGGACTCCTTTACTAGGACCCTGAGATCTGGATGGAGATTGGTAGGATACTCTTCTACCCTTCTTCCCAGTTTTGTTATTATTGTGGGATTTCTTTGGTTTTTTTTGGGACACCTCCCTAATCGGTAGATGTTGTATTTCATCAGAGGATGTTGTAGGCACACTATCACCCTGAGTTATAGCCTCCATCCTTGATTCTTGCTTATTGTGTTCTTCATTGGCTAGTTTTTTTGCCATTCAAAAACACTATTGGCTTGGTAGTCCCCATAGTCCCTATTATATTTCTTCCTTTTTTTTGTTTTTTTGTTCCTTTTCTTCCTTATCTAAAACTTTTAAAAGATTAGCTGATCTTTCTTTATACTCTTCTCCGTCCTTAAAGGGGAGAAGACTATCTTTAAGAGATTTTACCTCAGTGTCTAGTCTGGTAAGTTTGTTATTTTTTCTTTGTACCAGGAAGCGTAGGAAATTGACTCCAGCATCATTAAAATAATGAAACCAACTTTCCAGATCTATTTCCCCTTTTTGTGGGCATACTTCCCACTGTAAACTTCTTGGTACCATACTCAGTTTGATGTATGTCTCAAGAAAAGCCACATCCCACTGAGTATGTATCTCAGAAATGGTTACATTTTTTAGGCGGACAAAAAGACCTCCCATATCACTATCCTTGGTGTTGTAGGTCTCAAATACACCATTACATTCATGAGTATTTATGGCGGTGGGTCAGCACGTCGCCCGTGCCCCTGGACGACGTCATCTGTGACGAAAGGACATAGGGAGGAGCAACGTGCTGACGTTACTGACATACAAACGAGTCCCGAGTGAACGGGCTGTCTTAGCCGGCCGGCTATCTTATACCACACGCATTATATTTGCGACTGACTGTAAGTGCGTTTCTTTTATTATTAACCACTTAACGACCGCTCACTGTATATATACGTCGGCAGAATGGCACCGACAGGCACAATCACGTAGAGCATACGTGATTGCCTTTGTACAGTTGGGGGGTCCAATCGGACCCCCCTCCTATACAGTGAGCGGTGGCTAAGTGTCCGGGAGCGTTCCGGGATGAGGGGGCAGCCATTTGTTTCTGGCCACCCCCTCGCGATCGCTCCCGGCGAATGGAAATGCCCCCTCTGTCTGTGTCAGACAGAGGGAGCAGGAGGAAGTGATGTCATCTCTGGTGCGGCGCTCACATATACCGAGCGCCGTACAAGAGAAGATATCAGGTCAGTGCACACAACACTACACTGACACCAGGACACATAGGGACATAAATCGCCCCCCCCAGATCACCCCAGATCACCCCCCAGATCACCCCCCCAGCCCCCAGTCACAGTGTCACTGATTGCAGTGACCATTTATTTAGTGATCACTGCAATCAGTGACATTTGTGACTGTAAAAGTGTCACCAAAGTTTAGTCTTAGGTCCAGTGTAGCCCCCTAACCCCCCCTAATAAAGGTTTAACCCCCTGATCACCCCCCAGATAACCCTTTCACCGCCTATCACCACTGTCGCTTAGCGATCATTTTTCTGATCGCTGTCTTAGCGTCAGTGATGCTGATCAGCAGCCAGTAATTTTTTTTAGGTTCGCCCCAGGTTTTTATAGCGTCAGGTACCCCAATATATTATCTAATAAAGGTTTAACCCCCTTGATCGCCCCCCAGGTAACCCTTTCACCCCCTATCACCACTGTCACTAAGCGATCGTTTTTCTAAACGCTGTCTTAGTGTCTGTGATGCAGACCGGTAGCCGGTAATTTTTTTTACGTTCGCCGCAGGTTTTTATAGCGTCAGGTACCCCAATATATTATCTAATAAAGGTTTAACCCCCTTGATCGCCCCCCAGGTAACCCTTTCACCCCCTATCACCACTGTCGCTAAGCAATTGTTTTTCTAAACGCTGTCTTAGTGTCGGTGATGCAGATCGTAGCCAGTAATTTTTTTTAGGTTCGCCGCAGGTTTTTATAGCGTCAGGTACCCCAATATATTATCTAATAAAGGTTTAACCCCCTTGATCGCCCCCCAGGTAACCCTTTCACCCCCTATCACCACTGTCACTAAGCAATCGTTTTTCTAAACGCTGTCTTAGTGTCTGTGATGTAGATCGGTAGCCGGTAATTTTTTTTAGGTTCACCGCAGGTTTTTATAGTGTCAGGTACCCCAATATATTATCTAATAAAGGTTTAACCCCCTTGATCGCCCCCCAGGTAACCCTTTCACCCCCTATCACCACTGTCGCTAAGCAATTGTTTTTCTAAACGCTGTCTTAGTGTCGGTGATGCAGATCGTAGCCAGTAATTTTTTTTAGGTTCGCCGCATGTTTTTATAGTGTCAGGTACCCCAATATATTATCTAATAAAGGTTTAACCCCCTTGATCGCCCCCCCCAGGTAACCCTTTCACCCCCATCACCACTGTCGCTAAGCAATCGTTTTTCTAAACGCTGTCTTAGTGTCGGTGATGCAGATCGGTAGCTGGTAATTTTTTTTAGGTTCGCCGCAGGTTTTTATAGCGTCAGGTACCCCCATATATTATCTAATAAAGGTTTTAACCCCCTGATTGCCCCTAGTTAACCCTTTCACCAGTGATCAACATATAAGTGTTACGGGTGACGCTGGTTAGTTAGTTTGCTTTTTATAGTGTCAGGGCACCCGCCGTGTATATAACCCAATAAAGGTTTAACCCCCTGATCGCCCGGCGGGTGATATCAATTAGGTTTTAGCGTCAGAGAGGGTCTGAGTCACACCCCAGGCAGCGTCAGGTTAGTGCCAGTAACGCTAACACCCACGCGTGAAGCATACACCCCCCTTAGTGGTATAGTATCTGAACAGATCAATATCTGATCTGATCAGATCTATACTAGCGTCCCCAGCAGTTTAGGGTTCCCAAAAACGCAGTGTTAGCGGGATCAGCCCAGATACCTGCTGGCACCTGCGTTTTGCCCCTCCGTCCAGCCCAGGCCACCCAAGTGCAGTATCGAACGATCACTGTCACTTACAAAACAAAAACACACATAACTGCAGCGTTCGCAGAGACAGGCCTGATCCCTGCGACTCCAGTGCTGTAGGAGGTGATTTCACCACCACAGTTAAAAAAAAAAAGCAAATATGCCGAAGCATTGGGGCAGCAGGGGCGGAGGAGCGATTTTGCTCCTAATGCCACGTACATACGGTCGAAATTCCGACGGAGGCTTGCCCGTGGAAAAGTCCGACCATGTGTGTGCGGCATAACTTTTTTGCGGGAGGATGCCCCCATGCTTCGGCATATATAAATGGTGCGTGTATGCCCATCATTGGAAGTGGGTGGATGAAGGGCGGTATTCTAATGGTGGGCATACCCACCGATCAATCTCTTTTTTCGTTCAGCCAACTGGCTGCATGAAATAAAAAGATTACAATACATGTCCAACAAGGACCAGCAACGTACTGGTATGTTGCTGGACTTTGAATGTTTATACCAGAATGATGCCTGCGGGTTTAGGTATCATCTTGGTATCATTCTTTTCAGCCTGCGGCCGGCTTTCATGTAAAAGCAATCCTAGGGGCTAATTAGCCTCTGGACTGCTTTTACAAGCAGTGGGAGGGAATGCCCCCCCCGGATATAAAAAGCGCCATTGGGAAATTGGGAAAGCATTTTATCACACCGATCTTGGTGTGGTCAGATGCTTTGAGGGCAGAGGAAAAATCTAGGGTCTAGAAGACCCCAGTTTTTTCAAAAAAAGAGTACCTGTCACTACCTATTGCTATCATAGGGGATATTTACATTCCCTGAGATAACAATAAAAATGATAAAAAAAAAATACTTGGAAGGAACAATTTAAAAATAAAATAAAAAAGCAAAATTAATAAGAAAAAAAAAAAGAAAAAAAAAAAAGCACCCCTGTCCTGCCCTGCTCTTGCCCAATGGCGAACGCAAGCGTTGGTCTGGCGTCATATGTAAACAGCAATTGCACCATGCATGTGAGGTATCACCGCGAAGGTCAGATCGAGTGCAATCATTTTAGCAGTAGACCTCCTCTGTAAATCTACTGGGGTAACCTGTAAAGGCTTTTAAAGGCTTTTAAAAATGTATGTAGTTTGTCGCCAATGCGCGTTTGTGCGAAATTTTAAAGCATGTCGTGTTTGGTATCTATGTACTCGGCCTAAGATCATCTTTTTTATTTCATCAAACATTTGGGCAATATAGTGTGTTTTAGTGCATTAAAATTAAAAAAAGTGTATTTTTTAACCCAAAAAATGCGTTTGAAAAATCTCTGCGCAAATACTGTGTAGAAAAAAAAAATGCAACACCCACCATTTTAATCTGTAGGGCCTTTGCTTTAAAAATATATATAATGTTTGGGGGTTCAACATAATTTTCTTGCAAAAAAATAAATGTTTTCATGTAAACAAAAAGTGTCAAAAAGGGCTTTGTCTTCAAGTGGTTAGAAGAGTGGATGTAAGCTTCCTAATGTTGTGTATAAAATGCCAGAACAGTTCAAAACCCCCCCCAAATGACCCCATTTTGGAAAGTAGACACCCCAAGCTATATACTGAGAGGCATGTCGAGTCCATGGAATATTTTATATGTTGACACAAGTTGCGGAAAAACTACAAATTATTTTTTTTTTTTTTGCACAAAGTTGTCACTAAATGATATATTGCTCAAACATGCCATGGGCATATGTGGAATTACACCCCAAAATACATTATGTTGCTTCTCCTGAGTACGGGGATACCACATGTGTGAGACTTTTTGGGAGCCTAGCCACGTACGGGACCCCAAAAACCAAGCACCGCCTTCAGGCTTTCTAAGGGTGTACATTTTTGATTTCACTTCTCACTGCCTATCACAGTTTCGGAGGCCATAGAATGCCCAGATAGCACAAACCCCCCCCCCCAAATGACCCCATTTTGGAAAGTAGACACCCCAAGCTATTTGCTGAGAGGTATTGTGAGTATTTTGCAGATCTCGCTTTTTGTCACAAAGTTTTGAAAATAAAAAAATATATATATATATATATTTTCTTTCTTCATTTTCAAAAACAAATGAGAGCTGTAAAATACTCGCCATTCCTCTCAGCAAATAGCTTGGGGTGTCTATATTCCAAAATGGGGTCATTTGGGGGGGTTTTGTGCGATTTTGGCATTTTATGGCCTTCGAAACTGTGATAGGTAGTGAGGAGTGAAATCAAAAATTTGTGCCTAGAAATCCTGAAGGCGGTGCTTGGTTTTCGGGGTCCCGTACGCGGCTAGGCTCCTAAAAAGTCCCACACATGTGGTATCCCCGTACTCAGGAGAAGCAGAAAAATGTATTTTGGGGTGTAATTCCACATATAACCATGGCATGTGTGAGCAATATATCATTTAGTGACAACTTTTTGTAATTTTTTTTTTTGTTTGTTTTTTTTGTCATTATTCAATCACTTGGGACAAAAAAAATATATTCAATGGGCTCAACAGGCCTCTCAGCAATTTCCTTGGGGTGTCTACTTTCTAAAATGGGGTCATTTGGGGGGGGGGTTTGTGCTATTTTGGCATTTTATGGCCTTCGAAACTGTGATAGGTAGTGAGGAGTGAAATCAAAAATTTGCGCCCTTAGAAATCCTGAAGGCGGTGCTTGGTTTCCGGGGTCCCGTACGCGGCTAGGCTCCCAAAAAGTCCCACACATGTGGTATCCCCGTACTCATGAGAAGCAGCAAAATGTATTTTGGGGTGAAATTCCACATATAACCATGGCATGTGTGAGCAATATATCATTTAGTGACAACTTTTTGTAATTTTTTTTTTTTTTTTTTTTTAGTCATTATTCAATCACTTGGGACAAAAAATAAAAAATTCAATGGGCTCAACATGCCTCTCAGCAATTTCCTTGGGGTGTCTACTTTCCAAAATGGGGTCATTTGGGGGGGTTTTGTACTGCCCTGTCATTTTAGCACCTCAAGAAATGAGATAGGCAGTCATAAATTTAAAGCTGTGTAAATTTCAGAAAATGTACCCTAGTTTGTAAACGCTATAACTTTTGCGCAAACCAATAAATATACGCTTATTGACATTTTTTTTTACTAAAAACATGTGGCTGAATACATTTTGGCCTAAATGTATGACTACAATTGAGTTTATTCGATTTTTCTTATAACAAAAAGTAGAAAATATCATTTTTTTTCAAAATTTTCGGTCTTTTTCCGTTTATATCGCAAAAAATAAAAATCGCAGAGGCAATCAAATACCATTAAAAGAAAGCTCTATTTGTGGGAAGAAAAGGACGCAAATTTCGTTTGGGTACAACATTGCATGTCCGCACAATTTACAGTTAAAGCAGCGCAGTGCAAAATTCTGAATTCACCTCTGGTCCTCTAGCTACCAAATGGTCCGGGGCTTAAGTGGTTAAACATTGTTATACCGGATTTACGCTATGGTGGCTTTCTTTCCTTTTGCACCATAACATTTGTGGCATATGGAGAGGATTGGCGTGGAATCCTGGAGGAAAGCTGATAGAGATATAGAGACTCTGGCCGGGGAATAGCCATCTGTTTATATTGATCCCTGAAGGGATCATTTGTTCTGGTAAGCGGCAGTATTAATTGGTGGTGGTGGAACCTCTCTCAATCAAGCATCCGGGACTTTTCATAGGGTGTTCTGTGTTTGAAGTCACCAATTTTTGAATGAGAAGATTCATATCTGCACTACATGGTCATCTTTGTTTTCAGGATTTTCCAGCTTTATATTTTATTTTCTTATACAGGACTTTGCTCTTTTTGTTATTTGTTCAAATGTCTGGCAACAGTCGGGACTTATAAATCTAATATAGTTGTCAACATTTACAATAGAGACTGAGCCCTGTGTACACCTTAACTGTTCTATGTGCAAGTTCCGTGGAGAAGAATCTTTGCTAGCAAATGGTGGTGCACTTTTTTGAAGATAAATTGTAATCCACAGGAATAGGTACTGGTAACTCGATGGATAACAGAAAGTAACTAAGCTACTCAATGCACTGTCCCTCCGGCGTGCAAATGCAGACTCTGGACGGTGGGTCCTTAACAACAAACACAAGGCCTAAAGATCCTGTAATAGTCTTTAAACAGGTGCTCTCTCACCCAACCGGATCAGTCAGTGTCAATGTCTTCTGTAGCTGTGTCTCGGTACACAGTTCCCACGACACCCGGGTCTTCGGTCCCCCTGGAAGCAGTAGACAGGCGGCAGGATCAGACGTCCCTCGGGCTCCTCAGGGGAAACGGAAGGCTCTTTGGAAAAAAACAGGGCCCAAACTCCAGGCCCTGTCAGGAACAACAGACTCAGCACAGAGTTCCACTTGCTAGGCGGGCGATGTCCAAAGAGACCGTTCTCCGGTCCTCCCCTTTCTTAAATAGCCCACCCCAGCAGTCCTTGCGTGGGGCAATGCACCCTGGGTGTCCCGCTGTACCCTGGTACGGTAGTTTCTGGGTCCTTAAAGCAACACCATATGTAAAGTATTACATTCATTTATATTTGTATGCATGCATTTGGAAGATGTTTGAATGAGAACTATTTACTGTACTTTATAAAGAGTGTATTCATAACATATTCTGAATTGTAGGCAAAACTTTTTTTACATGATGGATAGAGTAAAGCCTCGTACACACAATCAGTTTTCCTGACAGGAAAACTGCCAGGAGAGCATTTGGACGGGAAAACCGGTCGTGTGTATGCTCCCTAGCAGTTTTCCCGACAGGAAAACTGCTCAGGAAAAATAGATAACCTGCTCTCTATTTTCCCATCGGGATTCCTGTCGGACTGTTTCCCGACGAGAAAACTGTTCGTGTGTATGCTTACCTGAAGGGTAAAGAAACTGCGCATGCTCGATAACACTTTGACACATGTTCGATAGCATACAAAGTTAGTGTGGGGTGTAGCAAGATGGCGGCGATGGAATTGAACGTGACGAGACGCCGGCTCGTCGTAGTCAATGACATCACCGCGTTCTTGCCATTCAAAAGAACGGTGGGTTTTTAGATACAGTGTGTATGCAAGGAAAGCTTGGCTGGAATCCCGTCGGGAAAACCGACGTTTTTTTTTTGCGAGGGGAAAAATGGACGTGTGTACAGTGCTTAAGGAAAAGTTATAAGCCCTGACTATTTTTTTTGGCCATCTGTGCCCCATTGTGGAGATTTAACTTTACTTCCTGTCTCAAAACAGCTCAAAGAGGAAATGTAGCCAAGTGGGAAGTGAGAGGAAATCCCTGCAAATTAAGGGAATTTCTTGGGGCACCCCAGGTCAGCAGAACTAATGTCATCATTGGAAGATTCCCCCTCATATACTTTTATAGGGACAACACAAAATGTGTTTTTTCTTTTACTTTCACTATCAATGATAATGGTAAACAGGGCAAATAGAGAGGCTGAATTTCCCTAACGAGGACACATACAGCAATATAAACCTAGCAAGCATTTTCTAATTCGCCTCCGTTCAATCCAACACTATATATAATGTGACATATGAACACAATAAGGTTGCCTTTCCTGATTGGCTATCATATTGAAGTCCTGGCTTCAATTATTTAAATTACTAAGGTCAAGTATCCAAATAGTACCTTGCTTCACTCCTTTGATGAAATCAGCTTGTACCAGCAAAAGAGTTGGATAAACCGGATGTGGTTACATGGACAGGTGCAGCAAGTAAAACATATAGTAGCTGGTGTCCTAATCATAACATAAAGTGATGGTATACATTCTCTCAAGGAGGACAACTTTGAGGAAGATATATACTACTGGCAGGACATTTTTGAAACAACAACATACACAACAGGCACATTGCCACATAGTGAGGCCTGGCATAGCTTTCTATGAAATTGAAGGCTCTTTATAAGTAGAAGATATGTGTATACATACTGTAAATGTATTTGCCAAGATTGGAACCATCTATGGGCAGGCTGATTGTACCCAAGTCGGCTATAACAGCAACCAGCATGCTGTTATAGCCGCTAGCAAAATCGACTGTGTTTTCCCGGCAGGGACCCCACCCCCGGCAGAACACAATAGTTCCACGGGAGAAATTCCCCCATCAACACTGACTGTTATATTATTTATAAGAGTTTATAATTTATAAGAGTGGGTGTGTCTGTGTGTGTAAATATATACAGTGTATATACAGTGTGTACTGTATGTATATATATATATATATATATATATATATATATATATATATATATATATATATACACACAAGGATGTATGTTTGAGCTTTGGGTTGCACACCCTAATGCAATAGTCTGTGCACAGCTATCATATTTACATATTCTTTACAAAGAGTGAAAGATCTAAAACAAACAATGCCATCACTGATATCTGTAGCTGCAAACACTGTATGGAAATATTGCCTGCTCAGAAACTCGTGATTCCATGATTAAACTCAGTTCTTTCTTTGCCTATAAGAAAATGTAAGCCAAATCCTTCAATAGAATAAACTAAGTACTACCAACAAAACTCTTGAACTGGGACTCTTTGTTACATTATGTTTCTCTAATAAACTTTATGACAGGTCTTCAGTTGCATGCTATCAAGATAAAAGTCTGCCACAGCAATCTTATTATATTCTACAAGTTGTCCAGACTAGAGTGTGTGTCTTTTCTAGGGCTGTCAATCTACCAAAAAATGTCAGGCATTAGCAGATATTTTAGGTCAGTTCTTGGAGCTGTGATGAGCCAAAGACAGTCTGTTCCACCAAAGAAATTCTCATACCCTTGAACTACAGTCTGACACTTTTCTTTAGTGTCTTACATGGAGAAAACAAAGATTTTTCCCATGGGATTTTTTAGCAGCAAATAGTCAAACAAAGTATCTTTTAAAATAAAAAGATTTTATTCAATGATTAAGTTTGGTTTAAAAAAAAAGGGTCAGTTGTATAAAATTGTTTAAATTTTTATGAGCTCCGGTAGTACACAGGCCAAATACACACATGCAAGGGTATGACATATAATGTGCTATGAACAGAACATAATACAAATAATGCATGTATATACGTATGTTTCAACAGAGGGAAGGCCCCGATGCATTTCGACCTATGTTGCAGGTCTTCCTCAGGGTTTTTTTTTCTTACATTCTGAAGAGTGTAAATTGGTAAATTCATTAATAACATAGTAATCGCCAAGTTGTCTCCTATCAGTTAACAAACAAATAACTTAATGAGTACATTTATCTATGCTAATACCATTGCAGGAAGTAATTGCGTAAATATCTTATTGAGAGAAAGGTAACTGGGAGAAAAGGCAGTCATATAACACACATATTTACCCTCTTAGTTGTGTGAGTAGGCCCAAACCGGAGAAAGGAAATCCTGACTTCTCTGAATCTCTCCAATCCCCCAACAGACAAAGGCTCCCAACGTAGTGCTTGGGACGTCCTCCCCCCCCCCACACAGGGGCGGCTCCAAACCACAGATCGATAGAGGCTGCTCTTAGGACGTCACATTTAAGTGGGGGCAAAAAATTATGGGCTGGTGGATAGGGGGGGTCAAACCCCTGCGAGCCTGATCCAAACACCTGAGGGTGATGGGGATATTAATTAGTCTTTTTAAATTGTAATTTTTTTTAAAACATTACAAGAAGAGTCTTATTAAGTATATGTCTATATAGAGGTGGTGGGGGATGGTAATCCATACACCTGAATCTATTAAGAATCAGAAGAAAGATAACAAATGGACAATGGTGATTTGTAATTTAATATGTTGGAGAAAATAAGCTCAAGTCAAACCAGAAAGGTCTATTCTAGGTTAGTGTAAAAGTGTGAATGAAAAAATGATAATGTATGATGAAAGTGTGTGAAAGGAAAAGTGAAAACAGGAAAGAAAGAAAGGAAAAGAAAAACAAGGAAAGGGGGGGGAGGGGGAAGGGAGAAGGAAAGGAAAAGGGGGAGAGGAAATGAAAGAAATAGGGGAAAGAGAGCAGATTAAAAATACAACAAGAGGGAGGAAAAAGGAAAAAAGAAAACAAGAAATGAGTGAAAGGTGGAAGAAGTGCTGGTGAGTGCAGGTGAGGAAGTGAGGCAAGTAAAGCAAATAATTAAATTTAGATAAACTACATGGACAAGTGAGTATGGGGATAAAAATGCAGGAGAGTGTATGTGAATGGTGAAGGAGAAAAAGAGCCTATGAACAGGACATTATACTTACTTAGCAGCAGTGTATTAGCGTATACACACACTGATGAAAACAGTGTGAGAAAGACCTTAGAGATATGAGAGAAAAGAGAAAGAACACTTTAAGAAATGTCAGCTCCCTGCTGGAAAATTCCATCAGCTGGTATTACTGTTATGAGAAGTCCCCTTACCTCACTGTGGGAGTACCTGCATGTGCTGTGTTTCCAGGGAATCAGGCTGTTACCCAGACATGAGAGGTATTATATACCCTCACCAACCTACCTTATTAGCAATTACCTATTTATGTCTCACAGGTGCCCGGCTCCTCCCTCCACCGTCCATGATTCACCGCCAGGTGTGACCCCCTCGTCATCCCAGCAGACGAGTCCCGGGAAGTCACCACCATCACCGTGTGCAAAAAGCGGCGTCCACGAGTGCCGCGCGCGCAAACGCGGGAGAGCAGCGGCCGCGTGCCCGCAACGTCCCCGCGCGTGCGCCACGCACGAAGCGGGCGCCCGGCGATGTGCATGGGATGACACGGCACTGAGTCGGCGCCATCTAGTGGTACTTGTACCAACTACCGGCGCTAGAATGAGGAACACTTGATTGCTCCTCTCCCCAGTGCCGAAGAGCAGCATACCTAAGGGATCAAGCCATCCACCTATAGCGGAGAGAAGGAGATCCAGCACCAAAGGGAGATGTCCTGTGGGGCAAGAGGAGAGAGAGAGGGAATTTTTTTAATGTTGGACATATATTTGAATTTACAGATCATCATCTACAAAAATACGGCTATTCAATATTGTCTTAAGGAGTGGCACTTTTAGAAGAAGACATAGGGAAACATGAACAAAAATGTGGCAAAAGCACAGGCCAACATATGTGAAAAAGTGATCTTAGAGTTATTAACCATTATATAGATTGTAGTTTTGAAGACTATTTAGATAAAGGAGGAGGAGTGGTGGTTATGGATAAAACCTACTACCTACTACTACCTACTACCACCTACTAAACCTACTACCACTCCCAACTCCAGAGCATGTTAGATGATGATATCACATATCAACATCTTAAAAGTGATCCCACTAAAAAATATAGAGAAGATCTGTTCAACTTAGTGGACTTTGGACTGTATATGAGAGTCATCACGAAGAAAGAGAAACTGTATTTGTGCCCAAGTTTCAATAGAATTCCGACGATCTATACAGTCCCTAAAATTCATAAGGATCCCATTAAACCTCCTGGAAGGCCAATAGTAAATGGCATCGATTCAGTTACATCTAGAATCGGGCAGTATTTGGACCATTTCATGCAAAGCAGTGTACTTAACACCAAAGCTTACTTGAAAGACACTACTAGCTTTCTGCAGAAACTGAGGAATGTTATAATCCCTGATGACACTGAAATATTTTTGGTGACAGCGGATGTGTCATCGCTGTATACGAATATACAGCATGATGACGCACTCCTAGCCCTTAATTGGGCATTTAGCAAAAGGGATGATTTACCGTATATCCAAAAAAAAATTATTAGAATGGCGTTGGAATACTGTTTAACGCACAATTACTTCTGGTATGCGGGACACTTTTATAGCCAGAAGACAGGTGTAGCGATGGGTGCAAAATTTGGGAGGACAAATGGGTCTTTAACAATAGGAAGAAGGAATTAATATTTTACCAGAGGTATATAGATGATCTGTTCTTTATCTGGCAAGGCACAGAAGAATCTCTTCAGGACTTTGCGGATCATTTGAATAGTAACAACAACAACATTAAGTTGGACTTCAATTGGAGTAGACATCAAATACACTATTTAGATGTCATGGTAATGAAGGGAGAGAAACAATTCTATACGAAAGCTTTCTTCAAAGACACAGATCGGAATAGTTATATTCCGGTGCAGAGTGGACATCATCCACAATGGCTTCGAAACATACCTAAAGGCCAATTTACACGCATACGACGCAATTGTACCCAAGACACTGATTATCTAATTAAAGCGACTCTGATTAAGCAAAGATTTGTGGAGAAAGGTTATAAGGAACCACATTTCACTAGTATGTTAGAACAAGTGGGTGCTCATTCTCAAGAATCAATGCTACTTCCTAGAATTAAACCATTGGACCAGAAACATGAATGGGGCTTCATATCAGAATTCCATGAACAATATCGTGAGATAGAGGACATCTTCAAAAAGCATTGGAACATTTTAGCAATGGATAAGACATTGAAGAGTGTCCTACCTCCAGTCCCACCTTTCATTTATAGGAAGACATCATCATTTGGGGATCAACTGGTCAAAAAAGTTCTAGACCCACCCAAACAGATTAAAATGTTTTGGGACAGGACAGGCTTCTATGCCTGTAGACGGTGCAAGGCCTGTCAACAGGTATCTACACACATACGAGGCCTAACGAGTTTTGTATCTACGGCCAATGGAAAAGAGTTCCAAATTAAAGAATGTATCACGTGTGCATCGACACACGTGGTATATGCTCTAGAATGTCCGTGCGGTCTAATGTACATAGGCCGCACTAAACGAACATTATCTAAACGGGTGTCAGAGCATATTTATAATATCACCATTGGATATAAGGAACATAGTGTATCTCTACATTTTAGGGAAAAACATCATAGGGATCCCACTGGCCTAAAATTTTGGGGAATTGATAAAGCCCACCACAGATGGAGGGGGGCCAATATGGTGAGGGAAATTTCTAAGCTTGAAACGCAGTGGTAGTTTCTCACAAATACTCTTAGGCCCAATGGACTAAATATTGACTTAGACCTTAACTGTTATATCAGCAGTTATTAGTTGGAGTAGTGATATGCACCTCTGTAGCTTCATCCTAGTGAGAGAACATGATTATGTTTATTTTGAGGCTCATGAGGTATGTAACAAAACTTTAATTCGCACTCCTTTCCCAATAGTATAAACGCATATGTTCAGATGTAGTTTATTATGATTCATGCACTATAATCTATGATATGTATATATATAGGTTTAACTTGACATATAATTTTATGTATTTTTAATTTTATTCAGTTATTTTAGTCATGAGATATTTTACATGATGAATGCACTTCATACATATATGTCTATGATGTATCATATGACATATATTTTTGGATCAATAGAATGTATTGTTTGACCATGTTTTCACATTGAATCATATGGTCATTATATTTAATGACGGCATTATAATTATTATTGTTGCCGTATATATTTATTTATTTTTTATATTATTTTTTATATAGTTTTATTATTTGGTATGTTTGCCCTTCAAATATACTAAATGACATACAAGAGCTGATGCATCTGTGTTGCAGGTGAGAGATCTAAGTGCCTTCTAATTAAATAGATCCCACTGAGCAGGATGGTGATGCGGCTCACATTTATTCATAATGATGTTATGTCAACACAGCAGCACACCCAGCTCATCCCAGAGAGGAGAGCTGGATGCCTGAGATTGACAGTTGTACCGGCCCAATGGAGATGGCTTATTTGGATGAGCCGGCGTGAGGACACTCCCAGCCGTGCGGCGCTTTCTCCAGTGAATGACATGCCTGCGTGATTATGTAGACACGTCAGAGGCCGTAGCTCTATTTAAATGAGCAGTTGCGATGCGTGGCCACGCCCTCTGAAGACGTGAGCCAATCACGAAACGCATCAGGGCGTGACCATGCAACCTATCACATCACTGACCCGATCGTCTTCCCGGGACTCACAGAGGTTTTGAATGCTGGGAGCAGCATATACAACAGTGAGCTGACGAATCGGCTGGGTGATATGCCATATTTTTATTCATTTCTAGTAAGCATATACATGTATGTGGGGGCATTTATATTATTAATAAAAGGGTTTTACACTATATGAAGCTTCCCTTGCTTTTTCATGCCCGCACTGCTGCATGCACTCTCAGGCTGACTGAAGTCATTTGGAGACTCTGAAGGTACCTGACGGAATCCTTGGAGAGGAGCTTACAGGCGTTTTTCCATTCAAAGATTGGTGAGTACATTTCTTAAGGGGACAGTGTTTGCCATGACATCGGTGGAGGTCTGATTTCAAATTGCACTGGGATCGGTTGGAAGTCTTAAAGGTTGGAGGAGTCAGCCCTGTGTCACCGTTAAAAGAGACATTACTAGCGCTGAAGGATTACTGTTTAATAACTCCTTGCCAATATTCACCCTTGAAGACTTTTATATATTTAGTTTGTTTCTAGTAACATTTGGTTTTTGGTGCAATTTGTGTTCATTAGCATTTTGACTGTTTAATGTTTGTTTATAAGGTTCTCTAGTTTCATCTTATGGTGGAGTTTAGAGACTTTTAAACAGTTTTTTTCACTGCAGGATATATCTACATATCATAGGTGGGATGGTTGTCTCATCTAAGCGCTGTTAGTTTTAATTTATTGAAACATTTTTTTTTATATAGTTTACGTGCACGTTATAATAGCAGCTTAATTGCAGGTCATTCACATATATATCTTTGAGCGCTAGGATCAGATTCACTTAGGTTTTTTCTGATACTTTTACATATGTGTGTTATATGACTGCCTTTTCTCCCAGTTACCTTTCTCTCAAAAGATATTTACGCAATTACTTCCTGCAATGGTATTAGCATAGATAAATGTACTCATTAAGTTATTTGTTTGTTAACTGATAGGAGACAACTTGGCGATTACTATGTTATTAATGAATTTACCAATTTACACTCTTCAGAATGTAAGAAAAAACCCCCCTGAGGAAGACCTGCAACATAGGTCGAAATGCATCGGGGCCTTCCCTCTGTTGAAACATACGTATGTACATGCATTATTTGTATTATTTGTATTATGTTCTGTTCATAGCACATTATATGTCATACCCTTGCATGTGTGTATTTGGACTGTGTACTACCGGAGCTCATAAAAATTTAAACAATTGTACAACTGACCCTTTTTTTTTAAACCAAACTTAATCATTGAATAAAATCTTTTTATTTTAAAAGACACTTTGTTTGACTATTTGACTATTTGCTGCTAAAAAATCCCATGGGAAAAATCTTTGTTTTCTCCATATTCGTTCAGGGATGCGCAGCCCTCTCATATATGCTTTTGTGTCCTTTTCAAGCTTAGTGTCTTACATAGGCATGAATCTATTTGAACAGAAAAAATTAACACTAAAGTAGGGCATTTTTAAAAGGAGAAAAGAATAAGTCTTTAACAGGAAAATACATAACATGATTTTATTGTGTGCATAATTAATTGGTGTCTTTAATATCTGCCTACAGCTTTAACCATGACCCCATGGCTATTCACCATACATTTATGAAACCATCTTGATCATTGCTCCTTAGAATAGAATTTAAAGCAAGCCAAACTGTGATGTTTAATTGTGTGTGTTAATACCACTTCGCTTAGAGTCAAGGTTTGTGGCATAACTGGTGACACTTATAAATGTTTCAAATTAAGTTGAAGACAAATGGGCCAACTATGTGGAATTGTAGCATAAGACAGCAGATGTGGCACAGTATTCTCAAAAAACAAGCTTGCTTCAATGTGTTTGGCATGCCTACAGATTAGCCACTCACTTTTATATTTACTCAAATGTAACTGTTAATTTGACTTTGAGGGGGCTAGATTGTTTGTATGGGTATTATTGCAACAACATTTATTTAAAAAATAAATAGATAAAAAGAGAGATGGATGGGTGGTTGGAAGAACAGGAAGATCGGTAGGTGACTTACTAAAGGGTTGACATTTAAAAATCTCTTAGACTTGTAGCACTACCCCCGTAAGAGCCACTGGATAGGATGGGTCCTCTGTTCTTTACCTCAACCTTCTCCAGAACTTTAGCCCCTCTGACACACCAGGTTGGTGTACAAACATACAATATCATTGAAAGTAAATCATTGAAAGTAATACTTAGTACACAATAGTAGTGCCATATCAATAAAAAAGCAACCAAACCAGGTAGTCACCCAACTTGTAAGGACTAGATATAAGATGGCATTTTGCATTCAGATCAGCATAAACAGTAGCAAGGCCACCTCAAGTGCAGCAGTGAGCAGTAGTAATGTTTAATCTACCGAGTGCTGGAACTATACTGCCAGAGTGCATTTATGGTGGCAATGCTAGTCCTAGATCAACTGGGTATGCAGTGTCCAAAAGAAAAGATTGGTAATGGAGGGGGCAGGGGATCAAAGGGGGCTTGCAAAAATAATTATTTTGGGAGGGGCAGTCCTTTGAAATGTTCTTCTGCCAGCTATCATTGGGGCCCTTTAAGAATGTCTGTGCACTTAACGACAGTCCCAGTTAACCTGCATGCAGTATAGGTATGGTATAGTCTTGGTACTGGTGCATAGTAGATGTGGTTCAGGTATGGTAAAGGTTCAGTATAATATGATATAGGTTTGGTATAGGTGCAATTTAGTATAGGAATAAGTGCAGTATAGAGTGCAGTATGGGTGCGGTGTGAATTGGGTATACTTGATGTCATGCTCTCAGTGGCTCAGTCCCTGCAAGCAGTATCAGTAATAGGCGAATAGTCCCTTTACCAGTCCCCGGGATGCTGCGGTGACCTCTTGCTATAGAAGGGGGTCCTCAGTCTCTCCCTAAAAGCCAAAGACAGAAGAATAAAGGGCAATGTCTCCATCTCCATTTTGCTGTAGCCCAGCACCTGGCTACAGCCTACTAAAAGCTGCAACAAAATATAACTATAAAATTATCTAACCATACAAAAGAACAAAAATACTGAGGACATAAAAAAAATCACAGCTGAAGTGATGAGCATTTCAAATCATTCATGTTATTCATAAACCTTTGAAAAAAGTAAATGCATTCTACAGTATATCTTACATTATTGCAGAAAACCTAATAATCTAAACAGATTTTTTCTTTCATTTTTGAAATATTGCAGAAATAGGCAATTAAATATTCAGCCAATATTAAAAGATGCCATGCATCATTTGTGATAATGAAAGTATAAATATTTAAAGTGTGAAAGTAATAATTTTGACCCAGAGGGACACAAAGTCAAGATTTAATTGAAAATAATTTCAACAACATGCTCAAAATTGTGTAGTTTACTTGGCGATAAAGTGTTGACATTCCATAATATATACTTATAGCTTACACTTCTAAACAAATCTAAAATTATTGAGATATGTATGTTTCTTAAATGTAATGATGTACAAGCAAGAATTTCATATATATAGGTATGTAGCGCCCTCCTCACTCCCCTCTTTTTCTTCAGCTCGTCTGTCTCTTGTCTAGGGGTACCTTCAGAGGGGAAGGGAGCGGGGACACCACGCCTGGCCTTCACCACAGGTGCCAGTGTGGTGTAAGCAAAGTTCTTCTACCTTCGGGTCAGTGCTGTGCACCTGGAGCCTCCACCGAGAGTTACCTTGAACAATGTCTGTCAGGAAATGAGCCCCACACCATTAAAGTTCAACACTAGTGTTGAGCGAACCCGAACTGTAAAGTTCGGGTCCGTACCGAACTTTAGCTTTTTCCCGAACCCGAACCCGGACTTTGCGCAAAAGTCCGGGTTCGGGTTCGGGTTCGGCAATCTAATTACGCATTTAGAAATGCTTCAGGGGCCAGCCAATCACCTTTTGATTAGCTGGTGTGCCTTTAGAGGCCATCATAGCCATGCCTACTAATGGCATGGCTGTGATTGGTCAGTGCAACATGTGACCCAGCTTCTATATAAGCTAGAGGCACACAGCACACACGTCACTCTGCTTCAGAATAGATAGGGAGAGGATCTTGGCTGCTGCTGTTGCTAATAGGGAGAGATTGTAAAATACATGAGGTAGTCCTGATTCTGCAATCTGAGGGAAAAGATAGAGAGATAGTGTAGTGTAGGGCCAGGTTCCTGTTGGTGCTTTCAGGGAGAGAGAATATTATATAGGAGTCCAGATTCAGAGATTAAAATCAGCGATCTGCATAGGTTTGCCTGTTTGTGTTGCAGTGCACAGTCTTTTTACACTGCCATGAGCCCAGTGTCAGAGAAAATCTAACTTTTAGGGGGGGAAAAAGGCACTTTATTGTGCTCTTTTCCAAAAGACCCATAGGGCAAAAAAAAAAAAAATTTGCATTTTATTTTGCTCGTGCAAAAAAAGACCCGTTTAGGGCAAAAAAAAATAAAAAATTTGCACTTTAATGTACGCTTGCAAAAAGAGCCATTCAGGGCCACAAAAAATAGTTTGCAGTGTGTTATACATATGTGGAGGTGTGTGAAATAAACAATTTCTATATAGTTTTCTCCTACTGTGCTATACTAAAAAAACAAAATTTTTTTTGAATAGCATTTTCTGCAGTTCTGTAGCTGTGCGATTCAGCGGTTACGTACTGTGGGTGTGTTCTGCTCTATCAAAAAACGCTGTTTAGGGGCACAAAAAATAGTTTGCAGTGTGTTATACATATTTGGAGGTGTGTGAAATAAACAATTTCTAAATAGTTTTCTTCTACTGTGCTATACTAAAAAAAAAACATTTTTTTTGAATAGCATTTTCTGCAGTTCTGTAGCTGTGCGATTCAGCGGTTACGTACTGTGGGTGTGTTCTGCTCTTCCAAAAAACGCCGTTTAGGGGCACAAAAAATAGTTTGCAGTGTGTTATACATATTTGGAGGTGTGTGAAATAAACAATTTCTAAATAGTTTTCTTCTACTGTGCTATACTAAAAAAACAACATTTTTTTTGAATAGCATTTTCTGCAGTTCTGTAGCTGTGCGATTCAGCGGTTACGTACTGTGGGTGTGTTCTGCTCTTCCAAAAAACGCCGTTTAGGGGCACAAAAAATAGTTTGCAGTGTGTTATACATATTTGGAGGTGTGTGAAATAAACAATTTCTAAATAGTTTTCTTCTACTGTGCTATACTAAAAAAACAAAATTTTTTTTGAATAGCATTTTCTGCAGTTCTGTAGCTGTGCGATTCAGCGGTTACGTACTGTGGGTGTGTTCTGCTCTTCCAAAAAACGCCGTTTAGGGGCACAAAAAATAGTTTGCAGTGTGTTATACATATTTGGAGGTGTGTGAAATAAACAATTTCTAAATAGTTTTCTTCTACTGTGCTATACTAAAAAAACAAATTTTTTTTTGAATAGCATTTTCTGCAGTTCTGTAGCTGTGCGATTCAGCGGTTACGTACTGTGGGTGTGTTCTGCTCTTCCAAAAAACGCCGTTTAGGGGCACAAAAAATAGTTTGCAGTGTGTTATACATATTTGGAGGTGTGTGAAATAAACAATTTCTAAATAGTTTTCTTCTACTGTGCTATACTAAAAAAACAAAATTTTTTTTTGAATAGCATTTTCTGCAGTTCTGTAGCTGTGCGATTCAGCGGTTACGTACTGTGGGTGTGTTCTGCTCTTCCAAAAAACGCCGTTTAGGGGCACAAAAAAAAGTTTGCAGTGTGTTATACATATTTGGAGGTGTGTGAAATAAACAATTTCTAAATAGTTTTCTTCTACTGTGCTATACTAAAAAAAAAAACATTTTTTTTGAATAGCATTTTCTGCAGTTCTGTAGCTGTGCGATTCAGCCGTTACGTACTGTGGGTGTGTTCTGCTCTTCCAAAAAACGCCGTTTAGGGGCACAAAAAATAGTTTCCAGTGTGTTATACATATTTGGAGGTGTGTGAAATAAACAATTTCTAAATAGTTTTCTTCTACTGTGCTATACTAAAAAAAAAACATTTTTTTTTAATAGCATTTTCTGCAGTTCTGTAGCTGTGCGATTCAGCGGTTACGTACTGTGGGTGTGTTCTGCTCTTCCAAAAAACGCCGTTTAGGGGCACAAAAAATAGTTTCCAGTGTGTTATACATATTTGGAGGTGTGTGAAATAAACAATTTCTAAATAGTTTTCTTCTACTGTGCTATACTAAAAAAACAACATTTTTTTTGAATAGCATTTTCTGCAGTTCTGTAGCTGTGCGATTCAGCGGTTACGTACTGTGGGTGTGTTCTGCTCTTCCAAAAAACGCCGTTTAGGGGCACAAAAAATAGTTTGCAGTGTGTTATACATATTTGGAGGTGTGTGAAATAAACAATTTCTAAATAGTTTTCTTCTACTGTGCTATACTAAAAAAACAGAAAAAATTGTTAATAGCATTTTCTGCAGTTCTGTAGCTGTGGGATTCAGCGGTTACGTACTGTGGGTGTGTTCTGCTCTTCCAAAAAACGCAGTTTAGGGGCACAAAAAATAGTTTGCAGTGTGTTATACATATTTGGAGGTGTGTGAAATAAACAATTTCTAAATAGTTTTCTTCTACTGTGCTATACTAAAAAAAAACATTTTTTTTGAATAGCATTTTCTGCAGTTCTGTAGCTGTGCGATTCAGCGGTTACGTACTGTGGGTGTGTTCTGCTCTTCCAAAAAACGCCGTTTAGGGGCACAAAAAATAGTTTGCAGTGTGTTATACATATTTGGAGGTGTGTGAAATAAACAATTTCTAAATAGTTTTCTTCTACTGTGCTATACTAAAAAAACAACATTTTTTTTGAATAGCATTTTCTGCAGTTCTGTAGCTGTGCGATTCAGCGGTTACGTACTGTGGGTGTGTTCTGCTCTTCCAAAAAACGCCGTTTAGGGGCACAAAAAATAGTTTGCAGTGTGTTATACATATTTGGAGGTGTGTGAAATAAACAATTTCTAAATAGTTTTCTTCTACTGTGCTATACTAAAAAAACAACATTTTTTTTGAATAGCATTTTCTGCAGTTCTGTAGCTGTGCGATTCAGCGGTTACGTACTGTGGGTGTGTTCTGCTCTTCCAAAAAACGCCGTTTAGGGGCACAAAAAAAAGTTTGCAGTGTGTTATACATATTTGGAGGTGTGTGAAATAAACAATTTCTAAATAGTTTTCTTCTACTGTGCTATACTAAAAAAACAACATTTTTTTTTAATAGCATTTTCTGCAGTTCTGTAGCTGTGCGATTCAGCGGTTACGTACTGTGGGTGTGTTCTGCTCTTCCAAAAAACGCCGTTTAGGGGCACAAAAAATTGTTTGCAGTGTGTTATACATATTTGGAGGTGTGTGAAATAAACAATTTCTAAATAGTTTTCTTCTACTGTGCTATACTAAAAAAAAAACATTTTTTTTGAATAGCATTTTCTGCAGTTCTGTAGCTGTGCGATTCAGCGGTTACGTACTGTGGGTGTGTTCTGCTCTTCCAAAAAACACCGTTTAGGGGCACAAAAAATAGTTTCCAGTGTGTTATACATATTTGGAGGTGTGTGAAATAAACAATTTCTAAATAGTTTTCTTCTACTGTGCTATACTAAAAAAAAACATTTTTTTTAAATAGCATTTTCTGCAGTTCTGTAGCTGTGCGATTCAGCGGTTACGTACTGTGGGTGTGTTCTGCTCTTCCAAAAACATTCATTTAGGGCAACATCCTAAATTTGGAAAATATGAGGAGAAGGTCAAAGGGACGTGGTGGCCCCAGTCGTGGTGCTGCTAGTGGAGCTCCTGTTGCAGGGAGAGGACGTGGTGGATCTGTGCCAGATACACGCACAAGTGAAACACCTTCCTCAGGTGCGAGTAGGCGACCGAGCCTGCGGCGGTATTTTGTCGCGCCTAATGAGGCTGTACGAATGTTTAGGCCAGGACAAGTACAGGCGATAGTAGATTGGGTTGCTGACAGTGCTTCGGGTTCCTTCACATTGTCTCCCACCCACTCTTCTGATGAAAGATCAGAGTTGGCACCTGAAACCCATGTCCATCAGTCTTTCACCTCACCCCCTTGCAAATCAGCCAAGCAGTCTGAGCCCCAAATCATGCAGCAGTCTCTTCTGCTTTTCGATGACTCTGTTAGCAGGGTTTCCCAGGGCCATCCACCTAGCCCTGCCCCAGAAGTGGAAGAGATTGAGTGCACCGATGCCCAACTACTTATGTTTCATGATGAGTACATGGGAGGACCATCGCAGTACGTCTCGGATGATGACGAAACACAGGTGCCAACTGCTGCTGCTTTCGCAATTGTGCAGACAGACAAGGAGGGCAGGGGTGAAGACTGGGTGGAAGATGATGTGGAGGACGATGAGGTCCTCGACCCCACATGGAATCAACGTTATGCAGGTGACCAGTGTAGTTTGGAGGAAGAGGCGGTGGTCGCACAGAGCCACCAGCACAGCAGAAGAGGGAGCAGGGTGCAAAAGCGGAGCGTCCGTCCCCTAGACAGTATGTCTGCTACTGCCCAACGCAGCAAGGGACCGAGCACACCAAAGCCAGGTCCAAGGAGTTCCCTAGCGTGGCAGTTCTTCACACAATGTGCTGATGACAAGACACGAGTGGTTTGCAGGCTGTGCAATCAGAGGCTGAAGCGAGGCATAAACGTTCTCAACCTGAGCACAACCTGCATGACCAGGCATCTAAGTGCAAAGCACGAGCTGCAGTGGAGTAGACACCTCAAAAACCAAGAAAGGTCTCTGGCTCCTCCTGCTTCCTCTTCTGCTGCAGTCTCGGCCTCTTCATCCACCTCTGTAGTGACAGTGGCACCTGCCACCCCGCAAACAGAGGATCTGCCAGCAACACTACCACCTGGGTCACCAACCATCTCCACAATGTCCCATGGAAGCGTTCAGCTCTCTATCTCCCAAACATTGGAGCGGAAGAGGAAGTACCCCCCTAGCCACCCGCGATCCCTGGCCCTGAATGCCAGCATTTCAAAACTCCTGGCCTTTGAAATGCTGTCATTCCGTATGGTGGAGACGCAGAGTTTTAAAAGCCTGATGGCATTGGCTGTCCCACAGTACGTCGTGCCCAGCCGCTACTATTTTTCCAGGCGAGCCATCCCTTCCCTGCACAACCAAGTGGGGACAAAATCAGGTGTGCACTGCGCAACGCCATCTGTGGCAAGGTCCACCTAACTACGGATGCGTGGACCAGTAAGCACGGTCAGGGATGTTATATCTCCCTAACAGCACACTGGGTAAATGCAGTGGCGGCTGGGCCTGAGGCAGATAGCAGTTTGGCGCATGTCCTTCCACCACGAGGATTGCAGGGCGCTTCAGTTTGCCTCCTGTTGCTAACTCCTCCTACTCCGCTTCCTCATCCTCTACCGCCTCCTCATCCGGTCAGCGTAACACCTTCACCACCAACTTCAGCACAGCCAGGGGTAAACGACAGCAGGCAGTTTTAAAACTTTCCTGTTTGGGGGAAAAACCCCACACCGTGCAGGAGTTGTGGAGGGACATGGAACAACAGACCAATGAGTGGTTGCTGTCAGTGAGCCTCAAGCCCGGCCTGGTGGTGTGCGATAATGGGCGAAATCTCGTAGCAGCTCTGGGCCTAGCCGGTTTGACGCACATCCCTTGCCTGGCGCATGTGCTGAACTTGGTGGTCCAGAGGTTCCTTAAAAATTACCCCAATATGCCAGAGCTGCTGCAGAAAGTGCGGGCTGTGTGTGCGCACTTTCGGCGTTCTCACCCTGCTGCTGCTCGCCTGTCAGTGCTGCAGCGTAACTTCGGCCTTCCCGCTCACCGCCTCATATGTGACGTGCCCACAAGGTGGAACTCCACCTTGCACATGCTGGCCAGACTGTGCGAGCAGCAGCAGGCGATAGTGGAGTTTCAGCTGCAGCAATCACACGTGAGTCGCTCTGCGGAACAGCACCACTTCACCACCAATAACTGGGCCTCCATGCGAGACCTGTGTGCCTTGTTGCGCTGTTTCGAGTACTCCACCAACATGTCCAGTGCCAATGACGCCGTTCTTAGCGTTACTATCCCAGTTCTATGCCTCCTTGAAAAAACGCTTCGGGCGATGATGGAAGAGGATGTGGCACAGGAGAATGAGGAGGAGGAAGCGGGATCATTTCAAAGGCTTTCAGGGCAGTCTTTCACAAGTGGCTACGAGGGTGGGTTCCTGCACCAACAAACGCCAGGTACACAATTGTCCGGCAGAAAGGGCACAGTTCTGGAGGATGACGAGGTGGAGGAGGAGATGGAGGAGGAGGAGGAGGAGGAGCCATTTTCACAGCAGGGTGGCACCCAGACCAGCTCGTGGCCATCACTGGTGCGTGGCTGGGGGGATACAGAGGACACAGACGATACACCTCCCACAGAGGACAGCTTTTCTTTGCCTCTGGGCAGCCTGGCACACATGAGCGATTACATGCTGCAGTGTTTCTGCAATGACCGCCGAGTTGCCCACATTTTAACTGGTGCTGATTACTGGGTGGCCACCCTGCTGGATCCCCGTTACAAGGACAACGTACCGTCCTTAATTCCCTCACTGGAGCGAGATCGTAAGATGCGCGAGTACAAGCGCACGCTGGTAGACGCGCTGCTGGTGGCATTCCCACCTGACAGCGGGCGTACGGTGGAAGCACAAGGCGAAGGCAGAGGAGGAGGAAGAGGTCGCCAACGCAGCCGGGGCACCGGCAGCACCTCAGAAGGCAGGGTTAGCATGGCTGAAATGTGGAAAAGCTTTGTCAGCACGCCACAACAACCAGCACCACCAGCTGAGATGGAACGTCTTAGCAGGAGGCAGCATTTCACCAACATGGTTGAGCAGTATGTGTCCACAGGCCTACACGTACTGGATGACGGGTCTGCCCCCTTTAACTTCTGGGTCTCCAAATTGGGCACATGGCCTGAGCTTGCCCTTTATGCCTTGGAGGTGCTGGCCTGCCCTGCAGCCAGTGTATTATCTGAACGTGTATTTAGCACGGCAGGGGGCGTTATCACAGACAAGCGCAGCCGCCTGTCCAGAGCCAATGTGGACAAGCTCACGTTCATTAAAATGAACCAGGCATGGATCCCACAGAACTTGTCCCTACCTTGTGCAGAATAGACATGTATACCGGTGTTGTGACAAAAACTGTCCGGCCATCGGATTGTGTCCGGCCCATACTGCGAAGGCGCAGCGCTTGCGCAGTACAGAGGACAAGGAGATTCACAAAATCTCCGAAGATGAACGGCGCCTGTGCAGTGAGTGCAGGTTCAAGCCCCACCATCCAAGTGGACATACGGTAGCACATAGTAACAGGGCCCCTCACGGGCTCGGTTCGATCGCCACGCTTCGGGCACGGCCTCACTTGGCTCGGCTTGAACCACGGATAGTGTGGCCTTCACCTGAACTCACCACGCAGGCGCCGTTCGTCTTGGGAGATTTTCGAAATCCCCTTGTCCTACATACTGAGCAAGCGCAGTACAGGGTGGACACTATTTGACGGGGGACAGAATTCGACACATCACCGGCCTTACCCAGCCATTGTTGTATTTTTGAACCA
The DNA here is from genome assembly GCA_029206835.1 of Rana muscosa. Taxonomy (NCBI): domain Eukaryota; kingdom Metazoa; phylum Chordata; class Amphibia; order Anura; family Ranidae; genus Rana; species Rana muscosa. The sequence goes on along the minus strand of CM055122.1, from coordinate 518,674,775 downwards.
GTGTTGGCTACCTCGTCCTCCTCCACCGCCGCTTCCACCTACACAGCCACATCCACCGCCACCTCAACCTCCTACTCCATATGGACCTCGTCCTCCTAGGTCAAGATTATAATTTGTATTTTATTTTTTTGTAGCGCACAGATCCTTTCCCCCTTACCTGCCTTTATGTTGTTGGCTCCTCGCAGGAGGGAGAAAGGCACACCGCAGTACCAGCCCGTACCCTCCTATATAAAGAGGTTGAGCGGTGTACTTGACGGGCCGTGTCCACAGCCGGAGTCAAAACTCCTCCAGAGGATGATTCTCACCTCTACTGTAGGTAGCGGCAAGTCCTTTAATTTCTAGTAAAGTCAATGTCCACACCAGCTGAAATTACAACTCTTATTCTCTCATGGCAAAATAAACTCTACTCGGATAGAAAAGGTTAGAGCAAAGAAACAGGACAGCATAAGGTGTGGAGGAGGTCCAGGCACAAACGTAGCACATTCACTTCACTGCTTAGGTTTCTCAAACAGTTTTAGGTGCACGGTCTCTGCCACAGACCTTGAGGTTGGTCTCTGCCACAGACCGGGTGTACAAGGCCCCTGCCACGGACCTGGAGAACTTTGGTCTCTGCCACAGACCAGGGTGTATAAGGCCCCTGCCACGGGCCGGGTGAATAAGACCTCTGATACAGTCAAGATGACCTTGAGCTTCTCCTTCTACGAACCTAGCCCATATCAAGGGGAAGACATCTCTCCAGGGAGTCAACAGACCCTTCCTTCACCGTGACTCCCGCATCGGTCTATCAGAATGATCCTCCCTTCCCTGGAACATGGTCCCCTACACGAGGCGGCACCCTAAGACTCCTCGACCCTTAGCAGACTCCAGACGAAGGCTCTGGACTCCAGGATTTACTCCCGCACCTAGGCCTCCATACCCAGGGCAGCAGGAACTCCAGGATAGTACCTCACCCCGGGCTAAAGGTACCTGAGATGGAACAGGAACACATGCACCCAGGCCGAAGGCACCTGGGCGTGGACCCCACTGGACATCAGCCCCCAGGCCAAAGGTCTGCCCCTTTTATATGCTCTCCCGGCATGCACAGCAGGTTCCCCGCCCCGCTGTACTACTGCCAAGAGGGGACACAAAAGGCACAGCACTGTATCGGCGGTTCAACCCTAGCCTACCATGGCAGCGCCACCTGTAGGCCGCAGGGAACTGCACACCAATACTGTCCCCCGAGGACAAAATGGTCCATGAATCCTACAGAATTAGGGTGTTTGAGCCTATTTACCACTCAAACACTTCCCTTAAATTTAGCACCCGCTACATTTTTATTTCAAAGTATTTTATTTTCCCACTAGCTTATCCATTAAATTGAATAATTTATTCCAGAAAGGGCGTATTCTGGCCTGGGGCATTCCCACCATATGTGTGGCATCGTGCCGTTGAGTTTCTGAGGTTCTTAATGACTTCCCGTACCTCTTCTGCTGAAAAGGGGGCCTCCAGCATATTTTTTTTTTTTTTTTATGTTATTTTAAGTTATTTCCCTATCCACATTTGTTTGCAGAGCACTTGCCATGCTCTTAACAACATTTTGCTGCCATTTGCAGCCCTCTAGCCCTTTCCATTACTTTTTTAGAGCCTTTTTAGTCCTTAGAAGTCCGGGTCCCCATTGACTTCAATGGGGTTCGGGTTCGGGTCCGGGTTCGGGTTAAAGTTCGGTCCCGAACCCGAACTTTTTTCCGAAGTTCGGCCGAACCCGTCGAACCCGAACATCCAGGTGTCCGCTCAACACTATTCAACACTCCTTTATTCCTCTCGAATGAACACAATCAGTTGAACTCCTTTGTAGAAACAGAACAGAAAAGGAGGTGTGGATGCGAGGAGGCCCAGACACAATGTGTTCCACACTTTCCTCCCTGAAAGTGAGTTGCGGTCTCCAAGCGGGGGGGGGATTTCCTTCCAGGCGGTCTCCGATGAGAGGCTCACCCGTGACTGGCAATATGCTGCACCAGATCTTCGAGTGAGGAGCTCCCCCCGGTCCATTACGCCTTCCGGATTCGGGTACCCAATCCCTGGGTACCCTAGGATCTCCTTCCCTCGCGGAACTCAGTGTTGGGCACTGAGCTCCAGACCTCCATCCGAGTACCTCACCCCAGGCTAAAGGTGCCTGGGATGGAACACGACCTCCGGCTGTCCTCTAGGCCTAGGCCCGCCTAGAGAACCGACACGAACCACCGCCCACAGGCTAAAGGTGCCTGGGACTCGACCCCGTGACAAAGTAGGCCGGCCCCTTTATACCCTCTCCCAGCAAGCACGGCGGGTTCCCCGCCCCACCATACCGCTGCCGAGGAAGGACAAAAAGGAGGCACGGCACAAAGCAATGATTCATCCCCAGCCCAGGGCGACAGCGCCACCTGCTGGGCTGCAGGGAATTACACATCACTGATGTCTCTGCCAAGTTCAAATTACACCTGGGAAAGTACATACCCGCTACACTCTCCCCCTGGTGGTTTGACACTGGTCCCCAGAGTCTGGAGTAAATCATGCCCTCAACGGCTGACATAATACAATCCAGAGGCCAACTAACAATTGTACAAAAATAAAACTTTTAGGAAAAAAACTACCCAACTGAAACATTGTGTCTGAGCCCTGTAATAAATCGGTAATAAAGACAGAAGAGAAAAACAACATCATTAAACCATAACTTGGAATCACATATTCACATTTTACTTTTCCCACCCATCCTGACTAAGACCCACCCCATACTCAGTGGTCTCGATGGGATGCTCTCCTGCAGAGGGAAAAGAAAAAGGATTAACACACATAACCCTGACACATGTATTTGTGTGCAAGAAAATAAACTTCTCCTGGAAGAAATCCCTTTTCTCCAAAGAGTGAGTGCGTGAAAAGTGTTTAACGTTGCGCAACACTGCCACCTGGTGACAGCACCGCGGTAACTGCACTCGTGGAACTTTTCCTCTTCTCTTTGGCCCTATCTACCCAGAGTCCATTATCTCTTGTAGGAAAGGTGAAGAACAACAGGAACAGTCCTTCATTCCTCTGGGCACAAAAGCAACGGGCCCCAGAAAGTTCAGCAGCATAACAAGAACGGAGTCTTTTCTCTCCTACAGGTAAAACCGGGGATGCGGCAGAAAAAGTGGCTTCAAGTGTTGATCCATGGTCTCCAGATGATACTCCACATCTCCTCCTTCCTTGCACCGGATCAACACCTTGTCTGCATGGATGTGCCGTCCCAACATCCACTCTGCCTTGCAGTCTTTAAAATGTTGAAAGGCCTTTGGAGAGCATGCCAGGTACCTGCGGGCGCGGGGAACCTGAAGGTGGGTCCACACAAAGTCATTGTACCAGCGCTTCCGACACACTTCCACCTCATAGAGCAGTTCCTTCGACAAGTATGGATACTTCCATCCGTACTCTGCAGCAACCTTCTGGCCAAATAGGCGTTGTAGTCTCGCCAAAGGAGGCATGGTAGCTTTGTCCCCTTCGCCAGGCAAAACTATTGAGTCCGGGTGGCGAGGGACCTTGATCACATCTGATCTGGGCATTGGTGCCCGCAGTAACAGTCTCTTTTCCCCGGTCCTCGGTACAGATGGCACCGGGGATGTAGAGGCAGGCTGGGGACGGGACCTCTCTTCAGGCGCTGGTGTCTCCACCCGGGGAGTACTTTCCCCTGTAGACATGGGTGGATCCCTGGTCCTCCGGGATGAAGCGAGAGGTACTTTGTCCCAGCCCTTTTCTGCAAACAGTTCATCTATTGCAACGTCGTCTCCCATGTCCGAGAGCGACTCTAGGTCAGAGGTGTCACACTCCTCGGCGGGCAAGTAGCCTGTAGTGGAGACCGAGTTTTCACCTCTTCCCACACACCAAATCTCTCCGCCTGGCTTACCTCGGCCTTTACTTGAAGCGGGACGAACGGAACTCTTGTCGACGAATCCATCCGGGCCGGGCGTAAGCGGGCGAGACGGTCCACCACAACTGCTGGTCGGGGCTACCATACCGGTCTTTCTCTTCGGTGGTGGACGCTGCGAGAGAGTGGTGACCGAGTCAGCATCCTCGGATTTCTCCCGTTGAGTTTTCACGACCTCCTCCGTGGTCGCTGCAGTGTGCGTAGGGGTGGCTGTCAAAGCAGTGATTCCTCCTCTCTGAGTGTTGTTGCCTGCAGCACGGCCAGGGTAGATGGTTCTCGGCTTCTCAACCGCTGGATCCACTTCGAACAGGAACTCCCCACAGGCCTCACATCGCCCGAATGGCTTCAGTTGGCACACCAGTCCCGAACAGCCGGGACAAATCACACCCAGGGCCTCAATGTCCATGCACGAATACAGGGCGAATCGACCCCTTGGCTTTAGCCGGATCCCCGTATCTGTTACCGGAGCAGCAGCAGTCAATGTCATGGTGGAAGGGTGAACTGGAATCCACGATGTATGTCCGAACATGGCGACCTGTTGCTGATCCATCGCACACTGCAAAGTTTTTGCGCCAACGTCCCACGTGTAGTCCTTCACACGTATTGGACCCCTCCCCTTTGCTCCAGTTCGCTGGCTTTTCTTCTTTTCTGTTTCTGAGTCACGCCCACAAACTAAGCGATGGGGGTGTGCCTGGTGGCGCAGTGCAATAGAAGCCCCCACGTGTACTACTTCACACGGCTGAGCTTCCCCCTTTTTCCACTCTTCTGCGCGGGCCTTTCCCTTCATTGGGTCATGTCCACGACTTTGCGCAGGGATGCACTTCGGCCAATGAAGGCCTGCCTACTCGTAACTCCTCCGGGCAGACACGTTCAATTCTGTGGTGCACAAACACTATGCCGGACCCGAGCCCCCATGTCTAGCGCCCTCCTCACTCCCCTCTTTTTCTTCAGCTCGTCTGTCTCTTGTCTAGGGGTACCTTCAGAGGGGAAGGGAGCGGGGACACCACGCCTGGCCTTCACCACAGGTGTCAGTGTGGTGTAAGCAAAGTTCTTTTACCTTCGGGTCAGTGCTGTGCACCTGGAGCCTCCACCGAGAGTTACCTTGAACAAGGTCTGTCAGGAAATGAGCCCCACACCATTAAAGTTCAACACTCCTTTATTCCTCTCGAATGAACAAGTGAGTTGCGGTCTCCAAGCGGGGGGGGTTTCCTTCCAGGCAGTCTCCGATGAGAGGCTCACCCATCACTGGCAATATGCTGCACCAGGTCTTCGAGTGAGGAGCTCCCCCCGGTCCATTACGCCTTCCAGGTTTGGGTACCCTATCCCTGGGTACCCTAGGATCTCCTTCCCTCGCGGAGCACTCTTCCCTCTGGGCACTGAGCTCCAGACCTCCATCCGAGTACGTCACCCCAGGCTAAAGGTGCCTGGGATGGAACACGACCTCCGGCTGTCCTCTAGGCCTAGGCCCGCCTAGAGAACCGTCACGAACCACCGCCCACAGGCTGAAGGTGCCTGGGACTCGACCCCGTGACAAAGATGGCCGGCTCCTTTATACCCTCTCCCAGCAAGCACGGTGGGTTCTCCGCCCCACCATACCGCTGCCGAGGAAGGACAAAAAGGAGGCACAGCACACAGCAATGATTCAACCCCAGCCCAGGGCGACAGCGCCACCTGCTGGGCTGCAGGGAATTACACATCACTGATGTCTCTGCCAAGTTCAAATTACACCCGGGAAAGCACATACCCGCTACAGGTATATATATGTATATATATATATATATATATATATATATATATATATATATATATAGACACACACGGTATGTGTTGCTGCGTGTCCATTTAAATATGAAATAGACTGGATGAGTCTGATAAGTAAACTATATCTGTCAGCCCATATAATAAAATTTCAAGAAATACGTTCAAAAGTCTGCAGTTTTAAGACTATACTAGCTATAAATCTATAATTTGACAGTGCAAGCACAGCCAGGTAGTCCCTAAAAGACACCTGGATCAAGTGAATTAGACAACCAAGCTTGGCTGATTAATAAAAAAGCATATCATGTACAAAGGCGCTGAGTGCATAGTAAAGCACAAATTTACTAAAGTTGAGAATCTTGTAAAGATTCACTTGAATTATCCAATCAGATGGAAAACAAATTATTGTTTATTTATTTTATCTGCATATCATTTAACATTCAAAGTGAATGCAATTATAATTTGAGTGAAGATTCTCAACCCCTTTAGTAAATAAACCTCAGTGTCTCATTAAAGTGCATCTATTATCGAAATGTAAAATCATATTTTCAATTATTTCTAAACTTACTTTGTGAAGGTTCCCATACATTTACTTCTTGGAATTCTGTGACACATGAGTGTAAGGAGGTGGAGTCAGTTCAGGAATTGCTGCATGCAAGCAGCAAAATACCATGGGATATTTAGTCCTTATAAAATTGAAAGTAAACAGCAGAGGAGAAGCTGCAAAATATGCAGGGAATCCAGAAAAGTGTGCAAAGAGATGGCCAACAGAGAGGCAGCACTCATAACATAAAAGTAGATTTTTCAAATAAGCTTATATTGGATTGTCAAAAATAACTATTGTTTGTATTGCTATCACAATTCTGATGTTATAAAGTGAATGTGTATGCTGTGACCATAGAACTCCTTTAGGGTTTCCTTAGGCTTAGGATTTAACCAGCTCACTATTATCTAAATAGGAAGAAAGTAACATAAACATACATCTCTGCCATATCATCATATTTTATATGTTTTAGGACCCAAGCACACTTCATTGTTCTGATGCATTGTGTTATTGCTTGTGTTATGTGTCATGCGTCATTGTGCACTGCGTCAAGGCAGCCCTTGTATTTTAAAGGATTCCCAAGACAAGAACAGACAAAAAAAAGCACAAGTAGTATTTTTTCTAATACAGAGATCTGCAATACATGTTGTTACAGTTTGTTGTGGTGCACTGTAGTGCATGTGCACTGGAGCAGTGTTTCCATTCAAAATAAATGGGTGCCATTCAAAATAATTAATAACGCAATATGCTAACACAGTACTTTAACGTGGTATCAGCCCTGTTTAGTAAGGCTAGCCTGTTGAACTGATTCCCCCAGCCACACATTCTGGGTGGATGGGGGAATCACTCCCACTAAACCATTGTATTCTGGCAGGCTGGCTGATTGATAGATCGTTTTGTGTACAATCAGGCTGCCCATACATGGATTGAAATTTTGATCCATGTATGGCCAACTTAAGGGGAAGCAGCATAATGAGCCAGTTAGTTGTGCTGCAGTGGTCATGTGATAACAAAGGATATTCTGATAGGAAGAGTGACAGAGAGATGAACGCATCAGCCTGATACTTCTTTTCACTGTCAAGTCACAGGTTTGGAGAGACCAGACCTGTAGCTGTTACTTTACTGTAGCAGAGAAAAATCAAGTCCTCTGCCCTGCCAAACAGGACTGTTCTGTGTGACAAAATTTTATAGATCTTAGAAATGGATTGACTGAAATACAAAGCCTTTGGTAGGTACAAGATAAGAATTCGGGTGTTTTTATTTCTCTAAATGCATGTAAATAGGACACAAAATCTCACTTCCACCCTCTGAGCGAAATATAATCAGTATGTTCTGTGCTCATTGGGTGTTTCCAGTACAGCGACAAAGCTTGCAGTCTCTATTGATCAAGAGCCACAATCATGTGACCCCTGATACAGCCAATCACAGTGGTCACATAATCAGCTGGTCCTTCTCACCCGCTGGGCATAAAGACACTTTTAAGAGACATTCGCTGGGTGGAAAAGGGTTAAAGGTGTAATACCAAGGTGACAAAAACCAGATAGTAAGAGGTCAAGTGCTTCATCTAGTTCATGAGATCACAATCGTGGATATTTACCCATATGGACTTCATGCTTTCACAGTCTTCAAAAACATTTTTATTCACAGCTAGGGATGAGGTTCACATTCACCACTATGCAGGATTCATGTAAACCTTTGGTATTGGAAGTTCAGCCATATTTGGGCAATAAAATTGTCCAAATATGGCCATGGCCATATTTAGACAATAATATCATTGTTATTTACACCCCTTCCCTTATGTTGTATAAAACATCTCAGAGAGTTATCTTTCGTAGAGTGGCCGCCACTGCGTTAGGATCATCAGTGGACGGTGTCAGTATGGCAGTGGATGGTCAGTAGGGCAGTGGAGGATGTCAGTAGGGCAGTGGATGGCCAGTAGGACAGTGGACAGTGTCAGTAGGGCAGCAGATGGCCAGTAGTACAGTGGATGGTGTTAGTAGGGCACTGGACAGTGGCAGTAGGGCAGTGGATTGTGGCAGTAGGGCAGTGGATGGTGGCAGTAGGGCAGTGGATGGCCAGGAGGATAGTGGACAGTGTCAGTAGAGCAGTGAGTGGCCAGTAGGACAGTGGACAGTGTCAGTAGATTAGTGGATGGTTATTAGGACAGTGGATGGGTTCAGTAAGGCAGTGGATGTCCAGTAGGACATTGGATGGTGTCGGTAGGGCAGTGGACATTGTAAGTAGGTCAGTGGATGGCTAGTAGGGAAGCAGATGGCCCGTGGTACAGTGGACGGTGTCAGTAGGGCAGTGTACAGTGTCAGTAGAGCAGTGGATGGCCAGGAGGGTAGTGGACAGTATCAATAGGGCAGTGGATGGTGTCAGGAGGGCAGTGGACAGTGCCAGTAGGGCAGTGGATGGTGTCAGGAGGGCAGTGGACAGTGCCAGTAGGACAGTGGATGACCAGTAGGACAGTGGACAGTGTCAGTAGGGCACTGGACAGTGTCAGTAGGGAAGTGTATGGCTAGTAGGACTGTGAATGGCTAGTAGTACTGTGGACAGTGTCAGTAGGGCAGGAGATGGCCAGTAGTACAGTGGATGGTGCTAGTAGGGCAGTGGACGGTGGCAGTAGGGCAGTGGACGGTGGCAGTAGGGCAGTGGATGGCCAGGAGGATAGTGGACAGTGTCAGTAGAGCAGTGAGTGGCAAATAGGACAGTGGGCAGTGTCAGTAGATTAGTGGATGGCCATTAGGACAGTGGATGGGGTCAGTGGGGCAGTGGATGACCAGTAGGACAGTGGACAGCCAGTAGGACAGTATATGGTGTCAGGAGGGCAGTGGATGGTGTCAGTAGGGCAGTGGATGACCAGTAGGACAGTGGATTGTGTTAGTAGGGCAGTGGATGGTGTCAGTAGGACAGTGGATGGCCGGTAGGACAGTGGATGGTGTCAGAAGGGCAGTGGATGGCCAGTAGGACATTGGAAGGTGTCAGTAGGGCAGTGGACAGTGTAAGTAGGGCAGTGGATGGCTAGTAGGGCAGCAGATGGCCAGTGGTACAGTGGACAGTGTCAGTAGGGCAGTGGACAGTGTCAGTAGAGCAGTGGATGGCCAGGAGGGTAGTGAACAGTATCAGTAGGGCAGTGATTGGCCAGTAGGACAGTGGACAGTGTCAGTAGAGTAGTGGATGGCCAGAAGGACAGTGGACGGTGTCAGTGGGGCAATGGATGGCCAGTAGGGCAGTGGATGGTGTCAGGAGGGCAGTGGACAGTGCCAGTAGGACAGTGGATGACCAGTAGGACAGTGGACAGTGTCAGTAGGGCACTGGACAGTGTCAGTAGGGCAGTGTATGGCTAGTAGGACTGTGGATGGCTAGTAGTGCAGTGTCAGTAGGGCAGTGGATAGTGTCAGTAGGGCAGTGGATGGTCAGTGAGCAGCAGGGCAGTGGATGGTCAGTAAGCACCGGATGGCAAGTAAGCATGGGGCAGTGGATGATCAGTAAGCAGTGGATGTTTAGTAACCAGTGGATGGTCAGTAAGCAGTGGACAGTCAATACGCATGTGGCATCACCGCAGCCATTTTTGTGTACAGTGGATACATCATGGCAGAAACTTTCCGCACAGGTAGAACAGTAAAGTGTCAGCTACACTCTGGTATTCGCTCTTTTGGCACGCTGATCCCCACCTCCTCTCCTCTCTCGTTCTTCCCCTGTGATATTGGACACAAGTGCCCAGGATGGACTTGAGAGAAGGGGCAGGGATGAGAGCTGCACGCTAGGTATGTGCCTTCCCTGCATCTGCTTTTGTGAGTAAAGCAGATTAGACCTAGGCAAGCCATGGATGCGATCTACCTGTCACCTGGCTGCGATTAACAGACAAATCGCAATGGATGGGTTGCCGACCCTTGGTCTATATATTGACATGTACAGTATCTCACAAAAGTGAGTACATCCCTCACATTTTTGTAAATATTTCATTATATCTTTTCATGTGACGACACTGAACAAATTATACTTTGCTACAATGTAAAGTAGTGAGTGTACAGCTTGTATAACAGTGTAAATTTTCTGCCCCCTCAAAATAGCTCAACACACAGCCCTTAATGTCTAAACCGCTGGCAACAAAAGTGAGTACACCCCTAAATGAAAATATCTAAAATCGGGCCCAATTAGCTATTTTCCCTTGGTGTCATGTGACTCGTTAGTGTTACAAGGTCTCAGGTGTGAATGGGGAGCAGGTGTGTTAAATTTGGTGTTATTGCTCTCACTCTCTCTCATACTGGTCACTGGAAGTTCAACATGGCACCTCACGGCAAAGAACTCTCTGAGGATCTGAAAAAAGAACATAAAGATGGCCTAGGCTATAAGAAGATTGCCAAGACCCTGAAACTGAGCTGCAGCACGGTGGCCAAGACCATACAGTGGTTTAACAGGACAGGTTCCACTCAGAACAGGTCTTGCCATAGTCGACCAAAGAAGTTGCGTGCACGTGCTCAGTGTCATATCCAGAAGTTGTCTTTGGGAAATAGATGTATGAGTGCTGCCAGCATTGCTGCAGAGGTTAAAGGGTGGGGGGTCAGCCTGTCAGTGCTCAGACCATACGCCGCACACTGCATCAAATTGGTCTGCGTGGCTGTTGTCCTAGAAGGAGACCTCTTCTAAAGATGATGCATAAGAAATTTTGCAAACAGTTTGCTGAAGACAAGCAGACTAAAGACATGGATTACTGGAACCATGTCCTGTGGTCTGGTGAGACTAAAATAAACGTATTTGGTTCAGATGGTGTCAAGCGTATGTGGAAGCAACCAGGTGAGGAGTAGAAAGACAAGTGTGTCTTGCCTACAGTCAAGCATGGTGGTGGGAGTGTCATGGTCTTGGGCTGCATAAGCACTGACGGCACTGATGAGCTACAGTTCATTGAGGGAACCATGAATGCCATCATGTGCTGTGACGTACTGAAGCAGAGACTAGGCCGCAGGGCAGTATTTCAACATAATAATGACCCCAAACACACCTCCAAGATGACCACTGCCTTGCTAAAGAAGCTGAGGGTAAAGGTAATGGACTGGCCATGCATGTCTCCAAACCTAAACCCTACTACGTATATGTGGGGCATCCTCAAACGGAAGGTGGAGGAGCGCAAGGTCTCTAACATTCACGAGCTCCGTGATGTCATCATGGAGGAATGGAAGAGGACTCCAGTGGCAACCTATGAAGCTCTGGTGAACTCCATGCCCAAAAGGGTTAAGGCAGTGCTGGAAAATATTGGTGGCCACACAAAATATTGACACTTTGGGCCCAATTTGGACATTTTCACTTAGGGGTGTACTCAATTTCTGCAGTGTCGTCACATGAAAAGATATAATAAAATATTTACAAAAATGTGAGGGGTGTACTCACTTTTGTGAGATACTGTATATATATCAGAAATCTGGAGCCACTTAATTAACAATCAATCATCATTTTTACAACAACGATTTAATAAAGAGGTCACTATCAGGATGAGAGCCAAAAAAGTATAACCCCTCCCCTACACCATATGGAAATCCCCTGAACAAGAACCTATTGTTAAAAAAAAAAAAAAAAATTGACAAAATTAAAACCATACCAACCAACCAACTAGAATCACATCCCCTCATGATCTTAAAGGTTAAACCAAAAACAGGTACAAATCAAAATCAGAGTTCAACCCCTTGGAGTGCAAGGTATCCAAATGGTGAATCCATTGGACCTCTCACTTTCTTAGGGTTAATTCTCTATTGCCACTACATCTGTTCTGAGATACCGCATCAATTATCATGTATCTGAGTTGTGAAACTGTATGTCCCTTCTCAATAAACTGTCTGGCTAAGAGCCCATTCACACAGGGACGACTTTGGATCCGACTTCAAATCGCCCCAAGTCGCCTCAAGTCGCGCTGCATGAAAAAATCAATGTAAGTGAATGGAGCCGTCTTAATGCACACTACTGCAGTCGCTCCAACTTCAGAAAAGGTTCCTGTACTACTTCAATCCGACTTGTAGGCGACTTGTAGGCAACTTGTACCCATCGATTTCAATGGAAGTCGCTCAGAAGTCGGATCCCCTGTCTTAACAGAAGCAACAATACAGGAAGAGAACATACATTTCTCAGGCAAACCCCTCCCTCCCACAGAGCTGATTCTTGTTTGACTGGCCACTGGAAAGCCTCCTGTCCTGGAGGCAACTTGAAGTTGCCTTGTAAGTTGCCTCATGTCGCGCTGTGATTCATACTCAAGTCGTGTCCAAGTTGCCTCCCAAAGTCGCGCTGGAAGTCGTGTTGCCCCTGTGTGAATGGAGTCTAAAGGTAACTTGGTTAATATATCTCTTTATAGGTTTATGAGGTTTATATGTGTCTGTGAGGCTGTCAGTTGTAGTACAGTAATTAGAAGTATTTTGTGGGTACGAAGACTGTTATATGTGTACAGTGATGCACAGATTCTGTTTAATCATCCCCCTTAAACCCTTTTACTGTTTTGCCGCGTACACACGATCGGACATTCCGTCAACAAAACAGTGGATTTTTTTTCCGATAGATGTTGGCTCAAACTTGTCTTGCATACACACGGTCACACAAATGTTGCTCGGAAATTCCGAACGACAAGAACCCGGTGACGTACAACACTAGGACGAGACAAGAAAAATTAAGTACAATGATTCCGAGCATGCGTCGAATTGATTCCGAACATGCGTAGAATTTTTGTGCGTCGGAATTGGCTACACACGATCGGAATTTCCAAAAACAACTTTTGTTGTCGGAAAAATTGAGAACCAGCTCTCAAACATTTGTTGTCGGAAATTCCGACAGCAAATGTCTGATGGAGCATACACGCGGTCGGATTTTCTGACAACAAGCTCACATCGAACATTTGTTGTCGGAAATTCCGACCGTGTGTACGCGGCATTAAACAAAATCTGGCCATGTATACTGGTCACCACCGCGTGTTGTGCAAGCTACAGAACTTATTTTTCTGTTTTATCCTAGGGTGCCCCAGGCTTTTCATATTCTTTATCATGCTCACACTTTGTCTCTCTGGGGCATATTTACTAAAACTGTTGCACACAGAATTTGGTGCAGCTGTGCATAGTAACCAATCAACTTCTAACTTCAACTTAAATTTAGGCTTTGCCAATAAAACCTGGAAGCTGATTGGTTACTATGCACAGCTGCACCAGAGGCTGTGTGCAACAGTTTTAGTAAATCTTCCCCTCTGTTTTGCGTTTTTAATTGTATATCCAGGCAGATTACTTGTTTTAAGTATTGTTAAGGTTACACATTTTTTATACTGTTTAAATATTGATTGCATTAGTTCATAATAGAATTTTATGTCATATTTTAGGATGTCAGTAAAATATGTGGTTTGTTATTAAATGTTCCATGTTTTGTCAGTAAAAAAACTACAGGGGCATTGGCAACACTATATATAAATGCGTATACATCCCCTGAAGAAGTCACGTGGTGTGGCGATACGCATCGGGATTGGGCAATGGACATACCGGAAGTGACGCAGGAGAACGAGCTCGGCGCTCGTGGATTACTGTTTATTTCTATTGTGTATAATGTGAGTAAATATTTAGCTGTTTTTAATAAACCCCCCGTTTTACAACGTACTACACTATTGAAGATTCCTTTTTTTATATCCCAATACTGAGGAGATAATAGAAAGAGTACCGAGTAAGACCCTCAGGGTTCCAAGAGAGTACGTTTTCCAGACCGCCAGGCTGACATTATCCACGGAGGCAAGTGGAGACATATGGACCCCTAGAGCAAGATCTTAATATCTAAATGCTGTTACCTTACAGCAGTGAGGTGAGCTGCTAGAGAGCACTGAGGTCAGGTGTCACGTGCCACCCCCAAGGATTAGACACCAGTCACCTATTGGTTGGAAGACCATTCACTGTCACCATATTTGACACTGTTGTGTCTGTATTTGGACTACATTGTGTTATATTCTTATTTCACTACTGCACATCCCCGTTGGGCATGAGTGTGGTCACTTTGCACTTGTTTGTTTTACTAATATTTTATTTTGATTATATGCTATTGGATGGTTATTTATATATCTATACACTTATTTCACTCGTTCATTTGATATATTGTTACTTAACCTTGCAACATCACTCATATTATATATATTTTTTTGTATGTATAGTTTGTGTGAGTTTAATAAAACCAGAGAAAACAATATTATATATGTGGATCACAGTGCATTTTTTATGCAATAATGTGACTTTGTTATAATGCTGCAAAAATCAGGGAGCAGTCTGATTGCTAGCACATCTTTAGCAGAAACACATGTTTTTTAACATCAAAGAATAACTATATGTATGCAAAATTTGGCAAAATTTAAAAAAAAAACATTTTGAATCCACAGGGTTATTGTTTTTACAGAAATCTGAACACCGTATACTAATTGCTTCCCTATATTCAAATTATATCTAGCCCTTATCGTCAAGGAACCCTAACCCTAATACCTCTTAACCTCTGTATATGGTACCTGCTAGCCCAGCAATGTCTATGCAAGCAGCACAGCTTGATGTGACAGATATATTCTGCTGAGGATAATATCGACTAACTGTAGTAATCCCACGCAGTTTGTTGATGCGTCAGACTAAAGTGTATATACGTAGTCTACAGAGTTAGGGAATGCACTATACAGAGGCGCCTTGATGGGGTGGCTACATATATTTGCAAGCTTTTGTTTTTTAATAAATTCTTATAGAATTGTATTTTATTTATTTTTTTGCTAGCTAGCTGGTAAGTGTGCTGGAAAAAAATGGTTGTTTGCCCTCTGCAAAGCTCATCCATGCGCACCTTAATTTAAAAGGTAGTTTTAAATTAGTGTGGCTGTCATTTTTGTTTAGCTTGCTGAAACTGGTGCAGAGATACATTTGCCAACTTCAGTTGCCATTGTGCGGTGCTGGGCTATTGTGTTTCTACACGTTTGGGGAATGGTATGCTTTAGGTTCGCTATATAAATTCCAACATGAAGATAGACCATCGTATAGACTAGCATTAGGGACCATGTTATACTGAGGGACCTTGATGAATCAGTGTGGCTTCAGCATATATTGTAATTGCAATTGTTGTGCAATTAAAATCTTTGTTTTAATGCAAATTGTTAAACAGTGTAATTTTTGTAGCTGGCCGTGCTGGTGGAAAATGTTGTTTTGTTTGTTCTGTGCAAAGCCATTCCATGTGCACTATAAATTAAAAGCGAGTTATGGAGTGGCTGCCAAACAAACTTGAAACATATGTAGGGAACCAAGAACAGCTGACTGAATGTCAGGATGCCATGCAAGTGGATAAATTGTGCAAATTATATCGTGACACACTATCAAAAGTAAATTTTTGTGCCCTATTTGAACCAGCCAAATCATGGTTAAACCACAATTTGGGGAAATCAATTTGGTAATTTCTAGCATTCTAATGCAGGCAAAATCTGTGTACTAAAATAACTAATTACTAAGCATCCAGTATTGTTGAAATTTCATGTCTTCAGGTAAAATCATGATTTGCATAGACAAGAAATGCATCAGGCAAACCAAGGCAATATTAGGCAAAGCAAAAAGTTTTTATGACAAAACAAAATACAATATCATTTATTTTCCCTGAAGCTATCCCCTTGCTTAGTTCTAGATATCATAAACTTACATGTCTGTCTCTCTATCTGATTTGTTTTTCCATGTTTAAAACAACTGAGATTGATTGCAGTGGTCGTAAAAGTAATGATGCATATAATGAAAACATATTTTATGGGCAAAATAAATGTAAAAATAATACTGAATTCAATGGCAATCACATTAATGGAAACGTATTCAAAATGTGGCTAATATGACCTCAGGTTACTGATTCACCATTAGCCTTGCTTCATGCTTATTTAACTTTCACAGCCTTATCTTAGTTTTCAGTTGATCATAAAAAAATAGTACTTGCTTAAACTAAAGGAAAAGCAGAGTGAATTCTTTTCAGCAACATAATGTTGAACAGTTAATTGTTTAGCTGATTTACTAAAATACTATACAGTATGTAGTCGTGAACTCTCAGAGAACACCAGCATAAAAAGAAATAAAGTTTAACCACTGTCAATTTTTATTCCAAGGGCATGTGTAACCGTTCTGTACCTTTAGCTTCTAGGGTATAATTATAGCTTTGATATAGCAATTTAGACTTATAATATGATGGCAATAGTAGAAAAGAAAAAAAAAAAACTTGTATATTGCTTTGGTTTGGTGCACAAAATATTTACTTTTCTTTTTCATTTTAAACACAAATTGGTTTAACTAGGACAAGTTGGAACATTTTAGAAATACTCAACCAAGATATTTTTTACAAAGGGTAATTGGTCAATACATTTTGATGAAACTTCAATATAGTAGCTGCACTGATAATAACCTGCAGTAGCTTACAACAGAAAGTAAACAGACTCTGAGAAACTTTGAAATCCAGGACTTTAAAGTAGAAACCAGATGATGTGTATTGCCCCATGTGTCCAATCTCTTCAAATGTGTTTATCTTTTCTTCCTAGCCCGGTCCACTATTGTGTATGTGCTACTTATAGCTTCAACTGGCTGCCCATATGTTAGTATATTAGTATATAATTGGGCAGTCCATTGAAACTTCCAGGATTGGGCGTTCAGCAATCCAGGATTCCAGGAGGATTGGTATTGCTTGTTTCAGTTGCACAAACACATGTACTGCTTCAGATGGCCATATTTTATTTTTGCCTTATTCTTCTTTGTAAGACAAGTAATTTGAGACACCAAACTAGAATAGTCCATTATGAGCCTCCAGTATTATCTAAGAATCATTGGAAATAATTTATAGAACTTCTTCATGATCCATTTCTAACCTTTGCATTAAGACGTGTTTCCAATTTGTCATAAAGAATATTATCCTAGAGCACTGATGAGGAAAATCCTTGAAAACATCTTTGTAAGATCGCAAGGATTTTACAACAAATGGATGCCTTTTGTATATGGGAAAAAGAGACATTGCATTGCCAGTGAGTACATATGTTGAGTTATTATTGCAGTGTTTTTTTTCTTCATGACTTTCATATTTGTACATGCATGCACTTTTATTTTTTGTTGTCCTTTCACTTATAGAGATTTATATTCTAGCAGATTAGCCAATAAAGTGAGCAGTCACTCAGTTTGGAATTACTTTGTTCTTAAAGATGAACTCCAGCCTTACCCTTAGTCTTGCACAGCTGTACAGACTCCTCTCCAGCATTGAAATTGCATAGGCTTCATGTACATGTAGCAAGGTGTTACCATTGCAAGCATCGTTAAGGACTGCAATCCGTGCTGTGTATATAAGTTTGGCTCCCTTCTGTGTTTATTTCATGCTAGTCAGTTACAACTTGTTTTGATTCGGTTACCGAGAGACTAAGACTCCATTACAGTAAGTAGCACAGAGACTACATTGCCCACAAGGCCACTGTGCTACCAGAGGGGGGTGCGCCGCGCAAAGCCTGATTGGAGGACCTTTTTAAGACAAGCGTGCCGTATTGCACGCTCTCTCTGGGCGCCATCTTCAAGCCGGCAGGAGGTCTGCTGTGAGTGTGCCTAGGCCTGAGAAGCCTGGGCCTACGGAGACCGAGAGCGGATCGCCTAGCCAAAGAGGCATCCCTGCGCACAGTCTCGCTGATCAACCCGAGGAGGATCGGTCTGCAGCTCGCAACATCCAGAGCCTTTTATCCATCGTTATCCAGAGGACGGCCGGGTGAAGGACCAGGGGCCTCGTGACACCGAGAGACGGACCATTGAAGGAGGGTTCCGGACTGAGAGGAAAAGCAGCAAGACAAGGCCTCATCTGGTGAGCGGGCACTTGCCCATCAATTTAGTTAACTGACTGCCAGGAGTGTGACTATCACAAGCTTCACTTGTATTTGCTGGTGTTTGCATCTCCGCGCATAGGAACTCAACGCCTTGGGGAAACTAGTACCTCTTTGTACTGTTAGTCCGTGTGCCTCAATCAGCAGTTTCTTTCTTCACCCTATCTTTTGGATTACAAATCTTTAAGTGCACCAACGTGGCTAGCTGAAGATTACCTGACTCTTAAAGGGATAATCATCTGCTTTTCTACCTTTGCAAGTGGTTGCTATAGGACACGCACCAATTGAACTGTCCACTAGGGGGAGCCATAGAGTTCTTATTCCGCATATTAGTGATAACTGTTTGTATCACCTTGTGTTTTCTGCTGTTTATGTGAGACTTGGTGGAGAGGTGCCCCAGTGTTGATATTACTGCACTGGGAGATTCTTCCACCATACCCTCGCTCAAGTCTGGCCCTCAGGTTGCGTTACTAGGTTCGGGTTTCAGAGGTATTTTGAACTGGTGGTATTTCATTCATTGATTTATACAGGGAGCTGTATGCATTGAATGCCTATTGTATAATCATTATTTAATTTCTCTACCAAGTAAACATATCACCATTGGTTAAGCTACAATTTGTGTGGAACTCTATCTTTGCAGCTGAGTGGCAGGTGAACAACACCAAGGTAACAACCCTTTTATTGCTTTTATTGTTTTGTGTGTATCATTGAGGTCCCTTATAGCCAATTGGGGTCCTCAATCATATTATTGTCCATTTGTGCCAGAGGGGATTGAGACAAATTCTGGGGGTTGACAGGCAGAGTGCAGGCCCAAATCTAAATCAGCAGCTCCTATGGGGGTAGTGCTACATACACTACAGCTCCTAAATTTGAGTTTAGGCGCTTTTGGCGTTTTCTTTTTTTTTTTTTACCAAAGCCTCTAAACTCAACTCCTTAAAAGCCTATGGGGTTGATTTACTAAAACTGGAATGTGCAAAATCTGGTGCAGCTCTTCATAGAAACCAATCAGCTTCCAGGCTTTATTTTCAAAGCTTGATGGAGCAAGCTGAAGTTAGAAGCTGATTGGCTACCATGCACAGTTGCACCCAATTTTGCACTCCCCGGTTTTAGTAAATCAACCCATATGTGTCAATGTACACATTGGCTTTTAGGATTGTTTAGGCGCTGCTGCGGTTAAACCTTCTCCTGAACATGTAAGAATCGCATCAAAGTCCACTATGTGTACACACAGCCTTATTTTTATTTCACTAGAATTTGTGAGCTTCCCACATTCTGCATATATAAAATAGAAAGAAGAAAGAAAGCCCCTCTCATTTCCTGGCTGGAGGACATCAGCCTCATCCAACCCTTTCTTCCTTAGGTTGACTGTGTTGTCTTTTTCATTCATTGAATTTCAGTGCTTTCAATCATGAAGGCTCAGCATCATATGTGGTTGTTACCTAGGGTGGTCTGCATGCCTTGAAATGCCCCCTCCTCTAAAAAAAAGCCAGTCCACTGCTTGCATAACGGATTGGGGCTTTTGAAAAGGATACTGAGGTAGGGTGCTGTTGTTTCAGAAAGCTATATACATCACCCTGTCCTCCCATCAGATATGACCTGCCTGCATTGTATTGAGAAGCACAGAAACCCAGTGGTGATGTCACTGCATCTAAAATAAGGTTAGTAACAAAAAAGGAAACTTAAAAAAAAAACATGTCATTACCCTGTTGATTAAGTAAGGAAGGGAGCAACCAAGTAGGGTAAAATATAAGCAGAGTAAACTGCAGCATTACCAACTGTTAGTGTAAAATATGAGCCCCACCGGAAGTGCATTGTTTTCGATGAGTCTGCCAAATCATTGGTGATGCTTTAATGAAGAAGTAGAGAATGTTCACTTAGCTTAAAGCGGAACTACACTGTATCTGAGCACCACAAACTAAAGCGCTATTTAATTCCTTTTTAGTATTCAAAGCAAACTCCCCCATCTATCCATGTCTCCATGATTTATTTTGCTGGGGAAAACACTTAGAAAACTCCGGCCACCTAGCATTTCTGGCCGTGGCCATCTTGAGTAAGGGAAGATGATTCATGTAGCAATTACTTCCTGGAATCAATCTGCCCTTAGTCAATGCATACAGGCAGGAGGGTGTGCTTAGCTGAGAAAACCACTCCTCTCCTCCTAAAGACTCCTGGGATGTATGGCAACATAGGCATGAAAACTAGGCTGTGACTAAAGAAATGCAAAACAAATGTTTAAAACAAGTAAATAGGCTATACTTTCCTATCTATTTACTAATGCTGGCAGCATAAGGATTCAAAATAGTCAATTTTGATTCAGAGAGTGAAGTTCCACTTTAATGAATAGGATGAAGCTAAATAAAAATTTACTTTGCATGCTTGCACATGCACATAATTGGATTATGCTTCAATTCTGTGCTTGTTTAGTAAATCCCATTGTGGGAAGAAGTAGATAAGCAGAACCAAAGTGTAGTACTGAAAAACAGGAAGCAGAGACTACGTAAAATGAACAAATATGGCTACCCCCCTTGTACACATATAATTACATATAATTAAATTATAGAAATAAATATGTTTTTTTAATGTTTGCTAATGTTGATAAGATAATTAGCATAAGGCAGTTTTCTTTTAGGCCTTGTTTACATTTCTGTTGCAGGCTGCTTTGGATCGCCCTTCAGAAGGCATTTGACAGCTGGTAAGGAGGCGCTATATCCCCTCTTCAGCAACTGTTTTAACCCCTAAACGCTGCACCAATGAACTGCAACCATATGGGGTTGCAAGGCTCTGCTATTCAGTTGAATGGGTCATGTTCAGCGGGCGGTACTGACCACTGAACGTGACAATGGAGATTTTTGCCACACTGTAATGCAGAGCATTGAGGGTGCAGCATATGTACACCCCCTCTGCTGCTTTGGGAGGGCAGTAAGAAAAAGGTGCAATTTTACCACCCTCAACCGCAAGTGTAAACTAGGCCTTACATGTACATCTAAAACATTAAAAAGACAAACATTCTCTTTAAGCAATTCTGTCATTACTTTGTTTTTGTTTTTTAAACCAGTGGTAATCAGTGCAGGGGGGGAGAGATTGCCATCCAGGTGTTTTGAAATTCTGAAGCATTATTTATCTAAAATTTTAGTAAAAACAATCTATTCCCTTTAAAGATTTAAATGACTTTTGCTCCTGTTGGGTCAGAAGTTGAATGCTCAGTCTCTTTTTTACATTAAAAGGATTTTTTGTGGACACTAATTAAAGAATTTGCTAAGAAAAAGATCATTAGTGTACTAAGCTTTAGATTAGCACTTTCAAAAGATCAAGTTACTTTTATGAACACCTCATTAGTCATCATGCCTTGGACAGAATTATTTCTGCTATTTCACATATACAAAGTTTGGGATTTTTAAATCATTAAGTATTATATTAAAATATAATACCATAGTCATGCCTTCATTCAGGATCATTCACTTTAATTGCCTTTACCAAGAGCAGATAACTGTTTAGCCCCCTCTGACTTCAAAGGGATTTTTTTATTGCAACTGAGGAAAAAAATGAAGCTTTCAGCTATCTTTGATCTTAGATCTTTATCTGAAGACAACTTTGGGCAACTGAAAGCTTATTTCAGGCACACAATACATAAAAAAGATATTTAAATCAGTATGTAGATGTTTTGTTTTTAGTGTTAGCCAAAGCTAAAGAATCAAAATTGAAATGTCTATACAAATATCTCAAGGGGCTAATCTCCTAAAGGAGTACTTTTACCCAGCACATGTAATCTCTGTTTAAAACTTCCAAAACAGGTTCAAGAGATTTTTTTTTAATTTTTTTTCTTAATTTCAACTAAACAACTTGCTGTTTGAAAAAACAACAAAAAACAACAAAATCACTAAGCCATTTTCAAAAGAACTGCTTTAGAAAAAAAATTCTAATTTGATTTTTGTATATAATAATTTAAGTAATTTTGCTTGTTTTCTTCATCCTCCTAGCTCTTTGAAAACACTTTATTTTGTGTCTTGCTTTCATCCATCCTTAGTGCATGCCACAATACTTAATTTCTTTGCCTTGATTTCAGTAAGTGTCCAGTTCTTTAAATATTGCCCCGAGTCCCTCATTATGTTGTCCATTTAAGTTTATATCTGCTTAACTTATATCTAATTTACCTACCTTGAGGTAGATCTCTCGGGGCTGGGAGATTAATTGGGTGCAAACTAAAGCTGGGCATACACAGTTTTTTTTTCAGCCAGCTTTCTGGAAAAAAAAAAAGAATACATTCTTCAACCTAAACAAATGAGGTGGATAAAGGAATCCCCCCCTTCCCCAGATGGGACATGGTATTTTGACAGCATCTCACCCTGCTGTCAGAATAGACTGATCAGTGGCTATAGTCATTTGGCTGTAGCTGCTGATCTAGGTACATTTTCCAACATGTCCATTCAACAGAAGTCAATCAAACAAGTGGGGTCTGCCACACAGTGGTCAAAATGTGTCTGGTCCTTGCAGAACTGGCCAAATTTTGATCAGTAAATGGTCAGCTTAAATCGGTAATAAACCCAAAACCAAAATGTATTATATTGCAGTTTATCAATTATTAGATGTGGTGGCAGCAGCAGCATTGTCAATTTGAGGGGATGGAAGTTTTAAATGGATTAACAGATTTGAATAAAATAACAAATTGAAGCCAAACTCCAGCTTACACTTTGTAATCAGTTACAGCCCCATTTTTATTACTTTTGTGATAAAGATTTTACATGAATAAAGAAAATCTAATCATTTTAATCACTCCTGACCGTGAACGGATTGTTTTATCCATGTAAACTGATGCGTTCTGCTGTAGAGTTTGAGTTTCTGAAAGACAACAGGTTTTCTGGCCGCATCCACCAGGTGAAAATAAAAGAAAGAAAGAAAGCCTAAAAAAGGAAATTAATACAGCCATATCATCTCAGAATTGGTAAACTGCAATATAATAACTGTTTGTGTTTGGGTTTAATACAGCTTTAAAACAGCGGTTTTCAAAAAGTTTTTGACATTCACTAAAAAAATGCTACTAAAATACTGCATGAGTTATTTTATGAACTTATGCAGTATTTTAGTAGTGAAAGCCTGCGGTAATCTACCACTGATGGTAGCCGGCATCCTTGCCATAGGCTGCAAATTTGCTGGTTGTAAAGGAGTGGGTGGCAGCCAGCGTCCTTAACAACCAGTAGCTGTCATAGTTGTTAAGGAACGGGCGGCCGCTGCATCCTTAACAACCGATGAGTCATTAGCTGTCAGCGTACTAGGGAGCAAAGAAACAAACCTCTCCGTATGCCTTTCCCTTAAACCTCTGTCTATACGGATGGCTACTTGCATGGCTTCATTCAATGACTTTGGTTCAGGGTAGTGTACTAAAGAGTCCTTGATGGAGTCTGATAAGCCTAACCTGAACTAGATTCTTAGAGCTGGGTCATTCCACCCTGAGTCAGGTTCCCTGCGGCGCAAATCAGAACAATATTGTTCAGGGGTTCATTTACCTTGATGTAGTGACCTAAAGTTAGTTTCTGCTGAGTGGGCAAGGCCAGGATCATCACAGAGTAAACCAAGGGACTTAAAACATGCTTTGATTGAGCCTCAGACAGGGTCATCTGCGGGACGACTAAAAGCCCAAGACTGGGGGTCCCCCTGAAACCATGTAAAAATTAGACCAACAAGCTGCGCTTCAGAACCAGAAGAGCATGGCTTAAGCTTAACTGCTTGCCGTCCGCAGGCCGTCAAATGATGGCTGGGCGGTGCGGCTCTTGTCCTGGCCGGGCATCATGTGACATCTTCGGCTACTTGGCCCTCTAGGGGGCGCACGCGCACGTCACTCAGGTACAGATGTGTGTGCCCTGCGTCCGCGATGTCCGCCGGGCACCCGCGATTGCCCTGTAACAGAGCAGGACCATGGATCTGTGTGTGTAAACACACAGATCCACATCCTGTCAGGAGAGAGGAGATCCATGGTGTGTTCCCAGTACAGAGGAACACAAATCGGTCTCCTCCCCTTGTGAGTCCCCTCCCCCTACAGTTAGAATCACTCCCTAGGTAACACATTTAATCCATTGATCGCCCCCTAGTGTTAACCCCTTCCCTGCCAGTCACATTTATACAGTAATCAGTGCATTTTTATAGCACTGATCGCTGTATAAATGTGAATGGTCCCAAAATTGTGTCAAAAGTGTCCGATCTGTCCGCCGCAATATTGCAGTCACAATAAAAATCTCAGATCACCGCTATTACTAGTAAAAAAATAAAATAACTAAAAATGCCATAAATCTATCCCCTATTTTGTAGACACTATAACTTTTGCGCAAACCAATCGATATACGCTTATTGCGATTTTTTTTACCAAAAATATGTAGAAGAATACATATCGGCCTAAGCTGAGGAAAAATGTATTTATTTTTTAAAATTTGGATATTTATTATACCAAAAAGTAAAAAATATTGTGTCTTTTTCAAACTTGTCACTCTTGTTTATAGCACAAGAAATAAAAACCTCAGAGGTTATCAAATACTACCAAAAGAAAGCTCTATTTGTTAAATTATAAAAATTTTATTTGGGTACAGTGTTGTATGACCACGCAATTGTCATTCAAAGTGTGACAGCGCTGAAAGCTGAAAAATGGCTTGGGCAGGAAGGGGGTTTAAGTGCCCTGTATTGAAGTGGTTAAAGTATAGTATAAAACTGTCTTTAAAGTTGGAAAACATTTGGGGGTCACCAGAAAAATGATCAGGCGGGTTAACCTTGGGTGTTCCTGCGTTATCACTGATGCATTTACATGCACAGATAGTTCCTGAAATAAAAAAGCCTGTGTAGAGTCCATCTTCACAGAAATATTTTCTTGTTAAAAGCTTGTGATAATTTCATGCTAACCCTAAGGCTACTTTCACACTGAGGCACCTTACAGGAGCTATAACGCTAAAAATACCGCCTGCAAAGTGCCTTGAAAGAGCTTCTACTCTCACTCCAATGTGAAAGCCCGAGGGCTTTAACACTGGAGCGGTGCGCTGGCAGGACGGTAAAAAAAAGTCCTGCAAGCTGCATCTTTGAGGAGCTGTAGGAGCGGTGTATACATTGCTCCTAAAGCACCCTTGACCATTGAAATCAATGGGCAGCGCCGGCAAAGCGTCGTGATTTTAACCCTTTTTCGACCGCTAGCAGGGGTCAAAAGCCCGCTAGCGGACGAAAAGTGCAACAAAAAAGACGGTAAAGCTCCGCTAAAAATAGCGGCGCTTTATCGCCGGTCGCCCCCAATGCCTCGGTTTGAAAGTAGCCTTAACGCAGGTGGTCAGATACTATAGCTAGCTTCTGTGTTCTTCACCTATAGCAGACCATGAGGCAAGCAGGCCTACCGGTACCCGGTTGCCCCCAGGTCTTATACACAATGCTATAGTGCATGGCCACCATGCAGAGAAAGGCGCAAACTCAGCAAAGCAAACAAGTAATTGAGGTTAGCAGACAGGCAGAGTGGTTTAATGACAGTCCAGGTACAAGGAAGTCAAGGTTCTCAAAAGTCAGGGTCAAATTCGGAGTCAAAAGGCAGGCAGAGTTCAGAGAGTAGTCGATATCCGATACAAGGTCATCAATGAGGGAATTCAAACAGCAGAGCAGGACAGACAGACAGAGAGCTTGGAGCACATGTAACAAATGCAGTATCACATGCATGAGACTGCAGGCTTTGCTGGCTTTAATCAGACTTAGTCTCCACCCAGAGACTTGCCACATCAATCATCTTGCAGGTGGACAGACAGATAGGGATGCATCATAGCCAAAACAAGGATGCTGGAATGAGACCAGCAGCTGTCAAAAAACAGGAGCTTTTACATGCTCCTAACAAGGTCTTAATCAAAGGATGAGTGGCTAGAGGTCTTTGGAACAAAATTATGAGTGTTGAGATTTGACTCTTAAGCATACACAGGGGCAATTGTAGAACCATGATTGATTGTAAAAAGGTCAGTATTCACCTCACAGAATGTTTTCCTTCTTTGCACCAAGCAAGGTACACCTGGCTTTTTTGTAAATTCTTTATTTAAATACAAGAAGGTCACATCACAGGTGATTAACAAAAACATTAAAAAAATTAATACATTGTTAATATAAGCAAGCATGAGTAAAAGATAAAACCTAGATAAACAGGTACAAGAATTGTTTAAATAGACAATATTGTTCAAGAGGTTGCGAAGAAACCAAGAACAAAAGCTCTGGTTCTCTTATCTGTGCTGTAGACTCTCAGGTTAATTGTTTTATGTATATATGTGTATACTGTATATGTGTATACTGTATATGTATATATGTATATATCTATATATATAGATATATATATATCTATATATAATAGATATCTTTTTTATTACTATTATTATATTTAATTGCTCCCTATTTGAAACTTGCTACAGCCATCATAATGCAAATTTGAGGCGTAAAATGGAGCTCTGACTAATTCCATTGTGTGTGTACAGTTCACTTTCGCTCACTAATTGAAACATCTTACAGATCCATTTAACAGACATGCAGGGAGGGGAGATATCTTGACTGATTCGGTTGTGTGAGTAAATTTCTGATTGAGCTAGCGAGCTCTGTAAACAGTTTTTTTTTTTATTTATTTCTTTTTTAATTAAGAGAATAGCTTGGAAATTATACATAATGGTCTGAAGCCCTAGCTGCTGCAGTAGAAAATACAAAATATACAAAATTAAATATTTTATTTTTACCTGACTAAAAAAGGAATAAGATCTGTAAAATTTTTATATTTTTAGTCCAACCCATGATAAAAAAAATTAAAAAGAAAGAAAGAAACTACTAACAAAAACCCTATACATTTTCTTTAAATAAATAAATAAAGGATTAATACTGACATATATCATACTCAAAACTTTCTGATAAGGAAAGTTCAACAACTACAGCCTTTAGCATTTCTCTCTGGACAGTGAAAAATTCACATGCTCAATGGAAAACAGAAATTTCTTTCTCGTACATCACGGGACACAGAGCGACATAGTCATTACTAATGGGTTATATAGATACCGTCAGGTGCTGGCACTGGCAACTTCCAAAACCGGAAGTACCCTCCCCTATATAAGCCCCTCCCATCCCGGACCACCTCAGTTTTTTTGCCAGTGTCTAAGGTGTTGGCCAAGAAGAAACATGTGTTTTTCACTGAGCTTGCGTACAGGTTCTTTTGGGCCTCAGTAAGCTATTCCGGATCCGACCAAAAAAGCTTCATAGCTAAACGGTCGGTACCCGGGCCTTGCAGAGAAGAGCAAGGTTTTGCCTGTAATGCTTCTCTTAGGAGAGCTGGACCCTGGGATCCAGAGCTCTGGTCATACCCACGACCAAGATGTTTTCTGTGCAGGGTGCTATACAGGTCCAGGGGAGTGGAATCCTTGGGAACCCGGTCCCTGAAGGTTTGATTACAATGCCTGCCGTGATAGGTGAAGTTTGGGCTTTTGTGGACCAAACAAAGTCCTGCGGCGGGGAACAGGTAAGTGGGGGCCCCCAGGAACTTGGTTCTATTGGGGGACCCCCAAGCCTAATTTGTCTTTCTGTCTGTTACCTAATGGTATTCCCGCAAAATTCTGTGCATGCCTGTAACTACTAAAAAAATGTAATAATTTTTAATGGTGGTCAAGAAAAAAAAAAAAAAAAAATTTTTTTTTTTATATATATTTAATATATTAGACTGCGGTACCTGTGTTTGTCCACTAGAGGCCGCTGTGGAATGTTTTCTTGTCATGTGGACTAGTTTCTTCTCAGCAGAGCAAAGTCCAGGCAGATGGTGAGTTCTCTTATAGGAAACTGCTTCCTCTGCCATGTTGCAGTGCTCGTCCATCCCCCGGCCTGCGGCAAAGAGGGGCCCTGGCTCCTGTCCCTTGTTTCCATTTTTGAAATTAGCGCCGAAGGTGCACGTGGCCGCGCGCGTGCGCGTGCACGCGCCTCTATATATAGAGGTGAGCCGGGAAAGGGGGCGGAGCCTGGGGGATGACGCTCTGTGCGCGCCGCAGCGCTTCTGCACATGTGCGGGCGTCCCAGCAGTTTAAAAAAAACACAATATTGTAGTAAGCTGGCTATGAAGTACAGAGACAGAGCTGGCAACATTTAAAGGCATACAGCAAGCGGTTGATACAGGCATCCCCTAGAAAGGCACATTAGTAGACACCAACTGTTTCTTATAGCAGCATTTATGCTAGACTATTATCAGTAACTGGTGTATTTCGGCTGGAATACCTCAGCTTTGTGGCTTAGGAATATGCCGTCTAAAAACTCCGGGACTAGAAATTCCAGGAGGAATAGGGGGTCTCCATCGGGCTCTGAGGATCTTGGGCATGCTTTGGCTGCACCAGTCTCCCCTGAAGAATCAGAGGTTAGTGACCGTAGAGCACCCTCAGGAGTACCTGGTACTGTGGCTGTCCTCAGTTCACCTGCTCCTGTGTATGTAACAGAGGAGGTTTTTTCCTCAGCTCTGGGAGGGCTGGAAGAGAGATTGTCAGCATTGATCGCTGCTTCCCTGTCACAGGAGAAAAGCGCTCGATCTCCGTCTCCCCCCTCAGAGTGCCTGTTAACAGAGCAACAGTCCCATACAGAGGTCGACCTACCTGAGGGGGATCAGGATGAGGTCGATTCGGTTGCAGAGGAATCAACAGTGGAAGAGCCGTTCTCAGCATCACATGCTGAAAGGTTATGGGTTCAGTCCCTGACTAATATGGTCCGATCAGCATTTAAAATGCCACTTGCGGAGCCATCCTCCACTTCTGTCTCCTCGTCGGGGTCGCTAAAAGCTCCCCAGACTGTTTGTTCCTTTCCGATCCATCCTTTACTGGAGGGGCTCATTTACCAGGATTGGGAGCATCCTGACAAAATATTTACTCCCCCCAAGAGATTTCCGGTGGTCTATCCCATGGAGGATAAGTTCATCAGAAAATGGAGGGTCCCTACAGTGGACGCAGCCATCTCTTGTGTGAATAAATCACTGACATGTCCGGTGGAAAATGTCCAAATGTTCAAGGACCCAATAGATAAAAAATTGGAGTCCTTATTAAAATCTGCTTTTTCTACAGCAGGATTGGTGACACAACCAGCAGTGGCAGCTATTGGGGTCTGCCAAGCAGTGAAGGATCAGTTGAAACAGGTCTTAAGGGACTTGCCGGATCAGCAGGCTCTTGCCCTAGCTGATCTACCTAGAGCCTTATGCTTTGCGGTGGACGCTATAAAGGATTCAATCCATCAGGCCTCCCGCCTTACGCTGTCTATAGTACATATGCGCAGGCTTCTATGGCTCAAGAACTGGTCTGCTGAAGCTCCCTGTAAAAAATTGCTGGTCAGCTTCCCATTTCATGGGGAGCGCTTATTCGGGGAAGACCTGGACAAGTATATCCAGAGAATTTCCAGCGGTAAAAGTACACTTTTGCCGGTTAAAAATAGAGTTAGAGGTCCCTCTTTTAAAAGGCCGGCCTCTCCAGTCCCTAGGACATCGGCTGTGAAACAGTTCCGACGGCCTCCTCGGTCAAATCCCGGAGGTAGAAATCAGGGACAGTTGCAGGGTAACAAAAAGCCCTGGAGCAGGAGAGGTACAAAACCTCCCCCAAAGTCAAATGCATGAAGGGTTGCCCCCACCCAATCGGGTGGGGGGAAGACTTCAGTTGTTCACAGAGACCTGGCGGGACACGATCCGAGACAGATGGGTGCTCTCCGCAGTAAATCTGGGATACAAATTGGAGTTAAAAAACTCCCCTTCTTCCCGCTTTATAAGGTCAAACGTGCCAAGGGATCCCCAGAAGAGAGGATCCCTCCTGTTGGCACTAGAACAATTATTGCTTCAAGCAGTAATTATAGAGGTTCCCCTGGAAGAGTGGGGGTTCGGGTTTTACTCAAACCTCTTTACAGTTCCGAAGCCAAACGGGGACGTGAGGCCCATACTAAATCTAAAAGGGCTAAACAAATTCCTGCATATCAGGACTTTCCGGATGGAGTCGATCCGATCGGTAGCCACTGCCCTACAAGGGGAGGAATGGTTAGCCTCGATCGACATCAAGGATGCTTATTTGCACATTCCCATCTTTCCAGCCCACCAAAAATTTCTACGCTTTGCGGTAGAAGCCCGCCATTTTCAGTTCAGAGCCTTACCCTTCGGTCTGGCCACAGCACCAAGAGTGTTCACAAAAATTTTGGCCCCATTATTGGCCAATCTAAGAACACGAGGTGTAACGATAATGGCATATCTAGACGACTTGTTGCTGATAGACCACTCAGTGGAAAAACTAGAAGTGGTTGTTCACGAGACAATCAAGTATCTGGAATATCACGGTTGGATTATCAACCGAGACAAGTCAGCCCTAAAACCAGTCAAAAGTCTGGAATACTTGGGGCTAAGGCTGGATTCAGACCAGAGAAAAATTTTCTTGCCTCAAGAAAAGGGGTCGTCTTTGAGAGATTTGATCCACTTAGTGGGCTCAAAAAGACAGCCATCCATACGCCTGTGCATGAGGCTGCTGGGAAAAATGGTGGCATCATTCGAAGCAGTACCCTACGGTCAATTCCATTCAAGGAAATTGCAAAGGGCCATACTGTCAGCCTGGAACAAAAAAGTTCAGGCTCTGGACTTACCAATGTCCTTGTCCCCTTCCGTTCGCAAGAGCCTCCGCTGGTGGTTGGTTCCCCAGAATCTGGAAAGAGGGAAATCCTTCAGTCCGATTTCCTGGAAGGTGGTCACTACAGATGCCAGCCTTATAGGCTGGGGAGCAGTACTGGAGCAATGGTCTCTCCAGGGCAAGTGGTCAGAAGCAGAAAAGGCCCTGCCCATCAATCTCTTAGAGATACGAGCAGCCCGGTATGCCCTAGTAGCATGGACATCCAAACTCCAAGGGTCCCCTGTCAGAGTTCAATCAGACAATGCCACAGCAGTGGCATATATCAATCGTCAGGGGGGCACCAGGAGTCGTGCAGCCCAAAGGGAAGTAAATTACATCCTGAGATGGGCAGAAAGATATGTCCCAGCCATATCTGCGGTATTCATTCCAGGGGTGGAGAATTGGAAGGCGGACTTTCTAAGTCGCCAACAATTATGCCCAGGGGAATGGTCCCTTCATCCCGAGGTTTTCCGGACAATATGTCAGCGGTGGGGAACACCGGATGTAGATCTGCTAGCATCCAGATTCAACGCAAAGGTGGACAGGTTTGTCTCTTGGACAAGGGATCCCCTAGCTTGCGGCTCGGATGCCCTAGTGTTCCCTTGGGATCAGTTCAAGCTGATATATGCATTCCCACCGCCACAATTGTTACCTCGATTACTCCGCAGAATCAGGGTAGAAAAGAAACCAGTGATTCTGGTGGCTCCAGCGTGGCCCCGAAGAGCATGGTACGCAGAGATTGTAAAAATGTCTGTGGGGAGTCCTTGGACCCTCCCACATCGTCCGGACCTGCTTTCGCAGGGACCGATATACCACCCTTCCTTACCAGCCCTAGGTTTGACGGCCTGGCTATTGAAGCCCACATTCTAAAAAAGAGAGGGCTCTCTAATGCTGTGGTGTCTACCATGATCAATGCCAGGAAACCGGTATCCAGGCAGATCTACTATAGAATCTGGAAGGCGTACATCGCCTGGTGTGAGGCCAGGAAAGGGCATCCACGTAAATACGTAATAGGTAGGATTCTGGACTTCCTACAATGGGCTGTAGATAGGAAGCTTGCCTTGAGTACTATCAAGGGTCAGATTTCGGCCTTGTCAATATTTTTTCAAAGGCCCTTGGCTTCGCATTCACTAGTCAAAGCCTTTATACAAGGAGTGATGCGTATTAGTCCTCCGGTTAATATTCCCATATGTCCATGGGATCTAAACTTGGTTTTGTCGGTTCTACAGAAACAACCATTTGAACCACTACAGCATATTTCCTTGGTTCTTCTCACCAGGAAATTGATTTTTCTAGTAGCCATTTGTTCGGCTAAAAGAGTGTCGGAATTAGCAGCTATGTCCTGTAAGGAGCCATATCTGGTTATCCATAAGGACAGAGTAGTGTTACGTCCTCATCCAGCCTTTCTTCCTAAGGTGGTATCGAGGTTTCATTTGAACCAAGATGTGGTTCTTCCTTCTTTTTTCCCCAAACCTACTTCGGTAGAGGAAAAGTTATTGCATTCTTTGGATGTAGTAAGAGCAGTTAAAGCTTATCTAAAAGCCACTGCTCAGATTCGCAGAACGGATACTTTGTTTATTCTGCCGGAAGGCCCCAGAAAGGGTCAGGCAGCGTCAAAATCTACTTTAGCCAAGTGGATTCGACAGGTCATAATACAAGCCTATGGCTTGAGAAGTAGACCGCCTCCGTTCAAAGTTAGGGCGCACTCCACGAGAGCAGTTGGAACTTTATGGGCAGTGCATCACCAGGCCTCCCTGGCTCAAATCTGTAAGGCCGCAACATGGTCTTCGGTACACACGTTTACTAGGTTCTACCAGGTGGACGTTAGAAGTCAGGAGGATGTCGCCTTTGGGCGCAGTGTGTTGCAGGCCGCAAAAGATCCTCATGTCTGATAGCGCTCAGCTTATATATGGTGTATCCCCCCCCTCATTTGGCATTGCTTTAGGACATCCCATTAGTAATGACTATGTCGCTCTGTGTCCCGTGATGTACGAGAAAGAAAATAGGATTTTTATAACAGCTTACCTGTAAAATCCTTTTCTTGGAGTACATCACGGGACACAGAGCTCCCGCCCCTCTTTAGGGACACTTATTGCTTTGCTACAAAACTGAGGTGCTCCCGGATGGGAGGGGCTTATATAGGGGAGGGTACTTCCGGTTTTGGAAGTTGCCAGTGCCAGCACCTGACGGTATCTATATAACCCATTAGTAATGACTATGTCGCTCTGTGTCCCGTGATGTACTCCAAGAAAAGGATTTTACAGGTAAGCTGTTATAAAAATCCTATTATTACAAAACCAGATGTACAAAGTAACAAAACAACATAACTTTATTGCTGGAAACAGAGAGCCAGAAGAAATGCCTCAGGCTTCTTCGTCCCTCTTAAAAGTTCTAAAGACAAAGCCTCTGGCATATAATGCCCCAGAACATCAAAAGTCTACTTAACTTCTTGGTAATAAAATTGCTTTACACAGAAATACAATATTCTTACTGATGCATTTGGAAGTTGCGATGATATTTTCATGGAGATAAAACAAAAAAACTGTATAAAAAATATATACATACATATGTAAATACAGTGTTGCCGACCTGGATGTATACATTCATGCTGTATTTGGTACTCATCAGGGCTCAGGAATTATATACACAATGGTACCTTTGAAGCATACACTTGCTTTATGATGACCTACTGGGGACAGACACAAGAGAGTATGTTGAGTTCACTAATTGATTGCATTCATCTGATTACCGTATATTAGCTCTAGAGCCAATTTGGAGGACCAGTGACTTTACCAGATTAGGGATACAAGCCACCCCAAAATGTGATCACCTGCAGATAAAGGAGGAGGGTGCTTGAGGTAACTTGTGCATTAAGTATAAATCTTTATTGCTCCAACAGCATACATAAAACACAGTCTACGTGTTTTGTGGCTCTACACTGGCCACTTGCTCAGCAAGGTGTGTTGAGACTAGGGATGAGCCGAACACCCCCGGGTTCGGTTCGCACCAGAACCTTCGAACGGACCGAAAGTTCGCGCGAATTTTCGAACCCTATTCGTTATAATGGACGCGAACGTTCGAAATCATAATTGCTAATTACAACGGCCAATATGCATGTTAATGTTATAAAACAGGTTTGGGGACCCGGGTCCTGCCCCAGGGGACATATATCAATGCAAAAAGAAATTTTAAAAACTAAAGTTTTTTCGGGAGCAGTCATTTTAATGATGCATAAAGTGAAAAAAAAAAAGTGAAATTTTCCTTTAAATATGGTACCTGGGGGGTGTCTAAAGTATGCCTGTGAAGTGGCATGTGTTTCCCGTGTTTAGAACTGTCCTTGCACAAAATGACATTTGTAAAGGAAAAAAAGAAGCCATTTAAAACCACTTGCGGCTTTAATGTCATGTCTTGTCCTGGCCGCCATATGGCTGAAAATCCTTGAGAAAAATGGCATGGCTACCCCATCACCCCCCCCCCCCCCCACCCCAGCCCCTTTGGGTCTTGTATGGATACTAAGGGGGACCCCGCACCCAAAATAAAACCCTATACCTACAACCCTATATACTCTGAACAGCAGTATATAGGTGGTGCAAACAAGACATGGACTGTAGGTTTGTTCTTAAGTAGAATCTGAACAGGTACATTATGAAGTGTAGCTACATCCCAAAAAAATCAATTTTTAAGCTTTTTGGAGAACATAGGGAGGGGTTATCACCCCTGTAACATTTGCTGTCTTTGCACATCTGTTCAGAACATGTCACCTCACTTTCCGTCCCAATGACAAATGTTTTTGGAAAAGTGGGGTTTTAATTGAAACAAGGATTGGTGATAAAGCATCAGTAGAGAGGAGATACCTTTTTCCCAAATTAAATCTAACAGGATAGAATTTTCCTTCCTAGGGGTAGATTTCCTCTCACTTCCTGTTTTCTCTTGCCGTTTGCAAGTAGGAGTCGTTTGTAAGTTGGATGATTGAAAGTAGGGGCCTGCCGTATATACTCTGCAGAAATTTGCCCTATTAGATGTTGGTGTAGCCACAAGACTGGTGGGCACAGGAATGGGCCCTGCTGTGAGTTAATAGATCAAGATTTGTACTTGCATGCACCTGTTGAACCGGGCAGAAAAATTGGGCCTTTGGTGGTGGTGGTGGTGGTGGTGGACGGTGTTGCCACAAGACTGTAAGCCCTCACAGTTACTCTTGGTGGGTGCAGGAATGGGCCCTGCTGTGAGTTATTAGATCAAGATTTGTAATTGCATGCACCTGTTGAACAGGGCAGAAAAATTGGGCCTTTGGTGGTGGTGGTGGTGGTGGTGGTGGACGGTGTTGCCACAAGACTGTAGGCCCTCATAGTTACTCTTGGTGGGCGCAGGAATGGGCCCTGCTGTGAACTATTAGATCAAGATTTGTAATTACACGCCCCTGTTAAACAGGGGCTGAAAAATTGTGCCTTAGGCATTGGTGCTGGTGCCACAACACTGCAACCCCTCACAGATACTGTACTTGGAGCACAGCAGTCACACCTGTTGCGAAGCATCTTTTTAAAAAATTGTAATTACACGCCCCTGTTATACAGGGGCTGAAAAATTGTGCCTTAGGCACTGGTGCTGGTGCCACAACACTGCAACCCCTCACAGATACTGTACTCTGAGCACAGCAATGAGACCTGTTGCAAAGCATTGCCTAAAAATTGTAATTACACGCCCCAACAGGGGCTGAAAAATTGTGCCTTAGGCACTGGTGCTGGTGCCACAACACTGCAACCCCTCACAGATACTGTACTCTGAGCACAGCAGTCACACCTGTTGCGAAGCATCTTTTTAAAAAAATTTAATTACACGCCCCTGTTATACAGGGGCTGAAAAATTGTGCCTTAGGCACTGGTGCTGGTGCCACAACACTGCAACCCCTCACAGATACTGTACTCTGAGCACAGCAATGAGACCTGTTGCAAAGCATTGCCTAAAAATTGTAATTACACGCCCCAACAGGGGCTGAAAAATTGTGCCTTAGGCACTGGTGCTGGTGCCACAACACTGCAACCCCTCACAGATACTGTACTCTGAGCACAGCAGTCACACCTGTTGCGAAGCATCTTTTTAAAAAATTGTAATTACACGCCCCTGTTATACAGGGGCTGAAAAATTGTGCCTTAGGCACTGGTGTGGTGGCATGGATCATTGAGGAGGAGGAAGAGGATAGTCAGTGAACATAACAGGACAGTCACTCAGCATCAGCATAGGCAGTCTTGAAGGGATGTGACATTATAAATTATTCCGTTATATCCGCTTCAGGTGTCTGGTAGCTGGTGGTGATCCAAGACTGATTCATTTTTATGAAGGTCAGTCGATCAACCGAGTCGGTGGACAGGCGCACCCTATGATCGGTGACAAATCCTCCAGCAGCACTGAATGTGCGTTCGGAAAGAACGCTGGATGCAGGACAGGCCAGTAGCTCAATTGCATACTGTGCAAGCTCTGGCCAGTGATCCATCCTCAGGACCCAGTAAGCCAGAGGATTTTCGGTGGGAAAGGTGTCCAAGTCTGACCTTGCCCCTAGGTATTCCTGCACCATGTATATCAGACGCTGGCGATGGTTGCTGGAACCGATCATACCTTGGGGCTGCGGACTAAAAAATTGTCTGAACGCATCGGTCAGACGTCCACCTTCCCCACCGCTCCTTCTGCTACTGACCGAAGCCTCAGCAACTTGTCGTCCAGGACCAGGAGTTTGTAACCTCCCAGTTTCTGGGAACGCGTTGCACAGACCTTTCTGCAAGGCCTCCCTGAGATGTCTCATCCTCTGCTCCCTCTGCGACGGCAAGATAAGGTCCGCAACCTTACCCTTGTACCGTGGATCAAGGAGAGTGGCCAGCCAGTAATGGTCACTCTCCTTGATCCGAAGAACACGAGGATCCTTCCGCAGGCTTTGCAGGATCAGGGAGGCCATGCAGCGTAGGTTAGCTGAGGCATTCGGTCCGGAGTCTTCTGGGTCACTGAGGATGACATGATCGCCAGCCACCTCCTCCCAGCCACGTACAAGTCCACTGGTTTGTTGGGACTGTACATCATCCCTAAACGACTGCTGCTGCTGATGCTGAGTGCCAGGCTCCACCTCCATGCTCACACAATCCTCCTCCTCCTCCTCCTCCTCTTCCTGTGTGATGGGTGGGACAGAAGGAACATTGTCTGGATAAAGGGGGCCTTGAGAGACAAGGAAGTCCTCCTCTTCCTGCCTCTGTTCTGCCTCAAGTGCCCTGTCCATTATCCCACGCAGCGTATGCTCCAACAGGTGGACAAGAGGTACAGTGTCACTGATGCATGCACTGTCACTGCTCACCATCCTCGTGGCCTCCTCAAATGGTGAGAGGACAGTGCATGCATCCCTGATCATGCTCCACTGGCGTGGGGAAAAAAAGCCAAGCTCCCCTGACCCTGTCCTGGTGCCGTAGTCGCAAAGGTACTCATTGATGGCCCTCTGCTGCGTGTGCAGTCGCTGCAGCATGGCCAACGTTGAGTTCCACCTGGTGGGCATGTCACATATTAGGCGGTTCTTGGGCAGGTTCAGCTCCTTTTGCAGCTCAGTCAGCCGAGCACTGGCATTATAAGATCGGCGGAAATGCACACAGACTTTCCTGGCCTGCCTCAGGACATCCTGTAAGCCTGGGAACCTGCCCAAGAACCGCTGCACCACCAGGTTGAGGACGTGAGCCATACAGGGCACATGGGTGAGCTGCCCCTGTCGCAGGGCGGAGAGGAGGTTGGTGCCATTATCAGAAACGACCATTCCTGGCTTAAGCTGGCGTGGCGTCAACCACCTCTCGGCCTGCCCCTGCAGAGCTGCCAGAACCTCTGGCCCAGTGTGGCTCCTGTCCCCCAAACACACCAGCGCAAGCACGGCATGGCATCTTTTTGCCTGCGTACTCGCGTAGCCCCTTGTACGCCTACGGAGCACCGCTGGTTCCGAGGACAGAGCACTCGAAGAGGACATGGAGGAAGAAGAAGAGGAGGGGGTGGAGGAGAGAGGTGTGTCACAACCAGTAGTAGCATTTTGGAGGCGTGGTGGCGGAACAACCTCCAACACTACTGCACCTTGTCCTGCATCCCTCCCAGCTACCAATAGAGTGACCCAATGGGCCGTGAAAGAAAGATAACGTCCCTGTCTATGCCTGCTGGACCATGAGTCAGCGGTAATATGCACCTTACCGCTGACCGCCCTGTCCAGCGAGGCATGGACATTGCCTTCCACATGCCAGTAGAGAGACGGAATCGCCTTCCGTGAGAAAAAGTGGCGTTTGGGAACCTGCCACTGAGGAACCGCACATTGAACAAACTCACGGAAGGGGGCCGAGTCTATCAACTGAAAAGGCAGCAGTTGAAGTGCTAGCAATTTAGCCAAGCTAGCATTCAACCGCTGGGCATGTGGATGGCTGGGAGTATACTTCTTTCGACGGTCCAGCAGCTGGGGCAGGGAAATTTGCCTGCTACAATCGGACGTCGGTGTACTGCAAGTACTTGGTTGTGACACACCTAATTCTACACCTTCAGTCCTCTCAGAGCAGCTTTCAGAGAGGACTGAAGATATAGTGGGGATGGAGATCCCAGCTGATGAGGAGCAAGGAGAGGTCCGCTTTGTTCTTTGGTGTGGGTCTTTTATGTGTGCTTGCCAACGAGCTGCATGGCAGGTCGACATATGTCTGCTCATGCTTGTGGTGCCCAAGTGGCTGATGTTTTGGCCACGCGAGATACGCTTGAGACAAATATTGCAAATAGCAGTGGTGCGATCTGATGCACTCGTCTCAAAAAAGGCCCACACCAAAGAACTTTTGTGATAACGTGCAGAGGCAACGCCCTGCACAGGCGGAGCTCTGCGGTGTGGTACAGTTGCTGTGCTGGCCTCTAGCTGGCCTCCAGGGGGCATCCTGCCTCGTTGGACATGTGACGCTGCATCCTCCTCCTCCTCCTCCTCTCTCCCTTCAGGCACCCACGTGGAGTCAGTGACCTCATCATCCCCTCCCTCTTCACCACTAGAGCAAACCTGGCAGTAAGCTGCAGCTGGTGGAACACTACTGCCAGATTGCTGTCCTTCAGCATCCCCTCTCTCTGCGCGCACACTACTGACTTCCTCAAGCTGGGTATCATCATCCGAGCCTTCGAATCGTTGGGCATCCTCCTGGAGCATGTACCCAACACTGTGCTCAAACAGTTCGGGGGACTCCTCAGGAGGACATGGTGGGTCTAGGGAAGGGGTGGCTGATGATGCCATTGAGTACGCGTTGGCAGCTGCTCTGCCAGTACCCTGAGCCTGGGTGAGAGAGGATGAGGAGGATGAGGAGGGCTTGGTCATCCATTCTACCAAGCCTTCGGCATGATGCGGCTGCACATGTCCAGCTGCCGAAAACAAAGACAAGCGTGTCCCATGGCCACGTGCTGATGACGATGCACGACCACGTCCACGGCCAGCACTGTTGTCTCTAGAAACAGAGCCTGCCTGCCCTGTGTTCTTGCCTCGGCACGCTCTGCCTCTCCTTGGCGGTCTTCCAGCCATTGTAGTCGGTAGTGTATATAGTATAAAAAATAGAACTCCTATGTGTGCTCACAACACACTGTAGGTCCTATGGGTGCTGACACTAACACACTATAGGTACTATGTGTGCTGCTGACAAGAAAATATAGGAGCTCTGTTTGCTGCCACTAACACACTAGAAGTCCTATGGGTGCTGCTGAGAAGAAAATATAGGAGCTCTGTTTGCTGCCACTAACACACTAGAAGTCCTATGGGTGCTGCTGAGAAGAAAATATAGGAGCTCTGTTTGCTGCCACTAACACACTAGAAGTCCTATGGGTGCTGCTGAGAAGAAAATATAGGAGCTCTGTTTGCTGCCACTAACACACTAGAAGTCCTATGGGTGCTGCTGAGTAGGGATGAGCTTCGTGTTCGAGTCGAACATACGTTCGACTCGAACATCGGCTGTTCGATCGTTCGACGAAGATCGAACGATTTGGGCCGTTCGCGCCAAATTCGAGTGACGCGAACGGCCCACAATGCACTACGCCATCGCAGTGTCATCCAGGCGCTGTGATTGGCCAAGCATGCACTGTGACCCTGCATGCTTGGCCAATCACAGCGCCGGCAGCGAGGAGAGCAATGATTGGCCACAGGCAGGATGCCTGTGGCCAATTATTGCTGAGGGTGTTTAGTACACGCCCCACACTATAAAAGGCCGCCAGCACGGCGGCCTAGTGTAGTGTGTTCCGGAGCAGGGATAGAGCAGCATAGGCAGGGACAGTGACTGTTATTTCTTTCTTGCTTAACCTGGATTCCTTTAGTTTAGGGAAAGAGAAGGATAGGTAGGGAGAGTGTCAGTGTGTTTTGTGCTTGTGCTATAGTGTGCTTAAAAAAAACATTTATTCTAGGGACAGAAAACTGTAGGTAGGGACAGTGTCAGTTTCTTTCACTCTGCAAGTCCTTGTTTCCAGGGACCTGGAAGGACAGTGAGTGAATTGTCCTTGTGCTATATTGTGCTTAAAAAAACATTTATTCTAGGGACAGAAAACTGTAGGTAGGGAGAGTGTCAGTTTCTTTCACTCTGCAAGTCCTTGTTTCCAGGGACCTGTAAGGACAGTGAGTGAATTGTCCTTGTGCTATATTGTGATTAAAAAAAACATTTTTTCTAGGGACAGAAAACTGTAGGTAGGGAGAGTGTTTTTTTCTTTCACTCTGCAAGTCCTTGTTTCCAGGGACCTGGAAGGACAGTGAGTGAATTGTCCTTGTGCTATATTGTGCTTAAAAAAAACATTTTTTCTAGGGACAGAAAACTGTAGGTAGGGAGAGTGTTTTTTTTCTTTCACTCTGCAAGTCCTTGTTTCCAGGGACCTGGAAGGACAGTGAGTGAATTGTCCTTGTGCTATATTGTGCTTAAAAAAAAACATTTTTTCTAGGGACAGAAAACTGTAGGTAGGGAGAGTGTTTTTTTTCTTTCACTCTGCAAGTCCTTGTTTCCAGGGACCTCTAAGGACAGTGAGTGAATTGTCCTTGTGCTATATTGTGCTTAAAAAAAACATTTATTCTAGGGACAGAAAACTGTAGGTAGGGAGAGTGTCAGTTTATTTCACTCTGCAAGTCCTTGTTTCCAGGGACCTGGAAGGACAGTGAGTGAATTGTCCTTGTGCTATATTGTGATTAAAAAAAACATTTTTTCTAGGGACAGAAAACTGTAGGTAGGGAGAGTGTTTTTTTTCTTTCACTCTGCAAGTCCTTGTTTCCAGGGACCTGTAAGGACAGTGAGTGAATTGTCCTTGTGCTATATTGTGATTAAAAAAAACATTTTTTCTAGGGACAGAAAACTGTAGGTAGGGAGAGTGTTTTTTTTCTTTCACTTTGCAAGTCCTTGTTTCCAGGGACCTGGAAGGACAGTGAGTGAATTGTCCTTGTGCTATATTGTGCTTAAAAAAAACATTTTTTCTAGGGACAGAAAACTGTAGGTAGGGAGAGTGTTTTTTTTCTTTCACTCTGCAAGTCCTTGTTTCCAGGGACCTGGAAGGACAGTGAGTGAATTGTCCTTGTGCTATATTGTGCTTAAAAAAAAACATTTTTTCTAGGGACAGAAAACTGTAGGTAGGGAGAGTGTTTTTTTTCTTTCACTCTGCAAGTCCTTGTTTCCAGGGACCTCTAAGGACAGTGAGTGAATTGTCCTTGTGCTATATTGTGCTTAAAAAAAACATTTATTCTAGGGACAGAAAACTGTAGGTAGGGAGAGTGTCAGTTTATTTCACTCTGCAAGTCCTTGTTTCCAGGGACCTGGAAGGACAGTGAGTGAATTGTCCTTGTGCTATATTGTGATTAAAAAAAACATTTTTTCTAGGGACAGAAAACTGTAGGTAGGGAGAGTGTTTTTTTTCTTTCACTCTGCAAGTCCTTGTTTCCAGGGACCTGTAAGGACAGTGAGTGAATTGTCCTTGTGCTATATTGTGATTAAAAAAAACATTTTTTCTAGGGACAGAAAACTGTAGGTAGGGAGAGTGTTTTTTTTCTTTCACTCTGCAAGTCCTTGTTTCCAGGGACCTGTAAGGACAGTGAGTGAATTGTCCTTGTGCTATATTGTGCTTAAAAAAAACATTTATTCTAGGGACAGAAAACTGTAGGTAGGGAGAGTGTCAGTTTATTTCACTCTGCAAGTCCTTGTTTCCAGGGACCTGGAAGGACAGTGAGTGAATTGTCCTTGTGCTATATTGTGATTAAAAAAAACATTTTTTCTAGGGACAGAAAACTGTAGGTAGGGAGAGTGTTTTTTTTCTTTCACTCTGCAAGTCCTTGTTTCCAGGGACCTGTAAGGACAGTGAGTGAATTGTCCTTGTGCTATATTGTGCTTAAAAAAAACATTTATTCTAGGGACAGAAAACTGTAGGTAGGGAGAGTGTCAGTTTATTTCACTCTGCAAGTCCTTGTTTCCAGGGACCTGGAAGGACAGTGAGTGAATTGTCCTTGTGCTATATTGTGATTAAAAAAAACATTTTTTCTAGGGACAGAAAACTGTAGGTAGGGAGAGTGTTTTTTTTCTTTCACTCTGCAAGTCCTTGTTTCCAGGGACCTGGAAGGACAGTGAGTGAATTCTCCTTGTGCTATATTGTGCTTAAAAAAAACATTTATTCTAGGGACAGAAAACTGTAGGTAGGGAGAGTGTCAGTTTATTTCACTCTGCAAGTCCTTGTTTCCAGGGACCTGTAAGGACAGTGAGTGAATTGTCCTTGTGCTATATTGTGCTTAAAAAAAACATTTATTCTAGGGACAGAAAACTATAGGTAGGGAGAGTGTCAGTTTATTTCACTCTGCAAGTCCTTGTTTCCAGGGACCTGTAAGGACAGTGAGTGAATTGTCCTTGTGCTATATTGTGATTAAAAAAAACATTTTTTCTAGGGACAGAAAACTGTAGGTAGGGAGAGTGTTTTTTTTTCTTTCACTCTGCAAGTCCTTGTTTCCAGGGACCTGTAAGGACAGTGAGTGAATTGTTCTTGTGCTATATTGTGATTAAAAAAAACATTTTTTCTAGGGACAGAAAACTGTAGGTAGGGAGAGTGTTTTTTTTCTTTCACTCTGCAAGTCCTTGTTTCCAGGGACCTGTAAGGACAGTGAGTGAATTGTTCTTGTGCTATATTGTGATTAAAAAAAACATTTTTTCTAGGGACAGAAAACTGTAGGTAGGGAGAGTGTTTTTTTTCTTTCACTCTGCAAGTCCTTGTTTCCAGGGACCTGTAAGGACAGTGAGTGAATTGTCCTTGTGCTATATTGTGCTTAAAAAAAATATTTTTTCTAGGGACAGAAAACTGTAGGTAGGGAGAGTGTCAGTTTCTTTCACTGTGAAAGTCCTTGTTTCAAGGGACAGAGAAGGACACCTGAAGGTAGCCCTTATTGCTTTTTTCCCATCTCCCTGCAGGCCATCTATTAGAATGTCTGGAAGGCAAACAAGGAGAGGCAGACAGTCAGGAGGCAATAAAAGAGGGCAAGCAGGCTCTGTGTCTGGGGGCAACAGTGCTGGTCGTGGACGCGGTGCATTGTCATCAGCACATGGCCATGGGACACGCTTGTCCTTCTTTTCGGCAGCTGGACATGTTGAGCCACATCATGCCGAAGACTTGGTAGAGTGGATGACCAAGCCCTCCTCCTCCTCCTCATCCTCTCTCACCCAGGCTCAGGGTACTGGAAAAGCAGCTGCCAAAGCGTCGTCTTCCCTGGTATCAATGTCAGACAAATCATCAGTCACTCCTTCCCTAGACCCACCATGTCCTCCTCCTGAGGAGTCCCCCGAACTGTTTCAGCACAGTGTTGGGTACATGCTCCAGGAGGATGCCCAGCGTTTCGAAGGGTCTGATGATGAAACCCAGCTAGAGGAAGGCAGTAGCGTGAGAGCAGACAGAGGGGATGCTCAAGAAGGACACCAATCTGGCAGTCATGTTCCAGCAGCTGCAGCATACTGCCAGATTGGCTCCAGTGATGAGGAGGGAGGGGATGATGAGGTCACTGACTCCACGTGGGTGCCTAATAGGAGAGAGGAGGAGGAGGAGGATGAGGAGGAGGCACATCTCCAACGAGGCAGGATGCCCTTTGGTGGCCAGCGTAAGGGCAGTACACCGACGGAATCACACCGCAGAGCTCCGCCTGTGCAGGGCGCTGCCTCTGCCCGTCATTCAAAAAGTTCTTTGGTGTGGGCCTTTTTTGAGGCTAGTGCATCAGATCGCACAGCTGCTGTTTGCAACATATGTCTCAAGCGTATATCGCGTGGCCAAAACATCAGCCGCTTGGGTACCACATGCCTGACCAGACATATGTTGACCTGCCATGCAGCTCGTTGGCAAGCCTACCTCAAAGACCCACACCAAAGAACAAAGCGGACCTCTCCTTGCACCGCATCAGCTGGGATCTCCAACCCCACTATAACTTCAGTCCTCTCTGAAACATGCACTGAGAGGAATGAAGGTGTAGAATTAGGTGTGTCACAGCCAAGTACTTGCGCCCACTCTGCTAGCAGTACACCGACGTCCGATTCT
This sequence comes from Rana muscosa, assembly GCA_029206835.1. Taxonomy (NCBI): domain Eukaryota; kingdom Metazoa; phylum Chordata; class Amphibia; order Anura; family Ranidae; genus Rana; species Rana muscosa. The sequence goes on along the minus strand of CM055122.1, from coordinate 518,630,541 downwards.
AGCAGGCAAATTTCCCTGCCCCAGCTGCTGGACCGTCGAAAGAAGTTCACTCCCAGCCATCCACATGCCCAGCGGTTGAATGCTAGCTTGGCTAAATTGCTAGCGCTTCAACTGCTGCCTTTTCAGTTGGTAGACTCGGCCCCCTTCCGTGAGTTTGTGCAATGTGCGGTTCCTCAGTGGCAGGTTCCCAAACGCCACTTTTTCTCACGGAAGGCTATTCCGGCTCTCTACCGGCATGTGGAAGGCAATGTCTTGGCCTCGCTGGACAGGGCGGTCAGCGGTAAGGTGCATATTACCGCTGACTCATGGTCCAGCAGGCATGGACAGGGACGTTACCTTTCTTTCACGGCCCATTGGGTCACTCTTTTGGCAGCTGGGAAGGATTCAGGACAAGGTGCAGTAGTGTTGGAGGTTGTCCCACCGCCACGCCTCCAAAATGCTACTACTGGTTGTGACACACCTCTCTCCTCCACCCCCTCCTCTTCTTCTTCCTCCATGGCCTCTTCCTGTGGTTTGTCCTATGAACCAGCGGTGCTCCGTAGCCGTTCACGGGGCTACGCAAGTACGCAGGCAAAAAGATGCCATGCCGTGCTTGCGCTGGTGTGTTTGGGGGACAGAAGCCACACTGGGGCAGAGGTCCTGTCTGCTCTGCAGGGCCAGGCCGAGAGGTGGTTGACGCCACGCCAGCTTAAGCCAGGAATGGTGGTTTGCGACAATGGCACCAACCTCCTCTCCGCCCTCCGACAGGGACAACTGACCCATGTGCCCTGTGTGGCTCACGTCCTTAACCTGGTGGTGCAGCGGTTCTTGGGCAGGTACCCGGGCTTACAGGATGTCCTGAGGCAGGCCAGGAAAGTCTGTGTGCATTTCCGCAGATCTTATAATGCCAGTGCTCGCCTGGCTGAGCTGCAAAAGGAGTTGAACCTGCCCAAGAACCGCCTTATATGTGACATGCCCACCAGGTGGAACTCAACGTTGGCCATGCTGCAGCGGCTGCACACGCAGCAGAGGGCCATCAATGAGTACCTGTGCGACTACGGCACCAGGACAGGGTCAGGGGAGCTTGGTTTTTTTTCTCCACGCCAGTGGGGCATGATCAGGGATGCATGCACTGTCCTGGCACCATTTGAGGAGGCCACGAGGATGGTGAGCAGTGACAGTGCATGCATCAGTGACACTGTACCTCTTGTCCACCTGTTGGAGCACACGCTGCGTGGAATAATGGACAGGGCACTTGAGGCAGAACAGAGGCAGGAAGAGGAGGACTTCCTTGCCTCTCAAGGCCCCCTTTACCCAGACAGTGTTCCTTCTGTCCCACCCATCGCACAGGAAGAGGAGGAGGAGGAGGAGGAGGAGGAGGAGGATTGTGTCAGCATGGAGGTGGAGGCTGGCACTCAGCATCATCAGCAGCAGTCTTTTAGGGATGATTTACAGTCCCAAGAAACCAGTGGACTTGTACGTGGCTGGGAGGAGGTGGCTGCGGATCATGTCGTCCTTAGTGACCCAGAGGACTCCGGAGCGAATGCCTCAGCAAACCTACGCTGCATGGCCTCCCTGATCCTGCAAAGTCTGCGGAAGGATCCTCGTATTCTTCGGATCAAGGAGAGGGACCATTACTGGCTGGCCACTCTCCTTGATCCACGGTACAAGGGTAAGGTTGCGGACCTTATGTTACCGTCGCAGAGGGAGCAGAGGATGAGACAACTCCGGGAGGCCTTGCAGAAAGGTCTGTGCAACGCGTTCCCAGAGACTGGGAGGTTGCAAACTCCTGGTCCTGGACAACGAGTTGCTGAGGCTTCGGCCAGTCAAAGAAGGAGCGGTGGGGAAGGTGGCCGTCTGACCGATGCGTTCAGACAATTCTTTAGTCCGCAGCCCCAAAGTATGATCGGTTCCAGCAACCATCGCCAGCGTCTGATAAACATGGTGCAGGAATATCTAGGGGCAAGGTCAGACTTGGACACCTTCCCCACCGAAAATCCTCTGGCTTACTGGGTCTTGAGGATGGATCACTGGCCAGAGCTTGCACAGTATGCAATTGAGCTACTGGCCTGTCCTGCATCCAGCGTTCTTTCGGAACGCACATTCAGTACTGCTGGAGGATTTGTCACGGATCACAGGGTGCGCCTGTCCACCGACTCGGTTGATCGACTGACTTTCATCAAGATGAACCAGTCTTGGATCACCACCAGCTACCACACACCTGATGCTGATATAACAGACTAATTGATTTTAACATGTCACATCCCTTCAAGACTGATGCTGATGCTGAGTGCCTGTGCTGTTATGTTGACTGGCTATCCTCCTCCTCCGAGTCCTCAATGATACGATTGATGATGATAGCTTGTAAGATCATTTTTGTTTATGGGTGCCGCCACCAGTGCCTAACGCCCAATTTTTCAGCCCCTGTTTAACAGGGGCGTGTAATTACAATTTTTGAAGCAATACTTTGCAACAGGGCTCATTGCTGTGCTCCAAGTACAGTATCTGTGAGGAGTTGCAGTGTTGTGCCACCAGTGCCTAAGGCCCAATTTTTCAGCCCCTGTTTAACAGGGGCGTGTCATTACAATTTTTGAAGCAATACTTTGCAACAGGGCTCATTGCTGTGCTCCAAGTACAGTATCTGTGAGGAGTTGCAGTGTTGTGCCACCAGTGCCTAAGGCCCAATTTTTCAGCCCCTGTTTAACAGGGGCGTGTCATTACAATTTTTGAAGCAATACTTTGCAACAGGGCTCATTGCTGTGCTCCAAGTACAGTATCTGTGAGGGGTTGCAGTGTTGTGCCACCAGTGCCTAAGGCCCAATTTTTCAGCCCCTGTTCAACAGGGGCATGTAATTACAATTCTTGATCTAATAATTCACAGCAGGGCCCATTGCTGCACCCACCAAGAGTAACTGTCAGGGCTTACAGTGTTGTGGCACCAGCACCACCATCAAAGGCCCAATTTTTACTACCACTGTTCAACAATTATATGTAATTAAAATTCCTGATATAATAGTTGACAGCAGGGCGTTCCAGCACCAACCAAGAGTAACTGTGAGTGCTTACAGTGTTGTGCCAACACCAACAACTAAGGGGCCTATTTCTGCAGAGTATATACGGCAGGTCCCTACTTTCAAACATCCAACTTACAAACGACTCCTACTTGCAAACGCAAGAAGACAACAGGAAGTGAGAGGAAATCTACCACTAGGAAGGAAAATTCTCTCCTGTAAGAATAAATATGGGAGAAAGGTGTCTCCTCTGTACTGATGCTTTATCAGCAATCCTTGTTTCAAGAAAAACACCACATTTCAAAAACAGTTGTCATTGGGACGGAAAGTGAGGTGAAATGTTCTGAACAGGGGCACAGACAGCAAAACAAATGTTACAGGGGTGATAACCCTTACCTATGTTTTCCAAAAAGTTTAAAAATAGATTTTTGGTCTGGAGCTACACTTCAACAATGTACCTGTTCAAAATTACAAACAGATTCTACATAAGAACAAACCTACAGTCCCTGTCTTGTATGCACCGCCTGTATAGGGCTGTTCAGAGTATATAGGGCCTTTTTTATTTTATGTGCGGGGTTCCCCTTAATATCCATACAAGACCCAAAGGGGCTGGTAATGGGCTGGGGTGGGGGGGGGGGGTCATGGGGTAGCTATGCCATTTTTCTTAAAGAATTTCATCCATATTACCGGGACCAGACATTACATTAAAGCCGCAAGCAGTTTTAAATGGCTTTTTTTTCCTTTAGAAGTGTCATTTTGTGCAGGGACAGTTCTAAACACGGGAAACACGTGGCACTTCACAGGCATACTTTAGACACCCCCCAGGTACGATATTTAAAGGAATATTTGACTTTTTTTTTTTCACTTTATGCATCATTAAAATGACTGCTCCCGAAAAACGACCGTTTTTAAAACTTCTTTTTGCATTGATACATGTCCCCTGGTGCAGAACCCGGGTTCCCAAACCCTTTTTAGGACAATAACATGCATAATAGTTGTTATAATTAGCACTTTAGAATTCGAACGTTCGCATCCATTGTATTTAATAGGGTTCTAATGTTCGTTCGAACTTTCGGTCCGTTCGCGGGTTCTGGTGCGAACCGAACCCGGGGGTGTTCGGCTCATCACTACTGCTGAGAAGAAAATATAGGAGCTCTGTGTGATGCCACTAACACACTAGAAGTCCTATGGGTGCTGCTGAGAAGAAAATATAGGAGCTCTGTTTGCTGCCACTAACACACTAGAAGTCCTATGGGTGCTGCTGAGAAGAAAATATAGGAGCTCTGTTTGCTGCCACTAACACACTAGAAGTCCTATGGGTGCTGCTGAGAAGAAAATATAGGAGCTCTGTTTGCTGCCACTAACACACTAGAAGTCCTATGGGTGCTGCTGAGAAGAAAATATAGGAGCTCTGTGTGATGCCACTAACACACTAGAAGTCCTATGGGTGCTGCTGAGAAGAAAATATAGGAGCTCTGTTTGCTGCCACTAACACACTAGAAGTCCTATGGGTGCTGCTGAGAAGAAAATATAGGAGCTCTGTTTGCTGCCACTAACACACTAGAAGTCCTATGGGTGCTGCTGAGAAGAAAATATAGGAGCTCTGTTTGCTGCCACTAACACACTAGAAGTCCTATGGGTGCTGCTGAGAAGAAAATATAGGAGCTCTGTGTGATGCCACTAACACACTAGAAGTCCTATGGGTGCTGCTGAGAAGAAAATATAGGAGCTCTGTTTGCTGCCACTAACACACTAGAAGTCCTATGGGTGCTGCTGAGAAGAAAATATAGGAGCTCTGTTTGCTGCCACTAACACACTAGAAGTCCTATGGGTGCTGCTGAGAAGAAAATATAGGAGCTCTGTTTGCTGCCACTAACACACTAGAAGTCCTATGGGTGCTGCTGAGAAGAAAATATAGGAGCTCTGTGTGATGCCACTAACACACTAGAAGTCCTATGGGTGCTGCTGAGAAGAAAATATAGGAGCTCTGTTTGCTGCCACTAACACACTAGAAGTCCTATGGGTGCTGCTGAGAAGAAAATATAGGAGCTCTGTGTGATGCCACTAACACACTAGAAGTCCTATGGGTGCTGCTGAGAAGAAAATATAGGAGCTCTGTTTGCTGCCACTAACACACTAGAAGTCCTATGGGTGCTGCTGAGAAGAAAATATAGGAGCTCTGTTTGCTGCCACTAACACACTAGAAGTCCTATGGGTGCTGCTGAGAAGAAAATATAGGAGCTCTGTTTGCTGCCACTAACACACTAGAAGTCCTATGGGTGCTGCTGAGAAGAAAATATAGGAGCTCTGTGTGATGCCACTAACACACTAGAAGTCCTATGGGTGCTGCTGAGAAGAAAATATAGGAGCTCTGTTTGCTGCCACTAACACACTAGAAGTCCTATGGGTGCTGCTGAGAAGAAAATATAGGAGCTCTGTTTGCTGCCACTAACACACTAGAAGTCCTATGGGTGCTGCTGAGAAGAAAATATAGGAGCTCTGTTTGCTGCCACTAACACACTAGAAGTCCTATGGGTGCTGCTGAGAAGAAAATATAGGAGCTCTGTTTGCTGCCACTAACACACTAGAAGTCCTATGGGTGCTGCTGAGAAGAAAATATAGGAGCTCTGTTTGCTGCCACTAACACACTAGAAGTCCTATGGGTGCTGCTGAGAAGAAAATATAGGAGCTCTGTGTGATGCCACTAACACACTAGAAGTCCTATGGGTGCTGCTGAGAAGAAAATATAGGAGCTCTGTTTGCTGCCACTAACACACTAGAAGTCCTATGGGTGCTGCTGAGAAGAAAATATAGGAGCTCTGTTTGCTGCCACTAACACACTAGAAGTCCTATGGGTGCTGCTGAGAAGAAAATATAGGAGCTCTGTGTGATGCCACTAACACACTAGAAGTCCTATGGGTGCTGCTGAGATGAAAATATAGGAACTCTGTGTGATGCCACTAACACATTAGAAGTCCTATGGGTGCTGCTGAGAAGAAAATATAGGAGCTCTGTTTGCTGCCACTAACACACTAGAAGTCCTATGGGTGCTGCTGAGAAGAAAATATAGGAGCTCTGTTTGCTGCCACTAACACACTAGAAGTCCTATGGGTGCTGCTGAGAAGAAAATATAGGAGCTCTGTTTGCTGCCACTAACACACTAGAAGTCCTATGGGTGCTGCTGAGAAGAAAATATAGGAGCTCTGTTTGCTGCCACTAACACACTAGAAGTCCTATGGGTGCTGCTGAGAAGAAAATATAGGAGCTCTGTTTGCTGCCACTAACACACTAGAAGTCCTATGGGTGCTGCTGAGAAGAAAATATAGGAGCTCTGTTTGCTGCCACTAACACACTAGAAGTCCTATGGGTGCTGCTGAGAAGAAAATATAGGAGCTCTGTGTGATGCCACTAACACACTAGAAGTCCTATGGGTGCTGCTGAGATGAAAATATAGGAACTCTGTGTGATGCCACTAACACATTAGAAGTCCTATGGGTGCTGCTGAGAAGAAAATATAGGAGCTCTGTTTGCTGCCACTAACACACTAGAAGTCCTATGGGTGCTGCTGAGAAGAAAATATAGGAGCTCTGTGTGATGCCACTAACACACTAGAAGTCCTATGGGTGCTGCTGAGAAGAAAATATAGGAGCTCTGTTTGCTGCCACTAACACACTAGAAGTCCTATGGGTGCTGCTGAGAAGAAAATATAGGAGCTCTGTTTGCTGCCACTAACACACTAGAAGTCCTATGGGTGCTGCTGAGAAGAAAATATAGGAGCTCTGTTTGCTGCCGCTAACACACTAGAAGTCCTATGGGTGCTGCTGAGAAGAAAATATAGGAGCTCTGTTTGCTGCCACTAACACACTAGAAGTCCTATGGGTGCTGCTGAGAAGAAAATATAGGAGCTCTGTTTGCTGCCACTAACACACTAGAAGTCCTATGGGTGCTGCTGAGAAGAAAATATAGGAGCTCTGTGTGATGCCACTAACACACTAGAAGTCCTATGGGTGCTGCTGAGAAGAAAATATAGGAGCTCTGTTTGCTGCCACTAACTAGTGATGAGCCGAACACCCCCGGGTTCGGTTCGCACCAGAACCCGCGAACGGACCGAAAGTTCGAACGAACATTAGAACCCTATTAAATACAATGGATGCGAACGTTCGAATTCTAAAGTGCTAATTATAACAACTATTATGCATGTTATTGTCCTAAAAAGGGTTTGGGAACCCGGGTTCTGCACCAGGGGACATGTATCAATGCAAAAATAAGTTTTAAAAACGGTCGTTTTCCGGGAGCAGTCATTTTAATGATGCATAAAGTGAAAAAAAAAAAGTCAAATATTCCTTTAAATATCGTACCTGGGGGGTGTCTAAAGTATGCCTGTGAAGTGCCACGTGTTTCCCGTGTTTAGAACTGTCCCTGCACAAAATGACACTTCTAAAGGAAAAAAAAGCCATTTAAAACTGCTTGCGGCTTTAATGTAATGTCTGGTCCCGGTAATATGGATGAAAATCTTTAAGAAAAATGGCATAGCTACCCCATGACCCCCCCCCCTACCCCAGCCCATTACCAGCCCCTTTGGGTCTTGTATGGATATTAAGGGGAACCCCGCACATAAAATAAAAAAGGCCCTATATACTCTGAACAGCCGTATACAGGCGGTGCATACAAGACAGGGACTGTAGGTTTGTTCTTATGTAGAATCTGTTTGTAATTTTGAACAGGTACATTGTTGAAGTGTAGCTCCAGACCAAAAATCTATTTTTAAACTTTTTGGAAAACATAGGTAAGGGTTATCACCCCTGTAACATTTGTTTTGCTGTCTGTGCCCCTGTTCAGAACATTTCACCTCACTTTCCGTCCTAATGACAACTGTTTTTGAAATGTGGTGTTTTTCTTGAAACAAGGATTGCTGATAAAGCATCAGTACAGAGGAGACACCTTTCTCCCATATTTATTCTTACAGGAGAGAATTTTCCTTCCTAGTGGTAGATTTCCTCTCACTTCCTGTTGTCTTCTTGCGTTTGCAAGTAGGAGTCGTTTGTAAGTTGGATGTTTGAAAGTAGGGACCTGCCGTATATACTCTGCAGAAATAGGCCCCTTAGTTGTTGGTGTTGGCACAACACTGTAAGCACTCACAGTTACTCTTGGTTGGTGCTGGAACGCCCTGCTGTCAACTATTATATCAGGAATTTTAATTACATATAATTGTTGAACAGTGGTAGTAAAAATTGGGCCTTTGATGGTGGTGCTGGTGCCACAACACTGTAAGCCCTGACAGTTACTCTTGGTGGGTGCAGCAATGGGCCCTGCTGTGAATTATTAGATCAAGAATTGTAATTACATGCCCCTGTTGAACAGGGGCTGAAAAATTGGGCCTTAGGCACTGGTGGCACAACACTGCAACCCTTCACAGATACTGTACTTGGAGCACAGCAATGAGCCCTGTTGCAAAGTATTGCTTCAAAAATTGTAATGACACGCCCCTGTTAAACAGGGGCTGAAAAATTGGGCCTTAGGCACTGGTGGCACAACACTGCAACTCCTCACAGATACTGTACTTGGAGCACAGCAATGAGCCCTGTTGCAAAGTATTGCTTCAAAAATTGTAATTACACGCCACTGTTAAACAGGGGCTGAAAAATTGGGCGTTAGGCACTGGTGGCGGCACCCATAAACAAAAATGATCTTCCAAGCTATCATCATCAATCGTATCATTGAGGACTCGGAGGAGGAGGATAGGCAGTCAACATAACAGCACAGGCACTCAGCATCAGCATCAGTCTTGAAGGGATGTGACATTTTAAAATCAATTAGTCTGTTATATCAGCATCAGGTGTGTGGTAGCTGGTGGTGATCCAAGACTGGTTCATCTTGATGAAAGTCAGTCGATCAACCGAGTCGGTGGACAGGCGCACCCTGTGATCCGTGACAAATCCTCCAGCAGCACTGAATGTGCGTTCCGAAAGAACGCTGGATGCAGGACAGGCCAGTAGCTCAATTGCATACTGTGCAAGCTCTGGCCAGTGATCCATCCTCAAGACCCAGTAAGCCAGAGGATTTTCGGTGGGGAAGGTGTCCAAGTCTGACCTTGCCCCTAGATATTCCTGCACCATGTTTATCAGACGCTGGCGATGGTTGCTGGAACCGATCATACTTTGGGGCTGCGGACTAAAGAATTGTCTGAACGCATCGGTCAGACGGCCACCTTCCCCACCGCTCCTTCTTTGACTGGCCGAAGCCTCAGCAACTCGTTGTCCAGGACCAGGAGTTTGCAACCTCCCAGTCTCTGGGAACGCGTTGCACAGACCTTTCTGCAAGGCCTCCCGGAGTTGTCTCATCCTCTGCTCCCTCTGCGACGGTAACATAAGGTCCGCAACCTTACCCTTGTACCGTGGATCAAGGAGAGTGGCCAGCCAGTAATGGTCCCTCTCCTTGATCCGAAGAATACGAGGATCCTTCCGCAGACTTTGCAGGATCAGGGAGGCCATGCAGCGTAGGTTTGCTGAGGCATTCGCTCCGGAGTCCTCTGGGTCACTAAGGACGACATGATCCGCAGCCACCTCCTCCCAGCCACGTACAAGTCCACTGGTTTCTTGGGACTGTAAATCATCCCTAAAAGACTGCTGCTGATGATGCTGAGTGCCAGCCTCCACCTCCATGCTGACACAATCCTCCTCCTCCTCCTCCTCCTCCTCCTCCTCCTCTTCCTGTGCGATGGGTGGGACAGAAGGAACACTGTCTGGGTAAAGGGGGCCTTGAGAGGCAAGGAAGTCCTCCTCTTCCTGCCTCTGTTCTGCCTCAAGTGCCCTGTCCATTATTCCACGCAGCGTGTGCTCCAACAGGTGGACAAGAGGTACAGTGTCACTGATGCATGCACTGTCACTGCTCACCATCCTCGTGGCCTCCTCAAATGGTGCCAGGACAGTGCATGCATCCCTGATCATGCCCCACTGGCGTGGAGAAAAAAAACCAAGCTCCCCTGACCCTGTCCTGGTGCCGTAGTCGCACAGGTACTCATTGATGGCCCTCTGCTGCGTGTGCAGCCGCTGCAGCATGGCCAACGTTGAGTTCCACCTGGTGGGCATGTCACATATAAGGCGGTTCTTGGGCAGGTTCAACTCCTTTTGCAGCTCAGCCAGGCGAGCACTGGCATTATAAGATCTGCGGAAATGCACACAGACTTTCCTGGCCTGCCTCAGGACATCCTGTAAGCCCGGGTACCTGCCCAAGAACCGCTGCACCACCAGGTTAAGGACGTGAGCCACACAGGGCACATGGGTCAGTTGTCCCTGTCGGAGGGCGGAGAGGAGGTTGGTGCCATTGTCGCAAACCACCATTCCTGGCTTAAGCTGGCGTGGCGTCAACCACCTCTCGGCCTGGCCCTGCAGAGCAGACAGGACCTCTGCCCCAGTGTGGCTTCTGTCCCCCAAACACACCAGCGCAAGCACGGCATGGCATCTTTTTGCCTGCGTACTTGCGTAGCCCCGTGAACGGCTACGGAGCACCGCTGGTTCATAGGACAAACCACAGGAAGAGGCCATGGAGGAAGAAGAAGAGGAGGGGGTGGAGGAGAGAGGTGTGTCACAACCAGTAGTAGCATTTTGGAGGCGTGGCGGTGGGACAACCTCCAACACTACTGCACCTTGTCCTGAATCCTTCCCAGCTGCCAAAAGAGTGACCCAATGGGCCGTGAAAGAAAGGTAACGTCCCTGTCCATGCCTGCTGGACCATGAGTCAGCGGTAATATGCACCTTACCGCTGACCGCCCTGTCCAGCGAGGCCAAGACATTGCCTTCCACATGCCGGTAGAGAGCCGGAATAGCCTTCCGTGAGAAAAAGTGGCGTTTGGGAACCTGCCACTGAGGAACCGCACATTGCACAAACTCACGGAAGGGGGCCGAGTCTACCAACTGAAAAGGCAGCAGTTGAAGCGCTAGCAATTTAGCCAAGCTAGCATTCAACCGCTGGGCATGTGGATGGCTGGGAGTGAACTTCTTTCGACGGTCCAGCAGCTGGGGCAGGGAAATTTGCCTGCTAGAATCGGACGTCGGTGTACTGCTAGCAGAGTGGGCGCAAGTACTTGGCTGTGACACACCTAATTCTACACCTTCATTCCTCTCAGTGCATGTTTCAGAGAGGACTGAAGTTATAGTGGGGTTGGAGATCCCAGCTGATGCGGTGCAAGGAGAGGTCCGCTTTGTTCTTTGGTGTGGGTCTTTGAGGTAGGCTTGCCAACGAGCTGCATGGCAGGTCAACATATGTCTGGTCAGGCATGTGGTACCCAAGCGGCTGATGTTTTGGCCACGCGATATACGCTTGAGACATATGTTGCAAACAGCAGCTGTGCGATCTGATGCACTAGCCTCAAAAAAGGCCCACACCAAAGAACTTTTTGAATGACGGGCAGAGGCAGCGCCCTGCACAGGCGGAGCTCTGCGGTGTGATTCCGTCGGTGTACTGCCCTTACGCTGGCCACCAAAGGGCATCCTGCCTCGTTGGAGATGTGCCTCCTCCTCATCCTCCTCCTCCTCCTCTCTCCTATTAGGCACCCACGTGGAGTCATTGACCTCATCATCCCCTCCCTCCTCATCACTGGAGCCAATCTGGCAGTATGCTGCAGCTGCTGGAACATGACTGCCAGATTGGTGTCCTTCTTGAGCATCCCCTCTGTCTGCTCTCACGCTACTGCCTTCCTCTAGCTGGGTTTCATCATCAGACCCTTCGAAACGCTGGGCATCCTCCTGGAGCATGTACCCAACACTGTGCTGAAACAGTTCGGGGGACTCCTCAGGAGGAGGACATGGTGGGTCTAGGGAAGGAGTGACTGATGATTTGTCTGACATTGATACCAGGGAAGACGACGCTTTGGCAGCTGCTTTTCCAGTACCCTGAGCCTGGGTGAGAGAGGATGAGGAGGAGGAGGAGGGCTTGGTCATCCACTCTACCAAGTCTTCGGCATGATGTGGCTCAACATGTCCAGCTGCCGAAAAGAAGGACAAGCGTGTCCCATGGCCATGTGCTGATGACAATGCACCGCGTCCACGACCAGCACTGTTGCCCCCAGACACAGAGCCTGCTTGCCCTCTTTTATTGCCTCCTGACTGTCTGCCTCTCCTTGTTTGCCTTCCAGACATTCTAATAGATGGCCTGCAGGGAGATGGGAAAAAAGCAATAAGGGCTACCTTCAGGTGTCCTTCTCTGTCCCTTGAAACAAGGACTTTCACAGTGAAAGAAACTGACACTGTCCCTACCTAGAGTTTTCTATCCCTAGAATAAATGTTTTTTTTAATCACAATATAGCACAAGGACAATTCACTCAATGTCTCTCCAGGTCCCTGGAAACAAGGACTTGCAGAGTGAAAGAAACTGACACTGTCCCTACCTAGAGTTTTCTGTCCCTAGAATAAATGTTTTTTTTAAGCACAATATAGCACAAGGACAATTAACTCACTGTCCTTACAGGTCCCTGGAAACAAGGACTTGCAGAGTGAAAAAAAAAAAACACTCTCCCTACCTAGAGTTTTCTGTCCCTAGAAAAAATGTTTTTTTTAAGCACAATATAGCACAAGGACAATTAACTCACTGTCCTTACAGGTCCCTGGAAACAAGGACTTGCAGAGTGAAAGAAAAAAAACACTCTCCCTACCTACAGTTTTCTGTCCCTAGAAAAAATGTTTTTTTTAATCACAATATAGCACAAGGAAAATTAACTCACTGTCCTTACAGGTCCCTGGAAACAAGGACTTGCAGAGTGAAAGAAAAAAAACACTCTCCCTACCTACAGTTTTCTGTCCCTAGAAAAAATGTTTTTTTTAATCACAATATAGCACAAGGAAAATTAACTCACTGTCCTTACAGGTCCCTGGAAACAAGGACTTGCAGAGTGAAAGAAACTGACACTGTCCCTACCTAGAGTTTTCTGTCCCTAGAATAAATGTTTTTTTTAATCACAATATAGCACAAGGACAATTCACTCAATGTCTCTCCAGGTCCCTGGAAACAAGGACTTGCAGAGTGAAAGAAACTGACACTGTCCCTACCTAGAGTTTTCTGTCCCTAGAATAAATGTTTTTTTTAAGCACAATATAGCACAAGGACAATTAACTCACTGTCCTTACAGGTCCCTGGAAACAAGGACTTGCAGAGTGAAAAAAAAAAAAAACTCTCCCTACCTAGAGTTTTCTGTCCCTAGAAAAAATGTTTTTTTTAATCACAATATAGCACAAGGACAATTAACTCACTGTCCTTACAGGTCCCTGGAAACAAGGACTTGCAGAGTGAAAGAAAAAAAACACTCTCCCTACCTACAGTTTTCTGTCCCTAGAAAAAATGTTTTTTTTAATCACAATATAGCACAAGGAAAATTAACTCACTGTCCTTACAGGTCCCTGGAAACAAGGACTTGCAGAGTGAAAGAAACTGACACTGTCCCTACCTAGAGTTTTCTGTCCCTAGAATAAATGTTTTTTTTAATCACAATATAGCACAAGGAAAATTAACTCACTGTCCTTACAGGTCCCTGGAAACAAGGACTTGCAGAGTGAAAGAAAAAAAACACTCTCCCTACCTACAGTTTTCTGTCCCTAGAAAAAATGTTTTTTTTAATCACAATATAGCACAAGGAAAATTAACTCACTGTCCTTACAGGTCCCTGGAAACAAGGACTTGCAGAGTGAAAGAAACTGACACTGTCCCTACCTAGAGTTTTCTGTCCCTAGAATAAATGTTTTTTTTAATCACAATATAGCACAAGGACAATTCACTCAATGTCTCTCCAGGTCCCTGGAAACAAGGACTTGCAGAGTGAAAGAAACTGACACTGTCCCTACCTAGAGTTTTCTGTCCCTAGAATAAATGTTTTTTTTAAGCACAATATAGCACAAGGACAATTAACTCACTGTCCTTACAGGTCCCTGGAAACAAGGACTTGCAGAGTGAAAGAAAAAAAACACTCTCCCTACCTACAGTTTTCTGTCCCTAGAAAAAATGTTTTTTTTAATCACAATATAGCACAAGGAAAATTAACTCACTGTCCTTACAGGTCCCTGGAAACAAGGACTTGCAGAGTGAAAGAAACTGACACTGTCCCTACCTAGAGTTTTCTGTCCCTAGAATAAATGTTTTTTTTAATCACAATATAGCACAAGGAAAATTAACTCACTGTCCTTACAGGTCCCTGGAAACAAGGACTTGCAGAGTGAAAGAAACTGACACTGTCCCTACCTAGAGTTTTCTGTCCCTAGAATAAATGTTTTTTTTAAGCACAATATAGCACAAGGACAATTAACTCACTGTCCTTACAGGTCCCTGGAAACAAGGACTTGCAGAGTGAAAGAAAAAAAACACTCTCCCTACCTACAGTTTTCTGTCCCTAGAAAAAATGTTTTTTTTAATCACAATATAGCACAAGGAAAATTAACTCACTGTCCTTACAGGTCCCTGGAAACAAGGACTTGCAGAGTGAAAGAAACTGACACTGTCCCTACCTAGAGTTTTCTGTCCCTAGAATAAATGTTTTTTTTAATCACAATATAGCACAAGGAAAATTAACTCACTGTCCTTACAGGTCCCTGGAAACAAGGACTTGCAGAGTGAAAGAAACTGACACTGTCCCTACCTAGAGTTTTCTGTCCCTAGAATAAATGTTTTTATTAAGCACAATATAGCACAAGGACAATTAACTCACTGTCCTTACAGGTCCCTGGAAACAAGGACTTGCAGAGTGAAAGAAACTGACACTGTCCCTACCTAGAGTTTTCTGTCCCTAGAATAAATGTTTTTTTTAATCACAATATAGCACAAGGAAAATTAACTCACTGTCCTTACAGGTCCCTGGAAACAAGGACTTGCAGAGTGAAAGAAACTGACACTGTCCCTACCTAGAGTTTTCTGTCCCTAGAATAAATGTTTTTTTTAATCACAATATAGCACAAGGACAATTAACTCACTGTCCTTACAGGTCCCTGGAAACAAGGACTTGCAGAGTGAAAGAAACTGACACTGTCCCTACCTAGAGTTTTCTGTCCCTAGAATAAATGTTTTTTTTAATCACAATATAGCACAAGGACAATTCACTCAATGTCTCTCCAGGTCCCTGGAAACAAGGACTTGCAGAGTGAAAGAAACTGACACTGTCCCTACCTAGAGTTTTCTGTCCCTAGAATAAATGTTTTTTTTAAGCACAATATAGCACAAGGACAATTAACTCACTGTCCTTACAGGTCCCTGGAAACAAGGACTTGCAGAGTGAAAGAAAAAAAACACTCTCCCTACCTACAGTTTTCTGTCCCTAGAAAAAATGTTTTTTTTAATCACAATATAGCACAAGGAAAATTAACTCACTGTCCTTACAGGTCCCTGGAAACAAGGACTTGCAGAGTGAAAGAAAAAAAACACTCTCCCTACCTACAGTTTTCTGTCCCTAGAAAAAATGTTTTTTTTAATCACAATATAGCACAAGGAAAATTAACTCACTGTCCTTACAGGTCCCTGGAAACAAGGACTTGCAGAGTGAAAGAAACTGACACTGTCCCTACCTAGAGTTTTCTGTCCCTAGAATAAATGTTTTTTTTAATCACAATATAGCACAAGGAAAATTAACTCACTGTCCTTACAGGTCCCTGGAAACAAGGACTTGCAGAGTGAAAGAAACTGACACTGTCCCTACCTAGAGTTTTCTGTCCCTAGAATAAATGTTTTTTTTAAGCACAATATAGCACAAGGACAATTAACTCACTGTCCTTACAGGTCCCTGGAAACAAGGACTTGCAGAGTGAAAGAAAAAAAACACTCTCCCTACCTACAGTTTTCTGTCCCTAGAAAAAATGTTTTTTTTAATCACAATATAGCACAAGGAAAATTAACTCACTGTCCTTACAGGTCCCTGGAAACAAGGACTTGCAGAGTGAAAGAAACTGACACTGTCCCTACCTAGAGTTTTCTGTCCCTAGAATAAATGTTTTTTTTAATCACAATATAGCACAAGGAAAATTAACTCACTGTCCTTACAGGTCCCTGGAAACAAGGACTTGCAGAGTGAAAGAAACTGACACTGTCCCTACCTAGAGTTTTCTGTCCCTAGAATAAATGTTTTTTTTAAGCACAATATAGCACAAGGACAATTAACTCACTGTCCTTACAGGTCCCTGGAAACAAGGACTTGCAGAGTGAAAGAAACTGACACTGTCCCTACCTAGAGTTTTCTGTCCCTAGAATAAATGTTTTTTTTAATCACAATATAGCACAAGGAAAATTAACTCACTGTCCTTACAGGTCCCTGGAAACAAGGACTTGCAGAGTGAAAGAAACTGACACTGTCCCTACCTAGAGTTTTCTGTCCCTAGAATAAATGTTTTTTTTAATCACAATATAGCACAAGGACAATTAACTCACTGTCCTTACAGGTCCCTGGAAACAAGGACTTGCAGAGTGAAAGAAACTGACACTGTCCCTACCTAGAGTTTTCTGTCCCTAGAATAAATGTTTTTTTTAAGCACAATATAGCACAAGGACAATTAACTCACTGTCCTTACAGGTCCCTGGAAACAAGGACTTGCAGAGTGAAAGAAACTGACACTGTCCCTACCTAGAGTTTTCTGTCCCTAGAATAAATGTTTTTTTTAATCACAATATAGCACAAGGACAATTAACTCACTGTCCTTACAGGTCCCTGGAAACAAGGACTTGCAGAGTGAAAGAAACTGACACTGTCCCTACCTAGAGTTTTCTGTCCCTAGAATAAATGTTTTTTTTAATCACAATATAGCACAAGGACAATTAACTCACTGTCCTTACAGGTCCCTGGAAACAAGGACTTGCAGAGTGAAAGAAACTGACACTGTCCCTACCTAGAGTTTTCTGTCCCTAGAATAAATGTTTTTTTTAAGCACAATATAGCACAAGGACAATTAACTCACTGTCCTTACAGGTCCCTGGAAACAAGGACTTGCAGAGTGAAAGAAACTGACACTGTCCCTACCTAGAGTTTTCTGTCCCTAGAATAAATGTTTTTTTTAAGCACACTATAGCAGAAGCACAAAACACACTGACACTCTCCCTACCTATCCTTCTCTTTCCCTAAACTAAAGGAATCCAGGTTAAGCAAGAAAGAAATAACAGTCACTGTCCCTGCCTATGCTACTCTATCCCTGCTCCGGAACACACTACACTAGGCCGCCGTGCTGGCGGCCTTTTATAGTGTGGGGCGTGTACTAAACACCCTCAGCAATAATTGGCCACAGGCATCCTGCCTGTGGCCAATCATTGCTCTCCTCGCTGCCGGCGCTGTGATTGGCCAAGCATGCGGGGTCACAGTGCATGCTTGGCCAATCACAGCGCCTGGATGACACTGCGATGGCGTAGTGCATTGTGGGCCGTTCGCGTCACTCGAATTTGGCGCGAACGGCCCAAATCGTTCGATCTTCGTCGAACGATCGAACAGCCAATGTTCGAGTCGAACGTATGTTCGACTCGAACACGAAGCTCATCCCTACCACTAACACACTAGAAGTCCTATGGGTGCTGTTGGGGTGCAATGCTGTGCTAACAGCACTGCGGTTGGTACTACTGCAATACTGTACTAACAGTAAGCACGCACCAGACTAATCCCCAGCAGCAGCTAATAACACACTAACTGTGCAATCAGCAGCAATGAACGATCAATGACTTAGGTAGCAATGGTTTAGCAAAGAAATAGCCAATGGTTTAGCAAAGAAGAGCAAATCTTTCAGTATCAAGCAAAGACAGAATCAGCAGACTAATCTCTCCTAAAGCCGGAACTCATGTGACCGGGGCCGATGGCGTGGCGGCCTTTTAAATGGTGGGGCGTGTACTAAAGCCCCTGAGCTGTAATTGGCTACAGCCGTCCTGCCTGTAGCCAATTATTGCTCTCCGAGTTTCGGGCGCTGTGATTGGCCAAGCATGCGGGGTCACAGTGCATGCTTGGCCAATCATCAGCCAGCAATGCACTGCGCCGGCCGCGCCGGCCGCAATGCATTGCGGGGCCGCTCGCATCACACGAATGTGATGCGAACGGCCCAAATAGTTCTGGGCTCGACGAGCGAGCGAACGCCCGATGCTCGATTCGAACATGGGTTCGAATCGAGCACCGGGCCCATCCCTAGTTGAGACACTATTAACCACTTCAATGCTGTAACCAAACGAAATGTGTGTCCTTTTTTTCCCACAAATAGAGCTTTCTTTTGGTGGTATTTGATCACCTCTGCGTTTTTTTTTTTTTTTTTTGCACTATAAACAAAAAAAGAGCGACAATTTTGAAGAAAAAAACTATATTTAGCCCCAAAAAATGTCTTTAAAAAAATAATTTCTTCATCAGTTTAGGCCGATATGTATTCTTTTACATATTTTTGGTAAGAAAAATCACAATAAGCGTATATTGATTGGTTTGCACAAAAGTTTTAGCATCTACAAACTATAGGAAAGATTTATGATTTTTTTTTTTTTTTACTAATAATGGCGGTGATCTGTGATTTTTTGTGGGACTTCGACATTGCGGCGGACAGATCGGACACTTTTGACACATTTTTGGAACCATTGACATTTATACAGTGATCAGTGCTATAAAAATGCACTGATTACTGTGTAAATGTCACTGGTAGGGAAGGGGTTAACACTAGGGGAGATCAAGGGGTTAAATGTGTGTTCCGTAGATATGTCCTAACTGTATGGGGATGTGACTGACTGGGGGAGGAGACATATCACTGTTTCTACTTAGTAGGAACAAACGATTTGTCTCCTCTCCCTGCCCTGACAGAACAAGGTTTTCTGTGTTTACACACACAAATCCCTGTGCTAGCGTTCGTGCCCGCGATCACGCGTGGCCGGCAGTGATCGTGCCCGCCGGCCACGCGCATCGTGTCCCGTGCAGCGGGCATGAGCGCACCCTCTGGTGGCTTTTAAAGGGGGGTTTTGCCCAGCAGAGCCATTCTGCCGACGTATATTGGCATGAGCCGGTTGACAAGCAGTTTAAAAACCTGAGAATACATATGTATACCTTAACATTCATTCTGCAAAAAAAATATTAAAATATGGCACAATGGGATATTCATCAGCATGCACATGGGGGTGTGCCTGGGCACATCCGAGTCACTGATTCCCCCTAATGCCCCGGCTTCCCCTCATGTTGTACCCATCCCAGTGGTGATGGCTTCCCTCTTTTCCTCCCCTCTCCTTTCCATTCTCAGTAGTAGTGAGGGAAGGGCTAATCAATATGTCAATTACCTGCCCCTTCCT
Organism: Rana muscosa; assembly: GCA_029206835.1. Lineage (NCBI taxonomy): Eukaryota > Metazoa > Chordata > Amphibia > Anura > Ranidae > Rana > Rana muscosa. Next base: position 518,611,297 of record CM055122.1, on the reverse strand, counting down.
TTTCTAAATGTTGTACCTTTTACTTCTATGGGATTTTGCAGGCAAACTAACAAAAAACATAATTTGTTTAAAATATTGTCTTTAATACAAAATCATTTAAAATGACAAAGTTCTCTTATGTTGAAAAAGACCACAATCAGCCAAAGTTGGCATGAAAAACATATGGTGACCAGGGCTTTTTTTCTCAGAGAAAAGGTGCAGTAACTCACTCTCTCTATCCAACTCTCCGCCCCAACCACGCCCAAACTCTGCCCCAACCACCCCCAAACCCCACCCCCAGCCAAACCTTCCTTAGAGGAGAGATTTACTGTAGTGCCAAAAAATTGTAATGAGTTAAGGCTTAGAACTGTGTATCACATAAGGCAAATTCCCCAAAATCCCCTCCAGCTCTCCTCATCATAAATCCCCTCCTAGCTCTCCTATCATCACAAATCCCCTCCTAGCTCTCCTCTCATCACAAATCCCCTCCAAGCTCTCCTCTCATCACAAATCCCCTCCAAGCTCTCCTCTCATCACAAATCCCCTCCAAGCTCTCCTCTCATCACAAATCCCCTCCAAGCTCTTCTCTCATCACAAATCCCCTCCTAGCTCTCCTCTCATCACAAATCCCCTCCTAGCTCTCTTCTCATCACAAATCTCCCCCCAGCTCTCCTCTCATCACAAATCCCCTCCTAGCTCTCCTCTCATCACAAATCCCCTTAGCTCTCCTCTCATCACAAATCCCCTCCTAGCTCTCCTCTCATCACAAATCCCCTCCTAGCTCTCTTCTCATCACAAATCTCCCCCCAGCTCTCCTCTCATCACAAATCCCCTCCTAGCTCTCCTCTCATCACAAATCCCCTTAGCTCTCCTCTCATCACAAATCCCCTCCTAGCTCTCCTCTCATCACAAATCCCCTCCTAGCTCTCCTCTCATCACAAATCTCCCCCCAGCTCTCCTCTCATCACAAATCCCCTCCTAGCTCTCCTCTCATCTCAAATCCCCTCAGCTCTCCTCTCATCACAAATCCCCCCAGCTCTCCTCTCATCACAAATCCCCCAGCTCTCCTCTCATCACAAATCCCCTCAGCTTTCCTCTCATCACAAACTCCCTTAGCTCTCCTCTCATCACAAATCCTCTCAGCTCTCATCTCATCACAAATCCCCCAGCTCTCCTCTCATCACAAATCCCCTCAGCTCTCCACTCATCACAAATCCCCCAGCTCTCCTCTCATCACAAATCCCCCCAGCTCTCCTTTCATCACAAATCCCCTTAGCTCTCCTCATCACAAATCCCCTCCTAGCTCTTTTCTCATCACAAATCTCCCCCAGCTCTCCTCTCATCACAAATCTCCCCCCAGCTCTCCTCTCATCACAAATCCCCTCCTAGCTCTCCTCTCATCTCAAATCCCCTCAGCTCTCCTCTCATCACAAATCCCCCCAGCTCTCCTCTCATCACAAATACCCCCAGCTCTCCTCTCATCACAAATCCCCCCAGCTCTCCTCTCATCACAAATCCCCTCCTAGCTCTCCTCTCATCACAAATCTCCTCTTAGCTTTCCTCTCATCAAAAATCCCCCAGCTCTCCTCTCATCACAAATCCCCTTAGCTCTCCTCTCATCACAAATCCCCCAGCTCTTCTCTCATCACAAATCCCCTCAACTCTCATCTCATCACAAATCCCCCAGCTCTCCTCTCATCACAAATCCCCTCCAGCTCTCCTCTCATCACAAATCCCATTAGCTCTCCTCTCATCACAAATCCTCTCAGCTCTCATCTCATCACAAATCCCCCAGCTCTCCTCTCATCACAAATCCCCTCAGCTCTCCACTCATCACAAATCCCCCAGCTCTCCTTTTATCACAAATCCCCTTAGCTCTCCTCGTCACAAATCCCCTCCTAGCTCTTCTCTCATCACAAATCTCCCCCAGCTCTCCTCTAATCACAAATCCCCTCATAGCTCTCCTCTCATCACAAATCCCCTCCTAGCTCTCCTCTCATCACAAATCCCCTCCTAGCTCTCCTCTCATCACAAATCCCCTCAGCTCTCCTCTCATCACAAATCCCCTCAGTTCTCCTCTCATCACAAATTCCCCAGCTCTCCTCTCATCACAAATCCCCCAGCTCACCTCTCATCACAAATCCCCTCCTAGCTCTCCTCTCATCACAAATCCCCCCAGCTCTCCTCTCTGCTTACCTCCCCACACATACTTTCTCAGCTCCCCTCTCATCACAAGTTTCCCCAAGCTCTCCTCTGTGTACAATGCTCTCCCCTCTGCTAAACACATACAAACTTTACCTCTCTCCACATATTTACCCTCCCCCACACACTTTCACATTGCACTCCTCTCTGAATGAACTCTCTGGTCTCTGCAAAGCTCTCCCTTTTCACAGTGACAGGTCCCTCACCTCTTCTGCCGTCACCACTCTCCATGTTATGTGCAGGCTTTTTTCTCTAGTCATCTTCCAGGATGGCACACCTGAGAGATGAGAGGCTCCTTCCTACAGGAAACACAATCAATCAACAGCTGTTTTAAGTCCCCACCCTTCCCCTTGATCCTCAGTTTTCAATATGTCAATTACCTGCCCCTTCCTTTTCTAAATGTTGTACCTTTTACTTCTATGGGATTTTGCAGGCAAACTAACAAAAAACATAATTTGTTTAAAATATTGTCTTTAATACAAAATCATTTAAAATGACAAAGTTCTCTTCTGTTGAAAAAGACCACAATCAGCCAGAGTTGGCTTGAAAAACATATGGTGACCAGGGCTTTTTTTCTCAGAGAAAAGGTGCAGGAACTCACCCTCTCTATCCAACTCTCCGCCTCAACCATGTCCAAACTCCGCCCCAACCACCCCCAAACCCCACCCCCAGCCACACCTTCCTTAGAGGAGAGATTTACAGTAGCGCCAAAAAATTGTAATGAGTTAAGGCTTAGAACTGTGTATCACATAAGGAAAATTCCCCAAAATCCCCTCCAGCTCTCCTCATCACAAATCCCCTCCTAGCTCTCCTCTCATCACAAATATCCTCCTAGCTCTCCTCTCATCACAAATCCCCTCCTAGCTCTCCTCTCATCACAAATCTCCCCCCAGCTCTCCTCTCATCACATAGCGTTTTCACAGTGACAGGTCCCTCACCTTTTCTGCTGTCACCACTCTCCATGTTATGTGCAGGCTTTTTTCTCTAGTCATCTTCCAGGACGGCACACCTGAGAGATGAGAGGCTCCTTCCTACAGGAAACACAATCAATCAACAGCTGTTTTAAGTCCCCACCCTTCCCCTTGATCCTCAGTTTTTGATTGTGGTTCTCCCTACACAGCGAAACCGTTTGTTTTTTTTCCAAATGCTCTCCTCTCATCACAAATCCCCTCCTAGCTCTCCTCTCATCACAAATCCCCTTAGCTCTCCTCTCATCACAAATCCCCTCCTAGCTCTCCTCTCATCACAAATCTCCCCCCAGCTCTCCTCTCATCACAAATCCCCCAGCTCTCCTCTCATCACAAATCCCCCCAGCTCTCCTCTCATCACAAATCCCCCCAGATCTCCTCTCATCACAAATCCCCCAGCTCTCCTCTCATCACAAATCTCCTCCTAGCTCTCCTCTCATCACAAATCCCCTCACCTTTCCTCTCATCACAAATCCCCTCAGCTTTTACCTCATCACAAATCCCCCAGCTCTCCTCTCATCACAAATCCCCTCAGCTCTCCTCTCTTCACAAATCCCCTCAGCTCTCCTCTCATCACAAATCCCCTCAGCTCTCCTCTCATCACAAATCCCCTCAGCTCTCATCTCATCACAAATCCCCCAGCTCTCCTCTCATCACAAATCCCCTCAGCTCTCCTCTCATCACAAATCCCCTCAGCTCTCCTCTCATCACAAATCCCCTCAGCTCTCCTTTCATCACAAATCCCCCCAGCTCTCCTTTCATCATAAATCCCCTTAGCTCTCCTCTCATCACAAATCTCCTCCTAGCTCTTCTCTCATCACAAGTCCCCTCAGCTCTCCTATTATCACAAGTCCCCTCAGCTCTCCTATTATCACAAATCTCCCCCCAGCTCTCCTCTCATCACAAATCCCCTCCTAGCTCTCCTCTCATCACAAATCCCCTCAGCTCTCCTCTCATCACAAATCCCCTCAGCTCTCCTCTCATCACAAATCCCCTCAGCTCTCCTCTCATCACAAATTCCATCAGCTCTCCTCTCATCACAAATTCCATCAGCTCTCCTCTCATCACAAATCCTCCCAGCCCTCCTCTCATCACAAATCCCCTTAGCTCTCCTCTCATCGCAAATCCCCCAGCTCTCCTCTCATCACAAATCCCCAAGCTCTCCTCTCATCACAAATCCCCCCAGCTCTCCTCTCATCACAAATCCACCCAGCTCTCCTCTCATCACAAATCCCCTCCTAGCTCTCTTCTCATCACAAATCTCCCCCCAGCTCTCCTCCGATCACAAATCCCCCCAGCTCTCCTCTCTGCTGACCTCCCCCTCCTCCTCATCCACCTCCACACACATACTTTCTCAGCTCCCCTCTCATCACAAGTTCCCCCAAGCTCTCCTTTGTGTACAATGCTCTCCCCTCTGCTAAACACACACAAACTTTACCTCTCTCCACATATTCCCCCTCCCCCACACACTTTCACAGTGCACTCCTCTCTGAATGAACTCTCTGGTCTCTGCAAAGCTCTCCCTCGTTTTCACAGTGACAGGTCCCTCACCTCTTCTGCTGTCACCACTCTCCATGTTATGTGCAGGCTTTTTTCTCTAGTCATCTTCCAGGACGGCACACCTGAGAGATGAGAGGCTCCTTCCTACGGGAAACACAATCAATCAACAGCTGTTTTAAGTCCCCACCCTTCCCCTTGATCCTCAGTTTTTGATTGTGTTTCTCCCTACACAGCGAAACCGTTTGTTTTTTTTCCAAATGACCCAAAGTCTGGGGCTGGTGGTCTCCCCCTGGGAGCCGGACCACAAGCTCTGGAAGCCTCTGGGTCCGGTAGGATATTTTTGTCCTTCCTGGGGGGTCTCCCTATCTTTTGCTCAGAGGGGCAGCAATTGAAAGAGCCCCCCTGAGAGCTGAAGGACCATGGGTACAGTGGTGTACCCAGAACCTCAGGGGCCATTATCCTGCCTCCCCCTTACCTGTCCGTGCGTCTGTTCATACGGGGTGCTGGCCATCGGTTCTTTCCAGGGGGAGCACGTCCTCCGACTCTTGGGCCCTGGTAGCTCGCGTGGGCTGCTGGGGAGGGCGCCGACCGACACACTGCGACAAGCACCCGTAAAATTTTCGGACTTCGGTAAAATGGCGGCGCCATTCTTACCCAGGAGGGAAGGCTGAGAGTCAGCAGGAGCAGGCACCCACATACTCCTTTTGCTAGGCGAGGAGGCACCAGTTCACTACAGTGGATGTCTGCCTAAACCACCTCAGATGGGAATGAGCAACGTAAGGCATTGCCCCCCCCCTGTGTATATACTGACTGCGACTGGTACAGTGCAGGACACAGCCTAACCTTGCAGCTTCCTATGGGGACAGCAGTTGGGGGGGACACTTTGATGGCTATCCTCCTTGTGTGTGGACCATAAGGAGGGAAAAGCAAGCCTGGTGGCTGTGTCAAAAGGGGAAGACGACAACAGTGAGTACTTTCCTTTGCCTTAGGAATTTAGCTGCAAAATCCCCAATTCCAGCATTTGAGATAATATCCCCTGGGGTCTGGATTCAAATAGCCAAGAAGCTTCTGCTAAAAACACCAGCCACAGCTCCCTCTTACATCAGAGACGCTGTATGGTGGACAATGTCAGTGTACGTACCTTGCCGGGCGCGTCGGTGGTCGCTTCGGTGTGCGTTCGCGTGCGCCGATGCGCGCTGTGGTTTTGCATGTTTCCATCTGCGCTGGTACACTTCCTGGATCGCGGGTGCGCGTGCCTGTGCACGCCGGTGCGTGCGGGTGCATGTGCGCGCATTGCGGGTGCGTGCACGCGCGCGCCGTGCGCGCGCCCGCGCACGCCGGTTTGCTTATTTAAACTACTGGAACACTTCAGACCAGTGCTGTCTGATCTGCAGTCCCCTGTGTATCCTGCTCCTGTTGTTCGCCTGGAATCCGACCTTCTGACCACCCGGCTTGTTACTGGACTTTCCTTGCTATCTGCCTGCACCCGACCTCGGCCTGTCTTTGACCCTGAACCTGCCTACCCCGCTGTGCCACATTGCCCGAACGTTGCCGAACCCTGCCTGTCTGACCGCCCCTTCTGCTTCTGCCCCGCTACGCTGCTCGGTATACCGGCCTGCCTACCTACCTGCCTGCAGCCCGCCTGGCTCGCTACCCTTCTGAACCCAGGACCCGGAGCCGCTCTCTTGAACCACTCTCAGGCTCTCTTACCCTTCCGCACTCCCGTGCCTCCTGTCTGCACTACCAGGGGCCCGTGAGTCGGATCCGTACGGGTGACCTCTCTCTGCTCCAACGGACTCGCTGATCAGGTGCGTATCCCCTGACAGTATCAGACAGCCATGTCCGAGTCCGAGCAGGGGAGGGATCCCATGGAGGAATTATGCCGACACCTGAACGGGCTGACGCAAGCCGTGAAAGACCTCCAAGCCGGCTATACCAGGTTGGAGGAAAGAGTTCAAGTCCTGTCCTCGCCTGCCAGCCCGCAAGGCACCACATCCACGGGATACCCGGCTACACCCTCCGTCGTCATGCTTCCTCCGGAACCCAGGGTCCCTACACCCGAGAAGTTTGCGGGCAATCGCAGCAAATACCGAGCGTTCCGCAACGCTTGCGAGCTTTTCTTCGCCCTACAACCCCGCACCTTTTCCCTGGAAGCAACCAAAGTGGGCTTCGTCATCTCCCTACTGACCGACGAGCCGCAGGCCTGGGCTCACCGCCTTCTAGAGCAGAAAGATGCCTCCTTGGAGACCCTTGCCACGTTCTTTGCCGCGATGTCTCAACTCTATGAGGATCCGCAACAAGCGGCTACTGCAGAGTCTGTTCTCCACTCCCTCCTACAAGGTCGCAGAGCGGCCGAGGATTACGCGGCAGAATTCAAACGTTGGAGCTCTGACACAGAGTGGAATGACGCTGCTTTGCGCTACCAATTCCGGATGGGCCTGTCGGATCAGCTCAAGGACGAGCTAGCACGTGTCGGAGTTCCTCAAACCCTGGACAAGTTAATAGATCTGGCAATTCAGATAGACCGACGCCTGAGAGAGCGTCGCTCCGAGAGGACCTCCAGTCAGCCCCAACCCACCTGGTTGCTCCCCAAGGTCTCAAACCCGGCCCGTCTTGCACCTCCGGCGCCCCCGTTTCCGGCGTTAGATGACCCAGAACCCATGCAACTGGGCTTACTGCGCCCATCGCTCTCTCCCGAAGAACGCCAGCATAGGCGTAGTAACAATCTGTGCATGTATTGTGGCGAACCGGGACACTACGTGAGATCCTGTCCGGCTAAGATGCGTAAGTGCCTGCCTGTCTCTTCTACTTGTGCCTCTTTGTTGCCTAATCCAACTTCTCACTTGGCTCTTTCCATTTCTTTACAGCTCCCCGGAAGGACTTCCGCAATCCAAGTACCCGCCATAATTGATTCGGGGGCATGCAGCTGCTTTATTGATTTGACATTTGCTGCCAGTCATCACATTCCCCTGCAGCCGAAACCCCGGGGACTTGCAGTACATCTCGCTGATGGCTCTATTATCAAATCCGGCCCCGTCACTCAGGAAACCGTCCCTTTGATGGCCTCGGTGGCAACCCACCATCAGGAGTTCCTAAGTCTGGATGCCATCTGCTCTCCGCTATTCCCCGTCATTCTGGGGATGCCCTGGCTGCAAGCCCATAACCCCGACATTGACTGGGCTACAGGGAGAGTTAAATTCCTCTCTGATTATTGCCTGCAACACTGCCTGCAACAAGTCTCTTCCGACCACCCTCACCTGCTCTGTCTGGGCACAGACCCTGACCTTCAGAAAACCATCCCTGAGCCCTATCATGATTTTCTGGACGTGTTCAGTAAGAAGGGAGCGGAAACCCTTCCTCCTCACAGACCATATGATTGCCCTATAGAACTTTTGCCTGGGACCGAAGTACCTTTTGGGAGGATCTTCCCGCTGACTGAGCAGGAATTGGGTACCTTGAAAGTCTACATTGACGACAACCTAAAGAAAGGGTTCATCCGCCCGTCCACCTCACCTGCAGGTGCGGGTATCTTTTTCGTTGAAAAAAAGGACCATTCCCTACGCCCCTGTATTGATTATCGGCAGTTGAACAGGATTACCATTAAAAACCGTTACCCCTTACCTCTCGTGCCGGAACTGTTCCAAAGGCTGGGAACGGCGGTCATATTCACCAAGCTTGACCTCCGAGGAGCGTACAACCTGATCCGCATTCGAGAAGGGGATGAGTGGAAGACGGCCTTCCGCACACGGTTCGGGCACTACGAGTACCTAGTTATGCCGTTCGGACTGTGTAACGCGCCGGCTACCTTTCAACATTTTGTCAATGACATCTTCCGTGATTACCTGGACTTGTTCGTCATAGTATACCTGGACGATATCTTAATATTCTCATCCTCTGTAGACGACCATCGCAGGCATGTCCGGAATGTCCTTGTTCGGCTTAGACGACATGGGCTTTACGCCAAGCCAGAGAAGTGTGAGTTCGAGCGGCAAAGCATCCAGTTTCTCGGTCTGATCATCTCAATTGAGGGCATTAAAATGGACCCTCAGAAGGTGTCGGCTATCCTGGACTGGCCTGCCCCCACAGATAAAAAAGGGGTCCAGCGCTTCATCGGATTCTCCAATTTCTACCGGAAGTTCATCAGAAGTTTCTCTGCAATTGTCGCCCCCCTTACCGAACTGACCAAACAAGGAGACCGCTTCTACTGGTCCCCTAGAGCCCAAGCTGCCTTTGATAAACTGAAGGAGTTATTTGTCTCTGCCTCCATCTTGAAGCACCCTGATCCCGCAGTACCTTTCGTCCTGGAAGTGGACGCGTCCGAAAATGCAGTGGGGGCTGTGCTATCCCAGCGTCAGGGGGCTAAAGCCTTACTTTTTCCAGTGGCCTTCTTCTCGCGCAAGCTTTCCACGGCGGAACGTAACTATGACGTGGGTGACCGGGAACTCCTGGCTATCAAGGCCGCGTTAGAAGAATGGCGTTACCTGCTCGAGGGGGCGGCACACCCCATTTTGGTCTACACGGACCACAAGAACCTCGAGTACCTGAGAACAGCCAAGAGGTTGAAGCCAAGGCAGGCAAGGTGGGCACTTTTTTTCTCAAGGTTTTTGTTCCACATCACCTACAGGCCGGGCTCAAAAAACATTAAACCGGACGCACTGTCCCGAATGTTCAGCACTCCTGAGGAGAACTTACCTGTTGACACCATCCTCCCTGCCGGGAACTTCCTGCTACTCCAAGAAGACCTTATGCCCCGTATTAAGCGGGCGTCTGCTGGCTTGACCTTGCTTCCGGAGGACTGTGTCAGGGCACAAGATGGTCTGATCAGGCACGAGGGCAAGATTCTGGTCCCTGAGGGTCTTCGGATAGCTGTTTTGGAGCTTTGCCATGACCACAAGTTGGCCGGACATTTTGGTACCTTGAAAACGGCCGAGCTCATCAAGCGCACGTTCTGGTGGCCGCAGCTGGGTAGTGACTGCAAGAGATACGTGGACTCATGCAACATCTGCTCCCGGAACAAGAATAGCCGGATGAGGGCCTGGGGTCTACTAAAACCTCTACCTGTCCCTGAAAGACCCTGGAAGATGGTGTCGATGGACTTTATAGTGGAGCTCCCTCTGTCCGAAGGGTTCTCCACAATCTTCGTTGTCGTTGACAGGCTGTCCAAGATGGCTCATTTTTTGCCCATGAAAGGTACACCTTCCGCCTTGGAAACGGCAAGGGTTTTTATCAGAGAAATAGTGAGGCTTCATGGAGTTCCGGCAAGTATTGTCTCAGACCGAGGCGCCCAGTTCACCTCCAGATTTTGGAAGGCTCTTTGTGATTCCCTGGAAATCAAGTTGGCTTTTTCTTCGGCATATCATCCCCAGACGAATGGCCAAACTGAGAGGACCAACCAAACTTTGGAGCAGTACCTCCGTTGTTTTTCCTCCTTCTCCCAGGATGATTGGGCCTCCCTACTCCCCATTGCTGAATTCGCTTACAACAATTCCCTGCACTCTGCCACTAAGCAAACCCCATTCTTTGCCAACTATGGATTCCATCCCTCCTTCTTGCCAAGTACCATACCCGAATGCACTGTCCCTGCGGTATCCGAAACAATGGATTTCTTCTTCTTCAATAACAAACTCCTACAGGAGACCATGTCCAAGACCCAGGAGTACAACAAGAGGATGTTTGATAGGAAAAGGAGAGGGGAACTCATTCTGGAGCCCGGCAACCAGGTGTGGTTATCCACGATTAACCTAAAGATGGCCTGCCCGTCCAGGAAATTGGGCCCTAAGTTCATGGGACCTTTCTCGGTAAAACGGAGGATCAACAATGTAGCATATGAGCTCGACCTACCCAACTCCCTGAAGGTCCATCCAGTCTTTCATGTGACTCTGTTAAAGCCGGTTGTCCCTAACCCCTTCGATGGCCGTAACATTGGCCCACCGGAACCGGTTCTGATTGACGGCGAGGAGGAGTTTGAGGTAGAGGCAATCCTGGATTGTAGGAAGAGACACAACCAGGTACAATATCTGATTAAGTGGAGGGGTTACGGCCCAGAGGATAATTCTTGGGAACCCGAAAACGGCATACATGCGGAGGAACTCATGCAAGCTTTCAGGAGGTCTAACGCCACGAAGATCGCTCAATTGGGCATCCGGAGGCTGCCCTAAAGGGGGGGGCACTGTCAGTGTACGTACCTTGCCGGGCGCGTCGGTGGTCGCTTCGGTGTGCGTTCGCGTGCGCCGATGCGCGCTGTGGTTTTGCATGTTTCCATCTGCGCTGGTACACTTCCTGGATCGCGGGTGCGCGTGCCTGTGCACGCCGGTGCGTGCGGGTGCATGTGCGCGCATTGCGGGTGCGTGCACGCGCGCGCCGTGCGCGCGCCCGCGCACGCCGGTTTGCTTATTTAAACTACTGGAACACTTCAGACCAGTGCTGTCTGATCTGCAGTCCCCTGTGTATCCTGCTCCTGTTGTTCGCCTGGAATCCGACCTTCTGACCACCCGGCTTGTTACTGGACTTTCCTTGCTATCTGCCTGCACCCGACCTCGGCCTGTCTTTGACCCTGAACCTGCCTACCCCGCTGTGCCACATTGCCCGAACGTTGCCGAACCCTGCCTGTCTGACCGCCCCTTCTGCTTCTGCCCCGCTACGCTGCTCGGTATACCGGCCTGCCTACCTACCTGCCTGCAGCCCGCCTGGCTCGCTACCCTTCTGAACCCAGGACCCGGAGCCGCTCTCTTGAACCACTCTCAGGCTCTCTTACCCTTCCGCACTCCCGTGCCTCCTGTCTGCACTACCAGGGGCCCGTGAGTCGGATCCGTACGGGTGACCTCTCTCTGCTCCAACGGACTCGCTGATCAGGTGCGTATCCCCTGACAGACAAGTGGTGCAGAGGAGCGAGTGTGCCTAAACCACCTCAGATGGGAAAGAGGTAGGTAAGGCATTGCTTTCCCCAACCCTTCCCCGTGTATATACTGACTGGTGGTCGGTGGACAGGCGCACCCTGTGATCATTTACAAAGCCTCCAGCAGCACTGAATGTGCGTTCCGAAAGAACGCTGGATGCAGGACAGGCCAGTAGCTCAATTGCATACTGTGCAAGCTCTGGCCAGTGATCCATCCTCAAGACCCAGTAACCCAGAGGATTTTCGGTTGCAAAGGTGTCCAAGTCTGATCTTGCCCCTAGGTATTCCTTCACCATGTAAATCAGACGCTGGCGATGGTTGCTGGAACCGATCATACCTTGGGGCTGCGGACTAAAAAATTCTCTGAACGCATCGGTCAGACGGCCACCTTCTCCACCGCTCCTTCTTTGACTGACCGAAGCCTCAGCAACATGTTGTCCAGGACCAGGAATTTGTAACCTCCCAGGCTCTGGAAACGCGTTGCACAAACCTTTCTGCAAGGCCTCCCGAAGATGTTTCATCCTCTGCTCCCTCTGCGATGGCTGGATAAGGTCTGCAACCTTACCCTTGTAACATGGATCAAGGAGGGTTGCCAGCCAGTAATGATCCCTCTCCTTGATACCACAAATCTGAGGATCCTTTCACAGGCTTGCAGGATCAGGGAGGCTATGCAGCGTAGGTTTGGAGTCCTCTGGGTCACTAAGGATGACATGATCTGCAGCCACCTCCTCCCAGCCACGTACAAGTCCATGGGTTTCTGGGGACTGTAAATGATCACTTGAAGACTGTTGCTGATGCTGAGTGCTAGGCTTCACCTCCATGCTGACACAATCCTCCTTCTCGTCCTCTTCCTGTGTGATCGGTGGGCCCGCAGGAACTCTGTCTGGATAAAGGGGGCCTTGAGAGTTAAGAAAGTCTTCCTCTTCCTCCCTCTGTTCTGCCTCAAGTGCCCTGTCCATTATTCCACGCAGCGTGTGCTCCAACAGGTGGACAAGAGGGACAGTGTCACTGATGCATGCACTGTTACTGCTCATCATCCTCGTGGCCTCCTCAAATGATGATAGGACAGTGCATGCATCCCTGATCATGACCCACTGGCATGGCAAAAAAAAACAAGCTCCCCTGACCCTGTCCTGGTGCCATAGTCGCACAGGTACTCATTTATGGCCCTCTGCTGCATGTGCAGCCATTGCAGCATGGCCAACGTTGAGTTCCAGATGGTGGGCATGTCACAGATTAGGTGGTTCTTGGGCAGGTTGTATTCCATTTGCAGGTCAGCCAGCCGAGCACTGGCATTATATAATGACAAATAACTTCCGCGCCAATTTTTTTTATTAATAATGAATTAGTAAACTTAGTGCTGAGCTGCTCCCCTAAAAGATGAAGTGTATGTCTTCTAACTGGATAATAGAGTTTGTGGTAGGGGGCGCTGGTGGTTAATTTATACTAATTGTGAACTACTTGCTATAATCAACAGTGATATTTGTTATAAATCAATAGTGACATCGAAACATACAAACAATAATAATGATTCCTGTGAGTGATAATTGAATGGTAGTGGTCAGATAAAGTTCCCCAAAACAATCAGACTTGCCAAATATTATTATATAAAGTCCCAACTTGGTCAAATGAAACAAAACAAAGTGTTTCAAATCCAGTGTGGTGTGGATCTTTTCTGTACGCTTGCCAACGGACTGCATGGCAGGTCGACATATGTCTGGTCAAGCATGTGGTGCCCAAGCGGCTGGTGTTTTGGCCACGCTTGATACACTTCAGACATATGTTGCAAATAGCAACGGTGCAATCTGCTGCACACATATCAAAAAAGTCCCACACCAAAGAACTTTTGGAAAAACGCGCGGAGTCAGCAGCGACCTGCACATGCGGAGCTCTGCGGTGTGATGCAGTCGGTTAGCTGCCCTTAAGCTGGCCCCTGGAGGGCATCCTGCCTCGTTGGAGATGTGCCTCCTCCTCCTCCTCCCCTCTCCTATCAGGCACCCACGTAGAGTCAGTGACCTCATCATCCATTCCCTCCTCGTCACTGGAGCAAACCTGGCAGTATGCTACAGCTGGGGGAACATGATTGCCAGTTTGTTGTCCTTCTTGGGCACCCCCTCTCTCTGGGCTCACGTTACTGCCTTCCTCAAGCTGGGTACCATCATCGGAGCCTTCAAAACGCTGCGCATCCTCCTGCAGCATGTACCCAACACTGTGGTCGAACAGTTCGGCGGACTCCTACGTGCATGATGGTGGGGCTAGGGAAGGAGTAACTGACGATGACCTCGAGCCGATGGAATAGGCCGATTGGGCCCCTGCATTGGCAGCCAAGGTAGCCTGGGTGACAGAGGATGAGGAGGAGGAGGACGGCTTGGTCATCCACTCTACCAACTTTTCTGCATGTTGTGGGTCAACACGGCCAGCTGCCGAAAAAAGGACAAGCGAGCCCCACGGCCACGTGCTGATGAAGATGCACCGTGTCCACGACCAGCACTGTTGCCTCTAGACACAGAGCCTGCTTGCCCTCTTTTATTGGCCTGTGAGTGTATGCCTCTCCTTGTTGGCCTTCCAGACATACTGTATTTGATGTATTGGAATAGGTACACAAGGAATGGCCTGCAGTGAGATGTAGCTGCACAAAGCTGGGATGTATATATATACTGATTATACTGCAGCTAACTGAATCAACTGCCTGCCTGTAGTATTATTAGGAAGAGAACAACAGGAATTGTCTGCAGTGAGTTTTAGCTGCACACTGTGCCCAGGATACAGTACACTGACTTAATATACAGCAGCTAGCTGAATCAACTGCCTGCCTGTAGTATTATTAGGAAGAGAACAACAGGAATTGTCTGCAGTGAGGTTTAGCTGCACACTGTGCCCAGTATACAGTACACTGACTTAATATACTGCAGCTAGCTGAATCAACTGCCTGCCTGTAGTATTATTAGGAAGAGAACAACAGGAATTGTCTGCAGTGAGTTTTAGCTGCACACTGTGCCCAGGATACAGTACACTGACTTAATATACTGCAGCTAGCTGAATCAACAGCCTTCTTGTAGTATTATTAGGAAGAGAACAACAGGAATTGTCTGCAGTGAGTTTTAGCTGCACGCTGTGCCCAGTATACAGCAACGCTGTATCCTGGTCTAGGCCAACAAGGCCCAGGCCTAGGGCAGCACTTTGCAGGGAGGCAGCACGGAAAGATTCCCTGCCGGCTTGCGTTACACTGTTAGTGAAGCGCCAGTCTTATGGGGCGCACGAGTTTAGTCAGGCCTAGGGCAGCACAAAACCTAAATACACTACTGGTATACATTACACTGACTGAATATACAGCAGCTACCTGAATCAACTGCATGCCTGTAGTATTATTAGGAAGAGAACAACAGGAATTGTCTGCAGTGAGGTTTAGCTGCACACTGTGCCCTGTATACAGTACACTGACTTAATATACTGCAGATAGCTGAATCAACTGCCTCCCTGTAGTATTATTAGGAAGAGAATAACAGGAACGCTCTGCAGTGAGAGCTAGCTAAACTGTATACAGTATATACATATATATATTGTGACAGCAGGAAGGTAAAGTCACCTGGTTGCATCCAGGGGGGTAGATATATTTCGCCCAGATTCAGGCTTTACGCCGACTTATACAACTAGGTGGAGAGTTGTATAAGCCCAGCTGAGGATAGTGGGCTCATGGATGACTCATACCTCTAGGGAGAGTGTGGGGCGTCGTGCAGACAGGGAGTTGATGAGACCAGCTGAAGCTTGTCAGCTCATTTAGGCCTCTATAAGAACTCCCAGCTTCATTAGGGGTTAGCTCATGCCTGGAAGCAGACCTGTGTGGACTTCCTGGAGAGAGTGAACCCTTGTGCGGTGAGACAAAGCCTGTGTGGCTATTTGCTTGGACATTTAAAACCAGGGACTTAGGGACTAGGACAGCACTAGGCTGATCCCAGTTGTTAGTTAGGAAACCTGTATGTTTAGTCAGAGGTCAAATTGACCAGGATTTATTTTGTTTATGTTTCTTTTGCTTTGCTGTGTTTTTGTCACTGTAAATAGAAAATAAACCGCACCTTTTTTTGATTTTGAAAACCACAACCTCCGTCTGCTGGGCCTGTTTTTGTGTGGGGAGCCCATCCCGGGGGTCACACACACCCGCTGCCGAGCTAACCCCCTCACAGTTGGTGGAGAACCAGTGGCAGTTTTTTTTAAGCCAGCATGGAGGAGATACTGAAACAGCTGGCTCTAGCAAATGCCAATCAACAGCAGACAAATGCAGGTTTGCAAAAGAGCCTTGCAGCTCATCAACAGAGCCTTGCAGCTCAACAACAGAACTTCGCAGCCCAGCAGCAAGCTCATCAACAGAGCCTTGCAGCCCAGCAGCAGACAAACGCAACTTTGCAACAGAGTCTGGAGGCTCAGCAACAAGCCCAGCAGCAATCTGAGGCCCGCTTCATAGACCTGTTGCAGAAGCAAGAGCAGAGACTACAACAACAGATGGAAGCAGTAATGCAGCAACGTCCGCAGACCAGTGAGGAAAGCCGTCCCACTAATACCGCGTCCTTTGGGGTGAGTCGTTTATTGACAAAAATGACTGGAGAGGATGATCCAGAGGTATTTTTGACCACATTTGAAAGGACCGCTGAAAGAGAAAAGTGGCCTGAGGAGCAGTGGGCTGGACTAGTGGCTCCTCTGTTAACTGGTGAATCGCAGAAAGCTTACTATGACCTAGAGCCTAACCAAGCAAAAGACTATGTGATGCTAAAAGCTGAAATACTTGGCTACAGAGAACCTGACGGTCTCTTCCAGAGACACTCGGACTTTCCACCCTAAGACCAGACCATCCCCAGGGGCGGATAAGATGATTCCAAGGGGTAAGGGTGGAGAGAGTGAGAGGGTGGGAGCTCTACCCCAAGTTTGGCGAGAACAGCCTGGGAAATCAGCGGCTCAAGAGGCGGCAAGAAGGATCGTTTGCTACCGCTGCCGGCAAGCGGGACATATTGCAGCAAATTGCCCGGTTGTGGAGGAACCCATGCAGTGTGACTTTCTGACGGGCAGACGTCAGTCGCTGTGTGCGACAGTCGCATGCACTGCCATTCGAGGAACTGAGAAACATTTATGCAAAATGTGTGTTAATGGTAGAAATGTTGTGGTATTGCTGGATTCAGGTAGCCTTGTGACCCTGATAAAGGCTGAGTTAGTTAAAACAGAGGTCTCTGGGAATAGCAAGGTAGCTGTTATTTGTGTGCATGGGGACACCCGAGAGTATCCAGTGACTACAGTGTGTTTCGAGACCCCCAAAGGTACCCTCTCTCATCCAGTGGGCTTAGTATCTCAGTTACCGCATGACGCCATTGTGGGAAGGGATTTTCCGAAGTTCTGGGAACTGTGGGATGATCCTGAGCCCCCCACTGGTGCCCCTATGTACCAGGAATGTGATAGCCAGAACTCCCCTGAGAGTGGTGAGGACTCTCCGGAATTTCCCTTGTCAGTATTGGCAGGGGAGACTCAAGAAACTGGAGAGGAGCCCACCTCCTCAGACGAAAACCTACCGTCTGTGGAGTTTTCTGATCTTGAGGTTCACAGGGAAAACTTTGCCACAGAACAGTTGAAAGACCCCGCCCTAATAAAGGCACGGGAAAACGTAGTGAAAATAGATGGCGAGTTGGTGAACCCAGATAATACCTGCACTTACCCATACTTCAGCGTAGAGAAGGACCTACTGTATCGGGTGGCAAAAAGGGCAGAAGAAACCGTTGAGCAGCTTGTGGTGCCCAAACCGTACAGGAAGTTGGTGTTGGAGTTGGCCCATGGGCACATTCTTGGAGGTCATCTGGGGACAGAGAAAACCCGAGAGAGGGTATTACAGAGATTCTATTGGCCGGGGGTGATGAAGGACATAGAAAATTATTGTTCCTCCTGCCCTGTGTGTCAGAGGTCGGCCCCGATGCCACATTTCCGTAGCCCGCTGGTCCCTCTACCCATCATTGAGGTCCCGTTTGAGAGGATCGCCATGGATTTGGTAGGTCCTATAATCAAGTCCGCTAGGGGGCACCAGTACATATTAGTTATAATGGACTATGCAACCCGTTATCCAGAAGCGATCCCTCTCCGAAATACCTCGGCCAAAACCATAGCCAAAGAGCTATCTCTTGTGTTTAGCCGGGTGGGTATTTGTAAAGAACTGCTTACGGACCAAGGTACACCCTTTATGTCCCGGGTTATGAAGGAGCTATGTAAATTGTTCAAAGTGACGCAATTACGTACATCTGTGTATCACCCCCAAACCGATGGGCTGGTTGAAAGATTCAACAAAACCCTAAAACAAATGTTGAAGAAAGTGGTGGATAGAGATGGAAAGGATTGGGACTGTCTACTTCCTTATCTGATGTTTGCTATTAGGGAGGTGCCCCAATCCTCTACGGGATTCTCCCCCTTTGAGTTACTGTATGGGAGACACCCAAGAGGGCTGTTGGATATTGCCAAGGAAACTTGGGAAAGTGAGAGTTCTCCCCACAGGAGTGTGATTGAGCATGTCGCCCTGATGCAAGACCGAATTGCACAGGTAATGCCCATCGTGAAGGAACATTTGGCCCAAGCGCAGTTAGCACAGCAGAGAGTGTACAACCGTGGAGCCAAGACCCGTACCTTTTCCCCGGGGGATAGGATACTGGTACTGGTCCCTACGGTTGAAAGTAAATTCCTTGCCAAATGGCAAGGCCCCTACGAGATAATGGAAAATGTGAGCGAAGTGAATTACAAGGTCAGACAACCAGGAAGGCGAAAGCCCGAACAGATCTATCACGTTAATCTGTTGAAAGCCTGGAGGGATAGAGAGTCCCTAGTCGCAGACACTTGGTCACCAGCTCAAACTGGTTGCGTGATTCCTGAGGTTGGAATCGCAGCCACCTTGTCACAACCCCAACAACAGGAGGTTAAGGAGTTTGTGCTTCGCAACAAGGAGGTATTCTCTGAGCTGCCGGGACAAACATCTGGGGTAGAGCATGACATTATTACCCCGCCCGGTGAAAGGGTGAAGTTAAAACCCTATCGGATCCCAGAGGCCCGACGGGAGGCAATACGGGAGGAAGTACAGAAAATGCTGAACTTAGGGGTGATAGAGGAGTCCCAAAGTGATTGGTCTAGTCCCATTGTGTTGGTGCCTAAACCGGATGGGAGCTGGCGATTTTGTAACGATTTTCGTCAGTTGAACAAAGTTACAAAATTTGACACCTACCCCATGCCACGTATAGATGAGTTGATCGACCGGCTGGGAACAGCCCGATACATGACGACTCTTGACCTCACAAAAGGGTATTGGCAAATCCCCCTGGCCAAGTCGGCCAAAGAGAAAACCGCATTTGTAACCCCAGACGGGGCGTTCCAATATAAAAGAATGCCGTTCGGGTTACAGAATGCGCCGGCCACATTCCAGCGGAAAATGGACCAGATGCTGAGGCCCCATCGGAAGTATGCTGCGGCTTACCTGGATGACGTAATTGTCCATAGCACAGATTGGGCCTCACATCTGCCAAAAGTGCAAGCAGTCCTGGACTCTGTTCGGGAAGCGGGGTTTACGGCTAACCCCAAGAAGTGTACCATTGGGCAGGAGGAGGCCAAATATCTTGGGTACACCATGGGGAGGGGAGTAATAAAACCCCAACTCAACAAAGTCGAGGCCATCCAGAGTTGGCCACGTCCCAACAGCAAGAAGCAGGTACGAGCCTTTCTGGGAATCGCTGGGTATTATCGGCGATTCATTCCCCACTTTGCTTCTAAGGCTGTGCCCCTAACCAACCTGACGAAGGGGAAAGGGTCGGTCATGATTAAATGGACCCCCGAGGCTGAGGCAGCATTCCAATTCTTGAAACAAGCCTTATGTAGCCAGCCAGTGTTGTACTCACCCGACTTCTCTAAAGACTTTGTCGTACAAAGTGATGCGTCAGATGTGGGGTTAGGAGCAGTATTGTCCCAGGTCTGGAACAGGGAAGAGCACCCAGTCATTTACCTCAGCAGGAAGTTGAAGTCCCATGAGGTAAATTACGCCACCGTTGAAAAGGAGTGTTTAGCGGTGAAGTGGGCTCTAGATTCCCTTCAGTACTACCTGCTAGGTAGGCACTTTGACATGGTTACGGATCACGCTCCGTTAAAGTGGATGGCTCAAAACAAGGAAACAAATAGAAGAGTGAATAGGTGGTTCCTGGCCCTCCAGGAATTCAACTTCACAGTAAAGCATCGCCCTGGCGTTCAAATGGGGAATGTGGATGCTTTGTCTCGAGTACATGAATGCCTGATTGCTGGTGTTCCAACCCCGAGGTTAAAACAAGAGGGGGGGGTATGTGACAGCAGGAAGGTAAAGTCACCTGGTTGCATCCAGGGGGGTAGATATATTTCGCCCAGATTCAGGCTTTACGCCGACTTATACAACTAGGTGGAGAGTTGTATAAGCCCAGCTGAGGATAGTGGGCTCATGGATGACTCATACCTCTAGGGAGAGTGTGGGGCGTCGTGCAGACAGGGAGTTGATGAGACCAGCTGAAGCTTGTCAGCTCATTTAGGCCTCTATAAGAACTCCCAGCTTCATTAGGGGTTAGCTCATGCCTGGAAGCAGACCTGTGTGGACTTCCTGGAGAGAGTGAACCCTTGTGCGGTGAGACAAAGCCTGTGTGGCTATTTGCTTGGACATTTAAAACCAGGGACTTAGGGACTAGGACAGCACTAGGCTGATCCCAGTTGTTAGTTAGGAAACCTGTATGTTTAGTCAGAGGTCAAATTGACCAGGATTTATTTTGTTTATGTTTCTTTTGCTTTGCTGTGTTTTTGTCACTGTAAATAGAAAATAAACCGCACCTTTTTTTGATTTTGAAAACCACAACCTCCGTCTGCTGGGCCTGTTTTTGTGTGGGGAGCCCATCCCGGGGGTCACACACACCCGCTGCCGAGCTAACCCCCTCACAATATATATATATATATATATATATATACACAAAGCGTGCAATGTATATATATATATATATACTAAATATACTGGAATACTGGATCTAACTAGCTGAATCAACTGCCTGCTCAATCTAGCTAACTGAGATAAAATGACAATCTCTCTCTCTCCCTCTAAACGCTGCCGGAACACACTACACAAGGCCGACCCGCAGGCAGCCTTATATAGTGTGGGGCGTGTACCTAATCCCCTGAGCCATGATTGACCAAAGGCTCCCTGCCTTTGGCCAATTATGGCTCTCTGTGCTGACGGCGCTGTGATTGGCCAAAGCATGCGGGTCATAGTGCATGCTTGGCCAATCATCAGCCAGCAATGCACTGCGATTTTGTATATTTGTCCCTTCTGGGTGAGGTTTTGCTACACAACAGGAATACACATCATGGAGTTATTGCCTTACTTTGCAGTACACCAGGAGGATCGCAGCTGTGAAGGCTGTCTGTTTTTTCTGTTTTTAGGTTGCTGCACAGCAGAAATACTCAACATTTAAACTTGTTGGTGCTTTCTGTTTCATATTGCCTTACCTTACTGCACTTCAGAAAAATACAATGCTGCAAGTTGCTTGTGTCCTTTCTTAGTGTTGGTTCTATCTGACTGCACTACAGAACTGCATAACAGAAAAGATTGTCTTGTGTTCCATATTATTTTACCCTGTGGCACAGCAGAAATTCACAACATGGGAGTTGGTGTTTTTTTCTGTGTTCATATTGATCCTATAACTGTATTTGGTGGTTCGTCAGAAATACGCAACGTATAAGTTTGGGTCTTTCTGTCTTATGTAGCACTACCCTCTTTAGAGCTGCTGGTTAGTTTTTGGTCTGTACTCTGCCTATCAATCCCCTGTAAGTTTGGCTCAATTCTCCTTGGCACAAGTGGACAATGCAGGGATTGTGAAACCCACTGGCAGTTGGGAACCACAATGACACCATGTAACAATGCAAATACAGCTAAAGTTTGTTACCTTGTATGGGCCCCCTCTCCAATGGCACCACCAGATAAGACTCCACACCAAATGCAGTTTAACCAAGAGTGAGTATTTTACTTGGTGAATGAGAAAAGAATAGACACAGTCAAACATTATCAGTTGACTTCACACAGGGCCCTGTGAGAGTCAATGATTTATATATAACAACAATCAGGTTGAACAATGTAAAATTTAGGCCTGACCTGGGTAAGTGCGCAGCGGAGGGATTCCCCCGGTGCAATACATTAACACTGAAACACCTCTCCACCAGGTCTCACCCAGCTCTTGGAAATATAGTAACTGTACAACAAGTTATAGGATGGTATGAGTCTAATGCTCTTTGGTTCCCTCTAGTGGGTAATTCCCATACACGTGTCCTTCTACACCAGTTCAAATGGACAATCTGAATCCTGTAATAGTTCCTTGTGATTATTAGTAATCTTCGCTAGCCTTGGTTGGTGCACGTTAATAATTTGTAATCCAATGGGAAGTAGAATAAAATCGAACAGTTAGAGTGTATGATGAGAAGGAACAGATGAATACTGGTCATTATCAAAGCACTAACTTAATCCTGGCTGCAGCATAACTCTGCTTGCGGTACTGCAGTTACCAGCAAGCCTAAGCAAACAAGTAAATTTGTGGAAGTCACCTTCCTGTAACACAGTTAGTTGTATTAGTGGGCGGGTGCCCTCTCAACACATCAGGCCTTGTCTCGCTGGGATCCTCCGACAGGGCCCACTTGGAGTCGTTGTCCCCGGTCCTCCGCTTAGCCAGTTGCAAGGTGTTGGTGGATAGGTGGCTCTAGATGCTCCGGAGTGCTGAGTTGTCTCGCTCTCTGGTCCAATCAGCAGGGATGTAGCTGGGATCCCTCCGACAGGCGGTCTGGCCTCCGTCACTTTAGGCCCAGGCTTTTCCGGCCTAAGCACCCTTGCTGCAGGCCTCTTGCCGCTTGCAAGATGGCGTCCCAAGAGACAGAACACAAGCCCTCTCCTTTTAAAAGGTCCTCCCAGCAGGCAGTGCGTGGCGCCACACTCCTTCCCAGCAAGTGGCATTGTGGGCCTTGTAGTCCATTCCTGACCCGTAACAATAGAGTCTGTGTCTCTCCACACCACAAGATCCATCATGCATTGTCCTACCATAGCTGAGCCCAGCAACTTGCAGCAATATGGGGCAACGGATAATGGAAAGAGCTAAGTTCTTATAGGCACAAACTGTAGTCCATGAGCTACGTGCCAAAGTAACACCTTGCTACACTTATATTTATGGCCTTGTTTTGCTGTACATCAGTAAAACACCACAGTAAAGGGGGTTCCCGTCCTTTCTGTATTTTTATCAGCTATCACCTAGCTAGCTGCACTTCAGAAACACGCAGCATTTGTGTCTTAATGTTTTTTACATATTGGCCGCACATCAGAAAACCAGACTGTGATGACTGTTTGTCTACATTGAGGTTCAGATTTGGGTCTCTTCCTATATTTGATATGTTGGTTTAGCTAGCCACACTCAGATACACAACATTATTGTCTATGCTTGTGTCATTTCTGTCTAAATCTATTGTGCTGTGCCCAAAATCTATGACCTTTTCATTTGTGATATTAATAATGCATGTATCACCTTTTTGTATTTCAGCCCTCTTTTCCGTGGAGGTGCCAGGAGTTCTGGCTGCAGACGTCACATGTCAGAAAGCCTCAGCCCCTTACATTTAGGGATGCCAGAACCATTTCCTAGGGTTGAAGCCCAGTAGGATTATAGGACACTGGAGGAAGGCGATAAAGAATTGCCCTGTTTAGTAGGAACTTGGGAAGTTCTGTTCTGAGGAGTATTATGGCCTGAACATGAAGTATAAAGACGAATACCCGACCAAATAGGTTACGGCTCGGTGCATGGCCTTCACTTCACCCTTCTAGCAGAACTAGATGTAGCAATATGAGTATTCTACTCCTGCTATGGACTTTAATCTCCTGAACAGGGATGAGCCGAACACCCCCCTGTTCGGTTCGCACCAGAACCTGCGAACAGACAAAATGTTCGTGTAAACTTTAGAACCCTATTAAATACAATGGACTCGAACGTTCGAAATCTAAAGTGTTAATTATACAGGCTGATATGCAAGTTATTGTCCTAAAAAGTGTTTGGGGACCCGGGTCCTGCCCCAGGGGACATGTATCAATGCAAAAAAAAGTTTTAAAAACAGACGTTTTTTCGGGAGCAGTGATTTTAATAATGCTTAAAATGAAAAAATAAAAGTGAAATATTCCTTTAAATTTCGTACCTGGGGGGTGTGTATGATATGCATGTGAAGTGGCGCATGTTTCCCGTGCTTAGAACTGTCCCTGCAAAAAATGTCATTTTTGAAAGAAAAAAAGTCATTTAAAACTGACTCGCGGCTATTAATGAATTGTCGGCTCCCGGCAATACATACAAAAGTCATTGATAAAAAAATAAATAAAGCGTGGGGGTTCCCCAGAATTCAATTACCAGGCCCTTCAGGTCTGGAATGGATATTAAGGGGAACCCCGCCGCAAATTTAAAAAAAAATTGACGTGGGGTTCCCCCAAATATCCATTCCAGGCCCTTCAGATCTGGCATGGATTTTAAGGGGAACTCCACCCCAAATTTTAAAAAAATGGCGTGGAGTCCCCCTAAAAATCCATACCAGACCCCTTATCCGAGCACGCAACCTGGCCGGCCGCAGGGGAAAAGTGGGGGACGAGAGAGCGGCCCCCCCTCCCTCCTGAACTGTACCAAGCCACATGCCCTCAACATGGGGAGGATGTCCCCATGTTGATGGGGACAAGGGCCTCATCCCCACAACCCTTGCCCGGTGGTTGTGGGGGTCTGCGGGCGGGGGGCTTATCGGAATCTGGAAGACCCCTTTAACAAAGGGGACCCCCAGATCCCGGCCCCCCCTATGTGAATTGGTAAGGGGTACATTGTACCCCTACCATTTCACGAAGAAAGCGTAAACAAATGTTTAAAAAAAACACACAAACACCTTGAAAAAGTCCTTTATTTAAAAAAAAAACAAAAACATTCCAGCGGTGAAATCCAGTGTCCCGCGGCGATCCCAAAGTCCAGCGCTGTCCTTTATTGGTTGTGCCTGAGCGGACCTGATGGGGAACTCCCTCTCAGTATTTTAAATGTATAGACCTGCCCCTTCTAAAAATCCCCATCAGGTCCACTCAGCGGACCAGATGCGGAACATGAGAAGGGGCGGGTCTATACATGTATTGCCAAAGTGAGAGCAGTTCCCCATCAGGTCCGCCCCCTCGGTATGTCGGACCCGCCTACGTCATTGGCTTGAGCGGGGAACTTCCTTCACTATGTAAATTTAAATTACACAGTGAAGGAAGTTCCCCGCTCAAGCCAATGACGTAGGCGGGTCCGACATACCGAGGGAGCGGACCTGATGGGGAACTTTAGAAGGGGCGGGTCTATACATTTAAAATACTGAGAGGGAGTTCCCCATCAGGTCCGCTCAGGCACAACCAATGAAGGACAGCGCTGGACATCGGGATCGCCGTGGGACACTGGATTTCAGCGCTGGAATGTTTTTTTTATTATTATTATTTTAAATAAAGGACTTTTTCAAGGTGTTTGTGTGTTTTTTTTAAACATTTTTTTACGCTTTCTTCGTGAAATGGTAGGGGTACAATGTACCCCTTACCAATTCACATGGGGGGGCCGGGATCTGGGGGTCCCCTTTGTTAAAGGGGTCTTCCAGATTCCGATAAGCCCCCCGCCCGCAGACCCCCACAACCACCGGGCAAGGGTTGTGGGGATGAGGCCCTTGTCCCCATCAACATGGGGACATCCTCCCCATGTTGAGGGCATGTGGCTTGGTACGGTTCAGGAGGGAGGGGGGGCCGCTCTCTTGTCCCCCCCTTTTCCCCTGCGGCCAGCCAGGTTGCGTGCTCGGATAAGGGGTCTGGTATGGATTTTTAGGGGGACTCCACGCCATTTTTTTAAAATTTGGGGTGGAGTTCCCCTTAAAATCAATGCCAGATCTGAAGGGCCTGGAATGGATATTTGGGGGAACCCACGTCAATTTTTTTTTAAAATTTGCGGCGGGGTTCCCCTTAATATCCATTCCAGACCTGAAGGGCCTGGTAATTGAATTCTGGGGAACCCCCACGCTTTTTTTTTTTTTTTTATCAATGACTTTTGTATGTATTGCCGGGAGCCGACAATTCATTAATAGCCGCGAGTCAGTTTTAAAAGACTTTTTTTCTTTCAAAAATGACATTTTTTGCAGGGACAGTTCTAAGCACGGGAAACATGCGCCACTTCACATGCATATCATACACACCCCCCAGGTACGAAATTTAAAGGAATATTTCACTTTTATTTTTTCATTTTAAGCATTATTAAAATCACTGCTCCCGAAAAAACGGCCGTTTTTAAAACTTCTTTTTGCATTGATACATGTCCCCTGGGGCAGGACCCCGGTCCCCAAACACTTTTTAGGACAATAACTTGCATATAAGTCTTTCATAATTAGCACTTTAGATTTCTCCCATCGATTTTTCGAATTTGCCGCGAACACCCCAATTTGTTCGCTGTTTGGCGAACGGGCGAACAGGCAATGTTCGAGTCGAACATGAGTTCGACTCGAACTCGAAGCTCATCCCTACTCCTGAAGTAGGCATTCAGGCATAAGTAAAGCCATAGGTTGGGCATACCTTAAACCCAGGGATCAAGCTTCTGTTAATCTATTACCCTTAAGTAGGCTTCCCTTTAGTCTTTGCTGACGTAAAGTTATAAATGAACAAAAAAGGTTGTCTGTCAGGGGCCCCCCTTTTTTGCAGTTTTATTTCCCTGAACAGGGTAGTGTTAAGACAGGCCCTCTTATTGATCAATGCAGTGTCCTTGTTTTACAACACAGGTCTCTGATTAATCTTTTTAGTAGTTCTAAGTAGCACCTACAGGCACAATAGGCCATGGTAGTTAGATATGTGAGACAGGCAACATTGCTAACCTACAAGTTTAACATGTTTTCTGATTCCATCTTTAAGAGCCCACTCCACCTAGATCCTGCATCCAAAGCGGAGAAGGCAGGGACATCGGTGGAGTAGACCTGCAGATCAGCCGCATGATCCAGCTAATATACCTTTATCAAGCATATAGAGTGGAGGTAAAGCTCACTGCAAAACTGAGGTTTGCCAAGAGGGTCTTGCAGGCAATGGTCCCACCGAAAAGTAGGCCTGAGGTAGTTGCTTATCCTCTCAGGTGTGCCATCCTGGAAGATGACTAGAGAAAAGTACCAGTTACTTACCGGTAACTGCCTTTCTAGGAAATCTTCCAGGACGGCAGGCCTACTTCCTGCCCGTTGGAGGAGGGAAAATTGTATTACACTAGAAGGTGAGTGCCTATGAGGAATGATTTCCCTTGTGAACCAGGTTCAGGAGTTACTTCTCTACAAACTGAGGATCAAGGGGAAGGGTGGGGACTTAAAACAGCTGTCAATTGATTGTGTTTTCTGTAGGGAGGAGCCTCTCATCTCTCAGGTGTGCCGTCCTGGAAGATTTCCTAGAAAGGCAGTTACCGGTAAGTAACTGGTACTTTTTTCTGCACAGTGCAGTGGACCAGAGAGCTACTATACTGTAGCACAGAGCTGAGGAAGTGTTTCAGGGCTCCTCGCCTCCGTGCTACAAAGGCTGAGTAGCGGCGGCAGGCAGGGATGGAAGCTTCCTCCCGAATCACTGCAGCAGCTGAAGGATGGGACATTAGACCTCACAGTGATCGAGGGCAGCAGCCCTGATTGTGCAGTGCAGAAAACCTTCTCTACTGGCTTCAGGATTAAATGACAGGCTGGAGAGGAGAGGAGAGGAGAGGGCTGCCAGAGGTTCCGGAACGCAGTTCAGGTGAGTTACGGCTGAAAAAAAGCCCTGATGGTGACTATATACAGATTGAGGTGATACTCCTCCAAATCACATGAATTGTGGAGCTTTGATATTCCACAAGTTGCTTGTTTTAAGGGCATCATACATCCAACAGCCAACGCGTTTCAAGATTTATTTAAACAATCTCTACTTCAGGGATAAAGAGATGCCACTAAACATCACACTACACCATTGCTTCTCAGTATGTGAACTCACTCCACCTTCCACTTTGGATAGAGGATAATCCCATGCGAAGATCACTAGTCTCCATATTGAATGGGGCTATCATATACAAACTCTGCCCACATTCTACTCTTGCTTCCACCAGTTTTCCTTTTACATTGCCTGTCCTCTAAACAGTAGTGCCTTTTTGTAAATGTACCAGTGAACACACTCACTCACTGTGTTTAATCATAACTGAAGCACAGTAAACTGTGTTTACTATGCTTTAGTTCGAGAATTAACAGGCAGCCGCTCAGCACAGAGCACTTCCCATTCATTCACTGTCCAGTGCAGCTGAGGCTGCAGAGAAAGCCATGTGCGTTCGAGTTTTGGGGTGCACACCCTAATGCAATGGGCTGCGCACACCTATGGGGATATTGGCTAAATATGTAATAATATATAATAGCAAAATTAGGTTAAAAATTTATAACAAAAAAAGTTATATTAAAAAGTAATTTTATACTAGCCTTGAGACACAGGTATAAAAAAAAAAGACATGGAACTTGTTAGATGCAACCAATGTATCTGCATTATGTTTCTAAAGCATACTATATGGCAAAAATAATGTGTGGTACATGATAAATTGATACTATTAAAATGTATAATTTAACTGTGAATATAATTTCATCAACTGTGAATAATGGATGATGCATAATAAAGTGATGTTGTTAGAAATAATTGTAGTTTGAGTATGATTACACATTTTGATTGAAAATTATTGGCTTCAAATTTAATGATTATGAATTAAAAAAAGTTCATATGTGCTCTAAAATATTTGTTGATTTATATGGCAGATGTTACAGATATTATATGAGAAATGGAACTGAGATAAAAAAAATTAGATGTATTATAATGATTGAAGCAATGAGAAAATAAAAAACAGAGAGTGCCAGGAAGACACCTCACAACAACAATTAAGTGGCATTTCATGTATATGAATATATAAATTAATGAAAATATATTATATAGATAAATAAAGAATTTAAGATGTAAAATACCATAATGAAAGTATTAAAGTGGTTTTAAAAGTTGGCACAAGGGAGTATCATGAAATCAGTGGGCCAATGTGCAAGATCAAAAGTGGGCCCTGAGCATTGATAAAAAAAAAAGTGGTGCGCTAAGTGGGCATGGTTTAAATTGCGCCGAATATTGGGCATGGCTTAAAGGAGGTGTGGTTAAAGTCTGAGATGACTTGCATAGTGCAGAATGTGATAATATTGAATAGAGAATGTACAGTGCGGAGTGTATGACAGGAAATGGGTCTCGAATGTATGGCAGTGGGTGATATGTGCAGGAGAGGCATGCGCATTGTATGGCGGTGGGTAGTATAAGCAGAGAGAGAGGTGCGGAGTGTATGGCGAAGGGTAGTATGTGCAGGAGAGGAGTGCGGAGCTTATGGCGAAGGGAAGTATTGCAGGAGAGGAGTGCGGAGTGTATGGCAGTGGGTAGTATGTGCAGGAGAGGAGTGTAGAATGTTTGGCAGTGGCTAGTATGTGCTGTAGCACTTTTTTTTAAATAACTTAATTATTTTAATTTTTGGGGGGCAGTGGATGATGTCAGTAGTGCAGTGGACAGTGTCAGAATTTTTTAATTAAATGTTTTAATTATTTTCTACAATTTTACTTTTCAATAATTTTTTACAATTTATTTTTGTATTATGTTTTTCGCAATGATTTTTTTATGGGGGGGGGGGGGGCGGCAGTGGATGGTGTCAGTAGGGCAGTGAATGGTGTCAGTAGTTTTTTATTTTCTATGATTTGTTTAACATTTTTTTTTTCTTTTTTTACAGTACTTTATTTTTTTTTCACAAATATTTTTTTTTTATTTACAATTAAATTTTCTTTTACAATGCTTTTTTTTTTGGGGGGGAGGGGGGGCTGGGACAGTGGATCATGTCAGTAGGGCAGTGGACAGTGTCAGTAATTTTTTTCTTATCTATTACATTTTTATTATTGTTTACATTTTTTTCACATTGCTTTTATTTTAAGTCAGTAGAGCAGTGGATGTGTCAGTAGGATAGTGGGTGGTGTCAGTCAGCAGAACAGAGGATGTGTCAGTAGCGCAGGGGACTTTGGGAAATCTGCACTGCACAGGGCGATTAGGGTGTGCCCAGGCACACCCCCTGTGCACAACTATGTTCTGTACATATTTATTCAGTGATTAAAAGACACTGGAGGATTCTTATGCCGCTTACACATGGCCGGACTTTCCAACGGGAAAACCTCTGTCGGAATTTCTGACAGAAAAATAGAGGACCTGCTCTCTAAGTCCATCGGAAATTCCGACAGATTTTTTCTGTCGGAAATTCCGACCGTGTGTACGCGGCATTAGAAAAGCTTTTCCTGATATTGAGGAAATTAAATCCCCCCACCCCCCCCTTTTACCATTTTATAGGAGGGGAGAACTATTAAGCCCTGTACACACGATCGGATTTCCTATGGATTCTAATCCGATGGATTTTTCCATCGGAAAACCGATGAAGCTGACTTCCATCAGTCTTGCCCACACACCATCAGTCAAAAATCCGACCGTAAAACACTCCGACAAGCCGAGAAAAAATAAGTTTAATGCTTCTGAGCATGCGTCGACTTGATTCTGAGCATGCGTGGGTTTTTTGTCCGATGGAGTTCCACACAGACGATCGGAATTTGCTATCGTATTTTTTTCCCGATGGGGCCCATACACGATCGGTTTGTCCAATGAGAAAAATACATCGGACTGTTTTCATCTGTAAAACCGATCGTGTGTACACGGCATAAGGGACATGATTATTACATCTGAATTCCACAGTGAGAAAGTAGGAGTAGCAATGTTTTAAATCCAAAAAAGAAATGGCTCTTTCCCCACATATCTTGTGTCCAGTATGATTGAGGGCACTTCATTTACACATCCCTATTCAGGGAAATCAATTGATATTAACCGTTTGCTGACCATATAACCTAGATATGCATCAGCAAAGCGGCTTTGCTGCGCCAAATCACGTACCAGGTACGTGATCTGGCACTTCTGGGTAGTTGGTGCGTGCAAACCGTTGGCGACCTGGCTGTGCTGTGATTAAACACAGCAGATGTCAATCAGCAGCTGCTGGCCAATGGATTACCGCCGGCACCTGCCGATTATTAGGAATTCACACAGGACAGAGCCCTGCCTATGTAAACAAGGAAGAGCCATGTCCTGTCAGTGGGGAAATAATGGATTTCTTTCACCGCAAAGCAGGGAATTAAATCCTTTACTTGCCTTAGTGAAAGCACCACAGTTTACCAAAACACTGGCTAGGTACATATTTAACCCCTTTAATTGCCCTAGATGTTTAACCCCTTCCCAGCCAGTTGCATTAGTACAATAACAGTGCATATTTTTAGCACTCATCACTGTATTAGTGTCACT
This sequence comes from Rana muscosa, assembly GCA_029206835.1. Taxonomy (NCBI): domain Eukaryota; kingdom Metazoa; phylum Chordata; class Amphibia; order Anura; family Ranidae; genus Rana; species Rana muscosa. The sequence continues at coordinate 518,580,303 of CM055122.1, read as the reverse complement.
GATTCCCAAAAAGCGTTACAATGCCCGCCGAAATATCACAGTCCCGCTATAAGTCGCTGATCCCCTCCATTACTAGAAAAAAAAAAAGATTAAAAGGGGTTTTATATGTGTCAGAGTACATATGTAATTTATATTCTAATTATAAATGTCCGTGTGAATTATATTACTGGTATGTGGGGGAGACCACTCAAGACAATCAAGGACAGAATATTCCAACACAAATCCTCTATTCATTCCCCACAGTTGTTACCAGTTGCTAAGCACTTTAAGCAATGTGGCCACACTGTAGCCCAGTTATTATTTATGGTAACTGATCACATGCCACGACTGAGGAGAAGGGGAAACAGGGAGTTAAAATTGAAAAGGGGAAGTAAGGGTGATTTCCCAACTGGACACTATTTATCCTAAGGGATTGAATAAAGATTATGATGTATATCTGCTTTTCTAAATATTTTTGTAAAATATTTTGTCTTTTTTTCTTTTGCAGGTATTTTTATGAAGTAACCAGAAACACTGTTGTATTATGTATCTCCTGAATATTAACTGTAATGTTAGACCATATTATGTCTTAACCTAATAATTGATAATTCAGGTGTTTTGAATCATCTTTTTTAAAATTTCTGGTCAATGAGAGAATTTGCTGTAGCAGGAAAAAGGCACACCGTACTATATTCCCATACCCTCCTGGATGAGGAGGTTAATCGGTGTTATGTACTTGGGTCCCACAGCTAGGTTCTTCCGTCAGTTGGTTCTCGTCTCCTAAGATATAGGGACAAGTCTCTGTATTCCCCCCAGTAATTCCAATGACCACACCAGTTTAAACTCCAACGTTGAGTTTATTTTCCCAATGTTCAACAGATAGGAAAAGGGTGGAAGAGAGACAGGACAGCAAGGTTTGGGAGGTTAGTCCAGGCACAAATGGATGTCACAATCTCTACTCTATCCCTGAGTAGGTTTAGCTCACCCGGATAGTCTCCCACAAGTGGATCCTAGCAGCCGAAGTGATGCTCAGACATTTGATCAAGTTCTTTTCCTAGATGCGATCGGGAGACTCTCTGTCACAGAATCTATCAGACCCCGAACCTCTTAGCTTCTGGTACTTAAGGACAGGTGCCAGCAGCAGCACATTACTAGGCCCTTGGTAGATAGAAGAATCCCTCCAGAGAGTTACCAGGCCCCTTCCTTCACCGTGAACTCTCACCGGTCCGTCAGAAAGGTCCTCCCCGGCCTCCTCTTCTTAGAAGCGGGCTCCCTCGCGAGAGACACCCTGGGACTTCTCCTCCTCAAAGTGAACTCCAGCTAAAGGTGCTGGGCCCAGTGTTGAAGATGCAGCCCCAGGACTAAAGGTGCCTGGGACTGATGCACACGTGGCCCCATGGCCTGGAGGACCATGCGCCACGTACCAGGACTCTGACTCTGGAACGAAGACCCCTCCCAGGTGGCGTCTGCCCCTTATGTTTCCTCTCCCGGCATGCACAGCAGGCCGACCACACCCATTGTACCGCTGCCGAGAGAGGACACCCAAGGCACAGCACTAATACCAGCACCCTGACCCATTATGGCAGTGCCACCTATAGGCCACAGGGAACTGCACACCAGTATACCATCCTGGAACTAAACAGCACAACCTATAAATTGAGAATGGTCTGAGCCTAACTACTATCTCAGACCAGCCCCTAAATTTGGGTATATAGCACCCCTAAATGGGGTGGGCGCTACATTGCTATATAATAAATGTGATTGGGATTTGATTATCATGCTTGTCATACCAGATGAAGGATCCTAACAGATCTGAAACTTTGTTATTTTGATGTTGGTAACTTGCCTAATAAATATACAAGGCGCTGCAGATTGGACCTTTTTTTATTGGTGACCTCCATTATCTGCTCTGCACCTGAAGGATCAAGTTACATGCCGAGTGTGTCCTCTTACCAGTCTGTGTATTATATATATATATATATATATATATATATATATATATATATATATATAAATTTATATATATACAATATATAACAATTTATGGCTATGGACAGTCAAATCTCAACAATACCACAACAAGCAAAATGGATGGGAAGCCTATGAAAAACTTGAGATATACCTAAAAGGTTCATTCTGAACATGCAATAGTGGACTATGTGAAAGGCACATTTCTAACTCAAGAACAATTTTTAAAAAGGAATCTAAAAAATAGGGACCTCAAAGTGATCTAGTAGTGGCACAAATTAGTGAATATGTTCCACTTTCATTGTATAACAATTTCCCTAAATTTGGTCTGGATCAAGATATACCAAGGCCCTCTACATCCAATTTTATTATTCACAGGAGCTGGAATCAGTATACTGTATATACCCACACACACACACAATTCAAATAAATTACAATAAAAACCTACTTTACCAAAATGTACATTTCTGTTTGAAATCAAACACTAGGCTAGTACTTGAAAAACAAATTAACATCTACAATATATATATAAATTAGCATGCTGTGTTTTCCAAATTAAAGATACAGTATTAGTTATGTCTAGTACACACTATCAGTTTTTTTTCCTTTTAACCCAGTGGGCTGAAGGAAAAAAAATGGGGATCTCGGGAGGAGCTTGCTGTACTAACTAACTGATGTTAGTACAGCCCCCCCCCCTCGCTGAGCTATTGTGTTCTGCCCCCTCCCCCTAAATACTAAGCTAAGCAGGGCAATAACTTCTCCGCAGGATGTGGAAACCTTGCAAGAAGATCTGGACAAATTAATGGCAAATGAGGTTTAATGTAGAAAAATTTTAAATAAAGCATTTGGGTGGCAAAAATATGAATGCAATCTACTCACTAGAGGGAGAACTTCTGGGGCAATCTAGGATGGAAAAGGACCTGGGGGTCCTAGTAGATGACAGGCTCAGCAATGGCATGCAATGCCAAGCTGCTGCTAACAAAGGAAACAGTATGATTACATCAATTAAAAAGAGGATTAACTCCAGACATAAAATGATAATTCTCCCACTCTACAAGACTCTGGTCCGTCCGCACCTGGAGTATGCTGTCCAGATGGGGTCGTATGCAGAACAATCCAATAACAAATATAATAATAAAATAAATGACAACACTTTATCAATGGATTTGAAATGGCCATGACCCTTTATTATTGGTATTTTATTTATTTACCAACTGTAATAAACCAATCTAATTTGTATATAACATAACACTCACTTTCTATTTACCAAACATATCACTTTAGTTAATACAACAACATGTTCAATATCTGTATAACTGTCCCATACGCCAGGCTTATAAAGGATGAGCCTGGCACCCCACCTGCATCACGGCCAATTCAATACAATTTTGAATGCCCACATTAAAAACATCCAAAGCGATATCTGACAAATGAACCGCATCAGGCCGATAAAAACCTACCAGACTTCCTTCCAAATCAATATGTCGGTAAGCCAATCCACTAATAGAAGTAGGGATGTCCCGATACCGATACTAGTATCGGTATCGGCACCGATACCGAGCATTTGCCTGAGTACTTGTACTCGGGCAAATGCTCCCGATGCTTCACCCGATACTTGTGATCAGCAGTGATCAGTGCGGTGGGGGAAGTTACCAGCACCGATCACCGCTGTATATATTTAAAAGTAGTTTCTCCGAGTCCACTTCTCTCTCTCTCTCCCCCCCTCGCGCGGGTATCAGCTGCTTTAAAATCAGCGGTGATCGGTGCTTGTAGCTCCCCCACACACGATCACCGCTGATTGTCCCCGTATCCTCCTCCAGCCCCCTCCGTTTTGCTGCTGTCCCAATCCGTGTGTCCCTCCGTGCTGCCGTCCCAATCCGTGTGTCCCTCCGTGCTGCCGTCCCAATCCGTGTCCTCCTCCGTGCCGCCGTCCCAATCCGTGTCCCCCTCCGTGCTGCCGTCCCAATCCGTGTCCTCCTCCGTGCCGCCGTCCCAATAGGTGTCCCCCTCCGTGCTGCCGTCCCAATCCGTGTCCTCCTCCGTGCCGCCGTCCCAATCCGTGTCCCCCTCCGTGCTGCCGTCCCAATCCGTGTCCCCCTCCGTGCTGCCGTCCCAATCCGTGTCCCCCTCCGTGCTGCCATCCCCCTCTGTTCTCCTCCTCCACCCCCTCCATCTGTCAGGATGGAGAGCGGAGGTAGGAGCCGGTAAATCTGGCTCCTTACTGTTCGGAATGTACAGAGTCAGTGATCACTGACTCTGTCCATTCACATAACTGAAACATCGTAAACTGTGTTTACAATGTTTTAGTTTATGAATGAAGAGAAGCCGCGGTCTTCTCTCCATTCATTTTCAGCGCAGCAGAGGCTGCTGAGAAAGGGACTGGGGAATCTGTTTCCCTAGTCCCTTTCTCTGTCTCAAAGGGGAGATGTCAGAGGTCTGTTAAGACCCCTGATATCTCACCAAAGCCCCCCAACAGGGCTGATAAAAAAATAAAAAATGTAATAAAAAAATAAATAATAAAGAAATGAATTGTAAAAAATAAATAAAATAAAATAGAAGAAAAAACACACTGACACTGTCCACCCCCCACCCCTTAAAAAAAGAAAACATTATAAAAAATCAATCAATAAATAAATAAAAAAAAATGTAAAAAAAAAAGTATCGGTATTTGGTATCGGCGAGTACTTGGAAAAAAGTATCGGTACTTGTACTCGGTCTTAAAAAAGTGGTATCGGGACAACCCTAAATAGAAGGCATAAATTTTGCCATGCCTCTATTGATTTTTTTACACATTTTTTCACAATGCCTAAGCTCAGGAAGAAGCAGCCAATTCAAGCGAGGAATAATTTCTGAAAATACAATTACAGAATTAGGCAAAATGGCATGCAATTGAGGAAAGTCAAATTTTAATTGTAAAATGATGTCCAAAGTATGACGTTTACCTATATCATTTCCTGAAATATGAAATACTGCAATTTGAGGAGGAGTTCAGGAACAATATAAGGAAGACAAAGTCTGATGCATGTCACTTAATCTCATACCACGCAAAGCATACCACCACAAATGAAAATTATCAAAAGGAAAACCTAAATTAGTACCATATATCCTAACCATTGCTCTATGAAAGGCCCAAAATATGTAGGAGTGTCCTATGATCCAGATGTTACATGGGTTACCTGAAATTAAACAGAAAGATTAGGACATGTGTAAGAACGGTAACAACTTGATCTCCATCTACCAATATTTTTTACAATAGCTTCAGATAAACCCAGGTTAGCTGCAGTAGTAGCTGCACCAATCCTAAAAGAATGAGAAGTAAAAGGAAGGTGATCCAAACCTAAATGATGTAAAAACTTTTTTAAAACAGAGCAAAATTGGTAACGAGTGAGGGGCAGGCCAGAACAGTGAATTAACAGACACCCAGAACCAGATGGGCGGATCTGCAAATATTGATGTATCAATAAAATTGGGCAATTCGAAGAAGAGTCGAAGCGATGCAAAGTAACCCATCGACCATGACCCAACTGATCCGTTTTGCTCAGTTTAATCCGTATTTGAATAAAATTGCTACCTAAAACTAAATCAGAAAAAGAAATTCCAGTATAACCTCGAACATTGTCAGGAAGCAATTCAGAAGTACGAAAGGCTCCAAAGAAACACAAACAAAAAGCTACTCTAAACAATAATGATTCAAAAACAGAAAAACAGACAGCTGTAGTTGAATAACAAAGTTTTTCTAAAAGATCAATAGAAATAGGTAAACGAGAATCATGAGATACGGTCGACTTACAATAACCCTTTAACGCTTGTTTCACAGAGAAGAAACTTAAAGCGGAGGTCCCCCCAAAAAAATATATCAATTGATCCAAAAAGGACAATAGCAATTGCTCAGAGAATATTGTGCCAACTTGACCATTGGCATCCAGGTATCCACACCAAGAGTTCCACGCGGCTTTATAATCCACCAACGAGGAAGGAGCCAACGATTGACTGATGGCCAAACCAACTTTCAATAAACTAGATCCCATAGATGAGAAGGGCATTGCACTCCGTATGCGTCCGCCTCTGGAACCAATGATCAAAAACGCTCCAACTGTAAACGGGATAAAGAATCGGCCACAGAGTTATCAATACCGGGCACATATTTAGCTTTCAACCAAATGTTTAATTTTAAGCATTTAAAAACCAAGAGTCTAAGAACCGCCTATACCGGTAAAGATTTGGACGATAAACAATTAATAGCGTATACAACAGCCTTATTATCAGAATGTAACTGAAATCTACAATTTTCAAAACAAGAACCCAAAAGTCCAAGAGCAATCAGCACTGGAAATATCTCCAAAAGGGTAATGTTGGCAATCAAACCTTCATTTATCCAAGAACGGGGCTATTCGCCCGCTGACCAGTGACCATGCCAATAAACGCCATAACCAACGGAGTCAGCAGCATCCGTATATAGATCAAGGTCCACTGAAGAACAAAAGGGGTCCTGCCAAAATGAACAACCATTGAAAGAGGACAAAAACGTTTCCAAAACAACAGATCATCACGTAAAGAGGCAGTGATCCTTACAAAATGAAATGGAGACTTAATGCCTGAAATACAGTCGTTTAGAAAATACCATTCACATCGAAATGACTCAGGAAGCAAAGCCCAATAAACCCAAAAGGGACTGTGAAGTTCGTAAAACCACTTTTCTTTTAGAAATAACAAAATCAATTAGAAAAAGGAGTCTAGCAATCTTCTGGGGAGGCAATCGGAATTGCATTAGATCTGTATCGATCGTCACTCCCAAAAACTCCAAACAAGTAGTAGGCAGGACAGACTTTTCATGTGCAAGAGGGACACCAAATTGACGACAAATAAATTGAAATTCAGTAAAAAGATACAGACATTATTCAGAAGCAGCTGGACCTATAAAAAGAAAATCGTCCAAATAATGCAATACATTGTCCGAACCAGATTGATAAGAGACAACCCATTCTAAAAAAGATGAAAACATTTCTAAATAATACCAAGACAACGAGCATCCCATAGGTAGGCATTTGTCAAAATAATAGGCATTGTTAAATAAAACCCTAGTGAATTAAATGCCTTAGGATGAATTGGTAAAAGCCTGAAAGAGGACTTAACGTCTGCCTTCGCAAATAATGCTTTATAACTAGAGTTGAGCGGACACCTGGATGTTCGGGTTCGACGGGTTCGGCCGAACTTCGGAAAAAAGTTCGGGTTCGGGACCGAACTTTAACCCGAACCCGGACCCGAACCCGAACCCCATTGAAGTCAATGGGGACCCGGACTTCTAAGGACTAAAAAGGCTCTAAAAAGGTAATGGAAAGGGCTAGAGGGCTGCAAATGGCAGAAAAATGTTGTTAAGAGCATGGCAAGTGCTCTGCAAACAAATGTGGATAGGGAAATAACTTAAAATAACATTAAAAAAATAAAAATAAAAAATAATAATCTTGGCCTAGGAGGACGAGGTCCATATGGAGTAGGAGGTTGAGGTGGCGGTGGATGTGGCTGTGTAGGTGGAAGCGGCGGTGGAGAAGGACGAGGTAACCAACACTGATTCAAAAATACAACAATGGCTGGGTAAGGCCGGTGATGTGTCGAATTCTGTCCCCCGTCAAATAGTGTCCACCCTGTACTGCGCTTGCTCAGTATGTAGGACAAGGGGATTTCGAAAATCTCCCAAGACGAACGGCGCCTGCGTGGTGAGTTCAGGTGAAGGCCACACCATCTGTGGTTCAAGCCGAGCCAAGTGAGGCCGTGCCCGAAGCGTGGCGATCGAACCGAGCCCGTGAGGGGCCCTGTTACTATGTGCTACCGTATGTCCACTTGGATGGTGGGGCTTGAACCTGCACTCACAGCGCAGGCGCCGTTCATCTTCGGAGATTTTGTGAATCTCCTTGTCCTCTGTACTGCGCAAGCGTTACTTCTTCGCAGTATGGGCCGGACACAATCCGATGGCCGGACAGTTTTTGTCACAACACCGGTATACATGTCTATTCTGCACAAGGTACGGACAAGTCCTGTGGGATCCATGCCTGGTTCATTTTAATGAACGTGAGCTTGTCCACATTGGCTCTGGACAGGCGGCTGCGCTTGTCTGTGATAACGCCCCCTGCCGTGCTAAATACACGTTCAGATAATACACTGGCTGCAGGGCAGGCCAGCACCTCCAAGGCATAAAGGGCAAGCTCAGGCCATGTGCCCAATTTGGAGACCCAGAAGTTAAAGGGGGCAGACCCGTCATCCAGTACGTGTAGGCCTGTGGACACATACTGCTCAACCATGTTGGTGAAATGCTGCCTCCTGCTAAGACGTTCCATCTCAGCTGGTGGTGCTGGTTGTTGTGGCGTGCTGACAAAGCTTTTCCACATTTCAGCCATGCTAACCCTGCCTTCTGAGGTGCTGCCGGTGCCCCGGCTGCGTTGGCGACCTCTTCCTCCTCCTCTGCCTTCGCCTTGTGCTTCCACCGTACGCCCGCTGTCAGGTGGGAATGCCACCAGCAGCGCGTCTAACAGCGTGCGCTTGTACTCGCGCATCTTACGATCCCGCTTCAGTGAGGGAATTAAGGACGGTACGTTGTCCTTGTAACGGGGATCCAGCAGGGTGGCCACCCAGTAATCAGCACCAGTTAAAATGTGGGCAACTCGGCGGTCATTGCGGAAACACTGCAGCATGTAATCGCTCATGTGTGCCAGGCTGCCCAGAGGCAAAGAAAAGCTGTCCTCTGTGGGAGGTGTATCGTCTGTGTCCTCTATCCCCCCAGCCACGCACCAGTGATGGCCACGAGCTGGTCTGGGTGCCACCCTGCTGTGAAAATGGCTCCTCCTCCTCCTCCTCCTCCATCTCCTCCTCCACCTCGTCATCCTCCAGAACTGTGCCCTTTCTGCCGGACAATTGTGTACCTGGCGTTTGTTGGTGCAGGAACCCACCCTCGTAGCCACTTGTGAAAGACTGCCCTGAAAGCCTTTGAAATGATCCCGCTTCCTCCTCCTCCTCCTCATCCTCCTGTGCCACATCCTCTTCCATCATCGCCCGAAGCGTTTTTTCAAGGAGGCATAGAACTTGGATAGTAACACTAAGAACGGCGTCATTGGCACTGGACATGTTGGTGGAGTACTCGAAACAGCGCAACAAGGCACACAGGTCTCGCATGGAGGCCCAGTTATTGGTGGTGAAGTGGTGCTGTTCCGCAGAGCGACTCACGCGTGATTGCTGCAGCTGAAACTCCACTATCGCCTGCTGCTGCTCGCACAGTCTGGCCAGCATGTGCAAGGTGGAGTTCCACCTTGTGGGCACGTCACATATGAGGCGGTGAGCGGGAAGGCCGAAGTTACGCTGCAGCGCTGACAGGCGAGCAGCAGCAGGGTGAGAACGCCGAAAGTGCGCACACACAGCCCGCACTTTCTGCAGCAGCTCTGGCATATTGGGGTAATTTTTAAGGAACCTCTGGACCACCAAGTTCAGCACATGCGCCAGGCAAGGGATGTGCGTCAAACCGGCTAGGCCCAGAGCTGCTACGAGATTTCGCCCATTATCGCACACCACCAGGCCGGGCTTGAGGCTCACTGACAGCAACCACTCATTGGTCTGTTGTTCCATGTCCCTCCACAACTCCTGCACGGTGTGGGGTTTTTCCCCCAAACAGGAAAGTTTTAAAACTGCCTGCTGTCGTTTACCCCTGGCTGTGCTGAAGTTGGTGGTGAAGGTGTTACGCTGACCGGATGAGGAGGCGGTAGAGGATGAGGAAGCGGAGTAGGAGGAGTTAGCAACAGGAGGCAAACTGAAGCGCCCTGCAATCCTCGGTGGTGGAAGGACATGCGCCAAACTGCTATCTGCCTCAGGCCCAGCCGCCACTGCATTTACCCAGTGTGCTGTTAGGGAGATATAACGTCCCTGACCGTGCTTACTGGTCCACGCATCCGTAGTTAGGTGGACCTTGCCACAGATGGCGTTGCGCAGTGCACACCTGATTTTGTCCCCCACTTGGTTGTGCAGGGAAGGGATGGCTCGCCTGGAAAAATAGTGGCGGCTGGGCTTGACGTACTGTGGGACAGCCAATGCCATCAGGCTTTTAAAACTCTGCGTCTCCAACAGACGGAATGACAGCATTTCAAAGGCCAGGAGTTTTGAAATGCTGGCATTCAGGGCCAGGGATCGCGGGTGGCTAGGGGGGTACTTCCTCTTCCGCTCCAATGTTTGGGAGATAGAGAGCTGAACGCTTCCATGGGACATTGTGGAGATGGTTGGTGACCCAGGTGGTAGTGTTGCTGGCAGATCCTCTGTTTGCGGGGTGGCAGGTGCCACTGTCACTACAGAGGTGGATGAACAGGCCGAGACTGCAGCAGAAGAGGAAGCAGGAGGAGCCAGAGACCTTTCTTGGTTTTTGAGGTGTCTACTCCACTGCAGCTCGTGCTTTGCACTTAGATGCCTGGTCATGCAGGTTGTGCTCAGGTTGAGAACGTTTATGCCTCGCTTCAGGCTCTGATTGCACAGCGTGCAAACCCCTCGTGTCTTGTCATCAGCACATTGTGTGAAGAACTGCCATGCTGGGGAACTCCTTGGACCTGGCTTTGGTGTGCTCGGTCCCTTGCTGCGTTGGGCAGTAGCAGACATACTGTCTAGCTGACAGACGCTCCGCTTTTGCACCCTGCTCCCTCTTCTGCTGTGCTGGTGGCTCTGTGCGACCACCGCCTCTTCCTCCAAACTACACTGGTCACCTGCATAACGTTGATTCCATGTGGGGTCGAGGACCTCATCCTCCTCCACATCATCTTCCACCCAGTCTTCACCCCTGCCCTCCTTGTCTGTCTGCACAATTGCGAAAGCAGCAGCAGTTGGCACCTGTGTTTCGTCATCATCCGAGACGTACTGCGATGGTCCTCCCATGTACTCATCATGAAACATAAGTGGTTGGACATCGGTGCACTCAATCTCTTCCACTTCTGGGGCAGGGCTAGGTGGATGGCCCTGGGAAACCCTGCTAACAGAGTCATCGAAAAGCAGAAGAGACTGCTGCATGATTTGGGGCTCAGACTGCTTGGCTGATTTGCAAGGGGGTGAGGTGAAAGACTGATGGACATGGGTTTCAGGTGCCAACTCTGTTCTTTCATCAGAAGAGTGGGTGGGAGACAATGTGAAGGAACCCGAGGCACTGTCAGCAACCCAATCTACTATCGCCTGTACTTGTCCTGGCCTAAACATTCGTACAGCCTCATTAGGCGCGACAAAATACCGCCGCAGGCTCGGTCGCCTACTCGCACCTGAGGAAGGTGTTTCACTTGTGCGTGTATCTGGCACAGATCCACCACGTCCTCTCCCTGCAACAGGAGCTCCACCAGCAGCACCACGACTGGGGCCACCACGTCCCTTTGACCTTCTCCTCATATTTTCAAAATTTAGGATCTTGCCCTAAATGGGTGTTTTTGGAAGCGCAGAACACAACCAAAGTACGTAACTGCTGAATCGCACAGCTACAGAACTGCAGAAAATGCTATTCAAAAAAAATGTTGTTTTTTTAGTATAGCACAGTAGGGGAAAACTATATAGAAATTGTTTATTTCACACACCTCAAAATATGTATAACACACTGAAAACTTTTTTTTGTGCCCCTAAACGGCGTTTTTTGGAGGAGCAGAACACACCCACAGTACGTAACCGCTGAATCGCACAGCTACAGAACTGCAGAAAATGCTATTCAAAAATTTTTTAGTTTTTTTAGTATAGCACAGTAGGAGAAAACTATATAGAAATTGTTTATTTCACACACCTCAAAATATGTATAACACACTGCAAACTTTTTTTTGTGCCCCTAAACGGCGTTTTTTTGGAAGAGCAGAACACACCCACAGTACGTAACCGCTGAATCGCACAGCTACAGAACTGCAGAAAATGCTATTCAAAAAAAATGTTTTTTTTTTAGTATAGCACAGTAGGAGAAAACTATATAGAAATTGTTTATTTCACACACCTCAAAATATGTATAACACACTGCAAACTTTTTTTTGTGCCCCTAAACGGCGTTTTTTGGAGGAGCAGAACACACCCACAGTACGAAGAGCCAACAGGATAAGAAAGATGATGTATCATCCTAAAGGAATTAGGCTCTTTCTTGGGAATAATACCCAAAGGGGAAATTCTAAAATTGGCAAATGGGGGAGAAAGAAAAGGGCCAGCAACCTTACCCTCTTTTATTTCCTTCAATATTTTATCAGCGACTATAGTAACATGATGATCAACAGAAGGTAAATTCTTAGTGATAGAACAACCGGAACCTTGAAAACTAGGTAAAGGGAAACCATTGCGGAAACCTTCAAACAGAAGGACCGCCATCTGTTGATTTGGCCATATTTGAAGCCAATGGAACCATGTTTATAAGTTTCACTGGCGTGTCCACTTTTAGGAAAAAGATCTTCGAGAGGGAGGTGTCGTAGAAGAAGAAACTTCTTTAAAACATTTAGAAGCTGGATGGTTGGATGGTTACCAGCGCAAAAAGCACATTCGTGCTTATATTTACAAGAATGCGGCCATTTGCAATGGCCCTCATTAAAACCAAAACACACACCGCAACGAAAACCGGAAGTAGCAGGAGTTGTTGGTTTAACATATTATTTTTGCGGGTAACAGTAAATTCAACCATAAACCAATGTCTTTAACCCCCTATTTCAAAGATTTATGTACAGAAAGTTTTTGTCGAAACACTTCATCATAAAAGAACCATAGGCCATTAAAGTTCTTATATGCCTCCAAAATGATGTCAACGTGTTGAAACAGACTACTGCACAGATCAGAACATTTTTCTCCCAAAACACTGACATAGATGCAAAAAGCATGGAGCCAACTTGAAAAATTACGTAGCATATTTTGGTTTCGGGCCACATCGATGGGGCACTATACACTTTTGTTTCCTACTACACTCCCAACAGGGGCCAAAAAACCTTTTTTGAATCTTTGTTACACAACCTGCAGACACACTTTAAAGGTACGATATTTATCGGCGGCGACTCAAACACAGCATTTGATTTCTCTCTAGACAAAAGTTCAAACGGTACTTCTAAACCTAAACGCCCTTCCAAACAAAGTGTTAAAATAGTAAAGCTTCTGCATACTGCAGGACTGATAGATGTCTGGAGAGAGTCCAACCCCCGCACAAAAGACTACACTCATTTTTCAGCGCCGCATAAATCTTTTGCCAGAATTGACCACATTTTCACCCGCGCCCCTACAATCCCTTTAATCAGGAACTCCAAGATTGTGGATTCCTCCCTCTCAGATCACGCCATGGTGATTGTGACTACACAGAGATCCTCTGGGTCAGATAGCCCCCCTCGCTGGCGCCTACGAGAATCCCTATTAAGCGATCCAATTCAATGCACTCTGCTGGAAAAAGCTATTACGGAATACTTTCTTATTAACGATACGGGTGATGTATCCCCTCCTACGGTATGGGCAGCTCATAAGACAGTAATTCGAGGGAAACTGATTCAATTGTCAGCTAAACTAAAAGCGGAACACAAGGCGGACACGCTGAGGCTTACTGAGGACTTTCGCAAGTTAGCGAAAGCCCACAAGAGCCACCCTACCCCTGAATCTCTTGCAAACCTAGATAATGCCCGGGCACTATTAAACTTATCACTGACCACAGCCGCCGAACAGCACCTTCGGTGGACAGGGGCTAAATTCTATGCCCAAGCTGATAGAATAGGTTCGAAGTTAGCCGCTAAATTGAGTCCCAAACAACGCACACTTGCATTCCCTAAAATTCGGACAGCTAATGGGGAACTGTCGCAGAACCCGTCTAAAATAATGGAAACCTTCCTGAGGTTTTTTACTGAATTATATAAACCAAACCTGAATCCCCCCAAATCTCTGAGAGAGAAATTTTTAAATACACTTCCCCTACCTACTATTACAAAGGATCATTGTGAGCTCTTGGAGAGCCCTTTTACCCAAGAAGAAGTGTTGGACACCATCAAAACTCTGAAACTGGGATCCTCCCCGGGTCCAGATGGTTTTTCCACGGGCTACTATAAAAAATTTGGCCCCTGCCTGGCCCCCCATTTGACACGATTCTTTAACTCTCTAAGGGATGGAGCCCCTTTGAATAAAGACTTGAACCTGGCTTACGTCTCGGTAATACCGAAACCGGGTAAGGACACCAGTGATGTGGCGAACTTCCGCCCTATTTCGCTTATCAATAATGACATAAAAATAATGACCAAAATAATGGCAAACAGACTTTCGAGTTTCATTTCTTCTTATGTTTATAAGGATCAGGTGGGCTTCATCCCTGGCAGACAGGGACCTGACCAGATTAGACGTGCCATTGACGTTATCTCTCTGCTTCAATCACAGTGGGATGGGGGACCTCCTCAAAAAGGCTTTCTACTTTCAATAGACCTACACAAGGCCTTTGATTCAATAGACTGGGCATACCTGACTGATATCCTGGGGAAATGGGGATTTGGACCACACTTCCTTCAGCTTATTAACTCGCTTTACTCTGACCCCTCAGCACAGATTCGTTTACTGGGCAGATATTCTGATTCATTCCCCATTGGCAGAGGGACCAGACAGGGATGCCCACTCTCCCCTCTCCTCTTTGCGGTAGCAATTGAGACTCTAGTTATTGCACTACGGTCGGACCCTGACATTAAGGGGGTCAAATGTGGCCCCCAGGAACATAAGTGTGCATTATACGCGGATGACCTCCTACTTTTCGTCACTTCCCCCCTGACCTCCACTCCTTCGATCCTCAAGACACTGCGGATATTCAGTGAGATCTCCGGTCTGAGGGTCAACATGAACAAATCACTGGCATTGAACATATCCGTCCCCCCGGACATTTTAAAGAAACTCTCCAGTGATTTTGATTTTTCCTGGGCTCCCACACTTATCCCGTACTTAGGCATCAAACTTACATCTAATATAAGTACCTTGTTTAAGATGAACTACCCCCCTATGGTGCTCAAATGTAAAAAGGACATGGAGAGGTGGTCCAAGAGTGGTTTATCATGGTTGGGCAGGATTCATGCTATTAAAATGACCCTCCTTCCACGCCTTTTATACCTGTTTAGATCTCTCCCAATACCGGTCCCGAAACAATTCCTCAGTAAAACTCAGTCGGACATAATACGTTTTGTATGGGGCAGGAAGGGTTACAGATGTCCCGCGGGAATACTATTCCGTCTAAGATCTCAGGGTGGTCTAGGCCTCCCTCACCTGTGGGGCTACTATCAGGCAGCTCAATTAACACAAATCTCGGCAGCCTTCTTTAAGGGCTCGAAACCAGACTGGCTACACATGGAAAGACAGGCTGTCCCATCGCACACCGTTGACTATCTATTAGGATGCGAACCCAAACGCAGACCAGCGATCCTATCACCTACTCTCTCGCACTCAGTAGCGATTTGCTCCAAGCTTTTTAATCTATGCACCTTGATATCTCCACTGAGGCCTTTAATGCATTTATTTCACAACTCTGACTTTCCCCCGGGGATGAATATTAAGGCGTTCCGATGGTGGACAGATAAAGGTCTTTATCGAATCGGACACTTTCTTTCCCCAGCAGGGCCATTTTCCTTACCACACTACAGGACACAAATGGACATGCCTGATTCTGAAATTTTTAGATTCAACCAAATATCTCATTTCCTTCACTCCATTTGGACAGACAAAACGATTCCCCCCACCATTACCCCCTACGAACAATGGTGTGCCAATGCATTGGATCAGAGGGGGGGCATCTCGCTAATTTATACAGCGCTAATGTCTAAGACGGATATACCAGCCTATGCCCAGACCTGGGAGGAAGATACGGGCGGCACGTGGGACGCAGAGGTCTGGTTCCGCCCTTCACAGCGAGCTTTCAAAGGTATTCTCAATGTCTCAATTGCAGAGGCTAGCCTAAAGGTGCTGTTAAGGTGGTATTATGTCCCTGCCAGGTTGGCACGGATGTACCCAGGGACTTCACCTGTATGTTATAGAGGTTGTGAACTAGAAGGCACGATGATCCACATCTGGTGGAATTGCCCCCGCATTAGATCCTTTTGGTGGAAAGTTTTCCGTACCATCAGCTCTCTGACAGAGGTAACTGTGACCCCACATCCCTGTACAGCACTACTCAATCATAATATTCCCAAGTTATCTACAGCTCACAGGTCTTGCCATTCTTCGTCTTATTGGGCGCTAGGATGACCATAGCCAGAGCCTGGAAGAAACCCACCATCCCCTTCCAGGGTTTCAAGAGGAAGGTTTCCTGGATTATGGTGCAAGAACAAATTGTGGCTAAAATGAATGACAATACTGAAAAATTTAGATCCATTTGGGAACCCTGGGCCACCTTCTGCAATATGTCTCTCATACCTGGAGTACAGCCTGGTAGCCTGTCCACACATACATTTTCTCGATAGCTGACTTACTCTTCTTCTTTCTCTTACTTCCTTCTAACACGTTTCTCTTTTCCCCTACCTTCTGACGCCCTTCTTGGCGTCTCAGTGTTCAGTTATGGTTACTGAGAATTTTTGATTGCAGATCCTGAATCTTGAGGTGTTAGGTTATCAATATGGTTATATGTATCCCTCACATTCCTATTTGATGTAATAAGCATACAGACCGGGTGGTAGGGATGGGCGACCCTGGCTCCTGGGATGCAGTGTGAACCCTTTTGGGGCATCCGGAGGGTCGGAGGCCGCCGAGCCGTAATGGGCTTTGTCCCATGAGGTGATGGGAGATCTATGGAACTACGGTTATACCATTGCATATTTGATGCAGTATAACTAATGGTAGTATACTGGGACACCTTATAGTAAAGTCTCTAGATATGTCGACTTGTATATGCAATTTTTGGAATGTTTTGTATGATCTTCTGACATTTCACTGTAATCTTTGATATTGCTGTCATCGCAAAAATCCCTTAATAATAAAAATCTTTGAATCTTAAGAAAAATTACGTGGCACAGATTTTGAAATGTTCTATGGAACCGCGCTTAAGGACAAATTAATATGGGCTGCTGCCTCCCCTGAAGGCCCTGAGCACAGGGACTAGTGGTTTTAAATATTCTGAAGATGGGGTAGGTGGCGCTGCCCAGGTATGAAATATTTATGTAAATCAAGGTGTTAAGTCCCCATGTAAGGGAAAAATAAACGTGATATTATAAGATATCAAACAGCTTAGTAATCTGTGATAAAGTGACAATGTGCAAGAGCAAATAGTACCAATGAGGGGTGCACCCTGTGTCAGGAGCTACCCAAGGGTAATAAAAAAGGGGTAGTGTGCGTTGATAAGATGTGCAAATTAACAGTAGGCCAGTGCTCAATAGCCAAGAGAAACAATCATATGGACCAGTGAAAATCAAATGTGAGAGTGGAAAAAATTGGGATAAATCCAACCAAATAAAAACCTTATTCAAATATTGCCACCAGGGGCAGTGTGTGATAAATCCAGGTAGGCTAAGCAAATAATGGTTACAAATGAATGGTAAAACAAGGTATTAGAATCCAACATCAAATGTAGTCACAAAACCCACTGAAATAAGGGTTCTCTGCTGCAATATGAGAACAGATATCCGTACCAAAGTATAGCAGCAAATGTAACCTTTCAATGTTAGAGTTTGACAGTAAATGAGTTTCTATCCAGGCAGTTCATGCAGCAGTTTTAAAACTGTAAATAAATGGTGACTTTCGTGTATATCCTTTTGGTTCCTAGCAAGCTCCAGGTGACACTTGTGCTCCCCCTCAAGGTTCCCCACTCACCAAAAGTAGAAACCCCTGCAGGGGTATCAGGTACACATAGAGTGAGTGGTTTGGTTCCTCCGTCTCTTCCTCCGCTTGATTTCCAGAGATTCCTATCCGTCTCCTGGGTTCACTGTGTCAGCTAGCAGCTCTGTTCCTCAGGGGACCAAAAGACACGGGCCACCATAGTGTAATCCAGTTGGTTTTATTTAAAAATCAAATATCAAATAATAAAAAATAAAAACAAGAAAACCGCTTGTCTACACACTTGCGGATGTAAAAAAAAAATTAAAAGTCCCACACTCACTGTCTGAGAGCAGCTGAGTCAGCGGTATGCATTCCACCGCTCGGATCCAGACAACCGGAAATGACGTGTCGACGTGAAGGACCAATCAACTGACGCGTTTTGTCATGTGACTTCTTCTGAGGTGATATGGTCCTATCATGTCACACGTCTCTTATAGCGAACGGCCGGTGGGGTCCTCCCCTAGTGATAGGACCATGTACTAGATTATAAAAATAATAAAGTTTACAAGTAGCAAACAGAAGATGAAGAACCACTGGAGTTAGAAGAGACATCTATGGAGGATGACTCCAATGAAGACATAGAAACCCCCATCATCAGTGGGGTACAACAGACACCACATCTAAGGTTTGATGTCACTCCAGAACCAGGACATAGGAATACACCTAGATGGAATAATCAACAACAACAGAGAACGGGCAGAAGAATAAACAACTACCAAGGACAATATCCAGCGAACATGGGAGAACCCACCACTCCGAGATTCAATATCCCAACAAGGAATAGATTTTTCCCTCTGAGATGAGAAAGATGGCAGGCCCCCACACAACAAGACAGAAGAAGAGATAGAGAACCAAGGGATTTTCAAAGGGGAGGACAGCGTGACAGACCACCAGGCCGTTGGACGACTCGGGTCCCATACAGAAACCCAAGATGGAGAGGCCAGACCTGGAACAGAGGGGCAACAACAGGTTGGGAAGATACACCCAGAGATCGAGCAAGAGGTCAGGGGTTCAACGAATACCGCACATACCCCCTCACGCAGGGGACGTATATGAGAGATGGATGGATCGACAACCGGGAGAGAATGAATGGCTACCAATCAGGGAACGCAGAAAGAGAAGGACAAGAGAAAAGAGGGGAGGGAGGAAGAAAAAGGCGCAGAATGTATTAGGGGAAGGCATATATAATTTGAGTACTGCCACGTTCACGGAGGAAGAATGGAAAACATTAGATCTGGGCCTTAAGCTTGCACTGGAAAAGGCCTTAGATAAACTTGAAGCATATATTGACCTCCAAAAGTTTATGAGGAAACTAAATTTAAAAAAACATTTTGCACTCAACGAAGACACTAGGAAACCAGAACACTCAAACTATATCAGAACCAAACTCAAAAATAACTCAATTTACAACCCCCAGACCCCAGGCAACCAATGCCTTGGAGCCTTCAAGAAAATGGTTGAAGAGGACATCAAGAATTTAGACAATAAAAAACGGAGGAGCAATATGGATATATGGAAAACTATTAAAGAGATCGGAAAGAAAAATGCAGTAGTAATCAGACCGGCCGATAAGGGGGAGGGCTGGTTATCCTCAACAAAAGTGATTATGAGGAGGAAATGAAGAATCTACTGAATGTGGAGAATTCATACAGTAAGTTAAAAGGGAACCCCAAGGCAGGGTATGAAAAACAACTGAGAGCATATGTACAGAAAGGAAAGAATAAGGGGATCCTAAGTGAGAAGGAAGCCCAGTACCTTGTATCTGAATCCACAAAAACACTGGTCATTTACCATGTACCCAAAATACATAAAAGTCTGGAGAAACCACCGGGTAGGCCTATAATAAGTGGAATCAACTCAGTCTTCTCTAGATTAGGGGAATACCTAGATACATTTTTGCAACCACTGGTGCCCAAAGGAAAGTCACATTTAACCACTTAAGCCCCGGACCATTATGCAGCTTAAGGACCAGAGGTGTTTTCAGAATTTGGCACTGCGCTGCTTTAACTGGAAATTGTGCGGACATGCAATATTGTACCCCAACAAAATTTGCGTCCTTTTCTTCCCACAAATAGAGCTTTCTTTTAATGGTATTTGATTGCCTCTGCGATTTTTTTTTTGCGATATAAACGGAAAAAGACTGAAAATTTTGAAAAAAAATGATATTTTCTACTTTTTGTTATAAGAAAAATCAAATAAACTCAATTTTAGTCATACATGTAGTCCAAAATGAATTCAGCCACATGTCTTTAGTAAAAAAAAAATGTCAATAAGCGTATTTTTATTGGTTTGCGCAAAAGTTATAGCGTCTACAAACTAGGGTACATTTTCTGAAATTTACACAGCTTTTAATTTATGACTCATTTCATATCATATCATATCATTATGACTCATATCTCATTTCTCGAGGTGCTAAAAGGGCAGGGCAGTACAAAACCCCCCCAAATGACCCAATTTTTGAAAGAAGACACCCCAAGGAAATTGCTGAGAGACATGTTGAGCCCATTGAATTTTTTTTTTTTGTCCCAAGTGATTGAATAATGACAAAAAAAATTACAAGAAGTTGTCACTAAATGATATATTGCTCACACATGCCATGGTTATATGTGGAATTGCACCCCAAAATACATTTTGCTGCTTCTCCTGAGTACACGGATACCACATGTGTGGGACTTTTTAGGAGCCTAGCCACGTACGGGACCCCGAAAACCAAGCACTGCCTTAAGGATTTCTAAGGGCACAAATTTTTGATTTCACTCCTTACTACCTATCACAGTTTCGAAGGCCATAAAATGCCAAAATAGCACAACCCCCCCCCCCCAAATGACCCCATTTTGGAAAGTAGACACCCCAAGCTATTTGCTGAGAGGCATGGTGAGTATTTTACAGCTCTCATTTGTTTTTGAAAATGAAGAAAGAAAATCATTTTTTTTTTTTTTCAATTTTCAAAACTTTGTGACAAAAAGCGAGATCTGCAAAATACTCACCATACCTCTCAGCAAATAGCTTGGGGTGTCTACTTTCCAAAATGGGGTCATTTGGGGGGGTTTGTGCCATCTGGGCATTCCATGGCCTCCGAAACTATGATAGGCAGTGAGGAGTGAGATCAAAAATGTATACCTTAGAAAGCCTGAAGGCGGTGCTTGGATTTTGGAGTCCCGTACGCGGCTAGGCTCCCAAAAAGTCTCACACATGTGGTATCCCCGTACTCAGGAGAAGCAACAGAATGTATTTTGGGGTGTAATTTCACATATGCCCATGGCATGTTTGAGCAATATATCATTTGGTGACAACTTTGTGCAAAAAAAATTAAAATAAAAAATAAATTGTATCAACATATAAAATATTCCATGGACTCGACATGCCTCTCAGTATATAGCTTGGGGTGTCTACTTTCCAAAATGGGGTCATTTGGGGGGTTTTGAACTGTCCTGGCATTTTATACACAACATTAGGAAGCTTACATCCACTCTTCTAACCACTTGAAGACAAAGCCCTTTCTGACACTTTTTGTTTACATGAAAACATTTTTTTTTTGCAAGAAAATAATGTTAAACCCCCAAACATTATATATTTTTTTAAAGCAAAGGCCCTACAGATTAAAATGGTGGGTGTTGCATTTTTTTTTCCACACAATATTCGCGCAGAGATTTTTTAAACGCATTTTTTGGGGAAAAAATACACTTTTTTTAATTTTAATGCACTAAAACACACTATATTGCCCAAATCTTTGATGAAATAAAAAAGATGATCTTAGGCCGAGCACATAGATACCAAACACGACATGCTTTAAAATTTTGCACAAACGCGCAGTGGCGACAAACTACATACATTTTTAAAAGCCTTTAAAAGCCTTTACAGGTTACCACGTTAGATTTACAGAGGAGGTCTACTGCTAAAATGACTACCCTCAATCTGACCTTCGCGGTGATACCTCACATGCATGATGCAATTGCTGTTTACATATGACGCCAGACCGACGCTTGCGTTCGCCATTGCGCAAGAGCAGGGCGGGACAGGGGTGCTTTTTTTTTTTTATCATTATTAATTTTGCTTTTTTATTTTATTTTTTAACTGTTCCTTCCATATTTTTTTTTATTATTTGTATTGTTATCTCAGGGAATGTAAATATCCTCTATGATAGCAATAGGTAGTGACAGGTACTCTTTTTTTGAAAAAACTGGGGTCTATTGGACCCTAGATCTTTCCTCTGCCCTCAAAGCATCTGACCACACCAAGATCAGTGTGATAAAATGCTTTCCCAATTTCCCAATGTCGCTTTTTATATCCGGGGGGGACATTCCCTCCCACTGCTTGTAAAAGCAGTCCAGAGGCTAATTAGCCACTAGGATTGCTTTTACATGAAAGTCGGCCGCTGGCTGAAAAGAATGATACCAAGATGATACCCAAGGTAAGTATAGTAGCAAGCCCTAGTTGCAATCTGGGAACACCCAAGAGGATAGTATGTGACCAGTCAAAATATATTAATGCATTAAAGTGTCTGTTCACCAACGCCAGAAGTCTGCCAAGCAAAATAGGTGAGTTGGAAGCTCTGGTGCATGAGGAGAGCTATGATGTAATCGGTATTGCTGAAACTTGGCTTCATTCCTCACATGACTGGGCTATTAATATTCCTGGCTATGCACTCTTTCGGAAAGACAGGGTAAAAAGGAAGGGTGGAGGGGTCTGTCTCTATGTGAGAAGTGATCTCAAAGCAAGTGTGAAAGAGGACCTGGTGGATGGAGAGTGTGATGAGTCTGAAGCATTATGGGTGGAACTGCATACAGATGTGCGTAGTTCAAAGCTAATCATTGGAGTTTGTTATAGGCCACCCAATGTTAATGAGGAGTTAGAGACTCAGCTCCTTGCACAGATGGAAAGGGCTGCAAGGGCTGGGACGGTGATAATAATGGGGGATTTTAACTACCCAGAAATTGACTGGAGTAATGGAACTGCTGGGACAGTTAAAAGGCAAAAATTTATAAACCTATTGCAGGACAATTTTATGGTCCAGTTTATTGAGGCCCCAACTAGGAATGATGCTCTGTTGGACCTGGTAATCTCAAACCATGCAGAGCGTATTACTAATGTTCAGATAAAGGAACACCTGGGTAGCAGTGACCATAACATGATTTCATTTGATGTAAGTTGTAAGCAAAAATCACATACAGGAAAGATAAAAACACTTAATTTCAAGAGAGCAAATTTTCCAAGGATGAGCGCTGCTCTCCAGGACTTAGACTGGGAAGGAATATTGGCATCAATGGGCACAGAACAGAAATGGGAATTCTTCAAAAAGACTGTTTGTGAACTCACTGCAAAGTATATTCCCATGGGCAATAAGTTTAAAAGGCTAAAAATAAAACCTATGTGGCTCACTGCCAAAGTTAAAAAAGCTATAAACTATAAGAAAAGAGCTTTTAAAAAATATAAAAATGAGGGAACACTAATGTCATTTAAATGTTACAAAGAATATAACAGGATATGTAAAAAGGAAATCAAGGATGCAAAAATTCCAAATGAACGACAGATTGCAAAAGATAGTAGGACAAACCCCAAAAAATTCTTCAAATATATTAATAGTAAAAAGGTCAAGTCTGAGCATGTAGGCCCTTTACAAAATATTCTAGAGTGGGTGACTGGGGACAAAGAGAAGGCTAATTTATTAAATACTTTCTTCAGTTCTGTGTATACAAAGGAGCATGGGGGAGCTCATGTCCAAAATGGGGGTGGTAGTGACACAGCCCCAAATCCACAATGGCTCAAAAGTGATATGGTCCAGAAATATTTAGATGGAATAAAGGTGGATAAAGCACCTGGACCAGATGGCATACACCCACGGATCCTAAAAGAATTGAGCTCTGTAATTTCAAAGCCATTGTATTTAATTTTTAGGGACTCATTAATGACAGGAATAGTACCACTGGATTTTCGCAGGGCCAATGTGGTGCCTATATTTAAAAAGGGAATTAAGTCTTTACCAAGTAACTATAGACCTGTTAGTTTAACTTCTATAGTTGGGAAAATACTGGAGAGATTAATAAAAGACCACATAGATGAGTTCTTGCTGGAAAAAAACTATTTAACCACTTAAGCCCCGGACCATTTGGTAGCTAGAGGACCAGAGGTGAATTCAGAATTTTGCACTGCGCTGCTTTAACTGTAAATTGTGCGGACATGCAATGTTGTACCCAAACGAAATTTGCGTCCTTTTCTTCCCACAAATAGAGCTTTCTTTTAATGGTATTTGATTGCCTCTGCGATTTTTATTTTTTGCGATATAAACGGAAAAAGACCGAAAATTTTGAAAAAAAATGATATTTTCTACTTTTTGTTATAAGAAAAATCGAATAAACTCAATTGTAGTCATACATTTAGGCCAAAATGTATTCAGCCACATGTTTTTAGTAAAAAAAATGTCAATAAGCGTATATTTATTGGTTTGCGCAAAAGTTATAGAGTTTACAAACTAGGGTACATTTTCTGAAATTTACACAGCTTTAAATTTATGACTGCCTATCTCATTTCTTGAGGTGCTAAAATGACAGGGCAGTACAAAACCCCCCCAAATGACCCCATTTTGGAAAGTAGACACCCCAAGGAAATTGCTGAGAGGCATGTTGAGCCCATTGAATTTTTTATTTTTTTCTCCCAAGTGATTGAATAATGACTAAAAAAATAAAAAAAAATTACAAAAAGTTGTCACTAAATGATATATTGCTCACACATGCCATGGTTATATGTGGAATTTTACCCCAAAATACATTTTGCTGCTTCTCCTGAGTACGGGGATACCACATGTGTGGGACTTTTTGGGAGCCTAGCCGCGTACGGGACCCCGGAAACCAAGCACCGCCTTAAGGATTTCTAAGGGCGCAAATTTTTGATTTCACTCCTCACTACCTATCACAGTTTCGAAGGCCATAAAATGCCTAAATAGCACAAAACCCCCCCCCAAATGACCCCATTTTAGAAAGTAGACACCCCAAGGAAATTGCTGAGAGGCCTGTTGAGCCCATTGAATATAATTTTTTTGTCCCAAGTGATTGAATAATGACAAAAAAAAAATTACAAAAAGTTGTCACTAAATGATATATTGCTCACACATGCCATGGTTATATGTGGAATTACACCCCAAAATACATTTTTCTGCTTCTCCTGAGTACGGGGATACCACATGTGTGGGACTTTTTAGGAGCCTAGCCGCGTACGGGACCCCGAAAACCAAGCACCGCCTTCAGGATTTCTAGGCACAAATTTTTGATTTCACTCCTCACTACCTATCACAGTTTCGAAGGCCATAAAATGCCAAAATCGCACAAAACCCCCCCAAATGACCCCATTTTGGAATATAGACACCCCAAGCTATTTGCTGAGAGGAATGGCGAGTATTTTACAGCTCTCATTTGTTTTTGAAAATGAAGAAAGAAAATATATATATATATTTTTTTTTTTCAATTTTCAAAACTTTGTGACAAAAAGCGAGATCTGCAAAATACTCACAATACCTCTCAGCAAATAGCTTGGGGTGTCTACTTTCCAAAATGGGGTCATTTGGGGGGGTTTTGTGCTATCTGGGCATTCCATGGCCTCCGAAACTGTGATAGGCAGTGAGAAGTGAAATCAAAAATTTACACCCTTAGAAAGCCTGAAGGCGGTGCTTGGTTTTTGGTGTCCCGTACATGGCTAGGCTCCCAAAAAGTCTCACACATGTGGTATCCCCGTACTCAGGAGAAGCAACAGAATGTATTTTGGGGTGTAATTCCACATATGCCCATGGCATGTTTGAGCAATATATCATTTAGTGACAACTTTGTGCAAAAAAAAAAAAAAAAAAATTGTCGTTTTTCCGCAACTTGTGTCAACATATAAAATATTCCATGGACTCGACATGCCTCTCAGTATATAGCTTGGGGTGTCTACTTTCCAAAAAGGGGTCATTTGGGGGGGTTTTGAACTGTTCTGGCATTTTATACACAACATTAGGAAGCTTACATCCACTCTTCTAACCACTTGAAGACAAAGCCCTTTTTGACACTTTTTGTTTACATGAAAACATTTTTTTTTTTTGCAAGAAAATTATGTTGAACCCCCAAACATTATATATATATTTTTAAAGCAAAGGCCCTACAGATTAAAATGGTGGGTGTTGCATTTTTTTTTTCTACACAGTATTTGCGCAGCGATTTTTCAAACGCATTTTTTGGGTTAAAAAATACACTTTTTTTAATTTTAATGCACTAAAACACACTATATTGCCCAAATGTTTGATGAAATAAAAAAGATGATCTTAGGCCGAGTACATAGATACCAAACACGACATGCTTTAAAATTTCGCACAAACGCGCATTGGCGACAAACTACATACATTTTTAAAAGCCTTTAAAAGCCTTTACAGGTTACCCCAGTAGATTTACAGAGGAGGTCTACTGCTAAAATGATTGCCCTCGATCTGACCTTCACGGTGATACCTCACATGCATGGTGCAATTGCTGTTTACATATGACGCCAGACCGACGCTTGCGTTCGCCATTGGGCAAGAGCAGGGCAGGACAGGGGTGCTTTTTTTTTTCTTTTTTTTTTTATTATTAATTTTGCTTTTTTATTTTATTTTTAAATTGTTCCTTCCAAGTATTTTTTTTTTAATCGTTTTTATTGTTATCTCAGGGAATGTAAATATCCCCTATGATAGCAATAGGTAGTGACAGGTACTCTTTTTTTGAAAAAACTGGGGTCTTCTAGACCCTAGATTTTTCCTCTGCCCTCAAAGCATCTGACCACACCAAGATCGGTGTGATAAAATGCTTTCCTAATTTCCCAATGGCGCTTTTTATATCCGGGGGGGGGGCATTCCCTCCCACTGCTTGTAAAAGCAGTCCAGAGGCTAATTAGCCGCTAGGATTGCTTTTACATGAAAGCCGGCCGCAGGCTGAAAAGAATGATACCAAGATGATACCTAAACCCGCAGGCATCATTCTGGTATAAACATTCAAAGTCCAGCAACATACCAGTACGTTGCTGGTCCTTGTTGGACATGTATTGTAATCTTTTTATTTTATGCAGCCAGTTGGCTGAACGAAAAAAGAGATTGATCGGTGGGTATGCCCACCATTAGAATACCGCCCTTCATCCACCCACTTCCAATGATGGGCATACACGCACCATTTATATATGCCGAAGCATGGGGGCATCCTCCCGCAAAAAAGTTATGCCGCACACACATGGTCGGACTTTTCCACGGGCAAGCCTCCGTCGGAATTTCGACCGTATGTACGCGGCATTAGGAGCAAAATCGCTCCTCCGCCCTTGCTGCCCCAATGCTTCGGCATATTTGCTTTTTTTTTTTAACTGTGGTGGTGAAATCACCTCCTACAGCACTGGAGTCGCAGGGATCAGGCCTGTCTCTGCGAACGCTGCAGTTATGTGTGTTTTTGTTTTGTAAGTGACAGTGATCGATCGATACTGCACTTGGGTGGCCTGGGCTGGACGGAGGGGCAAAACGCAGGTGCCAGCAGGTATCTGGGCTGATCCCACTAACACTGCGTTTTTGGGAACCCTAAACTGCTGGGGACGCTAGTATAGATCTGATCAGATCAGATATTGATCTGTTCAGATACTATACCACTAAGGGGGGTGTATGCTTCACGCGTGGGTGTTAGCGTTACTGGCACTAACCTGACGCTGCCTGGGGTGTGACTCAGACCCTCTCTGACGCTAAAACCTAATTGATATCACCCGCCGGGCGATCAGGGGGTTAAACCTTTATTGGGTTATATACACGGCGGGTGCCCTGACACTATAAAAAGCAAACTAACTAACCAGCGTCACCCGTAACACTTATATGGTGATCACTGGTGAAAGGGTTAACTAGGGGCAATCAGTGGGTTAAAACCTTTATTAGATAATATATGGGGGTACCTGACGCTATAAAAACCTGCGGCGAACCTAAAAAAAATTACCAGCTACCGATCTGCATCACCGACACTAAGACAGCGTTTAGAAAAACGATTGCTTAGCGACAGTGGTGATGGGGGTGAAAGGGTTACCTGGGGGGGCGATCAAGGGGGTTAAACCTTTATTAGATAATATATTGGGGTACCTGATGCTATAAAAACCTGCGGCGAACCTAAAAAAAAATACTGGCTACGATCTGCATCACCGACACTAAGACAGCGTTTAGAAAAACAATTGCTTAGCGACAGTGGTGATAGGGGGTGAAAGGGTTACCTGGGGGGCGATCAAGGGGGTTAAACCTTTATTAGATAATATATTGGGGTACCTGACGCTATAAAAACCTGCGGCGAACCTAAAAAAAATTACCGGCTACCGATCTGCATCACAGACACTAAGACAGCGTTTAGAAAAACGATCGCTTAGTGACAGTGGTGATAGGGGGTGAAAGGGTTACCTGGGGGGCGATCAAGGGGGTTAAACCTTTATTAGATAATATATTGGGGTACCTGACGCTATAAAAACATGCGGCGAACCTAAAAAAAATTACTGGCTACGATCTGCATCACCGACACTAAGACAGCGTTTAGAAAAACAATTGCTTAGCGACAGTGGTGATAGGGGGTGAAAGGGTTACCTGGGGGGCGATCAAGGGGGTTAAACCTTTATTAGATAATATATTGGGGTACCTGACGCTATAAAAACCTGCGGCGAACCTAAAAAAAATTACCGGCTACCGATCTGCATCACAGACACTAAGACAGCGTTTAGAAAAACGATCGCTTAGTGATAGTGGTGATAGGGGGTGAAAGGGTTACCTGGGGGGCGATCAAGGGGGTTAAACCTTTATTAGTTAATATATTGGGGTACCTGACGCTATAAAAACCTGCGGCGAACCTAAAAAAATTACTGGCTGCCGATCGGCATCACTGACGCTAAGACAGCGATCAGAAAAATTATCGCTAAGCGACAGTGGTGATAGGGGGTGAAAGGGTTATCTGGGGGGTGATCAGGGGGTTAAACCTTTATTAGGGGGGGTTAGGGGGCTACACTGGACCTAAGACTAAACTTTGGTGACACTTTTACAGTCACAAATGTCACTGATTGCAGTGATCACTAAATAAATGGTCACTGCAATCAGTGACACTGTGACTGGGGGCTGGGGGGGTGATCTGGGGGGTGATCTGGGGTGTCTGGGGGGGCCTGGGGGGGCGATTTATGTCCCTATGTGTCCTGGTGTCAGTGTAGTGTTGTGTGCACTGACCTGATATCTTCTCTTGTACGGCGCTCGGTATATGTGAGCGCCGCACCAGAGATGACATCACTTCCTCCTGTTCCCTCTGTCTGACACAGACAGAGGGGGCATTTCTATTCGCCGGGAGCGATCGCGAGGGGGTGGCCAGAAACGAATGGCTGCCCCCTCATCCCGGAACGCTCCCGGACACTTAGCCACCGCTCACTGTATAGAAGGGGGGTCCGATTGGACCCCCCAACTGTACAAAGGCAATCACGTACACTCTACGTGATTGTGCCTGTCGGTGCCATTCTGCCGATGTATATATACAGTGAGCGGTCGTTAAGTGGTTAAGCAACAGACAGCATGGATTTATGAAAGACAGAAGTTGTCAGACAAACCTGATTTCTTTTTATGAAGAGGTAAGTAAGACCTTGGATAGAGGGGTGGCTGTGGACGTGGTATACTTGGATTTTGCAAAAGCGTTCGATACAGTTCCCCACACACGGCTCATGTGTAAGATAAAGTCTACAGGATTGGAAATATCAGTTTGTAAATGGATAGAAAACTGGCTAAAAGACAGAATTCAGAGAGTAGTGGTTAATGATTCTAATGCCCCATACACACAATCGTTTTTCTTGCCATTTTTTTTCTTGCCGTTTTTCACGTAGTTTTTTTTCATGTTTCCTCTCAAGCCTGTCTTGCGTACACACGATCATTTTAAAAAACGATCAAGCAAAGCGCAGTGACGTATACCACGTACGACGGCACTATAAAGGGGAAGTTCCGCTCGAATGGCGCAACCCTTCATGTTAGTAAAGTTTGTTGAGCAACGATTCGCGCTTTTAAGCCTCGTGCTTTTCAGTCCGTTACTGCGTGACGAATGTGCTATCTCCATTACGAACGCTAGTTTTACCAGAACGAGCGCTTCCGTCTCATACTTGATTCTGAGCATGCGCGTTTTTTTTTCACGTCGTTAAAGCATACACACTATCGTTTTTCACGTCGTTAAAAAAAACGACATGAAAAACGACGTGAAAAAAGAGAGCATGTTCGAAATTTTTAATGGCCGTTTTTCACGTCGTTAATAATACTCTGGAGCATACACATGATCATTTTTAATGGCCATTTTTAAAAATGGCATTTTTAACGGCATGAAAAACGATCGTGTGTATGGGGCATTACTCTGAATGGTCCAAGGTTATCAGTGGTGTACCCCAAGGTTCAGTGCTGGGACCCTTACTTTTTAACATGTTTATAAATGATATTGGGTCTGACATCAAAAGTAACACTTCTGTCTTTGCAGATGACACCAAGCTATGCAGTGGAATAATGTCCTTACAGGATGTCGCCAATTTACAAGCCGACCTCAATGCTCTGTCTAATTGGGCGACTATGTGGCAGATGAGGTTTAATGTTGATAAATGTAAAGTTATGCACTTGGGGGCTAAGAATATGAATGCATCATACATACTAGGAGGAGTACAACTGGGGGGATCCATAGTGGAGAAGGATCTGGGGGTTTTGGTAGATCATAAGCTCAATAATGGCATGCAATGCCAAGCTGCGGTTTCCAAAGTGAGCAAAGTCCTTTCTTGTATTAAGAGAGGTATGGTCTCCAGAGAGAGAGATATCATTTTGCCCCTGTTCAAATCATTAGTAAGACCTCATCTGGAATATGCAGTTCAGTTTTGGGCCCCAGTTCTCAAAAAGGATATTGGGGAACTGGAGAAAGTGCAGAGAAGGGCAACCAAACTGATAAGAGGCATGGAGGAGCTCAGCTATGAGGAGAGATTAGAGGAACTGAATTTATTCTCTCTTGAGAAGAGGAGATTAAGGGGGGATATGATCAACATGTACAAATATATAAGGGGCCCATATAGTGAACTTGGTGTTCAGTTATTCACTTTACGGTCAACACAAAGGACAAGGGGGCACTCTTTGCGTCTAGAGGAAAAGAGATTTCGCCTCCAAATACGGAAAGGTTTTTTCACAGTAAGAGCTGTGAAAATGTGGAATAGACTCCCTGCAGAGGTGGTTCTGGCCAGCTCAGTAGACTGCTTTAAGAAGGGCCTGGATTCTTTCTTAAATGTACATAATATAACTGGGTACTGACATTTATAGGTAAAGTTGATCCGGGGAATATCCGATTGCCTCTCGGGGGATCAGGAAGGAATTTTTTCCCCTGCTGTAGCAAATTGGATCATGCTCTGCTGGGGTTTTTTGCCTTCCTCTGGATCAACTGTGGGTATAGAATTGGGTATATGGGATTGTACGATATATTTTTTTTTTATTTTTTTTTATGGTTGAACTGGATGGACTTGTGTCTTTTTTCAACCTGACTAACTGTGTAACTAACTATGATACCTAAACCCACAGGCATCAATCTGGTATAATCATTCAAAGTCCAGCAACATACCAGTACGTTGCTGGTCCTTGTTGGACATGTATTGTAATCTTTTTTTTCATGCAGCCTGTTGACTGAATGAAAAAAAGAGATTGATCGGTGGGTATGCCCACCATTAGAATACCTCCCTTCATCCATCCACTTCTAATGATGGGCATACATGCATGCACCATTTATATATGCTGAAGCATGGGGGAATCCTCCCGCAAAAGTTATGCCGCACACATAGGCGTGCGCACAGGGTGTGCCTGGTGTGCCTGGGCACACCCTAATCATCTAGTGCACATTAGCATTATTGCTCTGTGTACCAGTGGGGAGATGGGAAAGATCTCCCTCCTACCCGCTCTGCCATAAGTAAATTTCTTACGCACTTCTCTTTCACTGTGCCAGCAGGGAGATTAATGTACCGGGACAAAATACATGCATGTGTGTTTGAGCTTTGGGGTGCACACCCTAATGCAATAGGCTGTGCACACCTATGGTCGCACACACATGGTCGGACTTTTCCACGGGCATGCCTCCGTCGGAAAATCGCTCCTCCGCCCCTGCTGCCCCCATGCTTCAGCATTATTGCTCTTTTTTTTTAACTGTGGTGGTGAAATCACCTCCTACAGCACTGGAGTCGCAGGGATCAGGCCTGTCTCTGCGAACGCTGCAGTTATGTGTGTTGTGTTTTGTAAGTGACAGTGATCGATCGATACTGCACTTGGGTGGCCTGGGCTGGACGGAGGGGCAAAACGCAGGTGCTAGCAGGTATCTGGGCTGATCCCGCTAACACTGCTTTTATGGGAACCCTAAACTGCTGGGGACGCTAGTATAGATCTGATCAGATCAGATATTGATCTGTTCCGATACTATACCACTAAGGGAGGTGTATGCTTCACGCGTGGGTGTTAGCGTTACTAGAACTAACCTGACGCTGCCTGGGGCGACGCAGACCCTCTCTGATGCTAAAACCTAATTGATATCACCCGCCGGGCGATCAGGGGGTTAAACCTTTATTGGGTTATATACGGCGGGTGCCCTGACACTATAAAAAGCAAACTAACTAACCAGCGTCACCCGTAACACTTATATGGTGATCACTGTGAAAGGGTTAACTGTGGGCAATCAGGGGGTTAAACCTTTATTAGGTAATATATGGGGGTACCTGACGCTATATAAAAACCTGACGGGGAACCTAAATAACAAAATAACTAACTGGATAACCAGTGTCACCAGTAACACTTATACGGTGATCACTGGTGAAAGGGTTAACTAGGGGCAATTAGGGGGTTAAAACCTTTATTAGATAATATATGGGGGTACCTGACGCTATAAAACCTGCGGCAAACCTAAAAAAAATAACTGGCTACCTATCGGCACCAGCATAACTAATACAGCGATCAGAAAAAGGATTGCTTAGTGACACTGGCAAAAGGGGGTGAAAGGGTTACCTGGGGGGCAATCAAGGGGTTAAACCTTTATTAGGTA
Organism: Rana muscosa; assembly: GCA_029206835.1. Classification (NCBI taxonomy): domain Eukaryota; kingdom Metazoa; phylum Chordata; class Amphibia; order Anura; family Ranidae; genus Rana; species Rana muscosa. The sequence continues at coordinate 518,547,523 of CM055122.1, read as the reverse complement.
ATATATGGGGGTACCTGACGCTATAAAAACCTGCGGCGAACCTAAAAAAAATAACTGGCTACCTATCGGCATCACCGACACTAAAACAGCGATCAGAAAAACGATTGCTTAGTGACACTGGCAAAAGGGGGTGAAAGTATTACCTGGGGGGGGTGATCAAGGGGTTAAACCTTTATTAGGTAATATATGGGGGTACCTAACGCTATAAAAACCTGCGACGAATCTAAAAAAAATAACTGGCTACCTATCGGCACCAGCATAACTAATATAGCGATCAGAAAAACGATTGCTTAGTGACACTGGCAAAAGGGGGTGAAAGGGTTACCTGGGGGGCGATTAAGGGGTTAAACCTTTATTTGGTACCTGACGCTATTAAAACCTGCGGGGAACCTAAAAAAAATAACTGGCTACCTATCGGCATCACCGACACTAAGACAGCGATCAGAAAAACGATCGCTTAGTGACACTGGCAAAAGGGGGTGAAAGGGTTACCTAGGGGGGCGATCAAGGGGTTAAACCTTTATTAGGTAATATATGGGGGTAAACAAAATGTCACTGCCCTTATCTATGACTGGTCTTCACAGCAAGGAGCACTGGGGTGGGCGAATCGCATATAAACAAAGACACAAAAAGACAGACAAAACCCAAGCTCAACTTACCAACCAATCAGCAACCAACCAAAATCACCTGTCTAATAGTGCGTTTAAAAACAGGGGTTTAGTTTGTAAGCAAAAAAATAAAAACAGGGGTTTAGTTGCACGCATTTGCAAATGCATGTGTAAGCTGCAGGCCTCGTCAAGGCTCCCTGTGTACTGCAGACCTAACTCTAAAATGTAAAGTCTTCTCAGTGGAAGCACATGTATGCTGATGGATAGATAAAGGGCAGATAACTGGAGGGGGCCCACCCTCCTTTAAAGGGGCAGGAGCACACTAGGCACCCAGCGCATAGAAGCAGAGGTGCCAGTGCGTTGCCTGACCACAATGACAATAAATGCCAACATTACAACAAACAAAATGTCACTGCCCTTATCTATGACTGGTCTTCACAGCAAGGAGCACTGGGGTGGGTGAATCTCATATAAACAAAGACACAAAAAGACAGACAAAACCCAAGCTCAACTTACCAACCAATCAGCAACCAACCAAAATCACCTGTCTAATAATGCGTTTAAAAACAGGGGTTTAGTTGCACGCATTTGCAAATACATGTGTAAGCTGCAGGCCTCGTCAAGGCTCCCTGTGTACTGCAGACCTAACTCTAAAATTTAAAGTCTTCTCAGTGGAAGCACATGTATGCTGATGGATAGATAAAGGGCAGATAACTGGAGGGGGCCCACCCTCCTTTAAAGGGGCAGGAGCACACTAGGCACCCAGCGCATAGAAGCATCACTTCCTCCTGCCTGTGTAAACATTACACAGGCAGAGGAAGCTTTTCATTCGCCGGGAGCGATAGCGAGGGGGTGGCTGGAAACGAATGGCCGTCCCCTCATCACGGATCGCTCCCGGAACAATGCCGACCGCTCACTGTATAGAAGGGGGGTCCGATGGGACCCCCAACTATACAAAGGCAGGCACGTACAGGTACATGATTGTGCCTGTCCGTGCCATTCTGCCGACGTATATATACAGTGAGCAGTCGTTAAGTGGTTAAAGGACAGCACACAGTTAATCAGAGAATTACAGGATCTGACAGGAGTGGAAAACTGTCTACTGGCCACCGTGGATGCTAATTCCTTGTACACAAGTATTGTGCAAAAGAATGGATTGTTGGGAGTCGAAAAAGCCCTGCATGAAAATACCCAAATGAGACATGAGCAGATATCTTACATTTTGGAAGGCCTTGAATTGATAATGAAGAACAACTACTACTGGTACGGAAGAGAATACTATGTACAGACAAAAGGGGTGGCAATGGGGGCACGCTATGCTCCTAGCAAAGCAAACCTCTTCATGGACATGTGGGAGGAAGAATACGTCTATAACAACAACATACCCCAGGTCAAAATGTACAGGAGGTACATAGATGATCTCGTAATATTGTGGGAAGGAACAGCTGAGTCCTTTGAATTCTTCCTGGCCGGATTGAACAACAACAGATATGGCATCACCTTCACCGGCATGTATGATGAACACCAAATTGACTATCTGGACCTGCAGATCTTCAAAGAGGGGGGGAGCTTAGGACCCAAACGTTCTTTAAACAAACGGACAGGAATAGCTACATACCCGTTTCAAGCTGCCACCACCCTAAGTGGAAGGGAAACATCCCCAAAGGACAACTACTAAGGGTGAGAAGAAACTGTCATCAGATAGAGGACTTTGAAAAACAAGCCGACATCCTAATTAAGAGGTTTAAGGAAAAAGGCTATTCTGAACATGAATTGGCCAAAACTAAAGAAACAATAAAGTCAATGGATAGGAACACACTACTCACCAAGAAACCTAAACCTAAAGATGACAGACCACATGAGATCGCCTTTATCACAGGGTACAACAATCAATATAGGGAGCTAGAACGTATAGTTAAGAAATACTGGCCCATCCTAAAGGAGGACAGAACATTAGCCAAAATCCTACCCCAGAAACCAAAATTCATCTACAGAAGAGCCCCAACACTGAGACAACATCTAGTACATAATGTAATTGATCCCCCAAAGCAATAGAAATCTGCCCTGGACTAAAAGGGTTCTTCAAATGTCAAAGATGCCTTCTATGCAGGAAAAGCCTCAAACAACCTAGAAAGAGAACAACTTTTAAATCTAGAGTTGACAACAAGGAATATTAGATCAAGGAGTTGATCACATGTAACAGCACTCATGTTACTTAAGTGGTGGAATGCCCTTGTCGGCTTCAGTATGTTGGACGGACTACGCGACCCCTACAGGTCAGGATTAGGGAACACATAAACAACATATGCAAGGGATTCCCTAAACACAGCCTCTCCAGGAACTTTGATGAAGTACACCATAGAGACCCATCAGGTCTTATCTTCTATGGGATAGACTTGATCAAGGACCACTGGAGAGGCGAGAATAAACGCATCCAGGTGTCACAAAATGAAACAAGATGGATCCATAGATTGGGGGCACTTGCACCTAGGGGACTCAACTTAGACATAGACCTGAACTGTTTCATATCCAATTTCCAGATCTACTTTCAATTTAGACACTACCAGCCCCAATAAATACATGATTATTCCCGTTTTCATAGTTCTCTGTCACTTCAATAATTTCCAACCTTTTACTATTTTTTTATTATTCTTTCAGGGCTCATATGTTATAAAACTGTGGAATTGGAGCCTATTAATTAACTGGAACCAAGGGATGCTTGAGACTGTTGTGGGATACAGCCCCTATTCTTACCCCCCCCCCACACCTATCACTTCACACCCCAATCCCTTCCCTTTCCCTTCCCCTCCCCTCCCCACCCCCCACCTTTCTTCTCATCCAAACTCTTAAATATAACTCCCTTCACCCCTACCACTCAGTAGTAGATTTAAAATGGGCAAGATCCCCGCCATTGGCTCTCTCACCATGGTGCCACTAAATTTATATTATTATTATTATTTATTTATTTTTTCCTCTGGTATCCATGATAAATATATGTAATTGCACCTAGGGTATACATAACAAACCCTTTCTGCCTTTATATAATATATCTCCCACACTTATATCTTATGAATTTCATTTTTTCACTTAGTTTCATATAGCAAACATTAACACCCCATCTAGGATGTGTTCTATATGACAAATTTGTGATTAAACTCAATGGTACCTGAGATATAGCAAACGGCCCGTGGAAAGCAATTTTTTCCCAATTTGACCATCAGGAGACCTTTAGCAGGGATGGGAGGGTTCCTCTAATTTAACTCTCTGGCACTGAGCCATGAAGTGTACAGATGGGAGCTAACTTTGGGCGGAGATTAGCCCTCTTCAGCGCCAACACATACCCACTAGGGGAGGACCCCACCGGCCGTTCGCTATAAGAGACGTGTGACGCAATAGGACCATATCACCTCAGAAGAAGTCACATGACAAAACGCGTCAGTTGATTGGTCCTTCACGTCGACACGTCATTTCCGGTTGTCTGGATCCGAGCGGTGGAACGCATTCCGCTGACTCAGCTGCTCTCAGACAGCGAGTGCGGGACTTTTAAATTATTTTTTACATCCGCAAGTGTGTAGACAAGCGGTTTTCTTGTTTTTATTTTTTATTATTTGATATTTGACTTTTAAATAAAACCAACTGGATTACGCTATGGTGGCCCGTGTCTTTTGGTCCCCTGAGCAGGGATGAGCCGAACACCCCCCTGTTCGGTTCACACCAGAACCTGCGAACAGACAAAATGTTTGTGTGAACTTTAGAACCCTATTAAATACAATGGACTCGAACGTTCGAAATCTAAAGTGCTAATTATAAAGGCTTATATGCAAGTTATTGTCCTAAAAAGTGTTTGGGGACCTGGGTCCTGCCCCAGGGGACATGTATCAATGCAAAAAAAAGTTTTAAAAACGGCCGTTTTTTTGGGAGCGGTGATTTTAATAATGCTTAAAATGAAAAAATAAAAGTGAAATATTCCTTTAAATTTCGTACCTGGGGGGTGTGTATGATATGCATGTAAAGTGGCGCATGTTTCCCGTGTTTAGAACTGTCCCTGCAAAAAAATTCATTTTTGAAAGAAAAAAAGTCATTTAAAACTCACTCACGGCTATTATTGAATTGTCGGCTCCCGGCAATACATACAAAAGTCATTGATAAAAAAAAATGAAAAAAAAAGCATGGGGGTTCCCCAGAATTAAATTACCAGGCCCTTCAGGTCTGGAATGGATATTAAGGGGAACCCCGCCGCAAATTTAAAAAAAAAATGACGTGGGGTTCCCCCAAATATCCATTCCAGGCCCTTCAGATCTGGCATGGATTTTAAGGGGAACTCCACCCCAAATTTAAAAAAAAATGGTGTGGAGTCCCCCTAAAAATCCATACCAGACCCCTTATCCGAGCACGCAACCTGGCCGGCCGCAGGGGAAGAGGGGGGACGAGAGAGCGGCCCCCCTCCCTCCTGAACCGTACCAGGCCACTTGCCCTCAACATGGGGAGGATGTCCCCATGTTGATGGGGACAAGGGCCTCATCCCCACAACCCTTGCCCGGTGGTTGTGGGGGTCTGCGGGCGGGGGGCTTATCGGAATCTGGAAGACCCCTTTAACAAAGGGGACCCCCAGATCCCGCCCCCCCCATGTGAATTGGTAAGGGGTACATTGTACCCCTACCATTTCACGAAGAAAGCGTAAAAAAAGGTTTAAAAAAACACACAAACACCTTGAAAAAGTCCTTTATTAAAAAAAAAAAAAACATTCCAGCGGTGAAATCCAGTGTCCCGCGGCGATCCCGATGTCCAGCGCTGTCCTTCATTGGTTGTGCCTGAGCGGACCTGATGGGGAACTCCCTCTCAGTGTTTTAAATGTATAGACCTGCCCCTTCTAAAGTTCCCCATCAGGTCCGCTCAGCGGACCAGATGCAGAACATGAGAAGGGGCGGGTCTATACATGTATTACCAAAGTGAGAGAAGTTCCCCATCAGGTCCGCCCCCTCGGTATGTCGGACCCGCCTACGTCATTGGCCTGAGCGGGGAACTTCCTTCACTGTGTAATTTAAATTTACACAGTGAAGGAAGTTCAAAATTGCTAGCAAAGTCACACAAAAATTGATAGTTTTGCAACTCACCAGGGGGAATGGAGAGGCTTGAGAGGGGATATGATTTCAATGTACAAATACCGTAGTGGTGACCCCACAATGGGGATAAAACTTTTCAGCGAAAGGGAATTTAACCCCCTTAGCGGTATTCCCGAGTCTGGCTCGGGGTGAGATTTTCATGCTAAGAGCGGTAAACCCGAGCCAGACTCGGGCTGCATCGCAGTATCCAGGGGAAGTTACTTACCTTGTTCCCTGGATCCTGCAATGTCTCCCCGCAGTGTGTGGGAGCCGTGTCTCGCTCGATTCACACTGCTGAGTGCCAAGCTCCGTTCCATGCGACGTTGCGACGCACGGGGACGGAGTTCGGCGCCAAATTCAAAAACTGAAAAACATAGTATAGATACAGTATATTGTAGTCTTACAGATTACAGTACTGTATCAAATATTAACACACCCCCTTTGACCCTAGTGGTCTGTCCAGTGCCCTGCATGCAGTTTTATATTATAAAAACTGTTCTTTCTGCCTGGAAACTGGAGATTGTCCATAGCAACCAAAAAGTGTCCCTTTATGTCAAAAGTGCTTTTAGACTGCTCCAACAATCGGATATACAAACAGACCCACAACTGACTGACTACTCTCTACACATCCTAGAAGCTCTAGATCCCAAAATATCCCTCAGCTTCCTACCACAACATGGGGTACAGTCTATTACAGATCTCATGCAGGATCATAGACCCAAAACGGTGGAAGCAATAATAACTGAATATGATCTCCCAAGAGAGCATCATTTCACAATTGCTCGCATTGTTCACTTCCTAGCTAAAACTCCCATCCCTAAATTTAATATGCACCCTAAAGCACGAGAATTCTATACCTCACAAAAAACGATAAATGGTGGAATTTCCATTTTTTACAACATCCTCCAAAACAAACATACCTTTCAAAAAACCATAACAATGATCAAATGGGAAAAAGACCTCCATTCCACAATTTCTCCCTCACAATGGCAAAGAGCCTTTCGAACAATTCATCAAGCAACTCATTGCACTATGCATTGGGAAATGACACTTAAAATTACACACAGATGGTACTATACACCATACAGGCTAGCCAAATTCTCAAACTCATCATCACCCAAGTGTTGGAGAAACTGCGACCAAGTAGGACACCTGCTACACACCCTATGGGAATGCCCCAGCTTGACGAGCTTTTGGAAACAAGTATTTCTTGTTTAATATTTTTATTAGATTTTACAAGTAAATAGCAAGTATAATGAACATTACATTCTGATCAAGTATAGAATTGTAAATAAATACAGCAATCACTAAAAATACATATTGAAAAAAAAGTAGTAGAGGATAAACCTCATTAACAATTATATCAATACAAATAGAGGTATAAAAGATTAGAGCAATGAAAATAAGCAATATTCAGGATAGAATATCTTGCCTCCAGACCATCCGCTCACCCCAAAAGGGAGCAAGCTGTGAGCAGATGGGGATACGATTAAGTATGAGAGAGTATGCTGGATTATCCAGAAGGATACACCAGATGAATGTTGTCATACCTCAATTGTTTAGTTAAAGACCTTCCTAACAAATCTTTAACACACAAAGATATTAGTGATTGATAAAGTTAAACTTAAAAGGTATATATATAAGTCATGTAATGGACATCGCATGTGTATAAAATCCATATTACACAAGTAACAAAACTAACCAGAGCAGAAAGACAGAAGAAGTACAGAGAGAAGAAGAAGAAATATGGGAGAAAAGTAAAATATATAGAAAAGAAGGTATAGGTATAGAAAAATAGAGATAAGGGTAAAGGTTGTCTCCCAGGGTGGCGGTCCAGTCAGATCAAGGCCCCGTTTAAATATTATATTAATAGATAAATATTAAAGTATTTCAACAAGGCATCAACAATAATTGATCAAAATCTGGGGGTAAGGAGTGTTTAATCCATGGTTTCCATATTTTATTGTATGTAGTAATGTTGTTATCTTCAATAGCAGACATTTTGGAAAAGATAAGGGCTCTGTTAATTCTATGTTTAGTTTCAGCCACAACTAAAGTTTGGGTTTTCCAGGCCTTAGCTATAGATTGTTTAGCCGCCGTGGTGAGATGTAGTAGTAATTTGAATTGTGATTTATTCAATTCAGGAGGTTTGAGGTTGAGGAGAGCCAGTGCTGGGTCTGGCAGGATTGGTATTTCCAAGGCCGTAGAGGCCATGTTAAATATTTTACTCCAGAAGGATTGAACGATTGGACATTGCCACCAAATATGGAAATGCGTGCCCGGTTCAGAACAGCCTCTGAAACATAAATTTGGGTACATGGGGGCAAATTTGGCAATCCTGGCTGGAACCAGGTACCATCGAGAAAGGACCTTATAATTTGTTTCCAACGCAAAACAGTTTGGCGAGGAATGCTTAGTAGCTGACCATATATTATCCCAGTCACTTTTACTGAATGTTCTATCCATGTCATGTGCCCATTTAGTCGTATAGGATGGTAAAGTATCGTCAGATGTGGAATTGATGCGTTTATACAAAAGTGATATTAATCCTCTAGTATGGGGATCACTGTTACAGATACGTTCAAATTGAGTCATTTGGGTAAGAGGGGACCCCGTATCAACGAGGGGTGTATAAAAGTTCTTAATTTGTAGATAGCGGAAGAGCTCCTTCATGGGGAGTTTGTATATATCACATAATGTTGGGAACGTAAGAATATCATTGGAGGAAACTAGATTGTGAAATTGAAGTAGGTTTCTTTTGGACCAAGCTGCAAATGATAGGGGGAATTTCCAGGCGGGGTAACATCAGGGATTTCGAAGAAAAGAGAGTAGAGGGTTATGAGTGGATTGTAGGCTTTTTGTGGATCTATATTTGTCCCAGATAGCTATAGAATGTTTGGTTACGGGGTTAGATAAGTTTAGTCTATCTTTAGGAGCTAACCAGAGCAAATTATTCACAGAAATGGGGTCAATATCCACTGATTCAATCGCTACCCATAGAGGGGATTCTGTTGTAGAATGGTATTTGGGGAGTTGTGCTAGCTGAGCAGCAAAGTAGTATGAGGAAAAGTTAGGAATTCCCAAACCGCCTTTCAATTTATCAAGATAAAGAGTCGATCTGGGTATACAGGGTTTTGTAGAGCCCCATATAAAAGACATCACTCTCTTTTGAGTGAGTCTCAAGAAGTAAGGAGGTATATGTATGGGGAGAACTCGGAATAGGTAAAGGAACTTTGGTAAGATTGACATCTTAGTAGCGTTAATCCTCCCAATCCAAGATAAAGGGAGAGAAGACCATTGTTTCATCAGATTAGTAGTTGACTTCAATAAGGGTAAGTAGTTAGCTGAAAATAAGTCGGATATAGAAGAAGTGAGTTGGACTCCGAGATATGAAATATGGTGCAATTCCCAATTGAAAGGTAAAGACGTTTGAGCTTGTTGTAACTCAGATGGCGAAAGGGAAATATTAAGGGCATTAGATTTGGCATGATTAACACACAATCCAGAAATCTTTGCAAATTTGTCTAAAGTATTTACTAGATTTGGGGCTGACACATGGGGATGGGATAAAAAAATCAGGATGTCATCTGCAAAAAGACTCAATTTGTGGTGATGTCCACCTAATTCTACTCCTTTGATATTAGGATTATCTCTAATAATACATGCTAAGGGTTCAATAAGTAGGGCAAAAAGCAAAGGGGATAGAGGGCAACCCTGTCTAGTACCTCTCCTAATATCTATCATAGCTGATTTGTAACCCATATATTTAATATAAGCTTTCGGAGTGCTGTATAGTGAGGAGACCCAAGTTAAGAAATTTTCCCCAAAACCCCATTTTTGAAGAGTATATTGTAGATATGGCCAGCTGATTGAGTCGAACGCCTTCCTAATGTCTAATGATATAAGGCAAGTTGGGATATGTCTTTTTTTGGCGGCATGAATTAATAAAAGTGCTCTTCTGACATTATCCCCTGCTTGACGCAAGGGCATGAAGCCAGTTTGGTCACGATGGATAAGTTTACCTATAATGCTATTTAATCTAGTTGCCAGGATCTTAGCTAATAACTTAATGTCTAGATTTAAAAGAGATATGGGGCGGTAATTAGACCAAGAGGTAGTGTCAGATTTAGGTTTGAGAATCATTGCTATGATGGAAGTTAGTGTTTCGGTTTTGAACGAATGACCAGCTAACAAAGAATTGAAGGCTCTAGTCAATAGAGGCGTTAAAATCGAATCAAATTGTTTGTAGTATAGTGCAGAAAACCCGTCGGGGCCCGGTCTCTTGTGAGGCTTCAATTCTTTAATAGCAGCTTTAACTTCCAAGGCCGTTATGGGACTCTCCAAATATTCACACTGTTCAGATGTCATTGTGGGAAGTGTAACATCTGAGAACAACGTGTCTGCTTTGTTTTTATCAAAGATTAAGCCAGGGTCATAGAGTTTAGCTAATTTAGATTGAAAGATTTCCAAGATCTTTAATGGGTTACTGGTGTATGCATCTCTGGAGGTTCTAAGGCGGAATGCAGTCTGTGAACGATCAATAGACTTGAGGCTGCGGGCCATAGGGGTATCGGGCTTATTGGCTTTGCGGTATAGGGTATGTTGCCGCTTGCGTAAGAGTTTGTCTGCCGAATCTGTCAGAAAAAGATCCAACTCAAGCCGGGCCTTTTCCAATTTAGTGTTAGTGTTTGCATTCGGGGTAGCTTGATGAGCCAAATGACAAGCGTTAAAATTTGCTTCAAGTTTGGTGAACAGAATTTTGCGATCTCTTTTAATAGATCTCGCCTTTTGTATCAAGCTGCCCCGAATGACAGCTTTATGGGCTTCCCATAGTGTAAGGGCAGAGACATCAGTAGTGTCATTAAATGAGATATAATCATTAAGAGCCAATTCAATATCTAAGCGGTGTGAGGGGTGAGTTAGGATGGAGTCGTTAATACACCAAGTGGTGTCATGTGACCTAGGTATTGGAGAAGTAATTGTAGCAGTAACCGCACAATGGTCTGTCCATGGAAATGGGATTATATTAGAGGATATTACTTCAGGGAGCATACTAGAGGGGAGGAAAATATGGTCTATTCGTGAAAAGGATTTGTGTGGATAAGAATAATGTGCAAAATTTCTGGAAGTTGGGTTAAGTTCCCGCCAGGTATCAACAAAATTAAAAGAAGTAAGTAGAGATTGGAAGGACCGTTTATGGGTAGGAGAGTTAGGAGATGATGGTGATTTATCCAAGAAGGGATAGATGGTAGTATTGGAGTCGCCACATAATATTATTGTTCCAGATTTATGTGATTCGATTAGTTGGAAAAGATGTGATAGAAAAGCTTCAGGACGCTTATTTGGGGCGTAATACGAAACTAATGTGACTTCAGTATCAGCAATAAAGCCTGTTAATAAAACATATCTACCTTCAGGGTCACATATTTGTGTATTAAGGGTAAATGGTGTAGAGCGGTGGAATCCAATCAGGGACCCACGTTGCTTAGTTGTAGCTGAAGCTGTGTAGAATTGAGGGTAGGAGGAGGAAAGAAATTTAGGGGAGGCGTTATTGATAAAGTGTGTTTCTTGAAGGAAAATGATGTGAGCTTTTCTAGCTGAAAAGGAACGTAGAGCTTTTGTTCTTTTTTGTGGAACGTTGAAGCCTTGTACATTTAAGGACAAAATGTTTATGGGGGCCATGACATAGTAAGGGTAAGTTTTATGTAAGGGTTAATAAAACCCATATTAGGAGTTCGAACCGCCACCAAGGGAGACAGAAGAGGAGAAGAAATGAAAGACAGAAAAGAAAGAATAAAGAAGAAACCAAATTAATAGGTAGCCCTAATGACTGCATTTAATGTCATAAAATAATGATGTACTAGTAGGGCGCAGGAACATCTCGGAGAGATAACAAAAAATCTCCGAGGGGTTCCATGGTCACCGACAGACTCCTGCATAATAGTAGCAGGAGTCAGGGGGTATGTAGGGGGCCGCAAGTAGTTCCGGAGGGAAAAACAACGCCGGAGAACACTTAAGTATTATAATAGTAAACTTAAATATTTCTCTATCAATAAGACTGGAGATGCAATAAACAAAAAAGAGAGAGAAAGGAAACATACCAATGTCGGGAATTATGTTGAGTCAATATTTAGATGAATGCATCCATAAGGAGGCTAGAAAATATTGATCTTAACACTTGTGAAGCAAACCGTCTACTCAAGCGAAATAATTAATAAACAAGCTCGCAAATGTAGGGGAAAGAAAAAAAAAAAAAAAAAGGGGGGAGGGAGGAGGATAATCTATCTATATCAATGACCATATAAGTCAGGGAAATAAACTTATTTGTCTATAAGGAGACAAACAAAGAAAACAAGAAACACTTGTCTCAAGAAGTAATAATGAAATTTTAGCCTTCTGGCTGACAAAAACATAAATTAAATACATAAATTTATATTACATAAATAGAAAAAAAAATAGAAACACTTGTCTCAAAAATGTAAATGAAATATAGACCTTCTGGTTGACTAAAACAATAAATAAATACCTACATTTATATTTCATAAGTACAATATAATATGCATATAAATTACTAAATAGACATATTTGTCAGTAAGGAGACGAGCCAAAAAAAATAAAAAAAAATAAAAAACTAGAAACACTTGTCTCAAAAATGTAAATGAAATATAAACCTTCTGGCTGACTAAAACCATAAATAAATACCTAAATTTATATTTCATAAGTACAATTTAATATGCATATATAATGTGCATATAAATTTAAGAAATAGACATATTTGTCAGTAACGAGACACCACCAAAAAAAAAAAAAATGGAGAACAGGATTCTAACTCTTCAATCAGAGATAGTGCAATGCTTTTCAGAATAAAGCATTGGGGCTAGTACCCTATAAAAAGGGAGAAACATGGATAAGATTAATGAAAGTTGAACAATCAATCCATTGAGTCGACATTTATCGGTGCCTGACTATCAAAACGTCCTCGTTTATGAAGATTCTGTCTGGTATAACCAGAGGGGTTTGGGTCCAAGTCGGTTTCATTTGGAGGTGATCTAGAAGCCGCTCGTCTACGAGGTTGCTCCTTAGAATTGGTGTGATCCATCAGGCCTAGATCATTTAAGGCTGACCGTAGTTCATCGGACGTGCGACAGGTATATCTAGTTTCCAAGTGTGTAAAGCGGAGAGAGAATGGAAACCCCCAGTGGTATATGATTTGATGCTTTTGAAGTACTTGCAGCAGTGGTTTCATAGAACGCCTCTTAGTCACAGTTAGAGGGGAGAGGTCTGTAAAGAGCTGATATATATTGCCCTGGAACTCAAGAGTGTTTTTACCTCTAGCAGCAGCAAGTATTTGCTCCTTTGTTTTATAGTAATGAAATTTAACTATAATATCCCTAGGGGGTCCATTGGGTTTGCGTTGAGTAAGGGCCCTGTGGACTCTGTCCATTTCCAATCTCTCAGGTGAAATACCTGGTAACAGTTCCTGAAACAGTGCACATATAGTTCCCTGTAAGTCTATGATTGATTCAGGGAGACCTCTGATTCTTAGGTTGGAGCGACGGTCCCTATTCTCCTGGTCTTCCAAACGGTTTTGTAATAAAGAGTTCTCATCCTTAAGCTGTTCAATAGTAGCATCATAATGCTGTGTAGTGGTTTCTATATCATCTACCCGCATTTCCAATTCAGCTGTTCTATGCCCCAGCTCCCTAATCTCCCTTGTCAGCTTCTCAGTTATCTGGTCTGAAGTTTGTTTCAAAGCTTTCTGAAGCATTTTCTCAAATTGACTAAACATATTAGACTGAATAACATTTTCAGGTGTTTCATAGTCAGAGTCAATCTCACCAGCTGTGTCCAGAGTTTTGACACTGTGTGACAGGGATTTAGGAACCCGCTGTGTGCGAGTCTGTGAGGTACCAGGCGCCGCCATCTTGGATGTCTGCCGGGACAGTGTATCTTTAGAGGTACCAATCTTATATTTCGTTTTTGGGCCCCTCGTGACCATCCTCAATACGCCGAAGTGTACCTGGTGTGAATTTGCGGGAGCTGGTGCCGTTTGCGGTAAAAAGCAGCGGTCGGTTCTCCGGTTTGTTTAACCCGGGAGCGGAGCTCTAAGGGGATGCGACTTCTCCCTCAGGCATCCGCGCATGCCGGAAACAAGTATTTCAACTTATATCCTCAGTGACAGGTATAATAGCACCCCCTAATCCAAGCCTGGCACTTCTTAATATCGGTATAGATCTATACCCAAACTCGGATAGAAGTGTGGTTACACATCCTACTTGCAGCCCGCTCAATCATTCTTAGAAAATGGAAATCTGACATATCCCCCAACCTCTCAGAGGTAACCTCCTTAGTACAACAAAATTATACCTTTGAACGCATACTAGCCATCAACTCCCTCACTAGTGCAAAATTTAATAAACAATGGGACATATGGACCAGTAGGATAACAAACTCATCTTCGCTCAATTAGACCAACCAACCTAGAACTAAAACATGCCCCAATAAAAGATCTTTCCGCTATTAACATACTGTAATTTACTAATGATATAATTCATAATATATACTTATACTTCTGGGTCTCCCTACTGATTATCCAACAAGCACCAACAGGGGAAAGTGGTATGAGTACCCAAAGGTTGCACTAATGACCAACAGTCGGTATTAATTTCGAATAGTTTGTTCGTATAGTTTGTTCTACCACCTATTGGCTTGTACCATTACCAATTAGTCTATATGTATACTTCAATGTTTGTATTTCCTGTGTACCGTATTTGTATATTGTTTTATACATTTTTATATCCTTGTATACAGGTCTGTATACCCCCCCCTTTTTTTTCTTTCTCTCTCTCTTTCTGTATTCCCTTTCTATTATACCAATAAAAAAACTATTGATTCAAAAGTGGTTTTAGACCAGCTAGAAAACAGCGATAATAAATTAGAATCACTTGCAGAATTGAGCGATAGTGATTTCTGGGGAAATTCGTCATCAAACACTAAATCTAATGACAGCGACAATTCTGCAACTGAGCAAATTTCAGTGTTTTTGATTTGATTACATTAGTGAATAATTTTTATTATAATTACATTACTATTTGTTATAATTATTTATATTTATTATATTATAATTTATGATTTTGTGTTTCAAACTTTATCATACCCGGGATGTTTACTAGACTCTTGTTTGGTCAGGTTTAAGTACTGTAAGTAATTACTAAGAATTGCAGGCCTACAATACATAACACCAAATTTCTATGCAAAATAATTGTAACGCTTTTGGTACAAAATTCCAGACAGAATCATACCGCCAGGGAGGTTATTAAGACACGCGGCCATTCACTAAAGCTATAAGAAAAGCGGTTCAACCTTAAACTGCGTAGAGGTTTCTTTACTGTAAGAGCGGTTAGGATGTGGAATTCTCCTCCACAGGCGGTGGTTTCAGCGGGGAGCCTCGATTATTAAAAAAAACTATTAGATAAGCACCTGAATGACCATAACATACAGGGATATACAATGTAATACTGACATAAAATCACACACACACAGGTTGGACTTGATGGACTTTTTTCAACCTCGCCAACTATGTAACAAAAACCTTTATAATCCAATTAACAAACCTTTATAATTAAAATAATAATAATAAGATCCAAAACTAAGCGGTGGATGTCTTGAAAACATTTAAAAACTGTATGTGTAGACAATTTTCTACAGTCTGAGGAAATTTAAAAAAATAGCACATTTTACAACATCAACAAAAAATTAAGAAAAGTACAAATAGGACAGAATATGAAGTAAAAAAAAAATATATATATTGTGAGGGGGTTAGCTCGGCAGCGGGTGTGTGTGACCCCCGGGATGGGCTCCCCACACAAAAACAGGCCCAGCAGACGGAGGTTGTGGTTTTCAAAATCAAAAAGGTGCGGTTTATTTTCTATTTACAGTGACAAAAACACAGCAAAGCAAAAGAAACATAAACAAAATAAATCCTGGTCAATTTGACCTCTGACTAAACATACAGGTTTCCTAACTAACAACTGGGATCAGCCTAGTGCTGTCCTAGTCCCTAAGTCCCTGGTTTTAAATGTCCAAGCAAATAGCCACACAGGCTTTGTCTCACCGCACAGGGGTTCACTCTCCCTAGACAGTCCACACAGGTCTGGGTCCAGGCATGAGCTAACATCTAATGAAGCTGGGAGTTCTTATAGAGGCCTAAATGAGCTGACAAGCTTCAGCTGGTCTCATCAACTCCCTGTCTGCACGACACCCCACACTCTCCCTAGAGGTATGAGTCATCCATGAGCCCACTAGCCTTAGCTGGGCTTATACAACTCTCCACCTAGTTGTATAAGTCGGCGTAAAGCCTGAATCTGGGCGAAATATATCTACCCCCCTGGATGCAACCAGGTGACTTTACCTTCCTGCTGTCACATACCCCCCCCTCTTGTTTTAACCTCGGGGTTGGAACACCAGCAATCAGGCATTCATGTACTCGAGACAAAGCATCCACATTCCCCATTTGAACGCCAGGGCGATGCTTTACTGTGAAGTTGAATTCCTGGAGGGCCAGGAACCACCTATTCACTCTTCTATTTGTTTCCTTGTTTTGAGCCATCCACTTTAACGGAGCGTGATCCGTAACCATGTCAAAGTGCCTACCTAGCAGGTAGTACCGAAGGGAATCTAGAGCCCACTTCACCGCTAAACACTCCTTTTCAACGGTGGCGTAATTTACCTCATGGGACTTCAACTTCCTGCTGAGGTAAATGACTGGGTGCTCTTCCCCGTTCCAGACCTGGGACAATACTGCTCCTAACCCCACATCTGACGCATCACTTTGTACGACAAAGTCTTTAGAGAAGTCGGGTGAGTACAACACTGGCTGGCTACATAAGGCTTGTTTCAAGAATTGGAATGCTGCCTCAGCCTCGGGGGTCCATTTAATCATGACCGACCCTTTCCCCTTCGTCAGGTTGGTTAGGGGCACAGCCTTAGAAGCAAAGTGGGGAATGAATCGCCGATAATACCCAGCGATTCCCAGAAAGGCTTGTACCTGCTTCTTGCTGTTGGGACGTGGCCAACTCTGGATGGCCTCGACTTTGTTGAGTTGGGGTTTTATTACTCCCCTCCCAATGGTGTACCCAAGATATTTGGCCTCCTCCTGCCCAATGGTACACTTCTTGGGGTTAGCCGTAAACCCCGCTTCCCGAACAGAGTCCAGGACTGCTTGCACTTTTGGCAGATGTGAGGCCCAATCTGTGCTATGGACAATTACGTCATCCAGGTAAGCCGCAGCATACTTCCGATGGGGCCTCAGCATCTGGTCCATTTTCCGCTGGAATGTGGCCGGCGCATTCTGTAACCCGAACGGCATTCTTTTATATTGGAACGCCCCGTCTGGGGTTACAAATGCGGTTTTCTCTTTGGCCGACTTGGCCAGGGGGATTTGCCAATACCCTTTTGTGAGGTCAAGAGTCGTCATGTATCGGGCTGTTCCCAGCCGGTCGATCAACTCATCTATACGTGGCATGGGGTAGGTGTCAAATTTTGTAACTTTGTTCAACTGACGAAAATCGTTACAAAATCGCCAGCTCCCATCCGGTTTAGGCACCAACACAATGGGACTAGACCAATCACTTTGGGACTCCTCTATCACCCCTAAGTTCAGCATTTTCTGTACTTCCTCCCGTATTGCCTCCCGTCGGGCCTCTGGGATCCGATAGGGTTTTAACTTCACCCTTTCACCGGGCGGGGTAATAATGTCATGCTCTACCCCAGATGTTTGTCCCGGCAGCTCAGAGAATACCTCCTTGTTGCGAAGCACAAACTCCTTAACCTCCTGTTGTTGGGGTTGTGACAAGGTGGCTGCGATTCCCACCTCAGGAATCACGCAACCAGTTTGAGCTGGTGACCAAGTGTCTGCGACTAGGGACTCTCTATCCCTCCAGGCTTTCAACAGATTAACGTGATAGATCTGTTCGGGCTTTCGCCTTCCTGGTTGTCTGACCTTGTAATTCACTTCGCTCACTTTTTCCATTATCTCGTAGGGGCCTTGCCATTTGGCAAGGAATTTAATTTCAACCGTAGGGACCAGTACCAGTATCCTATCCCCCGGGGAAAAGGTACGGGTCTTGACTCCACGGTTGTACACTCTCTGCTGTGCTAACTGCGCTTGGGCCAAATGTTCCTTCACGATGGGCATTACCTGTGCAATTCGGTCTTGCATCAGGGCGACATGCTCAATCACACTCCTGTGGGGAGAACTCTCACTTTCCCAAGTTTCCTTGGCAATATCCAACAGCCCTCTTGGGTGTCTCCCATACAGTAACTCAAAGGGGGAGAATCCCGTAGAGGATTGGGACACCTCCCTAATAGCAAACATCAGATAAGGAAGTAGACAGTCCCAATCCTTTCCATCTCTATCCACCACTTTCTTCAACATTTGTTTTAGGGTTTTGTTGAATCTTTCAACCAGCCCATCGGTTTGGGGGTGATACACAGATGTACGTAATTGCGTCACTTTGAACAATTTACATAGCTCCTTCATAACCCGGGACATAAAGGGTGTACCTTGGTCCGTAAGCAGTTCTTTACAAATACCCACCCGGCTAAACACAAGAGATAGCTCTTTGGCTATGGTTTTGGCCGAGGTATTTCGGAGAGGGATCGCTTCTGGATAACGGGTGGCATAGTCCATTATAACTAATATGTACTG
Source organism: Rana muscosa (assembly GCA_029206835.1). Taxonomy (NCBI): domain Eukaryota; kingdom Metazoa; phylum Chordata; class Amphibia; order Anura; family Ranidae; genus Rana; species Rana muscosa. Next base: position 518,529,104 of record CM055122.1, on the reverse strand, counting down.
GTGCCCCCTAGCGGACTTGATTATAGGACCTACCAAATCCATGGCGATCCTCTCAAACGGGACCTCAATGATGGGTAGAGGGACCAGCGGGCTACGGAAATGTGGCATCGGGGCCGACCTCTGACACACAGGGCAGGAGGAACAATAATTTTCTATGTCCTTCATCACCCCCGGCCAATAGAATCTCTGTAATACCCTCTCTCGGGTTTTCTCTGTCCCCAGATGACCTCCAAGAATGTGCCCATGGGCCAACTCCAACACCAACTTCCTGTACGGTTTGGGCACCACAAGCTGCTCAACGGTTTCTTCTGCCCTTTTTGCCACCCGATACAGTAGGTCCTTCTCTACGCTGAAGTATGGGTAAGTGCAGGTATTATCTGGGTTCACTAACTCGCCATCTATTTTCACTACGTTTTCCCGTGCCTTTATTAGGGCGGGGTCTTTCAACTGTTCTGTGGCAAAGTTTTCCCTGTGAACCTCAAGATCAGAAAACTCCACAGACGGTGGGTTTTCGTCTGAGGAGGTGGGCTCCTCTCCAGTTTCTTGAGTCTCCCCTGCCAATACTGACAAGGGAAATTCCGGAGAGTCCTCACCACTCTCAGGGGAGTTCTGGCTATCACATTCCTGGTACATAGGGGCACCAGTGGGGGGGCTCAGGATCATCCCACAGTTCCCAGAACTTCGGAAAATCCCTTCCCACAATGGCGTCATGCGGTAACTGAGATACTAAGCCCACTGGATGAGAGAGGGTACCTTTGGGGGTCTCGAAACACACTGTAGTCACTGGATACTCTCGGGTGTCCCCATGCACACAAATAACAGCTACCTTGCTATTCCCAGAGACCTCTGTTTTAACTAACTCAGCCTTTATCAGGGTCACAAGGCTACCTGAATCCAGCAATACCACAACATTTCTACCATTAACACACATTTTGCATAAATGTTTCTCAGTTCCTCGAATGGCAGTGCATGCGACTGTCGCACACAGCGACTGACGTCTGCCCGTCAGAAAGTCACACTGCATGGGTTCCTCCACAACCGGGCAATTTGCTGCAATATGTCCCGCTTGCCGGCAGCGGTAGCAAACGATCCTTCTTGCCGCCTCTTGAGCCGCTGATTTCCCAGGCTGTTCTCGCCAAACTTGGGGTAGAGCTCCCACCCTCTCACTCTCTCCACCCTTACCCCTTGGAATCATCTTATCCGCCCCTGGGGATGGTCTGGTCTTAGGGTGGAAAGTCCGAGTGTCTCTGGAAGAGACCGTCAGGTTCTCTGTAGCCAAGTATTTCTCCACACGATCCACAAGACCATCGGCCGTCTCTGGGTCTCCATGGCTTACCCACTTTTGGATGGCAGTAGGAAGAGCTCTCAAAAACCGATCCATTACAACACGTTCCACAATCTTTGGTGCGGACAAAGTCTCTGGCTGTAGCCACTTTCTGCTCAGGTGAATGAGATCATACATTTGAGACCTGGGGGGTTTTCCAAGCTGGAAAGTCCAGTTATGCACACGCTGAGCCCGGACAGCCAGGGTGACACCCAGCCTTAGCATCACATAGTCTTTTGCTTGGTTAGGCTCTAGGTCATAGTAAGCTTTCTGCGATTCACCAGTTAACAGAGGAGCCACTAGTCCAGCCCACTGCTCCTCAGGCCACTTTTCTCTTTCAGCGGTCCTTTCAAATGTGGTCAAAAATACCTCTGGATCATCCTCTCCAGTCATTTTTGTCAATAAACGACTCACCCCAAAGGACGCGGTATTAGTGGGACGGCTTTCCTCACTGGTCTGCGGACGTTGCTGCATTACTGCTTCCATCTGTTGTTGTAGTCTCTGCTCTTGCTTCTGCAACAGGTCTATGAAGTGGGCCTCAGATTGCTGCTGGGCTTGTTGCTGAGCCTCCAGACTCTGTTGCAAAGTTGCGTTTGTCTGCTGCTGGGCTGCAAGGCTCTGTTGATGAGCTTGCTGCTGGGCTGCGAAGTTCTGTTGTTGAGCTGCAAGGCTCTGTTGATGAGCTGCAAGGCTCTTTTGCAAACCTGCATTTGTCTGCTGTTGATTGGCATTTGCTAGAGCCAGCTGTTTCAGTATCTCCTCCATGCTGGCTTAAAAAAAACTGCCACTGGTTCTCCACCAACTGTGAGGGGGTTAGCTCGGCAGCGGGTGTGTGTGACCCCCGGGATGGGCTCCCCACACAAAAACAGGCCCAGCAGACGGAGGTTGTGGTTTTCAAAATCAAAAAGGTGCGGTTTATTTTCTATTTACAGTGACAAAAACACAGCAAAGCAAAAGAAACATAAACAAAATAAATCCTGGTCAATTTGACCTCTGACTAAACATACAGGTTTCCTAACTAACAACTGGGATCAGCCTAGTGCTGTCCTAGTCCCTAAGTCCCTGGTTTTAAATGTCCAAGCAAATAGCCACACAGGCTTTGTCTCACCGCACAGGGGTTCACTCTCCCTAGACAGTCCACACAGGTCTGGGTCCAGGCATGAGCTAACATCTAATGAAGCTGGAAGTTCTTATAGAGGCCTAAATGAGCTGACAAGCTTCAGCTGGTCTCATCAACTCCCTGTCTGCACGACACCCCACACTCTCCCTAGAGGTATGAGTCATCCATGAGCCCACTAGCCTTAGCTGGGCTTATACAACTCTCCACCTAGTTGTATAAGTTGGCGTAAAGCCTGAATCTGGGCGAAATATATCTACCCCCCTGGATGCAACCAGGTGACTTTACCTTCCTGCTGTCACATAATATATATATATATATATATATATATATATATATATATATATATATATATATAGGGAGAGAAAGAGAGAGAGGAACAGAGAAACACAATAATGAATCACAATATTGGATGTAACATGAAATACATAAAAAGAGCATCATGTTTTTATCTATCCATAGATAGATAGATAGATACAGGGGCATTGCTAGGTCTGCAAAAGATCTGGGGCTAGAACCCATAGGTCACCAACCTTCTTGCAGGCCCGGGGGGGGCGCCGATGCTAAGCAATTTTTTGCAATGGCTGATGTTGGCGCTTCAATCATTATGGCACCATGGTTGCCATGGTGTCAGGGTGATTGAAGCACATTGTTTCTATTGTTACATTCTAATATATAATGAAGTAGTTCAACTCATCATAATGCAGAATCAGTGGGAGCCTCGTATCCTGCCACCAGATGCACCTTATTACTTGCCACCGTCACCTGTCACTAGATGTGGATTATCACTTGCCATGTCGCCTGCCACCAGATGTGGATTGTCACTTGCCACTGTCACCTGGCACCAGATGTGGATTGTCACTTGCCACCAGATGTGGATTGTCACTTGCCACATCACCTACCACCATTTGTAGATTGCCATGTCACCTGCCACCATTTGCAGATTGTCACTTGCCACGTCACCTGCCACCTGATGCGGATTGTCACTTGCCACGTCACCTGCGACCATTTGCAGATTGTCACGTCACCTGCCACCATTTGCAGATTGTCACTTGCCACGTCACCTGCCACCATTTGCAGATTGTCACTTGTGTTTGTAACACATTTAGGTATTTGGTAGTGGCCAGAACTGATTTATAAAAGTCATGTCCCATTGACTTCAATGGGGTTTGATTTAACATTCAGAATTTCATCACAGCACAGGTAATCTCCCGCAAACTGAAGCCAGGTACACTCGACTTATTCCTACTGCCTTTTTAGTTATGTGTATTCTGATATACTGTATTTAGAAGTTTCCTTTTGCACCTGCAATAATATAAAAGTGCAACTACCAAGACACTGAGAAATGGCTATAATGTGTTATTTGAAAAGTCATATTTCTGTTATAATTTGTTTTAGAGTACCTAATATTTCACCTTTTATATGCTGTATTTATGCCCATATGATCTATTCTAAAGAAATTCATCTTTTCCATCTTGATACATTTATCTGAACTGAGTAATAAAACAAAACTGTGATTACACTTAATAGAAAAGTTATATCAGGCTTTGAATTTATTAATAAAGTTAGGTGTCATTATTCTTTTCTAAACTGTAGTCTAATATTAACAGAATTGGCTTCATACAATACAACCCAAGGCAGTTGTATTTTTGTTTTGTTTTTTGCTATTTGCTCATCTTTAGAATACAGAGTTGCAGTTGAAACTGAAACTTATCATATTTGGTATATTTTTTCAGGGTTCAGTAGTGGCCTGACACTGATGCCTTGTACACACGATCAGATTTTCCGTTGGGATAAACTTCCGTCTGGATTTTTCAGACGGAATTCCGTTCAAGCTGTCTTGCATACACACTGTCACACCAAATTCCGACCGTCAAGATCGCGGTGACGTACAACACTACGACGAGCCGATAAAAATGAAGTTCAATGCTTCCGAGCATGCGTCGACTTGATTCTGAGCATGCGTGTTTTTTTTCTCCGTCGGAGTTCCACACAGACGAACAGAATTTCCATCGGAAAAAAAGAGAACATGTTCTCTTTCTAAATTCCGATGGAAAAAAGTCCGATGGGGCATACACACGGTCGGAATATCTGATGAAAAAATTCCGTCTGACTTTTTCCATCGGAAATTCCGATCATGTGTACAAGGCATTAGGCTTGCAAAACAAGGTTTCCTGACCTAGGACTGATTCAGGATTTGTACACTGTATGTAGTGTAAGAGGTTCACTCCAAGTTTAGAGCTTTAGGCCGGGTTCACACTGGTGCGACAAACGCTCCGACATTGGGAGCTCATGTCGCATGACGTGTGAAAATTAATGTTTCCCTACGGGAGCCGTCTCAACTGGTCCGACACATGTCAGCCCGACTTTGAAAATGCTCCCTGTACTACTTTGGTCCGACTTTGATTCTACTTTAGCCCATTGAATATCATTGATGTCGGGTCAAAGTCGGAACGCCGTCTTGCATGCTCCAACTTTGGCATGCGACTTGTGCTCTGCTGTTCTTGAGGGGGAACTCCACGCCAAATTTTAAATAAAAAACTGGCTCAGGTTCCCCCCTCCAGGAGCATACCAGGCCCTTCGGTCTGGTATGGATTTAAAGGGGAGCCCCCTATGCCATAAAAATGGCGTGGGGTCCCCCCCAAGATCAATACTAGACCCTTATCTGAGCATGCAGCCCTGCCGGTCAAGAAAGGGGGTGGGGGCGAGCGAGCCCCCCCTGAACCGTACCAGGCCGCATGCCCTCAACATGGGGGGTAAGTGCTTTGGGGTGGGGGGCACCCTGCGACTCCCCTACCCCAAAGCACCCTGTCCCCATGTTGATGAGGACAAGGGCCTCTTCCCGACAACCCTGGCCGTTGGTTGTCGGGGTCTGCGGGCGGGGGGCTTATCGGAATCTGGGAGTCCCCTTTAATAAGGGGTCCCCCAGATCCCTATGTGAATGAGTATGGGGTACATCGTACCCCTACCCATTCGCCTGGGGGAATAAAATGTCAAGAAAAAAAACACACTAGACAGGTTTTTAAAGTAATTTATTAGGCAGCTCCGGGGGTCTTCTTCCGACTTCGTGGGTTTCTTCCTACTCTCCGGCCTCTTTTGCTGCTCTCCGGTGCCTTCTCCACGCTCTCTGGTTCTTCTCCCGCTCTCCGGTGCTTTCTGCCTTCTGCTGGGCTCCTCCGCTATCTTCTGCCAGCTCTTTTGCTAGCGGTGGCCCGGTCTTCTCCGTCGTCTTCTTCTCTCTTCTCGATGTGGACACGATGCTCCCTCCCGCTGTAACACCCGGTGACCACGTCCCATGCCTATATAAATCATTGCGCACCGCACACATGGCATTACAGCGAGAGAGAGCGTCTTGTCAACATCGAGAAGCGGAAAGAAGACGAAGACCGGGCCACCGCTAGCGCGGAGAAGGCACCAGAGAGCGGGAGAAGAGGCCGGAGAGTCAGAAGAGACCCCCAAAGTCAGAAGAAGACCCCCGGAGCTGCCTAATAAATGACCTTAAAAACCTGTCTAGTGTGTTTTTTTCTTGACATTTTTTCCCCCCAGGTGAATGGGTAAGTGTACGATGTACCCCATACTCATTCACATAGGGTGGGGGTCTGGGGTCTGGGGGACCCCTTATTAAAGGGGGCTCCTGGATTCCGATAAGCCCCCCACCCGCAGACCCCGACAACCAACGGCCAGGGTTGTCAGGAAGAGGCCCTTGTCCTCATCAACATGGGGACAGGGTGCTTTGGAGTGGGGGGGCCGTAGTTGAGGGAATGCGGCCTGGTACGGTTCAGGAGGGGGGCGCTCGTCCCCACCCCCTTTCCTGACCGACTGGGCTGCGTGCTCAGATAAGGGTCTGGTATGGATTTTGGGGGGACCCCCATGCCATTTTTTTAATGGCATGGGCCTGGTATGCTCTTGGAGTGTTTTATTTAAAATTTGGCGTGGAGTTCCCCCTCAAGATACATACCAAACACAGTGCCTGGTATTGGCAGGGATCCAAGTCGGATCCCCGTTCATTGAAAGTCGGACATATGTCGGCTTCAAGTCGCAGGGCAAAGTCGGATCCAAAGTAGGAAGAGTGTCGTGTCACACTAGTGTGAACCCGGCCTCAAAGGAATTTATCTCACACTGGGATTGTTTTGATTGGTCAAAGGACAAGTCAGACTATTACAAAGTTGGATCAAAGTAGTATCCTGTTTATTCAAGTCGGATGGATGTAGGACCGATGTAGGACTGATGTAGGACTGATGTCGCAGAGCAAAGTAGGATGAAAGTCGTATGACTGTCGTGTAGTATCAGTGTGAACCCAGCCTTAGGGCTGGTTTTGCCCACTTTTATTTAAAAGAAAGTTTAAAACAAATACAGCAGATTCCTTCGCAGGGGTATTGAGCATTTTAGTCCTGCTACCGAAATAAATTATATTCAGCCCTCCTAGCTTATAAACGCAGCTCTCCTGCTCAGGCCTTACGCTTTAGGGCCTTAGTCTGTCTCCCACAGATCGGACGCTCAGCACCTCTGTGCGTACAGCAAGTAGCCTCATGCTATGCTGGCTCCCACCTCTTTCTTCTAGGTGAAGCCCTACAGACTCCCATACCTAGACCTCCTGTCTGCAGGGTGGAGTCGTCTCCAACTGGCAGCCTATAGCCTTGGTCTGGTCATTACTTAAAGCCCAGAACACAGCTGACTCATTAGTGAACTGGCTGTTTACTAGACCTGGACCCTGGCAGGGTACCGCCCTGCTACAGTAGATGTAGACTCTAAAAAAAGGACACAAATGGAGTGATTTTAAGTATTAAAAAGGCTTTCACATTGTTTACTAAGAAACTAACTTATAGAGAGAGGGGATATTGGTATCCACTTTTTTTGTGTTCCACAATGCTACACACACTACCAGGGCTGCTGTTAGAAATCACGGGTCAATGTGACAAGCAGCCAAGTCCCACTCATCCACAGGAGGGTTCCACTAAAGGATGGACCGAAGGAACCATTGGAAGAGGACTACAAACAGCCGTGACAAGACACAGAAGACCACTGGCTAACTGCTAACCTAAGGGAAACTTCACTGGTAGATGGATAAACCAGGACACTGCACGCACACCCATGATGCATGGGTCCTCGGCAATACAGATGACATGGAGAACCTATAACAGCTGGATCTACACCATGGAATGCAACCACTAAGCCCTGGAGGGAAGCATGAAAAAAATGGCAACAGCTGCATCAAGAAGATCGGTGTCAGATAGTACAGCCGGCCCCCCTGCTGGGCCGGTGTCCGGGCCCTCCTTTTAAACTGATAAAGCCTGATCCCGGTACAGGTGAGGCGGCTTTACTGCCTTATCAGTGGCCCTGCACACTATGACCTTAATTTTTCAGCCCATTTATAGAGAGAAAGTCACAGAGTGTAGCCTGTAGTACCTCATGCTGCTTGATACCACATAGAGAACTTTGTGATTGGAAGAGAATAGGCATGTGCATTTTGTTTCGTTCCGAATCGAAATTCAGACGAATTTTCATTATTCGGACGTTCGGATGCATCCGAATTAACGAATTACAATGATAACGAATTCAACAAAATCCGAAATAACGTTTCGAATCAAAAAACCATGAACGAAATTGGAATCGAATTAAAAAAAAAATTGAATCGAATTCGAAAAAAAATTCTAGTCGAATCGAATTTGAAAACAATTAGAGTAGAATCGAAAATATTGGAAAGAATCGAATAGAAAAACAATAGAACAGAATATAATAAAAAAACAATAGAACAGAATAGAATAAAATACAATATATATATTATATTTTACTCTATTCTGTTCTGTTCTATTTTTTTCTAGTCTATTTTCTATTTCTATTCTAATTTTTTCTAATTGGAATTCGAAAAATCGGTCGCATTCGAAAATATTTCAACCAAATTCGAAAATATTTCTACCGGATTCAATAATATTTCATCCGCATTCGTTAATATTTCAACCAAATTCGATAATATTTCAACCGGATTCAAAATGATTCCAACCGAATAGAAAAGACCATGTTCCGACATTCGAATTTCATATAGAATAAATTCAAATTCCAATTAGAAAAGATTAGAATAGAAATAGAAAATAGACTAGAAATAGACTAGACTAGGGAAAAAAAATTAAATAGATGCTTATAGTCTGCAGATCTGATGAGAAAATTAAATAGATACTAATAGTCTGCAGGAGATCTGCAAAAAAAATATATATAAATGCTAATAGTCTGCAGGAGATCTGATGGAAATAAATAGTAATCGGCAAAAAAAAAAATGAGGAATAAAGGAAATGGCTGCTCTAATGCAAAAAAAAGAAAAAGAAAAATGAAATAGATGCCCATAGTCTGCAGGAGATCTGCAAAAAAAATGAAATAGATGTTAATATACTGCAGGAGATCTGATGGAAATAAATAGTAATCTGCAAAAAAATTAAATAAATGAAATAGATGCTATTTATTTCCATCAGATCTCCTGCAGTATATTAACATCTATTTTTTTCAGATCTCCTGCAGACTATTAGCATCTATTTCATTTTTCTTTTCTTTTTCTTTTTTTGCATTAGAGCAGCCATTTCCTTTATTTCAGCAGATCTCCTGCAGACTATTAGCATCTATTTCATTTTTTATTTTTTTTTGCAGATTACTATTTATTTCCATCCGATCTCCTGCAGACTATTAGTATTTATATAATTTTTTTGCAGATCTCCTGCAGACTATTAGTATCGATTTAATTTTCTCATCAGATCTGCAGACTATAAGCATCTATTTCATTATTTTTTTTTGCAGGTCTACTGCAAACCATTAGCAGCCATTTCCCTAGTCTAGTCTATTTCTAGTCTATTTTCTATTTCTATTCTAATCTTTTCTAATTGGAATTTGAATTCATTCTATATGAAATTCGAATGTCGGAACATGGTTTATTATAATCTTTTCTAACCAGTTGAAATATTATCGAATTTGGTTGAAATATTAACGAATGCGGATGAAATATTATTGAATCCGGTAGAAATATTTTCGAATTTGGTTGAAATATTTTCGAATGCGACCGATTTTTCAAATTCCAATTAGAAAAGATTAGAATAGAAATAGAAAATAGATTTTGCAGATTACTATTTGTTTCGGATTAGACCAGCAAAAAAAAATATGAAATAGATGTTAATATACTGCAGGAGATCTGATGGAAATAAATAGTAATCTGCAAAAAATCAGATTGAAATATTATCGAATTCGGTTGAAATATTTTCGAATCCGGTTGAAATAGTTTTGAATGCGGTTGAAATAATTTCGAATCATATTGAAATAATTTCGAATCCGGTAGAAATATTTTCGAATTCGGTTGAAATATTTTCGAATGCAACCGATTTTTCGAATTCGGTTGAAAACGAAACGAAATCCGAAAACGAATTTAACGAATTTAACGAATCTAACTAAACGAAATAAATTAATTAACGAATTAAAACGAAACAAAACAAAACAATTTTTTTCCTTTTGCACATGTCTAGAAGAGAATCCAGTCACATGACATATTTGTTTTTCTTCTGATTTTCCATTTACAATAATTGTGCTCCACTGGCTTTGGAGTACTGAGGCCAGGGGAGCTCTAAGCACATTTGTGAAGCAAACAACTGTGCTTTAATAAATGTGCACATTTTCTCTGCTGATTAATTTTTGAGGTATACAGTAGCTACTGATGTTATAATGGTGTTGATTTTTGTATTGTAATAGTTACACTACTAATGGTATATCAGAGCTGTTTTTTATATTATAATAGCGCTGATTCTGATTTTTTTTTATTAGTGATGCTACCCATACTGTATATCAATTGTTATTCTATTTTGTAGGTGGGTATACAGATCAACCTTTCTCAACCGAAGTGCAGCCAGAGGCCCTCAGGGCTGCCACAGGATAATGGTAGATAAAGGCTGTCAGAAGAGCCTGAGCTTCAGATCCCCAGTCAAACTGTACATTGGCACTAAGAGGGAGCTTGGGCAGACTCAGCAAAGTGAAAGTAAAATGAGGGGGAGTGTTGTGTGCTCTCTGCCTCCCCCTACAGTGCAGTACCTGGCTGTGTGAAGGAAGGTTCTGTAGTAGAACCTTTTAAAGGGCTTCATACATGTGTTTGTGTGTGTGTACATATGTGTCTGTATGTGTGTGTGCATATATCTGTGTGTGTGGGGGGGGGGGGGGGGGGGTATGTGTCTGTATGTGTGTGTGTGTCATGTGTCTGTATGTTAAGGTGACCAGATTTTTTTAATGAAATCCAGGGACATTTTTTTTTTTTTTTATTGGCAAATGGTAAACTATTTTATAAGCATATTTTCCTCAAATGATATATGTAGTGTATGTGTTTATGGAATGATTGTATGATATGTATTTTATTTCTCACATTTCGTCCATAAATAAAGATTAAAAAAAGATACTGCTTAGAATTTTTTGAGATATGACTACCAAATACTATGAAGATAAGAAAACAGAGTGCAGAGTTCAGGAGTGCACTACATAAACAATGCGGGGCTTAGCTGTGCCCATCTATGCAACCTCACCAGTGCCAATCTATGCAGCCTCACCAGTGCCAATCTATGCAGCCTCACCAGTGCCAATCTATGCAGCCTCACCAGTGCCCAGCAATGCAGCCTCGCCAGTGCCCAGCAATGCAGCCTAACCAGTGCCCAGCAATGCAGAATGTAGTAATGTTAAATTGTGACTGTATAGAGCGGAGTGTACGGCGGTGGGTAGTATATACAGGAGAATGGAATGCAGGGCTCAACTGTGCCCATCTATGCAACCTCACCAGTGCCAATCTATGCAGCCTCACCAGTGCCAATCTATGCAGCCTCACCAATGCCCAGCAATGCAGCCTCACCAGTGCCCAGCAATGCAGCCTCACCAGTGCCCAGCAATGCAGCCTCAACTGTGCCCAGCAATGCAGAATTTGGTAATGTTAAATTGTGACTGTATAGAGCGGAGTGTACGGTGGTAAGTAGTATGTACAGGACAGGGGTGTGGAGTGTATGGTGGTGGGTAGTTTGTACAGGAGAGGGGTGTGGAGTGTATGGCGGTGGGTAGTATATGCAGGAGAGGAGTGCATGGCGGTGGGTAGTATGTGCAGGAGAGGAGTGTGGAGTGTATGGCAGTGGGTAGTATGTGCAGGAGAGGAGTGTCCTTATCCTGGCACTCTAAGTCATGATTGGGACATCCTATATATGTATGGGCATGTGTGTTTATGCATGTGTACATGTTTTTGAGAATATGTGTGCGTGTGTATGAGTGTGTATGTATATGTGAGTGCCACAGTGTGAGTGATAGACAGAGCAGTCATGTGACCCTATACAGATTGTAATATGTGCAGACAGACAGATCCTCCCCATCATTGGACTCACCGGATCCCTGGATTCCTCATGCAGGTGGATCCTCCCCCATTTCTGGACTCCTCATACAGACTTCAACACTGACACCCTGAGCAGACTATGCACTGCCAGGGTGAAAACACAAGACATATGGGCGTGGGGCTGCCCCTGCCAGTCAACTGTGGCTCATTGGTCTCTGGACTAACTGGGGGGCAGATTGACAGTGCATCACAGGAGGTGGGAAGAGGGACAGGAGGGGGGGGCAGTGTTACAGGAGGGGGCAGTGAGAATGGAGGTTGGCAGCATTACAAAAGGGGAGCAGTGGGACAGGAGGGGGCAGCGGGACAGGAGGGGGCAGCGGGACAGGAGAGGGGAAGCAGGAAAGGAGGGTGGCAGCGGGAAAGGAGGGTGGCAGCAGGACAGGAGGGTTGCAGCGGGACAGGAGGGTTGCAATGGGACAGGAGGGTTGCAGCGGGACAGGAGGGTTGCAGCGAGACAGGAGGGTTGCAGCGAGACAGGAGGGGAGCAGCGAGACAGGGAGGAGCAGCGAGACAGGCGGGGAGCAGCGAGACAGGAGGGGCAGTGAAATAGGAGGGGGGCAGCGGGACAGGAGGGGGCAGCGATACAGGAGGGGAGCAGCGGGACAGGAGGGGGGCAGCGGGACAGGAGGGGAGCAGCGAGATGGGAGGGGGGCAGCAGGACAAGAGAGTTGCAGCAGGATAGGAAGGGGGCAGCAAGACAGGATGGGGGCAGCGAGACGGGAGGGGGGCAGCAGGACAAGAGAGTTGCAGCAGGATAGGAAGGGGGCAGCGAGACAGGATGGGGGCAGCGAGACAGGATGGGGGCAGCGGCACAGGAAAAGGGCAGCGGGACAGGAAAAGGGCAGCGGGACAGGAAAGGGGCAGCAGGACAGGAAAGGGGCAGCGGGACAGTAGGGAGGCAGTTTTACAGGAGGGGAGGAATGGACAGGAGAGAATGTGCTAGACTGCTTGATATTGACAGGACAGTTAGTAGAGATTGAAGTAAACTGGGATGGAAAGGGTGTGTCATACAGATGGGTTGTGGACAATATGGAATGCCCAGAGCTGAGACAGGAGGCTGCAGAATGTGTGTACTGCAGATTTATGGAGAAGACAGAAAATAAAAAGATAAAACAGGAGGATCGGTGCTGACTTACTACATGGTTAGGGTTTTGCAGGGAAGACAGAGAGAGGAGTACATACAGGAAGGGTGGAGGTTAAATGAGCCGGAAAAAGTGAGAGTGACTCACACGGAGAAGGAAAGTAAGCTAACAGCAGAGTGGAGCTTAGTGAGGAGGAGGGGAGTGCTTAATAGTTGCAAGAAGTAAGAGAGATAAGGAAGAGATTGGGCTGCAGGAACGGAGGAGTTGGGGAATACATTGTGCCGTGAGACCGAGGAAGCATGACAGTCTGCCCGTTCAGTGAGGAGGAGAATGCTGAAATTCTCAGTGTGCCCTTCTCAATAAAGATTAAGCCCGCTCCTTTCTGCCCATGCCATGCCCTGGCCACTTTAAAGAATGCGCCCTGTGCCCAGTTTGTTTACCTCGGTTGCCGGGCTCCCCCCTCCTCCTCCTCCCTGCTGCCTCCTGACTGATACCGCTCTGCGGCATGGATCCAGAAACTGTTATCTTCCCGACTGTATACAGAGGAGAGGGGAGGGGCCTCTGACCCGGCATGTAACGGCATCACTTTTCAGTGTACAAGTGAGTCGCTCTGCTTGTACACTGTTTCCGATAGCTGCCCGGGTCAGAGGCTCCTCCCCTCTCCCCCGTTATACAGTCGGGAAGAGAACTACTAATAGCGGCTAGTCCCAGGGAGATCCCGCGGCCCGCCGGCACACACCCCCTCCAATCCGGGGACAGATCCGGGGACAGACAGGCTCAGGGGAATATGCCTTTAATCCGGGGACTGTCCCCGGAAAACAGGGACGTCTGGTCACCCTACTGTTTGTGTGTGTGTATGTATGTGTGAACATATGTCTATGTGTGTGTTTGTATGTGAATGTGTACATGTGTCTGTAGGTACAGTATGTGTGTGTGTGTGCATATGTCTGTATGTGTCTGCATGTGTGCATGTGTCTGTATGGGTGTGTGTGTTTGTACATGTGTTTGTATGTGTGCGTGTTTGTACATGTGTTTGAATGTGTCTGTATGTGAGCGTGTATGTGTGCGTATGTGTCTGTATGTGTGTACATGCGTGTGTACGTGTGTGTTTTTATGTATGTGTGTATGTATGTTACTTTTAATCCTGACCCCTATTCCTGTACTATCGGAACTGCTTTTTTATGGCTTGTTCATAATAGCAGTAAGGATTTATGCTCCGCTGAAAAGCAATCCATGCTCAGATCGCTTTTCAGAGGCATTTGTCAGGCATTAAAGAGGCAATATGTCGCCTCCTTCTCACCTGTTTTAACCCTGTAAATGCAGCATCCCCACACCACAACTGTGTGCAATGCACACAGTTGCGGGATGGTTACAGTGCAGCCCCATTCACCCTGAGTATACTTCCAGCTGCGGCCACAGCATGTGTACACCCCAGCTGCTGCCTCTGCAGCAAAAGAGGGAGCAGTTGGGGGTGGTAAAAACAGCTCAATCACATGGCTTTACTGCCCCTTCCAACATCACATGTGAACAAACCCTTGGCTTTAACCCCCTTAACGACCGCTCACTGTATATATACGTCGGCAGAATGGCACGGACAGGCACAATCACGTACCTGTATGTGCCTGCCTTCGTATAGTTGGGGGTTCCCATCGGACTCCCCTTCTATACAGTGAGCGGTCAGCATCGTTCCGGGAGCGATCCGTGATGAGGGGACGGGCATTCGTTTCCGGCCACCCCCACGCGATCGTTCCCGGCGAATGAGAATCTTCCTCTGCCTGTGTAATGTTTACACAGGCAGGAGGAAGTGATGTCATCTCTCCTGCGGCGCTCACATATACCGAGCGCCGTGGAGAGAAGACATACAGGTTAGTGCACTAAACAGCACACTGACACCAGCACACATAGGCACACGATCGCCCCCCCAGGCTCCTCCAGACACCCCCAGATCACCCCCCAGATCACCCCCCAGCCCCCAGTCACAGTGTCACTGATTGCAGTGACCATTTATTTACTGATCACTGCAATCAGTGACATTTGTGACTGTAAAAGTGTCAGGGCAGTTCGTTTTAGGTCCAGTGTAGCCCACTAACCCCCCCCCAATAAAGGTTTAACCTCTTGATCACCCCGCAGGTAACCCTTTCACCCCCTAGCACCACTGTCACTAAGCGATCGTTTTTCTGATCGCTGTCTTAGTGTCGGTGGTGCTGATAGGTAGCCAGTTATTTTTTTTTAGGTTCGCCGCAGGTTTTTATAGCGTCAGGTACCCCCATATATTACCTAATAAAGGTTTAACCCCTTGATCGCCCCCCAGGTAACCCTTTCACCCCCTTTTGTCAGTGTCACTAAGCGATTGTTTTTCTGATCGCTGTATTAGTTATGCTGGTGCCGCTAGGTAGTCAGTTATTTTTTTTAGGTTCGCCGCAGGTTTTTATAGCATCAGGTACCCCCATATATTATCTAATAAAGGTTTTAACCCCCTAATTGCCCCTAGTTAACCCTTTCACCAGTGATCACCGTATAAGTGTTACTGGTGACACTGGTTAGCCAGTTAGTTATTTTGTTATCTAGGTTCCCCGACAGGTTTTTATATAGCGTCAGGTACCCCCATATATTACCTAATAAAGGTTTAACCCCCTGATTGCCCCTAGTTAACCCTTTCACCAGTGATCACCATATAAGTGTTACGGGTGACGCTGGTTAGTTAGTTTGCTTTTTATAGTGTCAGGGCACCCGCCGTATATAACCCAATAAAGGTTTAACCCCCTGATCGCCCGGCGGGTTATATCAATTAGGTTTTAGCATCAGAGAGGGTCTGCGTCGCCCCAGGCAGCGTCAGGTTAGTGCCAGTAGCGCTAACACCCACGCGTGAAGCATACACCTCCCTTAGTGGTATAGTATCGGAACAGATCAATATCTGATCTGATCAGATCTATACTAGCGTCCCCAGCAGTTTAGGGTTCCCAAAAACGCAGTGTTAGCGGGATCAGCCCAGATACCTGCTAGCACCTGCGTTTTGCCCCTCCGTCCAGCCCAGGCCACCCAAGTGCAGTATTGATCGATCACTGTCACTTACAAAACACAACACACATAACTGCAGCGTTCGCAGAGACAGGCCTGATCCCTGCGACACCAGTGCTGTAGGAGGTGATTTCACCACCACAGTTAAAAAAAAAAAGCATATATGCCGAAGCATGGGGGCAGCAGGGCCGGAGGAGTGGAGGAGCGATTTTGCTCCTAATGCCGCGTACATACGGTCAAAATTCCGATGGAGGCTTGCCCGTGGAAAAGTCAGACCGTGTGTACGCGGCATAACTTTTGCGGGAGGATGCCCCCATGCTTCGACATATATAAATGGTGCATGTATGCCCATCATTAGAAGTGGGTGGATGAAGGGAGGTATTCTAATGGTGGGCATACCCACCGATCAATCTCTTTTTTTCAATCAGCCAACAGGCTGCATGAAAAAAAAAGATTACATTACATGTCCAACAAGGACCAGCAACGTACTGGTATGTTGCTGGACTTTGAATGGTTATACCAGATTGATGCCTGCGGGTTTAGGTATCATCTTGGTATCATTCTTTACAGCCAGCGGCCGGCTTTCATGTAAAAGCAATCCTAGCAGCTAATTAGCCTCTGGAGTGCTTTTACAAGCAGTGGGAGGGAATGTCCCCCCCCCCGGATATAAAAAGCGCCATTGGGAAATTGGGAAAGCATTTTATCACACCGATCTTGGTGTGGTCAGATGCTTTGAGGGCAGAGGAAAGATCTAGGGTCTAATAGACCCCAGTTTTTTCAAAAAAGAGTACCTGTCACTACCTATTGCTATCATAGGGGATATTTACATTCCCTGAGATAACAATAAAAATGATAAAAAAAACAAATATGGAAGGAACAGTTTAAAAATAAAATAAAAAATCAAAATTAATAATAAAAAAAAAAAATCACCCCTGTCCCGCCCTGCTCTTGCGCAATGGCGAACGCAAGCGTCGGTCTGGCGTCATATGTAAACAGCAATTGCATCATGCATGTGAGGTATCACCACGAAGGTCAGATCGAGGGTAGTCATTTTAGCAGTAGACCTCCTCTGTAAATCTAACGTGGTAACCTGTAATGGCTTTTAAAGGCTTTTAAAAATGTATGTAGTTTGTCGCCATTGCGCGTTTGTGCGAAATTTTAAAGCATGTCGTGTTTGGTATCTATGTACTCGGCCTAAGATCATCTTTTTTATTTTGTCAAACATTTGGGCAATATAGTGTGTTTTAGTGCATTAAAATTTAAAAAGTGTATTTTTTCCCCAAAAAATGCGTTTGAAAAATCGCTGCGCAAATACTGTGTGGAAATAAAAAATGCACCACCCACCATTTTAATCTGTAGGGACTTTGCTTTAAAAAGGTATATAATGTTTGGGGGTTCAACATAATTTTCTTGCAAAAAAAATATGTTTTCATGTAAACAAAAAGTGTCAGAAAGGGCTTTGTCTTCAAGTGGTTAGAAGAGTGGATGTAAGCTTCCTAATGTTGTGCATAAAATGTCAGGACAGTTCAAAACCCCACCCAAATTACCCCATTTTGGAAAGTAGACACCCCAAGCTATATACTGAGAGGCATGTCGAGTCCATGGAATATTTTATATGTTGACACAAGTTGCGGAAAAAAGACAATTTATTTTATTTTTTTTGCACAAAGTTGTCACTAAATGATATATTGCTTAACCACTTCCCGCCCAGTCAATAGCAGATTGACGTCCGGGAAGTGGTTCTGTTATCCACACTGGACGTCATATGACGTCCTGCAGGATAACAGCCGCCGCGCGCCCTGGGGGGGCGCGCATCGCGGCAATCGGTGGAGCGGTGTGTCAGTCTGACACACCGCTGCACTGATCTCGGTAAAGAGCCTCCGGCAGAGGGTTTTTACCACATGATCAGCCGTGTCCAATCACGGCTGATCACGATGTAAACAGGAAGAGCCATTGATCGGCTCTTCCTCACTCGCGTCTGACAGACGCGAGTAGAGGAGAGCCGATCGGCGGCTATCCTGACAGGGGGGGTTTGCGCTGATTGTTTATCAGTGCAGCCCCCCCCCTCGGATACCCACACTGGACCACCAGGGAAGCCCCCCAGGACCACCAGGGAAGCCCCAAGCATGTGGATGGCCAGGCAAGTCCCCCATGGCCATTCACATGCACAAATACATAAAAAATATATGCCAATCAGTGCCCACTGACTGGCACCATCATGGCACAACCAAAATGTATGATGCCCAGCAATGCCAGCCACCAGTGTCATCAGTGCCACCTACCAGTGTCCATCAGTGCCACCTATCAGTGCCCATCCAAACCCATCTGTGCCCATAATTGCCCACCTATCAGTGCCCGTCCGTGCCACCTATCAGTGCCACCCATAAGTATCCATCAGTGCTGCCTATAAGTGCCCATCAGTGCCACCTATGAGTGCCCATCAGTGCCGCCTATGAGTGCCCATCAGTGCCACATATCAGTGCCCATCAGTGCCGCCTATCAGTGCCCATCAGTGCCGCCTATCAGTGCCCATCAGTGCCGCCTATCAGTGCCCATCAGTGCCGCCTATCAGTGCCCATCATCAGTGCCACCTCATCGGTGCCACCTCATTGGTGCCACATCATCGGTGCCCATCAGTGTCGCCTTATCAGTGCCCGTTAGTGCCGCCTTATCAGTGCCCGTCATTAAAGTAGAAAAGGTACTTATTTACAAAAAAAATTACAGAAACAAAGAAAAACTTTTTGCTCTTTTTTATTTGTTTTGCAAAAAATAAAAATCGCAGGGGCGATAAAATACCACCAAAAGAGAGCTCTATTTGTGGGAACAAAATGATAAAAAAATTGTTTGGGTACAGTGTTGCATGACCGCGCAATTGTCATTCAAATTGCGACAGCGCTGAAAGCTCAAAATTGGCTTGGGCAGGAAGGTGTATAAGTGCATGGTATTGAAGTGGTTAAACATGCCATGGGCATATGTGGAATTACACCCCAAAATACATTCTGTTGCTTCTCCTGAGTACGGGGATACCACATGTGTGAGACTTTTTGTGAGCCTAGCCACGTACGGGACCCCAAAAACCAAGCACCGCCTTCAGGCTTTCTGATGCCACGTACACACGGCCGTTTTTCTCGTCGAGAAAAACGAATTTTTTTCCTTTCGACGAGAAACACGATCGTCTGTGGGCTTTCTGCCGTTTTTTTCGACGAGAAAAACGGCAATAAAAACGACGAGAAAAATTAGAACATGTTCTAATTTTTCTCGTCGTTTTTTTCGACATGTTTTCCGCGACAGTGTTTCCCATAGGGAAACACTGCCGCGGAGCCCACACACGGTCGTTTTTTTCGACCAAAAAAAAATGACATTTAAAACGCCCGTGTGTGGGGGGAACAAGCTGTTCCTCGTTTTTAACGCCGATTTTCTCGACGGTGTTTTCACCGTCGAAAAAATCGATCGTGTGTACGCGGCATAAGGGTGTAAATTTTTGATTTCACTCCTCACTGCCTATCACAGTTTCGGAGGCCATGGAATGCCCAGATGGCACAAAACCCCCCCAAATGACACCATTTTGGAAAGTAGACACCCCAAGCTATTTTCTGAGAGGTATGGTGAGCATTTTGCAGATCTCGCTTTTTGTCACAAAGTTTTGAAAAAAAAAAAATGTTTCTTTCTTCATTTTCAAAAACAAATGAGAGCTGTAAAATACTCACCATGCCTCTCAGCAAATAGCTTGGGGTGTCTACTTCCAAAAATGGGGTCATTTGGGGGGGGGGGGGTTGTGCTATTTTGGAATTGTATGGCCTTTGAAACTGTGATAGGTAGTGAGGATTGAAATCAAAAATCTGTGCCCTTAAAAATCCTGAAGGCGGTGCTTGGTTTTCGGGGTCCCATACGCGGCTAGGTATCCCCGTACTCAGGAGAAGCAGCAAAATGTATTTTGGTGTGCAATTCCACATATAACCATGGCATGTGTGAGCAATATATCATTTAGTGACAACTTTTTGTAATTTTTATTTTTTTTTGTCATTATTCAATCACTTGGGACAAAAAAAAATTCAATGGGCTCAACATGCCTCTCAGCAATTTCCTTGGGGTGTCTACTTTCCAAAAGGGGGTCATTTGGGGGGGGTTTTGTACTGCCCTGCCATTTTAGCACCTCAAGAAATGAGAAAGGCAGTCATAAATTAAAAGCTGTGTAAATTCCAGAAAATGTACCCTAGTTTGTAGACGCTATAACTTTTGCGCAAACCAACAAATATACGCTTATTGACATTATTTTTACTAAAGACGTGTGGCTGAATACATTTTGGCCTAAATGTATGACTAAAATTGAGTTTATTCGATTTTTCTTATAACAAAAATTAGAAAATATCATTTTTTTCAAAATTTTCAGTCTTTTTCCGTTTATATCGCATGCAATGTTGTACCCAATTTCCAGTTAAAGCAGCGCAGTGCCAAATTGTGAAAACACCTCTGGTCATTAAGCTGCGTAATGGTCCGAGGCTTAAGTGGTTAAGCATAAGTCTTTTTTAAACTTAGCGGTAACTGTTAAAGATTCTCTGATGGTCCTAACCTTCTGTAAGCTCTGTGTTGGATGATGTCACCCCTGCATCATGTGACAATTGTGGGCCTGGTCATTGACCACCCAGTC
This sequence comes from Rana muscosa, assembly GCA_029206835.1. Taxonomy (NCBI): domain Eukaryota; kingdom Metazoa; phylum Chordata; class Amphibia; order Anura; family Ranidae; genus Rana; species Rana muscosa. The sequence continues at coordinate 518,508,530 of CM055122.1, read as the reverse complement.
CTAAGTGCTGTAGAATTGGGCATTTTTAATGGCAGACATGGGGCAATGGAGCAGCAGGAGAGTAAGTGAAGGGGAGAATAAGAAGGTCTGGTGCAGGCTTTAACCAGTTAAGGGCCGCCCACTGCAGGTTGGCTCTCCTGGGCGAATCACCGTCATTGTACGTCGGGCGTGCGGCCGCCTAGGGCATACCGGCGGTGATTGGATTAGTTCCAGAACCAATCAGTCTTCAGGCCAAGGCCAATGATTTCTGGCCTGGACCTGGTGATTGGTTCTGGTGAATGAGAGACTGTCCTCTGCCTGTGAATGTAAACACAAGTGATGTCACCTCCTCTCTTGGAGCCCTTTTCGGTTCCAGTGAGAGGAGAGAGGACATCTAACCATGAGTTGCACTAACACTACACTGACATCAGGATACATAGGCATACTTGTCACTAGGGATGAGCCGAACACCCCCGGTTCGGTTCGCATCAGAACATTCGAACGGACCGAAAGTTTGCGCGAACGTTCGAACCCCGTTTAAGTCCATGGGACTCGAATGTCAGAAATCAAAAGTGCAAATTTTAAAGTCTAATATGCAGGTTATTGTCCCAAAAAGGAATTGGGGACCCGGGTCCTGCCCCAGGGGACATGTATCAATGCAAAAAAAAGTTTTAAAAACTACCGTTTTTTCTAAAGCAGTGATTTTAATGATGCTTAAAGTGAAAAAATAAAAGTGAAATATTCCTTTAAATATCGTGCCTGGGGGGTGTCTATAGTATGCCTGTAAAGTGGCACGTGTTTCCCGTGCTTAGAACTGTCCCTGCACAAAATGACATTTCTGAAGGAAAAAAAGGAATTTAAAACTGCTTGCGGCATTAATGTCATGTCTGCTGCCGGCAATATGGATGGAAATCATTGATAAAAAAGGCATGGGTCCCCCCCCTCAGCCCATTACCAGCCCCTTTGGGTCTTGTATGGATATTAAGGGGAACCTCGCACCCAAATAAAAAAAAGGAAAGGCGTGGGGCCCCCAGGCCCTATATATCCTGAACAGCAGTATACAGGCGGTGCAAACAAGACAGGGACTGTAGGTTTGTTCTTAAGTAGAATCTGTTTGTAATTTGGAAGAGGTACATTTTTTTAAGTGTAGCTCCAGCCAAAAAATCTATTTTTAGGCTTTTTGGAAAACATAGGGAAGGGTTATCACCCCTGTAACATTTGTTTTGCTGTCTGTGCACCTGTTCAGAAGATTTCACCTCACTTTCTGTCCCAATGACAACTGTATTTAGAAAATTTGTTTTTTTTAGGGAAACAAGGATTGGTATTATTAGGAAGAGAACACCAGGAATTGTCTGCAGTTAGTTTAGTTACACACTGTGCACAGGATACAGTACACTGACTGAAAATACTGCAGCTACCACAATCAACTGCCTGCCTGTCAGTATATTAGGAAGAGAAAACCCGGAATTGTCTGCAGTTAGCTTTAGTTGCACACTGTATGCAGGATACAGTACACTGACTGAAAATACTGCAGCTACCACAACCAACTGCCTGCCTGTCAGTATATTAGGAAGAGAACACAGGGAATTGTCTGCAGTTAGCTTTAGTTGCACGCAGCACACAGGATACAGTACACTGACTGAAAATACTGCAGCTGCCACAACCAACCGCCTGCCTGTCAGTATATTAGGAAGAGAATAACAGGAACGGATCTAGCTAAACTGAATACAGTGTATATATATATATATATATATATATATATATATATATACACACACACACACACACACACACACACACACACAACACCTGGGATGCATATATATACTGCATACACTGTAACTGCAGCTAGCTGACTCGTCTGCCTGCTCTAACTCAAATGAAATTACACTGTCTCTCTCAGCACCCGGAACACACTACACAAGGCCGACACACAAGCGGCCTTATATAGTGTGGGGCGTGTACTAAACCCCTGAGACATAATTGGCCAAAGGCACTCTGCCTTTGGCCAATTATGGCTCTCTGTTCTTACAGCGCTGTGATTGGCCAAAGCATGCGGGTCATAGTGAATGCTTGGCCAATCATCAGCCAGCAATGCACTGCGATGACGCAGTGAATTATGGGCCGTGACACACCACTCAAATTTGTCGCGAACGGCCCATAAAGTTTGTAATTCGACGAATGATCGAACGGCCGATGTTCGAGTCGAACTTACGTTCGACTCGAAGCTCGTCCCTACTTGTCACCCCCAGATCGCCCCCCAGTTAACCCTTTCACTCCCTGTCACTGTGTCACCAAGTGCAGTTTTCAGATTTTTCACTGATCACTGTACTGGTGTCGCTTGTGACACTAATCAGCATTAGAGCAGTTAGTGTTAGGCCCAGGTAGGTCTAGGGTACTCCCCATTAACCACCTAATAAAGGTTTAACCCTCTAATCACCACCCAGTTAACCCTTTCACCCCCTGTCACCAGTGTCACTAATATAGTGTACAGATCTCTTTTTTGATCACTGCATTTAGTGTCACGGGTGACGCTAGTTAGCAAGTTAACTAATTACTGTCACAGTCGTTTTTTGATAGCATCAGGGTACCCGCCATACATTACCTAATAAAGGTTTAATCCCCTGATCACCCCCAAGTACAGGTTTTAGTGTCAGTTAGGGTCAGCGTCAATCCCAGGCAGCTTAGTGCCAGTTGTGCTAATACCCACGGGCACACCATACACCTTCCTTACTTGTATAGTGTCTGAACGGATCAATATCTTTGATCTGAACAGAACTATATTAGCGTCCCCAGTAGTATAGTGTTCCCAAAAACACGGCATTAGCAGGGTCAGCCCAGACACCTGCTAGCACCTGTGTTTAGCCCCTCCGCCCAGCCCAGCCCACCCAAGTGCAGTATCAATAGATCACTGTCACTTACAAAACACACATGACTGCAGCATTCGCAGTCACGCCTGATCCCTGCGAACACTAAAACAGTTTTTTTTATAGGGATTGAAGCAGTCGCTGACAACCAGGTGCTCTTTTGCCTGTGAGTCGCATTAGTTGTACCTGTAAATTTAGAGGCCAAAATGTCAAAACAGAGGTACACTAGTAAAGAGGCCTACACGTTGCTGAGCATGACAGATGAGAGCGAAGGGGAAGCATCTCTTTTAGATTCAGGCTCAGTATACGAACCGGTAGAGAGCAGCGGCACCCTGAAAGATAGCTCTGACAACAGAGTAGTGGTCCTTGCTAAGGTCAGGCGTACCCGACCCTGTTCTTCTGTTGTTGAGGTGCAAGAAACGCAGGGCTCTCGTATGGAGCAGAGAGCCAGTACTCCAGCAGCCTAGTACATCCTGGCCATAGACAAACCAGCACTGCAGTAACACTTGGTGATGTGGCGAGAGACCCATAAGTGCAGTTCAAGCTGGTGCGGTGGCTAGCACAAATAGTGCCCCGCAGCCACCAAGAGTTCGAACACAGGCCCGTAGAGCCCATAGTGCCCTTCCCGCTGCATATGCCAATCCTGATTGGGAGCCCAACACTTCCCCCATTCACTTGCCAACCCAGAATTCAGGTGAAAACAGTTGATTTTACTTCATTTGATTTTTATTCCCTGTTTTTCACGGAAGATCTCTATAAATCTTTTGCGGACCAAAGCAATTTGTATTCTGGTCAATTTATCGCTGCTAATCCCCATTTGATCCTGGTCAGAGAATGTAAACCTATTACGGTTTCCGAATTTAAGACCTTTCTGGGCCTATGCCCCCACATGGGCATAACTAAAAAGAGTGGGTTGCGGTCCTATTGGTCCTCTGACCCAATTCATCATATGCCCGTGTTCTCTGCTTCCATGGCCAGGACTAGATATGAGCAGATCTTGCTGTTCATGCATTTTAATGACAATGAACTCTGTCATCCTCGGGGTGACCCTGGATACGATCGGCTCCACAAAATTTGATCCCTTGTAAACCAATTCAAGCAACAATTTGCAGCCTTGTTTATTCCCGATCAAGTTGTCTGCGTTGATGAGTCCCTGATTAAATTTTCTGGCTACTTATCTTTCCAACAGTATCTCCCCAGCAAGCATGCCAGGTATGGGGTCAAGTTGTATAAGCTCTGTGACAGGGCAACAGGCTATACATATAGTTTTAGGGTTTGCAAGGGAAAAGACAGCACTGTAAAGCCCCCCATCTGCCCAGACTACATAGCGCTGGCAAGATTGTTTGGGACTTGGTGTAACCCTTATTCGGAAAGGGGTACCACCAGATGATGACGCCGTACTTAATTGCCCGCAAGGCCAGAAGCTAATATAAAAACGTGTCTGTATATTTATTCCAATTGGCTCTGCTCAACGCTTATGTGCTATGCAAAGCGTCAGGACAAACTGGATCCTTCCTAAAATCCCAGGAAGAGATCATCACAGCCCTTCTGTTTCCAGACGGTGCTGTGGCCCAACTTTCCAATGCAAATGCAGTGAGCCGGCTGCATGAGAGGCACTTTCCAGAAGTCCTCCATGGAACCCCTGACCAAAGAGCACCCTAAAGAAGATGATGTGTCTGCAGAAAAAGTGGATTTAGGCGTGACACCCACTATTATTGTCCCTCCTGGCCTGGCCAACCTGGTTTCTGCATCAGTGAATGTTTCTGTCGCTACCACACACTAGTGGAGTATTAGAGTAGGGAACAGCACTGCACAGTCCTAGGGCACACTAACACAGGGTCTCGAAAGATGAGATGGCCATCACATTTTGAGAGACCCTAATCTGGAACATTTACAGTTAAAATAAAAGTGCAAAATAAATAAATAAAAAACAAAAACACAAAAAAATAAGCCAAAAATAGATGTCGTTTTATTTTTTTTCTCTCTCAATTGTTTTCTCTCTATTGTTCTATATTTATTGTTATCTCTTTATTGTTACTGTATTTTATGCTTATCTTTGTAATGTTTTATTTTTACTGTGTTTTATTGTATTTGCTTTGTAGGTATGGTATGTCTTACTGTTATACTGTAATCTTACTTTGCTTTATTGTTAACCATTATTTGCTTTGCAGGTGTGCCACTCAGCTGCAGCAAAGGTTTATTTATTCTGACAGCAACAGGGTTTGCTCTCACAATACGTAAAGCTGTGACTCCAGCGATGTAGGAGGTGATTTTACCATCACAGTTAACTGCTTGATGACCTGCCACCACAGTTAAACTGCGGCAGGTTGGCTCCCCTGGGCGAGCCATTGAAGCTGTACATTAGGCTTGTGCAATTCGTTTCGTAACGAATTGAAATTCGTCCGAATTTAGCAACTTTCGGACATTCGGAAGCATTAGAATTTCCGAACAAAGCAATTACGAATAAGACCGAATCCGAAATAAATTATACCGCAAATAGCGAATGCCCGAATGTCTTCGGCATAATTCGTTATGAAAAAGTTACGAATGTACGAATCCATACGAAGCACAATAACACTCACTCTGCTCTACTCTCTGCTTCTCCCACACCGTGCTGAACTCCCTCTCAAAATGGTGTACAGGGGCGGAGGTTATAGCCGCATGTAAAAAACGAAAGTAAAATACGAGATTTCGAATCCATTCGAAGCACAATAACACTCTGCTCTGCTCTCTGCTTCTCCCTCACCGTGCTGAACCCTCTCAAAATGGTGTACAGGGGCAGAGGCTATAGCCGCATGTAAAAAACGAAAGTAAAATACGAGATTTCGAATCGTTACAAATAACCGCAATGTATTTAGAAAAGTACAAATCCATTCGAAGCACATTAGGCATAATAGGCAGCGTCGTTGTGAGAGAGACACGGAAAATTACGAATCAACGAACCCAAAAAAAGTTACGAAAGTAGGAGTTGTGTCCAGAATCAACGAAAAACAACGTACTCTACCGAAAGTACGAACCCAAAAAAAGTTACGAAAGTAGGAGTTGTGTCCAGAATCAACGAAAAACAACGTACTCTACCGAAAGTACGAATTATAAAGCAACAAAAAATTCAACGAAAAATGTCGCTTGCAAAAATACGAATGAGTCCGAACACGAAAAATCCCGTCTAGCAAAATTACGAATGATTACGAATCAACAGGACCGGAAAGAAACGAACCGAAACGGAACGAATTTTTCCGTTGTGCACAAGTCTACTGTACATCCACCGCTTTAAGAGCACTAGGGGCACCCACAGCGTGATGACGGAGTTGATGCATATGCCCGGCTTCGCGATGTCCGCTGGGCACCCACGATCACTCCTGAGAGAGACAGAACGGAGGTCTGTCCATGTAAACAGACAGATCTCCATTCTGTCAGGGGTAAGGAGACCGATCAGTTGTTCCTACTGCTTAGGAACAAAGATCGATCTCCTCCCCCAGGCAGTCCCATCCCCCAGTTAGAAACACTCCCTAGGTAACACATGTAACCCCTTGATCGCCCCCTAGTGTTAACTCCTTCCCTGCCAATGACATTTATACAGTAATCAGTGGCTACTGATCACTGTATAAATGTCAATGGTCCAAAAAAGTGTCAAAAGTGTCCGATCTGTCCGCCGCAATGTCGCAGTCCCGATTAAAATCGCAGATCAATGTAATTACTAGTAAAAAAATATATATATAATAAAAATGCCACAAACATATCCTTTATTTTGTAGACGCTATTACTTTTGCGTAAACCGATAAATATAAACTTAGTGCGATTTTTTTTTACCAAAAATATGTAGAAGAATACATATCGGCCTAAACTGAGGAAGAAATTAGTTTTAAAGCAAAATAAATTGGGATATTTATAAATGCAAAAAGTTAAAAATATTGTGTTTTTTCAAAATTGGCGCTCTTTTTTGTTTAAAGCGCAAAAAATAAAAACTGCAGAGGTGATCATATACCACCATAAGAAAGTTCTATATGTGGGGAAAAAAGGACATCATTTTTTTTTGGGTACAGCGTCGCACGTCCACGCAATTGTCAGTTTTTTTGTTTTTTTTTATATCTTTTTTATTAATTTTTCAACAACATATCATACACTTTACAATACATAGAACACATATACAGTCTCAACATTTCCCCTAAGAGGAGGAGAAGAAAAAAAAAAAAGGGGGGGGAAGTGAAAAGAGGGGAATAGAGGGGGAAGGAGGGAATATCCTCCTGAGTGTTTTATGATTTAATTATATATTAGATCTCTAATATTAGTGTCCTTTTAAGTGAGAATCCATAGTGTAAAGTGACAAAAAGTGATTCCAAAAATTTCTTCAAAACTAGATAAGAAAGGAAAAACCCCCAACCAATATTAAAATCCACCAATGGGCTATATAAATGACTGTAAAATAAATTTACCAGTGACTGTGTGAATAAAGTGACAAAACATGTATATAGGGGTAAAATGTAACCAGGTCAAGCCAATATATGAGGGAAGAGAGAGAAAGAAAAAAAAACTACATCCAGGCCTGTATACAGCCAGATCGGCCCCTAATTACCCACCATACCTCCAGAAGCCGCCAGCATCACATACCTCCTCACTCCGTACTCGAGGCCGTGGCTTCGGCCTACTCCCAGAAGACGGCGGCCATCTTGCTACACCTAGCAACCCCCTTGCACCCCCCTCCAAGCAGAAACCCCTGTTATCAACTTTACCTGAGTAGGCAGTGAGCAGCGGTGGATGTGTCTGCTAGGCCTCTGCAGATCACAGACCCCATGCTGTTGGATAGCTCAGGCCTCTGCAGATTATAGGCCCCATCCTGCTGGATAGCTAAGGCTTCCATACATCATAGGCCCCACTTTGCTTGACGGCTCAGGTCTCCATACATCACAGGCCTGGCCTTGCTGGACTGCTTAGACCTCCATAAGCTACAAGCCACACAGCCCCCTCCTCGTAAACTTTAGGGGGAGGTCTGACATATGGGTCCCCCTTAATCCCCACAGTTGAACTATGTTACACTGGCATTCAGCAATGACTTTTTATTAGAAAAAAAATATACCTTGGGGATATATATTTGGATCACTATCTTGGTACTACTTGTGGATGCATGTTGTTTCTGGACAGCTTTTTTTTTTTTTTTGAATCATGATATAATACCCGGTAATAGCTCCTATAAAATCAGTGAAAAAGCATATTTTGACAGAAACAAAAAATCAGTAAGACCGTATGTTTGATATGGACCTGAATAACTCTATGTCCCATATTATGTGGTACATGTGCTGTTAAGCAGATGAGACTGGCTAGTGCTCCACTCAGCATGCAGCTTTATGCCAACAAAGACATCCAAAAAAAGTCGCTCTGCTATTCCCAAAAAACATAGTAAAGAAACAGCGAGTAATCAAGCTATTGCTAGCTCTATACAGCGATTTCTGGTTGCCAGTGGAAACGGCCCTGACGCATTTAGCAGTCAAATTAGATGTACGAGACGCAATGCGTCTCATTAGCAATTTTTGAAAGTAAAAGCTCGCCCATATCATCTGGTAGCTCAGATCTTATGGAAGATCTTGAATCTCCCACAGGCTCAGACATGGCGTCTTTGCTGACTGGCATTAGAAAAGAGTTAGCTGGGATGTTCCAGGGACTTGAAACATCAATAAAAAAGGAAATAGCGGGGGTAAGAACAGATATGGCACATATTCTCGATAGGGTGGAGGAAACAGAAAAGAGACAAGATACTCATGAAACAGCTATAAGAGAATTACAAAAGACTGTTACACAGATAGCTTGTGCCCACCGTGCCTCTTTATATAAGCTGGAGGATCTCGAGAATAGAAACCGTAGAAATAACCTGAGAATTAGAGGTTTGCCCAAAGCAACTGGCGATAAGGATTTGGAGCCGTCGATTATCGGTATATTTAATTCAGTATTGGGAAATGCACCCACTGAACCACTGCGCCTGGACTGAGTTCATCGGGCCCTTAAGCCACGTAACAGCGCTACTGAACAACCTAGAGATGTAATATGTCGCCTACATTATTTTACAGATAAGAACGCCATAATGGCTAAGATGAGCAGTATCCCCAACATCGATTTTGATGGAGCGACTCTTAATGTTTTCTCGGATTTATCCAAGGAAACCTTGGACCGCCGCAGAGCTCTCAAGCCACTCTTGGAACATCTACGCTCTAATGGGATTACCTATAGATGGGGTTTTCCGGCGTGCCTTATTGCTAACAGAAATGGTCGCTTTCATACCCTCCGGTTCCCAGAGGAGCTACCACAATTTTTAAAGGTCCTTAATCTTCCATCAATAGACCTCCCGAGCTGGCAGGATCTGATTCCTAAATTTTTACATATTCAGGACTCTCAGTGGCAAAAATCTCCTATTAAAAAAGGGCGGCCTTTAGCGCCAAGCACTGAACAACAACACAGATGAGTAAAGAATGATTATGGATGATTATGTTTATATGCACTCTCTTTCTGATTAAGTATATTTGTAAGCTATCATATCTAATGAAAGTGAGATCTAGCTGTTAAAGTTAAACGTTCTAGTGTTTAGGATTAGTTATGTATTAGAGGAGCAAAAAGTATTTTCTTGTTCGCTATTATACGCATAGCTGAATGCTGGTGGAGCATAATGCTCTTATGTGTTGTTTATACAACACGTTCCCCTTCCCTTTTTTCCTTCTGGGGTCGGGGAGAACGGGCAGACTGCAAGTATTTTTTCTATCCGCTCTCCTAAGGGAGTTCTGGATGGCTGCCCGGTCTCTCCCCCCCCCCCACAGGGACCACCGCAGATATCTGCGTGACAAATTATGGTTTCCCACACGTGTCCGGATGGACGTTTTTGTTGTGTATGTAAATTTGTTGTTTTTTTTTTTTGTCTCAACATATACCCTTTTTTTCCCTTTTTTTTATTTTTATTTTTTTATTTTTTTCCCCCTCCGAGGCCGGCATGCATGGATAAGTAGGCTAAGGGACACGCTCTACTGTGATAATGACCACACTTAAAGTCACCTCTTATAATGTAAGAGGTTTAAATGTAGTGGCTAAATGACATCAGGTCACCTGTGAATTGCGGAAATTGGCTTCTTCTATTGTGTATCTCCAGGAAACACATTTAACCCATACTACACAGGTTAAATTGAACTCAGTATACTTCCCCCAGTGGTATTATAGCCTCTCAGATACAAATAAGGCTAAAGGTGTGGCCATTGGCTTTAGTGGTAGTGTACCTTTTCGTTATTTAGATATGCAAGCGGATGACCATGGTCGTTTTCTCTTTTTAAAGGGTTTCCTGGGCACTACCCAATGTACCTTAGTAAACATTTATTGCCCGAACCAAAACCAAACCACTTTTTTCTCCCAAATTCTCACCGACTTGTCACACTTTGCCGAGGGAGTAATTATACTGGCAGGAGACATAAATATGCCTCTAGACCCTATTCTGGACACATCCCATGGGCGCTCTAACATTTCTTTTAAGCGTTTGTCTTTTCTTAAAAAGAGACTTATAGACTGGCAATTGATAGACGTATGGCGTATCTTACATCCAAAAGAAAAATATTTTTCCCAAGACTCACCAGACTTATTCCCAAATAGATAATATTTTTTTAGATCACTATCACCTCCCACTATTAAAATCTGCGGATATAGGCACAGCGACACTGTCAGATCATGCACCTGTGTCGATGACTATGACCATGCCCACTTTAACCCAGCGCTCCAACAACTGGAAACTTAATGATTCTCTTCTTTCTAATGTAACAGAGGTCTCAACATTTGCCTCATATATTACAGAGTATTTCAGAGACAACAAACCCTCGGAGACATCCCCTGCTATTGTATGGGAAGCGCACAAGGTAACTATGAGAGGCCGATTTATAGAACTTGGGGCAAGGAAGAAAAGAGAACATGGCCAACAACTAGAGCAGGTTCTTCATCAAATAACCGAACTTGATAAACAACATAAACGTACTTTACACATATCCCATTTGGAAGCTCTTACGTTGAAAAGAGAAGAACTAAAAAATCTGCTTAATCTAGACACAGCTCGGAAATTCCAACGCTATTCGCAAAAACTCTACGAGAGGGGGGATAAACCTAGTAGACAATTAGCAAGATCCCTTAAAGAAAAACAGACTAGATCATTTATCCCTAAAATAAAATTATCTAACGGAAATTTAGTCCATGCGACTCCTCACATTGCTAAAGCTTTCAGGGACTATTACGCAGATCTTTATAAGGTGCAGTGTGATTCCCCGTCTCTGACTGTGAAGGAGAGACGTAGTCTCATGCTTGCATACTTGGAAGAAGCGAACTTGCCTAAACTTTCAAAGGCATCATTAAGAGAACTTGAGTCTGATTTTTTGGTGGAGGAATTTCAGGCAGCTCTGAAATCTACACCGATAGGTAAGGCCCCGGGACCGGACGGGTATACTACCCGATATTATAAAACATTTGGCGACGTTCTCTTGCCCCATCTCACTGCCTATGCCAATTCAATCTCACAGACTTCGGGATTACGCCCGGAATCTCTCACAGCACATATCTCAGTTATTCTTAAAGCAGACAAGGACTCTACTCAATGTAGTAGCTATAGGCCAATTTCCCTATTAAATGTTGATATTAAATTATATGCAAAGGTAATGGCTAATAGACTACTTCCTTTTATATCCAGTTGGATCTCTACAGATCAAACGGGCTTTATTCTACACAGAGAAGCCAAGGATAATTCTCTCCGGGCGATAGCCCTCATACAACATGTTCAAAGGTTGTCCCAGTCCACCCTATTTGTATCTACAGATGCAGAAAAAGCATTTGATAGGGTGGACTGGGATTACCTGAAAATGACCCTGCGGCATTTTGGGTTGGGATCCAAGATGTTTCATTGCATCGCTTCCCTTTATGCTAACCCCATGGCACAAATTTGCATAAATGGCACTTTGAGTTATTCATTTCAATTATTTAATGGGACTAGACAGGGGTGCCCCCTCTCCCCTCTTTTATTTGCTCTTACCCTTGAACCCTTCCTGGCAACTATAAGACAAAATATAAATATACACGGGATTCAAGTAGGTAATAAAACCCACAAATATGCGGCATATGCGGACGATATTTTATTTTTTATTCAGCAGCCCCGTATTTCGCTTCCTAATTTAATGACATCTTTTTCTACTTTTCAGACACTTTCTAATTTTAAAATTAATCTCTCTAAGTCCGAAATATTAAACATCAACCTACCTGGTAGGGAGGTGGAAAGTTTAAAGCCCCTCTTCCCTTTTAGATGGGTTCAACGTAGCATGAAATATTTGGGAGTGAATCTTACGCCTCATACTCAGTCCTTATTTAAATACTGTTATGTAGATAAATCAGAATAGTCACCGTGGTGTATCTGATCCTAGCGCTCAAGGATGGTCTAATGTTAGTCTGCTCAGTTAGCTGCCGTTATAAGTAGAGTAGTAAGTATAATAAAAATATGAAATATGTTACAACAAGTATAACATTAACAGCGCTTATGTGAAATATAAAATATTGCACCTAGGTTATAAAATATATACCGCAGAATATCAGCAACAAATAAGTATCAGCATAACCATGTGAAAAATAACAGCACGATCCTACAGGATTAACGGATTTCTCATAAACTGCAAAGTCCACCCACTGTTAAATGTCACTAGTATTACAGTGACAGAACTTCCCAGTGAGTTCAAACACCAGTTACAAATGAGGGAACTGAAATGTAGATCCAATAGCCGTTAAGTCTTTCATATGAGAGATACTCTCTGATAATTCAATCACTGTAGTTCTTCAATTCAAACAGATCATGTTGCAATTTGTACTTCCATCATTGTCTAAGCAATTCCACTCCCTTAAGGTAATGTGCTTACCAGACTCCAGATGGTTAACCGCCTGTCAGCTCCTCTTTAGATCTCCAGTCAGCTTCCTTCAAGAAATCTCCAGGTTCTCAGGCAATAAGCATAAGTGCGTGCAGCAATGCGGGCATGTAAGACAAATTGAGCTTCACATAGCATAAAATCCTTTAATAAAAAATCCAAAAAGTCCCCCCGCATACAAACATGCTTACAAAGAAATAAATAACATAAAGCATATCACCGGGGATGATCCGTCTGCTCAGTGAGGTTAGTGAACGCTCACACAATTCAAAAGAGCTCCTGAGTCCCGGGAAGACGGACGTTCCCCTGACGTGATTGGTCGCGTGGTCACGCCCTGACACGTTTCGTGATTGGCTCACGTCTTCAGAGGGCGTGGCCACACATCGCGACTGCTCTTATTTATATTCAAGCCAGTCCTGACGTATCCGCATACGTCAGACGGCTCAACATTGTCTGAAGGAGATCCGGCACAGCTCTGAATACTCATACGCTGGCCGGATATGTGTTGTGGTCTCCATTCAGAAAAATTACACCTGTCACTCACCAGCACATTCGGACCTCCTACCAGAGGGGACCGAGTGTACCGGATCATTGGCAATGAAGCAATAATAAAATATAATAAAATATAATATAAAAAATGTAATATAAAAAATGCTTGATATCCTATGTAATTCTGTGTAGGGATCTATTTTAAAGGCACAGTGACCCCTATTAATCAGAATCTATTAGGACTGGTATGTTATAATCCTCACCATTTAATTAGTGGAGACTCGCATTCAGGCCCGTACAACATGCATGACATCACTAACATTTACATTCACAGTGACCACTGGGCATGTTTATATCGAACCTAAGTGCCCTCAAGGCAGTAAGGGGATTCACTCTAAATCCGCTGACCACCAAGTTATGCATATACATGTAAATGAGTTCTCAAAAGACATGTCATTGCATATTATATCATGTGAGTGTCCAAAAGCAAACCATGATATACATTAAACAGTAGAATAAAAGTTGCAGAGTGACTATCTACATTCTGGACTGATCTACTGTACCCGAATTAAATTACCTCACAATTGGCTATGTTTCACCACTTATTGTCCTAAAAACTGCATTCCTTATACAGCCTCATACTAAACATTCAAAATGTTCTCTCACTAACATGAGGCCATTCATCTACCCTAATTGGCCCTATAATAGTGGCCTGAAGTTAGTAATTGCTGATGAAGCAATTAAGGTCTAAGTCTATATTCAAGCCATTAGGACTGAGTGTATTGGTGAGAAATAACCATTGAGTTTCTAATTTGGAAATTTCTCGCACCATATTGGCCCCTCTCCATCTGGGATGGATCTTGTCAATACCCCAGAACTTGAGTCCAATTGGGTTCCTATGATGTTTTTCCCTAAAGTGGAGGGACACGCTATGTTCTTTATAACCAATGGAAATATTATAAATGTGTTCCGACACCCTTTTGGAGAGTGTTCTTTTAGTGCGGCCTATATACATTAGACCGCACGGACATTCCAGGGCGTATACTACATGTGTGGATGCACATGTTATACATTCCTTAATTTGGAATTCCTTCCCATTAGCCGTGGACACAAAGCTTGTGAGGCCTCGTAAATGTGTCGATACTTGTTGGCACGCCTTACATCTTCTGCAAGCATAGAAACCCGTTCTATCCCAGAACATTTTAATCTGCTTCAGAGGATCAAGGACTTTTTTAACTAACTGGTCACCAAAAGATGTCGTTTTTCTATATATGAAAGGTGGTACTGGTGGTAACACCGTTCTCAAAGTTTTATCCATTGCTAGGATGTTCCAATGTTTTTTAAAAATACTTTCTATCTCCCGATATTGTTCATGGAAACCGGATATGAAGCCCCATTCATGTTTACTATCCCTCACTCTAGTTTTAGGGAGCAACATGAGTTCTTGCGATTGGGTACCCACTTGTTCCATCAAGTTAGAAAGATGTTGCTCATTGTACCCTTTTTCCATGAAACGTTGCTTAATAATTGATGCTTGAGACAGGTAGTCAATATCTTGAGTACAGTTATGCCGTATACGAGTAAATTGGCCCTTAGGGATATTTTGGAGCCATTGTGGATGATGTCCACTCTTTACTGGGATATAGCTGTTACGATCTGTTTCTTTGAAATATGCTTTGGTATGAAACTGTATGTCCCCTTTCATAACCGTGACATCCAGGAAATGTATTTGATGTTTGTCCCAGTTAAACTCAAGCTTAATGTTATTACTATTACTATTAAGGTACTGGGCAAATTCCTGAAGTGATCTTTCACTACCCTGCCAGATCATGAACAGGTCATCAATATACCTTTGATAAAATAATAGTTCTTGCTTCCTGTTTCCTGTTATTAAAGACCCACTTGTCCTCCCACTCGCTCATAAACAGGTTAGCGAGACTGGGTGCAAACTTTGCACCCATCGCTACACCTGTCTTTTGGCTATAAAACTCTCCCCCATACCAAAAGTAATTATGCGTTAGACAATACTCTAACGCCATTCTAATAAACTTTTTTTGGATGTATGGGAGGTCATCCCTCTTGCTGAGTGCCCAATTTAGGGCCAGGAGGGCATCGTCGTGCTGTATATTGGTATACAACGATGCCACATCTGCTGTCACCAAGAATATTTCAGTGTCATCCGGTATAATAATGCTCCTGAGTTTCTGCAGGAAGCTAGTTGTGTCTTTTAGATAAGATGACAGCAGATGTGGCATCGTTGTATACCAATATACAGCACGACGATGCCCTCCTGGCCCTAAATTGGGCACTCAGCAAGAGGGATGACCTCCCATACATCCAAAAAAAGTTTATTAGAATGGCGTTAGAGTATTGTCTAACGCATAATTACTTTTGGTATGGGGGAGAGTTTTATAGCCAAAAGACAGGTGTAGCGATGGGTGCAAAGTTTGCACCCAGTCTCGCTAACCTGTTTATGAGCGAGTGGGAGGACAAGTGGGTCTTTAATAACAGGAAGCAAGAACTATTATTTTATCAAAGGTATATTGATGACCTGTTCATGATCTGGCAGGGTAGTAATAACATTAAGCTTGAGTTTAACTGGGACAAACATCAAATACATTTCCTGGATGTCACGGTTATGAAAGGGGACATACAGTTTCATACCAAAGCATATTTCAAAGAAACAGATCGTAACAGCTATATCCCAGTAAAGAGTGGACATCATCCACAATGGCTCCGAAATATCCCTAAGGGCCAATTTACTCGTATACGGCGTAACTGTACTCAAGATATTGACTACCTGTCTCAAGCATCAATTATTAAGCAACGTTTCATGGAAAAAGGGTACAATGAGCAACATCTTTCTAACTTGATGGAACAAGTGGGTACCCAATCGCAAGAACTCATGTTGCTCCCTAAAACTAGAGTGAGGGATAGTAAACATGAATGGGGCTTCATATCCGGTTTCCATGAACAATATCGGGAGATAGAAAGTATTTTTAAAAAACATTGGAACATCCTAGCAATGGATAAAACTTTGAGAACGGTGTTACCACCAGTACCACCTTTCATATATAGAAAAACGACATCTTTTGGTGACCAGTTAGTTAAAAAAAGTCCTTGATCCTCCGAAGCAGATTAAAATGTTCTGGGATAGAACGGGTTTCTATGCTTGCAGAAGATGTAAGGCGTGCCAACAAGTATCGACACATTTACGAGGCCTCACAAGCTTTGTGTCCACGGCTAATGGGAAGGAATTCCAAATTAAGGAATGTATAACATGTGCATCC
This sequence comes from Rana muscosa, assembly GCA_029206835.1. Classification (NCBI taxonomy): domain Eukaryota; kingdom Metazoa; phylum Chordata; class Amphibia; order Anura; family Ranidae; genus Rana; species Rana muscosa. The sequence goes on along the minus strand of CM055122.1, from coordinate 518,491,994 downwards.
ACACATGTAGTATACGCCCTGGAATGTCCGTGCGGTCTAATGTATATAGGCCGCACTAAAAGAACACTCTCCAAAAGGGTGTCGGAACACATTTATAATATTTCCATCGGTTATAAAGAACATAGCGTGTCCCTCCACTTTAGGGAAAAACATCATAGGAACCCAATTGGACTCAAGTTCTGGGGTATTGACAAGATCCATCCCAGATGGAGAGGGGCCAATATGGTGCGAGAAATTTCCAAATTAGAAACTCAATGGTTATTTCTCACCAATACACTCAGTCCTAATGGCTTGAATATAGACTTAGACCTTAATTGCTTCATCAGCAATTACTAACTTCAGGCCACTATTATAGGGCCAATTAGGGTAGATGAATGGCCTCATGTTAGTGAGAGAACATTTTGAATGTTTAGTATGAGGCTGTATAAGGAATGCAGTTTTTAGGACAATAAGTGGTGAAACATAGCCAATTGTGAGGTAATTTAATTTGGGTACAGTAGATCAGTCCAGAATGTAGATAGTCACTCTGCAACTTTTATTCTACTGTTTAATGTATATCATGGTTTGCTTTTGGACACTCACATGATATAATATGCAATGACATGTCTTTTGAGAACTCATTTACATGTATATGCATAACTTGGTGGTCAGCGGATTTAGAGTGAATCCCCTTACTGCCTTGAGGGCACTTAGGTTCGATATAAACATGCCCAGTGGTCACTGTGAATGTAAATGTTAGTGATGTCATGCATGTTGTACGGGCCTGAATGCGAGTCTCCACTAATTAAATGGTGAGGATTATAACATACCAGTCCTAATAGATTCTGATTAATAGGGGTCACTGTGCCTTTAAAATAGATCCCTACACAGAATTACATAGGATATCAAGCATTTTTTATATTACATTTTTTATATTATATTTTATTATATTTTATTATTGCTTCATTGCCAATGATCCGGTACACTCGGTCCCCTCTGGTAGGAGGTCCGAATGTGCTGGTGAGTGACAGGTGTAATTTTTCTGAATGGAGACCACAACACATATCCGGCCAGCGTATGAGTATTCAGAGCTGTGCCGGATCTCCTTCAGACAATGTTGAGCCGTCTGACGTATGCGGATACGTCAGGACTGGCTTGAATATAAATAAGAGCAGTCGCGATGTGTGGCCACGCCCTCTGAAGACGTGAGCCAATCACGAAACGCGTCAGGGCGTGACCACGCGACCAATCACGTCAGGGGAACGTCCGTCTTCCCGGGACTCAGGAGCTCTTTTGAATTGTGTGAGCGTTCACTAACCTCACTGAGCAGACGGATCATCCCCGGTGATATGCTTTATGTTATTTATTTCTTTGTAAGCATGTTTGTATGCGGGGGGACTTTTTGGATTTTTTATTAAAGGATTTTATGCTATGTGAAGCTCAATTTGTCTTACATGCCCGCATTGCTGCACGCACTTATGCTTATTGCCTGAGAACCTGGAGATTTCTTGAAAGAAGCTGACTGGAGATCTAAAGAGGAGCTGACAGGCGGTTAACCATCTGGAGTCTGGTAAGCACATTACCTTAAGGGAGTGGAATTGCTTAGACAATGATGGAAGTACAAATTGCAACATGATCTGTTTGAATTGAAGAACTACAGTGATTGAATTATCAGAGAGTATCTCTCATATGAAAGACTTAACGGCTATTGGATCTACATTTCAGTTCCCTCATTTGTAACTGGTGTTTGAACTCACTGGGAAGTTCTGTCACTGTAATACTAGTGACATTTAACAGTGGGTGGACTTTGCAGTTTATGAGAAATCTGTTAATCCTGTAGGATCGTGCTGTTATTTTTCACATGGTTATGCTGATACTTATTTGTTGCTGATATTCTGCGGTATATATTTTATAACCTAGGTGCAATATTTTATATTTCACATAAGCGCTGTTAATGTTATACTTGTTGTAACATATTTCATATCCTTATTTAAATACAATTACATTCCTTTATTGAATAATATTAGAAAAGACCTACAAAAATGGAAGACGCTGACACACTCATGGCTGGGTAAAATAAGCATAGTTAAAATTAACATTCTGCCTAGAGTCCTTTTCTTTTTTCAAATGATCCCATTGGGTGTGCCTATAGGCTTTTTTTCCCTGTTACAGAACATGGTCTCCCGCTTTATTTGGAAGAACAGCCACCCCAGAGTATCCAAGGAAGTGTTGTTTCGCTCCAAAGATGCTGTAGGACTGGCCCTTCCAAACTTTAAGATGTATTATAATGCTGTTATTCTATCTAGAATTGCTGAGTGGAAATATGCCGCTAATTCCAAACTTTGGGTGAGCTTAGAATATGCTCTTAGTAGCACAGATTTAGCAATTGTACCCTGGCTACCACGTATACATAGGCATCTTGCTCCAGGTACCTCTATATTAACTACTTCCACTCTTGATGTATGGGATGCCTTACATAGGAAGATCTCATGGTCATATGCTTCTCCTTTGTTACCACTCTTAGACCACGATTATTTTTTACCTGGCCTATTAGATCCGGGATATAAGACGTGGTCGTCAGAAGGACCTCTCTTACTACATCAGGTTCTTGGAGCAAATACTATTAAGCCTCTTGGGGAAATTCTTGGCCTTAAGCCGATTAGGTTTCTAGACATATGGAGATATAATCAGTTGCAGGGCTTTCTTAGAACTTTACCTCAGCCGCTTAAAGGGATACAGGATTTAAACAGTATTGAGGAAATCTTTAATTTAACGGAGCTACCTGAACATAGTATCTCGGTATTTTATAAATCACTCATTAAGATCCAAGGAGATACTAACCCTCCCTTCTTTACTAAGTGGGAGGCAGATCTGGAATCCAATATCCCAGATAGCCAAAAGAATAAGGTACTGCAGCTGACTCATATCTCTTCAATTGCATCAAAGATGGCAGAAGTCAATTACAAATTGTTAACTAGATGGCATTACACCCCTTCAAAGCTTCATCGGATGTTCCCCACTAATTCCCCACTTTGTTGGAGGAACTGTGGGAACAGAGCAACTCATGCTCATATATGGTGGTCATGTCCAATTATCCGCCCTTATTGGTCTAACATTATTCGTATCATTCAACTAATATCCAGTATTAATCTTCCTATAGATGCATGGACCATCCTCTTCCATGCTACTAAGGAATCTGTTAGAAAATATAAGTGCTCTTTAGTCCCACATCTGCTCAATACGGCTAAAGCACTTATACCTACCCTTTGGGGCCAGCCTGAGATTCCATCTGTGAAAAAGTGGTTTCAAAAAATATCAGAGGTTCATCTCATGGAAGAAATTACTCATCGAAACAAGGACACTTTTCAACAACATATTTTAACTTGGACTCCGTGGATGGAGTTCAAGGACACTATAATCTACAGAGAGACACTGGCACAATCTCATTGAGATGCAATCCATAAATACTGAATAAGTTAATTACATCTTTAGGTTGAACCCTAGGGGCTGTTGCTGGACCTATTCCTTAAAGAGTCTAAAATATATTGAGACATAGATATTATTGGATACTATGCATGCCGGCCTATCCCCCTCCCTTTTATTTTTAATTTTTATTTTATTTTTTGTCATTAACAATTAGAGATAAGATTTAATAAAACTGGGATTAAATTATTTATGTTTAAAGCACAGAGAAAAGGATGGAGACATATAAATTCCCCCCCCCCCTCTCTTTTTTTTTTTTCTCCCACATATAAGTTTGGTCACTTTTTTTAATATAGCCAACTGTAGATTAATCTCTCAGTTCCTTAAATAGTCCAATAGATTTTAACACTAGGATTTTAGTTAGAAGTAATCCTGGGAATCACTTCATTTTAAAGGATAACTAGGGTATTAATACTAGAACTTCACTACACAAGATACTGGGGGAGAAAGAGGGGACTTTACTCCCCTACTTCCCGCCCCCCCCCCCCCTTGCACAGCCTTTCACTTTTTTTCCCTCCCCCTCCCTCCCCGCAATTGTCAGTTAAAGCAACGCAGTGGCCTGGTCATTAAGAGGGCAAATATTCCGGGGCTTAAGTGGTTAAAAATAGAGCATATATACCGAAGCATTGGAGCAGGGGCGGAGGGGCGATTTGCCCCTAACATTGGCGGATTTCCCCTATGCTTCAGCATATATTTTTTACTCTTTTTTGGCACAAATTGCAATTAAAAAAAAGTTTTATTGAGTTAATGTTTTATTGTTACCATTGTTTGTTTTTCAGGTACACCATTCAGCTGCAGCACACATTTATTTATTTTGACAGCAACAGGGTTTGTAAATCAGTGCTGTAGGAGGTGATTTCACCACCACAGTTAAAAATAAAATGGTACATGTTTCCCATCATTAGAAGTGGGTGGATGCAGGATGGAATTCTAATGGTGGGCATACCACCGATCAATGCATGAAAAAAAAAGAACATTACAATATATGCCCAACAAGGACCAGCGACGTATTGGTATGTTGCTGAAATTGAGTGGTTATACCAGAATGATGCCTGCAGGTTTAGGTATCATCTTGGTATTGTTCTTTTCAGCCGGTGGTCGGCTTTCATATAAAAGCAATCCTAGCAGCTAATAAGCCGCTAGACAGCTTTTACAAGCAGTGGGAGGGAACGTCTCACTGTCTTCCATGGTTTTCTCTGGCTCTCCTGACCGACCGGGAAAACCAGAGAATGCTGCCGGTGGTTCCACCAGCTGATCATAGAGCTGATCGGAGACCAGGATGGCTCTAATCATCTCTATGGCCTAAGAAACTGGAAGCTATGAGAATTTCATGACTTCGGTTTCGTCGGATATAAACAGCGCCATTGGGGAAATGGGAAAGCATCTGATCACACCAATCTTGGTGTGGTCAGATGCTTTGAGGGAAGAGGAGAGATATAGAGCCTAATAGACCCCAATTTTTTCAAAAAAGAGTACCTGTCACTACCTATTTCTATCATAGGGGATATTTACATTCCCTGTGATAACAATAAAAATGATAAAAAATAAAAATAAAAAAAATTAAAGGTACAGTGTAAAAAAAATAATAATAATAAAACTAAAATAAAAATTAAAGCACCCCTGTCCCACGTGCATGCGCGCAAAGGCAAACGCAAGCTTTGGTCTTGTGTCGTAGGTAAAGAGCAATTGCACCATGCATGTGAGGTATCACCACAAATGTCAGATCGAGGGCAGTAATTCTAACAGTAGACCTCCTCTGTAAATATAAAGTGGTAACCTGTAAAGGCTTTTAAAGTCTTTTAAAAATGTATGCAGTTTGTCGCCTTTGCACGGTTGTGCGCAATTTTAAGGCATGTTGTGTTTGGTATCTATGTACTCGACATAAGGTCATCTTTTATATTTTACCATACATTTGGACAATATATGTGTTTTAGTGCATTAGAATTAAAAAATTTGTTATTGCATTTGAAAAATTGCTGCGCAAATACTGTGTGAAAGAAAAATTGCAACACCCACCATTTTAATCTGTAAAGCCTTTCCTTTAAAAAAATATATAATGTTTGGGGGTTCAAAGTAATTTTCTAGCAAAAAAAATATGTTTTCATGTAAACAAAAAGTGTCAGAAAGGGCTTTGTCTTTAAGTGGTTAGAAGAGTGGATGATGTGTGGCATAAGCTTATAATGTTGTGCATAAAATGCCAAGACAGTTGAAAACCCCTCCACATGACCCCTTTTTGGAAAGTAGACTCCCCAAGCTATTTGCTGATAAGCATGTTGAGTCCATGGAATATTTTATATTTTGCCACAAGTTTTGGTAAAATTACCATATTGTTTTTTTGTTGTCACTAAATTATATATTGCTCACACATGCCATGGGTATATGTGAAATTACACCCCAAATTACATTCTGTTGCTTCTCCTGTGTGAGACCTTTTGGGAGCCTAGCTGCATACAGGACCCCAAAAACCAATCTACTTTGTGACAAAAAGCAAGATCTGCAAAATACCTAACATGCATATCAGCAAATAGCCTGAAGTGTCTACTTTCCAAATTGGGGGGTTTTGTGCTACTTTGGCATTTCATAAAGGAAGAAAAACGCATATGGAGAGAGTCCAGGCTTTGCGCACTCCAATATAAATGCAGAAAAAGGAGAGTTCCCCCAGGGTTTTTTTAGCGGCATGGTGTATTGGGTCAAAGAGGTAATGATATAATAATATAATAAAATCAAAACGTATCTTTTATTGGACAATGAGTCAAGATGAAAATATGAAATTAATACACGCTGGTTGGAAACAGTCTAAGAAGGTACCATCAAGGTTAAAATGACAGTACAATATATACAATTAGTAAATGACATCCATGTGAGTACCCCGACGCGTTTCAACCAATATTATCACGTCTTCTTCAGGGGAATTTGTACTCTGGTGGGATATATCAGAAAAATATAGTTGTATTTCTGACATTCTAGCAAATTACTAACATCTGTATTTCATTAAGGTTAAAAACCTGGAAACTTTACAACCCCTTTAAAGTTTGTTGAACAATTTAACAAAGGTATGATTTCACCTCTTTATAAATAAACGTGACATGATAGAAATTCAGTTTTCAGAGATTTAAATCTACAGAAAATGTTTATAAAAGCTATTTTTAGGTAGGTATTAAAGCATATCACTGCTGGCAATGCCCTGTTCATTCAGAAAAAATACTTTTTTTATGCCTTGAGGCAAGCGAACAGCAACAGCTATATGTTGGAGTTAATACATTAACAGTATAACTCACAGATCTAAAATTAAATAGTCACTGTGAACATCTTGTTGTTTGTTTTTATATTGCAGCTACTTTGCTGTAGGGTACAGATACATATTACATGGCTTACATATCCTAAAACACCTAGGATGTATTTGAAAAGTGCATCTGTACTACCAGCAAACAGTGCAGATCTTTCAATTCAGTAAAATCCACAAAAAAAAAAAAAAAAAAAATATATATATATATATATATATATATATATATATATATATATATACACACACACACGCATACCGGTATATATCATATTATAAGACCAAAAACACATTTATATTCAAAACAAAAAACAAAACTACACATACTTGCAGGGTGTAATTTACTAAGAACTTCCATGAAAGTTTCAATTAGTAAAAAAAACACTTGTAGCATCAGTGCTTTAGTAAAGATTGCTTATATTAACTGAATACTTGGTAACAGTTTTCATTTTGCTGTGCGATTTATAACTTAATAAATTTGCTCCGCTGATGATACTCCAGATTCACCTCCACAATCTGATTTGCTGCATAAAATCAACAAAGAAGCACAACATTTCCAATTATATCTGTTTGCGCTGAATATATTGTTAATATAAAGTATTAACATAAAAAGGTAAAGCAAGTTATGCATGGAATGTGTTTGTTTGTAATTATCTTGCAATGGTGTAAATCTATTGTGGGTGGGTACTTGATATGTCTCATATGGGTATTTCTGAAACCTAGGTCTTTGTGGATTAGGGGTGTAATATTGCTGTTCCCGTTGTGGGTGTTGTGGTCCCCACTTTATATAAATTTTATTTTATTATTTTGTATTCATGTACAGTACATTTACATTTTGTTATGTGTGATGCGATGTTCATATCACTGTACACATTATAATAGACAGTATGAGTAATATATGGGTTTTAAAATGTATTCTGTGTCAAGTTTGATGTAGTTAAGCTAGGTGGGAAGGCCTCTTGGATCACACAAGGCGAGCTGTAGTCGTCCGTTTATATAAAGTGATTGTTTTTCTTCAATGTTATTCTACATTATGTAGCGATTTACGTATAGACTACAACAAAATGGTGGCACCCATATACTTCAGGAAAATGGCTTCCGTCATTATAAATTGATTGACAGCCCGCATGTCCATTAGAAATCCCCCTGAGGAAGATACGTAACCCTGTGTCAACACGCGTAGGGGTGGGGCACGGACAATTACGTTACCAGGACCCAGCGTGGAGCTAGGTGCTTTTGTGAGCATTTGCGAGGCTTGTGTGAGAGGGAGAGGTTTTCCTACTACAAATCTTTTTGAGCTGTGTTGAGACTGGTGCGCTGGAAGCACCAGCAATATGTGAGTACCCTGTATATATCCTTATTATAATAAACCCTTTTAAAATGATATAAGCACTATTCGTTTTTTTCTCTATTCAATGTTTGGCTGACACGGGCCATCTCGGAGTAAGGAGTGGAGAGGAGATCTGGAGTTGCCACGGAGTAGCCCAGGAGAGGCTAAAAAGCTGTAACTGACCCTACTTAGTTGTGGTGGTCACATTGTTTCAGGTGAGATTACTCCTGGAGGGGGGGAGCACCTGCCGTGACTCACATCTACACTATCTTTGAGCACTAAGGAGTGGATTGAATTTCAGCATCACTGTGAAACACACAAGTGTGGGACATTTTATTTTTGTGGATCAAGTTCTATTTTTTACTTCATATTCTTTTTGCATGAACACTGTTTTCAATAAATTTACTTTCTAAGTATTTTTATATAATATTATTGATTTGTATGATTGTTTAGATATCTTCAAAGCACTTATGCACTTTACAATTGGAATATGTTATGTTTTAGGCTAATATAATGCTGCACATTTATATATGGTTATTTAGTTACACACATGGGATTGTGTTTATTGTCAGCAGCTTTGGTAGTCTTGTATATGAAGTAGAGGTGTGTAGGCTGAACTGTTTCATAACAGTGAGCTGTCACTACTGTAGAGTGTTTATCCAATTCATCCATAGTGTCAGGCATGACACTTGTATGTGTAAGTGTATTACATACATGTTTGAATAAAGTGTAAAGGATCCTATATTATGTGGCATTATCTCTATTCCCCTATGTTGGTGGAGACTGGTACCTATTGATGCAATCCTGGGATGTCTGGACATATTTAACTTTATGTTGACTGGATGAAGAGCTTACCGTTTATATTTACTGGAAGACTGGGACATGTATAAAACTTTCTAGTCAAAAAAGTGATCCATTATTTATTATGAGTTGTGGGTGAGTACACCAATTTTTGGGGGTGGTCCCGTGGTGTGGATTTAAAAAAACAACTCAATGATTGATGGCAAGTTGCACATTGCTCTTTATGGTGGATTAAAAATGGTGAACTTAGGTGTTACAAATTTTTCTCCATTTTTCTGCATGAACGTTGAATATAGAGACGCTTTTTTTATATATATATATATAAATTTGCACATTGGTATTTATTTATTTGAGATTTGATGAATTTTGTTGACTTTTATGAATTTACACAGAGACATTGATGAATTTTGTATACACAGTGTAATAGTGAGAGTCCCTGTCCCTATGGAAAGGGAGAAAAAATGGACAAAGAGTCTGCATATCAGTGGACTGCAGAACTACAGAGCATAGCTTTGAAACTGAGAAAACTGTTTTGGCAGCTTTCTCCAGGTTTTGGTAAGTTCGGATGGGGCTTTGTAGTTTGGAGATCTCCAACCCTGTGTCTGGGTCTTGTAGACAGCAGGGATGAGCCGAACACCCCCCTGTTCGTTTCTCACAAGAACCTGCGAACAGACAGAATGTTCGCGTGAACTTTAGAACCCTATTAAATACTATGGACTCGAACGTTCGAAATCTAAAGTGCTAATTATAAAGGCTAATATGCAATTTATTGTCCTAAAAAGTGTTTGGGGACCCGGCTCCTGCCCCAGGGGACATGTATCAATGCAAAAAAAAGTTAAAAAAATAGACGTTTTTACGGGAGCAGTGATTTTAATAATGCTTAAAATGAAAAAATAAAAGTGAAATTTTCCTTTAAATTTCGTACCTGGGGGGTGTGTATGATATGCATGTAAAGTGGCGCATGTTTCCGGTGCTTAGAACTGTCCCTGCATAAAATGTCATTTTTGAAGGAAAAAAAGTCATTTAAAACTCACTCGCGGCTAATAATGAATTGTCGGCTTTTATCAATACATAGAAAGTCATTGATAAAAAAAAAAAAAAAAAAGCGTGGGGGTTCCCCCAAATTCAATTACCAGGCCCTTCAGGTCTGGAATGGATATTAAGGGGAACCCCGCCGCAAATTTAAAAAAAAATGGCGTGGGGTTCCCCCTAAATATCCATACCAGGCCCTTCAGATCTGGCATGGATTTTAAGGGGAACTCCACCCCAAATTTAAAAAAAATGGCGTGGAGTCCCCCCAAAAATCCATACCAGACCCTTATCCAAGCACGCAACCTGGCCGGCCGCAGGGGAAGAGGGGGGGACGAGAGAGCGGCCCCCCTCCCTCCTGAACCGTACCAGGCCACATGCCCTCAACATGGGGAGGATGTCCCCATGTTGATGGGGACAAGGGCCTCATCCCCACAACCCTTGCCCGGAGGTTGTGGGGGTCTGCGGGCAGGGGGCTTATCGGAATCTGGAAGACCCCTTTAACAAAGGATCCCGGCCCCCCCCTATGTGAATTGGTAAGGGGTACATTGTACCCCTACCATTTCACGAAGAAAGTGTAAAAAAATTTAAATAAAAACACACAAACACCTTGGAAAAGTCCTTTATTAAAAAAAATAAAAAACATTCCAGCAATGAAATCCAGTGTCCCGCGGCGATCCCGATGTCCAGCGCTGTCCGTCATTGGTTGTGCCTGAGCGGACCTGATGGGGAACTTCCTCCGCAGTGTTTTAAATGTATAGACCCACCCCTTCTAAAGTTCCCCATCAGGTCCGCTCAGCGGACCAGATGCGGAACGCGAGAAGGGGCGGGTCTATACATGAATTACACAGTAAAGGAAGTTCCCCATCAGGTCCGCCCCCTCGGTATGTCAGACCGCGCCTACGTCATTGGCCTGAGCGGACCTGATGGGGAACTTCCTTCACTGTGTAAATTTAAATTACACAGTGAAGTAAGTTCCCCGCTCAGGCCAATGACGTAGGCGGGGTCTGACATACCGAGGGGGTGGACCTGATGGGAACTTCATTCACTGTGTAATACGTGAATAGACCCGCCCCTTCTAAAGTTCCCCATCAGGTCCACTAAGCGGACCATATGGGGAACATGAGAAGGGGCGGGTCTATTCCCGTATTACACAGTGAAGGAAGTTCCCATCAGGTCCACCCCCTCGTAGAGCGGACCTGATGGGGAACTTCCTTTACTGTGTAATACATGAATAGACCCGCCCCTTCTCACGTTCCGCATCTGGTCCGCTGAGCGGACCTGAAGGGGAACTTTAGAAGGGGCGGGTCTATACATTTAAAACACTGCAGAGGAAGTTCCCCATCAGGTCCACTCAGGCACAACCAATGACGGACAGCGCTGGACATTGGGATCGCCGCGGGACACTGGATTTCATCGCTGGAATGTTTTTTGTTTTTTTTTAATAAAGGACTTTTCCAAGGTGTTGGTGTGTTTTTTGCATTTTTTGACACTTTCTTCGTGAAATGGTAGGGGTACAATGTACCCCTTACCAATTCACATGGGGGGGGCCGGGATCTGGGGGTCCCCTTTGTTAAAGGGGTCTTCCAGATTCCGATAAGCCCCCCGCCCGCAGACCCCCACAACCACCGGGCAAGGGTTGTGGGGATGAGGCCCTTGTCCCCATCAACATGGGGACATCCTCCCCATGTTGAGGGCTTGTGGCCTGGTACGGTTCAGGAGGGAGGGGGGGCCGCTCTCTCGTCCCCCCCTCTTCCCCTGCAGCCGGCCAGGTTGCGTGCTCGGATAAGGGGTCTGGTATGGATTTTTAGGGGGACTCCATGTCATTTTTTTTTAAATTTGGGGTGGAGTTCCCCTTAAAATCCATGCCAGATCTGAAGGGCCTGGTATGGATATTTAGGGGGAACCCCACGCCATTTTTTTTTAATTTGCAGCAGGGTTCCCCTTAATATCCATTCCAGACCTGAAGGGCCTGATACTTGAATTTGGGGGAACCCCCACGCTTTTTTTTTTTTCTTTTATCAATGACTTTTGTATGTATTGATAAAAGCCGACAATTCATTAATAGCCACGAGTGAGTTTTAAATGACTTTTTTTCCTTCAGAAATGACGCTTTGTGCAGGGACAGTTCTAAGCACAGGAAACATGCGCCACTTTACATGCATATCATACACACCCCCCAGGTACGAAATTTAAAGGAATATTTCACTTTTATTGTTTCACTTTAAGCATAATTAAAATCACTGCTCCTAAAAAAACGGCAGTTTTTTAAACTTTTTTTTGCATTGATACATGTTCCCTGGGGAAGGACCTGGGTCCCCAAACACTTTTTAGGACAATAACTTGCATATAAGCCTTTATAATTAGCACTTTAGATTTCTCCCATAGACTTTTCGAATTTGCCGCGAACACCACAAATTGTTCGTTGTTCGGCGAACGGGCGAACAGGCAATGTTCGAGTCGAACATGAGTTTGACTCGAACTCAAAGCTCATCCCTAGTAGACAGCCAGCAGCGTGTGTGCTCATGTGCACACAACCAATATAACAAGGGGCTGGTGAGAGCAGAAGGTGGAGGATGGTGGAGAGTAAACAGCTGGTTACTGCTGTGTGAAGACAGACCTGTGTCTGGAAAGCGGTCGGCCCTGTGGGAGAATGCAGCCCGTGTAAGGGGATTCTTTGCCCAGGGACTGGGAAAGGCTGGCCAGCCTTGAGAGTCGAGGAGACTGAGAAAGCCAGTGAGTCCAGGGGGCTGGAAAGAATTGTTTCTATTGAAAGCAAGCAGAGGAACTGCTGACAAGAGAGCCAGGTGGCTTGGTATGTTTTTCATTTGTGTGCTGAATGAAGTTTGAACCCCTGGGTGGGAATCCTGAATGGACATTTTGCTTTTGTTTTTCTGCTTTAATAAACGTGGGCTACCAAGCCCTTAACTAGAACGCCTGTCTGATATGGACTCCATAAAAATGCATCTATTTACTTGAGCTAAACACCCCAATGCCACAACAGTTGATAAAATAATTTCACAGTTTTATTTTTTAAATTGACGTGTGTTTGATGTTTACCTATTTAACCTTAAAAATCCCAGTTGCGGCCCAATCATCCCAATTGATGCTTTAACTGTTCCCACAGCTGGCTATTATCAAAAACATTGGGAAATTACCACGCTAACACATATTGAGCATTAAATCAACAAATTAAATTGACAAATTAAATAAAGCTGCATCTCTACTGTGAGATGCACACAGAAATAAAAAATAAAGGGCAAAAAGAGCTGCCCTAACCCTAATACATTTAGTTAATAAATGTGCATAAATATAAGTGAATTAATAGTCCATATAGATCATCAAATCCATTGACCAAAAAATCATATAAATGAGTGTCCCTTTAAGTGTTCATCGTGACAATTAAATTAATGTTGTCACACCAAGACAAAAAAGTGCGCCTCCACTACATAGAAGACATGCTTACCAGATGGCAAGCTTAAAAATCTTGCGGCTATTGCCCAGCCAAGGCCTTTATCCTGAGGGGAACTCTGATGTCAGCTCATGGATAGATCTCACTCTATGTGGAAAGAAGCCAACTAGACATCTTATACTCTCACAGTCACCAAGGAGTCAACTCAGTATTCAGTGGACAATGTGCCAGGATACCCAAAAGAAAAACTCGCTATAGTGTAAAACCAACTACACCTTTAAACATAAAAAATGGTATTGCACTTACAGCAAGTAGCCAAATTAAAAGCAAAGGATAAAAATTTGGCTGGCGTGCATAGACCACTCGTCCTTCCGGGATCGTAGCAATACAGTGATGTCCACACCTCCCTCCTTCCGGCGCGTTTCGTCACAAGATGACATTGTCCTGGGGCACATCAGAGTTCCCCTCAGGATAAAGATAAAGGGCTTGGCTGGGCAATAGCTGCAACCTTTTTAAGCTTGCCAACTGGTAAGCGTGTCTTCTATGTGGTGGAGGTGCATTTTTTTTGTGGTGTGACAACATTCATTTATTTGTCATGATGAACACTTAAAGGGACAGTCTTTTATATGATTTTTTGGTCAATGGTTTTGAGGATCTATATGGACTATTAATTCACTTATATTTATGCACTTATATTATTAACTGAATATATTAGGGTTAGCGCAGCTCTTTTTGTTTATTGTTATTAAAGCAGAAGTAAACCCATCGATTTAACAGTTTCAAAAAGCAGTTGCCGGGAATGCCAACTGTCACATTGGTTGTGCTCTCAACCAAACTGTCAAACCATCCAATGGCTGGTGTCATAACTGATCACATGTGCAGTATCATGGCAGTTGAAGATTAAACAGAGGCCAAGATGGCAGCTTCCTTGCCTGAAAATGATAGGAGGGTTTACTTCCACTTTAAGCTGTATATAGGCATCATAAGAAATTTGGGCTTTGAGATATTCTTTTCAAATCCTGCCTGTACTTTACATTTAAACTACAAACCAAAGGCGTTATTAAAAAATTTTAAGGGGGGATATAGAGCATTGGGCTTACTTAAAATCAGAAAATACCACATTATATTACAAGCATATAAAGATAATCTAAAAGAGACTTTACAACTCGATAAATTGCTGATTTAGCACCATGGGTATAGTTTAAGCAACAGGCGAGTAAATGCTTGATTTTAATTTTATCTCTGCAATCGAATGTAGAGGTAACAGGAAGCAAAAAAAAGGAATTAACATCAGGTTTATTAGACTGTCACATTACTTACACTTCAATACGAAGTGCAGATATAAGTGTTTCATTGTGCAGCAGATCCTACTACAAATCAATTTGTTTTTCATTTCAGTTTAGTCAAGCAGACAACAGGTTATTACTGGAGAATCATCCTAATGAGAGTTTTTAATTTCCAATTAAGTCATTGTTCTTTTTTTCCCTTTCTATCAGAAAGCTTATACAAACAGTAAATAACTTTCACACATTTAACATTTTAAAAAAATGGTAATTTGCAGTGCTAAATAATTGAAATATAGCATTACCTAATTAGATTGAATTTTACCATACATCATTTAACAATACGGTACCTGAAAGACTTTGATATGCTGAAAAATCCTATAAAAATCCCTTTTAGTTTTCCCCTTCTGCATAATGTTAACCACTTGCGGCCCGCCCTATTACAGAATGACGGCGGCAAAGTGGTTTCAATATCCTGACCGGACATCATATGACATCAGCAGGATAACAAGCCGCTGCACGCCCCCGGGGGCACGCATCGCGGCGATCGTTGTTGCGGGGTGTCAATCTGACACCCCACAACACCGATCTAGGTAAAGAATCTCTGACGGAGACTCTTTAACACGTGATCAGCCATGTCCAATCACTGCTGATCACGATGTAAACAAGAAGAGTCGGTGATCGGCTTTTCCTCACTCGCGTCTGTCAGACGCGAGTAGAGGAGAGCCGATCGGCTGCTCCTCTGACAGGGGGGGTTTGTGCTGATCGATTATCAGCGCAGCCCCCCCGAGGATGCCCACACTGGACCACCAGGGATGCCACCAGACCACCAGGGATGCCCACCAGGGATGCTATTCAGTGCCCCTAATGGATGCCAATCAGTGCCCACAATGGATGCCAATCAGTGCCCACAATGAGCATCACTAATTAGCAGGCATTATTGTTTGGAACTGATTGGCAGCCATCATTACAGTACATCAGTGCTGCCTATCAGTGCCTATCCATGCCCATCCATACCACGTATTAGTGCCCATCCATGCCCATCCGTGCCACCTATCAGTGCCCATCTGTGTCACCTATCAGTGCCCATCCGTGTCGCCTATCAGTACCCATCCGTGCCGCCTATCCGTGCCCATCCCTGCCGCCTATCCGTGCCGCCTATCCGTGCCCATCCATGCCGCCTATCCGTGCCCATCCATGCTGCATATCAGTGCCACCTATCAGTGCCCATCAGTGCCGCATATTAGTGCCCATCATCAGTGCCCATCAATGCCACCTCATCAGTGCCACCTCATCGGTGCCCATCAGTGCAGCCCCATCAGTGAAGGAGAAAACTTACTTATTTACAATGTTTTGTAACTGAAACAAAAAAAAAACATTTTTTTTCAAAATTTTCAGTGTTTTTTATTTTTTTTTAGCAGAAAATAAAAATCCCAGAGGTGATCAAATGCCACCAAAAGAAAGCTCTATTTGTGGGAACAAAATTATAAAAATTTAGTTTGGGTACAGTGTAGCATGACCGCGCAATTGTCATTCAAAGTGCAACAGCGCTGAAAGCTGAAAATTAGTCTGGGCAGGAAGGTGTATAAGTGCCCTGTATGGAAGTGGTTAAAGATCAGCTGTGGGAAATTTGAAAATTCTCCCTTGCAGTGGTGCTTGGCCCACACTTAACAATTAATTGCTCATTTATACCAAAAGAGAGTAAAAGCATTTTTACTTTGCTTATCTGGCAGACGGTGCTTTTTCATGCTCCAGCACTGAACTGTCTCTTAACATCATCACATCCAATGCAGGACTAAGAAACCTACTGGTGCATGGGGGAGATGACACTGCAAGGATTTATCTAGCAGCATGGAGGACCGGGTGAGTAAATCTTCTTTTCTATGCCCCTAGACCTAAACAAGCAGCACGTTTTTTCAGAGATTGGCTTTATGAAGGAAGCTGGGTGTTGTGTTTATAATAATTATCCCTGTCTGTACTGTACTGGCAGATCTTCATTATCAGTTGAAAACTAGATACACACAATTTCTGGTCTAGTAAAGGGTTATATTTTATGTTATTTGCACTTTAAAAAACTGTCCTTAAATCTGTCCCCTATAATTGCACACTGTGAGCCACTCTGAATAATACAAGCTGCCTATAGAGACCTATGTAAAAATCTGCTCCAAAGAACCAGCCTGAAAGGTAAGAAATGTTTTTGTTTTATATTTTTACATATACTGTACTACTGGGCTGCCTTAACAAGTTGGATACCCTCAGGGGATACCTTGTTTGCTCCAAGAATTTCACTGTGAGGATGACACTGACTTCATCTCATATTGTATCTTGTAATATTGATTTGTTGTGTTTGTCAGTTTTTTTCTCCACATTTTGCTTTGATGCAAGGTTGGTGTAGTATCTTAGAGTACCAAATCAAAAGAGTGAAGACCAGTTCAGCGTTTTTTCTTAAACCATTTAAGGGAGCTTTTTGACTTGTGTTTTGGGGCGATGTCCTACTGTAAGACCCATGACCTCTGATGGAGACCCAACTTTCTGACACTGGGCCCTGCATTGCACCCCAGAATTCTATGGTAGTCTTCAGATTCCATAATTCAATGCACACAGTCAGGACATCCAGTGCCTGAAGCAGCAAAGCAACCCCAAAACATCAGTGAACCTCCACCATGTTTGACTGTAGGGACTTTATTCTTTTATTTAAAGGCCCTTATTTTTTTCTGAAAACAGTAGAATGATGGAATTTACAAAAAAGCTGTAATTTAGGTTTTGTCTGTCCGCAGCACATTCCCCGAAAAGGATTTTGGCTTCCTCAGGTAAGTTTTTGCAAACTCCAATCTGGCTTTTTTATGTTTCTGTGTCAGCAGTGGGGTCCTCCTGGGTCTCCTACCATAGCGTCCCTTTTCATTCAGATGGCAACGTATAGTGTGAGCTGACACAGTTACCTGAAGGTCAGCTTGAATTTGTCAGGAAGTTGATTGAGGTTCTTTATCCACCATTCGAACAATCCTTTGTTGTCATCTTTGATAAATTTTTCTCTTTTGTCCATGTCCAGGGAGATTAGCTACAGTACCATGGGCTGTAAACTTTTTGACAATGTTGTGCACAGTGGACACAGGTACTATAAAGTGTTACTAAACCCACAACAGTAAAATCAGTCTGTTTATGCAGTAAAGCATGTTTGTTCTACTCACAGAGGAACCTAAGGGGTTAATCCTCTGCATTGTGTAAAAATCCTGTTTGATCCTGTATGCACAGATCCTCCCCTTCTTGCATTTTCTCCAAAACATGTCCTGATAAGACAGAGTTACTGAAGTCAGGCTGCACATGCTCGGTTTGGTGTGTATTGCTAGAGAGTTTTTTTTTTTCTTGGGAGATTGCATGTAATCAGCACAGGGCCAATCAGCACTGTCCAGACAGATTGTCAGGGGTCCTGCATCCTGATACGTCAGCCAGTAAAGAATGAAAACTCCTCCTTCAAGCTTTAACCAGGCACTGATAGAAATCACAAGACTGCTATATACCTCTGATGAGAAAAGGTATTTAGCAGTTTATATTTACTAAAATGGTAGACTTTCCATGTTCTGTGCACTTTGGGAGACCAGAACACTTTAAGATCTCTGGAGATGACTTGTCCATGTTTTTACCCATTTTTTGTTCTCATATCCTCAGACAATTCTTTGTTGCTCTTTCTCTTCTCCATGCTCCGTGTGGCACACAGAGACACACAACAGAAAGATTGAGTCAATTTTTCACCATTTCAACTGGTTGCCGGTGTAATTTCTATGATGTCAGCACCTGTTAATTGATACAGGTGGGTATAATTGTAAATTACAGGAGCAACACAAACTTGGAATGCAATTATTTCTTTCTTTTTTTGGAGAACTTTGAGAATGTGGCAATCATTTTGTCCAATCCATTTTTTGTGTTTTTCATGGAATGTATCCGGTTTGGCTTTGGCAGTATCAGATACCAATACAAACAAAATAAATAAGCATGAGAATGCCCAAACATTTGTAATTGCAACTATTTTCTGGGCGAAGTGGTGCATTATCTGACAGAAATGCAGTGCCAATATTTTTGGCCATGACTGTAGATGAATGTTCAGCATAGTACTTGTTTCATTAGGTCATTCCAAGCAAGTATAGGTACCTAAACATGGTTACATACTTGTGAGTGTCCTCGTTACCTTCTCGGTTCTAATTATGCAAAAACAATCACCTTAGTCCCACTGCTTATCAGTGAGGCCACCCATGATTCATATAGACTCGTAGCAAAGTATTAGAGAAAAATGGGATTGGCCCCAGCTTTCATTCTATAGTATTTGGGATTTACATACCACAGCACCCTTTGTCCATTAAGTGCTCTGCAACACATGAAAACATTCAATATGGCATCTCTAGGGACATTTTTTTACTATTTATTTACCACATGGTCACTTTAAGTTGATAAAAGCATTACTGATCTAACTGCTTACTGCTTAATTACAGAAATTGCAGTATTTTTAACCACTAGTTGATATCCTTCACATTACCTGGACCAGCTGTAGGTTTCTTAATGAGTTACCATTTTAACTTATTTAACCTGTTTTACTATTTGGAAATGTTGCTCAGACATGTCTGTATTTGATTCAGCAGCAGTTCAAATGAGCAGGCTGAAAATCTGCAAGAACCCTGAATCAAGATCAAAACACCTTTGAAGAGTGAATGGTGACAGACTGTGTGAATAGCCTGTACATGTCACATTTCCACTGTTAAATGACAGATTCCCAGCTGTGTAATACCGCCTGAAAGACGTAATTTACCAGATTTGGTGAATGATGTCACTTTGGATTCCCAGCAATAAATTTAATTTAAAAGCCAGATATCTGTGACATGTACACAGATTGGCAGGGGATTCGTCATCACGTTTGACATATTGTTACTATGATGGATTACTTGATTGACGGATACATTGTTTGCCCTAGTGAAACTTTTTTTTTTTAAACTCAGTAAGTATGTGTTTGTGATTTACTTTTATAGCGATACCCCCAGTTAAGACGGCTGCCTTGATTGTTTTGGGCCCTGTAGTGCACCGCTGTCAACCCCTGGCAATCGGCTCTAACCTCTCGTGGCACAGTTAGTAAAGGGGATGATAAAATTTCAATCACTCTATGACACAATCCCACAGTAAGGCACACAGTAATGGTATAGAACAGTAAATGACACTGACAACCGATATACTTAACCCTAATATTTTACTGTTGATAAAGGTTAGACAAAAAGTATGCAATAACAAATGCAGAGCCCTGCAATATGGGTATACTTATCAAAACACCAAATGTTCAGCAATATGACAGACAGTTTAACAGACCCCGCTGCAGCTATCCTCCCTCGTGAACAAAATGGCGTCCAGCAATGTTCTACACTACCCAGTCAGGCCTGACTATGATTTTGGTATAGTTCTGTGGAAGAAATCTTTGCTAGCAAACACGGTGGTGCACTTTAAGAACAATTGTAATCCAACAAAGTAACGATGATCGGTAACTTTATAACGCCAGGGAGACTGATAGCTCAGTTCTGTAGATAGTCTCCTCAAAGTGTAACTGCAATCAATGTGGTGGCCCTGAATACAGTCAGTGAGCCTAAAGATACTGTGGTGTAGTTCTGAGCAGGTGCTCTCTCACCCAACCGGACTAGTCCTTGTCCGTTACTTCCGTTGCTGTGACTTGATTCACAGTGTCCACGACACCCGGGTCTTCGGTCCTCCTGGTAACAGCATTCAGCAACAGGATCAGACGCTCCGCAGGTTCCTCGGTGGAATGGAAGGCTCTTTGGAAAAACACAAGGCCCAGGCTTCAGGCCTTGTGCTCACAGCAGATCAGCACAGGGATCCTCTTGCTGGGAGGGCGGTATCCAAAGAGAAAGAACTGGGGCCCGCCTCCCTCTTATAAAGTCCACCCCAGCAGTCTTTGCACAGGGCAATGCACCCTGGGTGCCTCAAGGTGTACTGGGTAGTGTAGTCTCTGGGGAATTAAAGGGCAATACCCCGTTACACTTTATTAAATGATTTTTTTTTTAAGTTGTTGGCTTTTTTACAGTTTAACTCTATGTGGGAAAGAGTAACGGGTGTACCCTGGGAGGGGGCCAATATCTGGTCACCCTCTTGTTTTTAGGGTGCTTCCAGATTATACCTAATGTCTTCCCCATTTTACTGTTACCCCACCTCCTTTTTGGGACACACAGAGGTGGGGAAAAAGCTCTTGTTATTCAAAATTTGGATAATGTTACATTGTTAAGGGGGGTACTCCCCCAATGTTAAAAGGCATATGGTTTAGTAGGGTACAGGAAGGAGGGGACTGCATGCTTGCTGTCCTCCTTTTCCTGGCCACCCAGGATAACTGTCTGGATAAGCATCTGCTTGGAAATTTAAGAATAAGCCTTGTTTTAATTTTATTTACTGCTGTGGGGGACTTTATATGTGATTTTAGTGATTGCCAAATCAATATCTAGTCCTGATTTACAATACCTTTCTGAATTATAAATCAGTACTGGTTTAAAATGTAACCCCTTAATAGCTACACATGTAATTATATGTATATTTATCGGCGTATAACACGCACGTTTTTCCCCTTAAAATCAGGGGGAAATCGTGGATGCGTGTTATAAGCCGATCCCTGCTGTCTCTGAGGGTAGAGGAGCGAGCGCCGCTGAATTACATAGAGCCGCGATCTCCTGTGTACCCAGCACTCCGTCACGCACGGCCACACCTTCTGGCCCCGCATTGGGCCACTGTTCTGGCTATCATATGAGCAGGGCCAGGAGGCGTGGCTGTGAGTGACGGAGCGCCGGGTACACAGGAGATTGCGGCTCTGTGTAATTCAGCGGCGCTCACTCCTCCTCTTCCCTCTGAGACAGCAGGGATGATTCAACAATGGCAAGGCTACAATGATGGGAAAGGGGAGGCTGCATATGGGCACTGAACAGGCTGCATTGTTGGGAAATTTAATGCCTGCCGATAGGCACTGAGCAGGGTGCATTGTTAGGAAATGTAATGGCTGCAGGTGGGCACTGAGCAGGGTGCATTGTTGGGAAATGTAATGGCTGCAGATGGGCACTGAGCAGGGTGCATTGTTGGGAAATGTAATAGCTGCAGATGGGCACTGAGCAGGGTGCATTGTTGGGAAATGTAATGGCTGCAGATGGGCACTGAGCAGGGTGCATTGTTGGGCAATTTAATGGCTGTGGGTGGGCACTGAGCAGGGTGCATTGATAAGCTGTGACCCTAATTTTGCTTCACAAATCTTTATTTAAAATGTACGTTTTTTTCCTTAAACTTCCCTCCTAAAATTGGGGTGCGTGTTATACGCCGATAAATACGGTATTTATAGCTATGCACATATAGGTAAATTATTTCACTGAATTCAGTACACTCAAACATCTAGTTCTAGACTTCCAGAACCAAATCTTTAATGTTTGAGGCCTAATCTGGAGTTTTCCTAAACACAAACAAAAAACCCTATTGTTTGGTCCTTCATTGCTTTGGTGTGTCATTTCACTAGGAAGCAGCTATGCATCTTGAATATAAACAGCCCCCCAGCTGCCAATGACATCACTGTCCTAGAGTCTGGCTCTTAGTGGTTGCTACAAAAGACATAGCGAGTTTCAAGGAACGTCATTCAATACATATATAGTACACTGTATGTTTATTTGTGAGCAGGTCAAAGGAATTTGGAAAACAAGTAGAGTTTAAACTCAGACAGCAAAATTTAAAAAAGAACAGCAGAGCCAGGAAACGACTTGCATCATAAATGATGGTAAATAATTTAGAAGTATTAAACATAACTGTAGATTTGATTTTCTCTTCCAATAATTAAAACTCATTATGCAAACTAATAACTTCCAGCTTTGGTATCACCTCTAACACCATATTACTGTCCTATATGTCATATAAACACATGACAGTCTGTGAAACTGTATACCCTGTAATATTCATTTTATGTGACATAAAATGTTTCTGAGATTAATTGAAAATGTAAAAATCACATTACATTGATCACATTAATGAAAACGTTTCAGGATTATTTGCCATCAAAGTGAAAAGGTACGAATATGTGCTTTGTGAGGGAAGCCAATTGTAAAAAACATTCATTGTAAGTCTGATGTGAATTACATACTTAGAATAACAGTATTTATAAAGCAAACAAATGTGTTGTCAAACACTCATGATGGCGGACTATATGCCGCAGAAACAATTGCATGCAGCATTTTAGCAGAGAATTTCTCATGCTGGAAAGCAATGAAATGATATAGAGATTATCACCACACTGAGGAATTTACAAGCTGAAATTATCAATTAAAGAAATCACAGGCATGGAAATCTCTTGTACGATGCTGTTCTATGATTTACAATCAATAGATCACTCAAGGGGTTATTGCAGATTACTTGTTCTGGATTTCAGCCCCTATAGACTTCTATACTTTGTTCATAAATTGCATTCAATGTATATTGTCACCAAGTATTCCAGTTTTAAAGCATTTTCTGTTGTGATGTTCTATTTCTTACTGGTTATTATTGTGTTAAAGGATTGTAAAAAGTAATTATGCACTTCCCCGCACTAAGCAGAAAATAATGAGATAATGTACAAATGTGAACCTGCATGAATTATGTTTCTTAATAATGATTGTAATATGACTGATGGAGTTTATCAACAAAAACAGATGGGAACCTTGATCTGTTCAGGGAACTCTGTTAATTGAAAGAGTCATTGGCTCTGTGATTTAAGAAAATTCCATCATTTGAGAAAGAGACTGATTGTCCTGCATCACTGTGGTGGCTAACCACCTCTGTGCCAGCTCTCTTTGCATATTATTGGTGCCAGCCGAATGAGGCAGAAAATTGCATCGTGTCATTTAATTTCCCAATCTTTGTTTTCATTGTATTAATCTTTTGGCTTTGCTTCTCTTTCTAATTTGAAGGCTCAGCAAGAAGCAAACCAAATGGAAATCCAACTTAAATGTATGTCTACTTAGATGTTCTAGACACATTTTTCAGGAAGTTTAATCCTAGGTAATCCCGCCCATGAATAATAATCAACTGTGTTTCAAAGCAAACACACTGGTATTTTCTAAACACCTCCAGGGAACACTGCCAAAAGTCAACCACATGGAAACAAGAAGATTGCCAAGAACAACTTTCACTTTTTTTGCAAACGAATTCTTCTAGAAGTGTCCACTTTTATCAGGTGTAAGGGGTGCATACTCAAGTGGTATTGGCAGTGTTATTTATATGATAAATATGGATACCCTGGAACAGTCCAAGCAAGTTTCTCTTGCATTTTTATTCAGCAACGCAGCAAACAAACAGTTTCAATTAGAAGGGCTTTGTACAAACAGTCTATAGCATAAACAGACAAAACATCTGCTTGCCCAAGCCACTAACTAAACACAGAACAGTTTCTGATAGGTTCCTTAATACAAAAAGGCATATACAGTATAAAGGCTTGTGGACAGCTAAGACTAATAATGATGTCTGTCTACCAAGTAAGATGTGGACCTTAGAATGAAGGCTTTACCCCAACCAAAGCTCGAGAAAGTCCCTGGGCTGAAAAAGTATATGAACCGCCGTATCAAAACACTGCTGCAATGAACAGAATTGCATTGAAATGCCACTTATTACAATTCAGTAAAGTACTGTAAAAAAAAAAATAAACAGTGTGATGCATGGGGATCAAACAACCCACATTGCACTGTGTCTCCCAAAACATACCACATGTAAGTGTATACTTGTTAGACTTTCCAACTGCCATAAATAACAAGTACAATACAACAATCATAATATGGGTAAAAGACTGATCAAATTTGTATAATTTTTACCTACTTGTTTATTGTCCCTCCCTCAAAAATAAATATATATATATATATATATGTATATATATATATATATATATATATATTGTGAGAGTGAGAGCCCCTGTCTTGGTGAAGATGAGTGTAAAATGGACACAGGACTCTCAAAGAGGCAGTTTGAGAAGTTCCAGTAGACGATTGGTGAGCAGAGAAAACTCTGGATTTTGTAAGTCTGGATTGGGGCTGGAAACTTGAAGACTTCAAAGAGCATTGGGGGGGATGGAGTATTCAGTCTTGTGTCCGGGTTTTCCAGAAGTTCTGCAGGTTGTGTGTGTATCCAGGTGCACACACCCATTATAAGGCAGAGTTGAGCATGGCACAGAGTGTGTGGGATAGGAGCCGGTGGTGGAGCAGTTGTTGCAGACAGGAGAGAGGTGTGCTACTGGTTAAGAACTCAGGCAATATCCTTGAGACGGTACTCCATCTGGGAGAGGTTCCAGGTCAGTGGACTGAGAGAGTTGGGCCAGCTGAGAGAGTCGGGGAGACAATAGCTGAGACAACTGGAAGAGAGAGTCTTGGGGACAAGAGGGGGCCGTGAGTCTTGGAGAAGTGTGGAAGCCTGGAGTGTCAGGAGAGCCCCTTCCTAGAGGCCAGGAGTGGGCCTGTGCAGCAAGGAACTGCGCCCAAGGCTGGGTGAGCCTTAAGAGCCAGGTGGATTGGCATTTTCATTTGTTATTTTTGGGAGAAGAACCCCTATGTGGGAAACCAAATGTATGTATGAACTTACCATTTTTGTTACTTTCAATAAAAGTGGGCTACCACGCCCTTAAACCTTAGTTCCTGTTGGCTGTGAACTCACTTAAAATACATCTATCACTGAGCTAGACATCCCCCAATGTCACAATATATTGAGGCTAAATGTATTTGTAGTGCAAAAAAATAGAATAAGTGTCTAACAAAAATTTTATATGAAAATGCGTTGACTCTATAAGTATAATACACATCTATCACAGGCATATACATTTTGCTATGTTTTCTATCTCATCAGTTTCCAGTTAAAATAAAGCCTTTAAAATGGTCCTTCTACCTAACATATGTGAGGATACCTGCGTATAGCATAATTGATGACAATGCATGTATGAGTTTTTGGGGTTTTTATGCTTTCGTTTGAGGGTTATTTATGGCAGGGGTAGACAAACTTTGGAGATCTACCTGAACATGAAAGCAATCAAAGATCACTTGGGTTTGACGACTTTTTTTGTTAAGAAATTAACTAGCAAGGCCTTAATAAATAATAAGGAAAACTTAATAAAATAATAAAACAAATGTCACTACTAAAGTATAAACTTAGCCTGCCTTAGAAGTAGACAGTGTCAGTCAGTAGGGCAGTGGACAGTGTCAGTAGAGAAGTAGACAGTGTCAGTAGGGCAGAGGTTTGTGACAGTAGGACAGTGGATGGTGTCAGTAGGGCAGTGGATGATGTCATTAGGGCAGTGAATGGTGTCAGTAGTTTTTTATTTGTAGTTTTTTTTTTATACAAATTTATTTTTATTGTTTTTTACTATATAATTTTTTCTTTTTGGAGCCCTGTTGGTGGGCTTTGGTGAAATATCAGGAGTCTGAACAGTCCCCTATTGTCTCACTTCTTCCCGCGTTTTTTCTCTGCAGCCTCAACTGCACTTAACAGTGAATGAATAGGAAGTGCCCACTATTACCAGCCCATTCCCGACTCTCCATCCTGACAAATCCACAGTAGCAGGCAGAAGAGGTGAGGTGGAGCCCAGCAGCGCTAGACTATTTTGCGCCCTAGGCAAGAACAGATACTTTCACCCCGTCCCCCCCCCCCCCCAAAAAAAATTGTTGCTTCTTAATGCTGCCTCAGCTAGCATAGTCAACACTCAGACATCCTTCTGTCTGGTCCTTATTCTCACCCTCCAATGCCCCCCCCCAGCCTTAACCACCATCCTCTTCCCATCCACCAGCCAGCAAGACTCCCTCTCCATCACCCACTGTTCTAGGGCTAATTCAGTTTTCCTCTCTACCCCACCAGCATCACTCCCGCTTCTACAGCCAGCATCACTGCTGCATCATCTAGCCCTGATCCAGATAGCCGGCAGTGTGGGGTGCTGCTGCTGTCTCGTTAGCTGCAGGGGTTTCCAAGGCTCCGAGTCAGGCTGGCAGTCGTCTCCCCGTTGGCTGTAACGTCACTGGATGTTGGACACAGGGTTGGCAGGTGCATGTTCAAAGCATGCGTGCTCCTTCTTCAGGCTGTGATCACAGCAAGACAGCAGCAGCACCCCACACCACCGGCTATCTGGATCAGGACTACACAGCGAGCCTCCCCTTGTGACTAGCCTTTTTTAACACTTACCCTGTGAGTTAATTCTTATTTTAATTTTTATCTTAATAAACTCATCATTAATCGTTTTAATATACTGCACTCAGATGAGCGCCGCTGTTTTCCACTTTCTATTGAACAGCGAACGCACTATTAACCCCCAGCATTGGTGTCAGTGGATGCAATATTAACCCTCAGCATTGGTGTCAGTGGACGCACTATATTAACTCCCAGTATTGGTGTCAGCGGACGCACTATTAACCCCCCAGCATTGGTATCAGCGATGTGCTATTAACCCCCACAATTGGTGTCAGCGGATGCACTATTAACCCCCATCATTTGTGTCAGTGGACGCACTATTAACCACCAGCATTGGTGTCAGCGGGCCAGTAGCAACACAGCAGTGGCAAGTTAGTCTGATCCTGACTGAGAACACTCAGTAAAGCTAGGCCAAAATTAAAAGAGGGAAACACCTGAAGTGGAAAGCAGCAGTCATCAGTTCATCCCATGCGGCGGGCGGTGGCTACACCGCCCAGCGTTCTGCACTCCCTGGCCCAGGAAAAGCTCCTTCCCCCCCGAAGACAGGCAGAGAAACTGCATACCAATTGGAATAGAGCAGTGTGTGAGCCCCTCCACAAATACCCCCCACTCTCCACAAATACCCTGCCCTCCCCACTCTCCACAAATACCCCCTCCAATCTGCAAAAATTCACCCTCTTCACAAATTTTGACCCCAGTCACCCCACTAAGGACTTTGGTAGGCCTCAGTGTGATGGCTCACTCACCTCTCCTCCTGGTAGTCAGCTGGCCTGGTGGCCTGATCTTCTGCCTCCTGAGTACTCCTGTCAGATCCTTCAACACAGCCTAGGGCACCCCGAGAATGGCCGACTCCACTCCACACTACGATCTCCCACCCTGATCGGAGGCCAGATGGGTGAATGCAGGAGCCTGCATCCAGGCCGGGCACAGCCTCCGAGGGAGCTCTGGTCCTTCAATCAGTGTCTAGGTGGGAGGGGAGATGGGAGTATCCTCCCTCTGCTCTGTGCTCTCCACTCGCCTGTGTCTGCATCATGTGCTGTGTCTTCTGGGCTGTTTCAGCATGTGGGGGAGAGGAGAGAGAATGCTCCCATGTGAGCGATGCTGCCGCATGTGCCCCCTGGCCCCCCTCTAGCGACGCCACTGCACACTCTTCTGCCGCCGGCTTGTCACTTTTGATGGATGCTTCCCCACCTCCTCCTTCCCAGTGTCTATGGCTGCACCCTAGGTGGCAGTGCACCCTAGGCAGCTGCCTAGTTTTCCTAGTGGTAGCACTGGCCCTGGCCGTGGGGGTCAAGGGAATACAGGGGGGGGGGGCAGACAACACAAGGAAATGGAACCTGGAGAGAAGGGGTAGTATGGCAGCATTTAGTAGAACCAAGGGGCTGTTATTCCTCACTGCAGCAGCTGAATTCTGGCAGGAGGGAGAGGAGGAGAAGTGTGCATTGCCGGCATTGAGTTGCTGCAGGGAGGAAAATACAGCCGTCGGTTCCACTTAATGACACCATGCCACCCCTCCTCTCCAGGACTTATTTGAATCCCTTCAGAATAAAGGGGGTTTCAATATAATCCCCTCCCCACACATACACATAAATTAAGGTTACATAGTAGCCCCTGGTTACTCAGTCAGATAAAATTTGAAAAGTAAATAAGTACACATGTTTGAAAGTTATTTATTACATTCAGTGATGTAGATCCATGTCAATTATGATGAACGACAAACTTGATCAAAAACAAAACATGTTATTTGCAAACAACAATCTGCTGAAGTTCTCAGATCGCTCTTCAACAACTTCAAACTTTAGCCAACATGGCTTCAGGTGGGCACTTCATGTATCCGCTGGCAGCATTCAGTCAAGCATAGTCTGGGCAGAACAGCTCTCTGGAATGTTCTCCACTAGAAACACTTTAAATGTGTGTGTGTGAAGTGTCAGCATAGCGTCCCTGACATCACACACCACATATTTGTAATCCACAAGGTAATGATAATGACATTTGAATAATGTTTACCAGTAATATCTGGGATCGGGTAGTGTTACATCTTCTCCTTTGGCATTTACAGTAGACATGTGCATTCGTTTTCATCCGAAGCATTTTCGTCCGAATTTCGGGGATTTTCATGTTGTTTTAACAAACGATAACGAATGCGCAGAACTGCGAACGCGCAGAATCCGAAATCCGAAAGATCTGACATAAAAAATGCATTTTTTTTGTTTTGTTGCGACAACAGTTCGTATTTTCCGCACTATAAGGCGCACGGGATTATAAGGCGCAGTCTCAATTACGGGGTCTATTTCTGTACTTAAACCATACATAAGGCGCATTGTATTATAAGGCGCATGCTAAAACATACGGTCTACAAAAAAAAAGGTAACAGAAGCAAAACAGTGAGTTTAGTTGAACTTTATTCTACTATTTAACAATACACTCACATTTTTTTTCAGTCTCCTTGTCAGGTGGCTGTTCAGCAATGATGCCGGCTTTCGCAAAAGCTCAGACAACAGTTAAAGCAGATACCTTACTAACGTACTGTACATATTACGTAATGTTCTCTGACTGGTTTATCGCTGCCAGCGTACGTAGTTGTACGTACTACGTCCCTGTGTCAGCGGGAAATGGTCTGATAGTCAACCAAGCGGAGCACTTACCAAACTCGCACAACAACATTTTTACAGATTTTGGAACTCAGTGCACACATAAGGCGCACCGGATTATAAGGCGCACGACCGATTTTTTCGAAAATTTAAGGCTCTTGGGTGCGCCTTATAGTGCGGAAAATACGGTAGAAGATTCGACATGACGGTGACAATAGCGATCTGTGTCTATCGAACCTGGGGTTGAATGTGCCTAACCTAACTCTATTAGTCCAAGATTATTCGACAGAGAAAAGGTTCAACATTATAGAGACATGAAGATTCGTCGAAGTAGCTAAAAACATATGATCGCTGCGAGCGGACATTTATGGTCAAATGCTCCGCCCATAGGCTATAGAAGAATTCTAATGTTGGTTGACCAGTAATAATAATTAATAAATATAGTTATTACTAGTCATACAACATTAGAATTCTACTATAGCTTGTGGGCGGAGCCAGAGGCGTATCTAGTGAAAATGGCACCTATGGCAAGCACTGAAACTGCGCCCCTGTCAAAACATTTGAAACCCATCTTTTAGATAACCAGGGACAGAGATAGACGCCAGGGACAGGTAGGGACACAATGCAACAAGGACAGAGAGGGACGCCAGGGACAGGGAGGGAGACAGTGCGACAAGGACAAAGAGGGACGCCAGGGACAGGGAGGGACACAGTGCGACAAGGACAGAGAGGGACGCCAGGGACAGGGAGGGAGACAGTGCGACAAGGACAGAGAGGGACGCCGCCAGGGAGGGACACAGTGCGACAAGGACAGAGATGGATGCCAGAGACAGGGATGGACACAGTGCGACAAGGACAGAGAGGGATGCCAGGGACAGGGATGGACACAGTGCTACAAGGACAGAGAGGGACGCCAGGGACAGGGAGGGACACAGTGCGACAAGGACAGAGGGACGCCAGGGACAGGGACCTTTTTGGAAATCTCCTCTTCTAGGTGAGGGGGAATGTAGGGGTATAAGTACCCGTAGTCTTCTGCCACTTTCTTTATAATTATATGCTGTACTTTTGACAGCTGAGGCAGGGTCTTAGGGTCTCCATATCCGGGTAGGACCCGAGTGTCTGGAGCACGCAAAACCAAGCACCCAGCAAACACATTAGGCTTATGGTCTGGTTTAAGGCTAGGCATGGGCATAATTGGATGGGCTTTGGGAACCCATTGAGCTCCTTGGTCCTCCTCAAAGGACCTGGCGATGCTGATCAGCAGATCTGCACTGGCTAACAGAGTAATTTGCACCCTTGCGGTAGTAGTAGTAGGTACTTCATCATCAGAGTTCTGACAGACCATCAGACGGAATGTCAGAATCTGAAATGGTCGAACATTCTTCGGCCGGGATGCAATTGCGCTTAGCATGTGCCTTAGCTGGCACCACTTTGTCATCTCCCTTGATGGCCACTGGCATCACTTCCTTCACAGGCACACCACTCTCACTTCTCGCTGGCTTACCCGGCTCCAGTACTTTCCTTCCGGATGGCTCGGACATCAGGGCGAGCAGTTGGGCCCGACTACGGCCTTAAGGGGCGATCGGTGCTCTGGGTCCTGGGGTATTCGTTGAGGTAGGGATAGCAGCCTCCTGCATGATTCTGGTGATAGCCGGCGGGCTCTGGACATCACTCCCACCCAGAATAGCAACATTCTTATCCCAATCAACTTGTAGGATCCACGCAGGTAGAGATGGAGGGACAACCTCAAACAGATGCTCTCCAAGGCGTCCATAGACGATCCAAGGCCTCAACTGCATAGTCAGGCAAGAACACGTTTCACAAATCAGTCCCAGAGAAACGTAGCCTCCAGCCATATACAAGGCAAGCTTGCCCTTCTGTGCATACCGCAATCAGTCAGGACAGGTTTCACGTCGCTCGGACTGAAACAAACACCTGGAGCATACTTTCTCTAATCCGCCATCTCACTCACAAACTGCACCATCTTTCTCTTCAACCCACAATCAGACACACGTGGCAGCACTTCCTCATCTTCCTCTGCAGAGCGGGAACTCCCCCTGCCAACGGATTGGTGCAAATGTTCTCTGAGAGTTGTGGTGCCCGCCATCTTCATGCTGTGGCACGCTAAAACTGTACTGGAGTCCATTTTGGAGTCTGTATTAACCCTAACACCGCTGGCAGGAAGTGTCAAAAGACTAGGCTGATCCTCCCCCTGGGCAGTGAGACTTGATGGTTCTTCCCCACATTAAGATACCCCATATACCCATAACCTGACCCTGGGTTGCCCTTCTCGTATCTAGTACCACCAAATACCCGGCCACCTAGTGGTAGAAGAGAAAAGTCCAACAAGGCCAAACTTAGGGAGAAATCAATAGATCTCTAACAATCAACCGGGATAACTACTCCTGGCAAGTAAATTTGTGAGGAGCATCCCTGCCTAAACTCCAGGGTGCTACATCATTTTATGCCTAAATTTAATAGAACCAGAAAAAAGAGGATTGGGTTTTACTAGATTTTTTTATTAAAAAATAATAAAATAAAAATGGAGAGAAAGGGGATACAGAATTTAAAATTGGCAAATAGCAAGACAATTTTAAATAGTAAACATAGGCCAAAATTTACTAGAAACATAAAGATAGGTCTGGGTTTTAATTAAGAGACCACAGGTGACACAGGGGTTTAAAATTGGTCAGCTCGGGGCAGGTTTTCTATAGACACATCACAGGTAGGGGTTTTATCACAATAATTAACAGACTTCAGAGCATACAGTAGTGTTAAACTGACCAGAAGCAGGACAATTTTAATCAGGGGTAATAGGCCGAACTGGTGTATATCAAAATTTTATTGTATCTATATTTATAGAGGAGTGTGTTAAATGTGAGTGGCCTAGCAGCACTAGGGTTGTTGGTTTGAATCACAACCACAGCACTACCTACCTGGAGTTTGCATGTTCTCCCTGTGCCTGCATGAGCTTCCTTTGGGTACTCTGGTTTCTTCCCACACTCCAAAAGACATGCTGGTAGGTTAAAAGGCTTCTGTCTAAATTGGTCCTAGTATATGTACAGTATCTCACAAAAGTGAATACACCCCTCACATTTTTGTAAATATTTTATTATAAATTTTCATGTGACAACACTGAAGAAAGGACACTTTACTACAATGTAAAGTAGTCAGTGTACAGTTTGTATAACAGTGTAAATTTGGTGTACCCTCAAAATAACTCAAACAGCCATTAATTAATGTCTAAACCGCTGGCAACAAAGTGAGTACACCCCTTAGTGAAAATGTCCAAATTGTGCGCAAAGTGTCTATTTTGTGTGGACACCATTATTTTCCAGCACTGTCATAACCCTCTTGGGCATGGAGTTCACCAGAGCTTCACAGGTTGCTACTGGAGTCCTCTTCCACTCCTCCATTCATGACATCACAGAGCTGGTGGATGTTAGAGACCTTGTGCTCCTCCACCTTCCATTTGAGGATGCCCCACAGATGCTCAATAGGGTTTAGGTCTGGAGACATGCTTGGCCAGTCCATCACCTTTACCCTCGGATTCTTTAGCAAGGCAGTGGTCGTCTTGGAGGTGTGTTTGGGGTCGTTATCATGTTGGAATACTGCCCTGTGGCCCAGTCTCCGAAGGGAGGGGATCATGCTCTGCTTCAGTATGTCACAGTACATGTTGGCATTCATGGTTCCCTCAATGAACTGTAGCTCCCCAGTGTCGGCAGCACTCATGAAGCCCCAGACCATGACACTCCCACCACCATGCTTGACTGTAGGCAAGACACACTAGTCTTTGTACTCCTCACCTGTTTGCTGACACACACGCTTCACACAATCCGAACCAAATAAGTTTATTTGATCTCATCAGACCACAGGACATGGTTCCAATAATCAATGTCCTTAGTCTGCTTGTCTTGAGCAAACTGCAGGCTTTCTTGTGCATCATCTTTAGAAGAGGCTTCCTTCATGGACGACAGCCATGCAGACCAATTTGATGCAGTGTGCGGCGTATGGTCTGAGCACTGACAGGCTGATCCCCCACCCCTTCAACCTCTGCAGCAATGCTGACAGTACTCATACGTTTATATCCCAAAGACAACCTCTGGATATGACGCTGAGCATGTGCACTCAACTTCTTTGGTCAACCATGGCTAGGCCTGTTCTGAGTGGAATCTGTCCTGTTAAACCGCTGTATGGTCTTGGCTACCAGCTCAGTTTCAGGGTCTTGGCAATCTTCTTATAGCCTAGGCTATCTTTATGTAGAGCAACAATTCTTTTTTTTCAGATCCTCAGAGTTCTTTGCCATGAGGTGCCATGTTGAACTTCCAGTAGCCAGTATGAGAGAGTGAGAGCGATAACACCAAATTTAACATGCCTGCTCCCCATTCACACCTGAGACCTTGTAACACTAACGAGTCACATGACACCGGGGAGGGAAAATGGTTAATTGTGCCCAATTTGGACATTTTCACTTAGGGGTGTACTCACTTTTGTTGCAAGTGGTTTAGACATTAATGGCTGTGTGTTGAGTTATTTTGAGGGGACAGCAAATGTACACTGTTATAAAAGCTGTACACTCACTACTTTACATTGTAGCAAAGTGTTATTTCTTCAGTGTTGTCACATGAAAAGAAATAGAAAAATATTTTCAAAAATGTGAGGGGTGTACTCACTTTTGTGAGATACTGTATGTATGAATATGAGTTAGGGACCTTAGATTGTAAGCTCCTTGAGGGTAGGGGCTGATGTGAATGCACAATACTGTATATGTGTAAAGTGGTGTAAATTGACTGCAATATACGAGTACCTATATTAAATAAAGTAATATGGGGTTGTTTAAGTGCACACTGTTTTTCACTTTTATTTTTTTTCAAAAGAGGCAGTAGTGTGCCATGAACAAAAGGCAGTTTCAAGTATAGAAGATCAGTAACAAGTGAATACTGCACTTTAAGCACCCTAAACCTAAAAGACGCCCCATTAGTGATGAGCCGAACACCCCCGGGTTTGGTTCGCACCAGAACCCGCGAACGGACCGAAAGTTCGTACGAACATTAGAACCCTATTAAATACAATGGATGCGAACGTTCGAATTCTAAAGTGCTAATTATAACAACTATTATGCATGTTATTGTCCTAAAAAGGGTTTGGGAACCCGGGTTGTGCACCAGGGGACATGTATCAATGCAAAAAGAAGTTTTAAAAACGGTTGTTTTTCGGGAGCAGTCATTTTAATGATGCATAAAGTGAAAAAAAAAAGTCAAATATTCCTTTAAATATCGTACCTGGGGGGTGTCTAAGTATGCCTGTGAAGTGCCACGTGTTTCCCGTGTTTAGAACTGTCCCTGCACAAAATGACACTTCTAAAGGAAAAAAAAGCCATTTAAAACTGCTTGCGGCTTTAATGTAATGTCTGGTCCCGGTAATATGAAAATCTTTAAGAAAAATGGCATAGCTACCCCATGACCCCCCCCCTACCCCAGCCCATTACCAGCCCCTTTGGGTCTTGTATGGATATTAAGGGGAACCCCGCACATAAAATAAAAAAGGCCCTATATACTCTGAACAGCCGTATACAGGCGGTGCATACAAGACAGGGACTGTAGGTTTGTTCTTATGTAGAATCTGTTTGTAATTTTGAACAGGTACATTGTTGAAGTGTAGCTCCAGCCCAAAAATCTATTTTTAAACTTTTTGGAAAACATAGGTAAGGGTTATCACCCCTGTAACATTTGTTTTGCTGTCTGTGCCCCTGTTCAGAACATTTCACCTCACTTTCCGTCCCAATGACAACTGTTTTTGAAATGTGGTGTTTTTCTTGAAACAAGGATTGCTGATAAAGCATCAGTACAGAGGAGACACCTTTCTCCCATATTTATTCTTACAGGAGAGAATTTTCCTTCCTAGTGGTAGATTTCCTCTCACTTCCTGTTGTCTTCTTGCGTTTGCAAGTAGGAGTCGTTTGTAAGTTGGATGTTTGAAAGTAGGGACCTGCCGTATATACTCTGCAGAAATAGGCCCCTTAGTTGTTGGTGTTGGCACAACACTGTAAGCACTCACAGTTACTCTTGGTTGGTGCTGGAACGCCCTGCTGTCAACTATTATATCAGGAATTTTAATTACATATAATTGTTGAACAGTGGTAGTAAAAATTGGGCCTTTGATGGTGGTGCTGGTGCCACAACACTGTAAGCCCTGACAGTTACTCTTGGTGGGTGCAGCAATGGGCCCTGCTGTGAATTATTAGATCAAGAATTGTAATTGCATGCCCCTGTTGAACAGGGGCTGAAAAATTGGGCCTTTCGTGGTGGTGGTGGTGGTGGTGTTGCCACAACACTGTAAGCCCTCAGAGTTACTCTTGGTGGGTGCAGGAATGGGCCCTGCTGTGAATTATTAGATCAAGAATTGTAATTGCATGCCCCTGTTGAACAGGGGCTGAAAAATTGGGCCTTTCGTGGTGGTGGTGGTGGTGGTGGTGTTGCCACAACACTGTAAGCCCTCAGAGTTACTCTTGGTGGGTGCAGCAATGGGCCCTGCTGTGAATTATTAGATCAAGAATTGTAATTGCATGCCCCTGTTGAACAGGGGCTGAAAAATTGGGCCTTTCGTGGTGGTGGTGTTGCCACAACACTGTAAGCCCTCAGAGTTACTCTTGGTGGGTGCAGGAATGGGCCCTGCTGTGAATTATTAGATCAAGAATTGTAATTGCATGCCCCTGTTGAACAGGGGCTGAAAAATTGGGCCTTTCGTGGTGGTGGTGGTGGTGGTGGTGTTGCCACAACACTGTAAGCCCTCAGAGTTACTCTTGGTGGGTGCAGGAATGGGCCCTGCTGTGAATTATTAGATCAAGAATTGTAATTACATGCCCCTTTTGAACAGGGGCTGAAAAATTGGGCCTTTCGTGGTGGTGGTGGTGGTGGTGGCGTTGCCACAACACTGTAAGCCCTCAGAGTTACTCTTGGTGGGTGCAGCAATGGGCCCTGCTGTGAATTATTAGATCAAGAATTGTAATTGCATGCCCCTGTTGAACAGGGGCTGAAAAATTGGGCCTTTCGTGGTGGTGGTGGTGGTGGTGGTGTTGCCACAACACTGTAAGCCCTCAGAGTTACTCTTGGTGGGTGCAGGAATGGGCCCTGCTGTGAATTATTAGATCAAGAATTGTAATTACATGCCCCTTTTGAACAGGGGCTGAAAAATTGGGCCTTTCGTGGTGGTGGTGGTGGTGGCGTTGCCACAACACTGTAAGCCCTCAGAGTTACTCTTGGTGGGTGCAGCAATGGGCCCTGCTGTGAATTATTAGATCAAGAATTGTAATTGCATGCCCCTGTTGAACAGGGGCTGAAAAATTGGGCCTTAGGCACTGGTGGCACAACACTACAACCCCTCACAGATACTGTACTTGGAGCACAGCAATGAGCCCTGTTGCAAAGTATTGCTTCAAAAATTGTAATGACACGCCCCTGTTAAACAGGGGCTGAAAAATTGGGCCTTAGGCACTGGTGCCACAACACTCCAACCCCTCACAGATACTGTACTTGGAGCACAGCAATGAGCCCTATGGCAAATTATTGCTAAAAAAACTGTAATTACACGCCCCTGTAAAACAGGGGCTGAAAAATTGGGCCTTAGCCACTGGTGGCGGCACCCATAAACAAAAATGATCTTCCAAGCTATCATCATCAATCGTATCATTGACGACTCGGAGGAGGAGGATAGCCAGTCAACATAACAGCACAGGCACTCAGCATCAGCATCAGTCTTGAAGGGATGTGACATGTTAAAATCAATTAGTCTGTTATATCAGCATCAGGTGTGTGGTAGCTGGTGGTGATCCAAGACTGGTTCATCTTGATGAAAGTCAGTCGATCAACCGAGTCGGTGGACAGGCGCACCCTGTGATCCGCGACAAATCCTCCAGCAGCACTGAATGTGCGTTCCGAAAGAACGCTGGATGCAGGACAGGCCAGTAGCTCAATTGCATACTGTGCAAGCTCTGGCCAGTGATCCATCCTCAAGACCCAGTAAGCCAGAGGATTTTCAGTGGGGAAGGTGTCCAAGTCTGACCTTGCCCCTAGATATTCCTGCACCATGTTTATCAGACGCTGGCGATGGTTGCTGGAACCGATCATACTTTGGGGCTGCGGACTAAAGAATTGTCTGAACGCATCGGTCAGACGGCCACCTTCCCCACCGCTCCTTCTTTGACTGGCCGAAGCCTCAGCAACTCGTTGTCCAGGACCAGGAGTTTGTAACCTCCCAGTCTCTGGGAACGCGTTGCACAGACCTTTCTGCAAGGCCTCCCGGAGTTGTCTCATCCTCTGCTCCCTCTGCGACGGTAACATAAGGTCCGCAACCTTACCCTTGTACCGTGGATCAAGGAGAGTGGCCAGCCAGTAATGGTCCCTCTCCTTGATCCAAAGAATACGAGGATCCTTCCGCAGACTTTGCAGGATCAGGGAGGCCATGCAGCGTAGGTTTGCTGAGGCATTCGCTCCGGAGTCCTCTGGGTCACTAAGGACGACATGATCCGCAGCCACCTCCTCCCAGCCACGTACAAGTCCACTGGTTTCTTGGGACTGTAAATCATCCCTAAAAGACTGCTGCTGATGATGCTGAGTGCCAGCCTCCATCTCCATGCTGACACAATCCTCCTCCTCCTCCTCCTCCTCTTCCTGTGCGATGGGTGGGACAGAAGGAACACTGTCTGGGTAAAGGGGGCCTTGAGAGGCAAGGAAGTCCTCCTCTTCCTGCCTCTGTTCTGCCTCAAGTGCCCTGTCCATTATTCCACGCAGCGTGTGCTCCAACAGGTGGACAAGAGGTACAGTGTCACTGATGCATGCACTGTCACTGCTCACCATCCTCGTGGCCTCCTCAAATGGTGCCAGGACAGTGCATGCATCCCTGATCATGCCCCACTGGCGTGGAGAAAAAAAACCAAGCTCCCCTGACCCTGTCCTGGTGCCGTAGTCGCACAGGTACTCATTGATGGCCCTCTGCTGCGTGTGCAGCTGCTGCAGCATGGCCAACGTTGAGTTCCACCTGGTGGGCATGTCACATATAAGGCGGTTCTTGGGCAGGTTCAACTCCTTTTGCAGCTCAGCCAGGCGAGCACTGGCATTATAAGATCTGCGGAAATGCACACAGACTTTCCTGGCCTGCCTCAGGACATCCTGTAAGCCCGGGTACCTGCCCAAGAACCGCTGCACCACCAGGTTAAGGACGTGAGCCACACAGGGCACATGGGTCAGTTGTCCCTGTCGGAGGGCGGAGAGGAGGTTGGTGCCATTGTCGCAAACCACCATTCCTGGCTTAAGCTGGCGTGGCGTCAACCACCTCTCGGCCTGGCCCTGCAGAGCAGACAGGACCTCTGCCCCAGTGTGGCTTCTGTCCCCCAAACACACCAGCGCAAGCACGGCATGGCATCTTTTTGCCTGCGTACTTGCGTAGCCCCTTGAACGCCTACGGAGCACCGCTGGTTCCGAGGACAAACCACAGGAAGAGGCCATGGAGGAAGAAGAAGAGGAGGGGGTGGAGGAGAGAGGTGTGTCACAACCAGTAGTAGCATTTTGGAGGCGTGGCGGTGGAACAACCTCCAACACTACTGCACCTTGTCCTGCATCCTTCCCAGCTGCCAAAAGAGTGACCCAATGGGCCGTGAAAGAAAGGTAACGTCCCTGTCCATGCCTGCTGGACCATGAGTCAGCGGTAATATGCACCTTACCGCTGACCGCCCTGTCCAGCGAGGCCAAGACATTGCCTTCCACATGCCGGTAGAGAGCCGGAATAGCCTTCCGTGAGAAAAAGTGGCGTTTGGGAACCTGCCACTGAGGAACCGCACATTGCACAAACTCACGGAAGGGGGCCGAGTCTACCAACTGAAAAGGCAGCAGTTGAAGCGCTAGCAATTTAGCCAAGCTAGCATTCAACCGCTGGGCATGTGGATGGCTGGGAGTGAACTTCTTTCGACGGTCCAGCAGCTGGGGCAGGGAAATTTACCTGCTAGAATCGGACGTCGGTGTACTGCTAGCAGAGTGGCCGCAAGTACTTGGCTGTGACACACCTAATTCTACACCTTCATTCCTCTCAGTGCATGTTTCAGAGAGGACTGAAGTTATAGTGGGGTTGGAGATCCCAGCTGATGCGGTGCAAGGAGAGGTCCGCTTTGTTCTTTGGTGTGGGTCTTTGAGGTAGGCTTGCCAACGAGCTGCATGGCAGGTCAACATATGTCTGGTCAGGCATGTGGTACCCAAGCGGCTGATGTTTTGGCCACGCGATATACGCTTGAGACATATGTTGCAAACAGCAGCTGTGCGATCTGATGCACTAGCCTCAAAAAAGGCCCACACCAAAGAACTTTTTGAATGACGGGCAGAGGCAGCGCCCTGCACAGGCGGAGCTCTGCGGTGTGATTCCGTCGGTGTACTGCCCTTACGCTGGCCACCAAAGGGCATCCTGCCTCGTTGGAGATGTGCCTCCTCCTCATCCTCCTCCTCCTCCTCTCTCCTATTAGGCACCCACGTGGAGTCAGTGACCTCATCATCCCCTCCCTCCTCATCACTGGAGCCAATCTGGCAGTATGCTGCAGCTGCTGGAACATGACTGCCAGATTGGTGTCCTTCTTGAGCATCCCCTCTGTCTGCTCTCACGCTACTGCCTTCCTCTAGCTGGGTTTCATTATCAGACCCTTCGAAACGCTGGGCATCCTCCTGGAGCATGTACCCAACACTGTGCTCAAACAGTTCGGGGGACTCCTCAGGAGGAGGACATGGTGGGTCTAGGGAAGGAGTGACTGATGATGAGTCTGACATTGATACCAGGGAAGAGGACGCTTTGGCAGCTGCTTTTCCAGTACCCTGAGCCTGGGTGAGAGAGGATGAGGAGGAGGAGGAGGGCTTGGTCATCCACTCTACCAAGTCTTCGGCATGATGTGGCTCAACATGTCCAGCTGCCGAAAAGAAGGACAAGCGTGTCCCATGGCCATGTGCTGATGACAATGCACCGCATCCACGACCAGCACTGTTGCCCCCAGACACAGAGCCTGCTTGCCCTCTTTTATTGCCTCCTGAATGTCTGCCTCTCCTTGTTTGCCTTCCAGACATTCTAATAGATGGCCTGCAGGGAGATGGGAAAAAAGCAATAAGGGCTACCTTCAGGTGTCCTTCTCTGTCCCTTTACTTAAGGATTTCTAAATATGGTTGAGGATGATTGCTTTTGCACAGAATAGCACAACGACAATTTCCCTGACTGTCCAAAAAAACAAGGATTTCAAAGATGGTTGATGAGGAATGCTTTAGCACACTATAGCACAAGGAGAATTTCCCTCACTGTCCTTCCCTGTCCCTAGAAACAAGGATTATCACAGTGAAAGAAACTGACACTCTTCCTACCTATAGTTTTCTGTCCCTAGAAAAAATGTTTTTTTAAAGCACACTATAGCACAAGGAGAATTTTCCTCACTGTCCTTCCCTGTCCCTAGAAACAAGGATTATCACAGTGAAAGAAACTGACACTCTTCCTACCTATAGTTTTCTGTCCCTAGAAAAAATGTTTTTTTTAAAGCACACTATAGCACAAGGAGAATTTCCCTCACTTTCCTTCTTTGTCCCTAGAAACAAGGATTATCACAGTGAAAGAAACTGACACTCTTCCTACCTATAGTTTTCTGTCCCTCGAAAAAATGTTTTTTTTAAAGCACACTATAGCACAAGGAGAATTCCCTCACTGTCCTTCCCTGTCCCTAGAAACAAGGATTCGCACAGTAAAAGACACTGACACTCTCCCTACCTATAGTTTTCTGTCCCTAGAAAAAATGTTTTTTTAAAGCACACTATAGCACAAGGAGAATTCCCTCACTGTCCTTCCCTGTCCCTAGAAACAAGGATTCGCACAGTAAAAGACACTGACACTCTCCCTACCTATAGTTTTCTGTCCCTAGAAAAAATGTTTTTTTAAAGCACACTATAGCACAAGGAGAATTTCCCTCACTTTCCTTCTTTGTCCCTAGAAACAAGGATTATCACAGTGAAAGAAACTGACACTCTTCCTACCTATAGTTTTCTGTCCCTAGAAAAAATGTTTTTTTAAAGCACACTATAGCACAAGGAGAATTCCCTCACTGTCCTTCCCTGTCCCTAGAAACAAGGATTCGCACAGTAAAACACACTGACACTCTCCCTACCTATAGTTTTCTGTCCCTAGAAAAAATGTTTTTTTAAAGCACACTATAGCACAAGGAGAATTTCCCTCACTTTCCTTCTTTGTCCCTAGAAACAAGGATTATCACAGTGAAAGAAACTGACACTCTTCCTTCCTATAGTTTTCTGTCCCTAGAAAAAATGTTTTTTTAAAGCACACTATAGCACAAGGAGAATCCCCTCACTGTCCTTCCCTGTCCCTAGAAACAAGGATTCGCACAGTAAAACACACTGACACTCTTCCTACCTATAGTTTTCTGTCCCTAGAAAAAATGTTTTTTTAAAGCACACTATAGCACAAGGAGAATTCCCTCACTGTCCTTCCCTGTCCCTAGAAACAAGGATTCGCACAGTAAAACACACTGACACTCTCCCTACCTATAGTTTTCTGTCCCTAGAAAAAAATGTTTTTTTAAAGCACACTATAGCACAAGGAGAATTCCCTCACTGTCCTTCCCTGTCCCTAGAAACAAGGATTCACACAGTAAAACACACTGACACTCTCCCTACCTATAGTTTTCTGTCCCTAGAAAAAATGTTTTTTTAAAGCACACTATAGCACAAGGAGAATTCCCTCACTGTCCTTCCCTGTCCCTAGAAACAAGGATTTGCACAGTAAAACACACTGACACTCTCCCTACCTATAGTTTTCTGTCCCTAGAAAAAATGTTTTTTTAAAGCACACTATAGCACAAGGAGAATTTTCCTCACTGTCCTTCCCTGTCCCTAGAAACAAGGATTATCACAGTGAAAGAAACTGACACTCTTCCTACCTATAGTTTTCTGTCCCTAGAAAAAATGTTTTTTTAAAGCACACTATAGCACAAGGAGAATTCCCTCACTGTCCTTCCCTGTCCCTAGAAACAAGGATTCGCACAGTAAAACACACTGACACTCTCCCTACCTATAGTTTTCTGTCCCTAGAAAAAATGTTTTTTTAAAGCACACTATAGCACAAGGAGAATTTCCCTCACTTTCCTTCTTTGTCCCTAGAAACAAGGATTATCACAGTGAAAGAAACTGACACTCTTCCTTCCTATAGTTTTCTGTCCCTAGAAAAAATGTTTTTTTAAAGCACACTATAGCACAAGGAGAATCCCCTCACTGTCCTTCCCTG
Organism: Rana muscosa; assembly: GCA_029206835.1. Classification (NCBI taxonomy): domain Eukaryota; kingdom Metazoa; phylum Chordata; class Amphibia; order Anura; family Ranidae; genus Rana; species Rana muscosa. The sequence continues at coordinate 518,449,297 of CM055122.1, read as the reverse complement.
TCCCTAGAAACAAGGATTCGCACAGTAAAACACACTGACACTCTTCCTACCTATAGTTTTCTGTCCCTAGAAAAAATGTTTTTTTAAAGCACACTATAGCACAAGGAGAATTCCCTCACTGTCCTTCCCTGTCCCTAGAAACAAGGATTCGCACAGTAAAACACACTGACACTCTCCCTACCTATAGTTTTCTGTCCCTAGAAAAAATGTTTTTTTAAAGCACACTATAGCACAAGGAGAATTCCCTCACTGTCCTTCCCTGTCCCTAGAAACAAGGATTCGCACAGTAAAACACACTGACACTCTCCCTACCTATAGTTTTCTGTCCCTAGAAAAAATGTTTTTTTAAAGCACACTATAGCACAAGGAGAATTCCCTCACTGTCCTTCCCTGTCCCTAGAAACAAGGATTCGCACAGTAAAACACACTGACACTCTCCCTACCTATAGTTTTCTGTCCCTAGAAAAAATGTTTTTTTAAAGCACACTATAGCACAAGGAGAATTTTCCTCACTGTCCTTCCCTGTCCCTAGAAACAAGGATTATCACAGTGAAAGAAACTGACACTCTTCCTACCTATAGTTTTCTGTCCTTAGAAAAAATGTTTTTTTAAAGCACACTATAGCACAAGGAGAATTTCCCTCACTTTCCTTCTTTGTCCCTAGAAACAAGGATTATCACAGTGAAAGAAACTGACACTCTTCCTTCCTATAGTTTTCTGTCCCTAGAAAAAATGCTTTTTTAAAGCACACTATAGCACAAGGAGAATTCCCTCACTGTCCTTCCCTGTCCCTAGAAACAAGGATTCGCACAGTAAAAGACACTGACACTCTCCCTACCTATAGTTTTCTGTCCCTAGAAAAAATGTTTTTTTAAAGCACACTATAGCACAAGGAGAATTTCCCTCACTTTCCTTCTTTGTCCCTAGAAACAAGGATTATCACAGTGAAAGAAACTGACACTCTTCCTACCTATAGTTTTCTGTCCCTAGAAAAAATGTTTTTTTAAAGCACACTATAGCACAAGGAGAATTTCCCTCACTTTCCTTCTTTGTCCCTAGAAACAAGGATTATCACAGTGAAAGAAACTGACACTCTTCCTTCCTATAGTTTTCTGTCCCTAGAAAAAAAGTTTTTTTAAAGCACACTATAGCACAAGGAGAATTCCCTCACTGTCCTTCCCTGTCCCTAGAAACAAGGATTCGCACAGTAAAAGACACTGACACTCTCCCTACCTATAGTTTTCTGTCCCTAGAAAAAATGTTTTTTTAAAGCACACTATAGCACAAGGAGAATTTCCCTCACTTTCCTTCTTTGTCCCTAGAAACAAGGATTATCACAGTGAAAGAAACTGACACTCTTCCTACCTATAGTTTTCTGTCCCTAGAAAAAATGTTTTTTTAAAGCACACTATAGCACAAGGAGAATTCCCTCACTGTCCTTCCCTGTCCCTAGAAACAAGGATTCGCACAGTAAAAGACACTGACACTCTCCCTACCTATAGTTTTCTGTCCCTAGAAAAAATGTTTTTTTTAAAGCACACTATAGCACAAGGAGAATTTCCCTCACTTTCCTTCTTTGTCCCTAGAAACAAGGATTATCACAGTGAAAGAAACTGACACTCTTCCTACCTATAGTTTTCTGTCCCTAGAAAAAATGTTTTTTTAAAGCACACTATAGCACAAGGAGAATTTCCCTCACTTTCCTTCTTTGTCCCTAGAAACAAGGATTATCACAGTGAAAGAAATTGACACTCTTCCTTCCTATAGTTTTCTGTCCCTAGAAAAAAAGTTTTTTTAAAGCACACTATAGCACAAGGAGAATTCCCTCACTGTCCTTCCCTGTCCCTAGAAACAAGGATTCGCACAGTAAAAGACACTGACACTCTCCCTACCTATAGTTTTCTGTCCCTAGAAAAAATGTTTTTTTAAAGCACACTATAGCACAAGGATTATTTCCCTCACTTTCCTTCTTTGTCCCTAGAAACAAGGATTATCACAGTGAAAGAAACTGACACTCTTCCTACCTATTGTTTTCTGTCCCTAGAAAAAATGTTTTTTTAAAGCACACTATAGCACAAGGAGAATTCCCTCACTGTCCTTCCCTGTCCCTAGAAACAAGGATTCGCACGGTAAAAGACACTGACACTCTCCCTACCTATAGTTTTCTGTCCCTAGAAAAAATGTTTTTTTAAAGCACACTATAGCACAAGGAGAATTTCCCTCACTTTCCTTCTTTGTCCCTAGAAACAAGGATTATCACAGTGAAAGAAACTGACACTCTTCCTTCCTATAGTTTTCTGTCCCTAGAAAAAATGTTTTTTTAAAGCACACTATAGCACAAGGAGAATTCCCTCACTGTCCTTCCCTGTCCCTAGAAACAAGGATTCGCACAGTAAAAGACACTGACACTCTCCCTACCTATAGTTTTCTGTCCCTAGAAAAAATGTTTTTTTAAAGCACACTATAGCACAAGGAGAATTTCCCTCACTTTCCTTCTTTGTCCCTAGAAACAAGGATTATCACAGTGAAAGAAACTGACACTCTTCCTACCTATAGTTTTCTGTCCCTAGAAAAAATGTTTTTTTAAAGCACACTATAGCACAAGGAGAATTTCCCTCACTTTCCTTCTTTGTCCCTAGAAACAAGGATTATCACAGTGAAAGAAACTGACACTCTTCCTTCCTATAGTTTTCTGTCCCTAGAAAAAATGTTTTTTTAAAGCACACTATAGCACAAGGAGAATTCCCTCACTGTCCTTCCCTGTCCCTAGAAACAAGGATTCACACAGTAAAAGACACTGACACTCTCCCTACCTATAGTTTTGTGTCCCTAGAAAAAATGTTTTTTTAAAGCACACTATAGCACAAGGAGAATTTCCCTCACTTTCCTTCTTTGTCCCTAGAAACAAGGATTATCACAGTGAAAGAAACTGACACTCTTCCTACCTATAGTTTTCTGTCCCTAGAAAAAATGTTTTTTTAAAGCACACTATAGCACAAGGAGAATTCCCTCACTGTCCTTCCCTGTCCCTAGAAACAAGGATTCGCACAGTAAAAGACACTGACACTCTCCCTACCTATAGTTTTCTGTCCCTAGAAAAAATGTTTTTTTAAAGCACACTATAGCACAAAGAGAATTTCCCTCACTTTCCTTCTTTGTCCCTAGAAACAAGGATTATCACAGTGAAAGAAACTGACACTCTTCCTACCTATAGTTTTCTGTCCCTAGAAAAAATTTTTTTTAAAGCACACTATAGCACAAATAGAATTCCCTCACTGTCCTTCCCTGTCCCTAGAAACAAGGATTCGCACAGTAAAACACACTGACACTCTCCCTACCTATAGTTTTCTGTCCCTAGAAAAAATGTTTTTTTAAAGCACACTATAGCACAAGGAGAATTCCCTCACTGTCCTTCCCTGTCCCTAGAAACAAGGATTTGCACAGTAAAAGACACTGACACTCTCCCTACCTATAGTTTTCTGTCCCTAGAAAAAATGTTTTTTTAAAGCACACTATAGCACAAGGAGAATTTCCCTCACTTTCCTTCTTTGTCCCTAGAAACAAGGATTATCACAGTGAAAGAAACTGATACTCTTCCTACCTATAGTTTTCTGTCCCTAGAAAAAATGTTTTTTTAAAGCACACTATAGCACAAGGAGAATTCCCTCACTGTCCTTCCCTGTCCCTAGAAACAAGGATTCGCACAGTAAAACACACTGACACTCTCCCTACCTATAGTTTTCTGTCCCTAGAAAAAATGTTTTTTTAAAGCACACTATAGCACAAGGAGAATTCCCTCACTGTCCTTCCCTGTCCCTAGAAACAAGGATTCGCACAGTAAAACACACTGACACTCTCCCTACCTATAGTTTTCTGTCCCTAGAAAAAATGTTTTTTTAAAGCACACTATAGCACAAGGAGAATTCCCTCACTGTCCTTCCCTGTCCCTAGAAACAAGGATTTGCACAGTAAAACACACTGACACTCTCCCTACCTATCCTTCTCTTTCCCTAAACTAAAGGAATCCAGGTTAAGCAAGAAAAAAATAAATGTCACTGTCCCTGCCTATGCTTCTCTTTCCCTGCTCCGGAACACACTACACTAGGCCGCCGTGCTGGCGGCCTTTTATAGTGTGGGGCGTGTACTAAACACCCTCAGCAATAATTGGCCACAGGCATCCTGCCTGTGGCCAATCATTGCTCTCCTCGCTGCCGGCGCTGTGATTGGCCAAGCATGCGGGGTCACAGTGCATGCTTGGCCAATCACAGCGCCTGGATGACACTGCGATGGCGTAGTGCATTGTGGGCCGTTCACGTCACTCGAATTTGGCGCGAACGGCCCAAATCGTTCGATCTTCGTCGAACGATCGAACAGCCGATGTTCGAGTCGAACGTATGTTCGACTCGAACACAAAGCTCATCCCTACGCCCCATCAACATGGAATAATTATCAAGAAATTAAAACCCCAAAATACCACTCCTAAATCAAAAGACCACTTTTTTAAAAGGGAAGCTTTGCAGGAAAAATAAAAAACTGCACCCTGGACACAAAAGCCTTGTTTTAGAATATTTCAAAAGCCCCTAAAAATAAGAACAAAAATGGTAGAAATAGAATTTATTGCCCAAAGAGCAGAATTGAAGTGCATCCTTTTGAAGATCAAGTTTTTTGCCACAAGTGGAAAATAAAGAGAGAGAAAATGAAAATGTGTTTATTTTCTTTCTTAAATTTCCAAAATATGTGGCAAAAAATTAGATATTCTAAACACTCATCATGCTTCTCAGCAAAAACACATTGTATCTTGGGGCTTCTGCTTTCCAAAATTTGGTCATTTTGTGGGTGTTTCTATTGTCCTGGCGCTTCAGGTAGTCAGGAAATCAGATGCATAATTTAAGCCAAGTGAAAGCCTGAAGGTGCTCCTTGAAGTTTGGCACTCTCTATGCAGCTAGAAAAAGTCTTGCATGTGAGTATTCTGATACCCAGAAGAAGTATCAGACCGTGTTTTTGGGGCCCAAAATCACTAGCTAGTATTTGGTGTAATCAGACACTGGTAGTAGGTTTGTACTTTTTCTAATCAGGCACTAGTAGTAGGCTGGTACTGTCTGTACGGGCTGTAACCAGGTACTGGTAGTATGCGGTTACTGGCTGTAATTAGGCACTGGTAATTGCTAGACATGTACAAGAAAGGGGTAAATGGCGATATGATAGTTCTGGCATATCAAATCGTCCAATGTCAATACAATTGAATAAGCTCCAGCGGCAGCTACCATGAAGCAGAAGCAGGCTCTGGAAGATACAATGGAAAAAGGAAGGTGCACCAAACTAAGTGCAGTATATAAGAGTATTTAATGGCAGTAAAACAGAAGCCAAATGGCTACTCACAAGATGTAAATTAAAGGCATGTAAGGTGGGTGGTCCGGTGTCAGCAACAGCAGTCCGTGGGGTAGCTGTTAAACCCAGATGGTGAAGAGCTGGAGTAGGTGGCAGCGATCCGATGTCTGCAGGGAAAGTTCTCAGCATGTATGCGGTGCGTGTCCTCCTGGGTGCCAGAAACGGACCAGGAAGTGTGCCTTAGCATGGAGCGCAGCGCGGCGTCGGACCGGAAGTGACGTAGAAGAGAGAACGGACCAATGGGATGACACGTTTCTCAGCATCCGCTGTTTCATCAGATCCATGGAGTCCATTACAAAAGGTAAACAATATATAGTAGGGAGAAGTGCTGTGATAGCTTTTGCTGACACCGGACCACCCACCTTACATGCCTTTAATTTACATCATCTTGTGAGTAGCCATTTGGCTTTTGTTTTACTGCAATTAAATACTCTTATATACTGCACTTAGTTTGGCGCACCTTCCTTTTTCCATTTTCAATTGCTAAACATGTGCACACTGAAATATTTCATTTCGGAATTTCATTTACGTCCAAAAAATAAATGTATTTATTTACTCCCGAAATTCGTTTTTATTTATTTTGTTTTTCGTTAAAAAATGCATTCGTCTGAAAATCCGAATGAATTAAGGTAGAATCTGTCATTGAAGGCTTATGGTGTCTGTCGAATGTTCTAAGAAGATTCGATGGAGCAGCTAAAATGTACGACGCCGCAATCGTACATTTCCGGTCGAATGTTCCGTCTACAAGCTATAGTAGAATTCTAATGTTGTATGACTAGTAATCAGGGATGAGCCGAACACCCCCCTGTTCGGTTCGCACCAGAACCTGCGAACAGACAAAATGTTCGTGTAAACTTTAGAACCCTATTAAATACAATGGACTCGAACGTTCGAAATCTAAAGTGTTAATTATAAAGGCTAATATGCAAGTTATTGTCCTAAAAAGTGTTTGGGGACCCGGGTCCTGTCCCAGGGGACATGTATCAATGCAAAAAGAAGTTTTAAAAACGGCCGTTTTTTCGGGAGCAGTGATTTTAATAATGCTTAAAATGAAAAAATAAAAGTGAAATATTCCTTTAAATTTCGTACCTGGGGGGTGTGTATGATATGCATGTGAAGTGGCGCATGTTTCCCGTGCTTAGAACTGTCCCTGCAAAAAATGTCATTTTTGAAAGAAAAAAAATGCATTTAAAACTGACTCGCGGCTATTAATGAATTGTCGGCTCCCGGCAATACATACAAAAGTCAGTGATAAAAAAAAAAAAAAAAAAGCGTGGGGGTTCCCCAGAATTCAATTACCAGGCCCTTCAGATCTGGCATGGATTTTAAGGGGAACTCCACCCCAAGTTTAAAAAAAAAAAATGGCGTGGAGTCCCCCTAAAAATCCATACCAGACCCCTTATCCGAGCACGCAACCTGGCCGGCCGCAGGGGAAAAGGGGGGGACGAGAGAGCGGCCCCCCTCCCTCCTGAACCGTACCAGGCCACATGCCCTCAACATGGGGAGGATGTCCCCATGTTGATGGGGACAAGGGCCTCATCCCCACAACCCTTGCCCGGTGGTTGTGGGGGTCTGCGGGCGGGGGGCTTATCGGAATCTGGAAGACCCCTTTAACAAAGGGGACCCCCAGATCCCGGCCCCCCCCCTATGTGAATTGGTAAGGGGTACATTGTACCCCTACCACTTCACGAAGAAAGCGTAAAAAAATGTTTAAAAAAACACACAAACACCTTGAAAAAGTCCTTTATTTAAAAAAATAAATAAATAAACATTCCAGCGGTGAAATCCAGTGTCCCGCGGCGATCCCGATGTCCAGCGCTGTCCTTCATTGGTTGTGCCTGAGCGGACCTGATGGGGAACTCCCTCTCAGTATTTTAAATGTATAGACCCGCCCCTTCTAATGTTCCCCATCAGGTCCGCTCAGCGGGCGAGATGCAGAACATGAGAAGGGGCGGGTTTATACATGTATTACCAAAGTGAGAGCAGTTCCCCATCAGGTCCGCCCCCTCGGTATGTCGGACCCGCCTACGTCATTGGCTTGAGCGGGGAACTTCCTTCACTATGTAAATTTAAATTACACAGTGAAGGAAGTTCCCCGCTCAAGCCAATGACGTAGGCGGGTCCGACATACCGAGGAGGCGGACCTGATGGGGAACTGCTCTCACTTTGGCAATACATGTATAGACCCGCCCCTTCTCATGTTCTGCATCTGGTCCGCTGAGCGGACCTGATGGGGAACTTTAGAAGGGGCGGGTCTATACATTTAAAATACTGAGAGGGAGTTCCCCATCAGGTCCGCTCAGGCACAACCAATGAAGGACAGCGCTGGACATCGGGATCGCTGCGGGACACTGGATTTCACCGCTGGAATGTTTTTTTTTTTTAATAAAGGACTTTTTCAAGGTGTTTGTGTGTTTTTTTAAACATTTTTTTACGCTTTCTTCGTGAAATGGTAGGGGTACAATGTACCCCTTACCAATTCACATAGGGGGGGGGCCGGGATCTGGGGGTCCTCTTTGTTAAAGGGGTCTTCCAGATTCCGATAAGCCCCCCGCCCGCAGACCCCCACAACCACCGGGCAAGGGTTGTGGGGATGAGGCTCTTGTCCCCATCAACATGGGGACATCCTCCCCATGTTGAGGGCATGTGGCTTGGTACGGTTCAGGAGGGAGGGGGGGCCGCTTTCTCGTCCCCCCCTTTTCCCCTGCGGCCGGCCAGGTTGCGTGCTCGGATAAGGGGTCTGGTATGGATTTTTAGGGGGACTCCACGCCATTTTTTTTTTAATTTGGGGTGGAGTTCCCCTTAAAATCCAGGCCAGATCTGAAGGGCCTGGAATGGATATTTGGGGGAACCCCACGTCAATTTTTTTTTATTTGCGGCGGGGTTCCCCTTAATATCCATTCCAGACCTGAAGGGCCTGGTAATTGAATTCTGGGGAACCCCCACGCTTTTTTTTTTTTTTTATCAATGACTTTTGTATGTATTGCCGGGAGCCGACAATTCATTAATAGCCGCGAGTCAGTTTTAAATGCATTTTTTTCTTTCAAAAATGACATTTTTTGCAGGGACAGTTCTAAGCACGGGAAACATGCGCCACTTTACATGCATATCATACACACCCCCCGGGTACGAAATTTAAAGGAATATTTCACTTTTATTTTTTCATTTTAAGCATTATTAAAATCACTGCTCCCGAAAAAACGGCCGTTTTTAAAACTTCTTTTTGCATTGATACATGTCCCCTGGGGCAGGACCCGGGTCCCCAAACACTTTTTAGGACAATAACTTGCATATTAGCCTTTATAATTAGCACTTTAGATTTCTCCCATAGATTTTTCGAATTTGCCGCGAACACCCCAATTTGTTCGCTGTTCGGCGAACGGGCGAACAGGCAATGTTCGAGTCGAACATGAGTTCGACTCGAACTCGAAGCTCATCCCTACTAGTAATAATTATATTTATTAATTTTTATTACTAGTCAACCAACATTAGAATTCTTCTATACCCTATGGGCAGAGCATTTCACCATAAATGTCCGCTCACTGCGATCGTATGTTTTTAGCTGCTTCGTCTAATCTTCATGTCTCTATAATGTCAAATCTTTTCTCTCTATGTCGAATCTTTTCTCTCTATGTCGAATAATCTTGGACTAATAGAGTTAAGGTTAGGCACATTCGACCGCAGGTTCGATAGACACAGATTGTTATTGTCAGCGTCATGTCGAATCTCTTATCTATATCGAACTGTTGTCGAAACGAAAATGAAAATAAAGCATTTGTTTATGTCGGATCCTTCGGATTTCGGATTCTGCTCTTTCGTTATCGTTTGTTAAAATAACGAAAATACCCGAAATTCGGACGAAAATGCATTCGAACGAAAACGAATGCACATGTCCAGTAATTGCTTGTACTGGCAGTTATCAGGCTCTTGTAGTCGGTTTGTACTGATTATACTGGCTGTAATCAGGCAGTGGTATTAGGCTGGCACAGGCATAAATCAAGTAGGTAGTAGTATTAGACTGGTACTTGCTGCTCTGGCTGTAATCAGGCACTGGTATTAGACTGGTACTGGCTGTAATCGGATACTGTCACTCACTGATACTGGCTGTAAGCAGGCAGTACTTGTAACGGCACCCCAATGTATGAAAGGGGTTAACGCTGTTTAGGATATTCCCTCTCTGGACACACATCCACTGCCGATCCTCCACAGTCAGGCGACCGCTTCCCATAGGATTAATCCTTCCAAACATACGAGACAAACACTCTGTATGAAGTTTCCAACTGGACTGACAATCTTTAATGACAAACTCCCAGTCTTATACACACAGAGAGGAGGTTCTTACATTCTCCTCAGACAATACACCTTTGACCAGACCTAATTTACAGGAGCTAATTAACTACAGTGATGACTCAGACACATGACCTTTAGGCCTGCCTCACTGTCTCCCAATACACATCTGACATCTTAGCAGACACAAGTTGGGGGCTGGATGTGGTGACATTAGCATCTAACAGTATGTGTCCCAACATCATGAAGGAGTCACTTTTCAGTTAACCTGTTGAGTTCACAATCAAATAGTAAATAGTTCTTTACAGATATCCTGGGGAATATTGTGGAAAAATATCACTGTCCCATTTTAAAGCAATCCAAGACATATTCTTAATGTCCATTATTTTCTTGCTCACCCTGTGCCCAAAGTGACCCCTGTCACACATCTCCCCTTTCGGCAGGAGACTAACACAGGAGGAGACCCCAGACGGGTTGACTCCGAAGTTAGTCCATAGTTCCATTCCTCTAATGCCTGGACAACCCATCAGCATGGCCGTTTTGCTTACCGGGTCAGTAGCTGATGGTGACATTGTAAGGTTGCAGGGCGAATAATGGAATTCAGTTCTGGAACAGTCACTTGCTTTGCTCTCTCAATGGCTCCCAAAACTTGTTGCTGATGCTCTTGGGAGAGGTAAGGCAAAACCTGGGCGCAAATCCCATTTAACCTTTTGACAATTTCAGCCTGTTTGTGCATTTCAATGTTCAAGCCATGGGACATCTCATAATACATGACGTAGTGTCGTTGCATCTCCGATTTCTCCCTGGCCAACTTGTCACATTCCAATTCTAGACTGTGATATTTTCCCTGATCTAAGGTACATGTCGGGGAAGATAGTCTTACCCAGTTCTCAGCCGTAAGCGGGCCGGTTCCAGCAGCATGGGTCTGGGCACAGGTAGTCACTGGGTTGGCTTCAGCGGGGCCCATCGCGGCGTAAGCAGAAACGAGGGGGGCCAAATCATTCCCCAGTAGTACATCCGCTGGCAAATCCTTCATCACCTCCACATTCACGTGTCCCGAACCAACCCCCCAATCCAGGTGAACACGGGCAACGGGTAGGCGGAAGATGGTACCTCCCGTTACTCTTACGGCTACAGTGCTTCCGTAGTGTTGGCTCGCTGGGATGAGGTTCTTCTGTAGTAGGGTCATGGTAGCGCCACTAACACGTAGGCCATTGGCTACTGTTCCATTAACCCGGACAGTTTGCCTGTGTTGTTGCCTGTTGTCCCGGTTAGCTGCTTGTATTGGATCAGCCTCGTGCAGGACGACCCAATGTTCTTCCTCCTCAACGCAGTGGGCCGCAGGCATGGATGTGCGGGGGCTCCCCCTTGCTGGCTGTCTCCATGACTGGGACTGGATGGCTGGATTCAATGGACAGTCTGGCTTTTTGTGCCCTAGCTGTTTACATCCGAAACACCTGATGGGTTGTGAGTAGTCCTGGGAGTTGAACCTGGGCTGCTGAGGATAAGTGGCCGCTGGAGGTGGTGCTGAAGTTGGGTTAGAGGCTGGTAAACTGGGCCGAGATAGTGGATAGCACTCGCTTCCGCCTGAACGTCGAGAGTCCAGATATTCATCGGCCAAAGTAGCCGCTTGCTGTACAGTCCGTAGTCGCTTATCTCGCACCCAATCCCGTCATACCGGAGGGGTGTGGTTAAAGAACTGTTCTAAGAGTACTAGCTGGGTGATGTCCTCTATGGTATGAGCGCGGCTTCCCTGGAACCAGCCCTTAAGGTCTCGCTGCAGACGATGTGCCCACTCCACGTATGTTATGTGGGTTTGTTTCCGGGATTCTCAAAACTTAATCCGGCTGGCTTCGGGTGTACTGGCAAATCGGGCTACCATTAGCTTCTTTTACCCGGTCATAGTCTTTAGCGTCCTCATCCTCCTGGGCCCGATACGCATCCGCCGCTCTGCCAGTTAAATTACTCGCCAGTAAGACGACCCGATCTTGGGGCCGTACTTCATGTATCTGGCATAGTCTCTCAAAGTCCTGCAGGAAGGCTTCAATTTCCTCCTCTCCTTCCTTGAATAGTTTGAACGCCCGAAAGGGCAACTTACGGACAGGCGCTGCATCTTTAGGCATTGTCTCCGATTGCCATATTTCCGCCATTCTCCGCTCATGTTGCCGCTCTAGTTCTCTCTCTTGTCGCTCCAGTTCTCTCTCTTGTCGCTCATCCTGCAGCTGGATGTCTCTAATGGCTTTCTGTATGGCGGTCTCTGATGGGTTAGCCCCATATAATGCCAACCGCTCTCGAACTCGTTGCTGAAACAAGTCTTCAACTGACCGGGGTCCTGCATCACCATCCCTCTGATCCATCTTGGCTAGCTCCCTGATCAAGGTGGCCTTGTTCTTTGTCCCACCGGTCTCTCCACGGCTCTCAAGTAAGTCTTTCAGCATGGCTTTCCTGCAGGCTGCATAGCTGGTCATTCATTGTGGTGGTTTGGAGTGTCCCAGTAACTGGAGGGAAAATCCCACTGCTGCCACCAATGTAACGGCACCCCAATGTATGAAAGGGGTTAACGCCGTTTAGGATATTCCCTCTCTGGACACACATCCACTGCCGCTCCTCCACAGTCAGGCGACTGCTTCCCATAGGATTAATCCTTCCAAACATACGAGACAAACACTCTTTATGAAGTTTCCAACTGGACTGACAATCTTTAATGACAAACTCCCAGTCTTATACACACAGAGAGGAGGTTCTTACATTCTCCTCAGACAATACACCTTTGACCAGACCTAATTTACAGGAGCTAATTAACTACAGTGATGACTCAGACACATGACCTTTAGGCTAGCCTCACTGTCTCCCAATACACATCTGACATCTTAGCAGACACAAGTTGGGGGCTGGATGTGGTGACATTAGCATCTAACAGTATGTGTCCCAACATCATGAAGGAGTCACTTTTCAGTTAACCTGTTGAGTTCATAATCAAACAGTAAATAGTTCTTTACAGATATCCTGGGGAATATTGTGGAAAAATATCACTGTCCCATTTTAAAGCAATCCAAGACATATTCTTAATGTCCATTATTTTCTTGCTCACCCTGTGCCCAAAGTGACCCCTCTCACAGTACTATTAGGCTGAAATGAGCTGTAATGAGGCCATAGTATTAGGCTGGTACTAGACTGGTACTGGTTGTACTGTTGAAGATCAGGAACTGGTGTTAGGCTGGTACTGACTCTACTGGTGCTACTCAGGCACTGCCATTAAGCAGCCAGTAACTGAACTGATAAACCGGCAATGGGCACACTGTGAGTTGTACACAAACAAGCACTGCTAGTAGGCTTGTGCTTGCCGTTATTAGGCACTGTCAGTAGGCTGGTGAAGGTATAATCAGACATTGTGGCACACACACTCTCAGGCTGTAGTCAGAAGCTCTCTCCCAATTTCCTCTCAGCCCTGATCTGTGTGTACAACAGGAAACAGAAAGCTGAATGACAACTGCAGCTGTTGTTTACATTTGTGTTGTACTTTGATTGGTCACAGTATAGAGAACTCTGTACCTTTTTGTCTTTGATACATCGTGTTAAACCATAGCACGATCACAGGACTGTGCACACTAATGCACATGCACAGGCTCAGTTTCAGAAGGACATACTGGTACATCCTCCCAAAAGCAACAGGGCAGTGGACCATTTGTTTTTATACAATTGCTGGTCATGAAGAGCTCACTCTTTGCAAAGGGTTATTTTCTGGTATGTAAATTGTCCTTCGCAGGGCAAATGTAAAATCCTTAAAGTGATTGTTACCCCCCCCCCCAAAAAAAAAAATATCATGCTCCTGTCCCTTTAAGGTAAGGTGACCATATTTTTTAAATGAAATCCGGGGACATATTTTTTTTACTAGTAATGGCGGCAATCAGCGACTCTCTGCCCGTCACCGCCGCCGCCCGCCTCACAGCCTGTCAAGTCTTATGCCCCATACACACGATCATTTTTCATGCCGTTAAAAATGCCATTAAAAAAAATGGCCATTAAAAATGATCGTGTGTATGCTCCAGAGCATTTTTAACGACGTGAAAAACGGGCATTAAAAATTTCGAACCTGCTCTCTTTTTTCACGTCGTTTTTCATGTCGTTTTTTTTAACGACGTGAAAAACGATAGTGTGTATGCTTTAACGACGTGAAAAAAAATGCGCATGCTCAGAATCAAGTATGAGACGGGAGCGCTCGTTCTGGTAAAACTAGCGTTCGTAATGGAGATAGCACATTCGTCATGCTGTAACGGACTGAAAAGCACTAGACTGAAAAGAGCGAATCGTCTCTCAACAAACTTTACTAACATGAAGGGTGGCGCCATTCGAACGGAACTTCCCCTTTATAGTGCCGTCGTACGTGGTGTACGTCACTGCGCTTTTCTTGAACATTTTTTAAAATGATGGTGTGTACGCAAGACAGGCTTGAGAGGAAACAAGAAAAAAAATGACGAGAAAAGCGTCAGTTTTAAAAATGACATTAAAAATGATCGTGTGTATGGGGCATTACTCTCTGGGCCCCGGCTACTACTGGGTGGGGAGTGGAGGAAGATCACTCCACCAGGGAAGGCCAGGTGATAAGCAGACAGGCGGCTGGCTGAGACTTGAGCCAAGGCAGAAGAACATGCGAGCGGAGCTAAGTGGGCATGCACCGGAAATTGAAGAACTATTCCCTCCGCTCCAACCAGCACATGATCATCAACAAGGGGCTCAGATAGTGGGAGGGGCGGAGCGGGGGTGTGTAATTAGAATTGTTTTTTTAAATTCTGCACTGACTGTCTTTGAAATTGCCCCAGCCCCTGTTCAAATCCAATCTGGGGACAAAACCGGGGACAGACTTGATCCGGGGACAGTGTCCTCAATCCGGGGACTGTCCCCAGAAACCGGGGATGTCTGGTCACCCTACTTTAAGGTACAATTTTTTTTGCCTTTTCAATTGCCCACCTGTATCTTCTACAGTACCAGGTTTATCCTGCCTGGTCCTGACTGCCCCTCTGTGAGCTGACCATGTTTAACATGGCTGCTGAGTCAAGAAATCATAATCAGTTTACGTGCCTCCATCATAACAGCTCTCCCATGTGCGTCTCTGCATCTCATCCCGCCTCCCCCTCCCTCTCCCTCTCCCTGTCAGTTCCCTAGTCAGCAGTGAGAACACAATCTCCTCCACTCCATTCCAGTCCCCACCCCTCCCCTCTCCTCTCCTCCCCTACCCTCCCTTCTCCTCTCCTGCCGCTAGTTTGCTGTAAAAAGTTACTAACAATTACTGTCCGCCCCTCTGCAATAAGACTATGTTCTAGACCAGGGGTCCTCAAACTTTTTAAACAGGAGGCCAGTTCACGGTCCCTCAGACTTTTGGGGGGCCGGACTATAGTTTGAAAAAAATATAAACAAATTCCTTTGCACACTGCACATATTTTTTTGTAGTGCACAAAAAACAGTTTTAATCAACATAAACTTATTAGTATTTCACAGAATCCCTTTATCACAGACTCCCCCCCCCTCCCCTTCACAGATCCCCCCCCATCACAGACTCCTCTTCATGAAAGACCCCCCCCATCACAGACTCCTCTCCATCACAGACTCCTCTCTATCACAGATACCTCTCTATCACAGAGCCCCCCATCATAGACTCCTCTCCATCACAGATCCCCCCCGACTCCTCTCCATCACAGATCCCCCATCACAGACTCCTCTCCATCACAGATCCCCCTTCACAGATTCCTCTCCATGACAGACTCCCCAATCACAGATCCCCCATCGCTGACTCCTCTCCATTACAGATCCCCCAACACAGACTCCTCTCCATCACAGATCCCCCTTCACAGATTCCTCTCCATGACAGACTCCCCCATCACAGATCCCCCCCCATCACAGACTCCTCTCCATCACAGATCCCTTCATCAGACTCCTCTCCATCAGAATCCTCTCCATCACAGAGCCCCCATCACAGACTCCTCTCTGTCACAGATACCTCATCACAGACTCCTCTCCATCACAGACTCCCCCCCACCACAGATACCCCCATCACAGACTCCTCTCCATCACAAAGCCCCCTTCACAGATCCCCCCAATCACAAAGCCTCCCCATCACAGACTCCTCTCAATCACAGACTCCCCCATCACAGAGCCCCCATCATCACAGATCCCTCCCACCACAGACTCCCCCATTACAAAGCCCCCCCCCCATCATAGACTCCCCCCAATCACAAAGCCCCCCCATCACAGGTCCCCCCATCACAGATCCCCCATCACAGATGCCCCCCAATCACAAAGCCACCCATCACAGATCCCCCATCACAGACTCCCCATCACAAAGCCCCCATCACAAAGCCCCCATCACAAAGCCCCCATCACAAAGCCCCCATCACAGAGTCTTCATATAAAAAAAACAAATCACAGATCCCCCATATCACAGAGTTCCCCATCACAGATCTCCCCATATCACAGATCCCCCCATATCACAGATCCCCCCATATCACAGAGTCCCCCATATCACAGATCCCTCCAACGATATTGCACTGTCCCTTCCATAAGATCGCAGCACTCCCCCCTCTCCTACCTTATTCACACAAGACGCTAAGCATGGCAGGTCCGGACAAAGCTCGGGACTTTTCAAGTGAAAGGCAAATGATTGATTGCTGGGACTGCCCCGCTGCCTAGTAACCAATTACCTGCTTCTTAACTCGAAAAGTCCCGCCCTTTGTCTGGACCTGTCATGCTTCGCGTCTTGTGTGAATAATGTAGCAGAGGGGAGAGGAAGTGCTGTGATCTTATGAAAGGGGCAGTCCGTGCCGTGGGCCGGGTAAATCACCTTGGCGGGCCATAGTTTGAGGACCCCTGTTCTAGACAGTGTGTTTTTTTTTATATTCTGCAGCTTATTGCCTTTATTCACATTTGCCGATGTAACCACCCGGCTGATGTCAGAGGGGAAGCTCAGCCCCTCCCACTATAGTCTGTGCATTGGGGAGAGAGAGTGGTGGGTGGCCATGTGAAGGTACTTAGCAGCCGAGTTAAAAAAAAAAAAACACACACACACTGTATAGTATATCTTCTTATTGCAGAGGAGCTGGCAAGAATAAATATTGGCCTTAAAGGGGTTGTAAAGGTTCGTTTTTTATTTTCCAAATAGGTCCCTTTAAGCTAGTGCATTGTTGGTTCACTTACCTTTTCCTTAGATTCCCCTTCTAAATGTTTTTTTTCTTTGTTTTCATTGTCTGAATTTCTCACTTCCTATTCCTCTTCAGTAAGCTGTTCAGTAAGCTGTTGTGGCTGACTCAACACCACTCGGATGATGGTGTGAAGTTTAGTGAGGAGAAACAGGAAGTGAGAAATTCAGACAAAGAAAAAAAACATTTAGAACGGAAATCGAAGGAAAAGGTAAGTGAACCAACAATGCACTAGCTTAAAGGAACCTATTTAGAAAATAAAAAACAAACCTTTACAACCCCTTCAACAACCCCTTTTGCCACATTCACACAACAGCCACAGCTTTGTATATTGTGAGAAAAGTCACTAAAACTAAGGAGTGAATGCTGATTAATTTGTACAGAACAAATCTGCATGCAGTACATGGACAAATGGCTATTCACACTATGCACATTTATTATAAATATACCCCTTACAGCTGCAGCTTTAATAAGTCCATGTGCAGAGAATATTAACAAAAAGGTGGGATAATGAATATCGACCTTGGTGCGACATTTTCTCCAAAAAGGTTAATGCAAAGACTAAGACAGAAGAGAGGAAACAGTTTATTTAATTAGCTGAGCAAACCAAGGTTTATTTGATCAACTGAGCAAACCAAGGTTTTATTTTGTTCAAATCTCCATTGTCATAACAATAAAAAAAAAAATCTAATATATTGCAGAATGTGTTATTATATTCTAACAACAGCATAAATACTGCATTTTAAACATGTCACCCTGAAGAACTACTGTACCAGCATTAAATAGAGTGTGGGCAAGTGTAAAGCCTCGTACACACAATCGGATTTCCATCGGACAAATCCGTGGAATCCGTAAACTTGGTATGCATATAGACAGCAGAACTTTTTCAGCCAACGTATACAAAACTATGTGGTTTTTCAGTTCTTTACCGCCACCCTTTGGGCAACTTCTGCTAATGTTGTGCTATGGTTAGCATTGGTTCAAAGCATGCGTGTTTTGTACTTTGGATTTTTTTCTGACGGACTAGTGTACACACGATCGGGTAATCCGACAAGACACATTTGTTATCGGACCATTTCAAAGCATGCTTCAAAACATTTGTTGTCGGAAATTCCGACAACAATTGTCCGATGGAGCATACAAACGGTTGGATTTTCCGACAAAACCCTGCCATCACACATTTGTTGTCAGAAAATCCGATCGTCTGTACGGGCCTTTAGACTTAGAACTATGACAATGGGCAAAAGCCTTGATCTAGTCCTTGCTTGGTATATGTTGACAACCATCATTTATTTAAAAATATACCTTTTGAGTATCTTACAAAGTAGCATGTATAAAGTATATCCAATGTCAATGTTTTTTTTCACTGTCAGTTTTTTTGCCATCTGTGACACATTGGGAGATTTCCCTTTACTTCTTGTCTGTAGACGTAAGACTTCTGTAGGAAGTGAGAAGATATCTTTCTAATATGAAGGAAATTCCCACTTAGCCAATTGTCAGGAGAACAGGTGCCCCTATTGGAAGTTTTCCCCTCTGTTCCTGTTTGGAAGATAAAATTACATAAAACATATAAAACACTTAAAGCAATAAAATAGAGCTATTGCACCTAACCTGTTCTCAAAAAGGATATTGTGGAACTGGAGAAAGTGCAGAGAAGGGCAACCAAACTGATAAGAGGCATGGAGGAACTCCGCTATGAGGAAAGCATTTTGAGGGCTTTGTTGTGTTTTGTTTTGTTTTGCTCTTCATTCTATTACAGCATCCTTATTTTGGATGCACCATACACGTGTTATACACAGTTGTTCACGTTATAGATAAAACAAATGTTTTCAAAGCACTTGTCTTGTGACAAGCAGTCACATATATATTTAATATTTTTTTTGATTTGGAATTTTTACTCCATTTTCACTTAGTTTGCATATATTTTTATGCACTTTACACATATATGTAAGATCTTACGTGCCAATTCTCATTAATGGTTTTCGCATCTAACAGGTGCTTTACAAACACGGAGTGTAATAGACCTAAATTAGTGTCTAATATTCTATCACTGTGTTTAACAGCTCTCATTGGTTGAGAGGTTTTTCAGATCACTTTATATACACAGTTTTGGTCATTTACACTTTAGCTATGAGTAAGCATCACACCCTGATGTGAAACGCGTTAGCTGTCACCCTGCATGTCCCTTCACTTTTGATTGTTTTTGGATGGATTGTTTATTTATTTCTTTTTTGAATTTTTTTGGCATTTTAATTTTCTTCATTAAATAATACGTTCAACCAGAGTGCGGCAGTCCAGATTACTTCTTCTCTTCAAGCATCAAAGCATAGCCAGCACCTGGGAGTGGAGCAGGGCGGGAGCTAATTGAAGAAACCTGGAACCTTTGAGCGGTACACTTTTCCTCATATGAGGAAAGATTAGCGGAACTGAATTTTTTTTCACTCTTGAGGAGGAGATTAAGGGGGGTATGATCAACATGTACAAATATATAAGTGGTCCATATAGTGAACTTGGTGTTGAGTTATTCACTTTACGGTCAACACGGAGGACAAGGGTGTAATTTTTACGTCTAGAGGAAAAGAGATTCCATCTCCAAATGCAGAAAGGTTTTACAGTAAGAGCTGTGAAAATGTGGAATAGACTCCCTCCAGAGGTGGTTCTGGCTAGCTCAGTAGATTGCTTTAACCACTTACCGACCGCTCACAGTACATATACGTCGGCAAAATGGCACGGACAGGCACAATCACGTACCTGTACGTGACTGCCTTCGTATGGGTGGGGGGTCCGATCGGACCCCCCTCCGGTACAGTGAGCGGTGGTTTTCTGTGCGGGAGCGATCCGTGATGAGGGGGCGGCCATTGGTTTCCGGCCACCCCCTTGCGATTGCTCTTGGCGAATGACAATCTTCCTCTGCCTGTGTAATGTAAACACAGGCAGAGGAAGTGATGTCATCTCTCCATGCGGCGGTCTTTTCGATCCGGCGCGAGGAGAGAAGACATCTCACAGTAAGTGCACCAACACTACACTAACACGTAGGTACACATAGGCACACTTTCACCCCCCAGTCACCCCCAGATCACCCCCCAGATCACCCCCAGTACCCGCAGTCACAGTGTCACCGTTTGCAGTGGTCATTTTTTTACTGATCACTGCAATCAGTGTCATTTGTGACAGTAAACAGTTGCAGGGCAGTTAGGTTTAGGCCCCTTTAGGTCCAGGGTAGCCCCCTAACCCCCCCTAATAAAGGTTTAACCCCTTGATCGCCCCCCAGGTAACCCTTTCATCCCCTAACACCAGCGTCACTAAGCAATCGTTTTTCCGATCGCTGTATTAGTGTCGGTGGTGCCCTAGGTAGCCAGTTATTTATTTTTAGGTTCGCCGCAGGTTTTTATAGCGTCAGGTACCCCCATATATTATTTTAACCCCCTGATTGCCCCTGGAGTTAACCCTTTCACCAGTGATCACCGTATAAGTGTCACTGGTGACACTGGTTAGCCAGTTAGTTATTTAGTTATTTAGGTTACCCGTCAGGTTTTTATATAGCGTCAGGAACCCTCATATATTACCTAATAAAGGTTTAACCCCACGATCGCCCGGCGGGTGATATCAATTAGGTTTTAGACTCAGAGAGGGTCTGCGTCGCCCCAGGCAGCGTCAGGTTAGTGCCAGTAATGCTAACACCCACGCACAAAGCATACACCTCCCTTAGTGGTATAGTATCTGATCAGATCTATACTAGCGTCCCCAGCGGTTTAGGGTTCCCAAAAACGCAGTGTTAGCGGGATCAGCCCAGATACCTGCTAGCATCTGCATTTAGCCCCTCTGCCCAGCCCAGCCCCCCCAAGTGCAGTATCGATCGATCACTGTCACTTACCAAACACAACACACATAACTGCAGCGTTCGCAGAGACAGGCCTGATCCCTGCGATCGCTAACAGTTTTTTTTGAAGCGTTTGATACATTTGCTGACAGTCAGGTGCTTTTTTACCTGTGAATCTTACTAGTGTACCACTAAATTTAGAGCCCAAAATGGCAAATCGAAGGTACACTAGTAAAGAGGCCTACGAGATTCTGAGCATGACAGATAGTGAAGAGGAGGTCACGCATCTGTCAGATTCAGGCTCAGAATATCTTCCCGTAGAAGACAGTGAAGTCAGCGGCTCCACGTCAGATAGCTCTGACGACGAAGGTGAGGTCCCTGCTAAGGTCAGGGCGTACCCGATCCCGATCTTCTGATGTTGTTGAGGAGCAAGAACCGCAGGGCTCTCGTATTATGGAGCAGAGTAGTACTAGCGCCGCTATTCCTTCTGGTGAACTGGCAAGCACCAGCGGCCTAGTACAGCCTGGGCGTACATCCAGCACTGCAGTATCACGTGGTGACGTGGCGAGTCCCATAAGTGCAGTTCAAGCTGGCGAGGTGGCAAGCACAAGTAGTGTCCTGCTGCCACCAAGAAGAAAACAAAGGCAGGCCTGTCGTGCCCATAGTGCCCTTCCTGCAGAATTTGCCTATCCTGATTGAGTGCCCAACACTTGTGCAGAACCCGTACTTCCCCCATTCACTGCCCAACCCGGTATTCAGGTGGAAACAGCTGATTTTACGCCACTTGATTTTTATTCGCTGTTTTTCACGGAGGATCTCTATAGATCTATTGCGGACCAGAGTAATTTATATGCTGGTCAATTCATCGCCGCTAGTCCCCAGTTGCCTTCCATTGCCAGAGATTAGAAACCAATTATGGTTCCTGAATTTAAGACCTTTCTGGGCCTTTCCCTCAACATGGGCACACACAAATTCTCATCATTGCGTGCCTATTGGTCCACACCATATGCCTGTGTTCTCTGCCTCCATGCCCAGGAAACGATACGAGCAGATCTTGCGGTTCATGCATTTCAACAACAATGAACTTTGTCGTCCACGTGGAGACCCTGAATACGATCGGCTCTACAAAATTCGGCCCCTCATAAACCACTTCAACAAACGTTTTGCAGCCTTGTTTATTCCCGATCAAGTTGTCTGCGTTGATGAGTCCCTGATTGAATTTTCTGGCCGCTAGTCTTTCAAGCAGTACCTTCCCATCAAGCGTGCCAGATACGGGGTCAAGCTCTAGAAGTTCTGTGACAGGGCAACAGGCTATGTATGAGCTTTACGGTTTATGAGGGAAAAGATAGTCAGGTAGAGCCGGAGAACTGCCCAGATTACATAGGGAGCGCTGGCAAGATAGTGTGGAACTTGGTGTCACCCTTATTCGGAAAGGGGTACCACTTGTATGTGGACAATTATTACACGAGCGTGCCACAGTTTAGTCACTTGTTTGATCATCAGATTGGAGCATGTGGCACCGTGCAACCTAATCGCTGGGGCTTTCCCCAAGGGCTTGTAGATTCCAGTCTTAGGTTTGGGGAGAGAGCCTGCTTGAAGTGTAATAATTTGCTCACTGTGAAGTGGAGGGATAATAAGAATGTTTTCCTTCTTACCTCCCTTCACGCAGACACGACAGTCCAAATTCGTACGGTGACTGGTGTTGTGGAGAAACCCCTCTGTGTCCACGAATATAACCAAAATATGGGAGGGGTGGACCTCAACGACCAGTTGTTGGCGGCGTATCATATTGCCCGTAAGGCGAGACGCTGGTACAAAAAAGTGTCTCTATCCTTATTTCAATTGGCTTTGCTGAACGGTCATGCTATACAGAGCTTCAGGCGGGACTTTATCCTTCCTAAAATTCCAGGATGAGATAGTCACAGACCTCCTGTATCCAGGCGGTTCTGCACCTCACCATCCCCAACCAAATGCAGTAAGCTGGCTGCATGAGAGGCATTTTCCGTATGTCCTCGAGAGTACCCCTACCCAACGAGCCCCCCAAAAAAGATGTTGTGTCTGTAGCAAGCGCGGATTTAGGTGTGACACCCGTTATTTTTGTCCACTCTGTCCTGACAATACTGGTCTTTGCATTGGTAAATGTTTTGAACGCTTCCACACAAAAGTGAAGTTTTAGCATAGGGTACAGCATTTCACAGACGAGGACACACTTACACAGGGTCTCACAAGATGCCATCGCATTTTTAGAGACCCGAACCGTTACAGTTGTTAAAGTTACAAAAAAAAGTGTAAAAAAAAAAAAAACACCAAAAAATATTAAAAAAAATAAAAATAGTTGTCGTTTTATTGTACTCTCTCTCTCTCTATTTAATCTCTATTGTTCTGCTCTTTTTTAGTGTATTCTATTCTGCAATATTTTATCATGCTTGCTTTTCAGGTATGTAAATTTTTGTTTTCCGGTGCGCCATTCAGCTGCAGCGCGGAATTATTTATCTTGACAGCAACAGCGTTTGCTCCCACGATACATAAAGCCGCGACTCCAGTGCTGTAGGAGGTGATTTCACCATCACAGTTAAAAAAAAGAGCATATATGCTGAAGCATGGGGGCAGCAGGGGCGGAGGAGCGGCTTTGCTCCTAATACCGCGTACATACGGTCGAAATTCCGACAGAGGCTTGCCCGTGGAAAAGTCTGACCGTGTGTACGCGGCATAACTTTTTTCGGGAGGATGCCCCCATGCTTCGGCATATATAAATGGTGCATGTATGCCCATTATTAGAAGTGGGTGGATGAAGGGAGGTATTCTAATGGTGGGCATACCCACCGATCAATCTCTTTTTTTCGTTCAACCAACAGGCTGCATGAAAAAAAGATTACAATACATGTCCAACAAGGACCAGCAACGTACTGGTAAGTTGATGGACTTTGAATGGATATACCAGAATGATGCCTGCGGGTCTTTTCAGCCAGCGGTCGGCTTTCATGTAAAAGCAATCCTAGCAGATAATTAGCCTCTAGACTGCTTTTACAAGCAGTGGGAGGGAATGCCTGCCCCCCCCCGGATATAAACAGTGCCATTGGGAAATTGGGAAAGCATTTTATCACACCGATCTTGGTGTGGTCAGATGCTTTGAGGGCAGAGGAAAGACCTAGGATCTAACCCCCGATTTAAAAAAAAAAAGAGTACCTGTCACTACCTATTGCTATCATAGGGGATATTTACCTTCCCTGAGATAACAATACAAATGGTAAAAAATTCAATAAAATGTAAGGAACAGTTTAAAAATAAAATAAAAAAGCAAAATAATAAAAAAAAAAACACCCCTGTCCCCCCCTGCTCTTGCGCAAAGGTGAACGCAAGCGTCGGTCTAGCGTCATATGTAAACAGCAATTGCACCATGCATGTGAGGTATCACTGCAAAGGTCAGATCGAGGGCAGTCATTTTAGCAGTAGACCTCCTCTGTAAATCTAATGTGGTAACCTGTAAAGGCTTTTAAAAATGTATGTAGTTTGTTGCCGCTGCACGTTTGTGCGAAATTTTAAAGCATGTCGTGTTTGGTATCCATGTACTCGGCCTAAGATCATCTTTTTTATTTCATCAAACATTTGGGCAATATAGTGTGTTTTAGTGCATTAAAAATAAAAAAAAGTGTGTTTTTCCCCCAAAAATGTGTTTGAAAAATCGCTAAGCAAATACTGTGTGGAAAAAAAAAAATGCAACACCCACTATTTTAATCTGTAGGGCCTTTGCTTTAAAAAAATATATAATGTTTGGGGGTTCAACGTAATTTTCTTGCAAAAAAAAAACAAAATATTTTCATGTAAACAAAAAGTGTCAGAAAGGGCTTCGTCTTCAAGTGGTGGATGATGTGTGACATAAGCTTCCTAATGTTGTGCATAAAATGCCAGGACAGTTCAAAATCCCCCCAAATGACCCCATTTTGGAAAGTAGACACCCCAAGCTATTTGCTTAGAGGCATTTTGAGCCCATTGAATATTTTTTTTTGTCCCAAGTGATTGAATGACAAAAACTGATAGGTAGTGATAGGTAGTGAGGAGTGAAATCAAAAATTTATGCCCTTAAAAATCTTGAAGGCGGTGCTTGGTTTTTGGGGTCCCGTACGTGGCTAGGCTCCCAAAAAGTCCCACACATGTGGTATCCCCGTACTCAGGAGAAGCAACAGAATGTATTTTGGGGTGTAATTTCACATATGCCCATGGCATGTGTGAGCAATATATAATTTAGTGACAACTTTGTGCAAACAAAAAATTAATTTGTCATATTCCCGAAACTTGTGGCAAAATATAAAATATTCCATGGACTCAACATGCCTCTCAGCAAATAGCTTGGGGTGTCTATTTTCCAAAATGGGGTCATTTGGGGGGGGGTTGTGCTATTTTGGCATTTTTTGGCCTTCGAAACTGTGATAGGTAGTGAGGAGTGAAATCAAAAATTTGCACCCTTAGAAATCCTGAAGGCGGTGCTTGGTTTCCGGGGTCCCGTACGCGGCTAGGCTCCCAAAAAGTCCCACACATGTGGTATCCCTGTGCTCAGGAAAAGCAGCAAAATGTATTTTGGGGTGCAATTCCACATATAACCATGGCATGTGTGAGCAATATATCATTTAGTGACAACTTTTTGTATTTTTTTTTTGTCATTATTCAATCAAAAATATTCAATGGGCTTAACATGCCTCTCAGCAATCTCCTTGGGGTGTCTACTTTCCAAAATGGGGTCATTTGGGGGGGGGGGGTTGTACTGCCCTGCCATTTTAGCACCTCAAGAAATGAGATAGGCAGTCATAAATTAAAAGCTGTGTAAATTCCAGAAAATGTACCCTAGTTTGTAAACGCTATAACTTTTGCGCAATAAATATACGCTTATTGACTTTTTTTTACTAAAGACATGTGGCTGAATACATTTTGGCCTAAATGTATGATTAAAATTTAGTTTATTAGATTTTTCTTATAACAAAAAGTAGAAAATTGCAAAAAATAAAAATTGCAGAGGCAATCAAATACCATTAAAAGAAAGCTCTATTTGTGGGAAGAAAAGGACGCAAATTTTGTTTGGGTACAACATTGCATGTCCGCGCAATTACCAGTCAAAGCAGCGCAGTGCCAAATTGTAAAATCACCTCTGGTCTTTAACCACTTAACGACCGCTCACTGTATATATACGTCGGCAGAATGGCACCGACAGGCACAATCACGTAGAGTGTACGTGATTGCCTTTGTATAGTTGGGGGGTCCAATCGGACCCCCCTCCTATACAGTGAGCGGTGGCTAAGTGTCCGGGAGCGTTCCCGGGATGAGGGGGCAGCCATTCGTTTCCGGCCACCCCCTCGCGATCGCTCCCGGCGAATGGAAATGCCCCCTCTGTCTGTGTCAGACAGAGGAAGCAGGAGGAAGTGATGTCATCTCTGGTGCGGCGCTCACATATACCGAGCGCCGTACAAGAGAAGACATCAGGTCAGTGCACACAACACTACACTGACACCAGGACACATAAGGACATAAATCGCCCCCCCAGGTCCCCCCAGACACCCCCCAGATCACCCCCCCAGCCCCCAGTCACAGTGTCACTGATTGCAGTGACCATTTATTTGGTGATTACTGCAATCAGTGACATTTGTGACTGTAAAAGTGTCACCTAAGTTTAGTCTTAGGTCCAGTGTAGCCCCCTAACCCCCCCTAATAAAGGTTTAACCCCCTGATCACCCCCCAGATAACCCTTTCACCCCCTATCACCACTGTCGCTAAGCGATCATTTTTCTGATCGCTGTCTTAGCGTCAGTGATGCCGATCGGCAGCCAGTAATTTTTTTTAGGTTCGCCGCATGTTTTTATAGCGTCAGGTACCCCAATATATTATCTAATAAAGGTTTAACCCCCTTGATCGCCCCCCAGGTAACCCTTTCACCCCCTATCACCACTGTCACTAAGCAATCGTTTTTCTAAACGCTGTCTTAGTGTCTGTGATGCAGATCGGTAGCCGGTAATTTTTTTTAGGTTCGCCGCAGGTTTTTATAGCGTCAGGTACCCCAATATATTATCTAATAAAGGTTTAACCCCCTTGATCACCCCCCAGGTAACCCTTTCACCCCCTATCACCACTGTCGCTAAGCAATTGTTTTTCTAAACGCTGTCTTAGTGTCGGTGATGCAGATCGGTAGCCAGTAATTTTTTTTAGGTTCGCCGCATGTTTTTATAGCGTCAGGTACCCCAATATATTATCTAATAAAGGTTTAACCCCCTTGATCGCCCCCAGGTAACCCTTTCACCCCCATCACCACTGTCGCTAAGCGATCGTTTTTCTAAACGCTGTCTTAGTGTCGGTGATGCAGATCGGTAGCTGGTAATTTTTTTTAGGTTCGCCGCAGGTTTTTATAGCGTCAGGAACCCCAATATATTATCTAATAAAGGTTTAACCCCCTTGATCGCCCCCCAGGTAACCCTTTCACCCCCTATCACCACTGTCGCTAAGCGATCGTTTTTCTAAACGCTGTCTTAGTGTCGGTGATGCAGATCGGTAGCCAGTAATTTTTTTTAGGTTCGCCGCATGTTTTTATAGCGTCAGGTACCCCAATATATTATCTAATAAAGGTTTAACCCCCTTGATCGCCCCCCAGGTAACCCTTTCACCCCCTATCACCACTGTCGCTAAGCGATCGTTTTTCTAAACGCTGTCTTAGTGTCGGTGATGCAGATCGGTAGCTGGTAATTTTTTTTAGGTTCGCCGCAGGTTTTTATAGCGTCAGGTACCCCCATATATTATCTAATAAAGGTTTTAACCCCCTGATTGCCCCTAGTTAACCCTTTCACCAGTGATCACTATATAAGTGTTACGGGTGACGCTGGTTAGTTAGTTTGCTTTTTATAGTGTCAGGGCACCCGTCGTATATAACCCAATAATGGTTTAACCCCCTGATCGCCCGGCGGGTGATATCAATTAGGTTTTAGCGTCAGAGAGGGTCTGCGTCACACCCCAGGCAGCGTCAGGTTAGTGCCAGTAATGCTAACACCCACGCGTGAAGCACACACCCCCCTTAGTGGTATAGTATCTGAACAGATCAATATCTGATCTGATCAGATCTATACTAGCATCCCCAGCAGTTTAGGGTTCCCAAAAACGCAGTGTTAGCGGGATCAGCCCAGATACCTGCTGGCACCTGCGTTTTGCCCCTCCGTCCAGCCCAGGCCACCCAAGTGCAGTATCGATCGATCACTGTCACTTACAAAACAAAAACACACATAACTGCAGCGTTCGCAGAGACAGGCCTGATCCCTGCGACTCCAGTGCTGTAGGAGGTGATTTCACCACCACAGTTAAAAAAAAAGCAAATATGCCGAAGCATTGGGGCAGCAGGGGCGGAGGAGCGATTTTGCTCCTAATGCCGCGTACATACGGTCGAAATTCCGACGGAGGCTTGCCCGTGGAAAAGTCCGACCATGTGTGTGCGGCATAACTTTTTTGCGGGAGGATGCCCCCATGCTTCGGCATATATAAATGGTGCGTGTATGCCCATCATTGGAAGTGGGTGGATGAAGGGCGGTATTCTAATGGTGGGCATACCCACCGATCAATCTCTTTTTTCGTTCAGCCAACTGGCTGCATGAAAAAAAAAGATTACAATACATGTCCAATAAGGACCAGCAACGTACTGGTATGTTGCTGGACTTTGAATGTTTATATCAGAATGATGCCTGCGGGTTTAGGTATCATCTTGGTATCATTCTTTTCAGCCTGCGGCCGACTTTCATGTAAAAGCAATCCTAGCAGCTAATTAGCCTCTGGACTGCTTTTACAAGCAGTGGGAGGGAATGCCCCCCCCCCCCCCGGATATAAAAAGCGCCATTGGGAAATTGGGAAAGCATGTTATCACACCGATCTTGGTGTGGTCAGATGCTTTGAGGGCAGAGGAAAAATCTAGGGTCTAGAAGACCCCAGTTTTTTCAAAAAAAGAGTACCTGTCACTACCTATTGCTATCATAGGGGATATTTACATTCCCTGAGATAACAATAAAAATGATAAAAAAAAAAATACTTGGAAGGAACAATTTAAAAATAAAATAAAAAAGAAAAATTAATAATAAAAAAAAAAGAAAAAAAAAGCACCCCTGTCCTGCCCTGCTCTTGCCCAATGGCGAACGCAAGCGTCGGTCTGGCGTCATATGTAAACAGCAATTGCACCATGCATGTGAGGTATCACCGCGAAGGTCAGATCGAGGGCAGTCATTTTAGCAGTAGACCTCCTCTGTAAATCTACTGGGGTAACCTGTAAAGGCTTTTAAAGGCTTTTAAAAATGTATGTAGTTTGTCGCCAATGCGCGTTTGTGCGAAATTTTAAAGCATGTCGTGTTTGGTATCTATGTACTCGGCCTAAGATCATCTTTTTTATTTCATCAAACATTTGGGCAATATAGTGTGTTTTAGTGCATTAAAATTAAAAAAAGTGTATTTTTTAACCCAAAGAATGCGTTTGAAAAATCGCTGCGCAAATACTGTGTAAAAAAAAAATGCAACACCCACCATTTTAATCTGTAGGGCCTTTGCTTTAAAAATATATATAATGTTTGGGGGTTCAACATAATTTTCTTGCAAAAAAAAAATGTTTTCATGTAAACAAAAAGTGTCAAAAAGGGCTTTGTCTTCAAGTGGTTAGAAGAGTGGATGTAAGCTTCCTAATGTTGTGTATAAAATGCCAGAACAGTTCAAACCCCCCCCCAAATGACCCCATTTTGGAAAGTAGACACCCCAAGCTATATACTGAGAGGCATGTCGAGTCCATGGAATATTTTATATGTTGACACAAGTTGCGGAAAAACGTCAATTTTTTTTTTTTTTTTTTGCACAAAGTTGTCACTAAATGATATATTGCTCAAACATGCCATGGGCATATGTGGAATTACACCCCAAAATACATTCTGTTGCTTCTCCTGAGTACGGGGTTACCACATGTGTGAGACTTTTTGGGAGCCTAGCCACGTACGGGACCCCAAAAACCAAGCACCGCCTTCAGGCTTTCTAAGGGTGTAAATTTTTGATTTCACTTCTCACTGCCTATCACAGTTTCGGAGGCCATGGAATGCCCAGATAGCACAAAACCCCCCCAAATTACCCCATTTTGGAAAGTAGACACCCCAAGCTATTTGCTGAGAGGTATTGTGAGTATTTTGCAGATCTCGCTTTTTGTCACAAAGTTTTGAAAATTGAAAAAAAATATATATATATATATATATTTTCTTTCTTCATTTTCAAAAACAAATGAGAGCTGTAAAATACTCATCATTCCTCTCAGCAAATAGCTTAGGGTGTCTATATTCCAAAATGGGGTCATTTGGGGGGGTTTTGTGCGATTTTGGCATTTTATGGCCTTCGAAACTGTGATAGGTAGTGAGGAGTGAAATCAAAAATTTGTGCCTAGAAATCCTGAAGGCGGTGCTTGGTTTTCGGGGTCCCGTATGCGGCTAGTCTCCTAAAAAGTCCCACACATGTGGTATCCCCGTACTCAGGAGAAGCAGAAAAATGTATTTTGGGGTGTAATTCCACATATAACCATGGCATGTGTGAGCAATATATCATTTAGTGACAACTTTTTGTAATTTTTTTTTTTGTCATTATTCAATCACTTGGGACAAAAAAAAATATATTCAATGGGCTCAACAGGCCTCTCAGCAATTTCCTTGGGGTGTCTACTTTCTAAAATGGGGTCATTTGGGGGGGTTTTGTGCTATTTTGGCATTTTATGGCCTTCGAAACTGTGATAGGTAGTGAGGAGTGAAATCAAAAATTTGCGCCCTTAGAAATCCTGAAGGCGGTGCTTGGTTTCCGGGGTCCCGTACGCGGCTAGGCTCCCAAAAAGTCCCACACATGTGGTATCCCCGTACTCAGGAGAAGCAGCAAAATGTATTTTGGGGTGAAATTCCACATATAACCATGGCATGTGTGAGCAATATATCATTTAGTGACAACTTTTTGTAATTTTTTTTTTTTTTTTTTTTAGTCATTATTCAATCACTTAAGACAAGAAAAAAAAATTCAATGGGCTCAACATGCCTCTCAGCAATTTCCTTGGGGTGTCTACTTTCCAAAATGGGGTCATTTGGGGGGGTTTTGTACTGCCCTGTCATTTTAGCACCTCAAGAAATGAGATAGGCAGTCATAAATTTAAAGCTGTGTAAATTTCAGAAAATGTACCCTAGTTTGTAAACTCTATAACTTTTGCGCAAACCAATAAATATACGCTTATTGACATTTTTTTTACTAAAAACATGTGGCTGAATACATTTTGGCCTAAATGTATGACTACAATTGAGTTTATTCGATTTTTCTTATAACAAAAAGTAGAAAATATCATTTTTTTTCAAAATTTTCGGTCTTTTTCCGTTTATATCGCAAAAAATAAAAATCGCAGAGGCAATCAAATACCATTAAAAGAAAGCTCTATTTGTGGTAAGAAAAGGACGCAAATTTCGTTTGGGTACAACATTGCATGTCCGCACAATTTACAGTTAAAGCAGCGCAGTGCAAAATTCTGAATTCACCTCTGGTCCTTTAGCTACCAAATGGTCCGGGGCTTAAGTGGTTAAGCTGCGTATTGGTCCCGGGCTTAAGTGGTTAAGAAAGGACTGGATACTTTCCTAAATGTACATAATATAACTGGGTACTAACATTTATAGGTAAACGTGATCCAGAGAAAATCCGATTGCCTCTCGGGGGATCAGGAAGGAATTTTTTCCCCTGCTGTAGCAAATTGGATTATGCTTTGCTGGGGTTTTTCGCCTTCCTCTGGATCAACTGTGGGTATAGAATTGGGTATATGGGATTGTATGATATTTTTTATTTTATTTATTTTTTCGATTGAACTGGATGTAACTATGTCTATGGGTCATGGACCAAGCCTACTCAAAATATCATTTTTTTTTATCTCTGTTATTTAAATTAGACAAATTTTCTTTATTTTCTGAAACATTGTTCAGTAGACATGTTGTTTGTGGTTTCTGTTAAACACAGATTGGCATGTAAAAAATGTTGCAAATAAGTCCTCTCTTTCTGGCAGTGGGCATGCTATACAGCCAGAGCACATGGTAGAGGTATTTGTGTGGCTAACAAAGCATTCCTCATCTTCCCCCTACCAGGTACAGGGCAGCCAGTTATCCAAACCAGCTGCAAGTGTGCCCTCTTGTTCATCCTCCTCTACTGCCAATCCCGCCATAGCCCCACAAACTGATTATTTTATCAGTTACTTGTTGACAGAGGATGCCTAATAATTAATGTTAGCAGAGGTTGCAAAAGATAGCAAAGAATGAGTTTACATCAGATAAGGCAGGGAGCAGAAATTGGCAGCAATGTTCCTGCAGCTGCAGCTTACTGGCAAGTAAGCTCAAGTAATGAGAGAAGTGGGGATCACAGGATGGAAAACCATAGATAGGTGCCAGGTATTGTAGAGAAAGAAGTAAGGGAGATCCTGGACAACAGCGAGGGAGGATTTATGTTTTCTAGAGAACGGGCATCCTACTTTACTGGATGGCACTTCCCTATTGGTACAGCCCACAGCTATTCTCAGGGCTGCTCCATATAGCTCTGCAGTCTGGGCCTTTTTAAATATCTCCTGACAATGGCAGCATTGTAGTTTGTAGCCTCTGTCATTTGGGTACCACATGCATGAGGAGACATAAATCTGCACCACAGAACTCAGTGGGGTCGGCACCTCAATTATGCTGGGTGGCAGCAAAAGTCCAGCGGTCCTTCTTATTCCTCATTTTTCACTAATTACAGTGAGGAAGAGAGTCAGTATATGGCCATGCTAAGAAGGGCCAAGCCTAGACTTGAACCTCGCAGCAAGTCTCCTAACCCTATTCCACCATCACCATTGATGACCGGGCAGGTGTCTCTTCCACAGCTTCTGGAGTGGATGAAAAAGATGTTCCCTAACCACCCCCATGCGCAGCATCTCAATGACCGCTCTGCAAAACTGCTGGCTTTAAAGCTGATCCCATTCCAGCCGGTGGAGTGTTCTCCCATCTGCAAACCGTAATTTACATGTGGTTATTTTCTCAGAAATGATACACTCAAATGTTTACTTCAAGGCTACATTATGGCTTAATCAAACTATTTAAAATCAAAGAGCTTCTTTGCTAACCTTTCAACTAATCTAACTTTAAAAGCTGGCAAGCATTTCTAGATACAGTATGTCAACTAACAAATAAGGGATCTTAAGTGTAGCTCTCTAAAACAAAGTTCGTATGTGTAATAAAAAAAGTTCTTATGTGTAATAAAACAAAATACATTTAATATTCTCAAACATAGATAAATAATTATTTGTTTAAAATTCATATAATAATTTAAAGTACAAGCAAATCACTAAATAACAAATGTCCAACTGTGCAACAATATTTAGCACATTCAGCATTCACATTACTCTGCCGCGTACACACGCTCGGAATTTCCGACAACAAATGTTCGATGGGAGCTTTTGGTCGGAAATTCCGACCGTGTGTAGGCCCCATCGGACATTTTCCGTCGGAATTTCCACCAACAAAAATTTGAGAGCTGGTTCTCAAATTTTCCGACAACAAAAATTGTTGTCAGAAATTCCGACCGTGTGTACACAATTCCGAGGCACAAAATTCCACGCATGCTCGGAATCAAGCAGAAGAGCGGCACTGGTTATTAAACGTAATTTTTCTTGGCTCGTCGTAGTGTTGTACGTCACCGCGTTCTTGACGTTCGGAATTTCCGACAACATTTGTGTGACCGTGTGTATGCAAGACAAGTTTGAGCCAAAATCTATCGAAAATAAATCCACGGTTTTATTTTCGGAATGTCCGAACGTCTGTACGTGGCATAAGTGTCTCTCCTTTAAAGTAAAAATTGCAAAACAATTTCCTATCACTGCAAAGGTGACCGATAGGGACCTGGGTTCAGCTTAAGGCATGTTCACAAAACATGACAAAATTTACATCTGAACAATGTAAACAACCTACTACAGCAAGACTGACATTTACAAAGAAAACAATGCTGTTTAAACTGCTGGAAAATTACAGCTGTTTAATCTGTTTAGAGTTGGGCGAACGGTCCGGGCCAAGCAAAAGTTCAGTCAGAACATTGCCTGTTCAGTGAACATCCAAGTTTGCAGGGCGCTCAGCAGGATGTTCACAAAGCTTTGCCCAATCAGGGCATAGTGAATAGCTGCTTGTTAAGGAGCGGGCCGGGATGAGTCATCAGCTGTCAATAGGCTTCCTCGCTGACAGCTGAATGAAAAAACGTGACGGCAATAGAGAGATGTGAAAAAGAAAAAGCTAAAAAAAAAAAACTGGCATTGGGTTGCCCCCAAAATTCATACCAGACCCTTATCTGAGCATGCAGCCTGGCAGGCCAGGAAAGAGGGGGGGGCCCCCACCCCCATGCTCCTAAACCATACCAGGCTACATACCATAGACTCCATGGAGGAATTTAAAGTACAGAGGATAATCCTGGGGGCCTGGTACAATATATTTTTTTTTTTTACCATTCTTCTAGTGCCGGCAGGGAAGAGCCGAACACCCCCCTGTTCGTTTCGCACCAGAACCTGCGAACAGACAAAATGTTCGTGTGAACTTTAGAACCTTATTAAATACAATGGACTCGAACGTTCAAAATCTAAAGTGCTAATTATAAAGGCTTATATGCAAGTTATTGTCATAAAAAGTGTTTGGGGACCTGGGTCCTGCCCCAGGGGACATGTATCAATGCAAAAAGAAGTTTTAAAAACGGCCGTTTTTTCGGGAGCAGTGATTTTAATAATGCTTAAAATGAAAAAATAAAAGTGAAATATTCCTTTAAATTTCGTACCTGGGGGGTGTGTATGATATGCATGTAAAGTGGCGCATGTTTCCCGTGCTTAGAACTGTCCCTGCACAAAGTGTCATTTTTGAAGGAAAAAAAGTCATTTAAAACTCACTCGCGGCTATAATGAATTGTCGGCTTTTATCAATACATACAAAAGTCATTAATAAAAAATAAAAAAAAAAGCGTGGGGGTCCCCCAGAATTCAATTACCAGGCCCTTTAGGTCTGGAATGGATATTAAGGGGAACCCCTCCGCAAATAAAAAAAAATGGCGTGGGGTTCCCCCTAAATATCCATACCAGGCCCTTGAGATCTGGCATGGATTTTAAGGGGAACTCCACCCCAGATTTAAAAAAAAATGGCGTGGAGTCCCCCTAAAAATCCATACTAGACTCCTTATCCGAGCACGCAACCTGGCCGGCCTCAGGGGAAAAGGGGGGGACGAGAGCGCCCCCCCTCCCTCCTGAACCGTACCAGGCCACATGCCCTCAACATGGGGAGGATGTCCCCATGTTGATGGGGACAAGGGCCTCATCCCCACAACCCTTGCCCGGTGGTTGTGGGGGTCTGCAGGCGGGGGGCTTATCGGAATCTGGAAGACCCCTTTAACAAAGGGGACCCCCAGATCTCGCCCCCCCCCCTATGTGAATTGGTAAGGGGTACATTGTACCCCTACCATTTCACGAAGAAAGCGTAAAAAAAATGTCAAAAAAAACACAAACACCTTGAAAAAGTCCTTTATTAAAAAAAAAAAAAAAAACATTCCAGCGGTGAAATCCAGTGTCCCGCGGCGATCCCGATGTCCAGCGCTGTCCATCACTGGTTTTACCTGAGCGGACCTGATGGGGAACTTCCTCCTCAGTGTTTTAAATGTATAGACCCGCCCCTTCTAAAATTCCCCATCAGGTCCGCTCAGCGGACCAGATGCGGAACATGACAAGGGGCGGGTCTATACATGTATTACCACAGTGAGAGAAGTTCCCCATCAGGTCCGCCCCCTCGGTATGTCGGACCCGCCTACGTCATTGGCCTGAGCGGGGAACTTCCTTCACTGTGTAA
This sequence comes from Rana muscosa, assembly GCA_029206835.1. Taxonomy (NCBI): domain Eukaryota; kingdom Metazoa; phylum Chordata; class Amphibia; order Anura; family Ranidae; genus Rana; species Rana muscosa. The sequence continues at coordinate 518,413,721 of CM055122.1, read as the reverse complement.
TTTAAATTTACACAGTGAAGGAAGTTTTCCGCTCATGCCAATGACGTAGGCGGGGTCCGACATACCGAGGGGGCGGACCTGATGGGGATCTTCTTTCACTGCGTAATACATGTATAGAGTCTATAGAGTCTATACATGTATTACGCAGTGAAGGAAGTTCCCCATAGAGTCTATACATATATTACACAGTGAAGGAAGATCCCCATCAGGTCCGCCCCCTCGGTATGTCGGACCCCGCCTACGTCATTGGTGGTAATGCATGTATAGACCCACCCCTTGTCATGTTCCGCATCTGGTCCGCTGAGCGGACCTGATGGGGAACTTTAGAAGGGGCGGGTCTATACATTTAAAACACTGAGGAGGAAGTTCCCCATCAAGTCCGCTCAGGCAAAACCAGTGACGGACAGCGCTGGACATCGGGATCGCCGCGGGACACTGGATTTCACCGCTGGAATGTTTTTTTTTTGTTTTTTTTTTTTTTAATAAAGGACTTTTTCAAGGTGTTTGTGTGTTTTTTTTTTACTTTTTTTTACGCTTTCTTCGTGAAATGGTAGGGGTACAATGTACCCCTTACCAATTCACATAGGGGGGGCCGGGATCTGGGGGTCCCCTTTGTTAAAGGGGTCTTCCAGATTCCGATAAGCCCCCCGCCCGCAGACCCCCACAACCACCGGGCAAGGGTTGTGGGGATGAGGCCCTTGTCCCTATCAACGTGGGGACATCCTCCCCATGTTGAGGGCATGTGGCCTGGTACGGTTCAGGAGGGAGGGGGGGCCGCTCTCGTCCCCCCCTTTTTCCCTGTGGCCGGCCAGGTTGTGTGCTCGGATAAGGGTCTGGTATGAATTTTTGGGGGGACTCCACGCCATTTTTTTTTAAATTTGGGGTGGAGTTCCCCTTAAAATCCATGCCAGATCTGAAGGGCCTGGTATGGATATTTAGGGGGAACCCCACGCCATTTTTTATTTTATTTGCGGCGGGGTTCCCCTTAATATCCATTCCAGACCTGAAGGGCCTGGTAATTGAATTCTGGGGGACCCCCACGCTTTTTTTTTTTTTTTATCAATGACTTTTGTATGTATTGATAAAAGCCGACAATTCATTATTAGCCGCGAGTGAGTTTTAAATGACTTTTTTTCCTTCAAAAATGACATTTTTTGCAGGGACAGTTCTAAACACGGGAAACATGCGCCACTTTACATGCATATCATACACACACCCCAGGTACGAAATTTAAAGGAATATTTCACTTTTATTGTTTCACTTTAAGCATTATTAAAATCACTGCTCCCGAAAAAAACGGCCGTTTTAAAAAAAAAAAATTGCATTGATACATGTCCCCTGGGGCAGGACCCGGGTCCCCAAACACTTTTTAGGACAATAACATGCATTAAAGCCTTTATAATTAGCACTTTAGATTTCTCCCATAGACTTTTCGAATTTGCAGCAAACACCCTAATTTGTTCGCTGTTCGGCGAACGGGCAAACAGGCAATGTTCGAGTCGAACATGAGTTCGACTCGAACTCGAAGCTCATCCCTAAGTGCCGGCAATGGTATTGTTGGCAATTTAAATGTCATTTTTTTTTTTCTTTATAATGCCGTGTACACACGACCATTTTTCTCTTCGGTAAAAATTTAATTTTTTCTCTTTGACGAGAAAAAACTACCGTGTGTGGGCTTTTGGTCATTTTTCCCGACGAGAAAAACGGCATTAATCATGACGAGAAAAATTAGAACATGCTCTAATTTTTCTCGTCGTGATTCACGGCATTTTTTTCCGTGGCAGTTTTCCCATAGGGAAACACTGCCGGGGAGCCTACACACGGTCGTTTTTCTCGAGGTTGGTGAGCATTGACAGTGCATGCATCAGTGAAACTGTCCCCCTTGTCAGGGCCGTTTGAAGGAATTTGGGGGCCCCAAGCAGAGTAAGAATTTTGGGGGGGTGCTACTGATTTTTTTTGGAGAAGCGGGGGGGGTGCTACACAATTTTTAACTTTTTTTTTTTATTCAGAAGGGGGGGTGCTAACGCGGGACATCGACGCCGATCGCGAGAGGGGGGGCCCCCAATCGCGGGAGGGGGGCCGCCAATCTCGGGAGGTGGGGCCGCCAATATCGTAGGAGGGGGGGCCGACCATTCGCGGGAGGGGGGCCGCCAATCGCGAGGGGGGGCCGCCAATCGCAGGGGGCGCCAAATCGCGGGAGGAGGGGGCCGCGAATCGCGGGTGGGGGGCCGCCAATCGCGAAAGGGGGGGCCGACAATCGCGGGAGGGTGGGCCGCCAATCGCGGGAGGGGGGCCGCCAAATCGGGAGGAGGGGGCCGCCAATCTAGGGTTGCCACCTGTCTGGTTTTGACCCGGACAGTCCGGTTTTTGACACATGTGCCTGGGTTTCCACCCGCCTGAAACCCGGACACATAGAGCAACTGTTCAACTGTCCTGTGGCCCCGGCCGCAACATCTAGAGCAGGCGCAGCGCATCGATTCCCGGGCCCGCCGCCATCAATATACACTGTCACAAACACTGCCTGTGCGAGAGCTGGGCAGTGGGTAGCGGGCGCCCTGTGACTGGCTGAATGAGTCATGTGCATGCCGCGCTCCGGTCTGTGATTGGCCTGGTAGCGCTGGTAAATGGTCACATGTGGAGGCGGGGCTGGGCTGTGGGTGATCGCAGCCGCTCGAAGTCCCGCCTCCCTGCCTGGCGCGCTGTTTCTCCTGACTGAGGTGAGGTCTCTCTGCCATCCGCTCTTCCACCCGCCCGTCTGTAAGCCCCCACCTTCTGCCAGCCCACCCCTCTCTATAAGCCACCACCCTCTGTCAGCCTGCCAATCTCTGTAAGCCATCCCCCCTGTCAGCCCCCCTCTCTATCAGCAACCCCCCCTGTCAGTCCCCCTCTCTATCAGCAACCCCCCCTGTCAGCCCCCCTCTCTGTCAGCAACTCCCCCTCTGTGTCAGCAACCCCCCTTCTATCAGCAACCCCCCTGTCAGCAATCCCCCCTGTCAGCAACCCCCTGTCAGCCCCCCCTCTATCAGCAACCCCCCCGTCAGCCCCCCTTTCTGTCAGCAACTCCCCCCTCTGTGTCAGCAACCCCCCTTCTATCAGCAATCCCCCTGTCAGCAACCCCCTTCTATCAGCAACCCCCCCTGTCAGCCCCCCCTGTCGTCAGCCCCCCCCTGTCGTCAGCCCCCCTCTCTGTCAGCAACTCCCCCCTCTTTGTCAGCAACCCCCTTCTATCAGCAACCCCTCTGTCAGCCCCCCCTGTCGTCAGCCTCCCTTTCTGTCAGCAACTCCCCCCTCTGTGTCAGCAACCACCCGTCTATCAACAACCCACCTGTCAGCAATCCCCCGTCAGCAACCCCCTCTCTGTCAGCAACCCCCCCTGTCAGCCCCCCCCTGTCGTCAGCCCCCCCTGTTGTCAGCCCCCTCTCTGTCAGCAACTCCCCCTCTCTGTTAGCAATGCCCCCTGTCAGCCCCCCTCTCTGTCAGCAACTCCCCCCTCTCTGTCAGCAACCCCCCTTCTATCAGCAACCCCCCCTGTCAGCGACCCCCCTGTCAGCAACCCCCCTTCTATCAGCAGCCCCCCCTGTCAGCCCCCTCTCTGTCAGAAACCCCCTTTCAGCCCCCCTCTCTGTCAGCAACTCCCGTCTCTCTGTCAGCAACCCCCTTCTATCAGCAACCTCTCTGTCAGCCCCCCTGTTGTCAGCCCCCCTCTCTGTCAGCAACTCCCCCTCTATGTCAGCAACCCCCCTTCTATCAGAAACCCCTCTCTGTCAGCCCCCTCTCTGTCAGCCCCCTCTCTGTCAGCCCCCCTCTCTGTCAGCCACCTCTCTGTCAGCCCCCCTCTCTGTCAGCAACACCCCTGTCAGCCCCCCTCTCTGTCAGCAACCCCCCTCCTCTATCAGCAATCCCCCCTCTATGTCAGCAACCCCCCCTGTCAGCCCCCTCTATGTCAGCAACCCCCTGTCAGCCCCCTCTCTGTCAGCAACCCCCCTCCTCTATAAGCAAGCCCCCCTCTATGTCAGCAACCCCCCCTGTCAGCCCCCTCTATGTCAGCAACCCTGCCTTGTCAGCCCCCTCTCTGTCAGCTCCCCTCTCTGTCAGCCACCTCTCTGTCAGCCCCCCTCTCTGTCAGCAACCCCCCTGTCAGCCCCCCTCTCTGTCAGCAACCCCCCTCCTCTATCAGCAAGCCCCCCTCTATGTCAGCAACCCCCCTGTCAGCCCCCTCTATATCAGCAACCCCCCCTGTCAGCCCCCCCTCTGTCAGCAACCCCCCATCTCTATCAGCAAGCACCCCTCTATGTCAGCAACCCCCCTGTCAGCCCCCTCTATGTCAGCAACCCCCCCTGTCAGCCCCCTCTATGTCAGCAACTCTCCCTGTCAGCCCCCTCTCTGTCAGCAACCCCCCTCCTCTGTCAGCCTGCACCTCTCTGTAAGCCACCCCCTCCTCTGTCAGCTACCCCCCAAACAGCATGCAAACCACCCCTTTCTTCCCCCGCTCCAGCGGGGCTAATGTCCTGCAGCTGGGTCATGCTGCACTGTCAGTCTGTGCGCTCTCTCTCCCCAACCCAGCCGCCTGTGCTGATGCCACCGATGCCACAGAGACAGTGAATGGAGGGCCACTGGACTGGTGTCCTAGCAACCAGGGATGCTTTTGCAGGAGAAAGCATCCCTGCTTTTGCAGGAGAAAGCATGATATTACAGACTCTGCCCCCTAACAGGTTTACACACACATCTTTACAGTGGCTCCTGGAAGGTAAGGTTTTTTTTTGTCTCGCTGTAATGCAGGTCTCTATTGGGGAGGCACAATATTTAATCAGTTATTTTCTTCTCTATTTGTGGGTGCCTGTGGATTGCTTTTGAATCTTTTTGGATTTTATTTGTAATTAAAAGGTGCTTGAAAGGGTTGTAGATTGTACAGTGCCACTTTGTGAACAGTTTGTATGGGGTTGGGTTCGGAAGAGCTGATTCAGGTTTTTGGATTGAGGTACACTGCTCTACTGACACCGTCCTCTGCTCTACTGACACCGTCCACTGCTCTACTGACACCATCCACTGCCCTACTGACACCCTCCACTGCCCTACTGACACTGTCCACTGCCCTACTGACACCGTCCACTGCCCTACTGACACCGTCCACTGCCCTACTGACACCGTCCACTGCCCTACTGACACCGTCCACTGCTCTACTGACACCGTCCACTGCTCTACTGACACCGTCCACTGCCCTACTAACACCCTACACTGCCCTACTGACACCGTCCACTGCTCTACTGACACCGTCCACTGCCCTATTGACACCATCCACTGCCCTACTGACACCGTCCACTGCCCTACTGACACCGCCCACTGCCCTACTGACACCGTCCACTGCCCTACTGACACCGTCCACTGCCCTGCTGACACCATCCACTGCCCTACTGACACCGTCCACTGCCCTACTGACACCATCCACTGCCCTACTGACACCATCCACTGCTCTAGTGGCTGACAGTGTCCACTTTTATGGTAGGCTAGTTTCATATTTTAACTGCCAATTCTTTTATTATTTAAATAAAATTTTATGAGTACACGAATGCTTTAGTTTTATTTAACTAAGCCCCTTTAAGTCCCCCCACTGTTAATGCAATTTGGCCACAGCCACTGTTCATTGTAGCACACCTCATTACTACTCTCTTTGGGTAACCCAAAAGGTGTCCCAGGTATTTTACAATCCTATAGCGTGCACTACAAAAAAATTGCCGTGCGCCTTGAAAGTGTTCGGGTTTGGCTTGATGAAAAGGTGGCAACCCTACGCCAATCGCGGGTGGGGGGGCCGCCAATCGTGGGTGGGGGGCTGCCAATCGCGGGAGGGGGGCCGCCAAATTGTGGGAGGAGGGGGCCGCCAATCGCTGGTGGGGGGCCGCCAATTGCGGGTGGGGGGCCGCCAATTGCGGGAGGGGGGGGGCCGCCAAATCGCGGGAGGAGGGGGCTGCCAATCGCGGGTGGGGTGATCCAATTGAACAGGTAAGACCCCCTTTAATTATTATTGGGAACAATAGTCTTGCCTTGTCAATTGGTTCACCATAAAGTAGACTCTCGAGAAAACTACAAGTTTTCTGGGACTCTGTTAAGATTGAAAGGTAGATTTAGAATAGATAGAGGGTCTCGCTAGGTTGGCCAGACCAGGTTATTAGATTGAGAAAGAATCCTAAATTATTCTCTACATAGGACGGATCTGTGGAAACTCTATATCTAAAGGTGTACACAAAAAGGGTTACTTTTTTAAATGTCAACTGTATATTGTTGTCCTGAATGTAAAACTGGTTTATTGTTTTGCTTACAAAGGGAAGACCATGTCATTAGTGGCAATTGTTCCAGGGGGGTATCATGTCAAAACAACATATGTTAAGGTTTAATATACACAACATAATACCCCCCAGTCCGGTGTTCGAGGGACTAAGTGTAGCAGAAATATAGTGTCTGGTTGTATTTAAAAAAGGAGAACACTGGGTTCCTTGTCATAAATCTATAAATTGTCATAAGTTTGAGGACATTTTCCGCCCCTGGAACGAAATAGAGAAAGCAAGACAGAAATTTTTTAATTTTAAAGTATAAGAATAAAAAAAAACTATTGTTTGTTAAAATGGGTAATCAAGCAGGAAAGGAAGCTGAAGGTAAGCAGCACCAACCCTGTCCGATTGATTACATTAAAGTCAATTATGGGAAAAATTATACTGATCTGTTTTGGTCACTCGTTCTAAAAAGAGCACACCAATTTGAGGTGTCGGGGTTAAGTGAATACGGACCATGTTCCGAGGAAGAGTGGGAGGAAGTAACCAGAATATGTGGCCAACATAAACAGTATAATTATCCCATAAAAGACCTTGACAAAGATTACATAACTAAATGTTGTAAGATTTGGGCAAAGAGTATGAAGGAATATAGAAAGAAATATACAAGTGTAAAAATGGAAAAGAAAGAGCAATTAGAAGACACAATAGGAAGTCCATCAGCTCCCCCTAATTTTTATCAAGAAAAACCCCCTTCATATGCTATGCTATGGTAAAAGATGAATCCCTTGTCCCAAAGAAAATATACCCCTCTTTAGATCCAAATGTTATAGCAGGAGTATTAACCATAGCTAAACAAAAGGGAACTAATTGGTTACGAGAGGGGGAAGATAGAAGACAGATACAGGAACGTTTAAGTCAATTAGTAAAGGAGGAAGAACAGTGTTTTAAAAAAGAGGAAGATGAAGAAAAAGTGATAGAAGGAGATAGAAGAGCGTTACAGGAACGTAGAGATAGATTAGAAAAGATAAAGGGGATAATACGTGGATTTAGAAACTCAGGCTACCCAGAAACCAATCTAGTAAAGAAGGCTGAATATATATCTGGAGATGGGTTAAGTAAGGATTTTCAGAGTAGCTTCAGTATGACCCCTCAACACCAGGCACCCACATCATCAGATGATAAAAATTATCTGACAGCTCCAATTAGTCTGGCTTTTCCTTTCATTACAATGGGAGATACACAGGTACAAATACCATTACCATTGGGTACGGTCCAGGAAATTAGAGACACATGTCCCAAACCAAGAAAGGACCCCAGACAGGCGGTGACTAGTGTTGAGCGAACCCGAACTGTAAAGTTCGGGTCCGTACCGAACTTTAGCTTTTTCCCGAACCCGAACCCGGACTTTGCCCAAAAGTCCGGGTTCGGGTTCGGCAATCTAATAACGCATTTAGAAATGCTTCAGGGGCCAGCCAATCACTTTTGATTAGCTGGTGTGCCCTTAGAGGCCATCATAGCCATGCCTACTAATGGCATGGCTGTGATTGGTCAGTGCAACATGTGACCCAGCTTCTATATAAGCTAGAGGCACACAGCACACATGACACTCTGCTTCAGAATAGATAGGGAGAGGATCTAGTCTGCTGCTGCTGCTTTTAGGGAGAGATAGAAAGATAGATGAGGTAGTCCTGATTCTACAATCTGAGGGAAAAGATAGAGAGATAGTGTAGTGTAGGGCCAGGTTCCTGTGTTGGTGCTTTCAGGGAGAGAGAATATTATATAGGAGTCCAGATTCAGAAATTAAAATCAGCGATCTGCATAGGTCTACCTATTTGTGTTGCAGTGCAGTCTTTTTACACTGCCATGAGCCCAGTGTCAGAGAAAATCTAACTTTTAGGGGGAAAAAAAGGCACTTTATTGTTCTCTTTTCCAAAAGACCCATAGGGCAAAAAAAAAAAGCATTTTATTTTGCTCGTGCAAAAAAAGACCCGTTTAGGGCAAAAAAAAAAAAAAAATTGCACTTTAATGTACGCTTGCAAAAAACGCCGTTTAGGGGCACACAAAAAAGTTTGCAGTGTGTTATACATATTTTGAGGTGTGTGAAATAAACAATTTCTATATAGTTTTCTCCTACTGTGCTATACTAAAAAAACAACATTTTTTTTGAATAGCATTTTCTGCAGTTCTGTAGCTGTGCGATTCAGCGGTTACGTACTGTGGGTGTGTTCTGCTCTTCCAAAAAACGCTGTTTAGTGGCACAAAAAAAAGTTTGCAGTGTGTTATACATATTTTGAGGTGTTTGAAATAAACAATTTCTTTATAGTTTTCTCCTACGTTGCTATACTAAAAAAACAAATTTTTTTTTGAATAGCATTTTCTGCAGTTCTGTAGCTGTGCGATTCAGCGGTTACGTACTGTGGGTGTGTTCTGCTCTTCCAAAAAACGCCGTTTAGTGGCACCAAAAAAAGGTTGCAGTGTGTTATACATATTTTGAGGTGTGTGAAATAAACAATTTCTATATAGTTTTCTCCTACTGTGCTATACTAAAAAAACAACATTTTTTTTTAATAGCATTTTCTGCAGTTCTGTAGCTGTGCGATTCAGCGGTTACGTACTGTGGGTGTGTTCTGCTCTTCCAAAAAACGCCGTTTAGTGGCACAAAAAAAAGTTTGCAGTGTGTTATACATATTTTGAGGTGTTTGAAATAAACAATTTCTTTATAGTTTTCTCCTACGTTGCTATACTAAAAAAAACAACATTTTTTTTGAATAGCATTTTCTGCAGTTCTGTAGCTGTGCGATTCAGCGGTTACGTACTGTGGGTGTGTTCTGCGCTTCCAAAAACACCCATTTAGGGCAAGTTCCTAAATTTTGAAAATATGAGGAGAAGGTCAAAGGGACGTGGTGGCCCCGGTCGTGGTGCTGCTGGTGGAGCTCCTGTTGCAGGGAGAGGACGTGGTGGATCTGTGCCAGATACACGCACAAGTGAAACACCTTCCTCAGGTGCGAGTAGGCGACCGAGCCTGCGGCGGTATTTTGTCGCGCCTAATGAGGCTGTACGAATGTTTAGGCCAGGACAAGTACAGGCGATAGTAGATTGGGTTGCTGACAGTGCCTCGGGTTCCTTCACATTGTCTCCCACCCACTCTTCTGATGAAAGAACAGAGTTGGCACCTGAAACCCATGTCCATCAGTCTTTCACCTCACCCCCTTGCAAATCAGCCAAGCAGTCTGAGCCCCAAATCATGCAGCAGTCTCTTCTGCTTTTCGATGACTCTGTTAGCAGGGTTTCCCAGGGCCATCCACCTAGCCCTGCCCCAGAAGTGGAAGAGATTGAGTGCACCGATGCCCAACCACTTATGTTTCATGATGAGTACATGGGAGGACCATCACAGTACGTCTCGGATGATGACACAGGTGCCAACTGCTGCTGCTTTCGCAATTGTGCAGACAGACAAGGAGGGCAGGGGTGAAGACTGGGTGGAAGATGATGTGGAGGACGATGAGGTCCTCGACACCACATGGAATCAACGTTATGCAGGTGACCAGTGTAGTTTGGAGGAAGAGGCGGTGGTCGCACAGAGCCACCAGCACAGCAGAAGAGGGAGCAGGGTGCAAAAGCGGAGCGTCTGTCAGCTAGACAGTATGTCTGCTACTGCCCAACGCAGCAAGGGACCGAGCACACCAAAGCCAGGTCCAAGGAGTTCCCCAGCGTGGCAGTTCTTCACACAATGTGCTGATGACAAGACACGAGTGGTTTGCACGCTGTGCAATCAGAGCCTGAAGCGAGGCATAAACGTTCTCAACCTGAGCACAACCTGCATGACCAGGCATCTAAGTGCAAAGCACGAGCTGCAGTGGAGTAGACACCTCAAAAACCAAGAAAGGTCTCTGGCTCCTCCTGCTTCCTCTTCTGCTGCAGTCTCGGCCTCTTCATCCACCTCTGTAGTGACAGTGGCACCTGCCACCCCGCAAACAGAGCATCTACCAGCAACACTACTACCTGGGTCACCAACCATCTCCACAATGTCCCATGGAAGCGTTCAGCTCTCTATCTCCCAAACATTGGAGCGGAAGAGGAAGTACCCCCCTAGCCACCCGCGATCCCTGGCCCTGAATGCCAGCATTTCAAAACTCCTGGCCTTTGAAATGCTATCATTCCGTCTGGTGGAGACGCAGAGTTTTAAAAGCCTGATGGCATTGGCTGTCCCACAGTACGTCGTGCCCAGCCGCCACTATTTTTCCAGGCGAGCCATCCCTTCCCTGCACAACCAAGTGGGGGACAAAATCAGGTGTGCACTGCGCAACGCCATCTATGGCAAGATCCACCTAACTACGGATGCGTGGACCAGTAAGCACGGTCAGGGACGTTATATCTCCCTAACAGCACACTGGGTAAATGCAGTGGCGGCTGGGCCTGAGGCAGATAGCAGTTTGGCGCATGTCCTTCCACCACCGAGGATTGCAGGGCGCTTCAGTTTGCCTCCTGTTGCTAACTCCTCCTACTCCGCTTCCTCATCCTCTACCGCCTCCTCATCCGGTCAGCGTAACACCTTCACCACCAACTTCAGCACAGCCAGGGGTAAACGACAGCAGGCAGTTTTAAAACTTTCCTGTTTGGGGGAAAAACCCCACACCGCGCAGGAGTTGTGGAGGGACATGGAACAACAGACCAATGAGTGGTTGCTGTCAGTGAGCCTCAAGCCCGGCCTGGTGGTGTGCGATAATGGGCGAAATCTCATAGCAGCTCTGGGTTTGACGCACATCCATTGCCTGGCGCATGTGCTGAACTTGGTGGTCCAGAGGTTCCTTAAAAATTACCCCAATATGCCAGAGCTGCTGCAGAAAGTGCGGGCTGTGTGTGCGCACTTTCGGCGTTCTCACCCTGCTGCTGCTCGCCTGTCAGCGCTGCAGCGTAACTTCGGCCTTCCCGCTCACCGCCTCATATGTGACGTGCCCACAAGGTGGAACTCCACCTTGCACATGCTGGCCAGACTGTGCGAGCAGCAGCAGGCGATAGTGGAGTTTCAGCTGCAGCAATCACGCGTGAGTCGCTCTGCGGAACAGCACCACTTCACCACCAATAACTGGGCCTCCATGCGAGACCTGTGTGCCTTGTTGCGCTGTTTCGAGTACTCCACCAACATGTCCAGTGCCAATGATGCCATTCTTAGCGTTACTATCCCAGTTCTATGCCTCCTTGAAAAAACGCTTTGGGCGATGATGGAAGAGGATGTGGCACAGGAGGATGAGGAGGAGGAGGAGGAAGCGGGATCATTTCAAAGGCTTTCAGGGCAGTCTTTCACAAGTGGCTACGAGGGTGGGTTCCTGCACCAACAAACGCCAGGTACACAATTGTCCGGCAGAAAGGGAACAGTTCTGGAGGATGATGAGGTGGAGGAGGAGATGGAGGAGGAGGAGGAGGAGGAGGAGGCATTTTCACAGCAGGGTGGCACCCAGACCAGCTCGTGGCCATCACTGGTGCGTGGCTGGGGGGATACAGAGGACACAGACGATACACCTCCCACAGAGGACAGCTTTTCTTTGCCTCTGGGCAGCCTGGCACACATGAGCGATTACATGCTGCAGTGTTTCCGCAATGACCGCCGAGTTGCCCACATTTTAACTGGTGCTGATTACTGGGTGGCCACCCTGCTGGATCCCCGTTACAAGGACAACATACCGTCCTTAATTCCCTCACTGGAGCGGGATCGTAAGATGCGCGAGTACAAGCGCACGCTGGTAGACGCGCTGCTGGTGGCATTCCCACCTGACAGCGGGCGTACGGTGGAAGCACAAGGCGAAGGCAGAGGAGGAGGAAGAGGTCGCCAACGCAGCCGGGGCACCGGCAGCACCTCAGAAGGCAGGGTTAGCATGGCTGAAATGTGGAAAAGCTTTGTCAGCACGCCACAACAACCAGCACCACCAGCTGAGATGGAACGTCTTAGCAGGAGGCAGCATTTCACCAACATGGTTGAGCAGTATGTGTCCACAGGCCTACACGTACTGGATGACGGGTCTGCCCCCTTTAACTTCTGGGTCTCCAAATTGGGCACATGGCCTGAGCTTGCCCTTTATGCCTTGGAGGTGCTGGCCTGCCCTGCAGCCAGTGTATTATCTGAACGTGTATTTAGCACGGCAGGGGGCGTTATCACAGACAAGCGCAGCCGCCTGTCCAGAGCCAATGTGGACAAGCTCACGTTCATTAAAATGAACCAGGCATGGATCCCACAGGACTTGTCCATACCTTGTGCAGAATAGACATGTATACCGGTGTTGTGACAAAAACTGTCCGGCCATCGGATTGTGTCCGGCCCATACTGCGAAGGCGCAGCGCTTGCGCAGTACAGAGGACAAGGAGATTCACAAAATCTCCGAAGATGAACGGCGCCTGCGCTGTGAGTGCAGGTTCAAGCCCCACCATCCAAGTGGACATACGGTAGCACATAGTAACAGGGCCCCTCACGGGCTTGGTTCGATCGCCGTGCTTCGGGCACGGCCTCACTTGGCTCATCTTGAACCACGGATGGTGTGGCCTTCACCTGAACTCACCACGCAGGCACCGTTCGTCTTGGGAGATTTTAGAAATCCCCTTGTCCTACATACTGAGCAAGCGCAGTACAGGGTGGACACTATTTGACGGGGGACAGAATTCGACACATCACCGGCATTACACAGCCATTGTTGTATTTTTGAATCAGTGTTGGCTACCTCGTCCTCCTCCACCGCCGCTTCCACCTACACAGCCACATCCACCGCCACTTCAACCTCCTACTCCATATGGACCTCGTACTCCTAGGTCAAGATTATTATTTTTTATTTTTATTTTTTTATGTTATTTTAAGTTATTTCCCTATCCACATTTGTTTGCAGAGCACTTGCCATGCTCTTAACAACATTTTGCTGCCATTTGCAGCCCTCTAGCCCTTTCCATTGCCTGTTTAGAGCCTTTTTAGTCCTTAGAAGTCCGGGTCCCCATTGACTTCAATGGGGTTCGGGTTCGGGTTAAAGTTCGGTCCCGAACCCGAACTTTTTTCCGAAGTTCGGCCGAACCCGTCGAACCCGAACATCCAGGTGTCCGCTCAACTCTAGCGGTGACCTTTCTGCAAAGATACTGTTCAGGAACAAGAATGTCTCCTGAAGATCTTAATACCATAATTCAAAATGTAGACCCCGATTCCCAAGCTGACATAAATATAGGTCAATGGGCCAAGGACGCAAAGTTATATGAGGATGGGGAGGATTGGAATATTTTTTGGAACTCATTGTTACAGACTTGGCTCAAGGCATATAAAAACACCACTATGTTGCATGATTTGATATCTTGCAAACAACAGTCAGGAGAGGATTTCTACACCTTTGTCACTAGATTACATAAATTATATAAAAACTGTGGAATGGTCAATGATCAACTATTCGTGAGTACAGCCATAAATAATGGAGATCCAAGGGCCACCCAAATAATCAAACTGATAAACACAAAATGGGTGGTAATGACCTCAGATAGATTCATAGCTGACATAAAGGAGAGGGCATCCTCAAGGGTATTTAACACCAAAGGAGGGTTGTTCACCTCTATTACAGAAGAAAATCCAAACATAGCTATGGTCAGTGGACCAAGTTCAGGAGCCATACCTAGAAGGAATTATCCTCCCCATAATCAGGATCAGGGTTGTTTTAATTGTGGGGATCCAAACCACTGGAAATCAGAATGTCCCCAAAGAAAGGGAGCCAGGGATAACTTCCCTAGGGGAGGTAGGGGAGGCTACAGAGTGAGATCTCAACCAAGATCTCAGTATCCGCCCTGACCAAGATATGACACACAACAACAGCAGCCAATTCGCCACACGGGGCCCAGCCCAATCTAACACTGTTTGCTACAGATTTCAGTTCACCAGAATTCCCAAATACTGTGAGAATGTTACAGGACAAAGCATCAAGAGAGGACATAGCTTTCTGGGAAGGTCAGAACTTGACCAGCGTGCCAAGTGGCATCTGGTCAAGCAAGGAGGGAGTAATAGGTATACCAGAGTCAGCTGCCCCTCTTTTGATTTCTTACTTACATGGTCCAGGTCACCTAGGAAGAAAAACAGTTTTGACAATGTACAGACAGTCTTTCAGCACGGTCAATGATACACACCTCGTTGCCCAGTTGATAGATTCATGTCTTACTTGTGCACAAAACAATGTACAGTGCAAGAAGCAGGGTATACATGGAAACTTGCCCCCCCCCCCTATAGGCCCCCTCCAAGATCTACAAATAGACTTTACACATATGCCAAAACAGAAAGGAAATATAAAATATCTTTTAGTTATAGTGGACAAGTTTAGTTCTTGGGTCGAGGCTATCCCAACTACAGGAGAGACAGCCAAAATAGCATCAAGAGCACTAATAAATCACTGGATTTCGAGGTATGGGTTACCAGCCAAACTCTGGTCAGACCAAGGTCCAGCTTTTACAGCTGCTCTTACCCAGGATCTTGCAAAACTCCTGGGCATTCAATGGAACTTACATATTCCATATCATCCACAAAGCGCAGGAATAGTGGAAAGAATGAACAGAAATATAAAGGATAAACTTAAAAAGGCAACAGGAGGAACCATGAAAGGGTGGATTGATTACCTCCCAGCAGTTTTGTTTCAAATTAGGACAGCCCCTAATTCTAGAACAGGATTGTCACCATTTGAAATACTTATGGGTAGGCCAGCACAGAGGAAACCTGATGAGGGAGAGGAGGTTAATCTTTATTCTTTACAGGAAGAGTACGTGAAACATCTGGTAAGTAGCCTTAGTGAAACAGAGAACAAGGTTGCTGTCACTTTCCCTCCTCTCTCCACAGAGCCTACACATCCGTATATCCCAGGAGACAAAGTACTGATAAAACAACTTGCTGTCCGGAAACAACCAGGCCCTATCTTCAAAGGACCATTTGAAATTCTGAAGGTTGCCAGAACAGCCGTTCTTACAGATCAAGGACCACAATGGATCCATGCATCCGGACTAAAGACATTTCCGAAGGGAAACTGGAAGAAGGTGAAGGAGAAGACTAAGACCTCTGTTCTGGAGAGTATTCCAGAAAAGGATCCGGAAAATACTCCCTAGTGGACTATAAAAAACAAGAAACTCAGAGTTCCATACCCATAGAAACTAATGGTCCAAAAGGAGGGATCACTTCGGGGAAACTTTTTCTTTTTTCCTTAATGACCACATTGTTTATTTTAATGCTCATAATCATAGGACACTGTTGGTCAGATAATTCTAACAGACCAAAAAGAAGTATGGAAGACAATTTTAGTGGTAAAATGCTGCTGCTTAAATTTAAATATGATTATGCTCAAAAATCAGGATATGAAAAATGTTGGATATGTAGTAAACTCCATCCTAGCACTGCTAGGATCCCCCTAATGGCAGTACCTCTAAACTTCACCCCTCTCCTAAACGGCACACCACCTGTCGTCCTTACAAATGTCACAAGAACGTTTTCAGATAATAACCTTACTTTCCAAATTATTGGTAGAAGTCATTCCCCAGACTGGTGTTTTAGGTTGGGAAACTCCACAAAGGGAGCTGAAGTATGCCAACAAGCTACAATTAACTTTTCAATGACTTCAACTGAAAGCCCCTTCTTTCACACTTCAGAACCTGCCCTAAACACCACTCTAATAAACTTTCTTAACTCCAGTTCCACTTCCACAGTAGGAAAATTATTGTCAAGTTTAACCTTTTCTGTTTTTTCTGATGAAATGATGACAATATTCAACAAACGACCTTTCGCTCTAGGAGACAGTATTTATATTTGTTGTGAAAAAAGTTGTCACCCTTGGATCCCCACTGAACCCCAAGGATGGTGTTATCTTGCATCCCTAGTCCCCATTATGGACATAGTAGGAGATAGCAAGGGAACACACCTCCTTGAAGCTAGCATGCATCCTAAGTACCCCCTTAAACACCGAAATAAAAGGGAGTTATTTTTCTAAAAAGATATGGCTTGGGCCTGGTTCACTTCCTGGACAGGTTGGGGGATAGATTTAATGAAAAGGCTTAATAATTATACAAATATTATAGATGATGTATTGGTAAAGAATTCTGATGATATTACTAGTTTAAACATTGAAACTAGAGCAATCAGAAAACAATTAGAACTTCATGATATTGCTATTGAAAGCATGAGTGCTGCACTCACTGGCCTGTGTGAAGTTACGGAGGACTATGAGTGCTGCACTTGGATCCACAACACATCTGTTGAGATTCCTGATTACTATGATGTAATTGCCCAACATAGGAAAGAGGTAAATCAATTGCAACAGGAGGCGAGGGATATCGCGAAGACATGGAGCCCCTTTGGAGAGGGAGGATTCGGGGCACAGGTATTTTCTCATTTCTCAGACAAATGGCTATAACAGTAGTAATGGTGTTTATCTTCATTCTACTATTATATTTAGTATTTAAATTAATTGTGTGGGTAATACGAAAGATCTCTAGTAAAAAGAGACAGGGTTTTAAGGAAACAATCTTGATGATGTCCACGGTACATACTAAACAAAAATGGTATAATAAATAATCTAATGATCTATGGGCTTCAATTCTTGAAGCCATGATCATAAGGAGGGATTGTAAGGTATGAACCAATATGAACTAATATTCATGATTAGAGTTCTCCTTAAATATATATGTTGAAATATATGTATTAGTACAGAATATGTTTTTCTGAAGTGTAAAGCAGGATGTGACTTTTTGGTCAAGCCTATCTTCTGCATTAACTGTCAGGCATATATATTTAGGTTGAAATGTGACTTTGTGGTTAAGCTTTTTCCGGGAAAAAGCTTATCTCCTTTCTGCTTTAACTGCCAGGTTGACCGCACTAACATATGGTATTTCTTATCTTCCTGTTTCAAATGTCAGACACATGTTTAGTTTGACCGCAATTGACGTATGTTAACTAACCACTTCTGCAAAGGCCTTAAACCTGTTAGAATCTATTTTTGGTTAACTCATGATGTTTTTGCTTATTGCTGATTGGTTCATACGAGGGAGGCAACTCTTCTTGCTGTGCATAAAAAGGACATATTGCCAATATATGATATATTCTTGTATACCCATTCACTGTGTAATGGTGTCTTGAATATCTGACTGGTCAGAGAGTCAATTCCACAGATCCTGAGTCCAGCTCGAGCCAAGAAGGTCCAACAGAACCAGAACCTTTCACCACCAATACCTAAGGCCCAATTTTCTGCAGAGTATATAGGGCAGGCCGTATAGTATATACAGGCGGTCTCCAACTTTCAAACATCCGACTTACAAACGACTCCTACTTACAAAAGGGAGGGAGACAACAGGAAGTGAGAGGAAATCTACCCCTGGGAAGGGAAATTTTCTCCTGTAAGTGTTGATATGGGAAAAAGGTGTCTCCACTGATGCTTTATCACCAATCCTTGTTTCCCTAAAAACCCCAAATTTTCTAAATCCAATTGTCATTGAGCCAGAAAGTGAAGTGAAATCTTCTGAACAGGGGCAAAGACAGCAAAACAAATGTTACAGGGGTAATGATAACCCTTCCCTAGGATATCCAAAAAGCTTAAAAATAGATTTTTTGGCTTGAGCTAAACTTACAAAACGTTCCTGTTCCAAATTACAAACAGATTCAACTTATGAACAAACCTACAGTCCCTTTCTTGTTTGGAACGCCTGTATACTGCTGTTCAGAGTATATAGGGCCTGGGGCCCCACGCCTTTTCTTTTTTTTATTTGGGTGCGGGGTTCCCCTTAATAGCCATACAAGACCCTGGTAATGGGCTGGGGGGGAGGGGGTACCCATGCCGTTTTTCTCAATGATTTTCATCCATATTGCCGGGACCCGACATTACATTACAGCTGCAAGCAGTTTTGAATGACTTTTATTCCTTTAGAATGTCATTTTGTGCAGGGACTGTTCTAAACATGGGAAACATGTGCCACTTCACAGGCATACTATTGATACACCCCAGGTACGATATTTAAATGAATATTTCACTTTTATTTTTTCACTTTAAGCATCATTAAAATCACTGCTCCCGAAAAAACTGCAGTTTTTAAAACGTTTTTTTTTGCATTGATACATGTCCCCTGGGGCAGGACCCGGGTCCCCAAACCCTTTTTTAGGACAATAACTTGCATATTAGCCTTTAAAATTCGCACTTTTGATTTCTCACGTTCGCGTCCAATAGACTTTAACAGTGTTCGAAAGTTTGCACGATCTTTCGGTCCGTTTACATGTTCTGGATGCGAACCGAACCGGGGGGGGGTGTTCGGCTCATCCCTAGCCTGTAGCTATTTCACGAAGACCATGTGAACATTACAGAACCCTGTTTAAACAAAAAGGGGTCATTACTACCAGGTTAGATAATGCTTTATCCAACAGCAATGGTGTTTAGCAAATTATTTTGCTTGCTGGTTAAATTATAGGTATATACATTCTAGTCACTTCTATCAGATTGCTGTGAAAGCAATTAGTATGATATAGTGTTAGTTATTGTTTTAGAAGGTTACAGGGCTCAGTAGTGGGAATGCCTGTAAGATGGATATTGAACACGTTCTATAATGATTTTGCAATCAGGTTATGCCATGTAGAGTTATACCCTTAGAAAGATGTTGAACTAACGGAAATACTGTCTCTAGAGGATTAGGAAAGACTGTCCTACTCAAGCATTCAGTTAGTCTTTCCAGCAAGCATATTTAGGTTAAGGCAATTTTCCTTGGATTCTTTTGTAAGTTTCTTATGAAATATTGTGAAAAGCATTTCCTACAGTGATTTTTAAATTATTTTAAAGTCTTTCTATAGACAACATGCTTAGAAGGAGTAAAAAATATATGAAGCTATATCTATTGTTTCTAGATGAATTTCTGCACACACACAGCTTTATCTCAAAGTCAAAGGAAAGGATATTAAGAAATAGCGAATCAGATTCCCTGCAGAAAAGTCAATACTGCATTTCAAAATGTCACCAAGCTATAGAAATACAAATAAATTTTCCTCAAAACTGCACAGAAATGTTGTAATGACAAAAACTCTGCTGTTTTGCATTCCAAGTGTCTTCCAACAATCCACAAATCCTTTGCTCCCTTGTATAATATGGTGTTTCTAATATTACATCTTACCAAAGCAACATATATTCTCATCAGGATTCTATCAGCTGAAAAAATCCTATTCTGTAGTAATCTCATGTACACAGTGTCTCACTATCTTTCATTTATGGAATAGCACAGGAGAAAGTTATTATTTAAAACAATATTTGAAAGAATGGAATGCCCTTGGACTGATTCTGCCCGATAGTAATCCACAGTGTGAGTCAGTCACATTTTCTTTTTATTCCGCATTTATTCTTTAGAGCAGCCATTTGCAATGCATCCCTTCTGTTAATTTTAATTGATTTTAAACTATTACAAGTGTAGTACAGTAAACCCATTTTAATAGCAATTGAACCTGACACTGGGCAAGTTGTTTTACAAGCAGTGCCCCGGGTAAGAAATATTAATGCTAAATGTAGTAAAAAGAAGGTATAAAATTACCTAATTTTATATACAATATGATCAGCTTAAAGTGATAATATTAATTAAAAGAAAATATCAGCTAAGCCTTGCAGACAATATAGCTAAACTCAGCTGCTCTGTAGACAAAGCCTTTGTGTGCTCATTTATTATAGATAACCATATTAATCTGTTCCTGCAAAACACATATGGCAACAGAAATAAAAATTAAGCTGCCACGTGACAACCGATGGCTTATTACATGTATTGTTTGTTTGGGTTTAATGCAAAAGTACAAACATGCATCAGTTGCTTCAGTACCTTTTTAAGAGACCTTGCTAAAATGTATATACTGTAGATTGAGAAAGTGTACATTTACAATTATATTTACATTGTACTTCCTAGATCCATTTCAAAGCTAGGTAAAGGAAAGAAAAGGGGGAATCTTGGTAAATGTTTGGTAAAGTAGTTATAACGATTCAAACTCAAATTGGTAGAACCATTAAAACCCAAAAAAAAGTGTAGGCCGCTTTTTATGTCAACCAGCAAATCCTACCTTTTATGAGGATTGAAACAAGACCTCCCTTTTAAGGTATGGCAACCTTAAAGTGGATGATTTCTGAAAATCTAGGCACATATATCTGTAGTGTTTACTCATCTCTCTCCTAAATCCTGTGTCTTTCTGCTGTTTCGTTCCTCTGTTATCAGCATGTAAACTTCTGACAAGCTCTTCGACAACTGAGATAAAACCAGCCTGAAATTTGTGTCGGGTGGGTGCTATAAATAAGTTAGCAGAGAGCTTGTCTTGTCACAGCACAGCTCTGCACAGTCCTTCCTTCCTCTGCCTAAATGGAGGGGGGTGTGTGCCTTTCCTCCAATCAGCTGTCACAAAGTGTATGCCAAGAATCCACTCCTACTGCTGAATGAGGAAGTAAAAATTCTAACATGATGTTACATAGTTTCATAGTTGCATAGTAGGTAAGGTGCACATGTGTCAATGTCTATACAGGCATACCCCGCTTTAAGTACACTCACTTTAAATACACTCGCGAGTAAGGACATACCCGTGAGTGTATGTAAAGTGACTCTCAAGCTAAAGCTGCAGCTGAGTAATCCGTGCACGGATAATTGAGATTCCCAGCTACTTGGAAACACACTCCCTGACACCCCCACTACAGTCCCTGACACCCCTCTACAGCCCCTGACACCCCCACTACAGCCCCTGACACCCCAACTACAGCCCCTGAAGGGAAAAAAGGTATTGCTGCACGTTAAGTACATTTTAATTTTACATACATGCTCTGGTCCCATTGTTTACTTAAAAGTGGGGTATGCCTGATATTATTTCCCATATCCCTGTATGTTGCATTCTTTAGGATGCACATACAAGAGTCTCTTAAAAATTTACATACTCCCCGCTGCCACCACCAATTCTCCTCTCAAGTGTAATTTCTCCAGCGAGAATAAATTTAGTGCTTGCAGGCATTCATCTTAATTGAGATCCTCCAGTCCCCTTATTAGTTTCATTGCCCTTCTTTGGACTCTCTCCAGTTCCAGCACATCCCTTCTGAGGACTGGTGACCATAACTGGACAGAGTACTCCAGATATGGTCTAACTAGAGTTTTATAAAATAGTAGGATTATCGTTTCATCTCTGGAGTATATCCCTGACATTGCAAGCTGTTGCTCAATCTGTCATCTATTGGACCCCATTTCTCCACATTAAACCTCATTTGCTATGTATTTGCCTCCTCCATTATTTTGTTCAGGTCTTTCTGTAAAATTACTATATCCTGATGTGAAGTAATTGCCCTACTTAATTTTGTGTCGTCCGCAAAACTGAACTTGGGCTATTTATCCCATCCTCTATATCATTTATGAAAAAATTGAATATAATAGGTTCCAAGACAGAATCTTGGGGTACCCCACTTACCACTCCAAACCAGTCTGAGTACACGTTATTTATCACCACCCGTTGGACATGCCCCTGTAACCAGATTTTTACCAAAGAACAACCCTTATGGTCCATGCCTGCAGACCACAGCTTGTAAATTAAGCATTTATTGGGGGCTGTATCGAATGCTTTTGCAAAATCCAGGTATGCTAAATCCACAGGCCTTCCCCTGTCTAGATGGCAGCTCACTTCCTGTCACGTACCTGGTAGGAGTCTGATATGACGAGGTCGGCCTTCCTTGTATCTCCTACCCAAGCCCCACTGAAGGTGGAACAGATGGTGGCTAGGGTCAGGAGGAACACGAGTGCCAGGGAATGTTGCTTGTAGAACCTGCGGTGGAAGTAGTAGGCTCGGTGGAAACAGCAGGACAGCAGGTGAAGTGCTGTGGTGGAAGTTAAGGAGGAACTCCAACCAGTTTGCAGGTTCAGGCTTGGTGGCTTGTCAGTACTTCCTATGGTCAGGAGACAGGAGAGCACTGGACACAGGAGAGCTGAGACCATAGAGAGCCAGCGCAGGTTTCCAGTGGCAGTGTCAGACCTGGGCAGATGATGGAAGCGGAGTCGTGGAGATAGCCGGGTTCGGTAACGGGTGGGCTGCAGAGTACAGGGCATAAGCAGGAGGAAGGTCAGATGCAGGCCGGAGTCGGGTACCAGCAATCAAGCAATCAGAGTCCAGAAGCAGAGTCAGAGGAAGCCGGGATCAGTAACAGGTATCAAGCAGGTTTAGCAGGGTTCAGAGGAACAGGACACAGCTGAAGACCAGTCAGCACTTGTGGAAGGTCAGATCACCCTTTAAATAGGCCGTCTGGCGCCAACTGGCGTTAGGGACGCGCTCCTGCGCATGCACGCCGTTCATTGCGCACGCACATGCACATTGGCGCATGCATATGCGCCATACGTGAATCAGCAGTTCTCTTACATTGCCCCCCCCCCTTAAGGGCAGCCTCCGGATGCCCTTCAGGGCTCTTTTTTCAGGGTGTCGCTGAAAGAAGGCTTGTACCAGTCTTGGGGCATGTACATTGGAGGCTGGTTCCCAAGAATTTTCCTCCGGGCCGTAGCCTTTCCACTTGACAAGGAACTGTGTTAGGTTGTTCCTAACTCTGCAGTCCAAAATTGTTTCTACTTCAAACTCCTCGTTACCTTTGATAAAGAGAGGAGGAGGAATTTCAGAAATCCGGTCAGGAAAGGGATTTGGCACCGTCGGTTTCAACAAGGAAACGTGGAACACTGGATGAATCCTTAGATTTTTGGGCAACACCAATTCAAATGCCACTGCATTAATCCTCCTTTTAACTGGGAAAGGGCCCAAGAATTTTGGACCAAGTTTCTTCGAAGGACAATTTAACCTTAAATTTGCTGTAGACAGCCAGACCTTGTCACCTGGTTCCAGATTCAGGTTGCCTCTTCTTTTCCTATCGAAGAATTTCTTATTGCTTGCCCGTGTCTTAGTGATTGTATCCTGTAAGAGTTGGTTGTTGGTACTGAAGAAATTTAAACGATCCTGTACAGCAGGTACGGAAGATTCAACAGATAGCTCCGGCAAGAGAGAAGGGTGATACCCATAATTGGCAAAGAAGGGTGACTGTTTGATTGCTGAGTGAATGGAGTTGTTGTATGAGAATTCTGCAAGTGGGAGGAGTGAAAGCCAATCGTCCTGTGCAAAGGAGGAAAACACCGCAAATACTGTTCAAGGGTCTGGTTGGTTCATTTAGTTTGACCATTAGTTTGTGGGTGATATGCTGTGGAGAGACGGAGTTCGATGTTTAGTGCTTCACATAGAGCCCTCCAAAACCTGGAAGTAAATTGAACTCCTCGGTCGGAGATGATGCTGTCAGGGATACCGTGCAACTTAACAACTTTCTTGATGAAGGCTGAAGCAGTCTCAGTAGCCGAAGGAGTTCCTTGTAATGGTATGAAATGAGCCATCTTGGTCAGACGGTCTACAACAACAAAAATTGTGGTAAAGTCCTCTGATGGGGGAAGTTCTACAATGAAGTCCATGGAGATCATACTCCATGGTTTCTTTGGTACAGATAGAGACTCCAAAAGACCCCAAGTTCTGGCTTTGTCCGATTTATTACGAAGGCATGTGGTACAGGATTTTACGTAATTCTTACAGTCCTGCATTAAATCCAGCCACCAAAAGGTACGAGAAATTAAATCGTCTGTTTTGGAAATTCCGAAGTGCCCCTCAAGGGGGTGGTCATGACAACGTCTTAAGATAGATAGTCTGAATCGTTCAGGAACAAAGATTTGCTCCTTATGAAAATAAAGGTCATTCTTAAGTTGAAGGGCCAAGTCCTGAGGAGGTGGTTGATGCACCACATCTGTCTTTATTTGTGACATTAGGTCGGCTTGAAGAAACAGGAAGTTTTTGGCTGGAAGAATGGTATCAGGTTTCAAGGACACTACGGGACTGCTGAACATGCGGGATAAAGCATCCGGTTTGCCGTTCTTAGAGCCAGGGCGGTAAGTGATGTGGAACATGAAGCGAGAGAAGAACAATGCCCATCTTGCTTGCCGAGGTCTTAATCTTTTAGCTGTTCTCAGATATTCAAGATTATTATGATCCGTGAAGATGAGGATTGGATGAGATGCTCCTTCCAAGAGATAGCGCCACTCTTGGAGCGCAGCCTTTATGGCCAGTAACTCTCTGTCTCCAACATCATAATTCCTTTCAGAAGGATTTAACTTTTTAGAGAAAAATGCTACAGGGTGAAGTAGGGATTTAGAACCCTGGCGTTGGGATAAAATGGCACCGACTGGATTCTCAGAAGCATCTACCTCCAACACATAGGCCAAAGATGGGTCAGGATGCTTCAAAATAGGAGCTGATGTAAACAAAACTTTTAATTGTTCAAAAGCCTCTTGAGCTTCGGGGGTCCAACAGAAGGGGACCTTCTGTCTAGTCAGTTGTGTGATGGGGGTAATGATACCGGAAAAGTCCTTGATAAATTTCCTGTAGAAATTTGTAAATCCTACAAACCTCTGAACTGCCTTCCTGTCTGTAGGAGCCGGCCATTCTAGAACGGATGTGACCTTCTGTGGATCCATGGAAATGCCCTCGGCCGAGATGACGAGACCTAAAAAGTGTATGGTTTGCGTCTCAAAATCACATTTTTCAGCCTTGGCGTAAAGGCGATCTTCACGGAGCCGACTCAGTACCTTCTTCACGTGAGTTCGATGGAATTCAATGGATTCAGAGAATATAAGAATATCATCTAAGTACACGATGACAAATAGATCCAAAAAGTCACGGAAGACGTCATTCACTAGGTGCTGAAAGGTAGCTAGGGCGTTATAAAGTCCGAAAGGCATGACCAAGTACTCAAAGTGGCCAAAGCGTGTCCGGAAGGCCGTCTTCCATTCATCCCCTTCCCTGATTCGGACTAGATTATATGCCCCTTTTAAGTCAAGTTTGGAAAACACTCGTGCCCCTCTCAGCCTATGGAAAAGCTCAGGAATCAGGGGAATGGGGTATCGGTTTTTGACCGTGACTTTATTGAGGTCCCGATAGTCAACACAGGGTCTCAGGGACTTGTCCTTTTTCTCCACGAAGAAGATCCCGGCACCTGCAGGTGACGTGGAGGGTCGAATGAACTGTTTTTCTAGGCTCTCGACGATGTATGTACGTAGGGCTTCTAGTTCAGGCTCAGACAGAGGGTAGATCCTACCAAACAGGATCTCGGCCCCTGGTAAAAGTTCTATGGGACAGTCATATGTCCTATGGGGAGGAAGAGTGTCTGCACCCTTCTTGTTGAACACATCCTGATATTCATGGTAGGCAGCAGGAATCAACTTCAAAGTCTCTGGGTCTGGCTGTAAACTCAAGAGAGGAGTAGTATTAACCTTCCCTCCTGGAAAGCAGTGTTCTTGGCAGTAGTTGGATGAGAAGGAGACCTCTCCAGAAAGCCAGTTTATGTGTGGATTATGGGCCTTTAACCATGGGATGCCAAGAATTACAGGGAACATAGGTGACGTTATGACATCCAGCCTGAGGAGTTCATGATGGCCTGAAGCGGTTTGACAGAAAATAGGTGCAGTCTCTTGTGTAACGGGCCCAGATTTGATGCCAGAGCCGTCGACCAGATGAACCAGAAAACTTTGCTTCTTGGCACACACAGGGAACTGATGAAGGGCAGCAAATGTGGAATCAACAAAGCAACTACAGGCCCCAGAGTCTATGATGGCCGATACAGAGACTGTCTTTCCGGAGAACAGAAGCTCAACGGAAAGGGAGACATAAGAGCGATCTTTCCCAGGGAGATACATCATATGAGCCAGGTGATGACAAGGTCTGCTGGATTTTACTGGGCAAGTCCGTATAAAGTGGCCAGCCTCCCCGCAATATAGGCATAATTCAGCTTGCTGCCGCCGGAGACGCTCAACAGGAGAAAGAGGGGGTCTCCGAAAACTCCTATAGCAAGCCTTATACAGTATTTTCTCTCCGGGGGGTGCAACAATTGAAGGAGCAGATATGTCAGAACTGGAAACCACAGAAAGACTTCCCTTAAGTTTTTCAGACTGTCTCTCCCGTAAGCGCCGATCAATCTGGATGGTTAGGGTGATCAGGTCCTCTAAGGATGTGGGCACTCCCACTCTGGCAAGCTCATCTTTCAAGGTCTCAGAAAGTCCCAGGCGAAACTGGTGACGAAGGGCAGACTGATTCCACAGGGTATCAGCACTCAGAACGCGGAAATCGGTCACATAGTCCTCCACTGGCCTTGTGCCTTGTTGTAACTTGCCAAGCTTGGATTCAGCAGTCTGGCGGAAGAAAGAGTCGGCATATAGCTGAGCCATGGCTGAGAAAAATGAGTCCGTGGTTGCCAGAACGGGGTCATGTTGCTCCCGGAGATGGTGGGCCCAGAAAAGTGGTTCGTTTAATAACAAAGTGATGATGAACCCCACCTTGGTGTCTTCGGAAGCAAAGGTTCGGGGTAACAGGGAGAAATATAGCTCACAAGAGTTCTGAAAGGTGCAGAATTTTCCACGGTCCCCGGAGAACCGTTTGGGTAGAGGCACCCTGGGCTTCGGAGGGGGAGTGGCCTCACGGAACAATCTGAAGTCTGTTTGAACAGAAGAGTCAGTGACTGAGGAAGATGCATAAACTGATGCAACATTCATCTCGCTTGAGAGTAGCTCTTCCATGCGACTAAGGTCTCTCTGTAGATTCTGCAAGGTATATGTTAGTGCAGAAACTGAACTGGAAATGTCCACTGGTGGGGAGACCTCCCTTTCAGACTCCATCCCTGGCTGACTGGTACTGTCACGTACCTGGTAGGAGTCTGATATGACGAGGTCGGCCACCCTTGTATCTCCTACCCAAGCCCCACTGAAGGTGGAACAGATGGTGGCTAGGGTCAGGAGGAACACAAGTGCCAGGGAATGTTGCTTGTAGAACCTGCGGTGGAAGTAGTAGGCTCGTGGAAACAGCAGGACAGCAGGTGAAGAGCTGCGGTGGAAGTTAAGGAGGAACTCCAACCAGTTTGCAGGTTCAGTCTTGGTGGCTTGTCAGTACTTCCTATTGTGAGGAGACAGGAGAGCACTGGACACAGGAGAGCTGAGACCATAGAGAGCCAGCGCAGGTTTCCAGTGGCAGTGTCAGACCTGGGCAGATGATGGAAGCGGAGTCATGGAGATAGCCGGTTCGGTAACGGGCAGGCTGCAGAGTACAGGGCATAAGCAGGAGGAAGGTCAGATGCAGGCCAGAGTCGGGTACCAGTAATCAAGCAATCAGAGTCCAGAAGCAGAGTCAGAGGAAGCCGGGATCAGTAACAGGTATCAAGCAGGTTTAGCAGGGTTCAGAGGAACAGGACACAGCTGAAGAGCAGTCAGCACTTGTGGAAGGTCAGAGCACCCTTTAAATAGGCCGTCTGGCGCCAACTGGCGTTAGAGACGCGCTCCTGCGCGTGCACGCCGTTCATTGCGCACGTGCATGCGCATTGGCGCATGCATATGCTCCATACATGAATCATCAGTTCTCTTACACTTCCTCGTAGAATGTTAACAGATTGGTCTGGCAAGAACGACCTTTCGTAAACCCATGCTGATAACTACCAATGATAATTTTTTATGTTCAGTAAATTTTTGGATATAGTCCCTTATTATCACCTCCAATAATTTACCTACTATTGATGTTAGGCTGACTGGCCTGTAGTTTCCAGGGATTTGTCTCTGTCCTTTTTTCAATATTGGTACCACATTGATTTTAATCCAATCAGCTGGTACAATTCCTTGTGGGTATGCTATCCACAAAGATTGGGAACAATGGTCTGGCTGTAACCTGACTGAGTTCTCTGAGGATTCTGGGGTTTAAGCCATCTGGTCTTGGTAATTTATTTGTATTAAGTTTATAAAGTCTTTCCTTCACTCCGGCCTCTGTTAGCCAAGAGGGTATGCCATGTGATGCGTCACTAACAGTACTTTCGCGTCGGTTTACCCCTCCTTTTCCTGCGTAAAAACTGAAGAGAAGAAGGCATTTAGTACAGTTGCCTTCTCTGTGTCATCCGTAACCATCCTCCCATCCTCATCGTTTATGTTGGCAATGTGCTCTGATCTTGCCTTTTTACTGTTAATATATCTAAAAAGATTCTTTAGATTTTTTTTACTCTCCTCCGCTATGTGTCTCTTGTAGTCTTTTTAGCCGCCCCTGATTGCGTTCTTACACGTCTTATGGCATTCCTTGTAATTTTGGAATGCTGACGGTGACCCATCCCCTTTATATTTTTTTATATTTTTTTTAAAGGCCATATTTTTTCTCTTTAATGAGGCTTTTTCATTATGGTTTAGCCACCCAGGTTTAACCTTCGCTCTTCTATATTTATTGCCCATTGGAATGCACTGTGTGATAGTTTTGTTTAAAATGCTCCTAAAGCATTCCTACTTTTCTTCCGTGTTCAATGTTTCTAGGATTTGGTCCCAATTGATGTCCTGTAGTAAGAACCGCAGTTCAGAAAAATTGGCTCATTTGAAATTTAGTGTTCTACCCTCGTACCTCCTTTTTCTATGGTTTACGCTAAATGCGACCATCCTATGATTGCTAGATTCCAAGTTGTCCCGCATTGCCACATCTGAGATCAGACTTGGATTGTTCATAATTTAACAGATCTAGCAGGGCATTCTTTCTAGTTAGGGAAGCCACCAATTGGGACATTAAGTTGTCTTGTAAGACATTCATGAAATGATGAGCCTTTAATGAGTGAGCTGTCCCCTCTGCCCAGTCAATATCGGGATAATTGAAGTTCCCCATTATGATGACATTTCCCTGTCTCGCTGCCATTTCTAAAGAATATAGCAAGCTGAAGACAGCAGATATACATGTAAAACTCTCTGTGTATCATCTGATACACATATCATTAGGATTGTTAGGATCATTAGAAGAAAAGGCAGATCTGCTAAACAGAAACATGGATCTCTCCTTTCGTCCAGTGCATCTACTCCCCCACAGTCAGAAAACATTCTATAGGAGCACACTTAACCCTTTGATCGCCCCTGGTGTAAACCCCCTCCCTGCCAGTGTCATTTATACAGTGACAGTGCATTTTTTTTAGCACTGATCACTATATTGGTGTCACTGGTCCCCAAAAAAGTGTTACTTAGTGTCAGATTTGTCTGCCACAATGTCGCAGTCTCGCTAAAAATCACTGCCATTACTAGTAAAAACAATAAAAAAGATAAAAAGTCCATAAATCTATCCCATAGTTTGTAGACACTATTGCCCCATACACACGATCATTTTTAATGTCATTTTTAAAACTGACGTTTTTCTTGTCATTTTTTTTCTTGTTTCCTCTCAAGCCTGTCTTGCGTACACACCATCATTTTAAAAAATGTTCAAGAAAAGCGCAGTGACGTACAGCACGTACGACGGCACTATAAAGGGGAAGTTCCGTTCGAATGGCGCCACCCTTCATGTTAGTAAAGTTTGTTGAGAGACGATTCGCTCTTTTCAGTCTTGTGCTTTTCAGTCCGTTACTGCGTGACGAATGTGCTATCTCCATTACGAACGCTAGTTTTACCAGAACGAGCGCTCCCGTCTCATACTTGATTCTGAGCATGCGCGTTTTTTTTCACGTCGTTAAAGCATACACACTATCGTTTTTCACGTCGTTAAAAAAAACGACATGAAAAACGACGTGAAAAAAGAGAGCATGTTCGAAATTTTTAATGGCCGTTTTTCACGTCGTTAAAAATGCTCTGGAGCATACACACGATCATTTTTAATGGCCATTTTTTTAATGGCATTTTTAATGGCATGAAAAATGATCGTGTGTATGGGGCATTTAACTTTTGCACAAACCAATCAATATACGCTTATTGGGATTTTTTTTTACCAAAAAAAGGTAGTAGAATACATATTGGCCTAAATTGATGAAGACATTTTTTATTGGGTATGTTTTATAGCAAAAAGTTAAAAATATATTGTTTTTTTTTTCAAAATTGTCCGTTTTTTTGTTTAGAGCGCAAAAAAATTTAAAAACGCAGAGGTGATCAAATACCACCAAAAGAAAGCTCTATTTGTGGGAAAAAAGGACATTGATTTTATTTGTGTACAGCGTTGCACAACAGCGCAATTATCAGTTAAAGCAACGCAGTACAGTTACAAAAACAGGCCTGGTCAGGAAGGGGAATAAACCTTCCATAGCTGAAGTGGTTAAGGGTGACCAGTAGCAATAGTTCGGTGTTTCACAGAATATAATAGGTTTGAAATGTAAATTTACCTCTAAACCGGGAATGTATTCTCCTTATATTGGACTAGGGCACTAAAGCTCTTTGAGAAATGTTATCATTGGAAGTCATTGGAAATCATTGCATTGCAAAATATTTGTTAAAACAAGAAGGAAGTGAGGCACTTGCAAAGAAAACCCATGAATTGTGATAAGATATAAATTATGGATATAGACTTAGAAAGAATTTTAGACAAATGGCATTTGGTTTCTGTAAGGGCTTACCTTCGTTGGAGTCCATAATGCAGAGTTGTATGCTCACCCTTGCAAATACACACAGCCCACGGTAACAAGGTAAGAAGCTACCTGGGCTGTGAGTCTGTGCACGGGGGCTTGATAGGATTTTTCCAAAGAATAGTCGAGGCAAGCCGTAGTCAGTAGAGTTGAGCGGACACCTGGATGTTCGGGTTCGACGGGTTCGGCCGAACTTCGGAAAAAAGTTTGCGTTCGGGACCGAACTTTATCCCGAACCCGAACCCGAACCCCATTGAAGTCAATGGGGACCCGGACTTCTGAGGACTAAAAAGGCTCTAAAAAAGTAATGGAAAGGGCTAGAGGGCTGCAAATGGCAGCAAAATGTTGTTAAGAGCATGGCAAGTGCTCTGCAAACAAATGTGGATAGGGAAATAAGTTAAAATAACATTAAAAAAAAAATATGCTGGAGGCCCCCTTTTCAGCAGAAGAGGTACGGGAAGTCATTAAGAACCTCAGAAACTCAACGGCACAATGCCACACATATGGTGGGAATGCCCCAGAATACGCCCTTTCTGGAATAAATTATTCTATTTAATGGATAAGCTAGTGGGAAAATAAAATACTTTGAAATAAAAATGTAGTGGGGTGCTAAATTTAAGGGAAGTGTTTGAGGGGTAAATAGGCTCAAACACCCTAATTCTGTAGGATTCATGGACCATTTTGTCCTCGGGGGACAGTATTGGTGTGCAGTTCCCTTCGGTCTACAGGTGGCGCTGCCATGGTAGGCTAGGGTTGAACCGCGATACAGTGCTGTGCCTTTTGTGTCCCCTCTTGGCAGTAGTACAGCGGGGCTGTGAACCTGCTGTGCATGCCGGGAGAGCATATAAAAGGGGCAGACCTTTGACCTGGGGGCTGATGTCCAGTGGGGTCCGCGCCCAGGTGCCTTCGGCCTGGGTGCATGTGTTCCTGTTCCATCTCGGGCACCTTTAGCCCGGGGTTAGGTACTATCCTGGAGTTCCTGCTGCCCTGGGTATGGAGGCCTAGGGGCGGGAGTAAAGCCTGGAGTCCAGAGCCTTCGTCTGGAGTCCGCTAAGGGTCGAGGAGTCTTAGGGTGCCGCCTCGTGTAGGGGACCCTGTTCCAGGGAAGGGAGGATCATTCTGATGGACCGATGCGGGAGTCACGGTGAAGGAAGGGTCTGTTGACTCCCTGGAGAGATATCTTCCACTTGATATGGGCTTGGTACATAGAAGGAGAAGCTCAAGGTCATCTTGAGTGTATCAGAGGCCTAATTCACCCGGCCCGTGGCAGGGGCCTTATACACCCTGGTCTGTGGCAGAGACCAAAGTTCTCCAGGTCCGTGGCAGGGGCCTTGTACACCTGGTCTGTGGCAGAGACCAACCTCAAGGTCTGTGGCAGAGACCCCACACCTAAAACTGTTTGAGAAACCTAAGCAGTGAAGTGAATGTGCTACGTTTGTGCCTGGACCTCCTCCACACCTTAAGCTGTCCTGTTTCTTTGCTCTAACCTTTTCTATCCGAGTAGAGTTTATTTTGCCATGAGAGAATAAGAGTTTTAGTTTCAGCTGGTGTGGACATTGACTTTACTGGGAATTAAAGGACTTTCCTCTACCTACAGTAGAGGTGAGAATCATCCTCTGGAGGAGTTTTGACTCCGGCTGTGGACACGGCCCGTCAAGTACACCGCTCAACCTCTTTATATAGGAGTGTGCCTTTCTCCCTCCTGCAAGGAGCCAACAACATAAAGGCAGGTAAGGGGGAAAGGATCTGTGGGCTACAATAAAATAAAATAGAAATGATAATCTCGACCTAGGAGGACGAGGTCCATATGGAGTAGGAGGTTGAAGTGGCGGTGGATGTGGCTGTGTAGGTGGAAGCGGCGGTGGAGGAGGACGAGGTAGCCAACACTGGTTCAAAAATACAACAATGGCTGGGTAAGGCCGGTGATGTGTCGAATGTTGTTTTTTTAGCATAGCACTGTAGAAGACAAATATATAGAAATGGTTTATTTCACACGCCTCCAGATATGTATTTCACACTGCAAAATATTTTTTGTGGCCCTAAATGGCGTTTTTTGCAAGACCACAACACACCCACAGTACGTAACCGCTGAATCGCACAGCTACAGAACTGCAGAAAATGGTATTCAAAAAAAATGGTTTTTTTTAGTATAGCACAGTACAAGAAAAATATATAGAAATTGTTTATTTCACACACCTCCAGATATGTATTTCACACTGCAAAAATATTTTTTGTGGCCCTAAATGGCGTTTTTTGGAAGACCACAACACACCCACAGTACGTAACCGCTGAATCGCACAGCTACAGAACTGCAGAAAATGCTATTCAAAAAATATGTGTTTTTTTTAGTATAGCACAGTACAAGAAAAATACATAGAAATTGTTTATTTCACACACCTCCAGATATGTATTTCACACTGCAAAAATATTTTTTGTGGCCCTAAATGGCGTTTTTTGGAAGACCACAACACACCCACAGTACGTAACCGCTGAATCGCACAGCTACAGAACTGCAGAAAATGCTATTCAAAAAAAATGTTGTTTTTTTAGTATAGCACAGTACAAGAAAAATATATAGAAATTGTTTATTTCACACACCTCCAGATATGTATTTCACACTGCAAAATATTTTTGTGGCCCTAAATGGCGTTTTTTGGAAGACCACAACACACCCACAGTACGTAACCGCTGAATCGCACAGCTACAGAACTGCAGAAAATGCTATTCAAAAAAAATGTTTTTTTTAGTATAGCACAGCACAAGAAAAATATATAGAAATTGTTTATTTCACACACCTCCAGATATGTATTTCACACGGCAAAATATTTTTTGTGGCCCTAAATGGGTCTTTTTGCAAGAGTACATTAACCACTTGACAACTGGGCACCTAAACCCCCTTCCTAACCAGACGAATTTTCAGCTTTCGGTGCTTTCACATTTTGAATGACAATTACAACACTGTACCCATATGACATTTTTGTCCTTTTTTTCACACAAATAGAGCTTTCTTTTGGTGGTATTTAATCACTGTTGGGTTTTTTATTTTTTGCGCTATAAGAGAAAAAAGACTGTAAATTTTGTAAAAAAATGAATTTTTCTTTGTTTCCGTTATAAAATTTTGCAAATTAGTATTTTTTCTTCATAAATTTTGGCAAAAATTTATACTGCTACATATCTTTGGTAAAAATAAGTACAAATTGGTGCATATTTTTTGGTCTTTGTGAAAGTTATAGAGTCCACAAGCTATGGTGCCAATACCTGAAAATTGATCACACCTGAAGTACTGACGGCCTATCTCAGTTCTTGAGACCCTAACATGCCAGAAAAGTACAAATACCCCCCAAATGACCCCTTTTTGGAAAGAAGACATTCCAAGGTATTTAGAAAGAGGCATTGTGAGTTTTTTGAAGTTGTCATTTTTTCCCACAATTCTTTGCAAAATCAAGATTTTTTTTTCTTTAATTTTTTTCACAAAATTGTCCATATTAGCAGGTTATTTCTCACACACAGCATATGCATACCACAAATTACACCCCAAAACACATTCTGCTATTTCTCCCGAGTATGGCGATACCACACGTGTGAGACTTTTACACAGCGTGGCCACATACAGAGGCCCAACATGCAGGGAGCATCTTCAGGCGTTCTGGAGCACCCAGGCCAATTCTGACATTTCTCTCCTACATGTAAAAATCATCATTTGTTTGCTAGAAAATTACATAGAACCCCAAAACAT
Source organism: Rana muscosa (assembly GCA_029206835.1). Classification (NCBI taxonomy): domain Eukaryota; kingdom Metazoa; phylum Chordata; class Amphibia; order Anura; family Ranidae; genus Rana; species Rana muscosa. The sequence goes on along the minus strand of CM055122.1, from coordinate 518,379,303 downwards.
TATATATGTTTTTTTAGCAAAGACCTTAAAGAATATAATGGTGGTCGTTGCAACTTTTTATCTTGCACGGTATTTGCGCAGAAATTTTTCTAACGCGTTTTTTACGGAAAAAAACAGTTTTGTGCTTAAAAGAAAAAAAAACAGTAAAGTTAGCCCAATGTTTTTGCATAATGTGAAAGATGAAGTTACGCCGAGTAAATAGATACCTAACATGTCACCCTTCAAAATTGCACACGCTCGTGGAATGGCGCCAAACTTTGCTACTTAAAAATCCCCATAGGCAACGCTTTAAATATTTTTACTGGTTACATGTTTTGAGTTACAGAGGAGGTATAGTGCCAAAATTATTGCACTCGCTCTAACGTTCGCAGAGATACCTCACATGCGTGGTTTGAACACCGTTTTCATATGTGGGCGGGGCTTATATATGCGTTCACTTCTGCATGCGAGCTCGCGGGGGCAGGGGCGCTTTAAAAAAAATATATATATTTTATTGTTCATTTTACTTTATTTATTTTAGTTTGACATGTTTTTCCGCCCCAAATTTTTTTTTGATCACTTTTATTCCTATTACAAGGAACGTAAACATCCCTTGTAATAGGAATATGGCATGACAGGTCCTCTTTACAGTGAGCTATGGGGTCAATAAGACCCCACATCTCACCTCTAGGCTGGGAAGCCTGAAAAAAAAACAAAAAAAAAAACAATCTTGGCTTTGATCGTAGCGGTGAGTCGGTAGAAGCACCGGAGGGCAGCGGGAGGGGGGCATCCCCTCTCACCTCCCGTAAGAGTGATCAAGCGGTGGAACAGCCACTATGATCATTCTTATGGTGCAGGGAATCGCCGGCTGAAAAAGCGAATATCTGAATGATGCCTGTAGCTGCATCCATCATTCAGATATCCCCGCATAAAGTTAAGGACGTCATATGACGGCCGGCGGACGGGAAGTGGTTATTGCGGAGTATTGCCGGGTATTGCGGAGTATGGCCGGGTATTGCGGAGTATGGCCGGGTATTGCGGAGTATGGCCGGGTATTGCGGAGTATGGCCGGGTATTGCGGAGTATTGTGGAGTATTGCCGGGTATTGTGGAGTATTGCCGGGTATTGCAGAGTATTGCTAGGTATTGCCGGGTATTGAGGAGTATTGCCGGGTATTGAGGAGTATTGCGGAGTATTGAGGAGTATGGCAGGGTATTGCGGAATATGGCAGAGTATTGCACAGTATGGCAGGGTAGTGCACAGTATGGGCAGAGTATTGCACAGTATGGGCAGGGTATTGCAGAGTATTGGCAGGGTATTGCAGAGTATTGGCGGGGTATTGCAGAGTATTGCACAGGGCATTGCAGAGTATTGGCAGGGTATTGCAGAGTATTGGCAGGGTATTGCAGAGTATTGCACAGGGTATTGCAGAGTATTGCACAGGGTATTGCAGAGTATTGCACAGGGTATTGCGGAGTATTGCCGGGTATTGCGGAGTATTGCCGGGTATTGCAGAGTATTGCGGGGTATTGCCGGGTATTGCGGAGTATTGCCTAGTATTGCGGAGTATTGCCGGGTATTGAGGAGTATTGCAGGGTATTGAGGAGTATTGCGGAGTATTGAGGAGTATGGCAGGGTATTGCACAGTATGGGCAGAGTATTGCAGAGTATTGGCAGGGTATTGCAGAGTATTGGCAGGGTATTGCAGAGTATTGCACAGGGCATTGCAGAGTATTGGCAGGGTATTGCAGAGTATTGACAGGGTATTGCAGAGTATTGCACAGGGTATTGCAGAGTATTGCACAGAGTATTGCACAGGGTATTGCAGAGTATTGCACAGGGTATTGCACAGAGTATTGCACAGGGTATTGCAGAGTATTGCACAGAGTATTGCACAGGGTATTGCAGAGTATTGCACAGGGTATTGCAGAGTATTGCACAGGGTATTGCGGAGTATTGCCGGGTATTGCGGAGTATTGCCGGGTATTGCGGAGTATTGCGGGGTATTGCCGGGTATTGCGGAGTATTTCCGGGTATTGCGGGGTATTGCCGGGTATTGCGGAGTATTGCCGGGTATTGCGGAGTATTGCCGGGTGTTGCGGAGTATTGCCGGGTATTGCCGGGTATTGCGGAGTATTGCCGGGTATTGCGGAGCATTGCCGGGTATTGCGGAGTATTGACGGGTATTGCGGAGTATTGCGGGGTATTGCCGGGTATTGAGGAGTATTGCAGGGTATTGAGGAGTATTGGGGAGTATTGAGGAGTATGGCAGGGTATTGCACAGTATGGGCAGAGTATTGCAGAGTATTGGCAGGGTATTGCAGAGTATTGGCAGGGCATTGCAGAGTATTGACAGGGTATTGCAGAGTATTGCACAGGGTATTGCAGAGTATTGCACAGGGTATTGCAGGGTATTGCAGAGTATTGCACAGGGTATTGCAGAGTATTGCACAGGGTATTGTACAGGGATGGCTGAGCAGGGATGGATGGATGGCTGGATCTGTGACTGCAATTGTCACAGATCCAGCCCACAGCTGACATGATCTGACATGGGGGAGGGAGCTGACATGATCCGCTCCCTCCCCTCTCCTCTCACACTGTACCGATCGGTACACAGAGGGGAGAGAGGAAATCACATGACGCCGGTCTGTTTACAAGTGACCGCTCCGTCATTTGACGGAGCGATCACGTGGTAAACGGCCGCGATTAGCGGCCATCTACCGTGATCCGTGATGCGCCGGGTCTTCCGGACCCGGCGGTCACGGACATTTCCTGGAGCAAGATTCTGGGAGGACGTCCCTGGGACGTCCACCCTGGATAGCTCGACCGCGCTGTAGACGTCTTTCATCCATGGCGCGGTCAGCAAGTGGTTAAAGTGCAATTTTTTTTTTTTTTTTTGCCCTAAATGGGTCTCTTTTTGCACAAGCAAAATAAAATGCAAATTGTTTTTTTTTTCTTTTTTTTTTGCCCTATATGGGTCCTTTGGAAAAAAGCACAATAAAGTGCTTTTTTTTTTTTTTTTTTGCCCTAAATGGGTCTTTTTGCAAGAGCAGAATACACCCACAGTATGGAAACGGTGCATCTCTCAACGTATTATATGCAGTGCTGGTGCACTGAGCTTGCAGATAAAAGGTGGATTTTCTCTGACACTGGGCTCATGGCAGTGTAAAAAGACTGCACTGCAACACAAACAGGTAAACCTATGCAGATCGCTGAGTTATATCTCTGAATCTGGACTCCTATTCCTATATAATATATCTCTCTCCCTGAAAGCACCAACAGGAACCTGGCCCTACACTACACTGTCTCTCTATCTTTTCCCTCAGATTGCAGAATCAGGACTACCTCATGTATTTTACAATCTCTCCCTATTAGCAACAGCAGCAGCCAAGATCCTCTCCCTATCTATTCTGAAGCAGAGTGACGTGTGTGCTGTGTGCCTCTAGCTTATATAGAAGCATGGTCACATGTTGCACTGACCAATCACAGCCATGCCATTAGTAGGCATGGCTATGATGGCTTCTAAGGGCACACCAGCTAATCAAAAGGTGATTGGCTGGCCCCTGAAGCATTTCTAACTGCGCCATTAGATTGCCGAACCCGAACCCGGACTTTCGCGCAAAGTCCGGGTTTGGGTTTGGGTTCGGGAAAAAGCTAAAGTTCGGTACGAACCTGAACTTTACAGTTCGGGTTCGCTCAACACTAGTAGTCAGGGATTCCAGAAGTCAGAATAAATGATCAACAAAGCCAGGGTCAGAAGCCATAGTCAGTCTTGTAGCAGGAACACAGGAACACCGGAACACCGGAACCTTTGGCAATGATAAAGACAGAACAATGAACTGACAAATCCCTCAGAGTGAGGCAGTGTTTTATACCCTAGTTGATTAGGTAACCTGACTCAGCTGAACCAGGAGAGACAGGTGCAGATTGCAAGGAGATCCAGAGAAAGGCTTTCAGCACATCATGCAGAACTAGGCTTAGCTGGAAAGCAGGCACTTGGGGCGTGACCATGCCTGGCCATCTGCATGACACGGTAGGGACCGTGACAGTTTCAGAGCAGTTGGACCAATTTAGAGCCCGAAAGGATTAAAGTGATTGCATTCTATGCATTAAGATAAAAAGCCTTCTGTGTGCAGCAGCCCCCCTAATACTTACCTGAACCCATCTCAATCCAGCGATGTTGCAGGAGAGTCTCAGCAGCCCGAGACTCTCCCTCCTCATTGGCTGAGATGGCAGTGTGGCACCATTGGCTCCTGCTGCTGTCCATTATATTCAATGAGGAGAGAGGGGGCGGGGCAGGCCAGGCCACAGCTCTGTGTCTGAATGGACACAGGGAGCTGGGGCTTGGGTACCCCCATAGCAAGCTGCTTGCTGTGGGGGCACTCAACAGGAGGAAGGGGCCAGGATCACCGAAGAGGGACCCGAGAAGAGGAGGATCTGGTCTGCTCTGTGCAAAACCACTGCAAGAAGCAGGTAAGTATAATATGTTTGTTATTTTTAACAAAAAAAAATGAGACTTTAGTATCACTTTAATCCGTAAACTATACTATAATGAAGGTGCACTCTCCTCCAGTGGTATTTGGTGAAAACAAAACTTATGAATTCTTTAAAACCTATGACCCTATATTGCTAAAGAGACACTAACATTTCCCCCATTCAAGTGACAAGTTCCCTTGTAATGACAACCCACCACTCATTTATACTCACCTTTTCACTCCTCTTTGATTCATTCTTCAGTCACAACTCTAAGTTCTTCTCTTATGTAAGCTTATGTAAGCTCCATGTCAGTTGCGTCAAAGCTTACACAATGACAAGAAATGAAAAGACAAGCTCTAAGTCCTACTCTTATGTAAGCTCCATGTTGGGTGCATCAAAGCTTACACAGATATAATTACCTCTTTACCCTCCTCAGCTGACAGTGCTTGAGCCTTGAGCAGCTGAAACACTGTATCCTGGGAAACAGATGAGTGGAGCAAAAAATAAACTCTCATTGGTCAGTCTGGTTAGGTGGCCAGCGCTGCAATGAGTGTCATTGTGAGCAATATGCTGCTATATAGACTCCAATGCTCTTTAGTGCTAATGAAGTATAGAGAGTACTAATTCTGACCTCCCCTTCCAACAAAACTAGTTTCCTAGCTATCATGGTGATCTAATCATTTAACCACTTAACTACTTCAGCCCCAGAAGATTTGCCCCCTTAATGACCAGGCTCATATTTGCAATACGGCACTGCGTCACTTTAACTGACAATAATGCGGTTGTGCGACGCTGTGCCCATGCAAAAAACATCCTTTTTCCTCACAAATAGAGCTTTCTTTTGGTGGTATTTTAACCACTTCCCGCCCAGTCAATAGCAGATTGACGTCAGATTGACGTCAGATTGACGAAGTGGTTGTGTTATCCACACTGGACGTCATATGACGTCCTGCAGGATAACAGCCGCCTCGCGTCCGGGGGGGCGTGCATCGCAGCGATCGGTGGAGCGGTGTGTCAGTCTGACACACCGCTGCACTGATCTCGGTAAAGAGCCTCCGGCGGAGGCTTTTTACCACGTGATCAGCCGTGTCCAATCACGGCTGATCACGATGTAAAGAGGAAGAGCCGTTGATCGGCTCTTCCTCACTTGCGTCTGACAGACGCGAGTAGAGGAGAGCCGATCGGCAGCTCTCCTGACAGGGGGGGTTCACGCTGATTGTTTATCAGCGCAGCCCCCCCTCGGATACCCACACTGGACCACCAGGGAAGCCCCCCAGGGCCACCAGGGAAGCCCCAAGCATGTGGATGGCCAGGTAAGTCCCCCATGGCCATCCACATGCACAAATACATAAAAAATATATGCCAATCAGTGCCCACAAATGGGCACTGACTGGCACCATCATGGCACAACCAAAATGCATGATGCTCAGCAATGCCAGCCACCAGTGTCATCAGTGCCACCTACCAGTGTCCATCAGTGCCACCTATCAGTGCCCATCTGTGCCCATCTGTGCCCATAAGTTCCCACCTATCAGTGCCCGTCTGTGCCACCTATCAGTGCCACCCATAAGTATCCATCAGTGCTGCCTATAAGTGCCCATCAGTGCCGCCTATGAGTGCCCATCAGTGCCGCCTATGAGTGCCCATCAGTGCCACATACCAGTGCCACATATCAGTGCCCATCAGTGCCGCCTATCAGTGCCCATCAGTGCCGCCTATCAGTGCCCATCATCAGTGCCACCTCATCGGTGCCACCTCATTGGTGCCACCTCATCGGTGCCCATCAGTGTTGCCTTATCAGTGCCCATCAGTGTCGCCTTATCAGTGCCCATTAGTGCCGCCTTATCAGTGCCCATCATTGAAGTAGAAAAGGTACTTATTTACAAAAAAAATTAACAGAAACAAAGAAAAACTTAGTTTTTTTCAAAATTTTCGCACTTTTTTATTTGTTATGCAAAAAATAAAAATCGCAGAGGCGATCAAATACCACCGAAAGAGAGCTCTATTTGTGGGAACAAAATGATAAAAAAATTGTTTGGGTACAGTGTTGCATGACCGCACAATTGTCATTCAAATTGTGACAGCGCTGAAAGCTCAAAATTGGCTTGGGCAGGAAGGTATATAAGTGCATGGTATTGAAGTGGTTAATAAAAATGCGTTTTTTACTTTTTGCGCTTTAAACAAAAAAAGAGCGACAATTTAAAAAAAAATAAAACATAATTTTTTACTTTTTGCTATAATAAAATATCCCAATTAAAAAAGATATATATATTTCTTCCTCAGTTTAGGCTGATGTGTATTCTTCTACATATTTTTGGTAAAAAAAAAATTGCAATAAGTGTATATTATAACGTTATAACTTTTGCGCAAACCAATCAATATAAGCTTGTTGGGATTTTTGTACCAAAAATATGTAGCAAAATACATATTGGCCTAAACTGATGAAGAAATTAGATTTTTTAAATTTAAATTTAATTTTTTTTCAAAATTGTCACTCTTTTTTTGTTTATAGCACAAAAAAAATACCACCCAAAGAAAGCTCTATTTGTGGAAAAAAAAGGCCATCATTTTTATTTGTGTACAGTGTCGCACAACCGCGCAATTGTCAGTTAAAGTAGCGCAGGGCCATATCGCAAAAAATGGCCTGGTCGTGAAGGGGGGTACACCTTCCAAAGCTTAAGTGATTAAAGTGGACGTGAAGGCAAACAGCTACATTCACAGCTGAATAATGTGCAGTGTTTAAGTTCATAAAAAGTGTTTACATTTGTTCAGCTATTTTTTTTTATCCAATTAAAGTGGTTGTAAACCTCATTCATGAAGTCTGAGCAAAGCACATACTATATCTCTGTAGTATTTACCTGTTTCTCTCCAAAGCTCTAAGTGACGTTTCTCTCTGGTGCTTTGTTCCTCTGTTATCAGTATGAGTTACTTCTGAGAAGTTTTCCCAACACATGAGGGAGGGAGGGGGGAAGAGCTCAGCAGACAGCTTGTCTATTCAGAACACAGTTCCTCTGCTGTGTGTGGAGGGGGGGGGGGTGCACTGTTCCTACAATCAGCTCTCACACACTGTTACCGCAGCCTTTCTCCCCTCGTCTCTGTGCTCCTGACAGATGAAGAAATATTTTACCACTTTTCTGCCCTTTTGTAGGAATATAGGGAAGAGAAGACTGCAGATAAACAAGTAAAACCTATGTATGTATTTGTTTGATCTCTGTGTATCATCTGAGGCTGTTCAATTTACTGGGTGTATGTGAGGGTTTAACAACCACTTTAAGACTCCTTTCACACTGAGGCGGTTTCAGGTGTTTTAGCGCTAGAAATAGCCTCTAAATAGCACCTGAAAACCACCTCCTATTCGTTTCAGTATGTCTTTTCACACTGAGGCGGTGCGCTTGCGGGACATTAGGAAAAGTCCTGCAAACAGCATCTTTGGGGCGGTTTGGGAGCGCTGTATATAGCGCTCCCAAAACCCCCTGCCCATTGAAATGATTGGGCAGCGCTTCCAAAGCGCCTGAAAAGCGTTTCGGAATCGCCACAACAGCGTTTTAAACCCCTCCTTTGGGGTTAAAAGTGCCCCGCTAGCGAGCGAAAAGCGCTGCTTAATGACCAGGCCATTTTTTGCGTTATGGCACTGTGTTGCTTTAACTGACAATTGCGCGGCCGTGCAATGCTGTACCCCAAAAAATTGACGTCCTTTTTTCCCCACAAATAGATCTTTCTTTTGGTAGTATTTGATCACTTCTGCGGTTTTAATTTTTTGCGCTATCAACAAAAAACACAACATTTTGTACTTTTTGCTATAATAAAAATCCCCAATTTTAAAAAAAAAAAAAGCACATTATTTCCTCAGATTAGGCCGATATGTATTCTTATACATATTTTTGGTAATAAAAATCCCAATAAACCTATATTGATTGGTTTACGCAAAAGTTATAGCATCTGCAAACTATGGGAAAGATTTATGGCATTTTTGTTATTATTTGTTTTACTAGTAATGGCGGTGATCTGCGATTTTTACAATTACTGCAACATTGCGACGAACAGATCAGACACTTTTGACACTTTTTTGGGACCATTGACATTTATACAGCGATCAGTGCTATAAAAATGCACTGATTACTGTGTAAATGACACTAGCAGGGAAAGGGGTTAACACTAGAGAGCGATCAAGGGGTTACCTGTTTTCCCTTGTGTGTGTTCTAACTGTAGGGAGATAGGAGTGACTAGAGGAGATGACAGATCGTTGTTCCTAGCTAGTAGGAACACACGATCTGTCTCTCCTCTCCTCACAGAACAGGGATTTGTGTGTTTACACACACACGTTCCTGTTCTGGCCCCTCGTGCCCTTGATCGCGCGTGGCCGGCAGTCATCGCGACCGCCGGTCGCGCGCATCGGGTCCCCCGCATTGTAGCAGGCACGCGCCTGCTATCCCCGCTTAAAGGGCCGACGTACAGCTACGACGGCTCGCGGGAACGTTCTCTCCTCCTCCTATCTGGCTAACTGTGTATTGTGCATTGTGCAATATAATAAAACCTGATTGGTTTACATTGTTGCTTTAAAAGTCTAAATCATACTGTGCAAGGAACTAAACAAATAAAAATAAAAATTATGGAGTCACTGCCTCAGAATTACTGTACAGATGAGGAGTTGTGAGTTCCCTCTGATGTTCCTGATTTGCATGATTGTTTCAGGTCAGAAACTCAGAAGGGTTGAGTTTAAAAACTATAATGAAAAGACATCAGCCACTTGGGAATGCATTGTTTTCAATGCACCAACCAATTCAAACACTTGTATTGGGAGGAGCATTGAAGAACAACCAATGTTTAGCACTCCAAAGCAGAAAGCAGAGTCTGATTATAATGAGTATACTGTATGTGACTGCCCCAAGTACAAAACAACTATAAAATATACAGACATGATTTTAAAAGCATTAACACACATTTAAAGAATTGTTTAAAATTATCTATCTTTCAAATCTCACTTGCATGTATAAACAAAGAGACATTTGAAATAGGCTATACATTTTCTTTAAATCTAATAGTTTAAAACTCTGTTTTTCTCTTTAACCAGAATAGTAATATGTACTAATATACAAGTATAGTACAGCCAGCAAAATTGTGAAAAATGGCCATGGCCTTGGTCCAGGAACATACATTTTAAGCACTGTACGGTTTTCTATAGAAAAACATTATTTTCATCTAATACACCTTCTTGTTGAATGGAAATGAAAAGCGTCAAGGACCAACTGAAGATATTAGTATTCATTAACTATCTCAATACCAGCATGTTACAACCTCTTCCTTCCAGACCGTTTTTTTTTCAGTTTTCTTTGCTGTAATAGTTTGACTGACAATTACTCGGTCATGCAACACTTTCCCCAAATAAATTTTATATCATTTTTGAGAGGGTAAAACATTCTTTTGATTGTTTTCTTTATACACTACAGAAAGCTATTTAATTGCTCAAAGGGTTTGTAAACCCTCATTTTTTTTTTTAAATAACAAACATATACTTACCTCCACTGTGCAGTTAGTTTTGCACAGTGTGGCCCGATCATCATCTTCTGGGGTCCCTCGGCAGCTCTATCAGCTCCTCCCCACATCCGTAAGCCCCATGGGAAAAGCACTCTCCCGGGGGGTTACCTTGCGGGCACGCTCCCGAGTCCAGCATTTGCGTCTATTGACACAGAATGCCGGACTTGGCCCTGGCACCTGCGTCATTGGATTTGATTGACAGCAGCGGGAGCCAGGCAGAGAGGTACAGCGCGTCTCCGGCGAGGGATCGAAGGGCTCATGTGAGTAAAACTGGGGGGGCTGGGGGGCCAGTCACTGTCATAAGTTTTTTCACCTTAATGCATGCAAAAACACGAGGGTTTACAACCCCTTTAAGCCTTTGTGAAAGTTAGAGTCTACAAACTATGGTATATACAAATATTTGGAATTTATGAACCCTGATATTCTTACTGCAGGGGCAGTGCCAGGGGGGTGCTTGGTTTCCAAAAATGTTTTAAGAACTCCCATAGCATGTCATAGAGATCCTATCCGGTAGGAGACCTCTGATGTGATAGGGGTTTTCTAATGCAATGGGAGACTTTTTATGTGATTGGGGACCTCTGATGTGAAGGTGGGGCTTATGTGCAAAGGAGAGCACACTGATGTGATGGGGGACACTGATGTGATGGGGGTACTGATATGGCGAGGGACCTTTCATGTGATGAGGAATTTCTAATGCGATGGGAGACCTTTTGTATGATAGGGGACCTCTGACATTATGGGGGTACTTCTGATATGAAAATAGGGCTTCTGATATCAAGGAGGAGCTCTGGTGTGATGGGCCCTTCTGATGTGAAAGATAACCTGTGATGTGAAGGTGGGGCTTATGTGCAAAAGAAAGAATGTGGTGAGAACGACTGTGATAGGGGAACACTTATAACATGGGGGGCACTAATGATGTGGGGGGCTTATAATATGATGGGGGACCTCAGATGTAAAAAGGGGGGCTTCTGATGTGATGGGGATCTCTGATGTGATGGGATGCTTCTGGTGTGACATGTGACTTCTGATGTGATGGGGAGACCTCTGGTGTGATGAAGAGGGCTTCTGATGTGATTAGGGGCCTCTGATGTGATTAGCACTTCTCATGTGTTGGGGTGTTTCTGATGTGACAGATGACCTCTGTAATGAAGGCAGGGCTTATGTGAAAAAGAAAACACCCTGATGTGATTGGGGTTAATTCTTATGCGATGGGGGGGGGGCTTCTGATGTGATGTGGGGAACCTCTGACATAATGGGGCACTTCTGTGAAGAGGGAGGGTTCTGTTGTGATGGGTGTCTTCTGACAGAGGACCTCTGCTGAATGTGGGGCTTCTAATGTGATGGGGAACCTATTTTGTCTAATGTAGAAAAGGTAGCATACTACAAGCTGTAGACCATGGACAAACAAGCACTTTGACCACACCTACTTCTTGCCACACCACATTTTGACCACGCCCACTTATAATTCTAGCACCAGCACATCACCCTAAAAAAAATTGTCTGGAGCTGCCCCTGTCTGACTGCCTATCGCATTTTTTGAGGTCCTAAAATGCCAGGACAGTACAAACACCCCCAAATTTACCCACTCTTTTGGAAAGTTGACACCCCAAGGCAATTAGTAAGAGGCATAATGGCTATTTTTTTAAATCCACTCTTTTGCCACAAGTTTTTGGAAAATGAGAAAAGTAAATAAAGTTTGCTTTGTGTTCACAAAGCAAACATTTTACCAATGTATTTCTCACATACAGCATGGCCATACTTACAATTACACCATAAAACACATTTAGCTAATTCTCCTGAGTATGAAGTTAGCACATGTGTGGGACTCATGGACTAGCCAAAATCCATGGAGCATCATCAGGCTTTCAAGGGGCATAAATTTGGCGTTTGATATCCAGACTACTTACCGGTATCACATTTTTGAAGGCCCTAAAATACCCAAAAAGTTAAAACACCCACAAATGTACCACATTTGGGAAAGTAGATACATCCAAGGTATGCTAAGAGGCATGGTAAGCTTTTTAACGATTTTTTTTTTTTTTTTACCATAAGTATTTAAAAAAGAAGATAGTTATTATTTTAATAAAATATTTCTCACACATACTATGGGCATACTTTGAATTACACCCCAAAGTACGTTCTGCTAGTCCTCCTAAGTATGAGGATACAACATGCGGGAGACTTTTTAAGTGTTTTGACCAGTTATGTAACTGACATTGTATCTTAAGTATCACAAAAGTCAAACAACAACACTTCAGAAACTGTGTACACTAAATAGTGTCTTTGTGTGATATAACAAATACAGCTACAAAAATACTATCACAGTGCAAACAATTGTCCAAAATCAATCAGTTCAAATATGTGCACTCATTTATGACTGGAAACAAGGGCTTTTCTTTAGAATAGATACGGGAACCAACCCATGTCTCCCCCACCAACTCCCAAACACCACCCCTGCCAAATTCCTGACCACCCTCCTCCCCTGATCCCCAGCTGAGACAGGTAAAGTGATAGGTACATTGCGCTGTGTATAGTGGCTGATGTCATTGGGTTGTTCATTGGGGTTTGGTATACATTTTAGGGACTATTTTTTTTTTCATGGGGTACCATATTAACATGTATCAAAGGTTTCTTTCTAATATGGATTTTTTGGCATCCTTCAATTTTATGTATGTATAGTATATATATATATATATATATATATATATATATATATATATATATATATTTTTTTTTTTTTGATGTGGGATGTAGTACAGCATATGTGACAGTTTAGAAAGAGAAAAAGAAACATTTGGCAATAATTTGTTGATAATCTGGCAGTGTCAATTACAGGCAATTTAAACTGCATTTTCTTTCCTTGTAAATATCTGTTTATTTGTACAACGCAAAACATTGTATATATCAATGGAATTGCACAGAGCAGCCACGAACCTCCTCTCTTCGGGTCCCCTGCCGACGTTCCTGGCCCCTCCCCTCTGTCCAGTGCCCCCATGGAAAGCCACTTCCCATGGGGCACTTGTACGTGCTTGCCCCCAAGCCCCGCTGCTGTGTCCATTGACACAGACAGCAGAAAAGACAGCGAGACCCAGAAGTGAGGGGAAAGAAGAGCCGAAGACGTGCACAGTGCTAGATTGAATGAGGGCTCAGGTAAGTAAAAGGGGGGGAGGTGAGGAGGGGATGCTGACACCTAAACATTTTTTACCTCAATGCAAGTAATGCATTAAGGTAAAAATGTTCAGGCTTTACAACCACTTTAATGTACCTCTGTTGCAGAAAAGAAAAAGCTGTCTCTATATTCTGGAGCAGGCATCACCTCAGCCTTTGCTTTCTTCTCCTCCATGACTTCCAGGTATTCATCCTGCAGGACAGCAGATTCATTAGAAGAGTGAGGAAATTCTACAACAGCTGATGTAATTGAACCACACCCTGCTCATGCTCTCCTCTTCTAGGAGATTGTTCCCACCCACCTCTCCACTACCTTAGTTCCACCCAGTACTGCGGTGCTCTCTAAAACTCACCCACAATTCTAGTACAGCACTGCTCCCATGATCTATGTCCCGCCCACCTCTGCAGTTACATGCTTCTCCAATGCAGTCATTGTCATTGGACACCTTTCTCCCTCAGTACATAGCCAGTGGCTTCCTCTGCTGAAGGATCATTTTGGACTTCTTCTCCCTGCACAGATCGTTCATTTGGCACACTGGACGGAAGCTACACTATTAAATCTATATGTACTATGTATAATCAGATTAACTATGTATTGCAAGGGCTTGCCTAATTGGATACAGAGAGATTGGATAGATTTGTGTGTCCTCTTATTATATAGTTTTGTAGCGGGTATGTACTTTCCCGGGTGTAAATTTGAACTTGGCAGAGACATCAGTGGTGTGTAGTTCCCTGCAGCCCAGTGGGTGGCACTGTCGCCCTGGGCTGGGGTTGAATCATTGCTGTGTGCTGTGCCTCCTTTTTGTCCTCCCTCGGCAGTGGTATGGTGGGGCGGGGAACCCGCCGTGCTTGCTGGGAGAGGGTATAAAGGGGCCGGCCATCTTTGTCACAGGGTCAGAGTCCCAAGCACCTTCAGCTTGTGGACGGTGGTTCGTGTCGGTCCTCTGGGTGGCCTAGGCCTAGAGGACAATCGGAGGTCGTGTTCCATCCCAGGCACCTTTAGCCTGGGGTGAGGTACTCGGATGGAGGTCCGGAGCTCAGTGCCCAACACTGAGTTCCGCGAGGGAAGGAGATCCTAGGGAACCCCGGGAGTGGGTACCCGAATCCGGAAGGCGCAATGGACCGGGGGGAGCTCCTCACTTGAAGACCCGGTGCAGCATATTGCCGGTGACAGGTGAGCCTCTCGTCGGAGACCGCCTGGAAGGAAATTCCCCCTCGTGCGGAGACCGTAACCCACTTTCAGGAAGGAAAGTGGAGAACTACATTGTGTCTGGGCCTATTCGCATCCACACCTCCTTTTCTGTTCTGTTTCTACCAAGGGAGTTCAACTGATTGTGTTCATTCGAGAAGAATAAAGGAGTGTTGAAATTTTATGGTGTGGGGCTCATTTCCTGACAGACATTGTTCAAGGTGACTCTTGGAGGGAGGATCCAGGTGCACAGCACTGACCCGAAGGTAATACAAGAACGTTGCCTATACCGCACTGACACATGTGGTGGAGGCCAGGCGTGGTGTCCCCGCTCCCTCCCCTCTAAGATACCCCTAGACAAGAGAAAGACGAGACGAGAGAAAGAGGGGAGTGAGGAGGCCGCTACACGTGGGGGCTCGGGTCCGGTATAGTGTTTGTGCACCACAGAATTGAACGTGTCTGTTGGAAGAGTTAAGCGAATAGGCAGGCCTTCATTGGCCGAAGTGCATCCCTGCTCGAAGTCGTGGACATGACCCAGTGAAGGGAAAGGCCCACGCAGAAGAGTGGAAAGAGGGGGAAGTTCAGCCGTGTGAAGTACTACATGTGGGGGCTTCTATTTGCATTGCGCCACCAGGCACACCCCCATCGCTTAGTTCGTGTGCGTGACTCAGCCACAGAAAATAAGAAAAGCCCGTGAACTGGAGCAAAGGGGAGGAGTCCAATACGTGTGAAGGACTACACGCGGGACATTGGCGCAAAAACTTTGCAGTGTGCGATGGATCAGCAACAGGTCGCCATGTTCGGACATACATCGTGGATTCCAGTTCACCCTTCCACCACGACATTGACTGCTACTGCTCCGGTAACAGATACAGGGACCTGGCTGTTTGGGACTGGTGTGCCAGCTAAAGCCATTTGGGCGATGTGAGGCCTGTGGGGAGTTCCTGTTCAAAGTGTATCCGGCGGTTGAGAGGCCGAGAACCATTTACCCCGGCCGTGCTGCGGGCAACACCACTCAGAGAGGAGGAATCACTGCTGTGAGAGCCATCCCTACACACACTGCAGCGACCGCGGAGGAGGTCGTAAAACCCCAATGGGAGAAATCCGAGGATGCTGACTCGGTCACCACGATCTCACAGCGTCCACCACCGAAGAGAAAGACCGGCATGGTAGCCCCAACCAGCGGTTGTGGTAGACCGTCTCGCCCGCTTACGTCCGGCCTGGATGGATCCGTCGACAAGAGTTTCGGAGGTCCCGCTTCAAGTAAAGGCCGAGGTAAGCCAGGCGGAGAGATTTGGTGTGTGGGCGGAGGTGTCGGGAAGTCATGGCCTAGCGAATCCGCGGGAGGTGGTGGCTCCATTTCTACAACCGGCTACATACCAGCGGAGGAGTGTGACACCTCTGACCTGGAGTCGCTCTCGGACATGGGAGACGACGTTGCCATAGACGATTTGTTTGCCAGGAAGGGCTGGGACAAAATACCTCTCGCTTCATCTCGGAGGATCAGAGATCCACCCATGTCAATAGGGGAAAGTACACCCCGGGTGGAGGCACCAGCGCCTGAAGAGAGGTCCTGTCCCCAGCCTGCTTCTGCATCCCCGGTGCCATCTGTGCCGAAGGCCGGGGAAAAGAGACTGTTGCTGTGGGCGCCTATGCCCAGATCAGATGTGATCAAGGTCCCTCGCCACCCGGACTCGATAGTGTTGCCTGGCGAAGGGGACAAAACCACCATGCCTCCTTTGGCGAGATTACAATGGCTATTTGGCCAGAAGGTTGCTGCAGATTATGGATGGGAGTATCCATACTTGTCGAAGAAACTGCTGTATGAGGTGGAAGTGTGCCGGGAGCGCTGGTACAATGACTTTGTGTGGACCCACCTTCAGGTTCCCCACGCCCGCAGGTACCTGGCATGCTCTCCAATGGCTTCTCAACGTTTTAAAGACTGCAAGGCAGAATGGATGTTGGGACGACACATCCATGCAGATAAAGTGTTGATCCGGCGCAAAGAAGGAGAAGATGTGGAGTATCATCTGGAGACCATGGATCAGCACTTGAAACCACTTGTTCTGGCGCATCCCCGCTTTTACCTGTAGGAGAAAAGAGACTCCGTTCTTATCATGCTGCTGAACTTTCTGGGGCCCGTTGCTTTTGTGCCCAGAGGAATAAGAACTGTTCCTGTTTGTTCTTCACTTTTCCTGCAAGAGATTATGGACTCTGGGGTAGATAGGGCCAAAGGAAAAGAGGAAAGTTCCAAGAGTGCAGTTACCACGGTGCTGTCACCAGGTGGCAGTGTTGCGCAACGTTAAGACACTTTTCATGCACTCACTCTTTGGAGAAAAGGGATTTCTTCTCGGAGAAGTTTATTTTCCATTACACGAATACAGGTGTCAGGGTTATGTGTGTTAATCTTTTCTTTTCCCTCTGCAGGAGAACATCCCATCAAGTCCACTGAGAATGGGGTGGGTCTTAGTCAGGATGGGGGGGGGAGTCAAATGTGAATATGTGATTCAAAGTTATGAATCAGTGCTGTTGTTTTCTCTTGTCTTTATTCCCTTTTCTTTACGGGGCTCAGACACAATGTTTCAGTTGGATAGTTTTTCTAAGGTTTTACATTTTTGTACAATTGTTAGTCGGTTTCTGGATTGGATTATGTCAGCCGTTGAGGGCATGATTTACTCCAGACACTGGGGACCAGTGTCAAATGACCAGGGGGAGAGTTTAGCGGGTATGTACTTTCCCGGGTGTAAATTTGAACATGGCAGAGACATCAGTGGTGTGTAGTTCCCTGCAGCCCAGTGGGTGGCGCTGTCGCCCTGGGCTGGGGTTGAATCATTGCTGTGTGCTGTGCCTCCTTTTTGTCCTCCCTCGGCAGTGGTATGGTGGGGCGGGGAACCCGCCGTGCTTGCTGGGAGAGGGTATAAAGGGGCCGGCCATCTTTGTCACGGGGTCAGAGTCCCAAGCACATTCAGCTTGTGGATGGTGGTTAGTGTCGGTCCTCTGGGTGGCCTAGGCCTAGAGGACAATCGGAGGTCGTGTTCCATCCCAGGCACCTTTAGCCTGGGGTGAGGTACTCGGATGGAGGTCCGGAGCTCAGTGCCCAACACTGAGTTCCGCGAGGGAAGGAGATCCTAGGGAACCCCGGGAGTGGGTACCCGAATCCGGAAGGCGCAATGGACCGGGGGGAGCTCCTCACTTGAAGATCCGGTGTAGCATATTGCCGGTGACAGGTGAGCCTCTCTTCGGAGACCGCCTGGAAGGAAATTCCCCCTCGTGCGGAGACCGTAACCCACTTTCAGGAAGGAAAGTGGAGAACTTCATTGTGTCTGGGCCTATTCGCATCCACACCTCCTTTTCTGTTTCTACCAAGGGAGTTCAACTGATTATGTTCATTTGAGAAGAATAAAGGAGTGTTGAACTTTTATGGTGTGGGGCTCATTTCCTGACAGACATTGTTCAAGGTGACTCTTGGAGGGAGAATCCAGGTGCACAGCACTGACCCGAAGGTAATACAAGAACGTTGCTTATACCGCACTGACACATGTGGTGGAGGCCAGGCGTGGTGTCCCCGCTCCCTCCCCTCTAAGATACCCCTAGACAAGAGAAAGACGAGACGAGAGAAAGAGGGGAGTGAGGAGGCTGCTACAGTTTTGTTATAGAAGATTAAACAATCAGATTGCATAGAGTATAGCCATGTTTAGACACCTAAATTGATCTACAGTCGTTTTCATGGGGGGAGGGGGAGAGAGAGTGTGAGAGAGACAGGGTGTTGATTAGATTCAGATTCATTATTAAAGTGAAACTTCAGTAATTTTTTCAACTATTTTCCATTGTGACGGGAGGGCCCGTGGAACCCAGATTCCCTTGGAAAGTATGGGGTACCCTTGTTTCAGCTCCCCATGTACTTCTTATGTCTAAGTTACCCTGTGCCAGGATGGCACAGGGTGACTGAGAAAATATGTCTTGGATTACCTAATACGAGACAGTAATATTTATCCACAATATCTCCCAGGATATGTAAAGACTATTCTTGGTTTGTTATATTCTGAACCCAACATGTTAATTGAAAGAGCTGATCACATTGGCCTCTGTACAATGTAGGAGACGAGCCAACACCTACTGGAAGCTCCTGCTATTGTGTGAAGATGTCCTTGTACTTATGATAATGTGTATTGTATAGTCGGTGAGCGAGGAGATGGGAAATCTACCCTAAAAGGTCATATCTATGAGTCACCTTGTCTGTCTAAAGGATTAGTTAATTATCTCATTTTAATTTATGTTCTGGTTACCTCCTCTTTAACTGTATATAAGACTTGATTCTGGTGCTAATAAACACTCCATGTTCAGCAGACAAACAAGTATCGTCTCGTTGTGTGCTTGTGAGCAGCTGGAATATCTGATATCTATATCCAGACTGATAGGAAGCAGTATATGACGGAAGCACTCAAGCGGAGTGTGGGACGTTCCGTTACATGCATCTATTCAATTTTTTGTCCATGTTGTTTTAACTTTGGATAGTAAAAAAAAAAATTCTGCCAGTAAACACCTTATACAGCCCACTTCCTGTTTCTTGTCTGGAAAAAAGCCTAGGCTTATGACATCATGCACAGCTCTCTCTCACTCTCACTCTGCTGAGAGTTTGCCAGGAAGGAAGGGGGGTGAGTTATAAGAGGGCCAATGAGAGCTGCAGAGCTGGAGGTGTGCCTCTGTGTGTTTGTATAAATTCAGGAAGTGAACAGGCAGCAGCTTCAGCTGCCCACAGTTAAAATGATTGCAGCCAGACTTAGTGGAGGGAGATTTCTGCAGCATATTTGGTGCAGAATCACAGTGTATATAAAATAATATGAAAAGTGGTTAGAGGGAAGCTTCAGAATGGCAAATATGTTTTTATTACAAATTATGTGAGCAGACTGTAGTACCTCTTTAATCCCAAAGGGAAATTATTAGAATGCAGTTAAATTCAACGAAGACAAAACAAAAATCACAATACCAAACAAAAAATAACACAATAACAACAAAATATAAAGTCACCAGTAACAGCAAATTAATTAATATACAATAACCATGAATTAAAAACAAGTACAAATGTAAAAGTTAAATGATTAAATACTGTACTGTAATAAACCATACCATCCTATTAAAACACTACATATAATAAATTAGTGCATCTGTATGCAGATGCAGCTGCTGCACAGACACAGTCGCATGTCAAATATTGCTTGCACACAGCTCCGAGGTGGCCACATCAAATGGTGGATGTGGTCAAATTGCACAAACAATGGTAGGGTCTTAAAGGGGCATTGTTAAATACCATGATGGTTTCAGTGAGGCTCCATGCACATCTGTGCATTCTTGGAACACATGAAAAACTGGTGCTGCACTTACCGTGGCATTATTTGTAATGGCAACCCAAATGGGGAAGCAAAATCGCATTTTCCCATGTTAAAAAATGCAAGAAAAATGCATGGTAAAAAAAGTGCAAACTGGAACATGCCAAAATGCTCCATGAGCTACTTTTCCATGTCCATAGAAAATCAGTGAGCTGCGCTTTGAGTGTCATGGGAAAGATGAGCTTAAAAAAATGTAAATACATCAGCTGTGAATGGGGCCTCAAACTGAAATTGGTGTGTGCAATCTGATTGTACAATCTATGTACAATTTCCCTTAGATTTACCAAAGTT
Source organism: Rana muscosa (assembly GCA_029206835.1). Lineage (NCBI taxonomy): Eukaryota > Metazoa > Chordata > Amphibia > Anura > Ranidae > Rana > Rana muscosa. The sequence continues at coordinate 518,359,278 of CM055122.1, read as the reverse complement.
ATGAAAAAGGAGGACCCACCTGAACAATCCATTAAATTTGTAGAAATTTTGGCAGGCCCTGGCCCTATATAGTTGATGGTAGATAAAAAGGACATTGTACAATCAGATTGTACAGTGCATGACCACCTTAAAGGAAGAAGTAGGAAAGTGGGCAGAAATAAAAAAGAGGTGGTCCAGTATTGAAGGGGGTGTGGTCAAGAGAGGTAAAAAAACACCATATGCTGTGATGCAGTAAACAGGGCGTCATGGAATATAGGATACGTTTCCTAGATGGTCATTTGATGCTACGGGAAGTCAGGGGCTTAGATGCATTTTTTTAAATTTTGAAAAGAGAGGTGCAGATTCAAGTCTGGCATTGACTATGTAAGTGAGCAATAAGCACATTAGGATGGCTTGGGCAGAAAAGACAAAAGAAAGGCTTCTATTTATTATGAAAAGTGGAATTCAGCTTGAAAAGTGTGAAATTTGCCTTTAAGGCACCCCAGGCATATTTTTTAAAGGAATTTTATTGTTTCTTTTTAGGCTGGGTTCACACTATTGCAAATTGGATGTGGGTTCCCCCACATCCAAATCGCAAAAAAGAAGATTGTGACTGGCTCTCTATGGAGCCGGTTCACACATCTCTGAAGCAGCTCCAGTTCGAATTGCACAGGAGTCCTGTGCGTCTTTTAGTCCGTTTCAGGACTGAATTCAGCCAAAAATTCAGGCTAAAATTGCACCTGAACCAGTGAATAGAGATGCACAGGACCCCCTGCTGTGAGCTGCTCCATGCTCTATTGTGAACCTAGACTTAAGCATTAACAAAAACACTGCTAACCACAAAACAGAGCTTTTTAAAAATCCTTTTTACATTGGTACATGTTCCACAGTGCCCAGCACTCCATGCCGTGCGTGTGACAACCCCTTGACTATTAGCCTTGAAATGTATCAGTATAGATTTTAAAGATTCAGCTCCTATTGACTTTAGTCAGCTTCAGATTAAAATTCAGAACTTGCGAGCTGTTCAACAAACCTCCCACAAACCGAACACATACATTCGGCTCACCCCTAGTTATCAACCACATTTCTCTTTCGTTACCAGCCACAGGTTTTCTGTTCCTAATCCTACTAATATGGAATCTGTCTAACCATGCTGGTCTTGATATTTCATGATGAATAACAGGCCTGAAATAGCTCTATTTAAGTTGCAATGAAGCCTTCTATAATCATATACCAAAGCATGGTTTTGTATGTGCATTTAGGAAAAGGTGTAGAGCACTTCCCATTGTTGGTGACTGAGGAATAAGCTCCCTATTTTTGGACCTTTGGTTTATTTTCAATATTTCATCATAACAGATTGATTATCCTGTGTTCCAAAACGAATACATTAATTCATAGAACACTAGTTTTGATTTCTTTTTGAGACAGACATAGTCTGACAGAGTGCAGACTTGTGTTTACAAGTGATTGTGCTTAGCAGGCACCAAAGGGTTTGAGCCAGAGGTGGTGGAACTGAGTTCCACCAAGTTCCCCCTGAAAAAAAAGCCCTGTGTATATATATATATATATATATATATATATATATATTTTATATATATATAGAACAACAAGTGTTGAGGGTGGAGTGCACACGATCCAATGTAGCAGTGATTAGCAATCAGACCCTTCCACAGGCCAAATCAGATAATAATAAAATTTATTAGAAAAAGATATCAATTCAAATTCCATTCAGTGTCAAATGCATGACGGTTTCGGGCTGTACAGATAGCGCCCTTATTCAGAACAAGACACATACTGTCAAGGGGATGCCATACACAGACATCCAACACAGGTGATCAGATCGTTGGGCTGCACTTAAGGAATCAGGAACAGAGTAAGTAAAAATATATATATTTATTGAAGATAAAGACACACGTGTAATCAAACAACAGCAAACCATAAACAAGAAATTAATACAAAGCACAACAAACCCCAAAAACACCTAATCTAACTATCTAACTAATATATACAAGTAAAGGAAACACACATACATAAACAAGGCAGGGACGAGAGACAAGGGGAGCAGAAGGCCAGGTACTGGGAGCAGTCAGCAAGGGGGAGCTGGAAGCCGGTATCAGGGGACAGGTCTCAGGGACAGGATACAAGAAACAGAGTCCAGGACAAGGCAGGAAATGGATCAGGATCAGGATCAGGATAAGGCAAACGGATCAAGTTCAGGCAGGGACAAGGCTTACAGAAGGAATTCTGGAGCATTGAGCCTTGGTTAAGGGCGGACTTATATAGTCCAGCAGACCCAGATCAGGTGTGTTTGATGGCTGGTTGAAAGTCTTGGTGGAGAGACACCCGCTGGTGGCCACCAGAACTACACCCACTGGTGCCGAATGCAACAGTGCCACCAGCAGGTGAGCCAAGTAATGACACCATTCCTGACAGTTCCCCCCCTTAAGGAGTGGCCTCCGGATGCTCCATTCAGCCCTTGGTTTGACAGTCCGAGTGGATGCGGGAACACCCTAAAAAGTTTCCATGCTGAGTCTGCGGACTTCTTCGCACTTCCTAGGCCAGAGTCCTTTAGTTCACTGGGGGACGTGCCACTAGAGTCTGAAAATAGGACACGCACCCCACCACCAGGGCCAGGAAGTTTAGATCCGGAAATGAAAATTAGCAGGGCAATGGGCAAGAACCCATCGGAGGCAGACCACGCAGGGGCATTACATTCAGGCTGGGTGACAAGCAGGATTGAAACAGCGGAAAAACGGGCATCCATCATGAAGACATCAGCGGCCAACTGGGCATCAGGAACAGGTTTAGCAGGGACCATATCATCAGGCTGGGCAGCGGGCTCCGGGTCATCAGGCTGGGCAGCGGGAAAGGAACCACCAGGTGGGGGGAGGGGACTCACAAGGGGAGGAGACCGATCTGTGTCCCTATGTACAAGGGACACACCATCAGTCTCCTCTCCCTGACAGGACATGGATCTCTGTGTTTACACACAGAGATCCACGTCCCTGGCTCTGTGACGAGCAATCGCGGGTGCCCGGTGGACATCGCGGCCGCCGGGCACACGCATCGGGTCCCCAGTGATGTGGTGAGCACGCACGCTCCACACTGCGGGAATACCAGGACGTCATATGACGGCCGCCCGGAGGGACGAAAGGTTCCTGCGGCCGTCATATGACTATGGCCCGGGCAGGAAGTAGTTAAAAAGAAAAAAGTTTTCCTCCAAAACGATCGATAATAATTGTATCAAAAAGGTATTTTCTTTAGTGAACCAATAGTCGCCGACAGGCTTCTATGTCCAAATCATAGGAAATAGCAGTGTATACATTTGCTACATCCCAAGTGACCAGCATAGACCCTGGTGGTATAACTATGTTACGAATTTTGTGTAGAAATTTTGGGTGTCTCGTATATAAGATTGTGTCGTTTCTATAAGTGGCGTGAGGCATCTGTCCAAAAATTTTGCGATCGGTGTAGTAATGGAATCTGTGCTAGAAACTATAGGTCGTCCTGGTTGACTTAAAGGATCTTTATGTATCTTAGGCAATACGTATATAATAGGAGTCACGAGATGTTCAGGTATAAGATACTTTTTAGTGTCATTATCAATAATTTGTTCTTTTTCAGCGCATGTAATTACCTTTTTAATCCTGTCTTGTATACGCAAGACAGGGTTATTATGTAAATTGGACATAAGTTTTAGTGTCTGCCAACTGTCTCAATATTTCACTTTCATATGCTGTGCTGTTGTATCCATGATCACTATCAATCCACCCTTGTCTGCGGGCTTGATGGTAACATCAGGCTGCGCAGATAAGGAGGCGAGAGTATCAAGTTCTTGCCCAACTTAGATTGTTAGGTCCCGTTTAGTACTATCACGTAAAAAGGAGCCTATTTCGTCTTCAACCTTGCCAATAAAAATTTCAGCTGCAGCTCATGAAGTAGGAGGAGTAAATTGACTTTTATTTCTTAATCCCACAGTGTGGATAGATAAAGGTAATGTATTAAAATTATATTTGTCAGGTTTGGAGGAATTGTATGCCTTTAAACCGATTTGTCTAAAATATATATACTATTTTATATATATTATATACGAGACACCCAACATTTTCTACACAAAATTCGTAACATAGTTATGCCACCAGGGTCTGTGCTGGTCACTTGGGATGTAGCGAATTTATACACCGCTATACCCCATGATTTGGGCATAGAAGCCTGTCGGCAACTATTGGTTCACTAAAGAAAATACACATCCACACGTTACCTTTTTGATACAATTATTATCGATCGTTTTGGTGGAAAACCTTTTTCTTTTTAAGGAAAAATATTATTTACAGCTTATCGGAGCTGCGATGTTCTCTAATGTTGCCCCCCCCCCCATACGCCAATGCATTTATGGACATGATAGAGAACACTTTTATTTAACATTGCAATTTGTTTATTTAAAACTGCACCTATTGGTACAGATGTATTGATGGCGCCTTTGCGATATGGTCGGGCGACTTAGAGTCCTTAAATGTATTTAATATGTATCTTAATTATTTGATCCCTGGCTTAAAATTCAATTCGACAGTAGGAGCCCATTCACACAGGGGCAACTTTCGATCCGACTTCAAATCGCCCCAGGTTGCCCCTAGTCGCCTCAAGTTGTGCTGGCTGAGGAAATCAATGTAAGTTAATGGAGCCGTCTTAATGCACACTACTGCGGTCGCTCCGACTTCAAAAAAGGTCCCTGTGCTACTTCAATCCGACTTCTAGGCGACCTGTACCCATTGATTTCAATGGGAGTTGCCTCTGAAGTCGGATCACTGTCTTAACATAAGCAACTTTTCAGGAAGATAACATACATTTCTCAGGCAAACCCCTCCCTCCCCCCTCCCTCCCACAGAGCTAATTCTTGTTTTATTGGCCACTGGAATGTCTCCTGTCCTGCAGGCAACTTGAAGTTGCCTTGTAAGTTGCCTGGAGTCGTGCTGTGATTCATACTCAAGTCGTGTCTGAGTTGCCTCATAAAATCGGGCTGGAAGTCATGTTGCCCCTGTGTGAATGGAGTCTAAGAGATATCCAAATACCTTTTTTGGATACTTTACTAAGCATTAATAAAAAACTCATTGTTAGTGACTTATAAACCAAACCAAAAGATTGTAATCAGTTATTATTGTATTCAAATTTTCATCTATCTGGTATCTTTAAATCCATTCCTCGTAGCCAATTGGTTCGTGTATCCTGGATTGTGAGTGACCCAGACTTAATGAATGTTAGATTGGATGAGATGGAAGGGAGATTACAACAACAAGGTTATCCAAAGAAAATTATTAAAAAGGAACGAGATCTGTTTTGTCACAGATCTGCACATACTAACACTTGACGTCTCCCTTTCATCTCACAATTCCATCCTTATTCTACTAAGGTTTACAATATAGTAAAAAAACACTGGTCTATCCTGCATGACAGTTCTACGTCAGTGCAGGAATTCCAGTTTCCTCCTTTACCCGTCTACCGTCGAGGTCAGACAATATATGACAGATTGGTCAAATCTGTTCAATACCGTCCCCCCCTCACCCCTTACCACCTTTCTGGGACCGCGTAACTTTGTCTCTTTTCCCTGTCTCTGCTGCATTCAATGAAACAGTATGATAAAAGGGAAATCCTTTTCCCATCCACATAGAGGGTATAATATTGATATTAAAAACCACTATACTTGTCAATCAACTTACGTTATATACATAATAAAGTGCCCATGTGGGTTATTATATGTGGGAGAAACCACCCAAAAGGTTAAAGATAGGATCGCCAGACACAAGTATTCTATTAGAGATAAATTAGATAAATTACCCTTAGCCAGACATTTCATAGAGAAGGGACAGCCCAAAACCGTCATGCATTTGACACTGAATGGAATTTGAGTTTATATATTTTTCTAATAAATTTTAAGAGTAGCAATCCCATCCCATTTTTCTTTATACATTGTGACAGAGCATCCCAGAGAGAGCCTGGGAAAGTCCTGTTCGGGGTTTATACATCTCCCAGGCTCCTCTCATATACATTCAGGGATCTCTGAGCCAGTATCCACTTCAGGTGTTGGTTCTCTCCACCAGCTTAATTAAAAGCTCACCTGAGCAGACAGCCTTTGCTCAGCCTGGGAAACACAGACAACATTGGTCTGTGAGAGCAAGAAGGTTGGTAAAACATTGTTACTCTGTGAATGTGGAAGCTGACAAGCGTTAGGCTTGTTCAGCCTAGTAGTGAGGGCCTGTAAATACTGTGTAGTTAGAGCCGAGACACGGCTAGGCTTTTGTTTAGATATTTTTTCTTCTGTTTGTTTTCAGCACACTGTACAGCACCTGTCATTGACATTGTATATAGCACCAATAAACCACACTGTGTTTTCACTGATCCAATGGACTTGGTATCTGTGCCTGCTCATCCCAGGGAGCTTTTGTACCTACTACCTGTCCCCCAGGTTACATATGGTGGAGGCTGCGACCAGCTGTAGTAAGTTACTACTTAAAAGGCCAGTACCTAAAGTGATAACATGGAGGACCTCCTCAAACAAATGGTGTTGGCAAACGCTGCACAACAGCAAACTAACGCTGAATTGCGGCAAGAAAACGCTGCATGGCAGCAAGCAAATGCTACACAACAGCAAACTAACGCTGCACAACAGCAAGCCAACGCTATCGCACAGGAGCAAACCAAGGTGCTGTTCCAACAGATTGGTGCTGTACAGGAGCAATCGCAGAGGCTGTTTGAACAGCTTGCCACTGCTGCAAAAGCGGATAGGAAAACCCTCACTGAGGTTGTGGAGACGCTAGCACAGGGGTCACCTGCGATAATGAAGGATATTGGAGACAAGCCCTCAGCCATCCATGTGGGTCGCTTTCTTTCAAAGATGACGGCAGATGATGATCCAGAGGCCTTCCTACTAACATTTGAACGGACTGCTGAGAGGGAAGGTTGGCCCCAAACCCAGTGGGCAGGACTGATCGCCCCCTTACTTTCTGGAGAAGGCCTACTATGATCTGGAGTCAGCAGAAGCGGGAGATTATGAGAAGGTCAAGCGGGAAATCCTGGCACGACTTGGCGTTACCTTGGCTGTTCGAGCTCAGCGGGTCCACAGCTGGTTCTTCCAAGAAAAGAGGCCCCCAAGATCGCAGATGTTTGATCTGATCCACCTGGTGCGGAAATGGCTACAGCCGGAGTCCCTGTCTGCGCCACAAATAGTGGAGCGTGTGGTCATGAACCAATTCCTGAGGTCACTGCCAATTCCCCTGCAGAAGTGGGTGAGTCAAGGAGACCCCAAGTCAGCAGACAACCTGGTGGAGCTCGTTGAGAGGTACTTTGCTGCAGAGAACCTGGTCACCACCCCTACAGCCGCACGGACTTTCCACCCAAAGCCACGGTCACCCCAGGCAACCGGTAAGACTGTTCCAGGGGAAGTGGGTGGTAAGCATGGCAAGGAAATAGGGGGGAGGATTTTTGGTGCCAGGACTGAAGTTTGGCGGCCCAAACAAGGGAAGCCACTGCCTGTCAGCAAACCAAACTGGGGAAACATCAGGTGTTTTCGTTGCCAAGAACTGGGACATGTTGCAGCAAACTGTCCATTGACAGATGAACCAATGCAGTGTGATCTATCTTTTAGAAGGCAGTCTATGTTTGCTGCTGTTTCATGCGCTGCAATGTCAAATGTGGGAAAACACATGTGTCATGTGACTATTAATAATAAGCCTATTATGGCCTTGCTGGACTCTGGAAGTCTGGTTACTTTGGTTACAGCTGAGATGGTTGAAACTGTGAATTTTCATGCAAAAAAGGTTGCTGTGATCTGTGTACATGGGGATACCCGCGAGTATCCAATAGCCACTGTTCAGTTTAAAACTGGCTTAGGTACGGTGACCCATTTGGTCGGACTGGTGCCCCACTTGGTGCATGAGGCTATCATTGGTAGGGACTTCCCTAAGTTTTGGGAACTGTGGGATTGTCCCGACCCAGTCGCAGTACCTAACTCGGTCGCAGAGCCAGAACTCGTGGCCATTACTGACCTTGTGAGTTCAGGGGACTCCTCTCAGGGCTCTCCGGGTGATCCTTTCTCAGTTATGGCAGGAGAGCTGGGGGAGCCGGAAGAAGTCCCCACAACCAGTAGAGCTGGACAGCCGTCTGCTGAATCTGAGCCTACGTTAGAGTTTGCCAATCTTAATGTGCACAAGGAAAATTTTGGTACGGAGCAGAGAAAAGACCCTACCCTTGCCAGGGCCTGGGAAAATGTAATAGTGATTAATGAGGTACCTGTCGAACCAGGGGACAGGCTCTGTTTTCCATATTTCTGCAGCAATGAGGATTTACTGTATCGTGTATGTAAATCTAATGATGAAGTGGTTGAACAGTTGGTAGTCCCTAAGTTATACAGACGGGTGGTGTTGGAACTTGCCCATGGGCACTTGCTAGGAGGCCATTTAGGGGTTGAGAAAACCACTGAAAGGGTGTTGCGCAGGTTTTACTGGCCTGGGATACGGAAAAACATAGAAAATTATTGTCAATCCTGTCCTGTGTGTCAGATGTCAGCCCCCCAACCCCACTTCCGAAGTTCGTTAGTGCCCTTGCCCATTATTGAAGTGCCTTTTGAGAGGATTGCCATGGACCTTGTGGGTCCACTCCCCAAATCTGCCCGCGGTCATCAACATATCCTCGTGATCATGGATTACGCTACCCGTTACCCCGAGGCCATTCCCTTACGCACTGCATCTGCTAAAAACATTGCCAAAGAGCTGTTTATGGTGTTCAGTCGGGTTGGCGTCCCGAAAGAAGTCCTTACAGACCAAGGTACCCCATTCATGTCACGAATAACTAGGGAGCTCTGCAAGTTATTTAAGGTGACGCAGTTGCGTACCTCAGTGTACCATCCTCAAACGGATGGCTTGGTGGAACGCTTCAATAAGACATTAAAGAGTATGTTAAAAAAGGTTGTTGATAAGGATGGGAAAAACTGGGACTTCCTGATACCTTACTTGATGTTCGCCATCAGGGAAGTTCCCCAGTCCTCTACGGGGTACTCTCCATTTGAGTTGCTTTATGGGAGACACCCTCGGGGACTCTTAGACATAGCCAAGGAAACTTGGGAGGGGGAGCAGACACCTCACAAAAGTGTTATTGAGCATATCGCTCAAATGCAGGATAGGATTGCAGCAATCATGCCGGTAGTAAAAGAACATTTACTGCAGGCCCAAGCAGCCCAACAGAGGATATACAACAGGGGGGCCCAACTTCGTGTTTTCTCACCTGGTGACCGGGTCCTCGTGTTAGTTCCCACTGTTGAGAGCAAATTCCTGGCTAAGTGGCAGGGACCCTTTGAAGTAATTGAAAGAGTTGGGGAGGTCAATTACAAGGTGTATCAACCAGGTAAAAGGAAGCCCGAACAGATTTACCACATAAACCTGTTAAAGCCCTGGAAGGATAGACTGGCATTAACTGCGAGGTCCCTCCCGGTAACCCTTAACCACTTCCCTACCCAGCCATAGTAATATGACGTCCACAGATGGGATCTCCCATCCTGGGTGGACGTCATATGACGTCCTCTGCTTTGTAGGGGAATATCTGAATGATGCCTGCAGCTAGAGGCATCATTCAGATATCCTTTTGTTCTGCCAGCGATTCTCTGCACCATAAGAACGATCATAGCGGCGGTTCCGCTGCTTGATCGTTCTTATAGGCGGCGGGAGGGGGCACCCCCCCCTCCCGCCGCCATCCAGTGCTTCGCCGGCTCTCCCAGGTACCGTTGTGTTCCTTAGGACACAGCAGTTCCCTGATGGGGCTAAATGAGTGGCGGCGGAGCAGCAGCGGTGGGCAGCGGAGCTTTCTGTGCGGCGCGGCGGGCAGCGGAGCGGCTTACCGGCTCCCATATGCAGAGCTGCAGCAGCGGCGTGCACGGCGCCCGCGCGCGCCGATCTGGGATCCGGTGTGTCCCTCTGGACACACCGATTCAAGTAATGTGGCGGCGGGCGGCGGAGATTCCGGTATAAACTTACCGGAATTGATGATGCAGAGCTGCGCAGCGCGGCGATCGGGGCTGAGGTTTTTCCCTTGGATACAGCCCAGCCTCGATCAGGGTAAAGAGCCAATGAAATTGGCTCTTTACCACGTGACCGGCTGTGTCCAATCACAGCAGGTCACTAAATGTAAACAAAACACACAATTGTGTGTAACTCACTGTTGCCTGGTTCTCCTCTTCACACACCTGTGAGGAGGAGATCAGCTAACAGTGAGTTACACATATGTTATACACATATACATATGTACTACTGTGCCCAGATTGCCCCCCCTAAATAAAGAGTACCTGTCATCTAGTACCTGCCACCAGATCACCCGCCACCCACCTGTCCATCAGGAGTACCTGTCCATCAGGAGTACCCGCCACCTCACCTGAGTACCCGCCACCTCAGAGTACCCGCCACCAGTCCATCAGGAGTACCTGTCCATCAGGAGTACCTGTCCATCAGGAGTACCCGCCACCTCACCTGAGTACCCGCCACCTCAGAGTACCCGCCACCAGTCCATCAGGAGTACCTGTCCATCAGGAGTACCTGTCCATCAGCAGTACCCGCCACCTCACCTGAGTACCCGCCACCTCAGAGTACCCGCCACCAGTCCATCAGGAGTACCTGTCCATCAGGAGTACCCGCCACCTCACCTGAGTACCCGCCAGCTCAGAGTACCCGCCACCAGTCCATCAGGAGTACCTGTCCATCAGGAGTACCTGTCCATCAGGAGTACCCGCCACCTCACCTGAGTACCCGCCACCAGTCCATCAGGAGTAACTGTCCATCAGCAGTACCCGCCACCTCACCTGAGTACCCGCCACCTCAGAGTACCCGCCACCAGTCCATCAGGAGTACCTGTCCATCAGGAGTACCTGTCCATCAGCAGTACCCGCCACCTCACCTGAGTACCCGCCACCTCAGAGTACCCGCCACCAGTCCATCAGGAGTACCTGTCCATCAGGAGTACCCGCCACCTCACCTGAGTACCCGCCACCTCAGAGTACCCGCCACCAGTCCATCAGGAGTACCTGTCCATCAGGAGTACCTGTCCATCAGCAGTACCTGCCACCTCACCTGAGTACCCGCCACCTCAGAGTACCCGCCACCAGTCCATCAGGAGTACCTGTCCATCAGGAGTACCCGCCACCTCACCTGAGTACCCGCCACCTCAGAGTACCCGCCACCAGTCCATCAGGAGTACCTGTCCATCAGGAGTACCTGTCCATCAGCAGTACCCGCCACCTCAGAGTACCCGCCACCAGTCCATCAGGAGTACCTGTCCATCAGGAGTACCCGCCACATCACCTGAGTACCCGCCACCAGTCCATCAGGAGTACCTGTCCATCAGCAGTACCCGCCACCTCACCTGAGTACCCGCCACCTCAGAGTACCCGCCACCAGTCCATCAGAAGTACCTGTCCATCAGGAGTACCTGTCCATCAGGTGTACCAGCCACCTCACCAGGAGTACCCGCCACCTCACCAGGAGTACCCGCCACCAGTCCATCAGGAGTACCTGTCCATCAGGAGTACCCACCACCTCACCAGAGTACCCGCCACCTCACCAGAGTACCCACCACCAATCCATCAGGAGTACCTGTCCATTAGAGTACCCGCCACCTCACCAGAGAACCTGCCACCAGAGTACCTGCCACCTCACCAGCGTACCCACTATGTCCAGAAAGGTGTACACCCCAGAAGAAGCATATCAAATACTCAGTCTGACCGATGAGAGCAACGGGGAGCTCTCACCGCTCAGTTCTGATTCCGATTCTGGTTTGGAATATGAACCCCCTGAAGGCAGCACATCCGGATCCGAATTAGAGGAGGACACAGTCCGTCCAAAAAGAAGACGGTCTGAACACCAGGCAGCGACCAGCAGTGCCAACGGCGGTAGACCCCAGGAGGCGAGGTCCAGTGCAAGCGCTGCTAGACACCAGGAGGAAAGGCCCAGTGCAAGCGCTGCTAGACCCCAGGAGGAAAGGCCCAGTGCAAGTACACGCCAAAGAAGTAGGACCCGAACCCAGCTTCCAGATGGCTTGGCAAACCCATTGTGGCTGCCTTCTACCTCAGGGTCAGCCACGATCCCCCCTTTTACAGCACAGCCAGGTGTGCAGGTCAACACTGAGGGTTTTTCCAAACTTGATTTTTTTAATTTATTTTTCCCTGATGAATTGGTTCAAGGCATTGTGGAGCAAACTAATCTTTTTGCTCAACAATTCATTGAAAACAACCCCAGCTCCAGCTATGCCCGCCCTTTTGAATGGAGACCCCTAACAGTGGTGGAGCTTAGATTGTTTTTAGGCCTAACGTTTAACACGGGGCTTACAAAAAAAAATGAAATGAATAGGTATTGGTCGAAGAAACCCATCCACCATATGCCAATTTTTACATCGGCCATGTCCAGGTCCCGATACGAACTTATAATGCGGTTCCTGCATTTCAGTGACAACTCACAGTGCCCCCCCCGAGATCACCCAAACTTTGACAAATTATATAAAATTCGCCCCCTAATTAATTTTTTTTCCAAGAAGTTTGCCGAACTTTATGTCCCTGACCAAAACATTTCTGTGGACGAATCCCTGGTGCATTTCACAGGCCGGCTGGGAATCAAGCAATATATCCCCAGTAAGCGGGCGAGGTACGGCTTGAAGCTCAACAAGCTCTGTGAAAGCGCCACTGGTTATGTGCACTCATTCCGCATGTACGAAGGCAAAGATTCCCAGCTCGAGCCCCCTGAGTGTCCATCGTACATGGGAATAAGTGGAAAAATTGTTTGGGAGTTGGTATTTCCACTCCTCCAAAAGGGGTATCATATTTATATGGACAACTATTATACCAGCCTGCCCCTTCTCCGCCACCTCTACCTAAAAAAAACTCTGGCGTGTGGTACAACAAGAATAAACAGAAAGGGCTTCCCACAGCGTCTTGTCACCACAACCATTCAAAAGGGGGAATCGGCAAGCTTGAGGAACGAGGAAGTGTTGGCTGTGAAGTGGAGGGATAGGAAAGATGTGTACATCATGTCCACCATCCACGATGACACCTCGGTGGAACTTCACAGAAGACGCAGTACCGTTCGCAAGCCTTCCTGCATCAATGAGTACAATAAATTCATGGGGGGTGTGGATTTAAATGATCAAATGTTGCAGCCCTATCTTTCAACCCGAAAATCCCTCTTCTGGTATAAAAAAATCGCAATTTACTTTTTTCATTTGGCCCTGTTAAATTCTTTCATAGTCTACCAAAAATCCACACATAGACCCACCACCTTCATGAGATTTATTGAAGACATTGTCACTGCCCTGATCTACCAACAAACATCCCCCCCAGAAAGCATTCACTCAGATTGTGTCAGCAGACTACATGAGCGCCATTTTTCAGACCATATTCCACCATCACGATCCGGAAGACGACGCCAAAAAAAATGTCGGGTGTGCACCAGAAGAGGAATTAGGAAAGACACCAGCTTCCATTGTCCCGACTGTCCCTCCCAACCTGGCCTTTGCATCGGAAAATGCTTCAAGCGATATCACACTCTCGAAAACTATTAGCCCATATTTCTAATACTGCCATTTCCCCGTTTTCAATATGTCCTGAATATTTCCCTGCCTCAACCAACCATATCATAGTCTTCCATGTGAACTGACCCTGGCCTGTTTCTCGACTATGTCTCTGCCTACCGTCTGCATTGTTTATCCGCCATGTTTCTGCCTTTCACGTGAACTGACCCTGGACTGTATGGATTATGCCTCTGCCTACCGTTTATTTCTGCCTTTTACCTGCACTGACCTCGGCCTGTTGACCATGTTTTTGCCTGCCCCCTTGGACTGATCTTTCACCCTGCTACACAGGGGTCTCACATATGTGAGGGGCTCCAGAATAGTGTTCTGAGTTCAGAAAACCAGTTTTTGGTTTTCTGTGTTCCCAGAACAGGGTCTGGTTGTCCGGAGGCTTCAAAGCGATTTGGGTGGGAGAAGCCTCTACCCCTGTCCCCATTCTTTCCTGACCGTTGCCCTAAGCTTGATGGTCCTGCCTGCTCCCTGGACAAATACTCTGGCTGTGCTGACCATACCTCTGCCTGCTGCATGTACTAACTATGGACAGTATTCCTGCCTGCTGCATGGACGATCCTTTGTTCCTTTTGCTACTGCTGACCACATCTCTGCCTGCTATCTGGACCAATGCTTTGGCTGTGCTGACATAATCTCTACCTGTACTGACTATTCCTGCCTGCTGCCTGTTTTGCTGTCGCTGTCCACGTTCCTGCCTGCTGCCTGGACCGATGCTCTCCTCTTTGGACCACTGCACTACTAAAACCGCAGGTAATCTTTTCTTTACCCTTTTTCTCAGAAGAATGTATTTTGGTTTATAATTGGTATGTACAGTACATGCTATGTTTTAGAAATATGAAGGGCCTTCAACAATGTGATAGGTTGTCAGGAATTTATGTGTGTAATTTATGCTCCTAGAACACATGACGGTGCTACTTAGATGTTAGGCCTCTGTATTTGGCCAGGCTGTGTAAAAGTCTCACACATTTGGTATCGCCATACTCAGGAGGAGTAGCAGAATGTATTTTGGGGTGTCACTTTTGCTATGTACATGCTATGTGTTGGTAATATCTTATAAATGGACAACTTTGTTTAAAAAAAAATGCGTTTTCATTTTTTTCCCACATATTCCAAAAACTTCTGGAAAAAAATGAACCGTTCAAAAGACTCATTATGCCTCATAGATTATACGTTGGGGTGTTAGCTTTCCAAAATGGGGTCATTTTATGGGAGTTTCCATTGTCCTGGTGCTCCAGGGTCTTCAAAACTGTAATAGGTGGTTGAGAAATGAGATGTGTAATTTATGCTCCTAGAATGCCTGAAGGTGCTATTTCAATGTTGGGCCTCTGTATTTGGCCAGGCTGTGTAAAAGTCTCACACATTTGGTATCGCCATACTCAGGAGGAGTAGCAGAATGTATTTTGGGGTGTCATTTTTGCTATGTACATGCTATGTGTTGGTAATATCTTATAAATGGACAACTTTGTATAAAAAAAATGCGGTTTCATTTTTTTCCCACATATTCCAAAAACTTCTGGAAAAAAATGAACTGTTCAAAAGACTCATTATGCCTCATAGATTATACGTTGGGGTGTTAGCTTTCCAAAATGGGGTCATTTTATGGGCATTTCCATTGTCCTGGTGCTCCAGGGTCTTCAAAACTGTAATAGGTGGTTGAGAAATGAGATGTGCAATTTATGCTCCTAGAATGCCTAAAGGGGCTATTTCAATGTTGGGCCTCTGTATTTGGACAGGCTGTGTAAACGTCCCACACATTTGGTATTGCCATACTCAGGAGGAGTAGCAGAATGTATTTTGGGGTGTCATTTTTGCTATGTACATGCTATGTGTTGGTAATATCTTATAAATGGACAACTTTGTATAAAAAAAATGCATTTTCATTTTTTTCCCACATGTTCCAAAAACTTCTGGAAAAAAATGAACCGTTCAAAAGACTCATTATGCCTCATAGACTATACATTGGAGTGTTAGCTTTCCAAAATGGGGTCATTTTATGGGCATTTCCATTGTCCTGGTGCTCCAGGGTCTTCAAAACTGTAATAGGTGGTTGAGAAATGAGATGTGCAATTTATGCTCCTAGAATGCCTAAAGGGGCTATTTCAATGTTGGGCCTCTGTATTTGGACAGGCTGTGTAAAAGTCCCACACATTTGGTATTGCCATACTCAGGAGGAGTAGCAGAATGTATTTTGGGGTGTCATTTTTGCTATGTACATGCTATGTGTTGGTAATATCTTATAAATGGACAACTTTGTATAAAAAAAATGCATTTTCATTTTTTTCCCACATGTTCCAAAAACTTCTGGAAAAAAATGAACCGTTCAAAAGACTCATTATGCCTCATAGACTATACATTGGAGTGTTAGCTTTCCAAAATGGGGTCATTTTATGGGCGTTTCTATTGTCCTGGTGCTCCAGGGTCTTCAAAACTGTAATAGGTGGTTGAGAAATGAGATGTGTAATTTATGCTCCTAGAATGCCTGAAGGTGCTATTTCAATGTTGTGCCTCTGTATTTGGCCAGGCTGTGTAAAAGTCTCACACATTTGGTATCGCCATACTCAGGAGGAGTAGCAGAATGTATTTTGGGGTGTCATTGCAAGTATGCATGTGCTGTGTGAGAGAAATAACTTGTTATTATGACAATTTTGTGCAAAAAAATAAAAATTTAATTTTTTTTTAAAAATTTCCCAAGAATTGTGGGAAAAAAGTACAACTTCAAAAAACTCACAATGACTCTTACTAAATACATTGGAATGTCTGCTTTCCAAAAAGGGGTAATTTGGGGGGTATTTGTACTTTCCTGGCTTGTTAGGGTCTCAAGCAGGGATGAGCCGAACACCCCCCTGTTCGGTTCGCACCAGAACCTGCGAACAGACAAAATGTTCGTGTAAACTTTAGAACCCTATTAAATACAATGGACTCGAACGTTCGAAATCTAAAGTGTTAATTATAAAGGCTAATATGCAAGTTATTGTCCTAAAAAGTGTTTGGGGACCTGGGTCCTGCCCCAGGGGACATGTATCAATGCAAAAAGAAGTTTTAAAAACGGACGTTTTTTCGGGAGCAGTGATTTTAATAATGCTTAAAATGAAAAAATAAAAGTGAAATATTCCTTTAAATTTCGTACCTGGGGGGTGTGTATGATATGCATGTGAAGTGGCGCATGTTTCCCGTGCTTAGAACTGTCCCTGCACAAAATTTCATTTTTGAAAGAAAAAAAATGCATTTAAAACTCACTCGCGGCTATTAATGAATTGTCGGCTCCCGGCAATACATACAAAAGTCATTGAGAAAAAAAAAAAAAAAAAAGCGTGGGGGTTCCCCAGAATTCAATTACCAGGCCCTTCAGATCTGGCATGGATTTTAAGGGGAACTCCACCCCAAGTTTAAAAAAAAAATGGCGTGGAGTCCCCCTAAAAATCCATACCAGACCCCTTATCCGAGCACGCAACCTGGCCGGCCGCAGGGGAAAAGGGGGGGACGAGAGAGCGCCCCCCCTCCCTCCTGAACCGTACCAAGCCACATGCCCTCAACATGGGGAGGATGTCCCCATGTTGATGGGGACAAGGGCCTCATCCCCACAACCCTTGCCCGGTGGTTGTGGGGGTCTGCGGGCGGGGGGCTTATCGGAATCTGGAAGACCCCTTTAACAAAGGGGACCCCCAGATCCCGCCCCCCCCCTATGTGAATTGGTAACGGGTACATTGTACCCCTACCATTTCACGAAGAAAGCGTAAAAAAAATGTTTAAAAAAACACACAAACACCTTGAAAAAGTCCTTTATTTAAAAAAATAAATAAATAAACATTCCAGCGGTGAAATCCAGTGTCCCGCGGCGATCCCGATGTCCAGCGCTGTCCTTCATTGGTTGTGCCTGAGCGGACCTGATGGGGAACTCCCTCTCAGTATTTTAAATGTATAGACCCGCCCCTTCTAAAGTTCCCCATCAGGTCCGCTCAGCGGACGAGATGCGGAACATGAGAAGGGGCGGGTCTATACATGTATTACCAAAGTGAGAGCAGTTCCCCATCAGGTCCGCCCCCTCGGTATGTCAGACCCGCCTACGTCATTGGCTTGAGCGGGGAACTTCCTTCACACAGAGAAGGAATTTCCCCGCTCAGGCCAATGACGTAGGCGGGTCTGACATACCGAGGAGGCGGACCTGATGGGGAACTGCTCTCACTTTGGTAATACATGTATAGACCCGCCCCTTCTCATGTTCCGCATCTCGTCCGCTGAGCGGACCTGATGGGGAACTTTAGAAGGGGCGGGTCTATACATTTAAAATACTGAGAGGGAGTTCCCCATCAGGTCCGCTCAGGCACAACCAATGACGGACAGCGCTGGACATCGGGATCGCCGCGGGACACTGGATTTCACCGCTGGAATGTTTTGTTTTTTTGTTTTTAAATAAAGGACTTTTTCAAGGTGTTTGTGTGTTTTTTTAAACATTTTTTTACGCTTTCTTCGTGAAATGGTAGGGGTACAATGTACCCCTTACCAATTCACATAGGGGGGGGGCCGGGATCTGGGGGTCCTCTTTGTTAAAGGGGTCTTCCAGATTCCGATAAGCCCCCCGCCCGCAGACCCCCACAACCACCGGGCAAGGGTTGTGGGGATGAGGCCCTTGTCCCCATCAACATGGGGACATCCTCCCCATGTTGAGGGCATGTGGTTTGGTACGGTTCAGGAGGGAGGGGGGGCCGCTCTCTCGTCCCCCCCTTTTCCCCTGCGGCCGGCCAGGTTGCATGCTCGGATAAGGGGTCTGGTATGGATTTTTAGGGGGACTCCACGCCATTTTTTTTTTATTTGGGGTGGAGTTCCCCTTAAAATCCATGCCAGATCTGAAGGGCCTGGAATGGATATTTGGGGGAACCCCACGTCAATTTTTTTTTATTTGCGGCGGGGTTCCCCTTAATATCCATTCCAGACCTGAAGGGCCTGGTAATTGAATTCTGGGGAACCCCCACGCTTTTTTTTTTTTTTTATCAATGACTTTTGTATGTATTGCCGGGAGCCGACAATTCATTAATAGCCGCGAGTCAGTTTTAAATGCATTTTTTTCTTTCAAAAATGACACTTTTTGCAGGGACAGTTCTAAGCACGGGAAACATGCGCCACTTCACATGCATATCATACACACCCCCCAGGTACGAAATTTAAAGGAATATTTCACTTTTATTTTTTCATTTTAAGCATTATTAAAATCACTGCTCCCGAAAAAACGGCCGTTTTTAAAACTTCTTTTTGCATTGATACATGTCCCCTGGGGCAGGACCCGGGTCCCCAAACACTTTTTAGGACAATAACTTGCATATAAGCCTTTATAATTAGCACTTTAGATTTCTCCCATAGATTTTTCGAATTTGCCGCGAACACCCCAATTTGTTCGCTGTTCGGCGAACGGGCGAACAGGCAATGTTCGAGTCGAACATGAGTTCGACTCGAACTTGAAGCTCATCCCTAGTCTCAAGAAATGAAATAGGCCTTCAGTACATCAGGTGTGATCAGATGTGATAATTTTTCAATGATTTGCACCATAGCTTGTAGACTCTATAACTTTCACAGAGACCAAATAATATACACTTTTTTGGTTATTTTTACTAAAGATATGTAGCAGTATACATTTTGGCCCAATTTTATGAAGAAAAATTACTTATTTGCAAAATTTTACAATAAAAACAAAAAAAAAAGTGTTTTTTTTTTTAAAAAATCTAACTTTTTTCGCTTATATTGCAAAAAATAAAAAACCTAGCGGTGATTAAATACCACCAAAAGAAAGCTCTGTTTGTGAGAAAAAAATTATAAAAATTTGGTTTGGGTACAGTGTAGCATGACTGAGTAATTGTCATTCAAAGTGTGAGAGCGCTGAAAGCTACAAATTGGTCTGGTAAGGAAGGGTGTATAAAAGCCCTGTATTGAAGTGGTTAAAGGTACTGAATCCCCTCTGATCCCTGAGGTCACGATTCCAGACACCCTGTCATGTTCCCAGAAACAGGAAGCTAGAGAGTTCCTGATGAGGAATAAAGAGAAATTTTCAGAGTTGCCGGGCACGACTTCAGCAGTTCAGCATGATATTCTTACTGAACCTGGAGTCCGTGTCAAGCTCAAACCATACCGAATTCCCGAAGCTAGAAGAAAGGACATCGGTGAGGAAGTTAAAAGGATGTTGGAGCTAGATGTTATTGAGGAATCCAATAGTGACTGGTCTAGCCCCATTGTATTGGTCCCAAAACCGGATGGCACTTGGAGGTTTTGTAATGACTTCAGAAAGCTTAATGCGGTAACAAAGTTTGACACATACCCAATGCCCAGGGTAGACGAGCTTATAGACCGACTTGGCAAGGCCCGTTATCTGACCACTTTGGACTTGACCAAAGGATATTGGCAAATACCCCTGACTGGTAGTGCCAAAGAAAAGACTGCATTTGTGACCCCGGAGGGGTCGTTTCAATATAAGAAAATGCCTTTTGGGTTGCAAAATGCCCCTGCAACATTTCAGAGGGCTATGGACAGGACCCTAAGACCTCACCGACAGTATGCTGCAGCCTATCTGGACGACATAGTGGTGCATAGCACTGACTGGGAGTCTCACTTGCCCCGTGTCCAGGCTGTCCTGGATTCCCTCTTCAAGGAGGGGTTTACGGCAAATCCAAAAAGAATGTGCCATTGGGCTAGAGGAAGCCAGGTATTTGGGCTACACTATTGGCCGGGGTGTCATAAAGCCCCAGGTGAATAAAATAGAAGCCATCCAGGAGTGGCCACGCCCTGCAAACAAGAAGCAGGTCAGGGCCTTTCTTGGCATTTCGGGGTACTATAGAAGATTTATCCCAAATTTCGCAACTATAGCTGCCCCACTGACAGACCTTACGAAAGGGAAAGCCTCCGTAATGGTGAAATGGTCTCCAGTAGCAGAAGAGTCTTTTCAAGTCCTGAAGAAGGCTCTTTGTGCACAGCCAATCCTATACTCCCCCGATTTCTCCAAAAACTTTTTGGTCCAGACAGATGCGTCTGATGTTGGTATCGGGGCAGTACTTTCACAGGTACACAATGGGGAAGAACACCCTGTGGTGTACTTAAGCAGAAAGCTCAATGACCATGAAAAGAAGTACGCAGTCATTGAAAAGGAGTGTCTGGCCATAAAGTGGGCCGTGGACGCGCTCAGGTACTACTTGTTAGGGCGCCAGTTTGAGTTAATAACTGACCATGCTCCCCTGAAATGGATGGCCCAAAAGAAGGAGACTAATAGGCGGGTGAACCGGTGGTTTTTGGCCCTACAAGATTACGCCTTTACGGTAAAACACAGGCCAGGTGTTGAGATGGGGAATGTAGATGCCCTCTCCCGTGTTCACTCCTGTTGGGCTACAGGTGTTCCAACCCTGGGGTTGAAACAAGGGGGGAGGATGTGTGACAGAGCATCCCAGAGAGAGCCTGTGAAAGTCCTGTTCGGGGTTTATACATCTCCCAGGCTCCTCTCATATACATTCAGGGATCTCTGAGCCAGGATCCACTTCAGGTGTTGGTTCTCTCCACCAGCTTAATTAAAAGCTCACCTGAGCAGACAGCCTTTGCTCAGCCTGGGAAACACAGACAACATTGGTCTGTGAGAGCAAGAAGGTTGGTAAAACATTGTTACTCTGTGAATGTGGAAGCTGACAAGCGTTAGGCTTGTTCAGCCTAGTAGTGAGGGCCTGTAAATACTGTGTAGTTAGAGCCGAGACACGGCTAGGCTTTTGTTTAGATATTTTTTCTTCTGTTTGTTTTCAGCACACTGTACAGCACCTGTCATTGACATTGTATATAGCACCAATAAACCACACTGTGTTTTCACTGATCCAATGGACTTGGTATCTGTGCCTGCTCATCCCAGGGAGCTTTTGTACCTACTACCTGTCCCCCAGGTTACAACATATATATATATACAGTATCTCCCAAAGTGAGTACACCCCTCACATTTTTGTAAATCTTTTATTATAACTTTTCATGTGACAACACTTATGAGATGACACTTTGCTATAATGTAAAGTAGTGAGTTTGCAGCTTGTATAATAGTGTACATTTGCTGTCCCCTCAAAATAACTCAACACACAGCCATTAATGTCTAAACCGCTGGCAACAAAATTGAGTACACCCCTAAATAAAAATGTCCAAATTGGGCCCAAAGTGTCAATATTTTATGTGGCCACCATTATTTTCCAGCACTGCCTTAACCCTCTTGAGCATGGAGTTCACCAGAGCTTCACAGGTTGCCACTGGAGTCCTCTTCCACTCCTCCATGACGACATCACAGAGCTGGTGGATGTTAGAGACCTTGCGCTCCTCCACCTTCCATTTGAGGATGCCCCACAGATGCTCAATAGGGTTTAGGTCTGGAGACATGCTTGGCCAGTCCATCACCTTTACCCTCAGCTTCTTTAACCACTTAAGCCCCGGACCATTTCGGGCCATTAGGACCAAGCCTGTTTTTGGGATTCGGCACTGCGCTGCTTTAACTGTAAATTGTGCGGACATGCAATGTTGTACCCAAATGAAATTTGCGTCCTTTTCTTCCCACAAATAGAGCTTTCTTTTAATGGTATTTGATTGCCTCTGCGATTTTTATTTTTTGCGATATAAATGGAAAAAGAACGAAAATTTTGAAAAAAAAAGATATTTTCTACTTTTTGTTATAAGAAAAATCGAATAAACTCAATTTTAGTCATACATTTAGACCAAAATGTATTCAGCCACATGTCTTTAGTAAAAAAAATGTCAATAAGCGTATATTTATTGGTTTGCGCAAAAGTTATAGCGTTTACAAACTAGGGTACATTTTCTGAAATTTACACAGCTTTAAATTTATGACTGCCTATCTCATTTCTTGAGGTGCTAAAATGGCAGGGCAGTACAAAACCCCCCCAAATGACCCCATTTTGGAAAGTAGACACCCCAGGGAAATTGCTGAGAGGCATGTTGAGCCCATTGAATATTTTTTTTTTTTGTCCCAAGTGATTGAATAATGACAAAAAAAAAAAAAAAAATTACAAAAAGTTGTCACTAAATGATATATTGCTCACACATGCCATGGTTATATGTGGAATTGCACCCCAAAATACATTCTGCTGCTTCTCCTGAGTACGGGGATACCACATGTGTGGGACTTTTTAGGAGCCTAGCCACGTACGGGACCCCAGAAACCAAGCACCGCCTTCAGGATTTCTAAGGGCGCAAATTTTTGATTTCACTCCTCACTACCTATCACAGTTTCGAAGGCCATAAAATGCCAAAATAGCACAAAACCCCCCCAAATGACCCCATTTTGGAAAGTAGACACCCCAAGCTATTTACTGAGAGGCATGTTCAGTCCATGGAATATTTTATATTTTGCCACAAGTTGCGGGAATATGACAAACTTTTTTTTTTTTGCACAAAGTTGTCACTAAATGATATATTGCTCACACATGCCATGGGCATATGTGAAATTACACCCCAAAATACATTCTGCTGCCTCTCCTGAGTACGGGGATACCACATGTGTGGGACTTATTGGGAGCCTAGCCGCGTACGGGACCCCAAAAACCAAGCACCGCCTTCAAGGTTTCTAAGGGCATAAATTTTTGATTTCACTCCTCACTACCTATCACAGTTTTGAAGGCCATAAAATGCCAAGATGGCACAAAACCCCCCCAAATGACCCCATTTTGGAAAGTAGACACCCCAAGCTATTTGCTGAGAGGCATGTTGACCCCATTGAATATTTTTTTTTTTTGTCCCAAATGATTGAATAATGACAAAAAGAAAAAAAAATGTACAAAAAGTTGTCACTAAATGATATATTGCTCACACATGCCATGGTTATATGTGGAATTGCACCCCAAAATACATTCTGCTGCTTTTCCTGAGTACGGGGATACCACATGTGTGGGACTTTTTGGGAGCCTAGCCGCGTACAGGGCCCCAAAAACCAAGCACTGCGAACGCTGCAGTTATGTGTGTTGTGTTTGGTAAGTGACAGTGATCGATCGATACTGCACTTGGGTGGGCTGGGCTGGGCTGGGCTGGGCGGAGGGGCTAAACGCAGGCGCTAGCAGGTATCTGGGCTGATCCCGCTAACACTGCGTTTTTGGGAACCCTAAACCGCTGGGGATGCTAGTATAGATCTGATCAGATCTGATCAGATACTATACCACTAAGGGGGGTGTATGCTTTGCGCGTGGGTATTAGTGTTACTGTCACTAACCTAACACTGCCTGGGGCGACGCAGACCCTCTCTGGCGCTAAAACCTAATTGATCTCACCCGCCGGGCGATCAGGGGGGTTAAACCTTTATTGGGTTATATACGGCGGGTGCCCTGATGCTATAAAAAGCAAACTAATCAACCAGCGTCACCCGTAACCTTTATATGGTGATCACTGGTGAAAGGGTTAACTAGGGGCAATCAGGGGGTTAAAATCTTTATTAGGTTAAATATGGGGGTACCCGACGCTATATAAAAACCTGACGGGTAACCTAAATAACTAAATAACTTACTGGCTAACCAGTGACACCAGTGACGCTTATACGGCGATCACTGGTGAAAGGGTTAACTCTAGGGGCAATCAGGGGGTTAAAATAATATATGGGGGTACCTGACACTAATAAAAACCTGCGGCGAACCTAAAAAAAAATAACTGCCTATCTAAAACACCAGCGACACGAATACAGCGATCGGAAAAACAATCGCTTAGTGACGCTGAAGTTAGGGGGTGAAAGGGTTACCTGGGGGTGATCAAGGGGTTAAACCTTTATTAGGGGGGGTTAGGGGGCTACCCTGGACCTAAAGGGGCCTAATCCTAACTGCCCTGCAACTTTTTACAATCACAGATGACACTAAATGCAGTGATCAGTAAAATAAATGATCACTGCAATCAGTGACACTGTGATTGGGGGCTTTGGGGTGACCTGGGGGGTGATCTGGGGGTGACTGGGGGGTGATTTGTGTGCCTATGTGTACCTAAGTGTCAGTGGACTGTTAGTGCACTAACCTGCTTCCTCTCTGCTCGGCGCCGGGAACGGAAAGACCGCGGCGAGGGAGATGACATCACTTCCTCCAGCCTTGTTTACATCACATGGCGGAGGAAGCATTTTCATTGGCCGGGAGCGATCGCGAGGGGGGGGCGGAATCGAGCGCCCCCCCCTCATGCCTGATCGCTCCCGAACACTTAACGGCCGCTCACTGCAGTGAAGGGGGGTCCGGATGGACCCCCCAACTGCACAAAGGCGATCACGTAGATCTACGTGATTCTGCCTGTCCGTGCCATTCTGCCGACGTAAATCGGCGGTGGGCGGTCGTTAAGTGGTTAACAAGGTAGTTGTCATCTTGGAGGTGTGTTTGGGGTCATTATGTTGTAATACTGCCCTGCGGTCCGTGCAGTGTGCAGCATATGATCTGAGCACTGACAGACTGACCCCCCACCCCTTCAACCTCTACAGCAATGCTGGCAGCACTCATACGTCTATTACTATAAGACAACCTCTGGATATGACGCTGAGCATGTGCACTCAACTTATTTGGTCGATCATGGCAAGGCCTGTTCTGAGTGGAACCTGTCCTGGTAAACACACGTATGGTCTTGGCCACCGTGCTGCAGCTCAGTTTCAGGGTCTTTGCAATCTTCTTATAGCCCAGGTCATCTTTATGTAGAGCAACAATTCTTTTTTTCAGATCCTCAGAGAGGTGCCATGTTGAAATTCCAGTGACCAGTATGAGAGAGTGAGAGCGATAACACCAAATTTAACACACCTGCTCCCCATTCACACCTGAGACCTTGTAACACTAATGAGTCACACGACACCGAGGGGAAATGGCTAACTGGACCCAACTTGGACATTTTCACTTAGGGGTGTACTCACACTAGTAGTTTTTTTTTTTCAACCCAGCAGGGCGAATGAAAAAAAACTGACGGCTCTGGAGGAGCTGCTGTACTAACCATGCAATGTTAGTACAGCGACCTCACCTGCTGTGCTATTGTGTTCTGACAGGGGGTTGCCCCCCCCACCAGAACACTTTGCTTAACACATCCATGGGATGATTGGGAGCCGATCGGCAGTACACACGGGTTGAATGGCAGATGGTTTTTATTGAACCGGCTGATGCCGCCCGACATTTGGCCTGTGTGTACCAGGCTTTACACGATAGTAGTTTCTTCTATGCATTTATATTTCATTACCCTGTCTGATTTATGAAATTTGCAAAGAAAAGTAGAAAACCTGACCTTTTCACTCAAGGACATGATAATGTAAGCTTACAGCAAAACCACATATTTTAAATTATTATTGTATTGCTGGCAATCAATAGCACATTTGAAATGTTTGTATATCATTTTATTTATGCAAAGATCCAAACCACAGCTCCACTGATCATTCCTCAATATTTAAGTGAATGAAAAAATACAACGAACCTAAGGCAGATTAAAGAAAATAATATTCTCCTTGTTGTAATATATTAGTATCTTGAAATACAAGTGGTGCTTGCATTACTGCTATATACCATAAATATGCATGCATTTATGAGTTACTGAGGCTGTTTCTACTTTGCCAGTTTTGATGTGAGAAATAGTTTTTGCTGGCATACCTGCAGAATCAAATTTCTTCCCTAATAGGTAAAAGTTTCTCTAGAGTCAGTTCATGTTTATGAGGAATAGCTGTTTGCATGCCTCTGGACCTCGAATCATTTATTCTTCAGTGGTCCCCAAACCATCAAAGTTCAATACGTTTTTCTATGAGAAACATATTAGGCAGTAAAGACATCACTTTCTGAGCTTGATGGCAAACAGTGTACTTCTTTTAAGTTGAATATGCTTTAGGCACAATAAATCCCCTAAGCTAGCATTTGTACTGCAAGCTTTAAAATTTCAAAGATGCACTGTGTAAAATTAATGTACCTCTTTGAAGCCCTGTATTCAGCAACATTCTAAACTGTTTTAGTTTAATCTGGGAAAGAAAACATATATAGAAAACATGTATACAAACACAACAGGCTTGCTTGCTCTTCATTATTTAACATGGTGTGACAGAGCATCCCAGAGAGAGCCTGGGAAAGTCTTGTTCGGGGTTTATACATCTCCCAGGCTCCTCTCATATACATTCAGGGATCTCTGAGCCAGGATCCACTTCAGGTGTTGGTTCTCTCCACCAGCTTAATTAAAAGCTCACCTGAGCAGACAGCCTTTGCTCTGCCTGGGAAACACAGACAACATTGGTCTGTGAGAGCAAGAAGGTTGGTAAAACATTGTTACTCTGTGAATGTGGAAGCTGACAAGCGTTAGGCTTGTTCAGCCTAGTAGTGAGGGCCTGTAAATACTGTGTAGTTAGAGCCGAGACACGGCTAGGCTTTTGTTTAGATATTTTTTCTTCTGTTTGTTTTCAGCACACTGTACAGCACCTGTCATTGACATTGTATATAGCACCAATAAACCACACTGTGTTTTCACTGATCCAATGGACTTGGTATCTGTGCCTGCTCATCCCAGGGAGCTTTTGTACCTACTACCTGTCCCCCAGGTTACATATGGTGGAGGCTGCGACCAGCTGTAGTAAGTTACTACTTAAAAGGCCAGTACCTAAAGTGATAACATGGAGGACCTCCTCAAACAAATGGTGTTGGCAAACGCTGCACAACAGCAAACTAACGCTGAATTGCGGCAAGCAAACGCTACACAACAGCAAACTAACGCTGAATTGCGGCAAGCAAACGCTGCATGGCAGCAAGCAAATGCTACACAACAGCAAACTAACGCTGCACAACAGCAAGCCAACGCTATCGCACAGGAGCAAACCAAGGTGCTGTTCCAACAGATTGGTGCTGTACAGGAGCAATCGCAGAGGCTGTTTGAACAGCTTGCCACTGCTGCAAAAGCGGATAGGAAAACCCTCACTGAGGTTGTGGAGACGCTAGCACAGGGGTCACCTGCGATAATGAAGGATATTGGAGACAAGCCCTCAGCCATCCATGTGGGTCGCTTTCTTTCAAAGATGACGGCAGATGATGATCCAGAGGCCTTCCTACTAACATTTGAACGGACTGCTGAGAGGGAAGGTTGGCCCCAAACCCAGTGGGCAGGACTGATCGCCCCCTTACTTTCTGGAGAAGCGCAGAAGGCCTACTATGATCTGGAGTCAGCAGAAGCGGGAGATTATGAGAGGGTCAAGCGGGAAATCCTGGCACGACTTGGCGTTACCTTGGCTGTTTGAGCTCAGCGGGTCCACAGCTGGTTCTTCCAAGAAAAGAGGCCCCCAAGATCGCAGATGTTTGATCTGATCCACCTGGTGCGGAAATGGCTACAGCCGGAGTCCCTGTCTGCGCCACAAATAGTGGAGCGTGTGGTCATGGACCAATTCCTGAGGTCACTGCCAATTCCCCTGCAGAAGTGGGTGAGTCAAGGAGACCCCAAGTCAGCAGACAACCTGGTGGAGCTCGTTGAGAGGTACTTTGCTGCAGAGAACCTGGTCACCACCCCTACAGCCGCACGGACTTTCCACCCAAAGCCACGGTCTCCCCAGGCAACCGGTAAGACTGTTCCAGGGGAAGTGGGTGGTAAGCATGGCAAGGAAATAGGGGGGAGGATTTTTGGTGCCAGGACTGAAGTTTGGCGGCCCAAACAAGGGAAGCCACTGCCTGTCAGCAAACCAAACTGGGGAAACATCAGATGTTTTCGTTGCCAAGAACTGGGACATGTTGCAGCAAACTGTCCATTGACAGATGAACCAATGCAGTGTGATCTATCTTTTAGAAGGCAGTCTATATTTGCTGCTGTTTCATGCGCTGCAATGCCAAATGTGGGAAAACACATGTGTCATGTGACTATTAATAATAAGCCTATTATGGCCTTGCTGGACTCTGGAAGTCTGGTTACTTTGGTTACAGCTGAGATGGTTGAAACTGTGAATTTTCATGCAAAAAAGGTTGCTGTGATCTGTGTACATGGGGATACCCGCGAGTATCCAATAGCCACTGTTCAGTTTAAAACTGGCTTAGGTACGGTGACCCATTTGGTCGGACTGGTGCCCCACTTGGTGCATGAGGCTATCATTGGTAGGGACTTCCCTAAGTTTTGGGAACTGTGGGATTGTCCCGACCCAGTCGCAGTACCTAACTCAGTCGCAGAGCCAGAACTCGTGGCCATTACTGACCTTGTGAGTTCAGGGGACTCCTCTCAGGGCTCTCCGGGTGATCCTTTCTCAGTTATGGCAGGAGAGCTGGGGGAGCCGGAAGAAGTCCCCACAACCAGTAGAGCTGGACAGCCGTCTGCTGAATCTGAGCCTACGTTAGAGTTTGCCAATCTTAATGTGCACAAGGAAAATTTTGGTACGGAGCAGAGAAAAGACCCTACCGTTGCCAGGGCCTGGGAAAATGTAATAGTGATTAATGAGGTACCTGTCGAACCAGGGGACAGGCTCTGTTTTCCATATTTCTGCAGCAATGAGGATTTACTGTATCGTGTATGTAAATCTAATGATGAAGTGGTTGAACAGTTGGTAGTCCCTAAGTTATACAGACGGGTGGTGTTGGAACTTGCCCATGGGCACTTGCTAGGAGGCCATTTAGGGGTTGAGAAAACCACTGAAAGGGTGTTGCGCAGGTTTTACTGGCCTGGGATACGGAAAAACATAGAAAATTATTGTCAATCCTGTCCTGTGTGTCAGATGTCAGCCCCCCAACCCCACTTCCGAAGTCCGTTAGTGCCCTTGCCCATTATTGAAGTGCCTTTTGAGAGGATTGCCATGGACCTTGTGGGTCCACTCCCCAAATCTGCCCGCGGTCATCAACATATCCTCGTGATCATGGATTACGCTACCCGTTACCCCGAGGCCGTTCCCTTACGCACTGCATCTGCTAAAAACATTGCCAAAGAGCTGTTTATGGTGTTCAGTCGGGTTGGCGTCCCGAAAGAAGTCCTTACAGACCAAGGTACCCCATTCATGTCACGAATAACTAGGGAGCTCTGCAAGTTATTTAAGGTGACGCAGTTGCGTACCTCAGTGTACCATCCTCAAACGGATGGCTTGGTGGAACGCTTCAATAAGACATTAAAGAGTATGTTAAAAAAGGTTGTTGATAAGGATGGGAAAAACTGGGACTTCCTGATACCTTACTTGATGTTCGCCATCAGGGAAGTTCCCCAGTCCTCTACGGGGTACTCTCCATTTGAGTTGCTTTATGGGAGACACCCTCGGGGACTCTTAGACATAGCCAAGGAAACTTGGGAGGGGGAGCAGACACCTCACAAAAGTGTTATTGAGCATATCGCTCAAATGCAGGATAGGATTGCAGCAATCATGCCGGTAGTAAAAGAACATTTACTGCAGGCCCAAGCAGCCCAACAGAGGATATACAACAGGGGGGCCCAACTTCGTGTTTTCTCACCTGGTGACCGGGTCCTCGTGTTAGTTCCCACTGTTGAGAGCAAATTCCTGGCTAAGTGGCAGGGACCCTTTGAAGTAATTGAAAGAGTTGGGGAGGTCAATTACAAGGTGTATCAACCAGGTAAAAGGAAGCCCGAACAGATTTACCACATAAACCTGTTAAAGCCCTGGAAGGATAGACTGGCATTAACTGCGAGGTCCCTCCCGGTAACCCTTAAAGGTACTGAATCCCCTCTGATCCCTGAGGTCACGATTCCAGACACCCTGTCATGTTCCCAGAAACAGGAAGCTAGAGAGTTCCTGATGAGGAATAAAGAGAAATTTTCAGAGTTGCCGGGCACGACTTCAGCAGTTCAGCATGATATTGTTACTGAACCTGGAGTCCGTGTCAAGCTCAAACCATACCGAATTCCCGAAGCTAGAAGAAAGGACATCGGTGAGGAAGTTAAAAGGATGTTGGAGCTAGATGTTATTGAGGAATCCAATAGTGACTGGTCTAGCCCCATTGTATTGGTCCCAAAACCGGATGGCACTTGGAGGTTTTGTAATGACTTCAGAAAGCTTAATGCGGTAACAAAGTTTGACACATACCCAATGCCCAGGGTAGACGAGCTTATAGACCGACTTGGCAAGGCCCATTATCTGACCACTTTGGACTTGACCAAAGGATATTGGCAAATACCCCTGACTGGTAGTGCCAAAGAAAAGACTGCATTTGTGACCCCGGAGGGGTCGTTTCAATATAAGAAAATGCCTTTTGGGTTGCAAAATGCCCCTGCAACATTTCAGAGGGCTATGGACAGGACCCTAAGACCTCACCGACAGTATGCTGCAGCCTATCTGGACGACATAGTGGTGCATAGCACTGACTGGGAGTCTCACTTGCCCCATGTCCAGGCTGTCCTGGATTCCCTCTTCAAGGAGGGGTTTACGGCAAATCCAAAAAAATGTGCCATTGGGCTAGAGGAAGCCAGGTATTTGGGCTACACTATTGGCCGGGGTGTCATAAAGCCCCAGGTGAATAAAATAGAAGCCATCCAGGAGTGGCCACGCCCTGCAAACAAGAAGCAGGTCAGGGCCTTTCTTGGCATTGCGGGGTACTATAGAAGATTTATCCCAAATTTCGCAACTATAGCTGCCCCACTGACAGACCTTACGAAAGGGAAAGCCTCCGTAATGGTGAAATGGTCTCCAGTAGCAGAAGAGTCTTTTCAAGTCCTGAAGAAGGCTCTTTGTGCACAGCCAATCCTATACTCCCCCGATTTCTCCAAAAACTTTTTGGTCCAGACAGATGCGTCTGATGTTGGTATCGGGGCAGTACTTTCACAGGTACACAATGGGGAAGAACACCCTGTGGTGTACTTAAGCAGAAAGCTCAATGACCATGAAAAGAAGTACGCAGTCATTGAAAAGGAGTGTCTGGCCATAAAGTGGGCCATGGACGCGCTCAGGTACTACTTGTTGGGGCGCCAGTTTGAGTTAATAACTGACCATGCTCCCCTGAAATGGATGGCCCAAAAGAAGGAGACTAATAGGCGGGTGAACCGGTGGTTTTTGGCCCTACAGGATTACGCCTTTACGGTAAAACACAGGCCAGGTGTTGAGATGGGGAATGTAGATGCCCTCTCCCGTGTTCACTCCTGTTGGGCTACAGGTGTTCCAACCCTGGGGTTGAAACAAGGGGGGAGGATGTGTGACAGAGCATCCCAGAGAGAGCCTGGGAAAGCCTGGGAAAGTCCTGTTCGAGGTTTATACATCTCCCAGGCTCCTGAGCCAGGATCCACTTCAGGTGTTGGTTCTCTCCACCAGCTTAATTAAAAGCTCACCTGAGCAGACAGCCTTTGCTCAGCCTGGGAAACACAGACAACATTGGTCTGTGAGAGCAAGAAGGTTGGTAAAACATTGTTACTCTGTGAATGTGGAAGCTGACAAGCGTTAGGCTTGTTCAGCCTAGTAGTGAGGGCCTGTAAATACTGTGTAGTTAGAGCCGAGACACGGCTAGGCTTTTGTTTAGATATTTTTTCTTCTGTTTGTTTTCAGCACACTGTACAGCACCTGTCATTGACATTGTATATAGCACCAATAAACCACACTGTGTTTTCACTGATCCAATGGACTTGGTATCTGTGCCTGCTCATCCCAGGGAGCTTTTGTACCTACTACCTGTCCCCCAGGTTACAATGGTTATAAAAAAAAATCCCTAGTATTTGGTTAAATAGTAGTACAAAGGTATGGCAATAGAAAATGAAATTACAGGAAACAAGTGAAATCAAGCCAAGAATTTCTGAATTTATTCCAGCAACATTGCTAAACACCTATAAGTGAGAATGTACACTCAGTTGCCATAAAGGTCAACTCTGTTAAGAATTGAAAATGAAGCCTTGAGATGCATACAGTGGACCCATGCACACCTGTTCAGCACTTCAGTTGTCCATTTATTACATAACTTCAGCACACCAGTCCAGTTGTGTGCTCTGAAGCTTGGCATTTGATAACAGTCAGGAATAGGGATAAGTGAGGGATGAAGTCTGGGTTAGAAAATCCTAAAACACATGAGGAGGGATGGTGAACTAGAATTACACACAGGTCAGTTAGGGGTCAGACATTAATGGAGAGTGGAATGGGGATAGATGGGGGAGGGTTATGGCAGGTGACAAGAAAGTTCCCATGTTGCAAAACAGCCATTGGAAACTATAGTGCCATTTGTACTACTAAAAATGATATGAAAACGCCAGAGAAAAATGTAATAACACATTAAAGTGTTTGTTCACCAATGCCAGAAGTCTGCCAAGCAAAATAGGTGAGTTGGAAGCTCTGGTGCATGAGGAGCGCTATGATGTAATCGGTATTGCTGAAACTTAGCTTCAATCCTCACATGACTGGGCTATTAATATTCCTGGCTATGCACTCTTTCAGAGAGACAGGGTAAAAAGGAAAGGTGGCGGGGTCTGTCTCTATGTGAGAAGTGATCTCAAAGCAAGCGTGAAAGAGGACATGCTTGATGGAGAGTGTGATGAGGCTGAAGCATTATGGGTGGAACTGCATATAGATGTGCGTAGTTCAAAGTTAATCATTGGAGTTTGTTATAGACCACCCAATGTTAATGAGGAGGTGGAGACTCAGCTCCTTGCACAGATGGAAAGGGCTGCAAGTGCTGGGACAGTGATAATAATGGGGGATTTTAACTACCCAGAAATTGACTGGAGTAATGACACCGCTGAGACAGTTAAAGGGCAAAAATTTACAACCCTATTACAGGACAATTTTATGGTCCAGGTTATTTAGGTCCCAACTAGGAATGATGCTCTAATGGATCTGGTCATCTTAAACCATGCAGAGCTTATTACTAATATTCAGATAAAGGAACACCTGGGTAGTAGTGATCATAACATGATTTCATTTGATGTTAGCTGTAAGCAAGAAATACATACAGGAAAGATAAAAACACTTAATTTCAAGAGAGCAAATTTTCCAAGGATGGGGGCTTCTCTCCAGGACTTTGACTGGGAGGGAATATTGGCATCAATAAACACAGAACAGAAATGGGAATTCTTCAAAAAGACTGTTTGGGACCCCACTGCAAAGTATATTCCCGTGGGCAATACGTTTAAAAGGCTAAAAATAAAACCTATGTGGCTCACGGCCAAAGTTAAAAAAGCTATAAACAATAAGAAAATAGCTTTTAAAAAATATAAAAATGAAGGAACACTAGTGTCGTTTAAATGTTACAAAGAATATAACAGGATATGTAAAAAGGAAATCAAGGATGCAAAAATTCAAAGCGAAAGATAGATTGCAAAAGATAGTAGGACAAACCCCCAAAAATTCTTCAAATATATTAATAGTAAAAAGGTCAGGTCTGAGCATGTAGGCCCTTTACAAAATAATCTAGAGTGGGTGACTGGGGACAAAGAGAAGGCTAATTTATTATATACTTTCTTTGGCTCTGTGTATACAAAGGAGCATGGGGGAGCTCATGTCCAAAATGGGGGTGGTAGTGACATAGCCCCAAATGATCCACAATGGCTCAAAAGTGATATGGTCCAGAAATATTTAGACAGAATAAAGGTGAATAAAGCACCTGGACCAGATGGCATACACCCACGGATCCTAAAAGAATTGAGCTCTGTTTTTTCAAAGCCATTGTATCTAATTTTTAGGGACTCATTAATGACAGGAATAGTACCACTGGATTGGCGCAGGGCCAATGTGGTGCCTATATTTAAAAAGGGAACAAAGTCTTTACCAAGTAACTATAAACCTGTTAGTGTAACTTCTATAGTTGGGAAGATACTGGAGCGTTTAATAAAAGACCACATAGATGAGTTCTTGCTGGAAAAAAACTATTTGAGCAACTGACAGCATGGATTCATGAAAGACAGAAGTTGTCAGACAAACCTGATTTATTTTTATGAAGAGGTAAGTAAAACCTTGGACAGAGGGGTGGCGGTCGACGTGGTATACTTGGATTTTGCAAAAGCGTTTGATACAGTTTCGCACACATGGCTAATGTGTAAGGTAAAGTCTACAGGATTGGAAATATCTGTTTGTAAATGGATAGAAAACTGTCTAAAAGACAGAATTTAGAGAGTAGTGGTTAATGACTCTTAAGCCCTGTACACACGATCGGATTTCCGATGGGATAAAATCTGATGGATTTTTCCATCGGATTTCCGATGAAGCTGACTTCCATCAGTCTTGCCTACACACCATCAGTCAAAAATCTGACCGTCCCAAACGTCGTGACGTAAAAGACTCCGACTAGCCGAGAAAAATTAAGTTCAATGCTTCTGAGCATGCGTTGACTTGATTCTGAGCATGCGTGGGTTTTTTCTTCAATGGAGTTCCACACAGACGATAGGAATTTGCTATCGTTTTTTTTCCATCGGATAAATTTAAAACATGTTCTATTTTTAATCACAGATGGAAAAAAGACCGATGGGGCCCATACACGATCGGTTTGTCCGATGAAAAAAGTCCATCGGACTGTTTTTATTGGTAAAACCGATCGTGTGTACAGGGCTTAACTCTGAATGGTCTAAGGTTATCAGTGGTGTACCCCAAGGTTCAGTGCTGGGACCCTTACTTTTTAATATCTTTATAAATGATATTGGGTCTGGATCAAAAGTAAAATTTCTGTCTTTGCAGATGACACCAAG
Organism: Rana muscosa; assembly: GCA_029206835.1. Classification (NCBI taxonomy): domain Eukaryota; kingdom Metazoa; phylum Chordata; class Amphibia; order Anura; family Ranidae; genus Rana; species Rana muscosa. Next base: position 518,324,151 of record CM055122.1, on the reverse strand, counting down.
CTATGCAGTGGAATAACGCCCTTACAGGATGTCTCCAATTTACAAGCCAACCTCATTGCACTGTCTAATTGGGTGACTATGTGGCAGATGAGGTTTAATGTTGATAAATGTAAAGTTATGCACTTGGGGGCTAAGAATATGCATGCATCATACATACTAGGGGGAGTACAACTGGGGAGATCCATAGTGAAGAAGGATCTGGGGGTTTTGGTAGATCATAAGCTTAATAATGGCATGCAATGCCAAGCTGCGGTTTCCAAAGCGAGCAAGGTCCTTTCTTGTATTAAGACAGGTATGGACTCCAGAGAGAGAGATATCATTTTGCCCCTGTTCAAATCATTAGTAAGACCTTATCTGGAATATGCAGTTCAGTTTTGGGCACCAGTTCTCAAAAAGGATATCGAGGAACTGGAGAAAGTGCAGAGAAGGGCAACCAAACTGATAAGAGGCATGGAGAAGCTCAGCTATGAGGAAAGATTAGAGGAACTGAATGTATTCACTCTTGAGAAGATATGATCAACATGTACAAATATATAAGGGGTCTATATAGTGAACTTGGTGTTGAGTTATTCACTTTACGGTCAACACAAAAGACAAGGGGGCACTCTTTATGTCTAGAGGAAAAAAGATTTAATCTCCAAATACGGAAAGGTTTCTTCACAGTAAGAGCTGTGAAAATGTGGAACAGACTCCCTCCAGAGGTGGTTCTGGTCAGCTCAGTAGATTGCTTTAAGAAAGACCTGGATACTTTCCTAAATGTGCATAATATAACTGAGTACTAACATTTATAGGTAAAGTTGATCCAGGGTAAATCTGATTGCTTCTCGGGGGATCAGGAAGGAATTTTTTCCCCTGCTGTAGCAAATTGGATCGTGCTCTGCTGGGGGTTTTTTTTGCCTTCCTCTGGATCAACTGTGGGTATAGAATTGAGTATATGGGATTGTATGATATATTTTTATTTTATTTATTTATTTTTTATGGTTGAACTGGATGGACTTGTGTCTTTTTTCAACCTGACTAACTATGTAACTACGTAACTATGTAACTATGAACAATAATCCGAACCACATTGAGGTCAAGCCTTGAAAAACAATGCTGGGCATTTTTAAGTCATACCCCTTGAAATGTTCCACATTGTCATGTTACAACCAAAAACGTAAATGTATTTAATTGGGATTTTGTGTGATAGACCAACACAAAGTGACACATAATTGTGAAGTGGAAGGAAAATTATAAATGGGTTTTAATTTTTTTTACAAAAAAATATCTGAAAAGTGTGGCGTGCATTTGTATTTAGTCCCCTTTACTCTGATACCCCTAAATACAATCTAGTGGAACCAGTTACCTTCAGAAGTCACCTAATTAGTAAATAGGGTCCACCTGTGTGTAATTTAATCTCAGTATAAATGCAGCTGTTCTGTGAAGCCCTCAGAGGTTTGTTAGAGAACTTTAGTGAACAAATAGCATCATGAAGTCCAAGGAACACACCAGGCAGGTCAGGGATAAAGTTGTGGAGAAGTTTAATTCAGGGTTAGGTTAGAAAAAATATCCCAAGCTTTACACATCTCACGTAGCCTCTCAATAAATATTGTGATTCCTGCTTGAACCTCATACAGAGCGTTTTCTCGTATTTGGGGGAGAATTATTCTTATGGGTCTTATTCGCCTGACTGGAGTGTCGTAGCTGGCTTGTGTTCGGGAATGGAAGATCCTAAACGACGTTAACCGCTTTCATACACGGGGTGTCGTTACAGTGCTGATTTATATAAAGATAGCAGCACTCATATATCACCAACACAGAATATAAATAAATATTAAAGTGAAAAATGTTGCACTAATCCTTTAGGATCCCAATTGTAAATTAATCATACATGAATAAATAATTCAAAAAGTGACAAATAATATATAAAATAACATGTAAACATTTAATCACTGTGTTGTACAAAAGAATGTCCACTAAATAGATACAAAATTCAGTCCTCCACTCCAATGTTATCTCTGCAGTGCTTCACCAGTGCCACCAATATCTCGCACATAGGGTCCAGCTTTCTCATAGGGCCAAACCACACCCATCTACTCATTAATTTATATAATGTCGCACCAGGGGTAATTAACCCCCAGTGTGCCAGATACAAAGCAATGATTTACAAGAAACAAGATTTAAACTACAATATAGCTTATATATATTAAATCAATTGATTAAAGAGACCTTTATCCAAAATCGAACTTCTAGAACCTACCACTTAAATAATATCACTTTAAAAATATCAGAGTATATTATAGAATTATAATAGTATGATTATTCCCCCAACAAACCCTCCTATCTCAAACCACCTCCCATTTTTGATATACTAATAACTCCATAATAAATACATTTTATATAATAATAAATCTCACATGTAAAGGCCTAAAATTAAGATATGTTTTATTGTTACCATTGTTTGCTTTTCAGGTACGCTATTAGCTGAAGCACTGATTTATTTATCTTGACAGCAACATCGATTGCTCTCACGATATGTAAATCAGCGACTACAGCGCTGTAGGAGGTGATTTCACCACCACAGTTAAAAAAAACGGTGCATGTATGGCCATCATTAGAAGTGGGTGGATGCAGGGCCGTATTCTAATGGTGGGCATACCCACCGATCAATCTCTTTTTTCGTTCAGCCCACAGACTGCATGAAAAAAAAGAATATTACAATATATGCCCAACAAGGACCAGCATCGTACTGGTATGTTTGAGTGGTTATATCAGAATTATTCCTGCAGGTTTAGGTATCATCTTTGTATTGTTCTTTTCAGCCAGCGGTTGGCTTTTATGTAAAAGCAATCCTATCGGCTAATTAGCCGCTAGACTGCCTTTACAAGAAGTGGGAGTGAACGTTCCCCCCCTCCTCCCGCCATCTTCCATGGTTTTCTCTGGCTCTCTTGTCCCACCGGAGAACCTGAGAATGCAGCCGGTGGTTCCGCCAGGTGACCATAGAGCTGATCAAAGACCAGAATGGCTCTAATCATCTCTATGGCCTATGAAACCGGAAGCTACAAGCATTTCATGACTTCGGTTTTGCCAGATATAAACAGCGCCATTGGGAAATTGGGAAAGCATCTTATCACACCGGGTTTGTCTATGGGAAGTAGTGGATCCCCAGAAACTACCACAACCAATATCTTTATTCATCTAATTTTAGAATTTCTTCATGCATCCAAACTCCTGACGAGTGGTAGGCGACCATGAAACGTGTAGAGTAAACATCCTTGGATGCCCTATACAAGCTCATTTAACTATATATCAATTTTAGACATTTTGATTATGTATTTATTATCAATTCATTTATTGCTTATTGATGCCTTTATTATCATGTTTGCTTGTCATTTACTTTGTTCCCTAACCAATCATGTGTTATTAAATTAATGATGATTATGAATTTTTCTTTTGTGATTACATTCTTGTATCATAAATGTACTTTGATTACTGGTTCATTAATATTGTATCATGCCATTTTGTAGGGAACTTTGACATCTAAATTATACCATTTATTCAATTCATACACACTTATACCTCATTTAAAGTCCCAACTCCAATATGTTTCTCTGTTTTTGCATAATATTTAGGGATGGAGGTATTCTGGTATGATTTTAGGCTGGGATGAGACTCACTAATTTTTTCTCGATATTTGGGGTGGAAGACACCCGCCTATTTATTTTTTTCGAGACCCCCCTCACCCTATACAATTGCATTTCTCCTTTCTGATTATTTACAGTTATATATTATTACTCTTCTAACTGCTTCTCTCTATCCACGTTCTTCAATTCTCTATTCCCTTTTTATTCATTTTTTTTTTCTTTATATCCTAATTTCTAGAACTTTCGAGTTGTTTTCCAGCCCACCCACTCACATCTTACATTCCATCTATTGCCATTTTTATTTTTCCATCTCTGGGTTCTCCTTTGAACCCCATGTGCATTTTTTTAGCCGTTGGGGCATGTATGGCGGTGTCCCACTGTTCTTGTCCTTCAGTTCCGGGGTTGCGATGAGCTCGGCTCCTTCCCCTCACCCGTTACAGTCACGGGGGCGGGGTCGGACCTCAGCTCATTGGTGTCATGCTCAGTGCGCCCGTCGTCTGGCGTCTTGTTGACACCAACACATTAGGGTGCGCTTTTTCCATCCCTCACCTCGCAGGGTATAGAAGAGACCCCTGTGTTGATGAGGCGACACATGACGTTGGCGGGGATCCGCCCAGGATCGGGGGGCCATATAACAGCTGGTGGCGGACCGCCACCTCTCTCTGCGAGCTATCATTCCGAAGTGTCACCTCTACACGCAGCACCTCCGCAAGTTCAGGTAAATGGGAAATCCACATTTTTCCCATATATGCTTTCAATACATACACGCATACAGCCAACTCTACTGATTCCCATACACTTAGTCCATATCCCACACACGCACATACATTTATACATACTGACATACACCTACACACAATACTCACGCACGCACACACACATATCCATCTACTTTAATTTGAGACACACTTTAATGTTTTTATCCAATAACATATCTTCTATCCATAGATATATTCTTTCATGTGCATTTGATATGCAGATGTATTAATCCACACTCACTTTCACCACACCGTCACATCACTCACTTACTCCGAGAATTTTTTTTCTAACAAATGCATTTTTTCATTATCTTTATTCATTTTTTGTCAACTTTCATCATATCTTCAAACTTACATATTTCCAATTTCAATCCTTTTTTCACTTTCACACAGCACTGGTTGATTATCACACAAGCACTCTCTTCTGGCGTGGTGATTCGCAGCGACTGATGGTCTTCCCCCCCATGGCTCCATGCTTACCCTGATCAGTGGATCTCCCGCCTCAACCCCAGGGAGGACTACTGTATATACGCGGGACCACCTCCCCATGCATTTCCCCAAATATGGCTGCAACATATGGGCTACCTGGCAAGGTATATTGATACTTCCTTTTTCCCCCTCCTTTCTTCTTTTTTCTCCCCTCTTTTCCTCTTTTTCCTCCTTTTCTTCTTTTTCCAATCTTTTTGGGTTTGTCTATGGGGAGTAGTGGATCCCCAGAAACTACCACAACCAATCTCTTTATTCATCTAATTTTAGAATTTCTTCATGCATCCAAACTCCTGACTAATGGTAGGCGACCATGAAACGCGTAGAGTAAACATCCTTGGATACCCTATACAAGCTCATTTAACTATATATCAATTTTATACATGTTGATTATGTATTTATTATCTATTCATTTATTGCTTATTGATGCCGTTATTATCATGTTTGCTTGTCATTTACTTTGTTCCCTAACCAATCATGTGTTATTAAATTAATGATGATTATGAATTTTTCTTTTGTGATTACATTCTTGTATCATAAATGTACTTTGATTACTGGTTCATTAATATTGTTTAATGCCATTTTGTAGGGAACTTTGACATCTAAATTATTCCATTTATTCCATTCATACACCCTTATACCTCATTTAACCACCTGCCTACCGGGCACGAAAAACCCCTTCCTGCCCAAGCCATTTTTCAGCTTTCAGCGCTGTCACACTTTGAATGACAATTGCGTGGTCGTGCAACGTGGCTCCCAAATTTAATTTGCGTCCTTTTTCCCACAAATAGAGCTTTCTTTTGGTGGTATTTGATCACCTCTGCGGTTTTTATTTTTTGCGCTATAAACAAAAGAAGAGCGTCAAGTTTGAAAAAAACACAATATTTTTAACTTTTTGCTATAATAAATATCTTTTTTTTTTTTTTAATTTTAAAATTTTCCTCAGTTTAGGCCGATATGTATTCTTCTACATATTTTTGGTAAAAAAAAATCGCAATAAGCATATATTGATTGGTTTGCGCAAAAGTTATAGCAGATACAAAATAGGGGATAGATTTATAGCATTTTTTTTTTTTTTTTTACTAGTAATGGCGGCGATCTGCAATTTTTATCGTGACTGCGATATTGCAGCGGACAGATCGGACACTTTTGACACATTTTTGGGACCATTCACATTTATACAGCTAACCCTGCTATAAAAATGCATTGATTACTGTATAAATGTGACTGGCAGGGGAGGGGTTAACACTAGGGGGCGAGGAAGGGGTTAAATGTATAACCTGGAAATTATTCTTACTGTGGGGGGAGGGGACTGACTGGGGGAGGTGACCGATCTGTGTCCCTATGTACAAGGGACGCACCATCGGTCTCCTCTCCCTGACAGGACGTAGATCTGTGTTTTTACACACACAGATCCATGGTCCTGCTCGATTACTGGGCAATCGCGGGTGCCCGGTGGCCATCGCGGCCGCCGGGCACGTGCATCGGGTCCCCAGCAACGCGGCGGGCGTGCGCGCGCCCCCTAGCTGCTTTTAAAGCCGCAACATCATATGACGTCCGGTCAGAACAAGAGAGTCATCCGCCCCCCGTCATTTGACGGTGGGCGGTAGACAAGTTGTTAAAGTCCCAACTCCACTATTTTTCTCAGTTTTTGCATCTTATCACACCGATCTTGGTGTGGTCAGATGCTTTGAGGGTAGAGGAGTTTTTAAAAAGAGTACCTGTCATTACCTATTGCTATCATAGACGATATTTACATTCCCTGTGATAATAATAAAAATTATTTAAAAAAAATAAAAGATACAGTGTAATAAATAAATAAATAAAAAATCTCTCCTGTCCCCCGTGCTCTCACGCAAAGGTAAACGCAAGTGTCGTTCTCGTGTCATATGTAAACAGCAATTGCACCATGCATGTGAGGTATCACAGCAAACGTCAGATCGAAGGTAATAATTTTAGCAGTAGACCTTCTCTGTAAAAAAAAAAAAGTGTTAACCTGCAAAGGCTTTTAAAAATGTATGTAGTTTGTTGCCGTTGCACGGTTGTGTGCAATTTTAGAGACTGTTGTGTTTGGTATCTATGTACTAGGCATAAGATCATATTTTATATTCTACCAAACATTTGGGAAATATAGTGTGTTTAAGTGTATTAAAATGAAAAAAAGTGTTTTTTTTCCCCAAAAAATTGCTTTTGAAAAATCACTGCGCAAACACTGTGTGAAAAAAAAAATCAACACCCACCATTTTAAGCTGTAGGGCCTTTGCTTTTAAAAAATATATAATGTTTGGGGGTTCAAAGTAATTGTCATGGATATGCAGTAGTGTTTGTCTGTCAGCTTACCTTCCTTCCCATGTGTTCATCTTAGAGGCCAGAACCCTTTCACCTGGCTTCCTTTATAATCTCCTCCCAGCCTGACTCCACCCCAGGCCCTATCACAGAACACTATATTAACCTGTGCACTGCAAGCCTGCTTTGCTGATCAACGTGTTTGTTAGGCATTGTGTGTTTGGGTTCCTGCCTGCCGTGTGCTACGTCTGTCTCTCTGTTACGTTATTGGCTTGTCCCCGACTATCCCTGTCTGCTCGTGACCCTTGACCTTCGGCTCGTTCTTTCGTTATCCTTGTCTGCTTGTGGCCCCTGACCTTCAGCTTGTTATTCGGTTCTCTCATATCTTGTGCTGCTGCTTCCCCTCTTCTCCCCTTATCCTACGGGGCGTGAGCTAGGAAACTCCAGGGGCCGCGACCTGGTCCCAGCCTGCAGCATAACATCCTCACCACTAGAGGCCCTGGAGAAGACCTGCTGGGTCTTAGACTCCGCGCCCTGGGGAATCTTGGCTCTAGCTTCTGTTAGGATCCCGGTTGTGCTCCTCTGGTCCCGCTTTCCACAACCACCCAGGTTCCTATCCGCAGCAGTCAGCCATAGGGTTCACTACCTTGCGGTGCACTCCTGTCCCCCTACGGTGTGCATCTGTCACCTGGCCACAGGTGACCTTGACAGTTTGATCAGCCATGGACCCGGCTGACATCCCGATCCCTGCGGATGATCCATTGCGGGGCATAGTCCACAGACTTGAAACCCAGGAATCGAATCAGACTCAGGTGATGCGATTCCTCCAGGATCTGGCTTCTCGATTCGAGCAGCTTCAGGCCTCCTTGGGAACCCCGAATCCGCAACCTCAAGTACAACCAGCGGTGGTACCTATCGCACCAGTCGCAGCCACACACTCACTAACACTGCCAGCTCCGTTCCGTTTCTCTGGGGACTCCAAGGCCTGCAGAGGGTTCCTTAGCCAATGCACGATTCATTTTGAGCTTCAGCCTCAAAACTTTCTGTCTGATAGGGCAAAGGTAGCCTATATCATTTCCCTCCTCTCCAGGGAAGCTTTAGCCTGGGCAGCCCCTCTGTGGGAACTGAATGATCCAGTGGTTTCTAGCCTGTCTGGCTTCTTGAAACTTTTTCGGAATATCTTTGAAGAACCGGCTCGTGTCTCTTCAGCGGCCAGCGCCCTTCTACGTCTCCGCCAAGAGTCTGCTTCAGTGGGACAGTACGCCCTTAATTTCCGCATACTGTCGGCTGAGTTGAGCTGGAACAATGAGGCCTTAGTCGCAACCTTTTTGCATGGCCTGTCTGATAGAGTGAAGGATGAATTAGCAGGAAGAACCATCCCCACTGATCTGGACGGAGTTATCTCCTTGTGTAACCAGATCGATATTCGCTTTCAGGAAAGGACCCTAGAAAAGCGGCGCCAGCACTCCTTGGTCCTTAGTCAGCCTGAGCTCCCCTCTCCTCGACCCGTGGAGCATCTCCTGCCAGCTGAGGAACCCATGCAGCTGGGCAGGACCAGGCTATCCCCAGAGGAACGTGCTAGGCGCAGAACTCTAGGCCTGTGTCTCTACTGTGGGGGCAAAGGTCATTTTCGTGACACTTGCTCTCTTTGTCCAGAAAAACGTTTGGGTCCACTTCATCTGGAAAGTGGAGTATTGGACCCAGAAATATCACCTTCCCCTTCTCGTCTTCTGCTTTCTGTGTTCCTTCATGTTGGTGCTTCTTCTCATTCGGTCTCAGCATATCTGGATTCCGGAGCCGCTGGTAATTTCATGGACTGGGAAATCGCGTCGTCCATGAGACTTACTCTTTTGCCCCTCACCACGCCATTGGTGGTCTTGGCGATTGATGGTACTGTTCTCCCAGGGGGACCTATCCGCTTCCAGACCCTCCCTGTTAAGATGTCGGTAGGGACACTCCACCAGGAGTGGATATCCTTCCTTATCTTACCCAAGGCCTCAACGCCTATAATTTTGGGTCTCCCATGGTTACAGCTCCATTCTCCTCATGTGGACTGGACTACTGGACAGATCCTGGCTTGGGGTTCCTCCTGTTCCTCGTCCTGCCTACCCAAGGTTGCCCCCTGTGAACCTGAGCCGGTCATTCATTCCAGGTCGCATAACCATTTACATTTCTCTGTCCCTAATCGCCCTTGGACGCACAGCCAGGCTAGCTTGTCTACAAGTCCTGCAGTCGCTACGTCTTGCGATGCGATTCAGGTAGTCGCTACACCTGACTCTATTCACTCGGCCTCTGTACTAGTTATGCCAGTCCAGCCCATGCCCAGTGAGCCGCCTACTTTTTCTTGTTCAGGACATTCTGCTTGTCTTTCAGCTATTCAGCTTGACTCCTGTGACATGTCACCCTCTAACCAACCGGACTTCAGGGTTCCACTGACATCTGCCCAGTTTGATGGTCCTGTGCTAGATGACCAGTTCATCTTTAAGGGTCTAGGGGACCCTCCTCAGATTTCTGTTGATCCTCTCATGCCCTTGCTTATTCCTAGAGAGCCTTTGGTCCTCAATAGATCTTCTTGTCATCTCCCTACCTCGGTTCTGGTCTCTGAGGATAATCTAAAGTACGAGGTTAGACAAGTTCTGGATTCTCGGCTCTGCAGAGGTATTCTTCAGTACCTTGTGCATTGGAGAAGTTTTGGTCCTGAGGAGGCGTCTTGGATCGCTGCATCTGACGTCGTTGCACCTCATCTGTTGAGGAGGTTTCATCTGAGATTTCCCTTTAAGCCTGGGCCCAGGCGGGGGAGGGCCCATAAGAGGGAGGGTACTGTCATGGATATGCAGTAGTGTTTGTCTGTCAGCTTACCTTCCTTCCCATGTGTTCATCTTAGAGGCCAGAACCATTTCACCTGGCTTCCTTTATAATCTCCTCCCAGCCTGACTCCACCCCAGGCCCTATCACTGAACACTATATTAACCTGTGCACTGCAAGCCTGCTTTGCTGATCAACGTGTTTGTTAGGCATTGTGTGTTTGGGTTCCTGCCTGCCGTGTGCTACGTCTGTCTCTCTGTTACGTTATTGGCTTGTCCCCGACTATCCCTGTCTGCTCGTGACCCTTGACCTTCGGCTCGTTCTTTCATTATCCTTGTCTGCTTGTGGCCCCTGACCTTCAGCTTGTTATTCGGTTCTCTCATATCTTGTGCTGCTGCTTCCCCTCTTCTCCCCTTATCCTACGGGGCATGAGCTAGGAAACTCCAGGGGCCGCGACCTGGTCCCAGCCTGCAGCATAACATCCTCCCCACTAGAGGCCCTGGAGAAGACCTGCTGGGTCTTAGACTCCGCGCCCTGGGGAATCTTGGCTCTAGCTTCTGTTAGGATCCCGGTTGTGCTCCTCTGGTCCCGCTTTCCACAACCACCCAGGTTCCTATCCGCAGCAGTCAGCCATAGGGTTCACTACCTTGCAGTGCACTCCTGTCCCCCTACGGTGTGCATCTGTCACCTGGCCACAGGTGACCTTGACAGTAATTTTCTAGCAAAAAAAATTATAATAGTTTTTTCATGTAAACAAAAAGTGTCAGAAGTGGTTAGAAGAGTGGGTGATATGTGACATAAGCTTCTAATGTTGTGCATAAAATACTAGGACAGTTCAAACCTTCCCCAAATTACCCAATTTTGGAAAGTAGACACCCCAAGCTATTAGCTGAGAGGCATGTTGAGTCCATGGAATATTTTATATTTTGGGAAAATTACACATAAAAATATTATTATTTTTTTTTTCACAAAGTTGTCACTAAATTATATATTGCTCACACATGACATGGATATATGTGAAATTACACTCCAAAATTCATTATGCTGCTTCTCCTGAGTACGGGGATACCACATGTGTGGGACTTTTTGGAGCCTAGCTGCGTACAGGACTCCGAAAACAAATCACCGCCTTCAGGATTTCTAAGGGCATAAAATGGCGATTTTACTCCTCACTACCTATCACAGTTTTGGAGGACCGGAAGTGTCAAGATAGCACAAACCCCCCCCCCCCCCCCAAATGACACCATTTTGGAAAGTAGTCACCACAAGGTATTTGCTAAGAGGCATGGTGAGTATTTTGCAGCTTTCATTTGTTTTTGAAAATAAAGAAAAGGAAAAAAAATATTTTTTTTTACATTTTCAAAACTTTGTGACAAAAAGTGAGATCTGCAAAGTACTCAACAAAATAAAAAATATTCCATGGACTCAACATGCCTCTCAGCAAATAGCTTGGGGTGTCTACTTTACAAAATGGAGTCATGTGGGGGGGGGTTGTGCTATCTTGGCATTTCATGGCCTCCAAAACTGTGATAGGCAGTGAGGAGTGAAATCACCATTTTATGCCATTAGAAAGCCTGAAGGCGGTGATTGGTTTTCGGGATCCTGTACGCGGTTAGACTGCCAAAAAGTCCCACACTTCAGGAGAAGTAGCAGAATGCATTTAGGGGTGTAATTTCACATATGCCCATGGCATGTTTGAGCAAACTCCGAAAATGTGATGGGTAGTGAGGAGTGAAATCACTGAGTCAAATCAGTCAAATCATCAGAACCTTCCTGATGATGCATATCTTATGCAAAATGCGTTGAGGCTAATTGTGCGACGCTGACATCACATCCTGCCTATGAACCATGATCACATTGAGGCTTGAGCCACACGCTGGTTCCCTGAATACAGAGCGGCGATTACAGGTCATTACTGGAACGCTGGACAGACTCAGTGCCTGTCTAAGGCACATATGCATGTGAGTGTAAACTTTTAAATCTTTTATAAATTAAAATTAAATGTGAAATTTTGCGCAATGATAGCCGTTTTGTTTTTTATGTGTACATAAGAATCCACATTTGAGAAACTTAAGAATATAACTCTGTACCTGGCGGAACCGTGATATACTGGGTGTTAAAGGAATATACACAGGCATTTTTCTTTCTGCTTTCTGGTAAGCGTTTAAATTGGAAGGTGGTGGTAAATCACGGATCACAATAGTTTTTTTGATGCACAATTGATTCGAGCATGGTGGATACCTATAACTATATATATAATTTTTCTGAATTTAGTTTTTTATCTTACTGGATTTAGGGAGTATTGCATTAGATGGCAATTGATCATTGATATGCACTGTTCAATATTGATGATATTATCTTGATTTAATTGGTAGAACATTCATACAGCACAAGGGTGAGGGCAACTACCGAATATATAGTTTTTTCTTTCACTCACACTAGTGGTGATTATCAGTTGAAGCATAACCTTCACTTTAATATATTTGTGTTTTGCGCCGGTGGCAATTCATTACCAGATAGTATCAATAACTTTTACACAGAAATTACAAACTTACATTCACCTATACCTCCTGGGATTTGAACCACAACCTCTTTCCTCCCAATCCTAATCATTTATTACTACCCCACATGGGTGGTCTATACAGCATTGATGAAACAGTTCAAATCTATTTCTGCATTCAGACTGCAGTAGCATTTTGCCCAGCAAAGGTAAGTATTTCATTGTATTTTTTTTAATCCATTTCTCCAAGATTAATTAAGCAACTTTCATTTAAATAACATCACTTCTATTGAAACTATAAATTTAGCCAATTTATATTTGCATCATCTAACAACTATTGTCTACATACATAGAACAAAAGTTTTAATGTATGCACTTAAACTTTGATAGAACAAAAGAGAACTTTCTTTTCACCATGGAAGGTGACATTAAAGGTGTACCAGGAAGATCATGTAAGTTTTTGTAACAGCTGTCTGTTGCTGCAAACAGAAATTAGTTACACCTGGCAATCTTTGGTCGCTCGGAGCACAAAAACAACACAGATGTCTGTATAACATTAGAATCTTGCAAAAGAAAAGGGAAAGTCACGGCAGGGTATCTAAAAATGCTTTAAGACAAATCTCTAAGTGATCTAGAAGTATACCAAACTAACTGTATGAAAAACACCATTTGAATTCCTTATGATGTCTGTTTGCAAAATTATTGGATAAAGACAACTGCTCTGCAAATATAAAGGCATTATATGGCTTTTCGTATAATACACACAAGTGATTCTAGATTTTTTTCCTGCCTAAAACAAATGCTATAAGGATGCTCTACCTCATAAAAATGAGATATTGTTGCATCGACTTACAATCAGTACTATGTTTACACATAATCAACAACCATATACAGGTGGTCCCCTAGTTACAAACATCTGACTTACAAATGACTCCTACTTACAAACGGAGGGAGAAAACAGGAAGTGAGAGGAAATCTACCCCAAGGGAGGGAAATTCACTCCTGTAAGAGTTATTATGGGGAAAAAGGTGTCTCCACTGAAGCTTTATCACCAAGGCTTGTTTCCACAACAACCCAAACATTTCAAAATCCAATTGTCCTGGGGACAGAAAGTAAGGTGAAATCTTCTGAACAGGGGCAAAAACAGCAAAACAAACATTACAGTGATGTTAACACTCTTATCTTGTTTGTAACCCGGGGACTGCCTGTACTGCTCTTTGCACATAATATCAGGCTCATACCTACAAAAAACTAAAACTAAAAATCTTATTAAAAAATGTAAATAAAATCACCACAGCATAACATCAAAAGAAGCCAAGTACAAAACAACATCAAGCTGTGACTAACAAGATACTCCAATTTGCCCCTGGTTTTGACATATTGTAGTTGAATCACAATGCATTTTTTCAATTGGCTGGCAAGTTTCATTGATTTTTAGCTGACATACCACATTCCCTGGCATCCCACATTTTTTAAAGTCCTTGACATCCAGCATTTTTGTGCCTGCAATCAACATGTATAGATGGTTTTATGCTGACAGCTGAATGGACTGGGCAGGGATACATCACTAGTGGCTATGTGATCTCTTGGTCATCAACAACCATGAGCCTTGAGTTGAGTTGAGTTGAGTTGAGAGGTATCTTAATATAGCGCGGTCTTACCCTGAATGGTCCCGACGCGCTTAGCAGAGTTCCTGGGAGAAGAGGACTTGGAAACCAGAAGCTGCAGAGAGTGGCAGAAAGAATGGAGTAGAAAGGCTACGCAGGAAAGGCTTGGGTGAAAAGCCAAGTCTACAGTAGCCCGCGGAAGACCGGAATAGTAGGGGCCTCCTGGAGCTCGACAGGGAGGCTATTCCACAGTAGTGATGAGCCGAACACCCCCGGGTTCGGTTCGCACCAGAACCCGCGAACGGACCGAAAGTTCGTACGAACATTAGAACCCTATTAAATACAATGGATGCGAACGTTCGAATTCTAAAGTGCTAATTATAACAACTATTATGCATGTTATTGTCCTAAAAAGGGTTTGGGAACCCGGGTTGTGCACCAGGGGACATGTATCAATGCAAAAAGAAGTTTTAAAAACGGTCGTTTTTCAGGAGCAGTCATTTTAATGATGCATAAAGTGAAAAAAAAAAAGTCAAATATTCCTTTAAATATCGTACCTGGGGGGTGTCTAAAGTATGCCTGTGAAGTGCCACGTGTTTCCCGTGTTTAGAACTGTCCCTGCACAAAATGACACTTCTAAAGGAAAAAAAAGCCATTTAAAACTGCTTGCGGCTTTAATGTAATGTCTGGTCCCGGTAATATGGATGAAAATCTTTAAGAAAAATGGCATAGCTACCCCATGACCCCCCCCCCCCTACCCCAGCCCATTACCAGCCCCTTTGGGTCTTGTATGGATATTAAGGGGAACCCCGCACATAAAATAAAAAAGGCCCTATATACTCTGAACAGCTGTATACAGGCGGTGCATACAAGACAGGGACTGTAGGTTTGTTCTTATGTAGAATCTGTTTGTAATTTTGAACAGGTACATTGTTTAAGTGTAGCTCCAGCCCAAAAATCTATTTTTAAACTTTTTGGAAAACATAGGTAAGGGTTATCACCCCTGTAACATTTGTTTTGCTGTCTGTACCCCTGTTCAGAACATTTCACCTCACTTTCCGTCCCAATGACAACTGTTTTTGAAATGTGGTGTTTTTCTTGAAACAAGGATTGCTGATAAAGCATCAGTACAGAGGAGACACCTTTCTCCCATATTAATTCTTACAGGAGAGAATTTTCCTTCCAAGGGGTAGATTTCCTCTCACTTCCTGTTGTCTTCTTGCGTTTGCAAGTAGGAGTCGTTTGTAAGTTGGATGTTTGAAAGTAGGGACCTGCCGTATATACTCTGCAGAAATAGGCCCCTTAGTTGTTGGTGTTGGCACAACACTGTAAGCACTCACAGTTACTCTTGGTTGGTGCTGGAACGCCCTGCTGTCAACTATTATATCAGGAATTGTAATTACATATAATTGTTGAACAGTGGTAGTAAAAATTGGGCCTTTGATGGTGGTGCTGGTGCCACAACACTGTAAGCCCTGACAGTTACTCTTGGTGGGTGCAGCAATGGGCCCTGCTGTGAATTATTAGATCAAGAATTGTAATTGCATGCCCCTGTTGAACAGGGGCTGAAAAATTGGGCCTTTCGTGGTGGTGGTGGTGGTGGCGTTGCCACAACACTGTAAGCCCTCAGAGTTACTCTTGGTGGGTGCAGGAATGGGCCCTGCTGTGAATTATTAGATCAAGAATTGTAATTACATGCCCCTTTTGAACAGGGGCTGAAAAATTGGGCCTTTCGTGGTGGTGGTGGTGGTGGCGTTGCCACAACACTGTAAGCCCTCAGAGTTACTCTTGGTGGGTGCAGGAATGGGCCCTGCTGTGAATTATTAGATCAAGAATTGTAATTACATGCCCCTTTTGAACAGGGGCTGAAAAATTGGGCCTTTCGTGGTGGTGGTGGCGTTGCCACAACACTGTAAGCCCTCAGAGTTACTCTTGGTGGGTGCAGGAATGGGCCCTGCTGTGAATTATTAGATCAAGAATTATAATTACATGCCCCTTTTGAACAGGGGCTGAAAAATTGGGCCTTTCGTGGTGGTGGTGGTGGTGGCGTTGCCACAACACTGTAAGCCCTTAGAGTTACTCTTGGTGGGTGCAGCAATGGGCCCTGCTGTGAATTATTAGATCAAGAATTGTAATGACACGCCCCTGTTAAACAGGGGCTGAAAAATTGGGCCTTAGGCACTGGTGCCACAACACTCCAACCCCTCACAGATACTGTACTTGGAGCACAGCAATGAGCCCTATGGCAAATTATTGCTAAAAAAATTGTAATTACACGCCCCTGTAAAACAGGGGCTGAAAAATTGGGCCTTAGCCACTGGTGGCGGCACCCATAAACAAAAATGATCTTCCAAGCTATCATCATCAATCGTATCATTGAGGACTCGGAGGAGGAGGATAGCCAGTCAACATAACAGCACAGGCACTCAGCATCAGCATCAGTCTTGAAGGGATGTGACATGTTAAAATCAATTAGTCTGTTATATCAGCATCAGGTGTGTGGTAGCTGGTGGTGATCCAAGACTGGTTCATCTTGATGAAAGTCAGTCGATCAACCGAGTCGGTGGACAGGCGCACCCTGTGATCCGTGACAAATCCTCCAGCAGCACTGAATGTGCGTTCCGAAAGAACGCTGGATGCAGGACAGGCCAGTAGCTCAATTGCATACTGTGCAAGCTCTGGCCAGTGATCCATCCTCAAGACCCAGTAAGCCAGAGGATTTTCGGTGGGGAAGGTGTCCAAGTCTGACCTTGCCCCTAGATATTCCTGCACCATGTTTATCAGACGCTGGCGATGGTTGCTGGAACCGATCATACTTTGGGGCTGCGGACTAAAGAATTGTCTGAACGCATCGGTCAGACGGCCACCTTCCCCACCGCTCCTTCTTTGACTGGCCGAAGCCTCAGCAACTCGTTGTCCAGGACCAGGAGTTTGTAACCTCCCAGTCTCTGGGAACGCGTTGCACAGACCTTTCTGCAAGGCCTCCCGGAGTTGTCTCATCCTCTGTTCCCTCTGCGACGGTAACATAAGGTCCGCAACCTTACCCTTGTACCGTGGATCAAGGAGAGTGGCCAGCCAGTAATGGTCCCTCTCCTTGATCTGAAGAATACGAGGATCCTTCCGCAGACTTTGCAGGATCAGGGAGGCCATGCAGAGTAGGTTTGCTGAGGCATTCAGTCCGGAGTCCTCTGGGTCACTAAGGACGACATGATCCGCAGCCACCTCCTCCCAGCCACGTACAAGTCCACTGGTTTCTTGGGACTGTAAATCATCCCTAAAAGACTGCTGCTGATGATGCTGAGTGCCAGCCTCCACCTCCATGCTGACACAATCCTCCTCCTCCTCCTCCTCCTCCTATTCCTGTGCGATGGGTGGGACAGAAGGAACACTGTCTGGGTAAAGGGGGCCTTGAGAGGCAAGGAAGTCCTCCTCTTCCTGCCTCTGTTCTGCCTCAAGTGCCCTGTCCATTATTCCACGCAGCGTGTGCTCCAACAGGTGGACAAGAGGTACAGTGTCACTGATGCATGCACTGTCACTGCTCACCATCCTCGTGGCCTCCTCAAATGGTGCCAGGACAGTGCATGCATCCCTGATCATGCCCCACTGGCGTGGAGAAAAAAAACCAAGCTCCCCTGACCCTGTCCTGGTGCCATAGTCGCACAGGTACTCATTGATGGCCCTCTGCTGCGTGTGCAGCCGCTGCAGCATGGCCAACGTTGAGTTCCACCTGGTGGGCATGTCACATATAAGGCGGTTCTTGGGCAGGTTCAACTCCTTTTGCAGCTCAGCCAGGCGAGCACTGGCATTATAAGATCTGCGGAAATGCACACAGACTTTCCTGGCCTGCCTCAGGACATCCTGTAAGCCCGGGTACCTGCCCAAGAACCGCTGCACCACCAGGTTAAGGACGTGAGCCACACAGGGCACATGGGTCAGTTGTCCCTGTCGGAGGGCGGAGAGGAGGTTGGTGCCATTGTCGCAAACCACCATTCCTGGCTTAAGCTGGCGTGGCGTCAACCACCTCTCGGCCTGGCCCTGCAGAGCAGACAGGACCTCTGCCCCAGTGTGGCTTCTGTCCCCCAAACACACCAGCGCAAGCACGGCATGGCATCTTTTTGCCTGCGTACTTGCGTAGCCCCTTGAACGCCTACGGAGCACCGCTGGTTCCGAGGACAAACCACAGGAAGAGGCCATGGAGGAAGAAGAAGAGGAGGGGGTGGAGGAGAGAGGTGTGTCACAACCAGTAGTAGCATTTTGGAGGCGTGGCGGTGGAACAACCTCCAACACTACTGCACCTTGTTCTGCATCCTTCCCAGCTGCCAAAAGAGTGACCCAATGGGCCGTGAAAGAAAGGTAACGTCCCTGTCCATGCCTGCTGGACCATGAGTCAGCGGTAATATGCACCTTACCGCTGACCGCCCTGTCCAGCGAGGCCAAGACATTGCCTTCCACATGCCGGTAGAGAGCCGGAATAGCCTTCCGTGAGAAAAAGTGGCGTTTGGGAACCTGCCACTGAGGAACCGCACATTGCACAAACTCACGGAAGGGGGCCGAGTCTACCAACTGAAAAGGCAGCAGTTGAAGCGCTAGCAATTTAGCCAAGCTAGCATTCAACCGCTGGGCATGTGGATGGCTGGGAGTGAACTTCTTTCGACGGTCCAGCAGCTGGGGCAGGGAAATTTGCCTGCTAGAATCGGACGTCGGTGTACTGCTAGCAGAGTGGCCGCAAGTACTTGGCTGTGACACACCTAATTCTACACCTTCATTCCTCTCAGTGCATGTTTCAGAGAGGACTGAAGTTATAGTGGGGTTGGAGATCCCAGCTGATGCGGTGCAAGGAGAGGTCCGCTTTGTTCTTTGGTGTGGGTCTTTGAGGTAGGCTTGCCAACGAGCTGCATGGCAGGTCAACATATGTCTGGTCAGGCATGTGGTACCCAAGCGGCTGATGTTTTGGCCACGCGATATACGCTTGAGACATATGTTGCAAACAGCAGCTGTGCGATCTGATGCACTAGCCTCAAAAAAGGCCCACACCAAAGAACTTTTTGAATGACGGGCAGAGGCAGCGCCCTGCACAGGCGGAGCTCTGCGGTGTGATTCCGTCGGTGTACTGCCCTTACGCTGGCCACCAAAGGGCATCCTGCCTCGTTGGAGATGTGCCTCCTCCTCATCCTCCTCCTCCTCCTCTCTCCTATTAGGCACCCACGTGGAGTCAGTGACCTCATCATCCCCTCCCTCCTCATCACTGGAGCCAATCTGGCAGTATGCTGCAGCTGCTGGAACATGACTGCCAGATTGGTGTCCTTCTTGAGCATCCCCTCTGTCTGCTCTCACGCTACTGCCTTCCTGTAGCTGTGTTTCATCATCAGACCCTTCGAAACGCTGGGCATCCTCCTGGAGCATGTACCCAACACTGTGCTCAAACAGTTCGGGGGACTCCTCAGGAGGAGGACATGGTGGGTCTAGGGAAGGAGTGACTGATGATGAGTTTGACATTGATACCAGGGAAGAGGACGCTTTGGCAGCTGCTTTGCCAGTACCCTGAGCCTGGGTGAGAGAGGATGAGGAGGAGGAGGAGGGCTTGGTCATCCACTCTACCAAGTCTTCGGCATTATGTGGCTCAACATGTCCAGCTGCCGAAAAGAAGGACAAGCGTGTCCCATGGCCATGTGCTGATGACAATGCACCGCGTCCACGACCAGCACTGTTGCCCTTAGACACAGAGCCTGCTTGCCCTCTTTTATTGCCTCCTGACTGTCTGCCTCTCCTTGTTTGCCTTCCAGACATTCTAATAGATGGCCTGCAGGGAGATGGGAAAAAAGCAATAAGGGCTACCTTCAGGTGTCCTTCTCTGTCCCTTTACTTAAGGATTTCTAAATATGGTTGAGGATGATTGCTTTTGCACAGAATAGCACAACGACAATTTCCCTGACTGTCCAAAAAACAAGGATTTCAAAGATGGTTGATGAGGAATGCTTTAGCACACTATAGCACAAGGAGAATTTCCCTCACTGTCCTTCCCTGTCCCTAGAAACAAGGATTATCACAGTGAAAGAAACTGACACTCTTCCTACCTATAGTTTTCTGTCCCTAGAAAAAATGTTTTTTTAAAGCACACTATAGCACAAGGAGAATTTCCCTCACTATCCTTCCCTGTCCCTAGAAACAAGGATTATCACAGTGAAAGAAACTGACACTCTTCCTACCTATAGTTTTCTGTCCCTAGAAAAAATGTTTTTTTAAAGCACACTATAGCACAAGGAGAATTTCCCTCACTGTCCTTCCCTGTCCCTAGAAACAAGGATTATCACAGTGAAAGAAACTGACACTCTTCCTACCTATAGTTTTCTGTCCCTAGAAAAAATGTTTTTTTAAAGCACACTATAGCACAAGGAGAATTTCCCTCACTGTCCTTCCCTGTCCCTAGAAACAAGGATTATCACAGTGAAAGAAACTGACACTCTTCCTACCTATAGTTTTCTGTCCCTAGAAAAAATGTTTTTTTAAAGCACACTATAGCACAAGGAGAATTTCCCTCACTGTCCTTCCCTGTCCCTAGAAACAAGGATTATCACAGTGAAAGAAACTGACACTCTTCCTACCTATAGTTTTCTGTCCCTAGAAAAAATGTTTTTTTAAAGCACACTATAGCACAAGGAGAATTTCCCTCACTGTCCTTCCCTGTCCCTAGAAACAAGGATTATCACAGTGAAAGAAACTGAGGCCTCGTACACACGACCGATTTTCTCGTCGTAAACAGTCAAGAAAAGTGCCGCGAGAGTTTTTTTGTCTAGAAAAACGTTCGTGTGTATGGTTTTACGACGAGAAACTTGACGAGAATCTCGACGAGAAAATAGAGAACCTGCTCTCTATTTTCTCGTCAGGATTCCAGATTTCCTCGTCGTGTTTCTCGTCGGCCTGTTTTGTGACGAGAAAATGGTTCGTGTGTATGCTTTTACGACTCTTCAAAATGCGCGCATGCTCAGAATCAAGTATGAGACGGGAGCGCATCTTCTGGTAAAACAAGCCTTCGTAATGGAAATAGCACATTCGTCACGCTAAAACGAACTGAAAGCACGAAGACTGAAAAGCGCGAATCGTCTCTTCCCAAACTTTTACTTCACACGCGGTAACACGAGATCAGCAAAAGCAGCCCAAGGGGTGGCGCCAAGAAAAAAGATCTTCCCCTTTATAGTGCCGTCGTACGTGCTGGACGTGAGCGCAGAGAACCACGAGGAAATTGGAAAATGACAGTGTGTACGCATAGAAAGCTTGACGAGAAAATCGACAAGCTTAACAAGAATCTCGTCGAAAAAAACGACGTGTTTTTTACGACGAGAAAATCGGTCGTGTGTACGAGGCCTGACACTCTTCCTACCTATAGTTTTCTGTCCCTAGAAAAAATGTTTTTTAAAGCACACTATAGCACAAGGAGAATTTCCCTCACTGTCCTTCCCTGTCCCTAGAAACAAGGATTATCACAGTGAAAGAAACTGACACTCTTCCTACCTATAGTTTTCTGTCCCTAGAAAAAATGTTTTTTTAAAGCACACTATAGCACAAGGAGAATTTCCCTCACTGTCCTTCCCTGTCCCTAGAAACAAGGATTATCACAGTGAAAGAAACTGACACTCTTCCTACCTATAGTTTTCTGTCCCTAGAAAAAATGTTTTTTTAAAGCACACTATAGCACAAGAATTTCCCTCACTGTCCTTCCCTGTCCCTAGAAACAAGGATTATCACAGTGAAAGAAACTGACACTCTTCCTACCTATAGTTTTCTGTCCCTAGAAAAAAAATTTTTTAAAGCACACTATAGCACAAGGAGAATTTCCCTCACTGTCCTTCCCTGTCCCTAGAAACAAGGATTATCACAGTGAAAGAAACTGACACTCTTCCTACCTATAGTTTTCTGTCCCTAGAAAAAATGTTTTTTTAAAGCACACTATAGCACAAGGAGAATTTCCCTCACTGTCCTTCCCTGTCCCTAGAAACAAGGATTATCACAGTGAAAGAAACTGACACTCTTCCTACCTATAGTTTTCTGTCCCTAGAAAAATTTTTTTTTAAAGCACACTATAGCACAAGGAGAATTTCCCTCACTGTCCTTCCCTGTCCCTAGAAACAAGGATTATCACAGTGAAAGAAACTGACACTCTTCCTACCTATAGTTTGCTGTCCCTAGAAAAAATGTTTTTTTAAAGCACACTATAGCACAAGGAGAATCTCCCTCACTCTCCTTCCCTGTCCCTAGAAACAAGGATTATCACAGTGAAAGAAACTGACACTCTTCCTACCTATAGTTTTCTGTCCCTAGAAAAAATGTTTTTTTAAAGCACACTATAGCACAAGGAGAATTTCCCTCACTGTCCTTCCCTGTCCCTAGAAACAAGGATTATCACAGTGAAAGAAACTGACACTCTTCCTACCTATAGTTTTCTGTCCCTAGAAAAAATGTTTTTTTAAAGCACACTATAGCACAAGGAGAATTTCCCTCACTGTCCTTCCCTGTCCCTAGAAACAAGGATTATCACAGTGAAAGAAACTGACACTCTTCCTACCTATAGTTTTCTGTCCCTAGAAAAAATGTTTTTTTAAAGCACACTATAGCACAAGGAGAATTTCCCTCACTGTCCTTCCCTGTCCCTAGAAACAAGGATTATCACAGTGAAAGAAACTGACACTCTTCCTACCTATAGTTTTCTGTCCCTAGAAAAAATGTTTTTTTAAAGCACACTATAGCACAAGGAGAATTTCCCTCACTGTCCTTCCCTGTCCCTAGAAACAAGGATTATCACAGTGAAAGAAACTGACACTCTTCCTACCTATAGTTTTCTGTCCCTAGAAAAAATGTTTTTTTAAAGCACACTATAGCACAAGGAGAATTTCCCTCACTGTCCTTCCCTGTCCCTAGAAACAAGGATTATCACAGTGAAAGAAACTGACACTCTTCCTACCTATAGTTTTCTGTCCCTAGAAAAAATGTTTTTTTAAAGCACACTATAGCACAAGGAGAATTTCCCTCACTGTCCTTCCCTGTCCCTAGAAACAAGGATTATCACAGTGAAAGAAACTGACACTCTTCCTACCTATAGTTTTCTGTCCCTAGAAAAAATGTTTTTTTAAAGCACACTATAGCACAAGGAGAATTTCCCTCACTGTCCTTCCCTGTCCCTAGAAACAAGGATTATCACAGTGAAAGAAACTGACACTCTTCCTACCTATAGTTTTCTGTCCCTAGAAAAAATGTTTTTTTAAAGCACACTATAGCACAAGGAGAATTTCCCTCACTGTCCTTCCCTGTCCCTAGAAACAAGGATTCGCACAGTAAAACACACTGACACTCTCCCTACCTATAGTTTTCTGTCCCTAGAAAAAATGTTTTTTTAAAGCACACTATAGCACAAGGAGAATTTCCCTCACTGTCCTTCCCTGTCCCTAGAAACAAGGATTCGCACAGTAAAACACACTGACACTCTCCCTACCTATCCTTCTCTTTCCCTAAACTAAAGGAATCCAGGTTAAGCAAGAAAAAATAAATGTCACTGTCCCTGCCTATGCTTCTCTTTCCCTGCTCCGGAACACACTACACTAGGCCGCCGTGCTGGCGGCCTTTTATAGTGTGGGGCGTGTACTAAACACCCTCAGCAATAATTGGCCACAGGCATCCTGCCTGTGGCCAATCATTGCTCTCCTCGCTGCCGGCGCTGTGATTGGCCAAGCATGCGTGGTCACAGTGCATGCTTGGCCAATCACAGCGCCTGGATGAAACTGCGATGGCGTAGTGCATTGTGGGCCGTTCGCGTCACTCGAATTAGGCGCGAACGGCCCAAATCGTTCGATCTTCGTCGAACGATCGAACAGCCGATGTTCGAGTCGAACGTATGTTCGACTCGAACACCGAGCTCATCCCTATTCCACAGTACAGCACCCTGGTGGGAATAAGCTCGACCACCACGCCGGATCTTCTTGGGCACTGAGATGTAGAGGAGATCTCTGCCGGTTGATCTGAGTGATCTGCCAAGAGCTCGTTTATGAATTTGAGAGCAAAGATAGCTAGGGGCCAGGCCTCTCATAATTTTAAACATAATACATCCTGCCTTAAATAAGGTACGTTAGTGGACCAGCAGCCAGTGCAAGGCACAGAGGACAGGGGTGATATGATCCCTCAGTGGGACATCCATAAGTAACCTTGCCGCAGCATTTTGAATAAGTTGAAGCTTCTGCACTAACATCTTTGGCAATCCCAGATAAAGTGAGTAGGAAGCTGTGACATTATGAGTGGTAATAATACTGCTGCTAAATGTTGCACCTCCTGCTCAAGCTGGAGCTACGGCTTAACCAAACACCGGTTTAGTTTGGATATTAACCGAACTTTAGAACAAGAAAAATCCTGATTCTGACTGAACCAGCAGCTCATCCCAATTCACAACCTTTACCTATAGGCCAAGTTGCACAAAAGATTTTAGTGGGTAAAACATCTGCTTGTCCATGGGCAGCCTCACAGTGTGTTTACATTCCTTTATAAGGTACTGTAGTGATGAAATCTGGAACTAGAAATGTATTATTTAAAGTGTTACTAAACCCACAACAGTAAAATCAGTCTGGACATGCACTAAACCATGCTTGTTATACTCACTGTGGAACCTAAGGGGTTAATCATCTGCACTGTGTAAAAAGGCTGTTTGATCCTGTATTCTCTTATTCTTTCCTTATTCCACTGTCCCCAATTCATCTCCTGATATAACACAGCCTTTGGAGTCACTCTGCACATGCTCAGTTTGGTGTGTGTTACTAGAGATTTTTTTTCCTGGGAGAGTGCATGTGATCAGCACAGGGCCAATCAGCACTGTCCAGACAGAGGGTCTGGGGTCCTGCAACCTCATAGGACAGTCAGAGTAGAATGAAAACCCCTCCTACAAGCTTTAACCAGACACTGAAAGAAGTCACAAGACTGCTATATTGTCAGGAATGGTGTCATTACTGGGCTCACCTGCTGGTGGCACTGTTGCATTCGGCACCAGTGGGTGTAGTTCTGGTGGCCACCAGCGGGTGTCTCCCCATCAAGACTTTCTACCAGCCATCAAACACACCTGATCTGGGTCTGCCGTTCTATATAAACCCACCCTTAACCATGGCTCAATGCTCCAGAATTCCTTCTGTAAGCCTGATCCGTTGCCTGAACCTGATCCGTTGCCTGAACCTGATCCGTTGCTTGAACCTGATCCGTTGCCTTGACCTGACCCATTTCCTGCCTTTTCCTGGACTCTGTTCCTTGTATCCTGTCCCTGAGACCTGTCCCCTGATACCAGCTTCCAGCTCCCCCTTGCTGACTGCTCCCAGTACCTGGCCTTCTGCTCCCCTTGTCTCTCGTCCCTGCCTTGTTTATGTATGTGTGTTCCCTTTACTTGTATATATTAGTTAGATAGTTAGATTAGGTTGTTTTGGGGTTTGTTGTGTTCTCTTGTATTCATTTCTTGTTTATGGTTTGTTGTTGCTTGATTACACGTGTGTCTTTATCTTTAATAAATATATATATTTTCACTTACTCTTTTCCTGATTCCTTAAAGGGGTTGTAAAGGTTCGTTTTTTATTTTCTAAATAGGTTCCTTTAAGCTAGTGCATTGTTGGTTCACTTACCTTTTTCTTCGATTTACCTTCTAAATGTTTTATTTCTTTGTCTGAATTTCTCACTTCCTGTTTCTCCTCACTAAACTTCACACCATCATCCGAGCGGTGTTGAGTCAGCCAGAACAGCTTACTGAACAGCTTACTGAGGAGTAACAGGAAGTGAGAAATTCAGACAAAGAAAACAAAGAAAAAAAACATTTAGAAGGGAAATCTAAGGAACAGGTAAGTGAACCAACAATACACTAGCTTAAAGGAACCTATTTAGAAAAAAAAAAAAACGAACCTTTACAACCCCTTTAAGTGCAGCCCAGTGATCTGATCACCTGTATTGGATGTCTGTGTATGGCATCCCCCTGACATATATACTGCTGATGTAAAAAAGGTATATATGTCATGGATATGCAGTAATGTTTGTCTGCCATCTTACCTTCCTCCTCTTGTGTTCACCTTGGAGGCCAGACTCTCTCACCTGGCTGCTTTTATAATCTCTCCTCCCAGTATGCTCCACCCCAGGCCCTATCACAGAACTCTATATTAACCTGTGCACTGCAAGTCTGCCTTGCTGATCAACGTGTTTGTTATGCATTGTGTGTTTGGGTTCCTGCCTGCCGTGTGCTACGTCTGTCTCTGTGTTACGATATTGGCTTGTTCCCGACTATCCCTGTCTGCTAGTGACCTTGACCTTCGGCTTGTCCTTCATTTATCCATGTCTGCTTATTGCCCTGACCTTGGCTTTTCCCCTCACTATTCTTGTATCCTGTGCTTCTGCTTCCCCTCTATACTCTTTACCCTACGGAGCATGAGCTAGGGGCAGCGTAGGCCATCCTAACCACTAGAGGCTCTGGTAAAAATCTGCTGGATCTTAGACTCCGCGCCCTGGAGAATCTTGGGCTCTGTTGTGCTCCACTGGTCCTGCTTTCCACAACCACTCAGTGTCCCATCCGCAGCAGTCAGCCATAGGGTTCACTACCTTGTGGTGCACTCCTGACCCCCAATGGTGTGCATCTGTCATCTGGCCACAGGTGACCTGACAATATAGCAGTTTACATTTACTAAAATAATTCCATTTCCATGTTATGTGTACGGTGGGAGACCATATATGGTGAGCGCAGGGTCCTGGGTTTAATAACACTTTAATGTCAGAACAGAACTTCACACAACACTTCTTACATACATAAATAGGAAAAAGTTCCAGGAAGTCATAGATAAGTGACTTACGGGGGCGCATGCGCGACGCGATGCAGGAAGGACGTGCCTGAGCCGTGCTCCGTGAGACCCGGTCCTTCCAGGCCAGCTACCCAGGGCAATTTGCGCTTAATCCCGGCTATTTCACCCAGCACCCCTGTGGGAAAGCTCTGTGCATGGCAATCATCAAAAAACAGCGATATCGGCGCTCTCAAAAGTGCCTCACCAACCTTCTCCTGAACATGGAACAGAGAGCCTGCAAGACTCCTCAAGATGGCGGCGGCAGCAACACCGAGACACATGCGTCTCATGCTAACCACATCCCGGCAGCTTCCCAGGGGAACAGTGAGTACAATCCTCCCCTCACTAAAGCAGACCTAGATGCTAGCCTCACCACTATCTTTGAGAAGCTAGTGGAAAAAATTGAAAAGGAAGTACATAATTCTACTGCGGCCCTCTCACTCGAGATAGCCAGCATAGGCAACCGCACAGACAAACTTGAGGCCAAACATGATGAGCTCTCCCTGGCTCACAATGATTTGAGAAAAGACCATGAGAATCTTGCAGATAACTTTGCCTTTATGCAGGCCCAAGTCGAAGATTTAGACAATAGAAACAGGCGCCATAATATAAGACTGCGTGGAGTTCCTGAAACCGTCACAGACTTGGTGCCTGCAGTCACAAAGATCTTCCAGGACCTCCTGCCTGGCAAATCCTCCACAGAGTTTCTGTGTGACAGGATACAGAGAGCTCTCCGTCCCAAACCCACACCAGACAAGCCCCCCAGAGACATAATTATGTGTATGCGTGACTTTCTCGTTAAGGAGGAAATAATGCACGCTTCCAGAAACACACCTAATATCACTTTTGAGGGTAAAAGACTGCAGATATACCCTGATATTTCTCCAGCCACGCTAGACAGGAGGCGTAGGATGAAAGAAGTTACTAAT
This sequence comes from Rana muscosa, assembly GCA_029206835.1. NCBI lineage: Eukaryota > Metazoa > Chordata > Amphibia > Anura > Ranidae > Rana > Rana muscosa. Next base: position 518,296,321 of record CM055122.1, on the reverse strand, counting down.
ATACTACAAGCAGCAAGAATCAAATATCGATGGGGTTTTCCATTTAAACTCTCTATCCCTCATAATGGTACGACTTACACAGTATATAATATTATAGAGGGTAAGGAGCTGCTAGTGAAACTGGGCCTTCTTCAACAAGACCCCCCAAATCGCCCCCCACCGACTCCCAGACCTTCTCCTATCTGGTCTACCCCCTCCACTAGAAGAAATCAGAGAGACCAAAGAAGACTTTTTCAAGCTTACTAGAATCAGAAACATGATCTGGAATTTTCTCAGCCCTCTACAGCCCTCTACACACCACTTTGAACCTCATCCTTTCCAAGGCCAAGGGAACACCATCAAGTAAGATTGGACCGATACATCGAGGGATGAAGGAAGGTCCATTTTTTTTCTTTTCATAATACTTTTACCATCCCTGTGCTATTATAAGGTACTGTACTTCAGCATGGATATCTCCTGGCAAAGTCCCCACTTATGGCGACTCCCCCTTCATGCAGGCAGCTGTCTGCTCTTCTTCTCATTCGACACCTGAACGAACATTATTGCTCAGTTTTTTTCCCCTTTTTTTTCACACAAAAAGACAGAATTTGCATGGCCCTTTATACTCATATGTTCTTATACATGTCTATTAACTTTTTATAATATCCACATAATCCATACTGCTTGCTTGGGTATGAAAGAAATTGTTTTTTTTTTTTTGTTTTTTTTTCCCTTCCCAGAATATGTTCATACTAATCTTTTGAAAATGTTCTCAGTTTCTAACTGGCTGGTTCAGCCGCTAGGAGAAAGGAGTAAGGAATAGAAAGAAAAAGGACAGAAAAAGAATATATTGTTTTTTAATAGGCCTGGAGCTTCCATCGTCGCTAGATTGACCCCCACTCCTGCTGGCAGGTCAGGTGATCTCTCCATTATATGGTGGGACCCCAGGCTTGTATAGCGGGCTTAGGACTTTTAGTCCTACCAATTTTTCAATTAACTGTTTTTGTGACAGAATTTCTTCTGTCCCCACGTTTATACATGTTATCTTTGTATTCTCAGTTCTAACGGCCCTTAGGGCACACTTTAGAAAAAACTCAAAATTTGGAAATGTTAAGGCTTTAATATCTTCTTGGTACAGTATTCCTATGTCTGAAACTATAGTTTACTTTCTTACAGCATCTGGAACATTTGACTTATGCTCACTTCCATATATTCTCAACGTATTGCAGCACAAACATTGGTTTAACTCCATTCACCTTACAAGGTACTCACACGAGATCAATATACAGTGGTTTCTTTCTCCCCATATCCCTACAGAGGGGGTCCCCCTTAGTCATAGCTACACTATTCTAATATATAATGGGTCTTAAAATATTATCCCATAACGTCCAGGGTTTCAACTCTCCCCATAAAAGGAAAAAGGCTTTTCTCCATTACAAAAGATTGGGCGCAGACATCCTTCTCTTACAAGAGACGCATTTTGCAGACTCTAACTGCCCTAAGTACTTTAATAAGTCCTACAATCAATTCCACTACACTACTTTTGAAAACAAAACACGAGGAGTGGCGATATTTATACGCAACTCAATCATTTTTGACATTCAGTCAGTTCACAAAGATGACAATAGCAGATTTATCATTCTTAAAGGCACTATAAACAACCGTGAAGTTACGATTGCATCTGTTTATGCTCCTAACACCTCCCAATCAACATTTTTCACACATTTTTTTGAAACCCTGGACCGTTATAGCTCCCCTCATCTTATTGTAGGCGGAGATTTCAACCTCTCCGCCCACCCAGCATTGGACAGAAGTAAGATCTCTCCCTCTTCACAGGCCTTTTCGAAATCTATGAACAGATCCATTAATAAACTTCAACTAGTGGACTCGTGGCGTGCTCATAATGTAGGAGTAAAATCCTACACACACTACTCCCATCCCCATGATAGTTACGCCAGACTTGACTACATCTTTTGCACCCCCATCATCTTAGCCTATTCCTCTCAAGCTCTTATTCATCCCTGCCCATGGTCTGACCACAATATCACATCCCTGGAAACTTCATGCATAGGCCTCTCCACCTCACCTTTCAACTGGCGATTAAATGATTCCTTTCTTACTAATGCCTCTAACACACAGGCAGTGACCACCCATATTGAAAATTACTTCAATGGAAACATAAATGACGAAACCTCTCCTACAACCCTGTGGGTTGCCCATAAGGCTGTCATCCGCGGTCACTTGATTAACCTAACAGCTACTAGAAATCAAGAGAGACTCGCAGATATTAGATCCCTCACCAAAGATCTAGAGCATCTATATAATTAACTACAAATCTCCCCCTCTCAGGATATCACTTTACAGATACAATCTAAAAGGAAAGCTCTAGACCTAATTCTTTCATCTAATACAGAAAGATCCCTCAGGTTTTCCAAAGCAAAATTCCTATTATATAGTAACTCAACCTCGACCATGTTTGCTAGAAAACTTAAACAGGACTGCAGACCCACACACAATTATAAACTCCGAGACACGAAGGGTAATATAGTCACACACCCAAAAGAGGTCTTGAAGATATTCACCAACTACTACAAAAACTTACTCTCAAATCCCAGTGGCCCCCCTGATCCAAACTCGGAAACCTGGTTAGAAAATATACAACTCCCCTCCCTAAACCAAGCACAAGCTGACTCTCTTAAAATACCATGTAGTGATGCTGAAATAACCAATATTATCAAATCACTCAAAAACTCCACAGCCCCAGGCCCAGACGGCTACACATCTTCTTACTACAAAAAATTATCCTCCCTCATATCCCCTCACCTTACTAAACTCTTTAATTTCATCTTAAAAGGAAATCACTTCCCTGATGAGATGCTACTTGCCAACATGTCCCTCATCCCCAAACCCCACAAAGACCACACCCTCCCCCAAAACTTCCGTCCCATTTCTGTTCTAAATAACGATATAAAAATCTTCAGTAGGCTACTCGCAGATAGACTAGCTAAGGTTATTTCCCCCCTAGTCCACCCCGACCAAACTGGATTCATTCCAGGTCGTCAGATTGTAGATATTATAAGACTTGGCACCAATATAATTCAAGACGCCAATCTACATTCTAGCTGAGTCTGCCTCCTTAGCCTGGACATCCATAAGGCCTTTGATAGCGTCAGTTGGCCATACCTCAACACCCTTCTCCCTAAATTTGGTATCCCAAACGAATTCCTTCAGGGCTTCAATGCCCTCTATCATTCCCCACAAACACGTATAAAAATCCCAGGAAACAATTCAGACTTTTTCCCATTAGGCAGAGGCACAAGACAGGGCTGCCCCCTATCCCCATTATTATTTGCCTTAGCATTAGAACCCTTAGCTCTATCCATTAGATACAATAACGATATCAAAGGCTACCCCAAACTACAGGATGAATACAAAATTAGTCTTTATGCAGACGATGCCCTAGTGTTTCTTACAGAACCTCTCACATCCATCCCCATACTTTTAAAAACACTCGACCAATTCCACAAAATTTCAGGTCTTAAAATTAATACCAATAAATGCTCAGCCCTTGCAATTAATATTCCTCAAGATCTCCAAACTCTGCTACAAAATAACTTCCATTTCACTTGGTGCCCAAAGTCATTTAAATATTTAGGAGTCCATATCTCACACTCCCACAACCTTCTATATAAATTTAACTATATTCCCCTCTTGAATCACATCTCCTCCCTACTTAAAACTTGGTCCTCTTACCACATCTCTTTTCTCGGAAGAATATGCGCAGTTAAAATGTCTATAATACCCAAACTTCTATACTACTTTAGAGCCCTCCCCATAAACATCCCCAAATCTAAAATAACTCATATTCAAAGACAAATAAACAAGTTTATCTGGGCAGATAAAAAACCCAGACATAGTTATATCCTTGCACATAGACCTCAGCCAAAAGGTGGTTTGGGCCTTCCAAACGTCTGGCTTTATTTTATCGCAACAAAGCTTTCTCAAATGAGCCAGTGGTATACTCAGAACTCAGACATTCCATGGCTCAGATTTGAATCCTCTTCCATATTACCATATCACCTGCAGGGTATCCAGTGGTCCAATTCAATCCTATATCGAAACCTCACTAAACACAATATCATAGTTGCACACCTTTACCAACTCTGGCTTAAAATCAAAGATACATTCACTCTTTCCTCCTCTCCCCCACCCCTGGCATCATATGTAGGTGATGTTAGACTTGGTACTGCCTTTAGAGACAGATCTCCTCTCTCACCTTGGTTAATGAATAACTTGACCACACTAAAATCCCTACAATCCAAATGGAAATTCATTTCATTTCCAACCTTACAGGAAAAATTTAACTTACCCTTATCCGAACGGGTACAATATGAACTAATGAAATCCTTCTTTCTTTTTTTTTTTTTTTTTTTTTTTTCTTGTTTAATATTTTTATTAGATTTTACAAGTAAATAGCAAATATACTGAACATTACATTCTGATCAAGAATAGAATTGTAAATAAATACAGTAATCACTAAAAATACATATTGAAAGAAAGGCAGTAGAGGATAAACCTCAGTAACAATTATATCAATACAAATAGAGGTATAAAAGATTAGAGCAATGAAGATAAGCAATATTCAGGATAGAATATCACGTCTCCAGACCAACCACTCACCCCCGAAGGGAGCAAGCTGTGAGTAGATGGGGGCTCGATTAAGTATGAGAGAATATGTTGGGCTATCCAGAAGGATACACCAGATGAATGTTGTCATACCTCAATTGTTTAGTGAAGACTTTCCTAACAAATCTTTAAGACACAAAGATATTAGTGATTGATAAAGTGAAACTTTAAAGTTATATATATAAGTCATGTAATGAACATCACATGTGTAAAAAATCTGTATTACACAAGTAACAAAACTAACCAGAACAGAAAGACAGAAGAAGTAAGAGAGAAGAAGAAGAAATATGGGAGAAAAGTAAAATTTATAGAAAAGAAGGTATGGGTATAGAAAAATAGAGAAAAAGGTGAAGGTTGTCTCCCCAGGTGGCGGACCAGTCAGATCAAGGCCCCGTTTAAATATTATATTAATAGATAAATATTCAAGTATTTCAAAGAGGCATCAACAATAGTTGATCAAAATCTGGGGGTAAGAAGTGTTTAATCCATGGTTTCCATATTTTATTATATGTTGCAATGTTGTCATCTTCAATAGCAGACATTTTGGAAAAGATAAGGGCTCTGTTAATTCTATGTTTAGTTTCAGCCACAACTAAAGTTTGGGTTTTCCAGGCCTTAGCTATAGATTGTTTAGCCGCCGTGGTGAGATGTAGTAGTAATTTGAATTGTGACTTATTCAAATTAGGAGGTTTGAGGTTGAGGAGAGCCAGTGCCGGGTCTGGCGAGATTGGTATTTCCAAGGCCGTAGAGGCCATGTGAAATATTTTACTCCAGAAGGATTGAACGATTGGACATTGCCACCAAGTATGGAACTGCGTGCCCGGTTCAGAACAGCCTCTGAAACATAAATTTGGGTACGAGGGGGCAAATTTGGCAATCCTGGCCGGAACCAGGTACCATCGAGAAAGGACCTTATAATTTGTTTCCAACGCAAAACAGTTTGGCGAGGAATGCTTAGTAGCTGACCATATAATATCCCAGTCACTTTTACTGAATGTTCTATCCATGTCGTGTGCCCATTTAGTCGTATAGGATGGTAAAGTATCGTCGGATGTGCAATTGATGCGTTTATACAAAAGTGATATTAATCTTCTAGTATGGGGATCACTGTTACAGATACGTTCAAATTGAGTCATTTGGGTGAGAGGGGATCCCGTATCAACGAGGGGTGTATAAAAGTTCTTAATTTGTAGATAGCGGAAGAGCTCCTTCATGGGGAGTTTGTATAAATCACATAATGTTGGGAATGTAAGAATATCATTGGAGGAAACTAGATTATGGAATTGAAGTAGGTTTCTTCTGGACCAAGCTGCAAATGATAGGGGAAATTTCCAGGCGGGGTAAAATGAGGGATTTCGAAGAAAAGAGAGTAGAGGGTTATGAGTGGATTGTAGGCTTTTTGTGGATCTATATTTGTCCCAGATAGCTATAGAATGTTTGGTTACAGGGTTAGATAAGTTTAGTCTATCTTTAGGAGCTAACCAGAGCAAATTATTCACAGAAATGGGGTCAATATCCACTGATTCAATCGCTACCCATAGAGGGGATTCTATTGTAGAATGGTATTTGGGGAGTTGTGCTAGCTGAGCAGCAAAATAGTATGAGGAAAAGTTAGGAATTCCCAGACCACCTTTCAATTTATCAAGATAAAGAGTCGATCTAGGTATACGGGGCTTTATAGAGCCCCATATAAAAGCCATCACTCTCTTTTGAGTGAGCCTCAGGAAGTAAGGAGGTACATGTATGGGGAGAACTCGGAATAGGTAAAGGAACTTTGGTAAGATTGACATCTTAGTAGCATTAATCCTCCCAATCCAAGATAAAGGAAGAGAAGACCATTGTTTCATCAGATTAGTAGTTGACTTCAATAAGGGTAAGTAGTTAGCTGAAAATAAGTCGGATATAGAAGAAGTGAGTTGGACTCCAAGATATGAAATATGATGCAATTCCCAATTGAAAGGTAAAGACGTTTGAGCTTGTTGTAACTCAGATGGCGAAAGGGAAATATTAAGGGCATTAGATTTGGCATGATTAACACACAAACCAGAAATCTTTGCAAACTTGTCTAAAGTATTTACTAGATTTGGGGCTGAGACGTGGGGATGGGATAAAAAAATCAGGATGTCATCTGCAAAAAGACTCAATTTGTGGTGATGTCCACCTAATTCTACACCTTTGATATTAGGATTATTTCTAATAATACATGCTAAGGGTTCAATAAGTAGGGCAAAAAGCAAAGGGGATAGGGGGCAACCCTGTCTAGTACCACTCCTAATATCCATCATAGCTGATTTGTAACCCATATATTTAATATAAGCTTTCGGAGTGCTGTATAGTGAGGAGACCCAAGTTAAGAAATTTTCCCCAAAACCCCATTTTTGAAGAGTATATTGTAGATATGGCCAGCTAATTGAGTCGAACGCCTTCCTAATATCTAATGATATAAGGCAAGTTGGGATACGTCTTTTTTTGGCGGCAGGAATTAATAAAAGTGCTCTTCTGACATTATCCCCTGCTTGACGCAAGGGCATGAAGCCAGTTTGGTCACGATGGATAAGTTTACCTATAATGCTATTCAATCTAGTTGCCAAGATCTTAGCTAGTAACTTAATGTCTAGATTTAAAAGAGATATGGGGCGGTAATTAGACCAAGAGGTAGTGTCAGATTTAGGTTTGGGAATCATTGCTATGATGGAAGTTAGTGTTTCGGTTTTAAACGAATGACCAGCTAACAAAGAATTGAAGGCTCTAGTCAATAGAGGCGTTAAAATCGAGTCAAATTGTTTGTAGTATAGTGCAGAAAACCCATCGGGGCCCGGTCTCTTGTGAGGCTTCAATTCTTTAATAGCAGCTTTAACTTCCAAGGCCGTTATGGGACTCTCCAAATATTCACACTGTTCCGGTGTCATTGTGGGAAGTGTAACATCTGAGAACAAAGTATCTGCTTTGTTTTTATCAAAGATTAAGCCAGGGTCATAGAGCTTAGCTAATTTAGATTGAAAGATGTCCAAGATCTTTAATGGGTTACTAGTGTATGCATCTCTGGAGGTTCTAAGTCGGAATGCAGCTTGTGAACGATCAATAGACTTGAGACTGCGGGCCATTGGGGTATCGGGCTTATTGGCTTTGCGGTATAGGGTATGTTGCCGCTTGCGTAAGAGTTTGTCTGCCGAATCTGTCAGAAAAAGATCCAACTCAAGCCGGGCCCTTTCCAATTTAGTGTTAGTGTTTGCATTCGGGGTAGCTTGATGAGCCAAATGACAAGCGTTAAAATTTGCTTCAAGTTTGGTGAACAGAATCTTGCGATCTCTTTTAATAGATCTCGCCTTTTGTATCAAGCTGCCCCGAATGACAGCTTTATGGGCTTCCCATAGTGTAAGGGCAGAGACATCAGTAGTGTCATTAAATGAGATATAATCATTAAGAGCCAGTTCAATATCTGAACGGTGTGAGGGGTGAGTTAGGATGGAGTCGTTAATACACCAAGTGGTGTCATGTGACCTAGGTATTGGAGAGGTAATTGTAGCAGTGACCGCACAATGGTCTGTCCATGGAAATGGGAATATATTAGAGGATATTACTTCAGGGAGCATACTAGAGGGGAGGAAAATATGGTCTATTCGTGAAAAGGATTTGTGTGGATAAGAATAATGTGTAAAATTTCTGGAAGTTGGGTTAAGTTCCCGCCAGGTATCAACAAAATTAAAAGAAGTAAGTAGAGATTGGAAGGACCGTTTATGGGTAGGAGAGTTAGGAGATGACGGGGATTTATCCAAGAAGGGATAGATGGTAGTATTGGAGTCGCCACATAATATTATTGTTCCAAATTTATGTGATTCGATTAGTTGGAAAAGATGTGATAGAAAAGCTTCAGGACGCTTATTTGGGGCGTAATACGAAACTAATGTGACTTCAGTATCAGCAATAAAGCCTGTTAATAAAACATATCTACCCTCAGGGTCACATATTTGTGTATTAAGGGTAAATGGTGTAGAGCGGTGGAATCCAATCAGGGACCCACATTGCTTAGTTGTAGCTGATGCTGCGTAGAATTGAGGGTAGGAGGAGGAAAGAAATTTAGGGGAGGCGTTATTGATAAAGTGCGTTTCTTGAAGGAAAATGATGTGAGCTTTTCTAGCTGAAAAGGAACGTAGAGCTTTAGTTCTTTTTTGTGGAACGTTGAAGCCTTGTACATTTAAGGACAAAATGTTTATGGGGGGCATGACATAGTAAGGGTAAGTTTTATATAAGGGTTAATGAAACCCATATTATGAGTTCGAACCGCCACCAAGGGAGACAGAAGAGAAGAAGAAAGGAAAGACAGAAAAGAAAGAGTAAAGAAGAAACCAAATAAAAAAGAAGCCCTAATGACTGCAATTAGTGTCATAAAATAATGATGTACTAGTAGGGCGCAGGAACATCTCGGAGAGATAACAAAAAATCTCCGAGGGGTTCCATGGTCACCGACCGACTCCTGCATAATAGTAGCAGGAGTCAGGGGGTACGTAGGGGGCCGCAAGAAGTTCCGGAGGGAAAAACAACGCCGGAGAACACTTAAGTATTATAATATAAAACATAAATAATTCTCTATCAAGAAGACTGGAGATGCACTAAACAAAAAAAGAGAGAGAAAGGAAGCATACCAACTTTGGGAAGTATGTTGAGTCAATTTCTAGATGAATGCGTCCATAAGGAGGCTGGAAAATATCAATCTTAACACTTGTGAAGCAAACCGTCAACGCAAGCGAAATAATTAATAAACAAGCTCGCAAATATAGAGGAAAGGGAAGGGAGGAAAAAAAAAATAGAAATGTAATATAGACCTTCTGGCTGACTAAAACAATAAATAATTACCCAAATTTATATTTCATAGGTACAATATAATATGCATTTAAATTACTAAGTAGACCTATTTGTCAGAAAGGGGACAGACACACAAAAAAAAAAAAAAAAAATTGAAATGTAATATAGACCTTCTGGCTGACTAAAACAATAAATAAATGCCCAAATTCATATTTCAGAAGTATAATATAATATGCATATAAATTACTAAGTAGACATATTTGTCAGAAAGGGGACAAGACAAAAAAAAAAAAAAAAACCCCTTAAAAACACTTGTCTCAAAAATGTAAATGTAATATAGACCTTCTTGCTGACTGAAACAATAAATAATTATCCAAATATATACTTTCATAGGTACAATATAATATGCATTTAAATTACTAAGTAGACATATTTGTCAGGAAGGGGACAAACACAAAAAAAAAAAAAAAAAAAACCCTTAAAAACACTTGACTCAAAAATGTAAATGAAATATAAATCTTCTGGCTGATTAAAACCCTAAATAGAAACCTAGATTCATATTTCATAAGTACAAATTAATATGCATATATTATGTGCATATAGATTAAAGAAATAGACATATTTGTCAGAAACAAAACACCACTAAAGAAAGGAAAAAAAAAAAAAAAAATGATGGAGAACAGGATTCTAATTCTTCAATCATAGATAGTGCAATGCTTTTCAGAATAAAGCAATGGGGCTAATACCCTACAAAAGGGGAGAAACATGGATAAGATTAATGAGAAGTGAACAATCAGTCCATTGAGTCGACATTTATCGGTGCCTGACTATCAAAACGTCCTCTTTTATGAAGATTCTGTCTAGTATAGCCAGAGGGGTTTGGGTCCAGGTCGGTTTCATTTGGAGGTGATCTAGAAGCCGCACGTCTACGAGGTTGCTCCTTAGAATTGGTGTGATCCATCAGGCCTAGATCAATTAAGGCTGACCGAAGTTCATCGGACGTGCGACAGGTATATCTGGTTTCCAAGTATGTAAAGCGGAGAGAGAATGGAAACCCCCAGTGGTATATGATTTGATGCTTTTGAAGTACTTGCAGCAGTGGTTTCATAGAACGCCTCTTAGTAACAGTTAGAGGGGAGAGGTCTGTAAAGAGCTGATAGGTATTGCCCTGGAACTCAAGAGTGTTTTTACCTCTAGCAGCAGCAAGTATTTGCTCCTTTGTTTTATAGTAATGAAATTTAACTATAATATCCCTAGGGGGTCCATTGGGTTTGCGTTGAGTTAGGGCCCTGTGGACTCTGTCCATTTCCAATCTCTCAGGTGAAATACCTGGTAACAGTTCCTGAAACAGTGCACATATAGTTCCCTGTAAGTCTATGATTGATTCAGGGAGACCTCTGATTCTTAGGTTGGAGCGACGGTCCCTATTCTCCTGGTCTTCCAAACGGTTTTGTAATAAAGAGTTCTCATCCTTAAGCTGTTCAATAGTAGCATCATAATGCTGTGTGGTAGTTTCTATATCATCTACCCGCATTTCCAGTTCAGCTGTTCTATGCCCCAGCTCCCTAATCTCCCTTGTCAGCTTCTCTGTTATCTGGTCAGAAGTTTGTTTCAATGCTTTTTGAAGCATTTTCTCAAATTGTCTAAACATGCTAGACTGAATAACATTTTCAGGTGTTTCATAGTCAGAATCAATCTCACCAGCTGTGTCCAGAGTTTTGACATTGTGTGACAGGGATTTAGGAACCCGCTGTGTGCGAGTCTGTGAGGTACCAGGCGCCGCCATCTTGGATGTCTGCCGGGCCGGTGTATCCTTAGAGATACCAATCTTATACTTTGTTTTTGGCCCCCTCGTGACCATCCTCAATAAGCCAAAGTGTACCTGGTATGAATTTGCGGGAGCTGGTGCCGTTTGCGGTGAAAACAGCAGTCGGTTCTCCGGTTTGTTTAACCCGGGAGCGGAGCTCTAAGGGGATGCGACTTCTCCCTCAGGCATCCGCGCATGCGCCTCCAAATCCTTCTTTCTTAAGTATTATGCGCTCTCAACAGATACCTCTAACACCCTTTTTGAAAAAATATGTATCTCTTCCCCCAGAGACAGAGGTCTCATCTCCAGTTTCTACCAATACCTCAACAACTCTACACTACAAGACAAATCCAACCCAATGCTTAGTTGGGAATCCGACCTTGATATCTCCATCTCAGTTGAGGAGTGGAACACCATGTCGAATAACCTTCGCCTAAGCAATAAAGCAATTGCTTTTAGAGAAACTCCTTTAAAACTCTTCACTAGATGGTACCTTTCTCCTACCAAGCTACATTCCTTCTACCCCTCTATCTCCCCCTTCTGTTTTAGAGGCTGCCCTGAACAAGGAACGATCCTTCATATTTTCTGGAGCTGCCCGCAAGTGAACAGGATTTGGCTCACAGCTCTGGATAGGTTTAGAGATTCCTCTGGTAACACTATCTCCCCATCTCCTCAATTATGTCTCCTTTATGGTAAACACCCTAACATCCCCAAACCTTGCCTAAGACTGCTCCACTCTCTATGCAGCTCCATTCAATGGATGGTAGCCCTTAATTGGAAATCACAAACACTACTCTGGTCCCAAGTACTCAACAGAATGGAGTTGCTCAAACTCTCAGAAAAAATCTTCCATACCCTAAACGACTCGTTACATATATACGTACTAAAATGGTCCTATTGGGATATCCCTATCATAGACCAGATCCCCATCGGATAACCCCAAAAAAAAACAAAAAAAAACACTTGTCCCCTTCTGCCCCCCCTAATCATTACACCTTCCTCTCCTCTTCCTGCATCTCACATCCACATACATAGAGAATATCTTCTATATGCTGTATCCATACAATCAACGCTGTATCCTACAATATCTACTGCCTTATATTTGTCATAACCTTACATGCACTATTTTTTTGTAACTGCCTTATCTATTTTTTTCCAATAAACTTTTGTAAACAAAAAAGATAAGTGACTTACTTACAGAACTAACAAATGCTTATTAGGCAAAAGCAGATAAACTAAGAATTAGATGCTTCCATCGAATACAAAAGCCTAATAGAAATGTGAAGCTTTGAACTGTCTGACATAATATCTGAGAACATGTTGCTGGGGAAAAAAAAAGAGTTCATAACAGTTCTAGTCATTTGCAATCTGCAGGAACCACAGGACTGAAGTCCAGCCTATTTTCAATGCTGTGTGAAAATCACTAAAGCGAGGGATCTTAATGTTTTATATATTTCCTGTGAGGAGTGTTGAAGTTTTGTAGTTTGGAAAGTTACTTTTTCTTTTATTTATTTTCTTCTGATGTTTTGTTGTAAATAACAAAACTTGTTTGATTGCACAGAAAATACTGTGAGCCAAGTGTGGAGTGCCTCATTAGATACACAGCAAACAGATCAAAAACAACCAGTTAGTCAAAAATGCAAATACATAACATTTATATATAAGCACATACAAATTCCCAGTCTTTGTAACCAGCAAAGTGGTCTTATTTAAAGACTGCCTTTAGCACATTTTTGAGTAAATGTTATTTTAACCTCCCAGGCGGTATGATTATTTCAGATTTTAGGTGCTGAAAGCGTTACCATTATTTTGCATGGAAACTTGGCGTTTTATATTGTAGGCCTGTAATTCTTAGGAATAACTCACTTAAATCTGTCCAAACAAAAGTCTAGTAGACATCCCGGGTATGATAAAGTTTGAAACACAAAATCATAAATTATAATATAATAAATAACTATAAAATAATTATAACAAATAATAATATAATAATAATAAAAGTGTTTGATGACAAATTTCCCCACAAATCACTATCGCTCAATTTTGCAAGTGATTCCAATTTATTATCGCTGTTTTCTAGCTGGTCTAAAACCACTTTTGACATAAAGGGACACTTTTTGGTTGCTATGGACAATCTCCAGTTTCCAGGCAGAAAGAAAAGTATTTATAATGTAAAAGTGCATGCAGGGCACTGAACAGACCACTAGGGACAAAGGGGGTGTGTAATTATTTGATAAAGTACTGAAATCTGTAAGATTACAGTATACTGTATCTATACTGTGTTTTTTACTTTTTGAATTTGGCGCCGAACTCCATCCCTGTGTGTCGCAACGCTCGCAGGGAACAGAGCTCGGTACTGTGAATCGAGCGAGACACGGCGGCTCGCAGATCACAGCGGGGAGACATCGCAGGATCCAGGGGACAAGGTAAGTACGCTGTACATGGATCCTGTGAGGCAATCCTGAGTCTGGCTCGGGGTTACCGCTTTTGGTACTGAAAATTCACCCCGAACCACACTTGGGAATACCGCCAGGGAGGTTAAAGTGATACTAAACACACACTGTTTATTTTACAGAGTCCCTGTAGGTGGATAATGGCGCTGTAATTAGTTTAATAAAAAAAAAAAAACATATTTTTCCTAATCAATATACAGCTATCACATGACCCAGATCTTTAGCAGCCTGTCTGCAGGATGAGCTTCTAGTCCTATGCAGCTGATTACATGTTCAAAAAAAAAACAGACTTTGGAATACTGAGTAAAAATAAATATATAAATAAATATTATCAATAAACAGTTTTAAATTGTCATACAAATATATATTTTAAATAAAATCTTTATTACATTGTGGAAATAACATGGTGTGGGCAGATTTCTGCCAGTCACAGACTGTCACACCCCTCTAGCCTGTGTCTTAGAATAAAAGGGAGGCGAAGCCACCATTAATTTACTGCCCCATTGTGTTTAGCTGATTAGTGGGCTGTCATTTACCACTGTGTATACCAGTGTTTCTAAACTCCAGTCCCCAAGGCGCTCCAACAGGTCATGTTTTCAGGATTTCCCTCAGATGAAACAGCTGTGGTAATTACAGGGCAGTGAAACTGATCAAATCACCTGTGCAAAATAATAGAAAGCCTGAAAACATGACCTGTTGGGGCGCCTTGAGGACTGGAGTTGAGAAACCCTGGTGTATACACCCACATGTGTGACTTTATAGCAGTGTTTCTCAACTCCAGTCCTCAAGGCGACCCAACAGGTCATGTTTTAAGGCTTTTCATTATTTTGCACAGGTGATTTGATCAGTTTCACTGCCTTAGCAATTGCCACAGCCGTTTCATCTGAGGGAAATCCTGAAAACATGACCTGTTGGGGCCCCTTGAGGACTGGAGTTGAGAAACACTGCTCTATATGGCTGCTCAGATGTTATAGGGAGGAAATGCTCAGCATAGAAACTCACTGAAAACTGAGCATGTACAGAGTTGCCACCACAGTTGTAAAATCCTGAGCTGAATTGGGAATATGAACAGAAGGTGGAGATGGTGAGCAACAGGATCAACCAGGTTTGTTGCAGAATACAGAAAACGAATCTCATAGCAAGTATGAACAGCATGTTATACAGCATTGATTGATAGTTTTTTATGATGTGGGTTCAGTGACACTTTAGGCCCTTTTCACACTTGTGCAACCTGAAAGTCGTGTGACTTTGACGCGACTTGAGGCAATGCCTGTGTAATCTTGAGATCTATGGACCTCAAGTCGCATCAAAGTCGGACCAAAGTAGTGCAGGGACTACTTTGAATTCGCTGAGACTTGAAGTGGCACAGATATGAACGGTGCCCATTGGAAATCATGGGCTACGACTTGTCATGCGACTTTGCAGTCCCAAGTCGCAGGATAAGTCGCACAAGTGTAAAGGGAGCCTTAAGGTTAAACATTGCTAAGTTGATGTTACATGTATCTTATTATTTATAGTAAACATTTGTTTTATAACTAAGCATTTATTACAGTATGTACCCATGACCCTAGGGAGTGGAGCATTACAGCAGTAGTTTTTCCTTTCAGACTGTCTCTCTCTATTGCAAACTCCATATGAAGCCCTACAGAATGGAGAAAATGACAGGAATGAATCCTCTGATAATTTAGCTGTATGTTTAACCTGAGCTTTGGCTCATGAGCTCTGAAAAAAAAAATTATATTTCTGCTAAGCAGTTGAGGTTACAGGCAAACAAAAGTGTGGCTGGAAAATATAAGGATTATAAATGGGAACATAAAAAATATCCAAAATACTATAAATTTAATAAAAACAGAGGTCTCAGTTGCAGACGTTTACAAATAAATGTGGATGCAACACTTCATACTAGGACACCTTTGTGCAGTGTGTCTTCTTACTTTAATATATGAGTACCAACTGGGACATGAATAACCGCTAACTGAGAGTAACCTCCCTGATGTTATTCCCGAGTGTGGCTCGGGGTGAAATTTCAGTACCATTAGCGGTAACCCCAAGCCACAAGAGGTTACTTACCTTATCCCCAGGATCCCGTGATGTACTCCCGCTGTGACCGGTGCCCGAATTCTATGCCCGAAGCTCTGGGTTCCCTTCCCTGCAAGCGTCGCGACGCATGGGGGCGGAACCCGGCAGCAATTTCAAAAAGATTGCATCGCAGTATCCTGGAAGCGGTTACTTACCTTGTCCCCAGGATCCCGTGATGTACTCCAGCTGTGTCCGTGCCCCGAATTCTCCGCCCAATGCTCTGGGTTCCCTTCCCTGTGAGCGTCGTGACGCAGTTTTACTGCATGCAGGTTTACTGTTCTTTCCTGAAAACATCCATGGAATCCAAAAATTATGCCTCTACATCAAAAGCGGTTTATGACCTGCTTGAAAACAGCGATAGCGATTCAGAATCACTTGCAGATTTGAGCGATAGCGATTCGTGGGGAAATTCGTCATCAGACACAGAAAGTGACGACAGCGATGATTCTGCGACTGAGCTCAGTGATGTGCAAACTTGGTGCTCTATTGACTGTGTGGTACGGATCACACAATGCCCACAAGATTCCCATTTACTGGAGCACCTGGTAAGAAAGTGGACGTTGAAGATGACAACCCCTTGGCATACCTACAACTGTTTCTAACCAATAAGGTTATTGAAAAAATAGTTACGGAGTCAAACCGGTACCAAGAACAACAAGCTTTTACGCATCAGAAGTTTCCAAGAAGTAGAAAGTGGGAGCCAATGACCAAAGATGACATTTGGAAATTTCTGGGCCTAATAGTACTCCAGGGAGTGGTGGGGAACACCTGCGGAAGTGATATTGGACACCTAACAAATTACTTGCCACTCCACTCTTTGGCACGGTCATGTCAGAGTACAGATTTCATCATGAAGTACTTACACTTCAAAAACATCAAAGAATTTGATGAAACTACTCATTCTGCACCAAAACTCAAGAAAATTTGTGAAGTATTTCAAATGATTCTAAAAAATTTCCAACTGAGCTATGTGCCAAAAAGAGATATCAGCATACTGTAGATAAAAGTTTAATGGCCTACAAGGGAAGGCTGAGTTGGATACAATACATGGTGTCAAAGACAGCACGATTTGGCGTAAAATCCTTCATGCTATGCGAATCGTCAACTGGCTACATTTGGAATTCAGTCCTATACACTGGGAAAGTAACAAAATTCAACCAAAAATACAGCAACTATGGAATGGCAACATCGTCCATTCTATTAAGGGGAACTCCACGGCAAAATAAAAAAAAATTGCTTGCGGGTCCCCCCCAAAATTCATACCAGGCCTTTCAGATCTGGTATGGATTTTAAGGGGAACCCCGCGGTAAAAAAAAAGGAGTGTGGGTCCCCCCAAAATCCACACCAGACCCTTATCCGAGCATGCAACCTGGCAGGACGCAGGAAAAGGGGTGGGACGAGAGAGTGCCCCCCTCCTGAACAGTACCAGGCCACGTGCCCTCAACATGGGGAGGGTTCTGTGGGGTCACCTCCAAAGCACCTTGTCCCCATATTGAGGTGGACAAGGGCCTCATCCCCACAACCCTGGCCATTGGTTGTGGGGGTCTGCGGGCGGGGGGATTTTCAGAATATGGAAGCCTCCTTTAACAAGAGAGCCCCCAGATCCCTGCCACCCCCTATGTGAATGGGTAGGGGGTACCCTACCCATTCACCAAAAAAGTGTCAAAAAAGTAAAAACGACAGGAGACAGTTTTTGACAATTCCTTTATTAAAAAAAAGTGTCATAAAAATTTAGTTTGGGGCGGAGCTGGCGGCGTCGGACATGTCCCGCTCTGTTCTTCCCGGATCTCCGCAGCCATTAGGGACTCCGGAATGGCTGGGTAATTTACTAAAAAGTATACTAGTATATCCCTTAATGCCTGGGGAACAAAATATGATGGTTGCTGGCGCTGTCCGGGGTAAAACAAAGCCAAAACTTACCAAAGAAAAACAGCTCAGAGGCTCCACTGTAATGGTGCTTTCCTCCCCCCTCACACAGCCAAACCGCGCTCTGACAAGAAGCTGCAGTATTTACCTCAGGACTCATATGATACTGACTGTGACCACAGCGCCATCTCCCTACCACAACAAGGAGATTCTTTACACCCAAACATATTAAGACAACTAGAGACTATGTTACAGAAAGCTCTAAAACAGACTTCTGATATAACTACTGAGAAGTTGACTAAAGAAATCTGCAACTTAGGTCAGCGCACTGCATATTTAGAAAACAGAATGGATGACATTGAAGCAAATGTTTTATCCCATGACAATGAATTTGAAGTACTCAAAGATGAAAATACTATACTACCACTACGTTTAGAAGACTTTGAGAATAGAACTCGCCGTTCAAATATACGCATAAGAGGTATTCCTGAGTCAATCATTGACCTTCAATCAACCATACCCGCTCTTTTTCAAGAATTATCACCATCCATTCCAATTGAAAGATTGGAAATGGATAGAATCCATAGAGCCCTGGCACCACGCATATCTGATGGTCCTCCTTGCGACATTATCGCAAAATTAATTTTTTTTCGCACTAAAGAACAACTTATGACCGCAGCCAGGAACAAGGAATGCCTTACTTTTCAAGGTCATTCTTACCAGATATTTGCTGACTTATCTCCTATAACAATAGCAAAACGAAGAGAAATGAAACCACTGCTGCAAAATCTCCAACTCCACCAAATCCCGTATCAATGGGGATTTCCATTTTCAGTGCGCTTCACCTACCAAGGTACCAGGCACTCCTGCAGATCCACCAGAGAACTGCAGGACACATTGCAAAAATGTCAACTATATGATAAACCATCTGCAAGCCCTCCCTGACGTACACAATCCATCTCTCCCCTACATACCTCAAATCCTGGATCAGATAGAAATAGACAAAGTACTTCGAAGAGGGGCCGATTTAATTCCCCAGACCTGGATCCTTCAGATTCAATGGACTGATCTGTCTATGCTTCTTCATCTGAAAATTAATCTTGTATCATGGACAGTCTACCCATGCATTGCTCCAAAATCTCAAGCTTTCTCAATTAATAATTTAGTCACTTGACATACTTATACAAACTCTTTATTCTACACTTACTATACACCCCTTGGATCCTAACTAACCTGTGAAGACAAGTATAAATTCACCAACAGCTCTTCATCAACTATTTTTATTTTTTTTCTTTCCCCTAAATCTGTAAAAGATATCTATAGAATTACAAAGGGGGTTTTTATTTTTTCTCCGTTGCTCAATGCATTTATCTTGTCATACACCCTAGTTCTCAATATTTTGTTCGTTAAGATAAATGCAACTGTCCAAACCATTATCTACTTTAAAGGGCACTTAAGGGCATTTTAGACTTATCTACTAAAAGAGACCAATACTGCTACAACAAACAAACCTGATTTTTACTAGCAAGTATTCTGTTGTTGTTATTTTTTTTTATTTTATATAACATTAGAATGGTTTATTACTACTTACATAGCTGTTTGTTACTAGTTATATTGCCAAAACTGGCCGTCTTAATTACTTTTTCCTATTTTTTGCATATGTTCAGCCGTGGGGAACCCGGGAAGTGGTCACTGCTTCCCCCTTTTTTTTCTGTCTAAGGACTCTTCCCCACTTCAGTTTCTGTGTGGGGGACCTCCTCAGATAGACTCTGAGCCTCTGAGCTAGCGATTCCCGCTCGCTCAGTACGCCAGCATTTTATTTTTTCCTTCTATACAAGTGTTTACATATTATTTATATATATGACTCCTACTCCTCTCTTTTTTCTACTCTATGCAGTTTTCTCTCTCCTTTTCCTTTTTTGTTCTTCTCGGGGGTAAATTTGAATCACAAACATTTACAGGTTATACATTACCATATCTCGCTTTCAACCCCTAAATGGCTCCCTTAAATGTTCTTACTTTAAATGTCCAAGGTCTAAACATTCCCCAAAAGCGATCATTATCCTCCTCTAAAGCCCACATTGTGTGTCTCCAGGAAGCACACTTTACAGGCACCTCTACTCCTAAATATTTTGGCATTGGATATCCCCAAGTCTTTACAGCCTCAGCTAAAACTAAACTCAGAGGAGTCTTAATAGCATTTCACCGGACTACACCTTTCTCCCTTTTAAAAGAGATCAAAGATCCAGAAAGATGCTACATCATAATTACAGGCCACCTTTGCGATATTCCAATCACTGTAGTTTCCTATTATGCCCCTAATAATAGATCAACATCATTTCTCTCCCATTTATTGCAAGTTATAGACTCACACAAAATAGGCACGCTTTTAATATGTGGAGATTCAAACCAAATCCTTTATCCTTATCTAGATAAATCCCCAACTCCAACCACGTCTAACCCCCAATCTAGTGTTTTTCAGAGACTCCTCCAACAACACTCGCTGGTTGACTCCTGGCGGGAAACTAATCCTGCAAAATGTCAATTCTCATTTTCTTCTCATCCCCATGGATCATTCTCCCGAATTGACCATATTCTAATCTCTCTATGTATGACGCCAGAACTTATCACCTCAATTATCAAACCCTTTACGTGGACGGACCATTGCGCTATTATATCTATTTTTAACTCTTTAATCCCAAAGGCACACGACCCCACATGGCACATTAATGACTCATCTCTATCTCACCCATCACACTCTTTAGATGTAGAAATTGCTCTAAAAGAATTCCTGGCTAATAATAAAACTCCCGATATATCCCCACTAACATTATGGGAAGCACACAAACCGGTTCTTAGAGGGTTTTGCCTACGCCAGGCATCACACCTCTAAAAAGAAAAACAAAATTTACAACATAAATTAGAAACCGACTTTAATAAGTGCCATGCTAACTTCCAATCTAACCCTACCCCATTGACCTAATCAAAACTTGGTAAAGCAAGTTTAAATCTTGACTTTTATCTTTCAGAATCAGTAGACAAATCACTACATAAATCCAAACACAAATTCTATTTTAATTCTAATAAACCAGGAACCCTCCTTGCATGCGCGCTCAAAAAATTAAACAATCCTTTTAAACCTATTCGATTGAAAACTTCCCAAGATTGCTACACTAGTAACCCCGTAAAGATTCTCCAAATCTTCCATAAACACCTTACCTCTCTATATAAAACAGAAGGACCTTTTGACCAATCTTCTGCCGAATAATTTTTCTCACAAATTAAACTCCCAACCATGACACAATAATATCAATGATTCCTAAACCCCAGTCTAACGACACTGCTTGTACAAACTTTAGGCCTATATCTCTTTTAAATCTTGATATAAAATTGTTAGCAAAAATAATGGCTTTGCGTCTGAATTCAATAATAGGTTCTTTAATAAGCAACGATCAAGTAGGCTTTATTCCTTTACGCCAAGCAACAGATAATGTACGTAGGGCAACCTTACTAATCTGAGCAGCTAAAACAAGACGAATACCTATGTGCCTCTTGTCGCTAGACATCAAAAAAACATTTTGATATGGTAACATGGCCCTATCTACAGTTTGCTCTTCAAAAATGGGGCTTCGGTCCCCATTTCCTCAGCTGGGTTTCATCGTTATACAATAACCCTAAGGCTTATTGTAATGGTCGTTTAACCACAAAGGGGTTAATATGGATTCTACTACTGTTCCGAATTGTAAAGGTTAGATAACATTGCATGCATGCTGAAAGCAAGACTCCGACACATCCGTGCAGAACCGTTACTTCCGTATCTAATGATTTATTACAGGCAGTACTAAACTTTTTACACATAGCATGATACGTCACTATTATGTTAATGTGAAACTGAAAACCACATCTGATTGGCTAAAATACAAGAAGAGTACAAAAATGTGATGATCAAGCTTGGTTGTCCCTCTGATCTGTCTTCACTTCCGCATTCCTAAAGATGTGTGGGAGAAGGGGGCATCCGCCATTTTCTGTCTTCTCCAGTCTTTTCGGTGGGAGGGGTTGTTATTAGAGCATGATTTGAGTAAGGAAGGATTACAGCAGTGGTGTACATGAAAAAGCAATATAGACTTTATAGTATAGTAAAGATGCATAGAGAATAGACATTTTCTAGTTTAACATTATGCTCATCACATTCCTTCACATTATGTCAAGTACACGGGATATAAATCCGACATGTTTGACATCAATAGGGGTACTTGTCAAGGATGTCCACTCTCCCCACTTTTATTTGCCCTGCTTATTGAACCCTTGGCTCAAGCTATTCGAACAAATTCCTCAATCAAAGGCGTAGAACTAGCAGTCCTCCAGCATAAGCTATGTTTATTCGCTGATTATATTTTAATTTTCATGTCCTCCCCCCATATCACTGCTCCCAACCTTTTAAACAAATTAGATCAATTTGCCCATATATCAGGATTAGTCATAAACCCGCAAAAATCTAAGGCTCTCAACATCTCTTTATCCCCACTATACTACAACAATCAAAATTATCCCTCCCTTTTACTTGGTCTACATCTCACCTCACCTACCTAGGTATTACCTTTGCCACTAATTTAACTGACTTTTACTCAGCTAATTATCCTCCACTATTACGGAAAATTACAAATTACCTTAAGCAATGGTCCACATTACCTATATCTTGGATTGAT
Organism: Rana muscosa; assembly: GCA_029206835.1. Lineage (NCBI taxonomy): Eukaryota > Metazoa > Chordata > Amphibia > Anura > Ranidae > Rana > Rana muscosa. The sequence continues at coordinate 518,273,945 of CM055122.1, read as the reverse complement.
AAATTAAATGTTATAAAAATGGCAATCCTACCAAAAATCTTATATCTTTTTTCAGGGTTCTCCCAATACCTATTCCATCATACTTCCTTAGAAACCTTCAACGTAAAACACAAGCATTTATATGGGGTTCCATAAGATTTTGTTTACCTATGCACACTCTCTACATACCCAAAATTAAAGGTGGGTTAGGTTTCCCTAATTTTACTACCTACTACTATGCTGCACAATTAGCAATTATCCCTAAATACCATGCCAAACGTGAGATTCCTCTTTAGGTATCGATCAAAACTCTAGATAGTGACCCAATCTCTATTCCAAACCTAATTTGGTCCACTTCTTCAAATCACAAGATAATCAAAAATGAGATTACCAAACACACAATTGCCATATGGGACAAATTCAAAACAGTAAAGGAACTGCTATCTCCACATACTACCCTTATTTCTTATCTTAGGAATCCTAACTTCTATCCAGTGAACATATATCCTAACTAGAGTTGAGCGGGTAGCTGGATATTCGGGTCCGGCGGGTTCGGCCGAACTTCGGAAAAAAGTTCGGATTCGGGACCGAACTTTAACCCGAACCCAGACCCGGACCCCATTGAAGTAAATGGGGACCCGGACTTCTGACGACTAAAAAGGCTCTAAAAAAGTAATGGAAAGGGCTAGAGGGCTGCAAATGGCAGCAAAATGTTGTTAAGAACATGGCAAGTGCTCTGCAAACAAATGTGGATAGGAAATAACTTAAAAGAACATAAAAAAAAATTAAAAAATAAAAAATATGCTGGAGGCCCCCTTTTCAGCAGAAGAGGTACAGGAAGTCATTAAGAACCTCAGAAACTCAACGGCACGATGCCACACATATGGTGGGAATGCCCCAGAATACGCCCTTTATGGAATAAATTATTTAATTTAATGGATAAGCTAGTGGGAAAATAAAATACTTTGAAATAAAAATGTAGCGGGGTGCTAAATTTAAGGAAAGTGTTTGAGTGGTAAATAGGCTCAAATACCCTAATTCTGTAGGATTCATGGACCATTTTGTCCTCGGGGGACAGTATTGGTGTGCAGTTCCCTGCGGCCTACAGGTGGCGCCTTTTGTGTCCCCTCTTGGCAGTAGTACAGCGGGGCGGGGAACCTGCTGTGCATGCCGGGAGAGCATATAAAAGGGGCAGACCTTTGGCCTGGGGGCTGATGTCCAGTGGGGTCCGCGCCCAGGTGCCTTCGGCCTGGGTGCATGTGTTCCTGTTCCATCTCGGGCACCTTTAGCCCGGGGTGAGGTACTATCCTGGAGTTCTTGCTGCCCTGGGTATGGAGGCCTAGGAGCGGGAGTAAAGCCTGGAGTCCAGAGCCGCCTCGTGTAGGGGACCCTGTTCCAGGGAAGGGAGGATCATTCTGATGGACCGATGCGGGAGTCACGGTGAAGGAATGGTCTGTTCACACCCTGGAGAGATGTCTTCCCCTTGATATGGGCTAGGTTCGTAGAAGGAGAAGCTCAAGGTCACCTTGACTGTATCAGAGGCCTTATTCAACCGGCCCGTGGCAGGGGCCTTATACACCCTGGTCTGTGGCTGAGACCAAAGTTCTCCAGGCCCGTGGCAGGGGCCTTGTACACCCGGTCTGTGGCAGAGACCAATCTCAATGTCTGTGGCAGAGACCGTGCGCCAAAAACTGTTTGAGAAACCTAAGCAGTGAAGTGAATGTGCTACGTTTGTGCCTGGACCTCCTCCACACCTTAAGCTGTCCTGTTTCTTTGCTCTAACCTTTTCTATCTGAGTACAGTTTATTTTGCCATGAGAGAATAAGAGTTGGAGTTTCAGCTGGTGTGGACATTGACTTTACTGGCAATTAAAGGACTTGCCTCTACCTACAGTAGAGGTGAGAATCATCCTCTGGAGGAGTTTTGACTCCGGCTGTGGACACGGCCCGTCAAGTACACCGCTCAACCTCTTTATATAGGAGGATACGGGCTGGTAGTGCGGTGTGCCTTTCTCCCTCCTGCGAAGAGCCAACAACATAAAGGCAGGTAAGGGGGAAAGGATCTTTGCGCTACAAAAAAATAAAATAAAAATTTTAATCTTGGCCTAGCAGGACGAGGTCCATATGGAGTAGGAGGTTGAGGTGGCGGTGGATGTGGCTGTGTAGGTGGAAGCGGCGGTGGAGGAGGACGAGGTAGCCAACACTGGTTCAAAAATACAACAATGGCTGGGTAAGGCCGGTGATGTGTCGAATTCTGTCCCCTGTCGAATAGTATCCGCCCTGTACTGCGCTTGCTGAGTATGTAGGACAAGGGGATTTCAAAAATCTCCCAAGACTAACGGCGCCTGCGTGTTGAGTTCAGGTGAAGGCCACACCATCCGTGGTTCAAGCCGAGCCAAGCAAGGCCGCGATCGAAGCGAGCCCGTGAGGGGCCCTGTTACTATGTGCTACCGTATGTCCTCTTGGATGGTGGGGCTTGAACCTGCACTCACAGCGCAGGCGCCGTTCATCTTCGGAGATTTTGTGAATCTCCTTGTCCTCTGTACTGCGCAAGCGCTGCGCCTGCGCAGTACGGGCTGGGCACAATCCGATGGCCGGACAGTTTTTGTCACAACACCGGTATACATGTCTATTCTGCACAAGGTACGGACAAGTCCTGTGGGATCCATGCCTGGTTCATTTTAATGAACGTGAGCTTGTCCACATTGGCTCTGGACAGGCGGCTGCGCTTGTCTGTGATAACGCCCCCTGCCGTGCTAAATACACGTTCAGATAATACACTGGCTGCAGGGCAGGCCAGCACCTCCAAGGCATAAACGGCAAGCTCAGGCCATGTGCCCAATTTGGAGACCCAGAAGTTAAAGGGGGCAGACCCGTCATCCAGTACGTGTAGGCCTGTGGACACATACTGCTCAACCATGTTGGTGAAATGCTGCCTCCTGCTAAGACGTTCCATCTCAGCTGGTGGTGCTGGTTGTTGTGGCGTGCTGACAAAGCTTTTCCACATTTCGGCCATGCTAACCCTGCCTTCTGAGGTGCTGCCGGTGCCCCGGCTGCGTTGGCGACCTCTTCCTCCTCCTCTGCCTTCGCCTTGTGCTTCCACCGTACGCCCGCTGTCAGGTGGGAATGCCACCAGCAGCGCGTCTACCAGCGTGCGCTTGTACTCGCGCATCTTACGATCCCGCTCCAGTGAGGGAATTAAGGACGGTACGTTGTCCTTGTAACGGGGATCCAGCAGGGTGGCCACCCAGTAATCAGCACCAGTTAAAATGTGGGCAACTCGGCTGTCGTTGCGGAAACACTGCAGCATGTAATCGCTCATGTGTGCCAGGCTGCCCAGAGGCAAAGAAAAGCTGTCCTCTGTGGGAGGTGTATCGTCTGTGTCCTCTGTATCCCCCCAGCCACGCACCAGTAATGGCCACGAGCTGGTCTGAGTGCCACCCTGCTGTGAACATGGCTCCTCCTCCTCCTCCATCTCCTCCTCCACCTCGTCATCCTCCAGAACTGTGCCCTTTCTGCCGGACAATTGTGTACCTGGCGTTTGTTGGTGCAGGAACCCACCCTCGTAGCCACTTGTGAAAGACTGCCCTGAAAGCCTTTGAAATGATCCCGCTTCCTCCTCCTCCTCCTCATCCTCCTGTGCCACATCCTCTTCCATCATCGCACAAAGCGTTTTTTCAAGGAGGCATAGAACTGGGATAGTAACGCTGAGAACGGCATCATTGGCACTGGCCATGTTGGTGGAGTACTCGAAACAGCGCAACAAGGCACACAGGTCTCGCATGGAGGCCCAGTTATTGGTGGTGAAGTGGTGCTGTTCCGCAGAGCGACTCACGCGTGATTGCTGCAGCTGAAACTCCACTATTGCCTGCTGCTGCTCGCACAGTCTGGCCAGCATGTGCAAGGTGGAGTTCCACCTTGTGGGCACGTCACATATGAGGCGGTGAGCGGGAAGGCCGAAGTTACGCTGCAGCGCTGACAGGCGAGCAGCAGCAGGGTGAGAACGCCGAAAGTGCGCACAGACAGCCCGCACTTTCTGCAGCAGCTCTGGCATATTGGGGTAATTTTTAAGAAACCTCTGGACCACCAAGTTCAGCACATGCACCAGGCAAGGGATGTGCGTCAAACCGGCTAGGCCCAGAGCTGCTACGAGATTTCGCCCATTATCGCACACCACCAGGCCGGGCTTGAGGCTCACTGACAGCAACCACTCATCGGTCTGTTGTTCCATGTCCCTCCACAACTCCTGCGCGGTGTGGGGATTTTCTCCCAAACAGGAAAGTTTTAAAACTGCCTGCTGTCGTTTACCCCTGGCTGTGCTGAAGTTGGTGGTGAAGGTGTTACGCTGAATGGATGAGGAGGCGGCAAGGATGAGGAAGCGGAGAAGGAGGAGTTAGCAACAGGAGGCAAACTGAAGCGCCCTGCAATCCTCGGTGGTGGAAGGACATGCGCCAAACCGCTATCTGCCTCAGGCCCAGCCGCCACTGCATTTACCCAGTGTGCTGTTAGGGAGATATAACGCCCCTGACCGTGCTTACTGGTCCACGCATCCGTAGTTAGGTGGACCTTGCCACAGATGGCGTTGCGCAGTGCACACCTGATTTTTGAAGAACTGCCACGCTAGGGAAGTCCTTGGACCTGGCTTTGGTGTGCTCGGTCCCTTGCTGCGTTGGGCAGTAGCAGATGTACTGTCTAGGGGACGAATGCTCCGTTTTTGCACCCTGCTCCCTCTTCTGCTGTGCTGGTGGCTCTGTGCGACCACCGCCTCTTCCTCCGAACTACACTGGTCACCTGCATAACGTTGATTCCATGTGGGGTCGAGGACCTCATCGTCCTCCACATCATCTTCCACCCAGTCTTCACCCCTGCCCTCCATGTCTGTCTGCACAATTGCGAAAGCAGCAGCAGTTGGCACCTGTGTTTCGTCATCATCCGAGACGTGCTGCGATGGTCCTCCCATGTACCCATCATGAAACATAAGTGGTTGGGCATCGGTGCACTCAATCTCTTCCACTTCTGGGGCAGGGCTAGGTGGATGGCCCTGGGAAACCCTGCTAACAGAGTCATCAAAAAGCAGAAGAGACTGCTGCATGATTTGGGGCTCAGACTGCTTGGCTGATTTGCAAGGGGGTGAGGTGAAAGACTGATGGACATGGGCTTCAGGTGCCAACTCTGATCTTTCATCAGAAGAGTGGGTGGGAGACAATGTGAAGGAACCCGAGGCACTGTCAGCAACCCAATCTACTATCGCCTGTACTTGTCCTGGCCTAAACATTGGTACAGCCTCATTAGGCGCGACAAAATACCGCCGCAGGCTCGGTCGCCTACTCGCACCTGAGGAAGGTGTTTCACTTGTGCGTGTAGCTGGCACAGATCCACCACGTCCTCTCCCTGCAACAGGAGCTCCACCAGCAGCACCACGACCGGGGCCACCACGTCCCTTTGACCTTCCCCTCATATTTTCCAAATTTAGGATCTTGCCCTAAATGGCGTTTTTTGGAAGACCACAACACACCCACAGTACGTAATGGCTGAAACGCACAGCTACAGAACTGCAGAAAATGCTATTCAAAAAAAAAAAGGTTGTTTTTTTTAGTATAGCACAGTACAAGGAAAATATATAGAAATTGTTTATTTCACACACCTCCAGATGTGTATTTCACACTTCAAAATATTTTCTGTGGCCCTAAATGGCGTTTTTTGCAAGAGCACAACAACCCCAACAGTATATAACCGCTGAATCGCACAGCTGCAGAGGCCAGAGAATGCTTTTTAAAAATAATGTTGTTTTTTCACACACCTCCAGATGTGTATTTCACACTGCAAAATATTTTCTGTGGCCCTAAATGGCGTTTTTTGGAAGAGCACAACACAACCACAGTATTTAACCACTGAATCGCACAGCTATAGAAGTGCAGAGAATGCTATTCAAAAAAAATGTTGTTTTTATTAGTATAGCACTGTACAATATATAGAAATTGTTTATTTTACACACCTCCACATGTGTATTTCACACTGCAATTTATTTTCTGTGGCCCTAAATGGCGTTTTTTGGAAGAGCACAACAACCCCAACAGTATATAACCGCTGAATCGCACAGCTGCAGAGGCCAGAGAATGCTATTCAAAAATAATGTTGTTTTTTCACACACCTCCAGATGTGTATTTCACACTGCAAAATATTTTCTGTGGCCCTAAATGGCGTTTTTTGCAAGAGCACAACAACCCCAACAGTATATAACCGCTGAATCGCACAGCTGCAGAGGCCAGAGAATGCTATTCAAAAATAATGTTGTTTTTTCACACACCTCCAGATGTGTATTTCACACTGCAAAATATTTTCTGTGGCCCTAAATGGCGTTTTTTGCAAGAGCACAACAACCCCAACAGTATATAACCGCTGAATCGCACAGCTGCAGAGGCCAGAGAATGCTATTCAAAAATAATGTTGTTTTTTCACACACCTCCAGATGTGTATTTCACACACCTCCAGATGTGTATTTCACACTGCAAAATATTTTCTGTGGCCCTAAATGGCGTTTTTTGCAAGAGCACAACAACCCCAACAGTATATAACCGCTGAATCGCACAGCTGCAGAGGCCAGAGAATGCTTTTTAAAAATAATGTTGTTTTTTCACACACCTCCAGATGTGTATTTCACACTGCAAAATATTTTCTGTGGCCCTAAATGGCGTTTTTTGGAAGAGCACAACACAACCACAGTATTTAACCACTGAATCGCACAGCTATAGAAGTGCAGAGAATGCTATTCAAAAAAATGTTTTTTTTTTTAGTATAGCACTGTACAATATATAGAAATTCTTTATTTTACACACCTCCACATGTGTATTTCACACTGCAATTTATTTTCTGTGGCCCTAAATGGCGTTTTTTGCAAGAGCACAACACAACCACAGTATTTAACCACTGAATCGCACAGCTATAGAAGTGCAGAGAATGCTATTCAAAAAAAATGTTTTTTTTTTTAGTATAGCACTGTACAATATATAGAAATTGTTTATTTTACACACCTCCACATGTGTATTTCACACTGCAATTTATTTTCTGTGGCCCTAAATGGCGTTTTTTGCAAGAGCACAACACAACCACAGTATTTAACCACTGAATCGCACAGCTATAGAAGTGCAGTCCGTACCGAATTTTGGCGTTTTCCCGACCCCGGACCCGGATTTTGCGCTAAAGTCCGGGTTCGGGTCCGGATTCGGGAATTTAATGGCGCAGTTAGAAATGCTTCAGGGGCCAGCCAATCACCATTTGATTAGCTGGTGTGCCCTTAGAAGCCATCATAGCCATGCCTACTAATGGCATGGCTGTGATTGGTCAGTGCAACATGTGACCCAGCATGTGACCAGCTTCTATGTAAGCAAGAGGCACACAGCACAGATCGTCACTCTGCTTTTAGACAGTGTAGGGAAAGGATCCTGGCTGCTGTTGCTGTGAGGGAGAGAATTATATGATAGGAGTTAGTCCTGATTCTGCAATCTACTGATAGAAAAGATAGAGAGACAGTGTAGTGTAGTGTAGTGTAGGGGCAGGATCCTGTTTGTGCTTTCAGGGAGAGAGATTTAGATAGGAGTCCAGATTGAGAGATATAATAGCTCAGCGATCTGCATAGGTTTATCTGTTTGTGTTGCAAGCTCAGTGCACCAGCACTGCATTACGTTGAGTGATACACCTATTCCATACTGTGGCTGTATTGTGCTCTTGCTAAAAGACCCATTTCGGGCAGAAAAAAAAAAAAAAAAAGGCACTTTATTGTGCTTTTGCTAAAAAGACCCATTTTTGGGCCCCAAAAAAAAAAAAAAGGCACTTTATTGTGCTGTTGCAAAAAAAAAAAAAAGGCACTTTGTTGTGCGCAAAAAAGACCTATTTTTGGGCAAAAAAAATATTTTGCAGTGTATATCTCTAGTTGTGTGAAATAACCAATTTCTATATATTTTTCTTGTACTATGCTATACTAAAAAAAAAAAAAAAAACTTTTTTTTCAATAGCATTCTCTGCAGCTGTGCGATTCAGCGGTTATATACTGTGGGTGTGTTGTGCTCTTGCAAAAAATGCCATTTAGGGCCACAGAAAATAAATTGCAGTGTGAAATACACATGTGGAGGTGTGTAAAATAAACAATTTCTATATATTGTACAGTGCTATACTAAAAAAAAAAACATTTTTTTTGAATAGCATTCTCTGCACTTCTATAGCTGTGCGATTCAGTGGTTAAATACTGTGGTTGTGTTGTGCTCTTGCAAAAAACGCCATTTAGGGCCACAGAAAATAAATTGCAGTGTGAAATACACATGTGGAGGTGTGTAAAATAAAGAATTTCTATGTATTGTACAGTGCTATACTAAAAAAAACAACATTTTTTTTGAATAGCATTCTCTGCACTTCTATAGCTGTGCGATTCAGTGGTTAAATACTGTGGTTGTGTTGTGCTCTTCCAAAAAACGCCATTTAGGGCCACAGAAAATATTTTGCAGTGTGAAATACACATCTGGAGGTGTGTGAAAAAACAACATTATTTTTGAATAGCATTCTCTGCACTTCTATAGCTGTGCGATTCAGTGGTTAAATACTGTGGTTGTGTTGTGCTCTTGCAAAAAACGCCATTTAGGGCCACAGAAAATAAATTGCAGTGTGAAATACACATGTGGAGGTGTGTAAAATAAACAATTTCTATATATTGTACAGTGCTATACTAAAAAAACAACATTTTTTTTGAATAGCATTCTCTGCACTTCTATAGCTGTGCGATTCAGTGGTTAAATACTGTGGTTGTGTTGTGCTCTTGCAAAAAACGCCATTTAGGGCCACAGAAAATAAATTGCAGTGTGAAATACACATGTGGAGGTGTGTAAAATAAACAATTTCTATATATTGTACAGTGCTATACTAAAAAAAACAACATTTTTTTTGAATAGCATTCTCTGCACTTCTATAGCTGTGCGATTCAGTGGTTAAATACTGTGGTTGTGTTGTGCTCTTGCAAAAAACGCCATTTAGGGCCACAGAAAATAAATTGCAGTGTGAAATACACATGTGGAGGTGTGTAAAATAAACAATTTCTATATATTGTACAGTGCTATACTAAAAAAAACAACATTTTTTTTGAATAGCATTCTCTGCACTTCTATAGCTGTGCGATTCAGTGGTTAAATACTGTGGTTGTGTTGTGCTCTTGCAAAAAACGCCATTTAGGGCCACAGAAAATAAATTGCAGTGTGAAATACACATGTGGAGGTGTGTAAAATAAAGAATTTCTATATATTGTACAGTGCTATACTAAAAAAAAAAACATTTTTTTGAATAGCATTCTCTGCACTTCTATAGCTGTGCGATTCAGTGGTTAAATACTGTGGTTGTGTTGTGCTCTTCCAAAAAACGCCATTTAGGGCCACAGAAAATATTTTGCAGTGTGAAATACACATCTGGAGGTGTGTGAAAAAACAACATTATTTTTAAAAAGCATTCTCTGGCCTCTGCAGCTGTGCGATTCAGCGGTTATATACTGTTGGGGTTGTTGTGCTCTTGCAAAAAACGCCATTTAGGGCCACAGAAAATATTTTGCAGTGTGAAATACACATCTGGAGGTGTGTGAAAAAACAACATTATTTTTGAATAGCATTCTCTGGCCTCTGCAGCTGTGCGATTCAGCGGTTATATACTGTTGGGGTTGTTGTGCTCTTGCAAAAAACGCCATTTAGGGCCAGAGAAAATATTTTGCAGTGTGAAATACACATCTGGAGGTGTGTGAAAAAACAACATTATTTTTGAATAGCATTCTCTGGCCTCTGCAGCTGTGCGATTCAGCGGTTATATACTGTTGGGGTTGTTGTGCTCTTCCAAAAAACGCCATTTAGGGCCACAGAAAATAAATTGCAGTGTGAAATACACATGTGGAGGTGTGTAAAATAAAGAATTTCTATATATTGTACAGTGCTATACTAAAAAAAAAAACATTTTTTTTGAATAGCATTCTCTGCACTTCTATAGCTGTGCGATTCAGTGGTTAAATACTGTGGTTGTGTTGTGCTCTTCCAAAAAACGCCATTTAGGGCCACAGAAAATAAATTGCAGTGTGAAATACACATGTGGAGGTGTGTAAAATAAAGAATTTCTATATATTGTACAGTGCTATACTAAAAAAAAAAACATTTTTTTTGAATAGCATTCTCTGCACTTCTATAGCTGTGCGATTCAGTGGTTAAATACTGTGGTTGTGTTGTTCTCTTCCAAAAAACGCCATTTAGGGCCACAGAAAATATTTTGCAGTGTGAAATACACATCTGGAGGTGTGTGAAAAAACAACATTATTTTTAAAAAGCATTCTCTGGCCTCTGCAGCTGTGCGATTCAGCGGTTATATACTGTTGGGGTTGTTGTGCTCTTGCAAAAAACGCCATTTAGGGCCACAGAAAATATTTTGCAGTGTGAAATACACATCTGGAGGTGTGTGAAAAAACAACATTATTTTTGAATAGCATTCTCTGGCCTCTGCAGCTGTGCGATTCAGCGGTTATATACTGTTGGGGTTGTTGTGCTCTTGCAAAAAACGCCATTTAGGGCCACAGAAAATATTTTGCAGTGTGAAATACACATGTGGAGGTGTGTAAAATAAACAATTTCTATATATTGTACAGTGCTATACTAAAAAAAACAAAAAATTTTTTGAATAGCATTCTCTGCACTTCTATAGCTGTGCGATTCAGTGGTTAAATACTGTGGTTGTGTTGTGCTCTTGCAAAAAACGCCATTTAGGGCCACAGAAAATAAATTGCAGTGTGAAATACACATGTGGAGGTGTGTAAAATAAACAATTTCTATATATTGTACAGTGCTATACTAAAAAAAACAACATTTTTTTTGAATAGCATTCTCTGCACTTCTATAGCTGTGCGATTCAGTGGTTAAATACTGTGGTTGTGTTGTGCTCTTGCAAAAAACGCCATTTAGGGCCACAGAAAATAAATTGCAGTGTGAAATACACATGTGGAGGTGTGTAAAATAAACAATTTCTATATATTGTACAGTGCTATACTAAAAAAAACAACATTTTTTTTGAATAGCATTCTCTGCACTTCTATAGCTGTGCGATTCAGTGGTTAAATACTGTGGTTGTGTTGTGCTCTTCCAAAAAACGCCATTTAGGGCCACAGAAAATATTTTGCAGTGTGAAATACACATCTGGAGGTTTGTGAAAAAACAACATTATTTTTAAAAAGCATTCTCTGGCCTCTGCAGCTGTGCGATTCAGCGGTTATATACTGTTGGGGTTGTTGTGCTCTTGCAAAAAATGCCATTTAGGGCCACAGAAAATATTTTGAAGTGTGAAATACACATCTGGAGGTGTGTGAAAAAACAACATTATTTTTGAATAGCATTCTCTGGCCTCTGCAGCTGTGCGATTCAGCGGTTATATACTGTTGGGGTTGTTGTGCTCTTGCAAAAAACGCCATTTAGGGCCACAGAAAATATTTTGAAGTGTGAAATACACATCTGGAGGTGTGTGAAATAAACAATTTCTATATATTTTCCTTGTACTGTGCTATACTAAAAAAAACAACCTTTTTTTTTTTTGAATAGCATTTTCTGCAGTTCTGTAGCTGTGCGTTTCAGCCATTACGTACTGTGGGTGTGTTGTGGTCTTCCAAAAAACGCCATTTAGGGCAAGATCCTAAATTTGGAAAATATGAGGGGAAGGTCAAAGGGACGTGGTGGCCCCGGTCGTGGTGCTGCTGGTGGAGCTCCTGTTGCAGGGAGAGGACGTGGTGGATCTGTGCCAGCTACACGCACAAGTGAAACACCTTCCTCAGGTGCGAGTAGGCGACCGAGCCTGCGGCGGTATTTTGTCGCGCCTAATGAGGCTGTACCAATGTTTAGGCCAGGACAAGTACAGGCGATAGTAGATTGGGTTGCTGACAGTGCCTCGGGTTCCTTCACATTGTCTCCCACCCACTCTTCTGATGAAAGATCAGAGTTGGCACCTGAAGCCCATGTCCATCAGTCTTTCACCTCACCCCCTTGCAAATCAGCCAAGCAGTCTGAGCCCCAAATCATGCAGCAGTCTCTTCTGCTTTTCGATGACTCTGTTAGCAGGATTTCCCAGGGCCATCCACCTAGCCCTGCCCCAGAAGTGGAAGAGATTGAGTGCACCGATGCCCAACCACTTATGTTTCATGATGGGTACATGGGAGGACCATCGCAGCACGTCTCGGATGATGACGAAACACAGGTGCCAACTGCTGCTGCTTTCGCAATTGTGCAGACAGACATGGAGGGCAGGGGTGAAGACTGGGTGGAAGATGATGTGGAGGACGATGAGGTCCTCGACCCCACATGGAATCAACGTTATGCAGGTGACCAGTGTAGTTCGGAGGAAGAGGCGGTGGTCGCACAGAGCCACCAGCACAGCAGAAGAGGGAGCAGGGTGCAAAAATGGAGCATTCGTCCCCTAGACAGTACATCTGCTACTGCCCAACGCAGCAAGGGACCGAGCACACCAAAGCCAGGTCCAAGGACTTCCCTAGCGTGGCAGTTCTTCACACAGTGTGTTGATGACAAGACACGAGTGGTTTGCACGCTGTGCAATCAGAGCCTGAAGCGAGGCATAAACGTTCTCAACCTGAGCACAAGCTGCATGACCAGGCATCTAAGTGCAAAGCACAAGCTGCAGTGGAGTAGACACCTCAAAAACCAAGAAAGGTCTCTGGCTCCTCCTGCTTCCTCTTCTGCTGCAGTCTCGGCCTCTTCATCCACCTCTGTAGTGACAGTGGCACCTGTCACCCCGCAAACAGAGGATCTGCCAGCAACACTACCACCTGGGTCACCAACCATCTCCACAATGTCCCATGGAAGCGTTCAGCTCTCTATCTCCCAAACATTGGAGCGGAAGAGGAAGTACCCCCCTAGCCAACCGCGATCCCTGGCCCTGAATGCCAGCATTTCAAAATTCCTGGCCTCTGAAATGCTGTCATTCCGTCTGGTGGAGACGCAGAGTTTTAAAAGCCTGATGGCATTGGCTGTCCCGCAGTACGTCGTGCCCAGCCGACACTACTTTTCCAGGCGAGCCATCCCTTCCCTGCACAACCAGGTGGGGGACAAAATCAGGTGTGCACTGCGCAACGCCATCTGTGGCAAGGTCCACCTAACTACGGATGCGTGGAACAGTAAGCACGGTCAGGGACGTTATATCTCCCTAACAGCGCACTGGGTAAATGCAGTGGCGGCTGGGCCTGAGGCAGATAGCGGTTTGGCGCATGTCCTTCCACCACCGAGGATTGCAGGGCGCTTCAGTTTGCCTCCTGTTGCTAACTCCTCCTTCTCCGCTTCCTCATCCTCTACCGCCTCCTCATCCATTCAGCGTAACACCTTCACCACCAACTTCAGCACAGCCAGGGGTAAACGACAGCAGGCAGTTTTAAAACTTTCCTGTTTGGGGGAAAATCCCCACACCGCGCAGGAGTTGTGGAGGGACATGGAACAACAGACCGATGAGTGGTTGCTGTCAGTGAGCCTCAAGCCCGGCCTGGTGGTGTGCGATAATGGGCGAAATCTCGTAGCAGCTCTGGGCCTAGCCGGTTTGACGCACATCCCTTGCCTGGCGCATGTGCTGAACTTGGTGGTCCAGAGGTTCCTTAAAAATTACCCCAATATGCCAGAGCTGCTGCAGAAAGTGCGGGCTGTCTGTGCGCACTTTCGGCGTTCTCACCCTGCTGCTGCTCGCCTGTCAGCGCTGCAGCGTAACTTCGGCCTTCCCGCTCACCGCCTCATATGTGACGTGCCCACAAGGTGGAACTCCACCTTGCACATGCTGGCCAGACTGTGCGAGCAGCAGCAGGCAATAGTGGAGTTTCAGCTGCAGCAATCACGCGTGAGTCGCTCTGCGGAACAGCACCACTTCACCACCAATAACTGGGCCTCCATGCGAGACCTGTGTGCCTTGTTGCGCTGTTTCGAGTACTCCACCAACATGGCCAGTGCCAATGATGCCGTTCTCAGCGTTACTATCCCAGTTCTATGCCTCCTTGAAAAAACGCTTCGTGCGATGATAGAAGAGGATGTGGCACAGGAGGATGAGGAGGAGGAGGAGGAAGCGGGATCATTTCAAAGGCTTTCAGGGCAGTCTTTCACAAGTGGCTACGAGGGTGGGTTCCTGCACCAACAAACGCCAGGTACACAATTGTCCGGCAGAAAGGGCACAGTTCTGGAGGATGACGAGGTGGAGGAGGAGATGGAGGAGGAGGAGGAGGAGGAGGAGGAGCCATGTTCACACTAGGGTGGCACTCAGACCAGCTCGTGGCCATTACTGGTGCGTGGCTGGGGGGATACAGAGGACACAGACGATACACCTCCCACAGAGGACAGCTTTTCTTTGCCTCTGGGCAGCCTGGCACACATGAGCGATTACATGCTGCAGTGTTTCCGCAACGACAGCCGAGTTGCCCACATTTTAACTGGTGCTGATTACTGGGTGGCCACCCTGCTGGATCCCCGTTACAAGGACAACGTACGGTCCTTAATTCCCTCACTGGAGCGGGATCGTAAGATGCGCGAGTACAAGCGCACGCTGGTAGACGCGCTGCTGGTGGCATTCCCACCTGACAGCGGGCGTACGTGGAAGCACAAGGCGAAGGCAGAGGAGGAGGAAGAGGTCGCCAACGCAGCCGGGGCACCGGCAGCACCTCAGAAGGCAGGGTTAGCATGGCCGAAATGTGGAAAAGCTTTGTCAGCACGCCACAACAACCAGCACCACCAGCTGAGATGGAACGTCTTAGCAGGAGGCAGCATTTCACCAACATGGTTGAGCAGTATGTGTCCACAGGCCTACACGTACTGGATGACGGGTCTGCCCCCTTTAACTTCTGGGTCTCCAAATTGGGCACATGGCCTGAGCTTGCCATTTATGCCTTGGAGGTGCTGGCCTGCCCTGCAGCCAGTGTATTATCTGAACGTGTATTTAGCACGGCAGGGGGCGTTATCACAGACAAGTGCAGCCGCCTGTCCAGAGCCAATGTGGACAAGCTCACGTTCATTAAAATGAACCAGGCATGGATCCCACAGGACTTGTCCGTACCTTGTGCAGAATAGACATGTATACCGGTGTTGTGACAAAAACTGTCCGGCCATCGGATTGTGCCCGGCCCGTACTGCGCAGGCGCAGCACTTGCGCAGTACAGAGGACAAGGAGATTCACAAAATCTCCGAAGATGAACGGCGCCTGCGCTGTGAGTGCAGGTTCAAGCCCCACCATCCAAGAGGACATACGGTAGCACATAGTAACAGGGCCCCTCACGGGCTCGCTTCGATCGCGGCCTTGCTTGGCTCGGCTTGAACCACGGATGGTGTGGCCTTCACCTGAACTCAACACGCAGGCGCCGTTAGTCTTGGGAGATTTTTGAAATCCCCTTGTCCTACATACTCAGCAAGCGCAGTACAGGGCGGACACTATTCGACAGGGGACAGAATTCGACACATCACCGGCCTTACCCAGCCATTGTTGTATTTTTGAACCAGTGTTGGCTACCTCGTCCTCCTCCACCGCCGCTTCCACCTACACAGCCACATCCACCGCCACCTCAACCTCCTACTCCATATGGACCTCGTCCTGCTAGGCCAAGATTAAAATTTTTATTTTATTTTTTTGTAGCGCACAGATCCTTTCCCCCTTACCTGCCTTTATGTTGTTGGCTCTTCGCAGGAGGGAGAAAGGCACACCGCACTACCAGCCCGTATCCTCCTATATAAAGAGGTTGAGCGGTGTACTTGACGGGCCGTGTCCACAGCCGGAGTCAAAACTCCTCCAGAGGATGATTCTCACCTCTACTGTAGGTAGAGGCAAGTCCTTTAATTGCCAGTAAAGTCAATGTCCACACCAGCTGAAACTCCAACTCTTATTCTCTCATGGCAAAATAAACTGTACTCAGATAGAAAAGGTTAGAGCAAAGAAACAGGACAGCTTAAGGTGTGGAGGAGGTCCAGGCACAAACGTAGCACATTCACTTCACTGCTTAGGTTTCTCAAACAGTTTTTGGCGCAGGTCTCTGCCACAGACATTGAGGTTGGTCTCTGCCACAGACCGGGTGTACAAGGCCCCTTCCACGGGCCTGGAGAACTTTGGTCTCAGCCACAGACCAGGGTGTATAAGGCCC
Source organism: Rana muscosa (assembly GCA_029206835.1). Classification (NCBI taxonomy): domain Eukaryota; kingdom Metazoa; phylum Chordata; class Amphibia; order Anura; family Ranidae; genus Rana; species Rana muscosa. The sequence continues at coordinate 518,257,802 of CM055122.1, read as the reverse complement.
CTGCCACGGGCCGGTTGAATAAGGCCTCTGATACAGTCAAGGTGACCTTGAGCTTCTCCTTCTACGAACCTAGCCCATATCAAGGGGAAGACATCTCTCCAGGGAGTCAACAGACCATTCCTTCACCGTGACTCCCGCATCGGTCCATCAGAATGATCCTCCCTTCCCTGGAACAGGGTCCCCTACACGAGGCGGCTCTGGACTCCAGGCTTTACTCCCGCCCCTAGGCCTCCATACCCAGGGCAGCAAGAACTCCAGGATAGTACCTCACCCCGGGCTAAAGGTGCCCGAGATGGAACAGGAACACATGCACCCAGGCCGAAGGCACCTGGGCGCGGACCCCACTGGACATCAGCCCCCAGGCCAAAGGTCTGCCCCTTTTATATGCTCTCCCGGCATGCACAGCAGGTTCCCCGCCCCGCTGTACTACTGCCAAGAGGGGACACAAAAGGCGCCACCTGTAGGCCGCAGGGAACTGCACACCAATACTGTCCCCCGAGGACAAAATGGTCCATGAATCCTACAGAATTAGGGTATTTGAGCCTATTTACCACTCAAACACTTTCCTTAAATTTAGCACCCCGCTACATTTTTATTTCAAAGTATTTTATTTTCCCACTAGCTTATCCATTAAATTAAATAATTTATTCCATAAAGGGCGTATTCTGGGGCATTCCCACCATATGTGTGGCATCGTGCCGTTGAGTTTCTGAGGTTCTTAATGACTTCCTGTACCTCTTCTGCTGAAAAGGGGGCCTCCAGCATATTTTTTTATTTTTTTATTTTTTTTATGTTCTTTTAAGTTATTTCCTATCCACATTTGTTTGCAGAGCACTTGCCATGTTCTTAACAACATTTTGCTGCCATTTGCAGCCCTCTAGCCCTTTCCATTACTTTTTTAGAGCCTTTTTAGTCGTCAGAAGTCCGGGTCCCCATTGACTTCAATGGGGTCCGGGTCCGGGTCCGGGTTCGGGTTAAAGTTCGGTCCCGAATCCGAACTTTTTTCCGAAGTTCGGCCGAACCCGCCGGACCCGAATATCCAGCTACCCGCTCAACTCTAGTTGGCACAACACTGAAAGCACTCACAGTTATTCTTGGTGGGTGCTGGAACGCCCTGCTGTCAACTATTATATCAGGAATTGTAATAACATATAATTGTTGATCAGTGGTAGTAAAAATTGGGCCTTTGATGGTGGTGCTGGTGCCACAACACTGTAAGGCCTGACAGTTACTCTTGGTGGGCGCAGCAATGGGCCCTGCTGTGAATTATTAGATCAATAATTATAATTGCATGCCCCTGTTGAATAGGGGCTGAAAAATTGGGCCTTTGGTGGTGGTGGTGGTGGTGATGGTGGTGCTGGTGCCACAACACTGTAAGGCCTGACAGTTACTCTTGGTGGGCGCAGCAATGGGCCCTGCTGTGAATTATTCGAACAATAATTATAATTGCATGCCCCTGTTGAACAGGGGCTGAAAAATTGGGCCTTTGGTGGTGGTGGTGGTGGTGATGGTGGTGCTGGTGCCACAACACTGTAAGGCCTGACAGTTACTCTTGGTGGGCGCAGCAATAGGCCCTGCTGTGAATTATTCGAACAATAATTATAATTGCATGCCCCTGTTGAACAGGGGCTGAAAAATTGGGCCTTTGGTGGTGGTGGTGGTGGTGATGGTGGTGCTGGTGCCACAACACTGTAAGGCCTGACAGTTACTCTTGGTGGGCGCAGCAATGGGTCCTGCTGTGAATTATTCGATCAATAATTATAATTGCATGCCCCTGTTGAACAGGGGCTGAAAAATTGGGCCTTTGGTGGTGGTGGTGGTGGTGATGGTGGTGCTGGTGCCACAACACTGTAAGGCCTGACAGTTACTCTTGGTGGGCGCAGCAATGGGCCCTGCTGTGAATTATTAGATCAATAATTATAATTGCATGCCCCTGTTGAACAGGGGCTGAAAAATTGGGCCTTAGGCACTGGTGGCACAACACTGCAACCCCTCACAGATGCTGTACTTGGAGCACAGCAATGAGGCCTGTTGCAAAGTATTGCATCAAAAATTTTAATTACACGCCCCTGTTAAACAGGGGCTGAAAAATTGGGCCTTAGCCACTGGTGGTGTCACCCATAAACCAAAATGATCTTCCAAGCTATCATCATTAATCGTATCATTGAGGAGGAGGAGGAGGAGGATAGCCAGTCAACATAACAGCACAGGCACTCAGCATCAGCATCAGTCTTGAAGGGATGTGACATTTTAAAATCAATTAGTCTGTTATATCAGCATCTGGTGTGTGGTAGCTGGTGGTGATCCAAGACTGGTTCATCTTGATGAAAGTCAGTCGATCAACCGAGTCGGTGGACAGGCGCACCCTGTGATCCGTGACAAATCCTCCAGCAGCACTGAATGTGCGTTCTGAAAGAACGCTGGATGCAGGACAGGCCAGTAGCTCAATTGCATACTGTGCAAGCTCTGGCCAGTGATCCATCCTCCATACCCAGTAAGCCAGAGGATTTTCGGTGGGAAAGGTGTCCAAGTCTGACCTTGCCCCTAGGTATTCCTGGACCATGTATATCAGACGCTGGCGATGGTTGCTGGAACCGATCATACTTTGGGGCTGCGGACTAAAGAATTGTCTGAACGCATCGGTCAGACGGCCACCTTCCCCACCGCTCCTTCTTTGACTGCCCGAAGCCTCAGCAACTCATTGTCCAGGACCAGGAGTTTGTAACCTCCCAGTCTCTGGGAACGCGTTGCACAGACCTTTCTGCAAGGCCTCCCGGAGTTGTCTCATCCTCTGCTCCCTCTGCGACGGTACGATAAGGTCCGCAACCTTACCCTTGTACCGTGGATCAAGGAGAGTGGCCAGCCAGTAATGGTCCCTCTCCTTGATCCGAAGAATACGAGGATCCTTCCGCAGACTTTGCAGGATCAGGGAGGCCATGCAGCGTAGGTTAGCTGAGGCATTCAGTCTGGAGTCCTCTGGGTCACTAAGGACGACATGATCCGCAGCCACCTCCTCCCAGCCACGTACAAGTCCACTGGTTTCTTGGGACTGTAAATCATCCCTAAAAGACTGCTGCTGATGATGCTGAGTGCCAGCCTCCACCTCCATGCTGACACAATCCTCCTCCTCCTCCTCCTCCTCCTCCTCCTCTTCCTGTGCGATGGGTGGGACAGAAGGAACACTGTCTGGGTAAAGGGGGCCTTGAGAGGCAAGGAAGTCCTCCTCTTCCTGCCTCTGTTCTGCCTCAAGTGCCCTGTCCATTATTCCACGCAGCGTGTGCTCCAACAGGTGGACAAGAGGTACAGTGTCACTGATGCATGCACTGTCACTGCTCACCATCCTCGTGGCCTCCTCAAATGGTGCCAGGACAGTGCATGCATCCCTGATCATGCCCCACTGGCGTGGTGAAAAAAACCCGAGCTCCCCTGACCCTGTCCTGGTGCCGTAGTCGCACAGGTACTCATTGATGGCCCTCTGCTGCGTGTGCAGCCGCTGCAGCATGGCCAACGTTGCGTTCCACCTGGTGGGCATGTCACATATAAGGCGGTTCTTGCGCAGGTTCAACTCCTTTTGCAGCTCAGCCAGGCGAGCACTGGCATTATAAGATCTGCGGAAATGCACACAGACTTTCCTGGCCTGCCTCAGGACATCCTGTAAGCCCGGGTACCTGCCCAAGAACCGCTGCACCACCAGGTTAAGGATGTGAGCCATACAGGGCACATGGGTCAGTTGTCCCTGTCGGAGGGCGGAGAGGAGGTTGGTGCCATTGTCGCAAATCACCATTCCTGGCTTAAGCTGGCGTGGCGTCAACCACCTCTCGGCCTGCCCCTGCAGAGCAGACAGGACCTCTGCCCCAGTGTGGCTCCTGTCCCCCAAACACACCAGCGCAAGCACGGCATGGCATCTTTTTGCCTGCATACTTGCCTAGCCCCTTGAACGCCTACGGAGCACCGCTGGTTCCGAGGACAAACCACAGGAAGAGGCCATGGAGGAAGAAGAAGAGGAGGGGGTAGAGGAGACAGGTGTGTCACAACCAGTAGTAGCATTTTGGAGGCGTGGCGGTGGAACAACCTCCAACACTACTGCACCTTGTCCTGCATCCTTCCCAGCTGCCAAAAGAGTGACCCAATGGGCCGTGAAAGAAAGGTAACGTCCCTGTCCATGCCTGCTGGACCATGAGTCAGCGGTAATATGCACCTTACCGCTGACCGCCCTGTCCAGCGAGGCCAAGACATTGCCTTCCACTAGTGATGAGCCGAACACCCCCGGGTTCGGTTCGCACCAGAACCCGCGAACGGACCGAAAGTTCGTACGAACATTAGAACCCTATTAAATACAATGGATGCGAACGTTCGAATTCTAAAGTGCTAATTATAACGACTATTATGCATGTTATTGTCCTAAAAAGGGTTTGGGAACCCGGGTTCTGCACCAGGGGACATGTATCAATGCAAAAATAAGTTTTAAAAACGGTCGTTTTTCGGGAGCAGTCATTTTAATGATGCATAAAGTGAAAAAAAAAAAGTCAAATATTCCTTTAAATATCGTACCTGGGGGGTGTCTAAAGTATGCCTGTGAAGTGCCACGTGTTTCCCGTGTTTAGAACTGTCCCTGCACAAAATGACACTTCTAAAGGAAAAAAAAGCCATTTAAAACTGCTTGCGGCTTTAATGTAATGTCTGGTCCCGGTAATATGGATGAAAATCTTTAAGAAAAATGGCATAGCTACCCCATGACCCCCCCCCCCCTACCCCAGCCCATTACCAGCCCCTTTGGGTCTTGTATGGATATTAAGGGGAACACCGCACACAAAATAAAAAAGGCCCTATATACTCTGAACAGCCGTATACAGGCGTGCATACAAGACAGGGACTGTAGGTTTGTTCTTATGTAGAATGTGTTTGTAATTTTGAACAGGTACATTGTTTAAGTGTAGCTCCAGCCCAAAAATCTATTTTTAAACTTTTTGGAAAACATAGGTAAGGGTTATCACCCCTGTAACATTTGTTTTGCTGTCTGTGCCCCTGTTCAGAACATTTCACCTCACTTTCCGTCCCAATGACAACTGTTTTTGAAATGTGGTGTTTTTCTTGAAACAAGGATTGGTGATAAAGCATCAGTACAGAGGAGACACCTTTCTCCCATATTAATTCTTACAGGAGAGAATTTTCCTTCCTAGGGGTAGATTTCCTCTCACTTCCTGTTGTCTTCTTGCGTTTGCAAGTAGGAGTCGTTTGTAAGTTGGATGTTTGAAAGTAGGGACCTGCCGTATATACTCTGCAGAAATAGGCCCCTTAGTTGTTGGTGTTGGCACAACACTGTAAGCACTCACAGTTACTCTTGGTTGGTGCTGGAACGCCCTGCTGTCAACTATTATATCAGGAATTGTAATTACATATAATTGTTGAACAGTGGTAGTAAAAATTGGGCCTTTGATGGTGGTGCTGGTGCCACAACACTGTAAGCCCTGGCAGTTACTCTTGGTGGGTGCAGCAATGGGCCCTGCTGTGAATTATTAGATCAAGAATTGTAATTGCATGCCCCTGTTGAACAGGGGCTGAAAAATTGGGCCTTTCGTGGTGGTGGTGGTGGTGGTGGTGTTGCCACAACACTGTAAGCCCTCAGAGTTACTCTTGGTGGGTGCAGGAATGGGCCCTGCTGTGAATTATTAGATCAAGAATTGTAATTACATGCCCCTTTTGAACAGGGGCTGAAAAATTGGGCCTTTCGTGGTGGTGGTGGTGGTGGCGTTGCCACAACACTGTAAGCCCTCAGAGTTACTCTTGGTGGGTGCAGCAATGGGCCCTGCTGTGAATTATTAGATCAAGAATTGTAATTACATGCCCCTGTTGAACAGGGGCTGAAAAATTGGGCCTTAGGCACTGGTGGCACAACACTGCAACCCCTCACAGATACTGTACTTGGGGCACAGCAATGAGCCCTGTTGCAAAGTATTGCTTCAAAAATTGTAATTACACGCCCCTGTTAAACAGGGGCTGAAAAATTGGGCCTTAGCCACTGGTGGCGGCACCCATAAACAAAAATGATCTTCCAAGCTATCATCATCAATCGTATCATTGAGGACTCGGAGGAGGAGGATAGCCAGTCAACATAACAGCACAGGCACTCAGCATTAGCATCAGTCTTGAAGGGATGTGACATGTTAAAATCAATTAGTCTGTTATATCAGCATCAGGTGTGTGGTAGCTGGTGGTGATCCAAGACTGGTTCATCTTGATGAAAGTCAGTCGATCAACCGAGTCGGTGGACAGGCGCACCCTGTGATCCGTGACAAATCCTCCAGCAGCACTGAATGTGCGTTCCGAAAGAACGCTGGATGCAGGACAGGCCAGTAGCTCAATTGCATACTGTGCAAGCTCTGGCCAGTGATCCATCCTCAAGACCCAGTAAGCCAGAGGATTTTCGGTGGGGAAGGTGTCCAAGTCTGACCTTGCCCCTAGATATTCCTGCACCATGTTTATCAGACGCTGGCGATGGTTGCTGGAACCGATCATACTTTGGGGCTGCGGACTAAAGAATTGTCTGAACGCATCGGTCAGACGGCCACCTTCCCCACCGCTCCTTCTTTGACTGGCCGAAGCCTCAGCAACTCGTTGTCCAGGACCAGGAGTTTGTAACCTCCCAGTCTCTGGGAACGCGTTGCACAGACCTTTCTGCAAGGCCTCCCGGAGTTGTCTCATCCTCTGCTCCCTCTGCGACGGTAACAAAAGGTCCGCAACCTTACCCTTGTACCGTGGATCAAGGAGAGTGGCCAGCCAGTAATGGTCCCTCTCCTTGATCCGAAGAATACGAGGATCCTTCCGCAGACTTTGCAGGATCAGGGAGGCCATGCAGCGTAGGTTAGCTGAGGCATTCGGTCCGGTGTCCTCTGGGTCACTAAGGACGACATGATCCGCAGCCGCCTCCTCCCAGCCACGTACAAGTCCACTGGTTTCTTGGGACTGTAAATCATCCCTAAAAGACTGCTGCTGATGATGCTGAGTGCCAGCCTCCACCTCCATGCTGACACAATCCTCCTCCTCCTCCTCCTCCTCCTCCTCCTCCTCCTCTTCCTGTGCGATGGGTGGGACAGAAGGAACACTGTCTGGGTAAAGGGGGCCTTGAGAGGCAAGGAAGTCCTCCTCTTCCTGCCTCTGTTCTGCCTCAAGTGCCCTGTCCATTATTCCACGCAGCGTGTGCTCCAACAGGTGGACAAGAGGTACAGTGTCACTGATGCATGCACTGTCACTGCTCACCATCCTCGTGGCCTCCTCAAATGGTGCCAGGACAGTGCATGCACCCCTGATCATGCCCCACTGGCGTGGAGAAAAAAAACCAAGCTCCCCTGACCCTGTCCTGGTGCCGTAGTCGCACAGGTACTCATTGATGGCCCTCTGCTGCGTGTGCAGCCGCTGCAGCATGGCCAACGTTGAGTTCCACCTGGTGGGCATGTCACATATAAGGCGGTTCTTGGGCAGGTTCAACTCCTTTTGCAGCTCAGCCAGGCGAGCACTGGCATTATAAGATCTGCGGAAATGCACACAGACTTTCCTGGCCTGCCTCAGGACATCCTGTAAGCCCAGGTACCTGCCCAAGAACCGCTGCACCACCAGGTTAAGGACGTGAGCCACACAGGGCACATGGGTCAGTTGTCCCTGTCGGAGGGCGGAGAGGAGGTTGGTGCCATTGTCGCAAACCACCATTCCTGGCTTAAGCTGGCGTGGCGTCAACCACCTCTCGGCCTGGCCCTGCAGAGCAGACAGGACCTCTGCCCCAGTGTGGCTTCTGTCCCCCAAACACACCAGCGCAAGCACGGCATGGCATCTTTTTGCCTGCGTACTTGCGTAGCCCCTTGAACGGCTACGGAGCACCGCTGGTTCAGAGGACAAAGCACAGGAAGAGGCCATGGAGGAAGAAGAAGAGGAGGGGGTGGAGGAGAGAGGTGTGTCACAACCAGTAGTAGCATTTTGGAGGCGTGGCGGTGGAACAACCTCCAACACTACTGCACCTTGTCCTGCATCCTTCCCAGCTGCCAAAAGAGTGACCCAATGGGCCGTGAAAGAAAGGTAACGTCCCTGTCCATGCCTGCTGGACCATGAGTCAGCGGTAATATGCACCTTACCGCTGACCGCCCTGTCCAGCGAGGCCAAGACATTGCCTTCCACATGCCGGTAGAGAGCCGGAATAGCCTTCCGTGAGAAAAAGTGGCGTTTGGGAACCTGCCACTGAGGAACCGCACATTGCACAAACTCACGGAAGGGGGCCGAGTCTACCAACTGAAAAGGCAGCAGTTGAAGCGCTAGCAATTTAGCCAAGCTAGCATTCAACCGCTGGGCATGTGGATGGCTGGGAGTGAACTTCTTTCGACGGTCCAGCAGCTGGGGCAGGGAAATTTGCCTGCTAGAATCGGACGTCGGTGTACTGCTAGCAGAGTGGCCGCAAGTACTTGGCTGTGACACACCTAATTCTACACCTTCATTCCTCTCAGTGCATGTTTCAGAGAGGACTGAAGTTATAGTGGGGTTGGAGATCCCAGCTGATGCGGTGCAAGGAGAGGTCCGCTTTGTTCTTTGGTGTGGGTCTTTGAGGTAGGCTTGCCAACGAGCTGCATGGCAGGTCAACATATGTCTGGTCAGGCATGTGGTACCCAAGCGGCTGATGTTTTGGCCACGCGATATACGCTTGAGACATATGTTGCAAACAGCAGCTGTGCGATCTGATGCACTAGCCTCAAAAAAGGCCCACACCAAAGAACTTTTTGAATGACGGGCAGAGGCAGCGCCCTGCACAGGCGGAGCTCTGCGGTGTGATTCCGTCGGTGTACTGCCCTTACGCTGGCCACCAAAGGGCATCCTGCCTCGTTGGAGATGTACCTCCTCCTCATCCTCCTCCTCCTCCTCTCTCCTATTAGGCACCCACGTGGAGTCAGTGACCTCATCATCCCCTCCCTCCTCATCACTGGAGCCAATCTGGCAGTATGCTGCAGCTGCTGGAACATGACTGCCAGATTGGTGTCCTTCTTGAGCATCCCCTCTGTCTGCTCTCACGCTACTGCCTTCCTCTAGCTGGGTTTCATCATCAGACCCTTCGAAACGCTGGGCATCCTCCTGGAGCATGTACCCAACACTGTGCTCAAACAGTTCGGGGGACTCCTCAGGAGGAGGACATGGTGGGTCTAGGGAAGGAGTGACTGATGATGAGTCTGACATTGATACCAGGGAAGAGGACGCTTTGGCAGCTGCTTTGCCAGTACCCTGAGCCTGGGTGAGAGAGGATGAGGAGGAGGAGGAGGGCTTGGTCATCCACTCTACCAAGTCTTCGGCATGATGTGGCTCAACATGTCCAGCTGCCGAAAAGAAGGACAAGCGTGTCCCATGGCCATGTGCTGATGACAATGCACCGCGTCCACGACCAGCACTGTTGCCCCCAGACACAGAGCCTGATTGCCCTCTTTTATTGCCTCCTGACTGTCTGCCTCTCCTTGTTTGCCTTCCAGACATTCTAATGGATGGCCTGCAGGGAGATGGGAAAAAAGCAATAAGGGCTACCTTCAGGTGTCCTTCTCTGTCCCTTTACTTAAGGATTTCTAAATATGGTTGAGGATGATTGCTTTCGCACAGAATAGCACAATGACAATTTCCCTGACTGTCCAAAAAACAAGGATTTCAAAGATGGTTGATGAGGAATGCTTTAGCACAGTATAGCACAATGAGAATTTCCCTCACTGTCCTTCCCTGTCCCTACAAACAAGGATTAGCACAGTAAAACACACTGACACTCTCCCTACCTATAGTTTTCTGTCCATATAAATTTTTTTTTTTTAAAGATGGTTGATGAGGAATGCTTTAGCACAGTATAGCACAATGAGAATTTCCCTCACTGGCCTTCCCTGTCCCTACAAACAAGGTTTAGCACAGTAAAACACACTGACACTCTCCCTACCTATAGTTTTCTGTCCCTATAAAAAAAGTTTTTTTTAAAGATGGTTGATGATGAATGCTTTAGCACAGTATAGCACAATGAGAATTTCCCTCACTGTCCTTCCCTGTCCCTACAAACAAGGTTTAGCACAGTAAAACACACTGACACTCTCCCTACCTATAGTTTTCTGTCCCTATAAAAAAAATTTTTTTAAAGATGGTTGATGAGGAATGCTTTAGCACAGTATAGCACAATGAGAATTTCCCTCACTGGCCTTCCCTGTCCCTACAAACAAGGTTTAGCACAGTAAAACACACTGACACTCTCCCTACCTATAGTTTTCTGTCCCTATAAATTTTTTTTTTTAAAGATGGTTGATGATGAATGCTTTAGCACAGTATAGCACAATGAGAATTTCCCTCACTGCCCTTCCCTGTCCCTACAAACAAGGATTAGCACAGTAAAACACACTGACACTCTCCCTACCTATAGTTTTCTGTCCCTATAAAAAATGTTTTTTAAAGATGGTTGATGATGAATGCTTTAGCACAGTATAGCACAATGAGAATTTCCCTCACTGTCCTTCCCTGTCCCTACAAACAAGGATTAGCACAGTAAAACACACTGACACTCTCCCTACCTATAGTTTTCTGTCCCTATAAAAAATGTTTTTTTAAAGATGGTTGATGATGAATGCTTTAGCACAGTATAGCACAATGAGAATTTCCCTCACTGTCCTTCCCTGTCCCTACAAACAAGGATTAGCACAGTAAAACACACTGACACTCTCCCTACCTATAGTTTTCTGTCCCTATAAAAAATGTTTTTTTAAAGATGGTTGATGATGAATGCTTTAGCACAGTATAGCACAATGAGAATTTCCCTCACTGTCCTTCCCTGTCCCTACAAACAAGGATTAGCACAGTAAAACACACTGACACTCTCCCTACCTATAGTTTTCTGTCCCTATAAAAAATGTTTTTTTAAAGATGGTTGATGATGAATGCTTTAGCACAGTATAGCACAATGACAATTTCCCTCACTGTCCTTCCCTGTCCCTACAAACAAGGATTAGCACAGTAAAACACACTGACACTCTCCCTACCTATAGTTTTATGTCCCTATAAAAAATGTTTTTTTAAAGATGGTTGATGATGAATGCTTTAGCACAGTATAGCACAATGAGAATTTCCCTCACTGTCCTTCCCTGTCCCTACAAACAAGGATTAGCACAGTAAAACACACTGACACTCTCCCTACCTATAGTTTTCTGTCCCTATAAAAAATGTTTTTTTAAAGATGGTTGATGATGAATGCTTTAGCACAGTATAGCACAATGATAATTTCCCTCACTGTCCTTCCCTGTCCCTACAAACAAGGATTAGCACAGTAAAACACACTGACACTCTCCCTACCTATAGTTTTCTGTCCCTATAAAAAATGTTTTTTTAAAGATGGTTGATGATGAATGCTTTAGCACAGTATAGCACAATGAGAATTTCCCTCACTGTCCTTCCCTGTCCCTACAAACAAGGTTTAGCACAGTAAAACAGACTGACACTCTCCCTACCTATCCTTCTCTTTCCCTAAACTAAAGGAATCCAGGTTAAGCAAGAAAAAAAAATGTCACTGTCCCTGCCTATGCTTCTCTTTCCCTGCTCCGGAACACACTACACTAGGCCGCCGTGCTGGCGGCCTTTTATAGTGTGGGGCGTGTACTAAACACCCTCAGCAATAATTGGCCACAGGCATCCTGCCTGTGGCCAATCATTGCTCTCCTCGCTGCCGGCGCTGTGATTGGCCAAGCATGCGGGGTCACAGTGCATGCTTGGCCAATCACAGCGCCTGGATGACACTGCGATGGCGTAGTGCATTGTGGGCCGCGAATTAGGCGCGAACGGCCCAAATTGTTCGTTGTTCGGCGAACGATCGAACAGCCGATGTTCGAGTCGAACGTATGTTCGACTCGAACACCGAGCTCATCCCTACCTTCCACATGCCTGTAGAGAGCCGGAATCGCCTTCCATGCGAAAAAGTGGCGTTTGGGAACCTGCCACTGAGGAACCGCACATTGCACAAACTCACGGAAGGGGGCCGAGTCTACCAACTGAAAAGGCAGCAGTTGAAGCGCTAGCAATTTAGCCAAGCTAGCATTCAACCGCTGGGCATGTGGATGGCTGGGAGTGAACTTCTTTCGACGGTCCAGCAGCTGGGGCAGGGAAATTTGCCTGCTAGAATCGGACGTTGGTGTACTGCTAGCAGAGTGCCCGCAAGTACTTGCCTGTGACACACCTAATTCTACACCTTCATTCCTCTCAGAGCAGGTTTCAGAGAGGAGTGAAGGTATAGTGGGGTTGGAGATCCCAGCTGATGCGGTGCAAGAAGAGGTCAGCTTTGTTCTTTGGTGTGGGTCTTTAAGGTAGGCTTGCCAACGAGCTGCATGGCAGGTCAACATATGTCTGATCCAGCATGTGGTGCCCAAGCGGCTGCTGTTTTGGCCACGCGATATACGCTTGAGACATATGTTGCAAACAGCAGCTGTGCGATCTGATGCACTCGACTCAAAAAAGGCCCACACCAAAGAACTTTTTGAATGACGGGCAGAGGCAGCGCCCTGCACAGGCGGAGCTCTGCGGTGTGATTCCGTCGGTGTGCTGCCCATACGCTGGCCACTCAAGCGCATCCTGCCTCGTTGGAGATGTGGCTCCTCCTCATCCTCCTCCTCCTCCTCCTCTCTCCTATTAGGCACCCACGTGGAGTCAGTGACCTCATCACCCCCTCCCTCCTCATCACTGGAGCCAATCTGGCAGTATGCTGCAGCTGCTGGAGCATGACTGCCAGATTGGTGTCCTTCTTGATCATCCCCTCTCTCTGCTCTCACGCTGCTGCCTTCCTGTAGCTGGGTATCATCATCAGATCCTTCAAAACGCTGGGCATCCTCCTGGAGCATGTACCCAACACTGTGCTCAAACAGTTCGGGGGACTCCTCAGGAGGAGGACATGGTGGGTCTAGGGAAGGATTGACTAATGAAGATAATGATACCAGAGAAGAGGACGCTTTGGCAGCTGCTTTGCCAGTACCCTGAGCCTGGGTGAGAGAGGATGAGGAGGATGAGGTGGGCTTGGTCATCCACTCTACCAAGTCTTCGGCATGATGTGGCTCAACATGTCCAGCTGCCGAAAAGAAGGACAAGCGTGTCCCATGGCCATGTGCTGATGACAATGCACCGCGTCCACGACCAGCACTGTTACCCCCAGACACAGAGCCTGCTTGCCCTCTTTTTTTGCCTCCTGACTGTCTGCCTCTCCTTGTTTGCCTTCCAGACATTTTAATGGATGGCCTGCAGGGAGATGGGAAAAAGAGCAATAAGGGCTACCTTCAGGTGTATATTGTGCAGGAGGCTTAGCAACAATAACACTGACACTGTCCCCTGCCTATCCTTCTCTGTCCCTAAACACAAGGATTGAAAATATGGAACAGCAAAATTGGTTTAGAACAGAATAGCACACTGACACTTTCCCTCACTGTCCTACTCTGTCCCTCCCTACAAACAAGATTTAGCACAGAATAGCACACTGATAATTTCCACGAGTGTCCTTCTCTGTCCCTAAACTCAAGGATTGAAAATATGGAACAGCAAAATTGGTTTAGAACAGAATAGCACACTGACACTTTCCCTCACTGTCCTACTCTGTCCCTCCCTACAAACAAGATTTAGCACAGAATAGCACACTGATAATTTCCACGAGTGTCCTTCTCTGTCCCTAAACTCAAGGATTGAAAATATGGAACAGCAAAATTGGTTTAGAACAGATTAGCACACTGACACTTTCCCTCACTGTCCTACTCTGTCCCTCCCTACAAACAAGATTTAGCACAGAATAGCACACTGATAATTTCCACGAGTGTCCTTCTCTGTCCCTAAACTCAAGGATTGAAAATATGGAACAGCAAAATTGGTTTAGAACAGAATAGCACACTGACACTTTCCCTCACTGTCCTACTCTGTCCCTCCCTACAAACAAGATTTAGCACAGAATAGCACACTGATAATTTCCACGAGTGTCCTTCTCTGTCCCTAAACTCAAGGATTTGAAATATGGAACAGCAAAATTGGTTTAGAACAGAATAGCACACTGTCAGTTTCACTCACTGTACCTCTCTGTCCCTAAACTCAAGGATTGAAAATATGGTTCAGCAAAATTGGTTTAGAACAGAATAGCACACTGACACTTTCCCTCACTGTCCTACTCTGTCCCTCCCTACAAACAAGATTTAGCACAGAATAGCACACTGATAATTTCCACGAGTGTCCTTCTCTGTCCCTAAACTCAAGGATTGAAAATATGGAACAGCAAAATTGGTTTAGAACAGAATAGCACACTGACACTTTCCCTCACTGTCCTACTCTGTCCCTCCCTACAAACAAGATTTAGCACAGAATAGCACACTGATAATTTCCACAAGTGTCCTTCTCTGTCCCTAAACTCAAGGATTGAAAATATGGAACAGCAAAATTGGTTTAGAACAGAATAGCACACTGACACTTTCCCTCACTGTCCTACTCTGTCCCTCCCTACAAACAAGATTTAGCACAGAATAGCACACTGATAATTTCCACGAGTGTCCTTCTCTGTCCCTAAACTCAAGGATTGAAAATATGGAACAGCAAAATTGGTTTAGAACAGAATAGCACACTGACACTTTCCCTCACTGTCCTACTCTGTCCCTCCCTACAAACAAGATTTAGCACAGAATAGCATACTGATAATTTCCACGAGTGTCCTTCTCTGTCCCTAAACTCAAGGATTGAAAATATGGAACAGCAAAATTGGTTTAGAACAGAATAGCACACTGACACTTTCCCTCACTGTCCTACTCTGTCCCTCCCTACATACAAGATTTAGCACAGAATAGCACACTGATAATTTCCATGAGTGTCCTTCTCTGTCCCTAAACTCAAGGATTTGAAATGTGGAACAGCAAAATTGGTTTAGAACAGAATAGCACACTGTCAGTTTCACTCACTGTACCTCTCTGTCCCTAAACTCAAGGATTGAAAATATAGTTCAGCAAAATTGGTTTAGAACAGAATAGCACACTGACACTTTTCCTCACTGTCCTACTCTGTCCCTCCCTACAAACAAGATTCAGCACAGAATAGCACACTGATAATTTCCACGAGTGTCCTTCTCTGTCCCTAAACTCAAGGATTGAAAATATGGAACAGCAAAATTGGTTTAGAACAGAATAGCACACTGACACTTTCCCTCACTGTCCTACTCTGTACCTCCCTACAAACAAGATTTAGCACAGAATAGCACACTGATAATTTCCACGAGTGTCCTTCTCTGTCCCTAAACTCAAGGATTGAAAATATGGAACAGCAAAATTGGTTTAGAACAGAATAGCACACTGACACTTTTCCTCACTGTCCTACTCTGTCCCTCCCTACAAACAAGATTCAGCACAGAATAGCACACTGATAATTTCCACGAGTGTCCTTCTCTGTCCCTAAACTCAAGGATTTGAAATATGGAACAGCAAAATTGGTTTAGAACAGAATAGCACACTGTTAGTTTCACTCACTGTACCTCTCTGTCCCTAAACTCAAGGATTGAAAAAATGGTTCAGCAAAATTGGTTTAGAACAGAATAGCACACTGACACTTTCCCTCACTGTCCTACTCTGTCCCTCCCTACAAACAAGATTTAGCACAGAATAGCACACTGATAATTTCCACGAGTGTCCTTCTATGTCCCTAAACTCAAGGATTGAAAATATGAAACAGCAAAATTGGTTTAGAACAGAATAGCACACTGACACTTTCCCTCACTGTCCTACTCTGTCCCTCCCTACAAACAAGATTTAGCACAGAATAGCACACTGATAATTTCCACGAGTGTCCTTCTCTGTCCCTAAACTCAAGGATTGAAAATATGGAACAGCAAAATTGGTTTAGAACAGAATAGCACACTGACACTTTCCCTCACTGTCCTACTCTGTCCCTCCCTACAAACAAGATTTAGCACAGAATAGCACACTGATAATTGCAACGAGTGTCCTTCTCTGTCCCTAAACTCAAGGATTGAAAATATGGAACAGCAAAATTGGTTTAGAACAGAATAGCACACTGACACTTTCCCTCACTGTCCTACTCTGTCCCTCCCTACAAACAAGATTTAGCACAGAATAACACACTGATAATTTCCACGAGTGTCCTTCTCTGTCCCTAAACTCAAGGATTTGAAATATGGAACAGCAAAATTGGTTTAGAACAGAATAGCACACTGTCAGTTTCACTCACTGTACCTCTCTGTCCCTAAACTCAAGGATTGAAAATATGGTTCAGCAAAATTGGTTTAGAACAGAATAGCACACTGACACTTTCCCTCACTGTCCTACTCTGTCCCTCCCTACAAACAAGATTTAGCACAGAATAGCACACTGATAATTTCCACGGGTGTCCTTCTCTGTCCCTAAACTCAAGGATTGAAAATATGGAACAGCAAAATTGGTTTAGAACAGAATAGCACACTGACACTTTCCCTCACTGTCCTACTCTGTCCCTCCCTACAAACAAGATTTAGCACAGAATAGCACACTGACACTATCCCTCACTGTACCTCTCTGTCCCTAAACTCAAGGATTGAAAATATGGTTCAGCAAGATTGGTTTAGAACAGAATAGCACACTGACACTTTCCCTCACTGTACCTCTCTGTCCCTACAAACAAGGATTAGCACAGAATAGCACACTGACACTTTCCCTCACTGTACCTCTCTGTCCCTACAAACAAGGTTTAGCACAGAATAACACACTGTCACTGACACTCTCCCTACCTATCCTTATTTGTCCCTAAACACAAGGAATCCAGGATTAGTAAAGGAAAAAAAATTACACTGTCCCTGCCTATGCTTCTCTTTCCCTGCTCCGGAACACACTACACAAGGCCGCCGCGCTGGCGGCCTTTTATAGTGTGGGGCATGTACTAAACCCCCTCAGCAATAATTGGCCACAGGCATCCTGCCTGTGGCCAATCATTGCTCTCCTCGCTGCCGGCGCTGTGATTGGCCAAGCATGCGGGGTCACAGTGCATGCTTGGCCAATCACAGCGCCTGGATGACACTGCGATGGCGTAGTGCATTGTGGGCCGTTCGCGTCACTTGAATTTGGCGCGAACGGCCCAAATCGTTCAAACTTCGTCGAACGATCGAACAGCCGATGTTCGAGCCGAACGTATGTTCGACTCGAACACGAAGCTCATCCCTATCCACAATATTCCCCCCTTTGTTTTCGTGGCTGTGGTGATATGGGCACGCACATTCATGTATTTTGGGATTGTCCAGTGGCAAAAAAATTCTGGAAAGAAATTTTCCTTTTACTCTCTAAAATATTTAAAATTTCTATAAACCCTGATCTAACTATAGCACTTTTAAATTTAAAACCGGCCCATATCTCCAATACTCAATTTAAACTTATTACAGATCACCACAGCCACAAAACAGACTATCGCTAAAGCTTGGAAGACCTCAACCATAATGATCTCTGAAACCAAAAATAGAATAAACCAAGCTATGATCTTTTCAAAATCAGAAGCAATTTCCAACGATAACATCCATCTGTTCGAAACAGTATGGACCCCATGGATGTCATATTTCCACCCTACAGGTCTAGACAACTCTCTAATGCGACCTTGGTAACAGAAATATGTACTTTACATTATTAACTATTTTAACCACTTCGCACCCGGGCCATTGGCAAAAGACGCCTGCATTGCGGCCTTCCTCGCCCCCTAGTGTTAACCCCTTCCCTGTCAGTCACATTTATACAGTAATCAGTGCATTTTTATAGCACTGTTCGCTGTATAAATGTAGATGGTCCCAAAAATGTGTCAAAAGTGTCCGATGTGTCCGCCATAATGTCGCAGTCACAATAAAAATCGCAGATCGCCACCATTACTAGTAAAAAAAAAAAATTATAAAAAAAAAATCATAATTCTATTCCCTATTTTGTAGGCGCTATAACTTTTGCGCAAACCAATCACTATACGCTTATTGCAATTTTACCTAAAATATGTAGAAGAACACGTATCGGCCTAAACTGAGAAAAAAAAATTGGGATATTTATTATAGCAAAAAGTAAAAAATATTGTGTTTTTTTTCAAAATTGTCGCTCTATTTTTGTTTATAGCGCAAAAAATAAAAACCGCAGAAATTATCAAATACCACCAAAAGAAAGCTATATTTGTGGGGGGGAAAAATGATGTCAATTTTGTTTGGGAGCCACGTCGCACGACCGCGCAATTGTCATTCAAAGCGTGACAGTGCTGAAACCTGAAATTTCGCCTGGGCAGGAAGGAGGTTATGTACCCAGTTGTCAAGTGGTTAGGCATTATGCATTCTTTTTATCTATAGATACCCCGGAAAACCTGTCTTTTTATTTGGTTTACTTACCATCTGATTTTTCCTTACTTTTACTTTCTCAGTCTTCTACCTTTCTCTCTCTTTGATCTTAGTTTTGTTTTGTTTGTTTTTTTCTCTTTCTTTTATATTATATAAGAAGTGGTAATAAGTTATACTTTTTTACTTATAACAGTAATAAATTATATTTGTTGCATATTTCTATGACCTTTTTACTTATAGGTTGATTTAAACTCAAATCTTATAATCGCTCAATTGTACAGTATAGTATTTTCAATATGTGTTTCCACTATTTTTATGCTATACTACTGTTCTTCAAGATTTAACTGCTCCATTTATGAAACTATAATTTAATTTTGGATATTATTATTACCACCTGTTGTAACTATTTATTGTTCATATTGCCTATGTTCATTATTTCAAAACTTAATAAACAAATTTGACAAGAAAAAAAAAAGTGTCCCGCGTGTAAATCCATCGTTAATCACAACGTCCGACGGTCCAGAGAAAAAAAAGTAAAAACTCTGCCTCCATGGGAGGCATCCCACCAACTGCTGTTATATAGGCAAGGGCGGGGCCACCCGGTAATATAAACAGGTGACCCCGCCCCCTCTGACGATGTAAACGGGGGGCCCCGCCCTTGGCTATAAAGAAGTTGTCACCGCGAAAAGACAGCAGAAAAAAAAATTGTTGGTTCTTTATTTAAAAAAACAAGGTCACATCAACACATATGACAGCAAAAAACAGCAAGAGGAGCTGACATGTTTCACACTGCAAATCAGTGCTTAAAGCGGAGTTCCACCCAAATTTGGAACTTCCGCTTTATCCACTCCTCGCCCCCTTACATGCCACATTTGGCATGTAATTTTTTTGGGGGGGAGTGGGGGCTTCAGTAGGAGTGGGACTTCCTGTCCCACTTCCTCCTTCCGCCCTGGGCTCGCCTAGGCGATACGTCATATCGCCTTGTGGTGGACCCTCCCTGTAGGCGATCGCCTGGGACGTGACAGGTCCCAGGCGATCGCCTGTCCATTCAGAGAGCGCTGCGCCGTTCGCGCATGCGCAGTGAGTGCCTGGCCGTGAAGCTGAAATCTGTCACGGCCGGGTGCCCACACAATGAATGGAGGCGCCGGCGGAGAAGGGTGGGAGAGGAGCGGAGCTCCAGACGGCGCGTCGCTGGACAGTGGAACAGGTAAGTGTATGTTTATTAAAAGCCAGCAGCTACACTTTTTGTAGCTGCTGACTTTTAATAAACATAAAAAAAGGGTGGAACTCCCCTTTAATCATAGCGAAAAGACAGCAGTCGGCTGGACGCCTTCCATCAACGCAGAGCTTTTTTTTTTCAATTTTTTCGGGTCTGTCTGCACGGTGATTGAAAAAGGATGCACATTGCGGGACACTTTATTAATTTTTTTAATAAAGGAATTGTCAAAAACTGTCTCCTGTCGTTTTTACTTTTTTTACACTTTTTTGGTGAATGGGTAGGGGTACAATGCACCCCATACCTATTCATATAGGGGGGTGGGATCTGGGGGCCTCCTTGTTAAAGGGGGCTTCCAGATTACGATAAGCCCCCCACCCGCAGACCCCCACAACCACCGGGCAAGGGACCCCAAAGCACCTTCCTTATGTTGAGGGCATGGTACGGTTCAGAAGGGGGGCGCTCTCTCGTCCCCCCTTTTCCTGCGGCCTGCCAGGTTGCATGCTCGGATAAGGGCCTGGTATGGATTTTGGGGGGACTCCCACGTCATTTTTTTTTTACATTTTGGCGCGGGGTTCCCCTTAAAATCCATACCAGACCTGAAGGGCCTGATATGGATTTTGGGGGGACCCCCACACCATTTAAAAAAAAATTGGCACAGGGTTCCCCTTAACCACTTCAATACACTGTGTTATATAAACTACACTGACTGAATATAGAGTCTACACTGAATGCAGAGTATATATATGATTTACAAAAGGCAAAATAGGCTGTTCAATTTATAAGAGAATTGTCCCTTAGCTTAGTGAATGTAGTGAAAATTCACTTTGCAAATAACAGTACTTTTGTTTGCACATGACTGGATGATATTAGCAGAGCTTTACCTTATTCAGTAGATCAAGTTAAAATTCCCTTGAAAAGTGAACAGCCTAATTTACTTTAGTAAATGAACCCCATTGTCTCTAAAAAAAAAAAAAAAGATCGCTAGTTGTAGACTGTGGTGTTACAGGACGATCTTGAAAAATCAGCTGGACGGACATAGTGATGATTGAAGACTTAACCACTTAAAGACCGAGCCTCTTTCTGAGATTTGTTGCTTACAAGTTAAAAACAGTTGTTTTTTTGCTAAAAAAATACTTAGAACCCCCAAACATTATACATTTTTTTTCTAACACCGTAGAGAATAAAATGGCGGTAGTTGCAAAACTTTATGTCACACCGTATTTGCGCAGCAGTCTTACAAGCGCAGTTTTTTTGTAAAGAATAACATTTTTGAATTAAATAATAATGCACAAGTAAAGTTAGCCCAATTTTTTTTTATATTGTGAAAGATAATGTTACACCGAGTAAATTGATACCCAACATGTCACGCTTCAAAATTGCGCCTGCTCGTGGAATGGCGACAAACTTTTACTCTTAAAAATCTCCATAGGCGACATTTAAAAAATTCTACAGGTTGCATGTTTTGAGGAGGTCTAGGGCTAGAATTATTGCTCTCGCTCTACGGATCGCAGTGATACCTCACATGTGTTGTTTGAACATCGGTTTCATATGTGCGCGCTGCTCACGTATGCGTTCGCTTCTGCACGTGAGCTCGGCGGTACGGGGCGCATTTAATTTTTTTATTTTTTTTATCATTTATTTTACCTTACCCGCCAATAAAAGTGATCTCGCGGCGAATCCGCTGCAGAGACCACTATTATCGGAAACCGGACCGCCCGCTGAAGAAGAGGATACCTGGGTTATGGCAGCTAGCTGCTGCCATAACAAAGATATCCCTCTTCAAACATCCAACGTATATCGGTGTTCGGCGGTTCGGAAGTGGTTAAGGACTGCTCCATAGCACATTTGCTGCTACAGGGTGGCCCTCCTGTGTATATATATGTGATTCTGCACTTCCACCCAGGAGGCGCGCGGCGGCAGCGGCCCACTTCTCCTGTGATTACTTACAGCAGAAGCCGATCTGCAGGTTCTGGGCACTGAATGTCCAGCGGCACCTGCAGATTTTCAGGCAGAGACACAGAATGTAAACAAGGCAGATCTCCATTCTGACAGGGGGATGGAATGGATTTCTGATTTTACTAGTATAAAAATTAATAAATAAAAATTCCAGTATATATACCATATTTTGTAGACTTTATGACTGTTGCACAAACCAATCAATATACAGTTGTGCTCATAAGTTTACATACCCTGTAGAATTTATGATTTCTTGGCCATTTTTCAGAGAGTATGAATGATGACACAAAAATGTTTCTATCACTCATGGTTAGTGTTTGGCTGAAGCCATTTATTATCAATCAACTTTATTTACTCGTTTTAAATCATAATGGCAACAGAAACTACCCAAATGACCTTGATCAAAAGTTTACATGCCCTGGTGTTTTTAGCCTGATAACATGCACACAAGTTGAAACAAATGGGTTTGAATGGCTATTAAAGGTAACCATCCTCACCTGTGATCTGTTTGCTTGTAATTAGTGTGTGTGTGTGTATAAAAGGTCAATGAGTTTCTGGACTCCTGACAGACCCTTGCATCTTTCATCCAGTGCTGCCCTGACGCTTCTGGATTTTGAGTCATGGGGAAAGCAAAATAATTGTCAAAGGATCTGCGGGGCTGCTGATTTAATGACCCAAAAAAGGCAGCAGCAGAGGTGCTGATAAGGCCACTTTACTAACCCTCCTCCTCCACCGCTCTGCGATTAGTGGTTTCCACCTGCCTCCTCTATGATCTTCTCCGGCATGCTCTGAATGAAGGGATCGGAACTCTCAAAACTCTGAGGTGAGGCAGGGTGTTAGATTGGAGCTGTGTGTGTCATAAGGGAGCACTGCAGAGCCAGAGACCCAAACAAAGAGGAGGGGTTTATGCTGGGACTTGTAGTCCTTCACTTTTAGGGGATGTGACCCCCTAAAAAGTGAAGGACTACAGGTCCCAGCATGAACCCCTCAGAGCCAGCAAGCTGAACAAGTTAGTTCTCACTTCCTTTGACAAAGCCTGCCCTAGGCTTCTTCCTGTAAGACCTCTTAAAATGCAGACTGAGATTTCTAACCTGGCTAAAAAAACAGATTTCATACCTCAGTAACAATTGTAGAGGAAAAGACACTTCAGTGTCCATCCATCCTTGCAAAATTCAGTGCCTGTTTCTTCCCACTGATGTGCTATTGCACGTGAGTTGTGTCAGTGGCCTCTGGGTGGGTGTGTGTGCAGGTCCTGGGCATACATGGGGGGTATAAAGTGAGGGCAGATGACAGCAGACATAGCCTGAAGATCCGTCTCATACTAGATGGCACAGGAGATTTATTCATGATGATGGGTGTATACTATAACTAGACCATCATGCGGAAAACATAGCCCATTCTGTGGGGGGGGGGGGAGTATAGGATCTGCCCAAGTGCCAAATGCTCTGGAAAGTGATGGTGGAAATCATTTTCCAGGTTAAAACTTCACCACAGACTGAAAACAGTCAAAGTGGCCACAAAGGTAAATGGTAGATTCCTCTAAAAGTGTTTGAAGATAGATATACGTTATTGTCATTGTATACATACAACAAAAAATAAAACACTTCTCAACAAAACCACACATACATACTCCTAACACATGCCCACATATCTATTCAAATATATCAAGATATAAAATGTTATATTTATGTAGCGGGGTGTTCCCCTTTAAGCACCAGAGACTACATTTCCCAGTACATCCTGCAGCACCCAGGGTGCATTGCCACAGAGCAGGGACTGCTGGGACAGACTTTATAAAGGGGAGGCAGAGTTGATTCTGTCTCTTTGGACCCCCCCTCTCCTAGCAAGAGGATCCCTGTGCTGAACTGCTGTGTGCACAAGGCCTGAAGCCTGGGCCTTGTGCATTTCTCCAAAGAGCCCTCTGCCAGCCTAGCGGAACCTCAGAGACATCTTCTCATCCTTGCTGTACTACATCAGAAGGACTGGAGACCTGGATGTCGGTGGATTCCTGTTCCTAGACGAATCGGCGGAGGAAACGGACTTGGACTTGTCCGGGTGGTGAGAGAGCACTTGCTCATAAACAGATACTTTATCTTCACTATTCATTTGGATTATAAAAGTTTGTTCAGCAAGTGCACCACCGAAAGATTGCATGCGAAGATTGTTTCCTTGAACTTCCATTTAGATCAGTCAGGCCTGACTGTGTAGGTAGATACTATTGAGAGTTAGTCTACCCACAAGGGGAAGTGATTGAAAAGGGGCAGCGATAGAGCCGCTCTGCATTATTTGAGTTATCCGATTGTTTGTTCATTTAAATACTGTTTATTCTTAAAATCTGCACTTTGTTATACTGTCAGTTTATTACTTGCCCATTTGCATTAGTAAAATATCTGGGTCAAGTAGAGTTGGTGTCAGCTTCCGTTACTTTTATAGGAGTTTAAAAGTATATTGCTGTGCATGCTTGCTATAAGACTGCGTCACCAACAGTTGCGGTCACGCGGTCTTATCCCACTACTACTAGCTGTGCCACGGGAGGTTAGAGCCTATTGCCAGTGGTTGACAGCGGTGCATTACAGGGCCCAAATCAATACCAGCAGCCCTCTTAACTGAGGGTACCGCTATATTTAAAAAAAAAAATTGTTTTTAGAATTCCACATGCCACCAGGAAAAAGGGCACTCTACTACACATCTGGTGGTCCTGCACTTCTTTACAAGCTTTTTGGAAAGAAGTCTGCCGCATCACTTCCCAGGTCACTTCCTATAACTTAGAATTTTCCCCAGCTCAATTCCTTCTACACCATTCACCTTTACTGCATAAATCCTATCACAAATCCTTAGCAATGCACATGATTAACGCAGCCAAACAGTGTATCCCGCTATACTGGAACTCAACACAATTGCCCACACTCAAAGAGTGGTTTACCAGAATACGTAGAGTTGCTGACATGGAAAAACTCATTCACACGGCACATGACACTCCGACAAAATTCAGTAAAACATGGGCCTGTTGGACACACTATCAGACAATGGCTGAATACAAAAACACAATGGACTATTCCACCTAAAAAAAAAAAAAAAAAGACAATACAGTCTAATCAATCATGGGCTGTGCCATAAGCGCCAGCCGTTCACCTTTGGCACCTCTTCTCTTCCCCAGTCTGCCAATTTCTTATACACACCCACTCTCTTAATTGGAATTATTTCACCTACTTATAAATGACTACTAGGGGGAGTCAGAGACAACCCCCCCCTGTACCCCTCCCCTCCTCCATCCCCCTCCCACCCCTTCCCCCTATCCTGTCTTCTTCACTCTTCACCCCCCCCCAGTTACCCCGATTGAATGTCCACATATCATTATCAACCACCCGTCCCACACACACTTCCGAAACATCTACCCTTGAAACCAGGCACAGGATATCGCCATAACCACCATTCTCCACCTACAAACCATACTTGCACCACAGTGGAAACTTACCCTAATAACGCCCCAGGCTAAACGAGCTCTTTCCTGAACACATCGTTTCTACAATTGGGAATCCACCAAGTACACCCTGGACCCTACAAATTGGACCCCAATTCTCCCCCATGATTTGTCTATTATTGTAGTGGATACGTCTCTATGAAACGGATTTCTGTGACCTTGTAAATTTTCCTTTGTTAAACTGTTGTTCAAGATATCTGTAACAGTTTTTTTACTTCTTTTCAATAAAATAATTTTTTTGTAAAAAAAAAAAAAAAAAAAAAGAATTCCACATAAAATTCCTAAAACACTGTACCTGATGGGATTATGGACAATACAGCCCTAGGGAAAAAACTATGCTTTAAGTGATTAGTGTGTGTTTTTTGTGTCCTGGTTATGTGTGTAATTAAATGGAAAAGTATGGAAGCTGAGAACCACTCCATCAGAAAATGGCCTTACCCTCATGCAGAGGTTTACAAATGTAATTCTCTTCAGCTAAAACTGTGAGTGGCAAGTGTCTTGCATTGTCAAGTGGTGCAGAATTGTGTCTGAAGTGTGATCTTATGCCCTGTACACACGATCGGATTTTCCGTTGGAAAAACCTTGGATGGTTTTTCTGACGGAATTCCGCTCAAGCTTGGCTTGCATACACACGGTCACACAAAAGTTCTCTGAACTTGCGACCGTCAAGAACGCGGTGACGTACAACACTATGACGAACCGAGAAAATTAAGTTCAATGCTTCCGATCATGCGGAATTTTGCGCGTCGGAATTGCTACAGACGATCGGAATTTTCGATCGGAATTTTTCCTGTCAGAAAAATTGAGAACCTGCTCTCAATCTTTTGCTGGCGGAAATTTTGACAGCTAAAAGTCTTTTGCTGGCGGAAAATCCAACCGTGTGTACGGGGCATTAGAAAGCGGGCAGTGGGTCAAGAAATGAGGATATGGGTCAGGAAAAAATCTCTATCAATAAAGTATTTACTGGATACTATGACTCTGAGATTTAAATTGGGGAAATAATAAAAACTTTTTTTAATGACTTATTAATAACACTCCAATCTCATTATGAATGTGGCAGCAATTTAAAGATTACATTTATTAAGACCTGTCCATTAGAATGAAGGACATAATTTAAAGGATAACTACACCCAGAACATAAATGCAATAAATTGCAGCTTACAGTATCTACTGTAAATGTGGTGCCTGCATTTGTTTGTTTTTTCAAAAGCAAGAACATTTTAAATAAATACAGAAAATACCTCTTGATCTAGCCAGAATTGCAGTTCTGTAAACTTCCAATTACCTGGCCCCCATGTAGTGGAAATGAAGAGCTCCATACACGTTTGTAATACATATAGCACTACCCCCATAGGGGTTGCAAATGTCAGTGTTCCCCACTGCTGCACAGCCAGGCACATCTTCAACTTGCATCCAGACACAGAAAACAGTCCTTGAGTTTGTTTTTGTTGTTTTAATGGGTGATAATAAATTGAATGGGGATGGGAAATATGGGATGTCCAACTTGACAGTAACAAAAGCAGGGGCAACTTCCTCCCTGTTCACAGCTCCTCCTGCACAAAACTTTATCCTCTGTACAGCTCTGCTTGATTTACTCCTTTTTAGAAACTAGTCTCTTGTTAGCTTAGCAATGGCCCCTACAGGCTACGAACTCTCAGTTCCTTGAGAAGAGTAGCACATGTGTTGTGAACTACAACTCCATTGTAGACACTGGTCCCAGCTCTACCTCTGCAGCAAATGCTAGCCCACCTGGCTGCCTCTTTACCAACCCACCTGGCTGCTTCTTTACCAGCCTACCTGACTGACTCTCTTCACCAGTCTACCTGACTGACTCTCTGGAGATTTCCCAAGGCTTGATGAAGACTTAAGCACACCTCTGTCTTCAAGAGAGACCTGCTACATGTGATAGTCTCTCCCCTTGTCTGTCCCTGCACTGAGCTGCAATACTCATACTGTCTCTCCTGGCTCCTGCTGCCTCTCAGGAAAGTCTACTCCAACTTCTTCATGGTAGGATCCTTCTAGGCCAGCAACCTGAGCCCCGACCCAAGGTAGAGCCCCTCCCCAGCAGGGGTCCCTTAAGGGCCACTGACGGTCTCCTCAGCACTGCATCTCCATCCTTCACCTAAACTCTGTTGTGGAATTTCTAGGCTGTTTACAGAGCACACAGCCCATAATTCCTGTGCTAAATAAGCACACACTTTAGATTCATCTTTTTGCAATAATGCTATCTTTAGCTAAGTTTGCTAAGATCCACTCACCGTTCATCCCATCATTCATCCAAGAAAGGCAGCACCAACACAGCTTATCTTCTCATCTCGGCTTCCCAGCATAGACTGACTAGCCGACGCCTAATCATAGGCTTTTATTAAACTCAAAAGATCTCAGACAGGAGGTGATTGGCTGCAGCAAGCAATCACCTCCCCCCCATGGGCGGGGACATCACAGGATGTCCCTACCATATACAATATTCATTCAAATAGACTAGCAGTGACATACACTGCTACCAATGACGGTAACTACATGACAATTATGCCTCAAATGGACCACAATTATTTTATAGTTATGCTACTGTTCCTGTGGACACAGATCTGTGCGCTCGGAGTCATTTAATGCCCCCCGCCAGGGGCTGGCCAGTTCCCCCAACGGGGCGCAAAACAACATCTCTAAATGGAGCAAACATCGCTGTTTCCATAGGAAGATTTTCCCGCCACCGATCTTCCACCAACGTCTGTATGTGCAAATACGCTCAGATGAGCGCATTACAGCAAAACTGACACTGGGGGGACATCTGACAACATACATTAATACATTTCCATAAAAATCTCCACAACAGTCCTCCCTTTTTTGTCATATGCACCCCATGTGTCCCTCGATGAAAGTTGATATGCTTCTTACACCCGGAAATGAATCAGTCCTTAGTCCAAAAAAGGAAAACACGGCTTGACATGTAGACTCTACTCTTCAGGGGCATGACTTATAAAGGAGGACACGACATGGTGAGCTGTAGTAATCGCCGATCGGTCTGTGATCCTCTGTGTCTTGTATGTGGGTCCGGCTTCGGGGCGTCTCATCAAGGAAACTCTGGTCACGCGTCAAATCAGGCAACAGGAGCATCTCGTCACGACATAGAAAGAATAGAAATAAAAACGACATGAGTATATATATTCCCACTTCCTTTAACCACGATCCGCTGTAAAATAAAAATTAGATCCCCAAAGATTCCCAGACCCTTAAAATAGACTCCCAACCTTCACTTAGCTACAGCTCTGGCTTCAACAATTACATGAAGAACCCTATCCTTAACGGATGAGAATTGTTCAATCGTATCCGAAGCCCGAGCCCCCCCCCACACCTTGTACATCCAGGACCCCATGCCCAGACCTGGTCGGGGTTGGTGAACAAATCCCTTCTAGTTGTCCCTGCCATTCTTAATTTCCTGCGCCATCAGATCCTCGCGATCGGCCGCGACATAAGATGCTGGGACAGCTTCACCATCACGCATGAACCTCTTGCTTTGGGGGAATTACCTTTATAAGCTGCAGATCCGCATAAACACCAAACTAAAGTTCAAACACACTTGTGGGCTGCCTAGATACCCAAACCGACAAGACGCAGAACCATTAAAACTAACCAATTTTACCCTCTAAAAATGCATCGTTAGATTCCATTGACAAGTGTCTGTCTGGAGTCTTCACTAGTTTGTCAAAACTCCTCATACCCATAATAACATCATAAATGGCATGTACCTCTGTCATCGCTGGGGACTAAAACTTGGTGAAGACTCAGAACAGACCATCGGTCTTGTTTGCTTTCTGAGCTAGTCAGGACATACACTTTAAATAATAACTTGGGATGCTTTTCATCGTTACCCTCGCTAAAATTTACTAAAACAACAAAAATATAAATAAACAAAGATACTCCTCATTCTTTGGTGTGGTTGAGCCGCTTCTTGCAGTGGCTGGCGTGGTCTCATCCCTCAAGCTTCTTTACAACGACCCAGTCACCTGGTTGGAAAGAATGTAAACTGATTATTAAGTGAGGGTCCAGGAGGGACTCGTGAACCCTGTGGTGGACATTTTGAAGTTCATGTCACAACGATCGCACCTCCCCCATCAGCCGAGAATATAAGTGACAGCTAATGAGGAGAGTACGACTATGGTTTTGATTGACCTCCAAACAACCCTCATATGACAATAACCCAGACATCGGGACTGTGGTCACTGCATAACCTGTGCGTGGCTTACAATACCTGGAACCATTGATAAGGTTCTTAGCCTCTGGGGTGGGAACCTACTTCACCTGACTGCTGCTTGCCGATTCAAATTCTATCAAAGAAAGACAGTCTTGGCACAAACTTGGTTAGAATTACAGAGGTTATTATTAGTTTGAAAAAAAACTGTCACTCTTACATTTATCATTCTCCCCCCCTTTCTTCCTCATTACAGACTGAAGGAAGAAATGTGTGGTGCAGGAAAAAAGAAACAATGAGATGGCCTATGATACTTTTACCTCCCTTAGACTCATGTATTTATCCATATGTACCGCTGTCTACATACACCTGTTCTCTGTGTACAAACTCCTTGGACCTGAAAAATACTTATAAGCAAAATCATTACTCTATTCTTCATATTTAACCTGCAAAGAATGGAAAACAATAATGACATTCCTGTACATTGGTAAATTGTCAATGACATTCTTTCAAAACTGATTCAAACAAAACCCTCTGTAACCCTTACTTTTCCCGTTCCTAAAAAAATACAACAGCCGTGACGCATCGAAGGATCGCATAAAATGCTGAAAAGAAACTTCCGGTTATGCTCAGCTACTTAAAAAAACCAAACTGGTTTATTTACATATCAATTGTTCAGGAAGAGGGAGGGGGAGGGGAGGCCTTAATCGCCTTGTCTATCAAGACTCCAAAAAATCCATGGCTACACATTATATATTTCAACAATTTAAACCTTGTCAAGAAAATGATGGAATAAAACCCCCCTTTGCAAATGGGAGGGTCCTGACCCAAACATCCCCTGCAAGCAAAACCACAAGTTGACACTAGAATACAAAACTCCTGCAAAAAGATGGCTCTAGGAGTTTCGACCAAACCCCCACTCCTCCTCTACAGGCTATACAATACAAGCTTCAAAACATATGAATTGCCCTCTGGGAAACTCCCAAATATCCAAACATAAAAACACATCATTGTACAAAAACTCTGTTAGTCTTACAATCTATCAAAATTCAGTGTAAAGTGAAGTCTTTCCTACATTCGAAACCCAATACAAAAAACGGAGCTCATATACTGCAAAGCCAGCCGACCCTGCAATAGCCCACATCTACTTAAATGAAAACAGAGAAATCCCCCTCCTAACACCACCTGCATGGAGTTTGCATGTCCTCCCTGTGTCTGCGTTGGCCTCCCCCCACACTCCAAATGCTGGTAGGTCAGCAAGATCCCATCCATAAATAGGCCCCAGCATGTGCGTGTGTCCGCAAGCGCGTTGTGGCCCCTCGGGGTAAGACCGCGCTATTTTAAGATACCTCTCAACTCACCTCAAAAGGTGATGCTTAGAACAGCAATTTAAACCAGAGACAAAACCATCCTCTCAGTATGTCACCCCGGCGTCCCACCACTCTCCCCAGCAGTGCACAGGTCAAACTGCAAACGCATAAAACAGGACAAAACTGCGCCAATCAACAAATGCCAATACAGCATATTCAGGGGCCGTGTTTGCTAAACTGGAACTTCCTATCTCAAACTGTAAACGTCTCTCAAAATGGCCAACAAGCCAGGATAACAAAATGGTGGATGATCACCACAGCACCTCATGGACAACAAAAATTGCGCCATTGACGCATACAATTTTTTTTTTCCCGCCAAAACCGGCATGTGACGTCACAATGAACACCACATGGGTTCCCCCACACAAAGACAAACACAAATGGCCTCCACCAGGTTCCAACGCAGAAAAGGCTGCACTACATTCGCACCAAACATCAAAATCTGCCACAAAAGCTGAGACATTCCACCAGCAACATAGCTGACGAATGCCACAGCATGGTCACATGATATCACACCCAAAGGAAAGGTTCCCTTATAGGACACCCACAGGCTAAAGAAAAACTGTGCCTTAGCCTTGCGGTTTGCCTGCCATTTTAACAAAAGCCAAGAATGGCGCCATTACTTTTTCCCGCCAAAACCAGCATCTCTTTAAAAGAAAATCAAAAATGTTTTTCTCCACAAAGACTGACTACACAGTTGAGATTTTTCTAAATCATCATCAAAATCCACTGAAAAAGGTGTCAGCTACACTCTACAAGGACCACATGTACACTTACAAACTTAGCCTCCCTTTTGCCAACTAAACAGCACATTCAATAAATGTTAGTTACATGACAATATTAAAAACATTCATTTCTTTAAGTCCATATACTCTGAGATATTCACCACACACATACAGTATATTGTTGCTTGTACATCAGATTATCTCTCAGGGCGTTTCCCTTCCAGCACCATTGTCCTTCCCTTAGGGCATAGCCCCAGCAACACAAAGCAGTCTCCATTGCAAACAGTGGGCAAGCCCTTCCCCCATTCAAGCACATAGCTCACAAACAAACCTCTGAGAAGTACAAAAAGCTCACCCAAACACACACCATTGCAGGCTGAATAATCCCACATCTATACCTTCATTTCATACACAATATACAGTTTCCATCAGATCATCTCTCAGGGCCCTCCCACTACAAAACTCCTGCATGTTATTTACAGAAAGTCACCAACTTTCACCCTTGTAACTGAGATGCTGGCTGCCCCTCCCCCACTAAACCTCATGGTTCACAAACAATCGTCCACTTTACAAACTGCTCAATACATCGCACAAACAGCCATCTCTTACACAATTTCAATCGCACTCATGGGTACACATGTCCTACATCACACAAACAATCTAATCACACACAGGCACACACAGGCATACCCACACAGGCACACACAATCAAATTCACAAGCATACGATTGGATTTACAGACATACACACGCACACACACTGCAAACTTAAAGCATTATTTCAAAAAGACCATTTTTTTTTGTTCTTTTATAAAGTAGAGCCCCCCACATCGGAACGTAGATCCACTCTTCCCCCCCATCTCGATCCGATGTCCAAAGGGACTCCATCTATTCCCAAAGGTCCTGGCCCGCCATTCTGTTGTGGAATTTCTAGGCTGTTTACAGAGCACACAGCCCATAATTCCTGTGCTAAATAAGCACACACTTTAGATTCATCTTTTTGCAATAATGCTATCTTTAGCTAAGTTTGCTAAGATCCACTCACCGTTCATCCCATCATTCATCCAAGAAAGGCAGCACCAACACAGCTTATCTTCTCATCTCGGCTTCCCAGCATAGACTGACTAGCCGACGCCTAATCATAGGCTTTTATTAAACTCAAAAGATCTCAGACAGGAGGTGATTGGCTGCAGCAAGCAATCACCTCCCCCCCATGGGCGGGGACATCACAGGATGTCCCTACCATATACAATATTCATTCAAATAGACTAGCAGTGACATACACTGCTACCAATGACGGAAACAACATGACAATTATGCCTCAAATGGACCACAATTATTTTATAGTTATGCTACTGTTCCTGTGGACACAGATCTGTGCGCTCGGAGTCATTTAACGCCCCCCGCCAGGGGCTGGCCAGTTCCCCCAACGGGGCGCAAAACAACATCTCTAAATGGAGCAAACATCGCTGTTTCCATAGGAAGATTTTCCCGCCACCGATCTTCCACCAACGTCTATATGTGCAAATACGCTCAGATGAGCGCATTACAGCAAAACTGACACTGGGGGGACATCTGACAACATACATTAATACATTTCCATAAAAATCTCCACAACAACTCCCCTGCCAGCATGACTCTTGTCTATTTAAAGGCTCACTTAGTCCCCTGCCAGGCCCACTTCCTGGGGATTGGCTAAGGGCCCCTAAATATGCAGGACAACCCTCCTATCCTCCGTCCTCTAGTTTCCAGAACATTCTCCAACATTCCGGAACCGGGGGGGCCACCAGAGAGCTGTCGGTATGAGTCATGCTGCCCTGAACTTTAATGAACCCTGACCCAGATTCCATGGCTCAGGCTTAGCCCTGAGCCAAACTATTTTACCTACACTATCACTAGTAGCACACTAGAGGGTGCTACATACATATCAGGAGAGCAGCTCAGGGTGACAATCATGGCTTCCTCCATCGATACAATGGCGGAATGACGTAGCCACCCAGGGAGAGTAAGTTTGTTATTTGCAGGATTAGTAGGCGTAAGTAAAATAAAAGAAGCTTGACAAAAGAAACCAAATGCAGCCACCACACCAGGGTCTAGTATGCTGCATTATAATAAATTTTTGGTTTTGGCTTCAGATACATTTTAAAGCTTTTTTTGTCCTCATTTAGCACATGCACACAGGATAAATCTGAAGTAACTTCACTCTTAAACTAAGAGTCGACTATTTTCTTAAAGTTTATTTAATACACAGCTAGGAGCATGGGGGGATAGAGATAGGTAGATAGACTGATAGATAGACTGACAGTTCTGATATGGGAATATTTTCACACTGTAACAGCACCTTGCTGCGAAAGCCAGCTCAGTACTGCTCCGAGTCTGCATAAAACTCACTATTCTGCTTCTACCTGTAGAGATCAAGTGCTGTAATTGCTTTTAATGCAGTAGAAGTCATAGTGCAGGGTATTGATTTTGGCAGAAACAAAACAATACAAGAAACCAACCGACTGATTTATTCAGTTTTGTTTGCCTTTGTTCTTTTTGTTTATTTTCAGTTTAAAAAGCTGCTCTTATATGATTCATGATTTATAGTTTTACATTTTAATTTAACAAAGAAGTTTTTCACATAAAATGTTTTTCATTTTTGCAAGAAATTAAGTTTTATTAGGAAATTGGTAGATGCCAATTTTGAAAAGTTTATTAAAGCATAGCTAGATTTTTAATACTGTACTTGGTGTTAGGTTTGCATCTTCCTCCTTATCACATACACAATTATAATATAAACCTCAGATGCAGACATAGCGGGTTGTCAGTTTCTGGATTTATCAGCACAGGGTTTTTGGGGATAAAAGCAGATTTGAATTTAAATGTGTTTCACTATGGCCTTGACCTGTAACTTAAACCCCTAGACCAAATCCAACTAACCTTTTTTTTTTTTTAAAGAATTTAGAACTTCTGTGAGGTTTAAAATGCTGTTTTTCTCTCAATTTGCAGATCAGCATTTCTCAACTGGAGTGCTACTAAAAGTCCTTAGGGGTGCTGCAGCAAAAGGATGAAAAACTGCCCTAACTATGACACGCATTTGCTGAAATTTTTTCATTGCCAGCAGTTAAGCTTTTTTTGTTACTGTGTGCTGGTCCACTTGTACGAAGCAGCCAAATGGGCCAACCATCTACGTCCTGCCAACCGATGACATCCAGTGGCAACCCATCCATAAGGGCAGCAGGGGCATGGCCCACCTCATCTCTATGCTCCCGGCCCCTAATCTCCATGAAGGGTTCGTTAAATGCATTGAATTCTACAGTGTTTTTTGTTTTTGTGAAGCTCGTGATAAGAGCCGGAGGGGTCAAAAAGGGTGGGCTAGGGGTACAGAGCACTGCCCCCCCCACAAAAAATGGAGCACCAGCTGCCACTGTCTTCATCAGTTGCAAAGGACAGATTTGGCTCCTGCACAGCTTTCTGGGATGCACTGGTTGCCTGTTCTGTCTTTGTAACTGTGAAGGCCACGTGCCTCTGTGTGAGAGAAAAGAAAGAAGCAAGAGGGAGAAGGATGCACATGCTCTTGTAAACTCTGGAGGTACAATGCTATGTTTGTTTGTGATGGTAGTAATTTCTGTCATGCTGTTTTTACCACTGTTTGAATTGATCAATATTATATGTGTAGCACTAACCCCGTAGGAGCTGCTGGTTATTATTTTGGGTCTTTGCCGTCACCCCTACCCACAGTTCACCAGTAGGGATGAGCCAAACAACCCCCCGGTTCGGTTCGCACCGGAACCTGCGAACGGACCGAAAGTTTGTGCGAACGTTAGAACCCTATTAAATACAATGGATGCGAACGTTCGAAATCTAAAGTGCTAATTATAACGGCTAATATGCATGTTATTGTCCTAAAAAGAGTTTGGGGACCTGGGTTCTGCCCCAGGGGACATGTATCAATGTAAAAAGAAGTTTTAAAAACTGCAGTTTTTTCGGGAGCAGTAATTTTAATGATGCATAAAGTGAGAAAAAAAGTGAAATATTCCTTTAAATATCATACCTGGGGGGTGTCTAAAGTATGCCTGTGAAGTGGCATGTGTTTCCCGTGTTTAGAAATGTCCCTGCACAAAATGACATTTCTAAAGGAAAAAAAGCCATTTCAAACTGCTTGCGACTTTAATGTCATGTCTGGTCCCGGTAATATGGATGAAAATCTTTGAGAAAAATGGCATGGCTAACCCATCACCCCCCCCCCCCACCCACCCCAGCCCATTACCAACCCCTTTGGGTCTTGTATGGATATTAAGGGGAACCCCGCACCCAAAATAAAAAAGGCCCCATATACTCTAAACAGCAGTATACAGGCGGTGCAAACAAGACAGGGACTGTAGGTTTGTTCTTAAGTACAATCTGTTTGTAATTTTGAACAGGTACGTTGTTTAAGTGTAGCTCCAGCCCAAAAATATATTTTTAAGCTTTTTGGAAAACATAGGGAAGGGTTATCACCCCTGTAACATTTGTTTTGCTGTCTGTGCACCTGTGTAGAAGATTTCACCTCACTTTCCGTCCCAATGACAAATGTTTTTGGAAAAGTGGGGTTTTTATTGAAACAAGGATTGGTGATAAAGCATCAGTAGAGAGGAGACACCTTTCTCCCATATTAATTCTTACAGGAGAGAATTTCCCTTCCTAGGGGTACATTTCCTCTCACTTCCTTTTGTCTCCTTCCGTTTGCAAGTAGGAGTCGTTTGTAAGTTGGATGTTTGAAAGTAGGGGCCTGCCGTATATACTCTGCTGAAATTTTCCCCTTAGATGTTGGTGTTGCCACAACACTGCGAGCCCTCACAGTTACTCTTGGTGGGCGCTGGAATGCCCTACTGTGAACTATTATATCAGGAATTTTAATTAATGTCATTGTTGAACAGTGGTAGGAAAAAATGGGCCTTTGGTGGTGGTGCTGGTGCTACAACACTGTCAGCCCTCACAGTTACTCTTGGTGGGCGCATGAATGGGCCCTACTGTTAATTATTAGATCAAGAATTGTAATTGCATGCCCCTGTTGAAGAGGGGCAGAAAAATTGGGCCTTTGGTGGTGGTGGTGGTGTTGCCACAACACTGTAAGCCCTCACAGTTACTCTTGGTGGGCGCAGGAATGGGCCCTGCTGTGAATTATTAGATCAAGAATTGTAATTACATGCCCCTGTTGAACAGGGGCAAAAAAATTGGGCCTTAGGCACTGGTGCCACAACACTGCAACCCCTCACAGATACTGTACTTGGAGCACAGCAATGAGCCCTGTTGCAAAGTATTGCATCAAAAATTGTAATTACACGCCCCTTTTAAACAGGGGTAGAAAAATTGGGCCTTAGGCACTGGTGCCACAACACTGCAACCCCTTACAGATACTGTACTTGGAGCACAGCAATGAGCCCTGTTGCAAAGTATTGCATCAAAAATTGTAATTACACGCCCCTGTTAAACAGGGGCAGAAAAATTGGGCCTTAGGCACTGGTGCCACAACACTGCAACCCCTCACAGATACTGTACTTGGAGCACAGCAATGAGCCCTGTTGCAAAGTATTGCATCAAAAATTGTAATTACACGCCCCTGTTAAACAGGGGCTGAAAAATTGGGCCTTAGGCACTGGTGCCACAACACTGCAACCCCTCACAGATACTGTACTTGGAGCACAGCAATGAGCCCTGTTGCAAAGTATTGCATCAAAAATTGTAATTATACGCCCCTGTTAAACAGGGGCTGAAAAATTGGGCCTTAGGCACTGGTGCTGGTGCCACGACACTGCAACCTCTCCCAGATACTCTAGTTGGAGTGCAGGAATGAGCCCTGCTGCAAAGCATTACATAAAAAATTGTAATTACACGCCCCTGTTAAACAGGGGCTGAAAAATTGGGCCTTAGGCACTGGTGCCACGACACTGCAACCTATCCCAGATACTCTAGTTGGAGTGCAGGAATGAGTCCTGCTGCAAAGCATTGCATAAATTTTTTTATTACATGCCCCTGTTAAACAGGGGCTGAAAAATTGGGCCTTAGCCACTGGTGGTGGCACTCAGAAACAAAAATGTTCTTCCAAGCTATCATCAGGAATCGGATCATTGAGGAGGAGGAGGATAGTCAGTCAACATAACAGGACAGTCACTCGGCATCAGCATAGGCAGTCTTGAAGGGATGTGACATTTCAAAATAAATTATTCTGTTATATCAGCTTCAGGTGCTTGGTAGCTGGTGGTGATCCAAGACTGGTTCATCTTTATGAAGGTCAGTCGATCAACCTGAGTCGGTGGACAGGCGCACCCTGTGATCCATGACAAAGCCTCCAGCAGCACTGAATGTGCGTTCCGAAAGAACGCTGGATGCAGGACAGGCCAGTAGCTCAATTGCATACTGTGCAAGCTCATGCCAGTGATCCATCCTCAAGACCCAGTAAGCCAGAGGATTTTCGGTGGGAAAGTTGTCCCAATCTGACCTTGCCCCTAGGTATTCCTGCACCATGTATATCAGACGCTGGCGATGGTTGCTGGAACCGATCATACCTTGGGGCTTGCGGACTAAAAAATTGTCTGAACGCATTGGTCAGACGGCCACCTTCCCCACCGCTCCTTCTTTGACTGACCGAAGCCTCAGCAACTCGTTGTCCAGGACCAGGAGTTTGTCACCTCCCAGTCTCTGGGAACGCGTTGCACAGACCTTTCTGCAAGGCCTCCCGGAGATGTCTCGTCCTCTGCTCCCTCTGCGACGGTAAGATAAGGTCCGCAACCTTACCCTTGTACCATGGATCAAGGAGAGTGGCCAGCCAGTAATGGTCCCTCTCCTTGATCCGAAGAAAACGAGGATCCTTCCGCAGACTTTGCAGGATCAGGAAGGCCATGCAGCGTAGGTTAGCTGAGGCATTCGGTCCGGAGTCCTCTAGGTCACTAAGGACGACATGATCCGCAGCCACCTCCTCCCAGCCACGTACAAGTCCACTGGTTTCTTGGGACTTTAAATCATCCCTAAAAGACTGCTGCCGTTGATGCTGAGTTCCAGGCTCCACCTCAATGCTGACACAATCCTCCTCCTCCTCCTCGTCCTCTTCCTGTGCAATGGGTGGGACAGAAGGAACACTGTCTGGGTAAAGGGGGCCTTGAGTGGCAAGGAAGTCCTCCTCTTTCTGCCTCTGTTCTGCCTCAAGTGCCCTGTCCATTATTCCATGCAGCGTATGCTCCAACAGGTGGACAAGAGGTACAGTGTCACTGATGCATGCACTGTCACTGCTCACCATCCTCATGGCCTCCTCAAATGGTGCCAGGACAGTGCTTGCATCCCTGATCATGCCCCACTGGCGTGGTGAAAAAAACCCGAGCTCCCCTGACCCTGTCCTGGTGCCGTAGTCGCACAGATACTCATTGATGGCCCTCTGCTGCGTGTGCAGCCGCTGCAGCATGGCCAACGTTGAGTTCCACCTGGTGGGCATGTCACATATAAGGCGGTTCTTTGGCAGGTTCAACTCCTTTTGCAGCTCAGCCAGCCGAGCACTGGCATTATATGATCTGCGGAAATGCACACAGACTTTCCTGGCCTGCCTCACGACATTCTGTAAGCCCGGGTACCTGCCCAAGAACCGCTGCACCACCAGGTTAAGGACGTGAGCCACACAGGGCACATGGGTCAGTTGTCCCTGTCGGAGGGCGGAGAGGAGGTTGGTGCCATTGTCGCAAACCACCATTCCTGGCTTAAGCTGGCATGGCGTCAACCACCTCTCGGCCTGCCCCCTGCAGAGCTGACAGAAACTCTGCCCCAGTGTGGCTCCTGTCCCCCAAACACACCAGCGCAAGCACGGCATGGCATCTTTTTGCCTGCGTACTTGCGTAGCCCCTTGAACGCCTACGGAGCACCGCTGGTTCCGAGGACAAAGCACAGGAAAAGGCCATGGAGGAAGAAGAAGAGGAGGGGGTGGAGGAGAGAGGTGTGTCACAACCAGTAGTAGCATTTTGGAGGCGTGGCGGCGGAACAACCTCCAACACTACTGCACCTTGTCCTGCATCCTTCCCAGCTGCCAAAAGAGTGACCCAATGGGCCGTGAAAGAAAGGTATCGTCCCTGTCCATGCCTGCTGGATCATGAGTCAGCGGTAATATGCACCTTACCGCTGACCGCCCTGTCCAGCGAGGCATGGACATTGCCTTCCACATGCTGGTAGAGAGCCGGAATTGCCTTCCGTGAGAAAAAGTGGCGTTTGGGAACCTGCCACTGAGGAACCGCACATTGCACAAACTCACGGAAGGGGGTCGAGTCTACCAACTGAAAAGGCAGCAGTTGAAGTGCTAGCAATTTAGCCAAGCTAGCATTCAACCGCTGGGCATGTGGATGGCTGGGAGTGAACTTCTTTTGACGGTCCAGCAGCTGGGGCAGGGAAATTTGCCTGCTACAATCGGATGTCAGTGTACTGCTAGCAGAGTGCCCGCAAGTACTTGGCTGTGACACACCTAATTCTACACCTTCATTCCTCTCAGAGCAGGTTTCAGAGAGGACTGAAGGTATAGTGGGGTTGGAGATCCCAGCTGATGAGGAGCAAGGAGAGGTCCGCTTTGTTCTTTGGTGTGGGTCTTTAAGGTACGCTTGCCAACGAGCTGCATGGCAGGTCAACATATGTCTGGTCAAGCATGTGGTGCCCAAGCGGCTGATGTTTTGGCCACGAGAGATACGCTTGAGACATATGTTGCAATTAGCAGCGGTGCGATCTGATGCACTTGACTCAAAAAAGGCCCACACTAAAGAACTGTTGGAATAACGAGCAGAGGCAGCGCCCTGCACAGGCGGAGCTCTGCGGTGTGATTCAGTCGGTGTGCTGCCCTTACGCTGGCCCCCGGAGGGCATCCTGCCTCATTGGAGATGTGCCTCCTCCTCATCCTCCTCCTCCTCCTCTCTCCTATCAGGCACCCACGTGGAGTCAGTGACCTCATCATCCCCTCCCTCCTTATCACTGGAGCCAATCTGGCAGTATGCTGCAGCTGCTGGAACATGACTGCCAGATTGCTGTCCTTCTTGAGCATCCCCTCTCTCTGCGTTCATGCTACTGCCTTCCTCTAGCTGGGTATCATCATCAGACCCTTCAAAACGCTGGGCATCCTCCTGGAGCATGTACCCAACACTGTGCTCAAACAGTTCGGGGGACTCCTCAGGAGGACATGGTGGGTCTAGGAAGAAGTGACTGATGATGACATTGATACGAGGGAAGAGGACGCTTTGGCAGCTGCTTTGCCAGTATCCTAAACCTGGGTGAGAGAGGATGAGGAGGATGAGGAGGGCTTGGTCATCCACTCTACCAAGTCTTCGGCATGATGGGGCTCAACACGTCCAGCTGCCGAAAATAAGGACAAGCGTGTCCCATGGCCACGTGCAGATGACGATGCACCGCGTCCACGACCAGCACTGTTGTCTCTAGACACAGAGCCTGCTTGCCCTCTTTTATTGGCTCCTGACTGTCTGCCTCTTCTTGTTGGCCTTCCAGACATAGTAATGGACTGCAGGAAGATGGGAAAACCAGAAATTGGAGTAGTGTATATTGTGCTGGAGGCACACAACACCCACTAACTCCTGCAGATGCCTTATTTAGAGAACACCAGCAATAAAGGGTAGATACAGGTGTATACTGTGCTGTGCTGGAGGGACACAACACCCACTAACTCCTGCAGATGCCTTGATTAGAGAACACCAGCAATAAAGGGTAGATACAGGTGTATACTGTGCTGTGCTGGAGGGACACAACACCCACTAACTCCTGCAGATGCCTTGATTAGAGAACACCAGCAATAAAGGGTAGATACAGGTGTATACTGTGCTGTGCTGGAGGGACACAACACCCACTAACGCCTGCAGATGCCTTGATTAGAGAACACCAGCAATAAAGGATAGATACAGGTGTATACTGTGCTGTGCTGGACGGACACAACACCCACTAACTCCTGCAGATGCCTTGATTAGAGAACACCAGCAATAAAGGGTAGATACAGGTGTATACTGTGCTGTGCTGGAGGGACACAACACCCACTAACTCCTGCAGATGCCTTGATTAGAGAACACCAGCAATAAAGGGTAGATACAGGTGTATACTGTGCTGTGTTGGAGGGACACAACACCCACTAACTCCTGCAGATGCCTTGATTAGAGAACACCAGCAATAAAGGGTAGATACAGGTGTATACTGTGCTGTGCTGGAGGGACACAACACCCACTAACTCCTGCAGATGCCTTTATTAGAGAACACCAGCAATAAAGGGTAGATATAGGTGTATACTGTGCTGTGCTGGAGGGACACAGCACCCACTAACTCCTGTAGATGCCTTTATTAGAGAACACCAGCAATAAAGGGTAGATACAGGTGTATACTGTGCTGTGCTGGAGGGACACAACACCCACTAACTCCTGCAGATGCCTTTATTAGAGAACACCAGCAATAAAGGGTAGATACAGGTGTATACTGTGCTGTGCTGGAGGGACACAACACCCACTAACTCCTGCAGATGCCTTTATTAGAGAACACCAGCAATAAAGGGTAGATACAGGTGTCTACTGTGCTGTGCTGTAGGGACACAACACCCACTAACTCCTGCAGATGCCTTTATTAGAGAACACCAGCAATAAAGGGTAGATACAGGTGTATACTGTGCTGGGGCACACAACACCCACTAACTCCTGCAGATGCATGTATTATAGAACAGCAAAAAAGTGTAGATACAGGTGTATGCTGTGCTGGGGCACACAACACCCCCTAACTCCTGCAGATGCCTGTATAATAGAACAGCAAAAAAGTGTAGATACAGGTGTATACTGTGCTGGGGCACACAACACCCACTAACTCCTGCAGATGCTTGTATTATAGAACAGCAAAAAATTGTAGATACAGGTGTATACTGTGCTGGGGCACACAACACCCACTAACTCCTGCAGATGCCTGTATTATAGAACAGCAAAAAGGTGTAGATACAGGTGTATACTGTGCTGGGGCACACAACACCCACTAACTCCTGCAGATGCCTGTATTATAGAACAGAAAAAAAGTGTAGATACAGGTGTATACTGTGCTGGGGCACACAACACCCACTAACTCCTGCAGATGCCTGCGAAAAGAACACACTGTCCATGCCTATCTAGCTTAGATAACAGCAATAAAGGGTACATACAGGTGTATACTGCGCTGGAGGCACACAACATCCACTAACTCCTGCAGATGCCTGAGAAAAAAACACACTGTCCCTGCCTGCCTATCTAGCTTAGATAACAGCAATAAAGGGTAGATACAGGTGTATACTGCGCTGGAGGCACACAACACCCACTAACTCCTGCAGTTGCCTGAGAAAAGAACACACTGTCCCTGCCTGCCTATCTAGCTTAGAGAACAGCAATAAAGGGTAGATACAGGTGTATACTGCGCTGGAGGCACACAGCACCCACTAACTCCTGCAGATGCCTGAGAAAAGAACACACTGTAGAACACACTGTCCCTGCCTATGTAGCTCTTTCCCTACACACCGGAACACACTACACAAGGCCGCCGCGCTGGCGGCCTTTTATAGTGTGGGGCGTGTACTAAACCCCCCTGAGCTATGATTGGCCACAGGCATCCTGCCTGTGGCCAATTATGGCTCTCCTCGCTGCCGGCGCTGTGATTGGCCAAGCATGCGTGGTCACAGTGCATGCTTGGCCAATCACAGCGCCGGCAGTGCAGTGTGATGGCGCAGTGCATTGTGGGCCGTTCCCGTCACACGAATTTGGCGCGAACGGCCCACAAAGTTCTGGTTTCGCAGAACAGGCGAACAGGCGATGTTCGAGTCGAACATGCGTTCGACTCGAACACCGAGCTCATCCCTATTCACCAGGTTAGAAACTTAGTCTATACTGGGCCTTGCGATCACAGATGTATGCACAGTCACTTAGTTCTTTTTCCAATGCTTTTTATTGAACAACTTGAGCAATAAAGGGATGGAGGGTTAGGGGAAGGTTCAGATACCTGGTGCAGATCACTGAGGAACTTGAGATCCCGGAGACAAGTACACTTCAGTCAACGGATCTTGCTCACCCGGATAGGCCTCTCTCACTGACCTAGCAGCCGGAATGATTCACGGAACAAAAGTCTCTGTCACAGACTTGATGAGAACAATAATAGTTGAACAATCCTCTGCCACAGGATTCAGTATCAGTTGAACAATCCTCTGCCACAGGATATTAATAGCGAACACAGCAACACTGTACCAAAGTTCCTTTAAGCCATCCGGCAGTACTATGAGGTAGATTGGTTAGGATGCATCCTCCAATTGAGTCACCAGGCAGTTCTTGAGATACCAGCATTGCGCTCGGTCCTCTCCAAGATGAGTCCTCCCCGGATCTTTCAATTGCTCGGCTTCTTCCCACAGGACAGACAGCACAAGACCACCTCTGAACCAGTAGGCTCCAAACAGCTTCTGGGCCTACTTGCAGTCACGTAGCCTCGGGCCAGTAGGCCCCGAGGCAGAAGAGGAGTTGTCACATACCTTAGGCCAGGCAGGCCATGAGGTGAGAGAGCGAAAAGATTGCGTCTGCCCCTTGAGTATCCTCTCCCAGGATGCACAGCGAGGGACCACTCCCACTGGGCTGCTTCTGGGGAAAGGGACACCCAATACACCTTAGCCTGCCGTCCCTCCACCACTGGCTGGTGGTGACAACGACACCTACAGGCAACAGTGTGGCACTGCACACCACACAACCAAGGCTGGAGCAGAGTCTAATTTAGCCATAATATTAAAT
This sequence comes from Rana muscosa, assembly GCA_029206835.1. NCBI lineage: Eukaryota > Metazoa > Chordata > Amphibia > Anura > Ranidae > Rana > Rana muscosa. Next base: position 518,213,777 of record CM055122.1, on the reverse strand, counting down.
CTGAACTATATACAGAACAGATAACCCACTAAATTTACATGCAAGTGCCTGGTCAACAGGAGCTGGGCGCTACACATGTAATGCATATACCGTATATTTTTTCATATGTGTGTAGCACTTACCCCCATTTAAGTGACAGGCTGGTTTTGTTTTGGGTCATGCAAACTACCTCCATGGCTTCCGTTGTCAGGGTATAGGAAGACTCTAGAAAAAAAGTCAATGTCCACACCAATGTAAAACCTAAACAGGAAGGCTTTGTTTTCCTTTTCTTGCTGTGGAAACTTGTAAAAAAAGCAGGAACCGAGAGAAGTAGAGGGGAAGGTTCAGGCACGCAACACTAAAGGCACAACATCGCCACTCAAGCCTGAGTGGGTATTGCTCACCCAGATAGTCCCGTTCACTGGTCCTAGCAGCCGGGATGATGTACGGATCAACTTTATCTGAGAATTTGGGGATGCGATCAGGAATCCTCTGCCACAGGATTATCAAAGTCCCGAACCTCCCACCCTAGCAATAGAGAGAACCTTTATGCCAGATCGGCGTATTGCAGGGCTTGTAGTAATGGATCCCTCCTTAGGTGAGTCTCCAGGCCTCCTCCCGAAACAGCAGTACTATCACCAGTCTCCTCTGGGGCAGATCCTCCCCTGGCCTCCTTCCCTAAGAGTGGGCTTCCCGCAGGTGGGCAGCTTGGGATCCCTTCCAAAGGCATAGGCCCCAGCCAGCAGAGCTGGGCCTACCAGGCAGCGATGCAGCCTCGGGCTGAAGGTGCCTGGGGCTGGAACACACGCACGCACCCCGTGCCATGCGGGCCACGAGGCGCGCACACAGGAACGACCCTTTGCTGATGGCGTCTGCCCCTAATGTACCCTCTCCCAGCATGCACAGTGGGTCAACCACGCCCACTGCACGGCTGCCAAGAGAGGATGTGATACCCTTGTATTCCAGCCTGAGCCGTTGGCGGCAGTGCCACCTACAGGCGAACAGGGATTATAACTGCCAGGCAGTATCACACCCAGAGCAGAAGCAAATTTCAACACAATTATCCAGGTCTGAGCCTAACTACTGGCTCAGACTACCCCTAAATTTACACATAGCGTCCCAACCATTTGGGGAGGGTGCTATATGTGGTTTTCATTACATTCTAAATGTTTCACATGGTATATATGTTAACTAGGGATGAGCTTCGAGTTCGAGTCAAACTCATGTTCGACTCGAACATTGCCTGTTCGTCTGTTCACCAAACAGCGAACAATTTGGGGTGTTCGCGGCAAATTCGAAAAGCCGCAGAACACCCTGTAAAAGTCTATGGGAGAAATCTAAAGTGCTAATTTTAAAGGCTTATATGCAAGTTATTATAATAATAAGTGTTTGGGGACCCGGGTCCTGCCCCAGGGTACATGCATCAATGCAAAAAAAAAGTTAGAAAAACTGCAGTTTTTTAGGGAGCAGTGATTTTAATAATGCTTAAAGTGAAACAATAAAAGTGAAATATTCCTTTAAATTTCGTACCTAGGGTGTGTGTATAGTATGCCTGTAAAGTAGCGCATGTTTCCCGTGCTTAGAACTGTCCCTGCACAAAGTGTAATTTCTGAAGGAAAAAAAGTCATTGAAAAGCACTCGCGGCTATAATGAATTGTCGGCTCCCAGCAATACAGAGAACAGTCATTGAAAGTCATTGAAAAAAAAATGCGTGGGGGTCCCCCCCAAATTCAATTACCAGGCCCTTCAGGTCTGGTATGGATATTAAGGGGAACCCTGCGTCAAATTAAAAAAAAATACGTGGGGTTCCCCCCAAATATCCATACCAGACCCTTCAGGTCTGGTATGGATTTTAAGGGGAACTCCACGCCAAATTTAAAAAAAATGGCGTGGAGTTCCCCCCAAAAATCTATACCAGACCTTTTATGTGAGCACGCAACCTGGCAGGCCACAGAAAAAAAGGGGGGGCGAGAGAGCACCCCCCTCCTGAACCGTACCAGGCCACATGCCCTCAACATGGGGAGGATCCTTTGGGGTCTGGACCCCAAAGCACCATGTCCCCATGTTGATGGGGACAGGGGCCTCATCCCCACAACCCTTGCCTGGTGGTTGTGGGGGTCTGCGGGCGGGGGGCTTATCGGAATCTGGAAGACCCCTTTAACAAAGGGGACCCCCAGATTCCGCCCCCCCTATGTGAATTGGTAACGGGTACATTGTACCCCTACCATTTCACAAAGAAAGTGTAAAAAATAAAAAAAAAACACACAGACACAGTTGGGAAAGTCCTTTAATAAAAAAAAAAAAAAAACATTCCAGCGGTGGTAATCCAGTCTGCCCAGCGTTGTTCTCTATGTCTCGTGGTGATCCGATGTCCAGCGCTGCAGTCTCCTCCAGTCTCCACTCCACACAAAACCCCCATGATGAACGAGGGGGCGGGGTCCCCCGTCGCATCATAGGGTAAGCCCCAGCTTTCCCCGCTTGCCGGGGAATAGCCAATGATGCAGGCGGGATCCCGCCTACATCATTGGCTATTCCCTGCAAGCAGGGGAAAGCCGGGGCTTACCCCTATGATCTGACGGGTGACCCTGCTCCCCCATACGTCAGACCTCCCCTACGTCATTGGCTGAGCGGACCTGATGGGGAACGTGATTTGATTCCTCTGCAGTGTAATAAATGAATAGACCCCGCCCCTTCTCACGTTCCCCATCAGGTCCGCTCAGCCTTACAGCCAGTGAATGTGACTCCGCCCCCTATGTCATTGGCTGAGCGGACCTGATGGGGAACGTAAGAAGGGGCGGGGTCTATTCATTTATTACACTGCAGAGGAATAAAATCACGTTCCCCATCAGGTCCGCTCAGCCAATGACGTAGGCGGGGTCTGACGTACGAGGGGGTGGGGTCACCCGTCAGATCATAGGGGTAACCCCCGCCCCCTCGTACGTCATGGGGGTTTCATGTGGAGTGGAGACTGGAGGAGACGGCAACACTGGACATCGGATCACCGCGGGACATAGAGAACAACACTGGACAGACTGGATAACCACCGCTGGAATGGGTTTATTTTTTTTAAAATAAAGAATAGAAGTGAAAAAACAACTGCGCTAGAACCCAAGTGTGAAATAAAGCTGCCAGCACTCATACAAACAAAGTATAACAAGGGTGGGAATAAATAGTGCAGCGCAAGGAAAAGTGATGAAAACTGCCACTATGTCATAAACGGCAGATAAACAAACAATGATAACATGTGAGAAAAACAAAGTGATGGCAAAATGCTCCAATAATTAAATTAAAGTCCAAGGGGAGTCCATGTAATGTGAAGCCACAGTGTAATGATCCTTCCCACGGAAAAAGAGATCACATGGATGACTGGTTGACTGATAAGAGGTCAATAATAAGAATAATAAAAGAAGGTGGGTACTCTTACCGCAACAGGTGGACTCATCTGTCATATGACAGTGAGTCAAGCGAGCATAAGGTCACAACAACCAAGGACGGTGGAACTGGAATGCTTGGGCACTGCGAAGGCACTGCGAAGGTCCGAGTCGATCCAGGCAAGGGAAATCAAACGACCTGGGATGTGGAGTCCACACTCCTTCCGCATACAGGTTCCAGATAGAACGTGGAAAAAGGCAAAAAAGGAAATGCTCCCAATGGTGCAGGTCAATGTGAAACCAATCAAGGTTTATTGAGATAAAATGTCATGTATAAAAGACAATCGGCATGAGATAAAAATGATCACTCCTCTTGGGACGTCAGCTTGGATCTGCCAGCAGGAGCTCTGTGCAAGTGTGAGCTGCTGAACCGTACCAGGCCACATGCCCTCAACATGGGGAGGATGCTTTGGGGGTCTAATTGTCCCCCAAAGCATCCTCCCGTGTGTTTTTTTTTTTAATTTTACACTTTCTTTGTGAAATGGTAGGGGTACAATGTACCCCTTACCAATTCACATAGGGAGGGGCCGGGATCTGGGGGTCCCCTTTGTTAAAGGGGTCTTCCAGATTCAGATAAGCCCCCGCCCGCAGACCCCCACAACCACCTGGCAAGAGTTGTGGCCTGCACAGCCGGGAGACTTACAGCTTCATCCTGAGGGACCTCTGTGGACAGCATCGTTTCTCATCTCCAGCGGACAGGAGACTGTTCCAGATCCTCCAGCGACGCCTGCACTTCAGATCTGGGTAGGCCGTGGCATGGTGTGACGGCGTCAGACTCCATTCCCAGAGCCAGGATTCAGAGGGAGTTCCTGAAAGAGTCTTCATCGTCACCTGCATCGCTGCCATTATGTGTTGAATTTTGGATTGACACTCATTATTGTTTTTTTCATTCATTCACTTGGGTGTCATTTCTCTTTTGATGTATTATCTATAGCGCTGCATTTTTTTGTTAACCAGTTATCCATGTGATCTGTTTTTCCGTGGGAAGGATCATTACACTGTGGCTTCACATTAAATGGACTCCCCTTGGACTTTAATTTAATTATTGGAGCATTTTGCCATCACTTTGTTTTTCTCACATGTTATCATTGTTTGTTTATCTGCCGTTTATGACATAGTGGCAGTTTTCAACACTTTTCCTTGTGCTGCACTATTTATTCCCACATTTTTAATAAAGGACTTTCCCAACTGTGTCTGTGTGTTTTTTTTTTTAATTTTACACTTTCTTTGTGAAATGGTAGGGGTACAATGTACCCCTTACCAATTCACATAGGGAGGGGCCAGGATCTTGGGGTCCCCTTTGTTAAAGGGGTCTTCCAGATTCAGATAAGCCCCCCACCCGCAGACCCCCACAACCACCGGGCAAGGGTTGTGGGGATGAGGCCCTTGTCCGCATCAACATGGGGACATGGTGCTTTGAGGGGTCGCAGACCCCAAAAGCATCCTCCCCATGTTGAGGGCATGTGGCCTGGTACGGTTCAGGAGGGGGGGCGCTCTCTCGCCCCCCTCTTTTCCTGCGGCCTGCCAGGTTGCGTGCTCGGATAAAGGGTCTGGTATGGATTTTTGGGGGGAACTCCACGCCATTTTTTTTTTAAATTTGGCGTGAAGTTCCCCTTAAAATCCATACCAGACCTGAAGGGTCTGGAATGGATATTTGGGGGGAACCCCACATCATTTTTTTTATTTGACACAGGGTTCCCCTTAATATCCAAACCAGACCTGAAGGGCCTGGTAATTGAATTTGGGGGGACCCCCACGCATTTTTTTTTCTTTTTTTATCAATGGCTTTTCTCTGTATTGCCGGGAGCCAACAATTCATTATGACCGCAAGTGCTTTTAAATGACTTTTTTCCTTCAGAAATTACACTTTGTGCAGGGACAGTTCTAAAACACGGGAAACAAGCGCTGCTTTACAGGTATACTATACACCCCCCCAGGTACGAAATTTAAAGTAATATTTCACCTTTATTGTTTCACTTTAAGCATTATTAAAATCACTGCCCCTGAAAAAACTGCAGTTTTTAAAACTTTTTTTTGCAGTGATACATGTCCCCTGGGGCAGGACCGGGTCCCCAAACCCTTTTTAGGACAATAACTTGCATATTAGCCTTGATAATTAGCACTTTTGATTTCGAACGTTCGAGTCCATTGTATTTAATAGGGTTCTAAAGTTTGCGCAAACTTTAGGTCTGTTCGCAGGTTCTGGTGCGAACCGAACCGGGGGGTGTTCGGCTCATCCCTAATGTTAACTAATATAGTGCTGCACTTATTTTCATTTTGTATGCTGCTTTTACACTGCCCTACTGCGGTTTAGCCACAGTGTGGGTGCAGCACAGCTTGCCTGCGATTGTGCGGGTTACCTGTGGTTTCCCATTCTGATTTGTCCCACATTTTTGGTACATTTTCTGAAAGCACAAGAAAAGTCCTGCATGCTGCATCTTTGGTGCACTTTGAAAAAACAAACAAAAAACATGGGACATAATAGAAGTCTATGGGGTTGATTTACTAAAGGAAAATCCACTTTGCACTTGAAATTGCACATGGAAGTGCAGTCGCTGTAGATCGCTGTAAATCTGAGGGGAAGCTCTGAAATTAGGGGAAGCTCTTCTGATTTTATCATCCAATCATGTGCAAGCTAAAATGCTGTTTTTTATTTTCCTTGCATGTCCCCCTCAGATGTACAGCATCTGCACTTCCATGTGCACATACAGTGCACTTTCAAGTGCAAAGTGGATTTTCCTTTAGTAAATCAACCCCTATGTGTTTACGTATGTATTTACGTGTGTGTGTATGTACATACAGTATTTATGTATGTACATACACTGCTTTTTTAGGGCTAAGATCACTTTTCAGAGGCATTTGATAGGTGGTGCAGAGGCCATAGATCACCTACTCAATACCTGTTTTAACCCCCTAAATGCAGCATCATAGTGGTGTAAACATGTGCAATGCATGCTGTTGTGGGGCAATTGCAGTGCAGCCCCATTCAACTGGGGGTAAACTTCCTGCCACAGCATGTGTATGACCCTGGATACTGCCTCTGCAGCTAAATGTGGGGGGGGCAGTTGAGGATAGTAAAAATGCCCAAAACACGTGGTTTTACCATCCTCCAACCTCATGTGTGAACAAGCCATTTGTTTGCATCTCTGCAGCTGGGTGCTGAATTTTTAAAATTTCGCCGCTCCAAAAATGCACCACACTTGCCAATGCATGGGGGTGCCATTAAAACGTAATGGCACTACTGTGCCTGTGCTAAAGAGCAGCGCACTTGTATGGGTGTTGGGAACGCGTACGAGTTTGCGTGTGTACCACAACATGCAGAAATGTGAATTAAGCCTTAAGCCCCGTACACACGGTCGGACTTTTGGCCAACAAACTTCATTTCGAGCAAGTTGGACCAACAATCCGACCATGTGTACGCTCCATCGGACAAACTTTTTTTTTTTTTTTTTTTTTTTCATCGGACAAAAGTTGGGTCTGCAAAAGGACAAACTTTTGGCCAACAAAAGTCCGATGGAGCAAAGTCCGACCGTGTGTACAGAAAACCATAGGACTTTTGTCCGATGGACAAAACAACTAATGTTAAAATCAACCAACAATAGCAGAAGTTGACCAAAGGGTGGTGGTAAAGAGCAGAAAAGAGCAGAAAAACCAAGTGATGCTGCAAAAAATTTTGGGAAAGTTTGCAGAAAAGTCCTGTGGTGTGTATGCTATGGGTGTGCCCGGCCAACTCCGTTCGGACAAAAATTCAGGGAAAAGTCTGATGGAAGTCCAACCGTGTGTATGGGGCTTTAGACTGGACTGCCTCAAGACAGAAAATACTTTTTATGGGCGCCCTGACTGGAAAAAGGTTTGAAAACATTGATCTAGAATATCATATAGATGCTACACTGTGTTTTTTCTCTATGGGTCTATATGTTCTTTGAGTTAAAATTTATATTTTATACCTTATGATTATACACACACGTGTTCTTGCCCAACTGGTATTGTGTCTTCTCCAGCCTTTAACTAGTATACTTTGTCATACAAGCACCAATGAAGCAGGCAGGTGGAGAGAGTTTTCAACCCATTGGGGGAAATTTACTAAAACCGATGCACACAGAATCTGGTGCAGCTGTTTATAGTAACCAATCTGATTCCAGGTTTCAGGCTGGGTTCACACTAGTGCGACACGACATCCGTCCTACTTTGGATCCGACTTTGCCCTGCGACATGAAGCCGACATATGTCCGACTTTCAATGAACGGGGATCCGACTTGGATCCCCGCCAATATCAGGCACTATGTTTGGTATGAATCTTGAGGGGGAACTCCAGGCCAAATTTTAAATTTTAAATTAAAAAAACGGCGTAGGTTCCCCTCCAGAGGCATACCAGGCCCTTGGGTCTGGTCTGGATTTGAACGGGCGCCCCTACGCCGAAAAAACGGCGTGGGGGTCCCCCCAAAATCCAAACCAGACCCTTATCCGAGCACGCAACCTGGCAGGCCGCAGGGGAAGAGGGGGGGATGAGAGAGCGGCCCCCCTCCCTCCTGAACCGTACCAGGCCGCATGCCCTCAACATGGGGGGTTTGGTGCTCTGGGGCAGGGGGGCGACCTGCGGCCCCCCCACCCCAGAGCACCCTGCCCCCATGTTGATGAGGACAGGGCCTCTTCCCGACAACCCTGGCCGTTGGTTGTCGGGGTCTGCGGGCGGGGGGCTTATCGGAATCCGGGAGCCCCCTTCAATAAGGGGGCCCCCGGATCCCGGCCCCCCCACCCTATGTGAATGAGTATGGGGTACATCGTACCCCTACCCATTCACCTGGTGGAAAAAAATTGCAATAAAAAAACACTACACAGGTTTTTAAAGTAATTTATTACACAGCTCCGGGGGTCTTCTTCCGACTACGGCGCTCTTCTTCCGACTTCCGGGGGTCTTTTCCGACTTCGGGGGTCTCCGGTGTCGTCTCCGCGCTCTCCGGTTCTTTCTTCCGCCGGACCTCCGCTAACTTCGCTCCGCATTAATATAGGCTTCTCATGACGTCCCAGTCACATGTTCCGGGGCACATGGCCCCGGAGCATGTGACTGTGACGTCATGGGAACATGTGACTGTGACGTCATGAGAAGCCTATATTAATGCGGAGCGGAGAGCCAGTATTACAGCGGGAGGAAGCGACGCGTCAACATCGAGAAGGAGAAGAGGGAAGAAGAAGCCGACGGCGACGACGGGAAGACCGACCCCTCCACTAGCGGAAGAGCTACCAAGAAGTTAGTGGAGGGGCCGGCAGAAGGACAACGGAGAGCCGGACGAGACAACGGGAAGACCGGGCCTCCGTTAGCAAGAGAGCTAAAAAGAAGTTAGCGGAGGCCCGGCGGAAGAAAGAACCGGAGAGCGCGGAGACGACACCGGAGACCCCCGAAGTCGGAAAAGACCCCCGGAAGTCGGAAGAAGAGCGCCGTAGTCGGAAGAAGACCCCCGGAGCTGTGTAATAAATTACTTTAAAAACCTGTGTAGTGTTTTTTTATTGCAATTTTTTTCCACCAGGTGAATGGGTAGGGTTACGATGTACCCCATACTCATTCACATAGGGTGGGGGGGCCGGGATCCGGGGGCCCCCTTATTGAAGGGGGCTCCCGGATTCCGATAAGCCCCCCGCCCGCAGACCCCGACAACCAACGGCCAGGGTTGTCGGGAAGAGGCCCTGTCCTCATCAACATGGGGGAAGGGTGCTCTGGGGTGGGGGGGCCGCAGGTCGCCCCCCTGCCCCAGAGCACCAAACCCCCCATGTTGAGGGCATGCGGCCTGGTACGGTTCAGGAGGGAGGGGGGCCGCTCTCTCATCCCCCCCTCTTCCCCTGCGGCCTGCCAGGTTGCGTGCTCGGATAAGGGTCTGGTTTGGATTTTGGGGGGACCCCCACGCCGTTTTTTTCGGCGTAGGGGCGCCCGTTCAAATCCAGACCAGACCCAAGGGCCTGGTATGCTCCTGGAGGGGGAACCCACGCCAGTTTTTTATTTAAAATTTGGCCTGGAGTTCCCCCTCAAGAGCAGTACAGCACAATTAGCATGCCAAAGTCGGACCATGCAAGACTGCGGTCCGACTTTGATCCGACTTCAATGATATTCAATGGGCTGAAGTCGGATCAAAGTCGGACCAAAGTAGTACAGGGAGCATTCTCAAAGTCGGACCGACTTGTGTCGGACCAGTTAAGACGGCTCCCATAGGGAAACATTGATTTTCACACGTCATGTGACATGAGCTCCCAATGTCGGAGCGTTTGTCGCCCCAGTGTGAACCAGGCCTCATTGTCAAAGCTTAATTGAACAAGCTGTAGTTAGAAGCTGATTGGCTACCATGCACAGCTGAACCAGATTCTGTGTGCCCCAGTTTTAGTAAATCTTCCCAATTGCTTGTACTCAATTTACTATCCACCTTCTGGTATTTACATCAACCTATTGGAGTTCCCACTTCTCGTTTTGCATTTTACAAATACAATAAATGAAAAAGCCAACAGGTTAGTAGAAATCCTTCTTATATAATGGGAAAAGGACTCACACCAGATGTGCAAACCTGAGAAAAGAGGGATCTTGCTGCTAGAGCCCACTATAGATGGAAAAAAATATTTGATTTTCTTCCAAACATCTATCAAAAACGTAAAAAGTTTTAAGTAGACTGATTGTTTAAAATATAAAGTACTGGCAAAACTATAAAAGTTTCGCTGCTTTTTACGCCTTCACGGTAGCACTTTAATACTATTTTGGTCATTAACACTTTGGTAGTGCGTTAGTACCCCACTTTTTTTTTTTTAAATATAAAGTATATGTCTTGTAGGTGTAAAGTATATTTCTTGTGGATGCAATGCCATTATATAAATGCTTGTATGTATGAAATGTCAACAAATAACGGAACAAGGGCAGCCTACCACATCTCTAAGGCTCTGTTCACATGGGCATACCTGCTGACTTGAGATCTGCAGTGGATCGCTTTGTCAGCAGTTCCTGGCCCACACTTAGCAGGTGATCCTAAAGTGATATTCCATTTCTCTCATGACTGCAGGAACCCATTTGCATTGCAGTTGTGGTTCATCCCCTTTTACGTCAAAGGGGGTGCTTTATAAAGCAGGATTTTTTATTTTATTTTTTGCTGCACCCCAATTAATTGAAGCGGCAACAATGTGGATTGCACCATTTGGTGGCCATTGCTGGATTTTGACAGGTGACTGAGGCATGTCAGAAATGCACCATTGTGCCCATGTGAAAGGGCCTAAGATTTTGCTAAAGCCCTGTACATACGATCGGTTTTACCGATGAAAACAGTCCGATGGACTTTTTTCATCAGACAAACCAATCGTGTATGGGCCTGATCGGTCTTTTTTCCATCGGTGTTAAAAAATAGAACATGTTTTAAATTTATCCGATGGAAAAAAAACGATAGCAAATTACTATCGTCTGTGGGAGCTCGATCGGATAAAAAACCCACGCATGCTCAGAATCAAGTCGACACATGCTCAGAAGCATAGAACTTCATTTTTCTTGGCTCGTCTGAGTGTTTTACGTCACGGCGTTTGGGACGATCGTTTTTTTGACTGATGGTGTGTAGGCAAGACTGATGGAAGTCAGCTTCATCGGATTTCCGATGGAAAAATCCATCGGTTTAAAAACCATAGGAAATCCGATCGTGTGTACAGGGCTTAACTTAGATGGTGGCTATTGTAGGTTTGGACAAAACTGGGCCTGGGTGCAAAAATAAGGCTTTGCTGATTGTTATATATTATTGTGCCATTTTGGCTCAGTTAACATCTTGGTTTTATGAATTCACCTTCAGAGAATTTTATTGCAATGTAATTTATGCTGTGGAAATAAATTTTACTGGCAAAACAGGAGATAAAGCATGTATAGTTAATCAAGCAAAATAATGTACTACTATGAAATTTTCATCTTTGTGCAGGGATGATGGTATTTTATTTTCAGAACAGACCTTTAGAAGATTTACTGAGCCAAAACCCTACAGTTATATTTACAAAGGTTAAACTCTCTTGCAGAATTTTGTACAAAGTCATTATTATGGTTCACAGGGCAGTCAAAACACTTGTAAATATAATGGAACCTTACCTTGTGGTTCATGTGCCATTTGCACTTTTTTTCAAACTAGGACTCTAGCTGTGAAAATAAATTGAAGCATAGTGAGATGTAATTGTAGTCCTACAACTCAGTCTGATCCATTTATTAGTTGTGTATTTGTTTAATTAATAGATTCAAGGGTTTCAAAAAAACTAGTCATTTTACAAACTAGAAGGAAATTTATACTTAAAAATTTTTTTTTTAGTGAAGATGAAATATGCATTCTGCGTGTTTCTTTGTAAGGTTTCAATGTTCCCTCTTTTCTGAGCTGGCTTTTTATAATTCATCTGTGCTTTCATTGCTCCTAAATGAGCATATGTGGTGGACAAATGAAAGCATTTGAAATTATTAAGTGTTTAAAGAAGCTTTTCGCTTGAAGAACAACTCAACTTTGAACTCTCTTTTTCATAAACCACCTCCAACATTTTACAAATTATATGATCACAAGGTCACTTGCTGTCTTTTCCACCAGAGAATTAAAAAAACCAAATGTACTTTTTTTTTACTGTATTTATAATTGAATGTTACTCAGAGTTAGACTTATGCTTTCAAATTAGCCTGTCAGGTAAAAAAAAATTGCCTAATTTAAAATGTTCTACCTTTATTGCTTAAACCATCAAAATATGTGCACCATGGAAGCCCATTTATAAAAGTTACAGATTAGAGGCAGGACATGACTTTTGCTCGAGTTGGTGCTAAGCTTAATCAGTCAGTAAAAAATTATGAATACTATGTCACTGCTCAGCAGTTGTGTAATTCCCTGGAAAAAAAGCATCTAGCCCAAACTGTGATTCACCCACAGAAATACCAAGTAAAATAAATTACAAACGTATGCAAAATAGTAATGAACAAAGTGTAAAAGAAATTCAGCAATGTAAAAAACTTTTTAATGTGTATGCATATGAATAGACCTCCTTAATGCCTGTGAATAATCATTGTTAAAACATAAACAGCATACATACAAACAGGTAAAAAGCCAAAGTGCATCACTTTTGAGTAAAATTTTAAAGTTCAGTGGTGTACCTTAAGCTGGCCATACATGGTTCAAATCTTGTCCAGTTCAGCAGGGGCTGGCCAAGATTCGATCCATGTGTTGGCAGGCTGATTATACTTAAGTCGATCCATCGATCGACTTGGGTACAACCAACATGTTGCATTTTTAGCAAGAATCAGTGTGTTCTCTCAGCAGGGATGGGCCCTTGTACCTGCCCCCACCCCCCACCCCCATTGGGAGAACACAATAGCTCAATGGGAGGGACAATAGTCAGTGTTTTAGGGGGAGATCAAGCAATTTTCTAGCATCTATGGCCTGCCTTAGTGGCAATCCCCAAACATTAAACATAAAAACATAGAAAAGTGACGGCTGAAAAAGACAGAGTAATCCATCAAGTTTTTTTTTTTTCATTAACTGTTTTGTATTGAGTATAGATCTATGTTTGTCCCAAAAACCCACCAAAGGATCAGACGTCAAAGTGGAAAACAAGGGCCAGGGGATGTCTTAACAATAAGAAGTCCATAGTTGCTAGAAAAGGAACCCTTGGAGGGGATAGCAAGTAAAACCACATCAAATAGTCTTTGTCAGCACTTAGAATTTGTGCGGAGTCCCCACATTTTAGAATTAAAAAAAACATATGCAGTGCCCAATTTGGGTGAAGTAATCAGTTCATCAGAGTCCCAATACAGTAAACCACACAATTTTGTTGATAAAACATTAGAGGTATTTAAAAATTTGACCACATTGGCCTCTGTATAAAAACCCATAATGTGTAAAACACTCCTGACCATGTGGTTCTGCAATAAGGTATATCACATACCATAACCAGCTGTTACCTCGGAACTCATCACTGGATATAGGCTGCTTACCTATCCATCTACAGCGGCCTCCCCTGGCTCCACCAGGCGTGTCCCTGCAAAGTGGATTACTCAGGTTTTCCAGGGTACAGTTTCCAGCGGCTCCGCTCGCAATCGGTGGTTTCAAACAGACGAAGGGTTTGCCATAACACCTCCATCCACAGGCAAGCAGCCTATATATTGCCATGCAGTGATGAGACCCGAAGCAACAGCTGATTATGGTATGTGATATACATTATTGCAGAACCACCCGGTCAGGAGTGTTTTACACATTATGGATTTTTCTACAGAGGCCAATGTGGTCAAATTTTAAGATGTCTCTATTATTTGATCAATAAAATTGTGTGGTTTACCATATTGGGACTTTGATGAGTCTATTCCTTCACCCCAATTGGGCACTGCATATCTTTTTGATGAATCTACAGTGTGGAGACTCACAAGTTCTAAACGCTGACAAAGAAACTGTTTGTCCCAAGCATGTTTGAAGCCATTTACTGTTGAGGAAGAGCTCCAGTCTCCCCAAAAAAATAAAAGTCAGCAGCTACAAATACTGTAGCTGCTGATTTTAATATAAGAACACTTACCTGCCACTGGATGTCCTCACCCGAGCCGATCCTTCAATTGACATTGGGAGCAGGCGCCAGCATCTTCACTAAGGGTAACCAGCAGTAAAGTAAAGTTTCACAGCCGGCTTCAAACTGCGCATGTGCGAGCCACACTGTGCTTTGTGATTGGTGCCAGAGTCTTCTTCTTTAAAGGACCTGTGATGTTCCCAGAAGGCTTCAGGTGAAGGATGGGGGCCATGCTTCCACTCAGATCGCCACGGCAAGTGTTTGTTTATATACGTAAGTGAAAAAAGTGCATAAAAATTCAGTGCTCTTTCTTGAATAAATAAAACATCCAACAACATAAACCTTCTGTGTGCTTTTATCTTTCCTCTTCCTCTTCTGCAGGGTGCATGCCACAAAACCACCTCCAGCAATCTCAGTTCGAAGAGACCAGAATGACCCTCATGGTGCAGTATATTTCATAATTTATTGCATTTAATAAAAAGACTGCTAGAAATACACTTACAAATATAGTGCACCAAATCCTGTGCACAAAGGAATTTTTCCTCTTTAAAACACCAGTTTTTAAGGCAAAACATCAACGTGGTTACATGTACTCGGACCTCATTTCCAGTTCCACTTTGCGGTGTGACAGCATGTGGCCATGGGCTGATGCGTTTCGTCACTAAACTGTATTTACCTCAAAGGGTCCTAGTGTTTAAATATTGTGCACATAGGCACTAAAGTATTTTAGGGGCTATTTTAGTGACCGTTTTACACTATATTGTAGAATCCTAATTTAATAACAAGAGATTCAATCCTGTGCACATAAGCTCAACAATACTTTGAGGGCATTTTCAGTAAACTAATTACACTCTGATTTTTTTATTTTAAAATGGCTGGTGAAGGTCTTGTTCAAAATTGGACTTAGCACAGGTGACTAAATACTGTGCCTGGAGGCACTACGATAATTTGGGGGCTTTTTTCTGTGAAATAATCATAATTATAATTGCACTTTAATGTTGAGTTCCTGAATTTAAAATGGCTGGTGAAGGTCCTGTATAAAATCGGGCTTAGTACACAAAATTAAATACTGTGCATGTAAGTACTACAATATTTTGTGCGCTTTTTTCAGTAAAATAATACACTCTTTTGTTGATTTTAAAATGGCTAGTGAAGGGTCCTTTTCAAAACTGGGTCTAGTAAAAGTGATTAAATACTGTGCACGTAGGCACTTCAAAATTTTGGGGGCTTTTTTTCTGAAAATGAATTACACACTACTAATATTGATTTCTTGATTTTAAAAAGGTTGGTGGGGGTCTTGATCAAACTGGGGCCAAGAATTAGTGATCCAGTGCTGCGCTCACAGACAAAACAATATTTTGAGGGTTTTTGCCAAACAAATAAAATCCACTCTAATGTTGATTTCTTGCTTTTTAAATGGCTGGCCCTGTTCAAAATTGGCCTATTTCAAGTGATTAAATGCTGTGCATGTAGGCACTGAAATGTTTTGGGAGTTTTTGTCCTGCAAAATAATGACAATGTAGACAACCTAATTTCTAAAAAATGGGTGGGGATTCTTTTCAAAATAGGGCCTAGTACCAATTATTAATTACTGTGCACATGAGCACTACAATATTTTGTGGGATTTTTCTGTGAATGAATTCTACATTGATTTTAAAATGTCTGGTAGGAATCTAGTACAAGTGATTCAATCCTGTGCATGTAGGTTTGGTCGGTTTGGGGGTCTGTTTTTTTTTTTTTAATTTGTTTTTATTGAGATAAAAGAACAGTTTTACAAAATACAAAATAGGGGGTACAAGAAGGTAAGTAAGCAATTGTGTAGTCATATAATCACAGTATAAAAGACTGAGATAAATATGTATCTGAGATATAATCTCCAGGATACGCTCTTACAAGAATAAACCGTAGTCTGAGTGGGAAAAACATATCAAAACGTACTCAAATGGGAGTTGAGAGGAGAAAAGGAGGGAGAGAAGGAGGGGAAGAAAAAGGGGGGGTGGAGAAGAAAGAGGGGGGGTGAGGAGGGGGGGGGAAGTATCATCCTGCGATCTTAGCATTGGTATATGAAAGAACTAAGGTAAGAGATGTTACAAAATACAAAACAGAAAACAGATATGAACCATTTAGTGTACATCTTTCTCATTATTAAACCATATCGTCCAAATTTTCCAATTGTTGTCAAACTGTTGTCTATTACCTCTCCTACTAGCCAGTAGGGATTCAAATACATAATGTGTCTGCGTGATCATAAGAACTTCTGATGCATTCGGTGCCCTATCTGCTTTCCACTGTTTAGTGATCAAAGATCTGGCTGCCAACAGGATATGCGTCACTACTGTATTGAATTCCGGGGGGAATATGTCAATACCAACATGTAGAACTGCTTGGCTGGGTTTGGGGCGAATCAGGATTCCAGTAATCTCTGAAATATAACAGAATATAGAGTTCCAGAAGCTAGTTAGGTGCTTACACGACCAGAACATATGTAGCAGGTTACCAATCATTCCACAGTTCCTCCAGCACAACGGAGAACCTAGTGAATTGAATTTGGAGAGCCTGTAAGGGGTAAGGTACCATCGAAGAGCTATCTTTTGAGACAGCTCCCAGTGGTTAACACAGCTAGAGGCTTTATATAGTGATTTCAACGCATGTGTCCATTGCGTGTCTGAAACAGTAATACCTAAATCCAATTCCCACTTCTTAAAGGGTTGAGATTTAACAAAGTGCATTTTACATTGGAAGGTATTATAGAAAAGGGCAATACCCTAAGAGCCCATTCACACAGGGGCAACACGACTTCCAGCACGATTTTATGAGGCAACTCAGACACGACTTGAGAATGAATCACAGCGCGACCTGGAGCTACTTACAAGGCAACTCCAAGTTGCCTGCAGGACAGGAGACATTCCAGTGGCCAATCAAACAAGAATCAGCTCTGTGGGAGGGAGGGGGAGGGAGAGGTTTGCAGGAGAAATGTATGTTTTCTTCCTGGAGAGTTGCTCCTATTAAGACAGTGAGAGGCGACTCCCATTGAAATGAATGGTTACAGGTCGCCTAGGAGTCGGATTGAAGTAGTACAGGGACCTTTTTTGAAGTCGGAGCGACTGCAGTAGTGTGCATAAGGACGGCTCCATTAACTTACATTGATTTCTTCAGCCAGCGCGACCTGAGGCGACTAGGGGCGATTTGGAGTCGGATCCAAAGACGCCCCTGTGTGAATGGGCTCTTAGGGGGGAGGGGTGGGTGTTGTAGAACCTCCAGATTTCTTTAGGTAATGCTATCTGATGTGATTTGAGGGAACCAAGGAAATGGGCTATTCGACTATATTTATACTGGTCGGTAGATGTTAGGTTGAATTTTTCCTGTAAAGCTTTGAATGAAAGGAGGGAACTCTCTTGAAATAAGTCAGCTATTGTATCGATTCCCCTGGCCATCGATTCAATGAGGGAAATGGAAGGGATGATATGAAATAGGATTGTTATCGGTATAGGTACATTTACTAGTTTGGAGGGTGGGAATGGAATTTTTCGGAGTTCCCTCCATGCCTCCAGAGAGGCCTGGATAGGAAGAGGCAGACCAAGCATGGGAAGAGGATTCCATATATTAACTAGTAGTAGGTTTCGGAGATTTTTAACAGGGCTTAAGGTCTGTTCGATGTCATACCATATTGATTTAGCTGTCGGGTCAAACCAACTTTTAAGTTGTGCTAGGATAGACGCTCGGTAGTAATCCTGGATATCGACCAGGCCCATGACTCCTGCTGTTCTATGTTTAACCAAAAGGGCTTTGGAGCATCTAGGTCTTTTAGTGCCCCAGATAAATCTAGAGAGTAAGGAATTCAGATTTTTAAGGTACTCCCTGGGTATAGGAATAGGAAGCGTTCTAAAAATATAGAGTATTTGCGGAAGTAGCAACATTTTAAATGCAGCTAGTCTACCCGACCAGGTCATTTCAATATTGGCTAGTCTTTTGGATTCTGTGGATAGTTTGTCAATTAGTGGAGCATAATTGGCCTTTGCTAACTGCCGAGGGTCAGTTGTTAGTTTAATTCCCAAGTATGTAATATTGGAAGTACTCCAGGAATAAGGGAAAGTTGTCTGGAGCTGGTTTTTTAAAAGGGGAGGGATTCCAAGGTCAAGAGCGATCGATTTGGTGAAATTCACCTTGTAGAAAGAGATTTCACTGAAAGCTGAGAGAGTGTCATGAGCATGTGGTAAAGAGGTGGAGGGGGATGTTAAGAAGAGAATGATGTCATCCGCAAACAAATTTATATCATGGCATTTACCGTTAATGGAGAATCCCTTGATGTCTGGATGTGACCTGATCCTTTCCGCGAGAGGTTCAATGAGAAGGTTGAATATTGAGGGAGAGAGGGGACACCCCTGTCTGGTACCGTTAGAGATATGAAAAGTATTAGATAATAGGTTGGACGTATAAACTTGCGCGCATGGGGATGAATAGAGAGCAAGAATGGCTGAGAGGATGGGCCCCACAAAACCAAACCTTTGTGAAGTACTGTATATACTCGAGTATAAGCCGACCCGAATATAAGCCGAGGCACATAATTTTACCACAAAAACTGGGAAAACGTATTGACTCGAGTATAAGCCTAGGTTGTGCCTCACTTTGCCTCACTGTGTCCATGCCTCACTGTGCCCATGCCTCACTGTGTCCATGACTAGACTGACGTTTAACATGGGAGTCTATGGTACCGGGTCCCCAAAGTCACCAGAGAAATGACCGTTTAACATAGGAGTCTATGGAAGGGCTGCCCGGATTTGAAAAATCGGTGCTCCCCGGCCTTAGGTCCCCCAGGCAAGAAACTTTGCACACTTATAGAGGAAGAGTGGGGCTATATGTGTGCCAGGTTTGGGGTTCAGGGAACCTACGACCGGCTGGTACCGGCTCCCCAAAGTCCGGGAGATCAGGCGCAAAAAGGTGACTCGAGTATAAGTGGAGGGGGGCATTTTCAGCACAAAAAAATGTGCTTAAAAACTCGGCTTATACTCGAGTATATACGGTATGTTTCATGTACCCCCAGTGGATCCTGTCGAACGCCTTCTCCGCATCCAAAGAGAGGAGGAGAGAAGGCGTCCGACACGATCTGGCATACTGGAGAAGTCCTATGACTCTCCTAGTGGCGTCTGAGGCCTGTCTGCCCTGAGTGAAACCTGATTGGTCCGGGGCAATGAGAGATGGTAGAATAGGTAGTAGTCAATGTGCCAAAATCTTTGCATACAATTTAACGTCTGTATTGAGTAAGGAGATTGGCCTAAAGTTCGCCGGGGTAGTGGGGTCCTTACCTGGCTTAGGAAGAGTGACCCCATATGCCTTAAGCATTTCTGATGGAAACGAGGCAGAGGACATCGCATTGGAGAAGACAGTATGTAGGGTAGGGATCAAATTATCCTGGAACGATTTGTAGTAGTCGTTTGGAAGGCAATCAGGGCCTGGCGATTTGCCTAATGGGAGTGATTTGATTCCCCTTCTGATCTCAGTCTCCGTGAAAGGTGCATTTAAAGCTAGGAGTTGAGTTTGCATAAGGGAGGGGAGATTAATCTTGGCTAGAAAAGCTTGAATGTTTTCCTCAGTAGGCTGGGGAGTGTTGGGGTCATCTTTAAGATTATACAGAGAGGAGTAGTAGTCTGCAAAGGAGTTAGTTATCTCTTTAGGGTTAAGAATTTTATGATTGTTCTTCGGGTGGAGGAGAAATTGGATTTTAGACTTAGTTCTAGCCGTTCTAAGTCTCTGGGCCAGAAACTTCCCTGCTCTGTTGCCAGAGGAATAATGGGTTAGTTTCAGGTTTCGAATGTGTTTGTCATATTGTTCAATGAGAAGGAGCCTGAGATCAGAGCGGAGTTGGGAAATCTGTTGACCCAGCTGAATATCTGAGGTGGATTTGTTTTGGGTGTCCAATGACTTAATATCATTGAGGAGACGGTTACGTTTTTGTGTCCTCTGCCTCTTCTCCCTAGCACACAACTGGAGAATTATACCTTGGATATACGCCTTGTGGGCACACCATAACATAGCAGGGTCGGAGACTGAACCTGTGTTTTCATCAAAAAAATTAGACAAGCATTCAGCAATTTTAGCAGCATGAGAAGGCGTCTGAAAAATTCGAGCATTGGCACGCCATATGTAAGCAGGGCTGGGAGTGTGTCCCTCCACCACCGTGATTGTGACAGGAGAGTGGTCCGACCACGTAATATCATGTATGGTGGAGGAAGACACCGCCTGCAGTAGCATTTTATCAACAAGAATCAAGTCAATTCTGGAATAAGAATTGTGTCTAGCAGAATGGAAGGAGTAGTCTCTTTCGTTAGCA
Organism: Rana muscosa; assembly: GCA_029206835.1. Classification (NCBI taxonomy): domain Eukaryota; kingdom Metazoa; phylum Chordata; class Amphibia; order Anura; family Ranidae; genus Rana; species Rana muscosa. Next base: position 518,193,518 of record CM055122.1, on the reverse strand, counting down.
TGCTGGCACCTCCACACATCATAAACGTCCTCTGTGTGAAGCAGAGTAAGAAGTTGAGGAGGAGGGCATTTTGCTCTGGAGGAGGAGTCCATCTTGTAATCCACAGTCAAGTTGTGGTCCCCGCATATTATCAGGGAGCCTCTCTTAAGTTTGGTAATCTTGCCATATAATCTCTTCAGAAAGCGGCATTGATGTGAGTTTGGCGCATAGAGATTGGCAATGGTGAAGGGTTTGTTATTGAGTTCGCCCACCAAAATGAGAAATCTGCCGTCTGGGTCAGCATGAGTGTCTATGAGGTGGAAGGCGACAGTGTCCCTAATGGCGATCAAGACCCCCTTCTGTTTAGATGAGGCGGAGGCCAAAAAAATGTGTGGAAAGCTTTTGTGTACAAAGATAGGGGATTTGTCTGCTTGGAAATGCGTCTCTTGAATGCAGAGAACATCTGCTTGGAGTTTGATAGCTTCTTTCCAAGCCGAGGCTCTCTTAGCAGGGTGGTTGAGACCATTTACATTAAAGGAAACTACTTTAAGTGCCATGTGGACATAGGAAGTGTTGATGTAGGCAGCACCTTAACCATGATGATGGGAGTTTGGATGCGGCAGGCAGTTGACATCCAGTGAAGGGCCGTAGGCGGTACATCTCCACAACGGTAATGGTGGTAAAGATCGATCGCAGGATAAGCAGCAGGGGGAAGAAAGAAAAAGAGTCACAAAAAAACAAGGAGGTAAAGAACATAGTCATTGTGATAAAAATTTGCTGAACAGGAGCTTGAGGGCAGCTTTGTTGCCCATAATATGTGGGGGGGGGGATAACAAAAGCAACAAACCGAACAGTCCAGGACAGTCTGGGAACCTTGGTTGCTAAATATAAAAGTAGGTTTCAGGACTCACTCATGTGTGGCGTTTTTTGGCACTTTTTCTGTTTGGCACTGTTTGCCATTCATATTGGTTGTTGAATTTTGCTGGAGGGGAGGAGGGGGGGAACTTGCAGGTGAATGGTCAGGGATGATGTCTAGTGCACACAGCAGAGCAAGACCCTCTTCTAGTTCCATGATCACAGTAGTTTTGTCATCATGTGTAACAGTGAGTTTGACTGGGTAGCCCCAGCGGTAAGGGACATTGTGGTTGCGAAGTGCTTTAGTCACAGGAAGTAAGGATTTACGTTTCTGCATTGTGAACTGTGAAAGATCCGCAAAGAGCTGAATATGGGCATACTGCTCCAGGTGTTGTTGAGTCTTGCGGAATGCGAACATAAGCTGTTCTTTCACTTGATAGAAGTGAACTCGCATTAGTACATCTCTTGGTACATTCCCTGGGAGGTGGGATGGTTTAGGTAACCTATGTATGCGGTCTATCTGTAGCTCTGAAGTAGGAACTGAAGGTGAAGGGAGGTACTTCTTCATCAGATCATGGGCATATTGTTGGAGCTGTGCGGGGAGTTCAGTCTCAGGTAACCCCTTATTTTGATATTGTTTCTCCTTGATCTGTCCTCAAGGTCAGCGACCTTTGCCCTGAGCCAAGCCAATTTTTCTGAGTGATCAGAATGTGCGTCAATAAGGGAGTTATGGGAGGCCGCAAACTCCCCCATCTTATCTTCCACGTGTGCCACCCTACCCCCTAATTCAGTCACTTCAGTTTTAAAGTTCTTCATGCAATGCATTAAATCAGCATGCATAGAGCTGCGGAGGGAGACAAGCATGTCTTTGTGGATAGTGTCAGAGACTGCTGCGCCTGTAGTTGGAAATGCTGTGAAAGGGTCTACCAGCTCCCTCGTGTCTTCTAACCCCTCATGGCCTGTGCTCACCTTGGTGAAGTTGTCTTCCAAGCGGGGCTTTGACTTCGCCAGGCTGCGGGACATTGGTGTTGATGCCTCCGGAGAGCGTTGTGTTGGGGTGAGCTGTACGGCTGGGCTGGATGTAGCTGAGCGTGAGCCGCAGGAGGAGGAAGGAGACGCGTCCTCCATGCCGGCGCCATCTTTGGTCATGCTCCGGCCTTTCGGCGGGTAGAAGTCGTCCAATTTCTTCGGCTTAGCTGTCTCTTTCCGCTTGCGGGTCATCTCCAGAGTGGTATAGGAGCTTCAGGGCCCGTTTGGAGTGGTGTACGGTGCGTGGTATCCCAGCAGTTGTTAGCGGTTCCCGTGCCTGGAGCGGAGCTGTGTGATCACACGTCCATACCGTTGTGCGGTAGCCACGCCCCCCGGTTTGGGGTCTGTTGATGGAAGTAAAGACTAAATATTTTTCAGGTACTATTTTTTTGTTGTTGCTCGAAGGCTTGCTTAAGATAACAGTGCATAAATATGACTTCTGTCTCTCCTAGTTCCTATTAGATGTTTTAAAAAATGCAAGAACTGATCCATTGTTTGGCTAGCCAAAGTAAAAATGTTCTTTGGAACATACAGTAATTAATTCTGTCTATATACAGTGACTGGTATTTACAGCTTGGAATAGGAGCCAGCCACTCAATGTATTTTTAATAAATACATACCTTCATATTTAAAAAAAATGTTGTTTGACTAATGAACTTGCAATCACAATACCATATTACATAAACAGATAGCACTGCTTTACTATCAATCTCTGGTCTTGGCTAGCATAGAATTTAAATGAATGATCGCAGTTTAATACGTGCAAGCAAGGGACATTTTGTCTGCTGCAATATTTCACATACCCTTTTGAATTTGTCACACAAAATACTTTTACTGGCACAGCCTGCAGTCTTGTCACCAAGGGAACTAATTGACAAATCAAAGAAGATTTCAGCTCATAACATTTATAATCCCCTCAGAATGGAATTTGTTTTAAGCTAGAATGGCATTCAGGAAACACTAAGCACAAAAGCTTATATAAAAAATACTTAATAACCAGAAAATGTCCATGTCAAAAACAACAGAGATCAGCAACTACCACTATCCATACATGCTGCATAATAGATGTTGTAGATATATATTTATAGAAGCAAATTTATATGATTCTATACATTGTAAAAGAACAAAAGTTAAATGTGGGTGGCTAAATACTAAGGTAAAAGCGCATATTAATAGGAATAAAATGCCCTTTAAAAAATATAAGGACAAAGGGTTACCATCAGCATTCCAAAACTGCAAAGAATGCAATAAGAAATGCAAGAGTGCAATCAGGGCAGCTAAACTAGATTATGAGACACACAATGTGAAGGGAGCGGAAAAAAAAATCCCCCAAACATTTTAAATATATTATTAGTACAAAGGGTGGGTTCAAAACATATTGGCCCCATAAAAGATAATCAGGGGAAGTTAGTCACAGATGACAGGAAGATGGCGATTGTATTAAATACATTCTTTTTCTCTTTATGAAATAAAATGGGGGGGGGGTATAATAATCAAGGCAGTCATATTAATAACATTATAGTGAAAGTATCCTGGCTGACAGAAATCTGTATTCAAAGAAGACTAGAAAATCTTAATGTGAAAAAAGCCGGCCATACGCGGTTCAAATTTCGGTCGGTTCAGCAGGAACCGACCGAGATTCAAACCGTTAAAGGGCAGGCTGAAAGTACCAAGTTGATCGATCGATCAACTTGGGTACAGCCAGCCTGCCAGATTCTCTTGGTTGGGGACAGCTTCCCCCGCCTGTCCGGCAGGAGGGATTCCCCTGTCAGCACTGTATGTAAAGTAATGCACTTGGGAGCTAAATATATGAATGTAAGCTGCGGCAAGACTATTAGCATGCATTGAAATGGTATTTACTCAAGAGGTCGATTTATAATTCTACTATTTTACAAAACCCTGGTTAGGCCACATTCAGGGCACGTTTTTTCATCATCAATCTTCTGGAAGGATGTTCTTGAACTGGAAAGAATCCAGAGAAGGGTAATTAAGCTAATAAAGGGGCTTGAGGACCCTGGTAATGAGGAACAACATTTTTTTTTTTTTTTATGTATTCTCCTTGGAGAAGAGACGCTTTAATGTGGGACAGGATCACAACACACAATTTTTTAAACAGGAATTGTAGCATTAGGCATAAACTATTTAACCTAAGATTTCTAAAGAAGACACAGGGTCACACAATGAAGTTGTACAAGAGACAATTCTTAAGCTGCGTAGGGAATTCTTTACTGTTAGAGTGGTAAGAATGTAGAACTCCCTTTCACAGTGTCAGCAGTAGGGATGGGCCCGGTGCTCGATTCGAACCCATGTTCGAATCGAGCACCGGGCGTTCGCTCGCTCGTCGAGCCCAGAACTATTTGGGCCGTTCGCATCACATTCGTGTGATGCGAGCGGCCCCGCAATGCATTGCGGCCGGCGCGGCCGGCGCAGTGCATTGCTGGCTGATGATTGGCCAAGCATGCACTGTGACCCCGCATGCTTGGCCAATCACAGCGCCCGAAACTCGGAGAGCAATAATTGGCTACAGGCAGGACGCCTGTAGCCAATTACAGCTCAGGGGCTTTAGTACACGCCCCACCATTTAAAAGGCCGCCACGCCATCGGCCCCGGTCACATGAGTTCCGGCTTTAGGAGAGATTAGTCTGTAGTGATGGGAAGTTCGGATCTTTTAAGTGAATCGGTTCATTTCAATTCACTCACTGAAATGAACCGATTCAATGAATCGATTCTTCGATTCTTCGGTTCACTTGCTGAATACTGACAAGCAAGTGAATCAAAGCTCTCACTCAACCTTTTTAAATGATTAGAATCAATAGAATGATTCTCCACAGAAGGTTGGCAGCTCCTGGGGACTTTTACTTGTATTTAGTTCCTTGCTCAGAGCACAAGCAAATTTGTCAGATTAGCGGCGTCATTAATTTGGTGACGCACAAAAATCTGTGTAAAGGAAAAGCGGGTTTTTGTGCATGTGAACCTCATTCTGAGGGGCCAACTTCACAGTTAACATTGCTAGCCATCATATTTTTCCTAGCGCATGCACAGCAAAAATTATCGGATTTTACTACCGCCGGCGAAGTACCCACAGTAGTAAAATCCAATCGTTAGGCTCCTTTCACACTTGTGCAACTTGAAAGTCGTGCAATTTTTGCCACGATTTTTACCGTGACTTTGATGCGATTTTGATGTGACTTGAAGCAATACCTATGTAATCTTGAGGTCTCTGCCTCAAGTCGCATCAAAATCGGACCAAAGTAGTGCAGTGACTACTTTGAAGTCGCTGCGACTTGAAGACGCACAGATATGAATGGTACTGATTAGAAATCATGGAGTACCACTTGTCCTGCGACTTTGTAGTCCCAAGTCGCACAAGTGTGAAAGGAGCCTCATTATGCACTGTAAAGACTACAGACAAATCTGATGGCTAGCAATCTTAACTGTGAAGTTGGCCCATCAGAATGCAGTTCACATGCACAAAAAAACGCTTTTCATTTACACAGCTGTTTGTGCATCACCGTAAGTGGCAATATTGGCTGATCCTATAGATTGCTTGATCTGACAGAACACCTGCTACCCAGGTTAATGAGCACTGTGATTGGCTGGAGCGGCGATACCCGGAAGTAACCTTCTGGGTATCGCCGCAGTGATGGCTGGAGAGGGAGACGAGGACGGCTTTGGGGGCCCCGATCTAAGGTAAGTGATGCATAATGAGCTAGTATGCTAGTCATACTAGCTCATTATGACTTTGTCTTGCAGGTGGGATTTATTTATTTAAGTTTTCCAGGGTTTACAACCACTTTAAAAAAAAATCAAGGATCCAGGGAGCATAGAAATCTCAGGACCAAAACGCAGAACAATATTACTATAAAGCAGGATGAATGTATTTTTGTGTTAAAAAAATGAGACAGCTCTCTCATTCAGTTATACAGCTACTAAATTAGACACGTCCCAGAAGGGATGTTTGTCTCCTTTAACATGCATATCTCCTTTAGGATAAGCAAACTAAATACTAAAGGGTTAAAGAATTAATCTGAATGAGGAGGATATCTTCTTATCCTGACTCTTTGTCCTCTATGTCTTTAAAGCAGTCTGTAGTGTATTGCTGCTACCTGATCATTGATTTAGTGTATTCTACTGGTGGTGACTCAGGGTTCTTTCAGTGTACTGTATTCTAACAACTCGATTCTTTAACTCGGTAACTGGTATGATTCTTTAACTCGGTGTACTGTGTGTGTACTCCTCACTCTATACAGTTCCTGAGTGTCACTGTGCCTTGAGCACGCTGATTGGTTGCAGGGAGGGGCCGAGCTCTCTCACACTAGGATCATATTACCAGGCCTGCTCTGCTATGTTGAGTGCATACAAGTGAACTGTTTCAAACGAATCAGTTCACTCAGATGAATCGATTCATCCAGTTCACTGAAAAGAACCGATTCAAAAGAACGATTCGTTCATTAACTGGACATCACTATTAGTCTGCTGATTCTGTCTTTGCTTGATACTGAAAGATTTGCTCTTCTTTGCTAAACCATTGGCTATTTCTTTGCTAAACCATTGCTACCTAAGTCATTGATCGTTCATTGCTGCTGATTGCACAGTTAGTGTGTTATTAGCTGCTGCTGGGGATTAGTCTGGTGCGTGCTTACTGTTAGTACAGTATTGCAGTAGTACCAACCGCAGTGCTGTTAGCACAGCATTGCACCCCAACAGCACCCATAGGACTTCTAGTGTGTTAATGGCAGCAAACAGAGCTCCTATATTTTCTTCTCAGCAGCACCCATAGGACTTCTGGTGTGTTAGTGGCAGCAAACAGAGCTCCTATATTTTCTTCTCAGCAGCACCCATAGGACTTCTAGTGTGTTAGTGGCAGCAAACAGAGCTCCTATATTTTCTTCTCAGCAGCACCCATAGGACTTCTAGTGTGTTAGTGGCAGCAAACAGAGCTCCTATATTTTCTTCTCAGCAGCACCCATAGGACTTCTAGTGTGTAAGTGGCAGCAAACAGAGCTCCTATATTTTCTTCTCAGCAGCACCCATAGGACTTCTAGTGTGTTAGTGGCAGCAAACAGAGCTCCTATATTTTCTTCTCAGCAGCACCCATAGGACTTCTAGTGTGTTAGTGGCAGCAAACAGAGCTCCTATATTTTCTTCTCAGCAGCACCCATAGGACTTCTAGTGTGTAAGTGGCAGCAAACAGAGCTCCTATATTTTCTTCTCAGCAGCACCCATAGGACTTCTAGTGTGTTAGTGGCAGCAAACAGAGCTCCTATATTTTCTTCTCAGCAGCACCCATAGGACTTCTAGTGTGTTAGTGGCAGCAAACAGAGCTCCTATATTTTCTTCTCAGCAGCACCCATAGGACTTCTAATGTGTTAGTGGCAGCAAACAGAGCTCCTATATTTTCTTCTCAGCAGCACCCATAGGACTTCTAGTGTGTTAGTGGCAGCAAACAGAGCTCCTATATTTTCTTCTCAGCAGCACCCATAGGACTTCTAGTGTGTTAGTGGCAGCAAACAGAGCTCCTATATTTTCTTCTCAGCAGTACCCATAGGACTTCTAGTGTGTTAGTGGCAGCAAACAGAGCTCCTATATTTTCTTCTCAGCAGCACCCATAGGACTTCTAGTGTGTTAGTGGCAGCAAACAGAGCTCCTATATTTTCTTCTTAGCAGCACCCATAGGACTTCTAATGTGTTAGTGGCATCACACAGAGTTCCTATATTTTCATCTCAGAAGCACCCATAGGACTTCTAGTGTGTTAGTGGCATCACACAGAGCTCCTATATTTTCTTCTCAGCAGCACCCATAGGACTTCTAGTGTGTTAGTGGCAGCAAACAGAGCTCCTATATTTTCTTCTCAGCAGCACCCATAGGACTTCTAGTGTGTTAGTGGTATCACACAGAGCTCCTATATTTTCTTCTCAGCAGCACCCATAGGACTTCTAGTGTGTTAGTGGCAGCAAACAGAGCTCCTATATTTTCTTCTCAGCAGCACCCATAGGACTTCTAGTGTGTTAGTGGCAGCAAACAGAGCTCCTATATTTTCTTCTCAGCAGCACCCATAGGACTTCTAGTGTGTTAGTGGCAGCAAACAGAGCTCCTATATTTTCTTCTCAGCAGCACCCATAGGACTTCTAGTGTGTTAGTGGCAGCAAACAGAGCTCCTATATTTTCTTCTTAGCAGCACCCATAGGACTTCTAATGTGTTAGTGGCATCACACAGAGTTCCTATATTTTCATCTCAGAAGCACCCATAGGACTTCTAGTGTGTTAGTGGCATCACACAGAGCTCCTATATTTTCTTCTCAGCAGCACCCATAGGACTTCTAGTGTGTTAGTGGCAGCAAACAGAGCTCCTATATTTTCTTCTCAGCAGCACCCATAGGACTTCTAGTGTGTTAGTGGCAGCAAACAGAGCTCCTATATTTTCTTCTCAGCAGCACCCATAGGACTTCTAGTGTGTTAGTGGTATCACACAGAGCTCCTATATTTTCTTCTCAGCAGCACCCATAGGACTTCTAGTGTGTTAGTGGCAGCAAACAGAGCTCCTATATTTTCTTCTCAGCAGCACCCATAGGACTTCTAGTGTGTTAGTGGCAGCAAACAGAGCTCCTATATTTTCTTCTCAGCAGCACCCATAGGACTTCTAGTGTGTTAGTGGCATCACACAGAGCTCCTATATTTTCTTCTCAGCAGCACCCATAGGACTTCTAGTGTGTTAGTGGCAGCAAACAGAGCTCCTATATTTTCTTCTTAGCAGCACCCATAGGACTTCTAATGTGTTAGTGGCATCACACAGAGTTCCTATATTTTCATCTCAGAAGCACCCATAGGACTTCTAGTGTGTTAGTGGCATCACACAGAGCTCCTATATTTTCTTCTCAGCAGCACCCATAGGACTTCTAGTGTGTTAGTGGCAGCAAACAGAGCTCCTATATTTTCTTCTCAGCAGCACCCATAGGACTTCTAGTGTGTTAGTGGCAGCAAACAGAGCTCCTATATTTTCTTCTCAGCAGCACCCATAGGACTTCTAGTGTGTTAGTGGCAGCAAACAGAGCTCCTATATTTTCTTCTCAGCAGCACCCATAGGACTTCTAGTGTGTTAGTGGCAGCAAACAGAGCTCCTATATTTTCTTCTCAGCAGCACCCATAGGACTTCTAGTGTGTAAGTGGCAGCAAACAGAGCTCCTATATTTTCTTCTCAGCAGCACCCATAGGACTTCTAGTGTGTTAGTGGCAGCAAACAGAGCTCCTATATTTTCTTCTCAGCAGCACCCATAGGACTTCTAGTGTGTTAGTGGCAGCAAACAGAGCTCCTATATTTTCTTCTCAGCAGCACCCATAGGACTTCTAGTGTGTTAGTGGCAGCAAACAGAGCTCCTATATTTTCTTCTCAGCACCACCCATAGGACTTCTAGTGTGTTAGTGGCAGCAAACAGAGCTCCTATATTTTCTTCTCAGCAGCACCCATAGGACTTCTAGTGTGTTAGTGGCAGCAAACAGAGCTCCTATATTTTCTTCTCAGCAGCACCCATAGGACTTCTAATGTGTTAGTGGCAGCAAACAGAGCTCCTATATTTTCTTCTCAGCAGCACCCATAGGACTTCTAGTGTGTTAGTGGCAGCAAACAGAGCTCCTATATTTTCTTCTCAGCAGCACCCATAGGACTTCTAGTGTGTTAGTGGCAGCAAACAGAGCTCCTATATTTTCTTCTCAGCAGCACCCATAGGACTTCTAGTGTGTTAGTGGCAGCAAACAGAGCTCCTATATTTTCTTCTCAGCAGCACCCATAGGACTTCTAGTGTGTTAGTGGCAGCAAACAGAGCTCCTATATTTTCTTCTTAGCAGCACCCATAGGACTTCTAATGTGTTAGTGGCATCACACAGAGTTCCTATATTTTCATCTCAGAAGCACCCATAGGACTTCTAGTGTGTTAGTGGCATCACACAGAGCTCCTATATTTTCTTCTCAGCAGCACCCATAGGACTTCTAGTGTGTTAGTGGCAGCAAACAGAGCTCCTATATTTTCTTCTCAGCAGCACCCATAGGACTTCTAGTGTGTTAGTGGCAGCAAACAGAGCTCCTATATTTTCTTCTCAGCAGCACCCATAGGACTTCTAGTGTGTTAGTGGTATCACACAGAGCTCCTATATTTTCTTCTCAGCAGCACCCATAGGACTTCTAGTGTGTTAGTGGCAGCAAACAGAGCTCCTATATTTTCTTCTCAGCAGCACCCATAGGACTTCTAGTGTGTTAGTGGCAGCAAACAGAGCTCCTATATTTTCTTCTCAGCAGCACCCATAGGACTTCTAGTGTGTTAGTGGCAGCAAACAGAGCTCCTATATTTTCTTCTCAGCAGCACCCATAGGACTTCTAGTGTGTTAGTGGCAGCAAACAGAGCTCCTATATTTTCTTCTTAGCAGCACCCATAGGACTTCTAATGTGTTAGTGGCATCACACAGAGTTCCTATATTTTCATCTCAGAAGCACCCATAGGACTTCTAGTGTGTTAGTGGCATCACACAGAGCTCCTATATTTTCTTCTCAGCAGCACCCATAGGACTTCTAGTGTGTTAGTGGCAGCAAACAGAGCTCCTATATTTTCTTCTCAGCAGCACCCATAGGACTTCTAGTGTGTTAGTGGCAGCAAACAGAGCTCCTATATTTTCTTCTCAGCAGCACCCATAGGACTTCTAGTGTGTTAGTGGTATCACACAGAGCTCCTATATTTTCTTCTCAGCAGCACCCATAGGACTTCTAGTGTGTTAGTGGCAGCAAACAGAGCTCCTATATTTTCTTCTCAGCAGCACCCATAGGACTTCTAGTGTGTTAGTGGCAGCAAACAGAGCTCCTATATTTTCTTCTCAGCAGCACCCATAGGACTTCTAGTGTGTTAGTGGCATCACACAGAGCTCCTATATTTTCTTCTCAGCAGCACCCATAGGACTTCTAGTGTGTTAGTGGCAGCAAACAGAGCTCCTATATTTTCTTCTTAGCAGCACCCATAGGACTTCTAATGTGTTAGTGGCATCACACAGAGTTCCTATATTTTCATCTCAGAAGCACCCATAGGACTTCTAGTGTGTTAGTGGCATCACACAGAGCTCCTATATTTTCTTCTCAGCAGCACCCATAGGACTTCTAGTGTGTTAGTGGCAGCAAACAGAGCTCCTATATTTTCTTCTCAGCAGCACCCATAGGACTTCTAGTGTGTTAGTGGCAGCAAACAGAGCTCCTATATTTTCTTCTCAGCAGCACCCATAGGACTTCTAGTGTGTTAGTGGCAGCAAACAGAGCTCCTATATTTTCTTCTCAGCAGCACCCATAGGACTTCTAGTGTGTTAGTGGCATCACACAGAGCTCCTATATTTTCTTCTCAGCAGCACCCATAGGACTTCTAGTGTGTTAGTGGCATCACACAGAGCTCCTATATTTTCTTCTCAGCAGCACCCATAGGACTTCTAGTGTGTTAGTGGCAGCAAACAGAGCTCCTATATTTTCTTCTCAGCAGCACCCATAGGACTTCTAGTGTGTTAGTGGCAGCAAACAGAGCTCCTATATTTTCTTCTCAGCAGCACCCATAGGACTTCTAGTGTGTTAGTGGCATCACACAGAGCTCCTATATTTTCTTCTCAGCAGCACCCATAGGACTTCTAGTGTGTTAGTGGCAGCAAACAGAGCTCCTATATTTTCTTCTCAGCAGCACCCATAGGACTTCTAGTGTGTTAGTGGCAGCAAACAGAGCTCCTATATTTTCTTCTCAGCAGCACCCATAGGACTTCTAGTGTGTTAGTGGCATCACACAGAGCTCCTATATTTTCTTCTCAGCAGCACCCATAGGACTTCTAGTGTGTTAGTGGCATCACACAGAGCTCCTATATTTTCTTCTCAGCAGCACCCATAGGACTTCTAGTGTGTTAGTGGCAGCAAACAGAGCTCCTATATTTTCTTCTCAGCAGCACCCATAGGACTTCTAGTGTGTTAGTGGCAGCAAACAGAGCTCCTATATTTTCTTCTCAGCAGCACCCATAGGACTTCTAGTGTGTTAGTGGCATCACACAGAGCTCCTATATTTTCTTCTCAGCAGCACCCATAGGACTTCTAATGTGTTAGTGGCATCACACAGAGCTCCTATATTTTCTTCTCAGCAGCACCCATAGGACTTCTAGTGTGTTAGTGGCAGCAAACAGAGCTCCTATATTTTCTTCTCAGCAGCACCCATAGGACTTCTAGTGTGTTAGTGGCATCACACAGAGCTCCTATATTTTCTTCTCAGCAGCACCCATAGGACTTCTAGTGTGTTAGTGGCATCACACAGAGCTCCTATATTTTCTTCTCAGCAGCACCCATAGGACTTCTAGTGTGTTAGTGGCAGCAAACAGAGCTCCTATATTTTCTTCTCAGCAGCACCCATAGGACTTCTAGTGTGTTAGTGGCAGCAAACAGAGCTCCTATATTTTCTTCTCAGCAGCACCCATAGGACTTCTAGTGTGTTAGTGGCAGCAAACAGAGCTCCTATATTTTCTTCTCAGCAGCACCCATAGGACTTCTAGTGTGTTAGTGGCAGCAAACAGAGCTCCTATATTTTCTTCTCAGCAGCACCCATAGGACTTCTAGTGTGTTAGTGGCAGCAAACAGAGCTCCTATATTTTCTTCTCAGCAGCACCCATAGGACTTCTAGTGTGTTAGTGGCAGCAAACAGAGCTCCTATATTTTCTTCTTAGCAGCACCCATAGGACTTCTAATGTGTTAGTGGCATCACACAGAGTTCCTATATTTTCATCTCAGAAGCACCCATAGGACTTCTAGTGTGTTAGTGGCATCACACAGAGCTCCTATATTTTCTTCTCAGCAGCACCCATAGGACTTCTAGTGTGTTAGTGGCAGCAAACAGAGCTCCTATATTTTCTTCTCAGCAGCACCCATAGGACTTCTAGTGTGTTAGTGGCAGCAAACAGAGCTCCTATATTTTCTTCTCAGCAGCACCCATAGGACTTCTAGTGTGTTAGTGGTATCACACAGAGCTCCTATATTTTCTTCTCAGCAGCACCCATAGGACTTCTAGTGTGTTAGTGGCAGCAAACAGAGCTCCTATATTTTCTTCTCAGCAGCACCCATAGGACTTCTAGTGTGTTAGTGGCAGCAAACAGAGCTCCTATATTTTCTTCTCAGCAGCACCCATAGGACTTCTAGTGTGTTAGTGGCATCACACAGAGCTCCTATATTTTCTTCTCAGCAGCACCCATAGGACTTCTAGTGTGTTAGTGGCAGCAAACAGAGCTCCTATATTTTCTTCTTAGCAGCACCCATAGGACTTCTAATGTGTTAGTGGCATCACACAGAGTTCCTATATTTTCATCTCAGAAGCACCCATAGGACTTCTAGTGTGTTAGTGGCATCACACAGAGCTCCTATATTTTCTTCTCAGCAGCACCCATAGGACTTCTAGTGTGTTAGTGGCAGCAAACAGAGCTCCTATATTTTCTTCTCAGCAGCACCCATAGGACTTCTAGTGTGTTAGTGGCAGCAAACAGAGCTCCTATATTTTCTTCTCAGCAGCACCCATAGGACTTCTAGTGTGTTAGTGGCATCACACAGAGCTCCTATATTTTCTTCTCAGCAGCACCCATAGGACTTCTAATGTGTTAGTGGCATCACACAGAGCTCCTATATTTTCTTCTCAGCAGCACCCATAGGACTTCTAGTGTGTTAGTGGCAGCAAACAGAGCTCCTATATTTTCTTCTCAGCAGCACCCATAGGACTTCTAGTGTGTTAGTGGCATCACACAGAGCTCCTATATTTTCTTCTCAGCAGCACCCATAGGACTTCTAGTGTGTTAGTGGCATCACACAGAGCTCCTATATTTTCTTCTCAGCAGCACCCATAGGACTTCTAGTGTGTTAGTGGCAGCAAACAGAGCTCCTATATTTTCTTCTCAGCAGCACCCATAGGACTTCTAGTGTGTTAGTGGCAGCAAACAGAGCTCCTATATTTTCTTCTCAGCAGCACCCATAGGACTTCTAGTGTGTTAGTGGCAGCAAACAGAGCTCCTATATTTTCTTCTCAGCAGCACCCATAGGACTTCTAGTGTGTTAGTGGCATCACACAGAGCTCCTATATTTTCTTCTCAGCAGCACCCATAGGACTTCTAATGTGTTAGTGGCATCACACAGAGCTCCTATATTTTCTTCTCAGCAGCACCCATAGGACTTCTAGTGTGTTAGTGGCAGCAAACAGAGCTCCTATATTTTCTTCTCAGCAGCACCCATAGGACTTCTAGTGTGTTAGTGGCATCACACAGAGCTCCTATATTTTCTTCTCAGCAGCACCCATAGGACTTCTAGTGTGTTAGTGGCATCACACAGAGCTCCTATATTTTCATCTCAACAGCACCCATAGGACTTCTAGTGTGTTAGTGGCATCACACAGAGCTCCTATATTTTCATCTCAGAAGCACCCATAGGACTTCTAGTGTGTTAGTGGCATCACACAGAGCTCCTATATTTTCTTCTCAGCAGCACCCATAGGACTTCTAGTGTGTTAGTGGCAGCAAACAGAGCTCCTATATTTTCTTCTCAGCAGCACCCATAGGACTTCTAGTGTGTTAGTGGCAGCAAACAGAGCTCCTATATTTTCTTCTCAGCAGCACCCATAGGACTTCTAGTGTGTTAGTGGCATCACACAGAGCTCCTATATTTTCTTCTCAGCAGCACCCATAGGACTTCTAGTGTGTTAGTGGCAGCAAACAGAGCTCCTATATTTTCTTCTCAGCAGCACCCATAGGACTTCTAGTGTGTTAGTGGCAGCAAACAGAGCTCCTATATTTTCTTCTCAGCAGCACCCATAGGACTTCTAGTGTGTTAGTGGCATCACACAGAGCTCCTATATTTTCTTCTCAGCAGCACCCATAGGACTTCTAGTGTGTTAGTGGCAGCAAACAGAGCTCCTATATTTTCTTCTCAGCAGCACCCATAGGACTTCTAGTGTGTTAGTGGCATCACACAGAGTTCCTATATTTTCATCTCAGAAGCACCCATAGGACTTCTAGTGTGTTAGTGGCATCACACAGAGCTCCTATATTTTCTTCTCAGCAGCACCCATAGGACTTCTAGTGTGTTAGTGGCATCACACAGAGCTCCTATATTTTCTTCTCAGCAGCACCCATAGGACTTCTAGTGTGTTAGTGGCATCACACAGAGCTCCTATATTTTCTTCTCAGCAGCACCCATAGGACTTCTAGTGTGTTAGTGGCATCACACAGAGTTCCTATATTTTCATCTCAGAAGCACCCATAGGACTTCTAGTGTGTTAGTGGCATCACACAGAGCTCCTATATTTTCATCTCAGAAGCACCCATAGGACTTCTAGTGTGTTAGTGGCATCACACAGAGCTCCTATATTTTCTTCTCAGCAGCACCCATAGGACTTCTAGTGTGTTAGTGGCAGCAAACAGAGCTCCTATATTTTCTTCTTAGCAGCACCCATAGGACTTCTAATGTGTTAGTGGCATCACACAGAGTTCCTATATTTTAATCTCAGAAGCACCCATAGGACTTCTAGTGTGTTAGTGGCATCACACAGAGCTCCTATATTTTCTTCTCAGCAGCACCCATAGGACTTCTAGTGTGTTAGTGGCAGCAAACAGAGCTCCTATATTTTCTTCTCAGCAGCACCCATAGGACTTCTAGTGTGTTAGTGGCAGCAAACAGAGCTCCTATATTTTCTTCTCAGCAGCACCCATAGGACTTCTAGTGTGTTAGTGGCAGCAAACAGAGCTCCTATATTTTCTTCTCAGCAGCACCCATAGGACTTCTAGTGTGTTAGTGGCAGCAAACAGAGCTCCTATATTTTCTTCTTAGCAGCACCCATAGGACTTCTAATGTGTTAGTGGCATCACACAGAGTTCCTATATTTTCATCTCAGAAGCACCCATAGGACTTCTAGTGTGTTAGTGGCATCACACAGAGCTCCTATATTTTCTTCTCAGCAGCACCCATAGGACTTCTAGTGTGTTAGTGGTATCACACAGAGCTCCTATATTTTCTTCTCAGCAGCACCCATAGGACTTCTAGTGTGTTAGTGGCAGCAAACAGAGCTCCTATATTTTCTTCTCAGCAGCACCCATAGGACTTCTAGTGTGTTAGTGGCAGCAAACAGAGCTCCTATATTTTCTTCTCAGCAGCACCCATAGGACTTCTAGTGTGTTAGTGGCATCACACAGAGCTCCTATATTTTCTTCTCAGCAGCACCCATAGGACTTCTAGTGTGTTAGTGTCAGCAAACAGAGCTCCTATATTTTCTTCTTAGCAGCACCCATAGGACTTCTAATGTGTTAGTGGCATCACACAGAGTTCCTATATTTTCATCTCAGAAGCACCCATAGGACTTCTAGTGTGTTAGTGGCATCACACAGAGCTCCTATATTTTCTTCTCAGCAGCACCCATAGGACTTCTAGTGTGTTAGTGGCAGCAAACAGAGCTCCTATATTTTCTTCTCAGCAGCACCCATAGGACTTCTAGTGTGTTAGTGGCAGCAAACAGAGCTCCTATATTTTCTTCTCAGCAGCACCCATAGGACTTCTAGTGTGTTAGTGGCAGCAAACAGAGCTCCTATATTTTCTTCTCAGCAGCACCCATAGGACTTCTAGTGTGTTAGTGGCATCACACAGAGCTCCTATATTTTCTTCTCAGCAGCACCCATAGGACTTCTAGTGTGTTAGTGGCATCACACAGAGCTCCTATATTTTCTTCTCAGCAGCACCCATAGGACTTCTAGTGTGTTAGTGGCAGCAAACAGAGCTCCTATATTTTCTTCTCAGCAGCACCCATAGGACTTCTAGTGTGTTAGTGGCAGCAAACAGAGCTCCTATATTTTCTTCTCAGCAGCACCCATAGGACTTCTAGTGTGTTAGTGGCATCACACAGAGCTCCTATATTTTCTTCTCAGCAGCACCCATAGGACTTCTAGTGTGTTAGTGGCAGCAAACAGAGCTCCTATATTTTCTTCTCAGCAGCACCCATAGGACTTCTAGTGTGTTAGTGGCAGCAAACAGAGCTCCTATATTTTCTTCTCAGCAGCACCCATAGGACTTCTAGTGTGTTAGTGGCATCACACAGAGCTCCTATATTTTCTTCTCAGCAGCACCCATAGGACTTCTAGTGTGTTAGTGGCATCACACAGAGCTCCTATATTTTCTTCTCAGCAGCACCCATAGGACTTCTAGTGTGTTAGTGGCAGCAAACAGAGCTCCTATATTTTCTTCTCAGCAGCACCCATAGGACTTCTAGTGTGTTAGTGGCAGCAAACAGAGCTCCTATATTTTCTTCTCAGCAGCACCCATAGGACTTCTAGTGTGTTAGTGGCATCACACAGAGCTCCTATATTTTCTTCTCAGCAGCACCCATAGGACTTCTAATGTGTTAGTGGCATCACACAGAGCTCCTATATTTTCTTCTCAGCAGCACCCATAGGACTTCTAGTGTGTTAGTGGCAGCAAACAGAGCTCCTATATTTTCTTCTCAGCAGCACCCATAGGACTTCTAGTGTGTTAGTGGCATCACACAGAGCTCCTATATTTTCTTCTCAGCAGCACCCATAGGACTTCTAGTGTGTTAGTGGCATCACACAGAGCTCCTATATTTTCTTCTCAGCAGCACCCATAGGACTTCTAGTGTGTTAGTGGCAGCAAACAGAGCTCCTATATTTTCTTCTCAGCAGCACCCATAGGACTTCTAGTGTGTTAGTGGCAGCAAACAGAGCTCCTATATTTTCTTCTCAGCAGCACCCATAGGACTTCTAGTGTGTTAGTGGCATCACACAGAGCTCCTATATTTTCTTCTCAGCAGCACCCATAGGACTTCTAATGTGTTAGTGGCATCACACAGAGCTCCTATATTTTCTTCTCAGCAGCACCCATAGGACTTCTAGTGTGTTAGTGGCAGCAAACAGAGCTCCTATATTTTCTTCTCAGCAGCACCCATAGGACTTCTAGTGTGTTAGTGGCATCACACAGAGCTCCTATATTTTCTTCTCAGCAGCACCCATAGGACTTCTAGTGTGTTAGTGGCATCACACAGAGCTCCTATATTTTCATCTCAACAGCACCCATAGGACTTCTAGTGTGTTAGTGGCATCACACAGAGCTCCTATATTTTCATCTCAGAAGCACCCATAGGACTTCTAGTGTGTTAGTGGCATCACACAGAGCTCCTATATTTTCTTCTCAGCAGCACCCATAGGACTTCTAGTGTGTTAGTGGCAGCAAACAGAGCTCCTATATTTTCTTCTCAGCAGCACCCATAGGACTTCTAGTGTGTTAGTGGCAGCAAACAGAGCTCCTATATTTTCTTCTCAGCAGCACCCATAGGACTTCTAGTGTGTTAGTGGTATCACACAGAGCTCCTATATTTTCTTCTCAGCAGCACCCATAGGACTTCTAGTGTGTTAGTGGCAGCAAACAGAGCTCCTATATTTTCTTCTCAGCAGCACCCATAGGACTTCTAGTGTGTTAGTGGCAGCAAACAGAGCTCCTATATTTTCTTCTCAGCAGCACCCATAGGACTTCTAGTGTGTTAGTGGCATCACACAGAGCTCCTATATTTTCTTCTCAGCAGCACCCATAGGACTTCTAGTGTGTTAGTGGCAGCAAACAGAGCTCCTATATTTTCTTCTCAGCAGCACCCATAGGACTTCTAGTGTGTTAGTGGCATCACACAGAGTTCCTATATTTTCATCTCAGAAGCACCCATAGGACTTCTAGTGTGTTAGTGGCATCACACAGAGCTCCTATATTTTCTTCTCAGCAGCACCCATAGGACTTCTAGTGTGTTAGTGGCATCACACAGAGCTCCTATATTTTCTTCTCAGCAGCACCCATAGGACTTCTAGTGTGTTAGTGGCATCACACAGAGCTCCTATATTTTCTTCTCAGCAGCACCCATAGGACTTCTAGTGTGTTAGTGGCAGCAAACAGAGCTCCTATATTTTCTTCTCAGCAGCACCCATAGGACTTCTAGTGTGTTAGTGGCATCACACAGAGCTCCTATATTTTCTTCTCAGCAGCACCCATAGGACTTCTAGTGTGTTAGTGGCATCACACAGAGTTCCTATATTTTCATCTCAGAAGCACCCATAGGACTTCTAGTGTGTTAGTGGCATCACACAGAGCTCCTATATTTTCATCTCAGAAGCACCCATAGGACTTCTAGTGTGTTAGTGGCATCACACAGAGCTCCTATATTTTCTTCTCAGCAGCACCCATAGGACTTCTAGTGTGTTAGTGGCAGCAAACAGAGCTCCTATATTTTCTTCTTAGCAGCACCCATAGGACTTCTAATGTGTTAGTGGCATCACACAGAGTTCCTATATTTTAATCTCAGAAGCACCCATAGGACTTCTAGTGTGTTAGTGGCATCACACAGAGCTCCTATATTTTCTTCTCAGCAGCACCCATAGGACTTCTAGTGTGTTAGTGGCAGCAAACAGAGCTCCTATATTTTCTTCTCAGCAGCACCCATAGGACTTCTAGTGTGTTAGTGGCAGCAAACAGAGCTCCTATATTTTCTTCTCAGCAGCACCCATAGGACTTCTAGTGTGTTAGTGGCAGCAAACAGAGCTCCTATGTTTTCTTCTCAGCAGCACCCATAGGACTTCTAGTGTGTTAGTGGTATCACACAGAGCTCCTATATTTTCTTCTCAGCAGCACCCATAGGACTTCTAGTGTGTTAGTGGCAGCAAACAGAGCTCCTATATTTTCTTCTCAGCAGCACCCATAGGACTTCTAGTGTGTTAGTGGCAGCAAACAGAGCTCCTATATTTTCTTCTCAGCAGCACCCATAGGACTTCTAGTGTGTTAGTGGCATCACACAGAGCTCCTATATTTTCTTCTCAGCAGCACCCATAGGACTTCTAGTGTGTTAGTGGCAGCAAACAGAGCTCCTATATTTTCTTCTTAGCAGCACCCATAGGACTTCTAATGTGTTAGTGGCATCACACAGAGTTCCTATATTTTCATCTCAGAAGCACCCATAGGACTTCTAGTGTGTTAGTGGCATCACACAGAGCTCCTATATTTTCTTCTCAGCAGCACCCATAGGACTTCTAGTGTGTTAGTGGCAGCAAACAGAGCTCCTATATTTTCTTCTCAGCAGCACCCATAGGACTTCTAGTGTGTTAGTGGCAGCAAACAGAGCTCCTATATTTTCTTCTCAGCAGCACCCATAGGACTTCTAGTGTGTTAGTGGCAGCAAACAGAGCTCCTATATTTTCTTCTCAGCAGCACCCATAGGACTTCTAGTGTGTTAGTGGCATCACACAGAGCTCCTATATTTTCTTCTCAGCAGCACCCATAGGACTTCTAGTGTGTTAGTGGCATCACACAGAGCTCCTATATTTTCTTCTCAGCAGCACCCATAGGACTTCTAGTGTGTTAGTGGCAGCAAACAGAGCTCCTATATTTTCTTCTCAGCAGCACCCATAGGACTTCTAGTGTGTTAGTGGCAGCAAACAGAGCTCCTATATTTTCTTCTCAGCAGCACCCATAGGACTTCTAGTGTGTTAGTGGCATCACACAGAGCTCCTATATTTTCTTCTCAGCAGCACCCATAGGACTTCTAGTGTGTTAGTGGCAGCAAACAGAGCTCCTATATTTTCTTCTCAGCAGCACCCATAGGACTTCTAGTGTGTTAGTGGCAGCAAACAGAGCTCCTATATTTTCTTCTCAGCAGCACCCATAGGACTTCTAGTGTGTTAGTGGCAGCAAACAGAGCTCCTATATTTTCTTCTCAGCAGCACCCATAGGACTTCTAGTGTGTTAGTGGCATCACACAGAGCTCCTATATTTTCTTCTCAGCAGCACCCATAGGACTTCTAATGTGTTAGTGGCATCACACAGAGCTCCTATATTTTCTTCTCAGCAGCACCCATAGGACTTCTAGTGTGTTAGTGGCAGCAAACAGAGCTCCTATATTTTCTTCTCAGCAGCACCCATAGGACTTCTAGTGTGTTAGTGGCATCACACAGAGCTCCTATATTTTCTTCTCAGCAGCACCCATAGGACTTCTAGTGTGTTAGTGGCATCACACAGAGCTCCTATATTTTCATCTCAACAGCACCCATAGGACTTCTAGTGTGTTAGTGGCATCACACAGAGCTCCTATATTTTCATCTCAGAAGCACCCATAGGACTTCTAGTGTGTTAGTGGCATCACACAGAGCTCCTATATTTTCTTCTCAGCAGCACCCATAGGACTTCTAGTGTGTTAGTGGCAGCAAACAGAGCTCCTATATTTTCTTCTCAGCAGCACCCATAGGACTTCTAGTGTGTTAGTGGCAGCAAACAGAGCTCCTATATTTTCTTCTCAGCAGCACCCATAGGACTTCTAGTGTGTTAGTGGCATCACACAGAGCTCCTATATTTTCTTCTCAGCAGCACCCATAGGACTTCTAGTGTGTTAGTGGCAGCAAACAGAGCTCCTATATTTTCTTCTCAGCAGCACCCATAGGACTTCTAGTGTGTTAGTGGCAGCAAACAGAGCTCCTATATTTTCTTCTCAGCAGCACCCATAGGACTTCTAGTGTGTTAGTGGCATCACACAGAGCTCCTATATTTTCTTCTCAGCAGCACCCATAGGACTTCTAGTGTGTTAGTGGCAGCAAACAGAGCTCCTATATTTTCTTCTCAGCAGCACCCATAGGACTTCTAGTGTGTTAGTGGCATCACACAGAGTTCCTATATTTTCATCTCAGAAGCACCCATAGGACTTCTAGTGTGTTAGTGGCATCACACAGAGCTCCTATATTTTCTTCTCAGCAGCACCCATAGGACTTCTAGTGTGTTAGTGGCATCACACAGAGCTCCTATATTTTCTTCTCAGCAGCACCCATAGGACTTCTAGTGTGTTAGTGGCATCACACAGAGCTCCTATATTTTCTTCTCAGCAGCACCCATAGGACTTCTAGTGTGTTAGTGGCAGCAAACAGAGCTCCTATATTTTCTTCTCAGCAGCACCCATAGGACTTCTAGTGTGTTAGTGGCATCACACAGAGCTCCTATATTTTCTTCTCAGCAGCACCCATAGGACTTCTAGTGTGTTAGTGGCATCACACAGAGTTCCTATATTTTCATCTCAGAAGCACCCATAGGACTTCTAGTGTGTTAGTGGCATCACACAGAGCTCCTATATTTTCATCTCAGAAGCACCCATAGGACTTCTAGTGTGTTAGTGGCATCACACAGAGCTCCTATATTTTCTTCTCAGCAGCACCCATAGGACTTCTAGTGTGTTAGTGGCAGCAAACAGAGCTCCTATATTTTCTTCTTAGCAGCACCCATAGGACTTCTAATGTGTTAGTGGCATCACACAGAGTTCCTATATTTTAATCTCAGAAGCACCCATAGGACTTCTAGTGTGTTAGTGGCATCACACAGAGCTCCTATATTTTCTTCTCAGCAGCACCCATAGGACTTCTAGTGTGTTAGTGGCAGCAAACAGAGCTCCTATATTTTCTTCTCAGCAGCACCCATAGGACTTCTAGTGTGTTAGTGGCATCACACAGAGCTCCTATATTTTCTTCTCAGCAGCACCCATAGGACTTCTAGTGTGTTAGTGGC
Organism: Rana muscosa; assembly: GCA_029206835.1. NCBI lineage: Eukaryota > Metazoa > Chordata > Amphibia > Anura > Ranidae > Rana > Rana muscosa. Next base: position 518,171,046 of record CM055122.1, on the reverse strand, counting down.
AGCAAACAGAGCTCCTATATTTTCTTCTTAGCAGCACCCATAGGACTTCTAATGTGTTAGTGGCATTACACAGAGTTCCTATATTTTCATCTCAGAAGCACCCATAGGACTTCTAGTGTGTTAGTGGCATCACACAGAGCTCCTATATTTTCTTCTCAGCAGCACCCATAGGACTTCTAGTGTGTTAGTGGCAGCAAACAGAGCTCCTATATTTTCTTCTCAGCAACACCCATAGGACTTCTAGTGTGTTAGTGGCAGCAAACAGAGCTCCTATATTTTCTTCTCAGCAGCACCCATAGGACTTCTAGTGTGTTAGTGGCATCACACAGAGCTCCTATATTTTCTTCTCAGCAGCACCCATAGGACTTCTAGTGTGTTAGTGGCAGCAAACAGAGCTCCTATATTTTCTTCTCAGCAGCACCCATAGGACTTCTAGTGTGTTAGTGGCAGCAAACAGAGCTCCTATATTTTCTTCTCAGCAGCACCCATAGGACTTCTAGTGTGTTAGTGGCAGCAAACAGAGCTCCTATATTTTCTTCTCAGCAGCACCCATAGGACTTCTAGTGTGTTAGTGGCATCACACAGAGCTCCTATATTTTCTTCTCAGCAGCACCCATAGGACTTCTAGTGTGTTAGTGGCAGCAAACAGAGCTCCTATATTTTCTTCTCAGCAGCACCCATAGGACTTCTAGTGTGTTAGTGGCAGCAAACAGAGCTCCTATATTTTCTTCTCAGCAGCACCCATAGGACTTCTAGTGTGTTAGTGGCATCACACAGAGCTCCTATATTTTCTTCTCAGCAGCACCCATAGGACTTCTAGTGTGTTAGTGGCATCACACAGAGCTCCTATATTTTCTTCTCAGCAGCACCCATAGGACTTCTAGTGTGTTAGTGGCAGCAAACAGAGCTCCTATATTTTCTTCTCAGCAGCACCCATAGGACTTCTAGTGTGTTAGTGGCATCACACAGAGCTCCTATATTTTCTTCTCAGCAGCACCCATAGGACTTCTAGTGTGTTAGTGGCAGCAAACAGAGCTCCTATATTTTCTTCTCAGCAGCACCCATAGGACTTCTAGTGTGTTAGTGGCAGCAAACAGAGCTCCTATATTTTCTTCTCAGCAGCACCCATAGGACTTCTAGTGTGTTAGTGGCATCACACAGAGCTCCTATATTTTCTTCTCAGCAGCACCCATAGGACTTCTAGTGTGTTAGTGGCAGCAAACAGAGCTCCTATATTTTCTTCTTAGCAGCACCCATAGGACTTCTAATGTGTTAGTGGCATCACACAGAGTTCCTATATTTTCATCTCAGAAGCACCCATAGGACTTCTAGTGTGTTAGTGGCATCACACAGAGCTCCTATATTTTCTTCTCAGCAGCACCCATAGGACTTCTAGTGTGTTAGTGGCAGCAAACAGAGCTCCTAAATTTTCTTCTCAGCAGCACCCATAGGACTTCTAGTGTGTTAGTGGCAGCAAACAGAGCTCCTATATTTTCTTCTCAGCAGCACCCATAGGACTTCTAGTGTGTTAGTGGCAGCAAACAGAGCTCCTATATTTTCTTCTCAGCAGCACCCATAGGACTTCTAGTGTGTTAGTGGCATCACACAGAGCTCCTATATTTTCTTCTCAGCAGCACCCATAGGACTTCTAGTGTGTTAGTGGCAGCAAACAGAGCTCCTATATTTTCTTCTCAGCAGCACCCATAGGACTTCTAGTGTGTTAGTGGCAGCAAACAGAGCTCCTATATTTTCTTCTCAGCAGCACCCATAGGACTTCTAGTGTGTTAGTGGCAGCAAACAGAGCTCCTATATTTTCTTCTCAGCAGCACCCATAGGACTTCTAGTGTGTTAGTGGCATCACACAGAGCTCCTATATTTTCTTCTCAGCAGCACCCATAGGACTTCTAATGTGTTAGTGGCATCACACAGAGCTCCTATATTTTCTTCTCAGCAGCACCCATAGGACTTCTAGTGTGTTAGTGGCAGCAAACAGAGCTCCTATATTTTCTTCTCAGCAGCACCCATAGGACTTCTAGTGTGTTAGTGGCATCACACAGAGCTCCTATATTTTCTTCTCAGCAGCACCCATAGGACTTCTAGTGTGTTAGTGGCATCACACAGAGCTCCTATATTTTCATCTCAACAGCACCCATAGGACTTCTAGTGTGTTAGTGGCATCACACAGAGCTCCTATATTTTCATCTCAGAAGCACCCATAGGACTTCTAGTGTGTTAGTGGCATCACACAGAGCTCCTATATTTTCTTCTCAGCAGCACCCATAGGACTTCTAGTGTGTTAGTGGCAGCAAACAGAGCTCCTATATTTTCTTCTCAGCAGCACCCATAGGACTTCTAGTGTGTTAGTGGCAGCAAACAGAGCTCCTATATTTTCTTCTCAGCAGCACCCATAGGACTTCTAGTGTGTTAGTGGCATCACACAGAGCTCCTATATTTTCTTCTCAGCAGCACCCATAGGACTTCTAGTGTGTTAGTGGCAGCAAACAGAGCTCCTATATTTTCTTCTCAGCAGCACCCATAGGACTTCTAGTGTGTTAGTGGCAGCAAACAGAGCTCCTATATTTTCTTCTCAGCAGCACCCATAGGACTTCTAGTGTGTTAGTGGCATCACACAGAGCTCCTATATTTTCTTCTCAGCAGCACCCATAGGACTTCTAGTGTGTTAGTGGCAGCAAACAGAGCTCCTATATTTTCTTCTCAGCAGCACCCATAGGACTTCTAGTGTGTTAGTGGCATCACACAGAGTTCCTATATTTTCATCTCAGAAGCACCCATAGGACTTCTAGTGTGTTAGTGGCATCACACAGAGCTCCTATATTTTCTTCTCAGCAGCACCCATAGGACTTCTAGTGTGTTAGTGGCATCACACAGAGCTCCTATATTTTCTTCTCAGCAGCACCCATAGGACTTCTAGTGTGTTAGTGGCATCACACAGAGCTCCTATATTTTCTTCTCAGCAGCACCCATAGGACTTCTAGTGTGTTAGTGGCAGCAAACAGAGCTCCTATATTTTCTTCTCAGCAGCACCCATAGGACTTCTAGTGTGTTAGTGGCATCACACAGAGCTCCTATATTTTCTTCTCAGCAGCACCCATAGGACTTCTAGTGTGTTAGTGGCATCACACAGAGTTCCTATATTTTCATCTCAGAAGCACCCATAGGACTTCTAGTGTGTTAGTGGCATCACACAGAGCTCCTATATTTTCATCTCAGAAGCACCCATAGGACTTCTAGTGTGTTAGTGGCATCACACAGAGCTCCTATATTTTCTTCTCAGCAGCACCCATAGGACTTCTAGTGTGTTAGTGGCAGCAAACAGAGCTCCTATATTTTCTTCTTAGCAGCACCCATAGGACTTCTAATGTGTTAGTGGCATCACACAGAGTTCCTATATTTTAATCTCAGAAGCACCCATAGGACTTCTAGTGTGTTAGTGGCATCACACAGAGCTCCTATATTTTCTTCTCAGCAGCACCCATAGGACTTCTAGTGTGTTAGTGGCAGCAAACAGAGCTCCTATATTTTCTTCTCAGCAGCACCCATAGGACTTCTAGTGTGTTAGTGGCATCACACAGAGCTCCTATATTTTCTTCTCAGCAGCACCCATAGGACTTCTAGTGTGTTAGTGGCAGCAAACAGAGCTCCTATATTTTCTTCTTAGCAGCACCCATAGGACTTCTAATGTGTTAGTGGCATTACACAGAGTTCCTATATTTTCATCTCAGAAGCACCCATAGGACTTCTAGTGTGTTAGTGGCATCACACAGAGCTCCTATATTTTCTTCTCAGCAGCACCCATAGGACTTCTAGTGTGTTAGTGGCAGCAAACAGAGCTCCTATATTTTCTTCTCAGCAACACCCATAGGACTTCTAGTGTGTTAGTGGCAGCAAACAGAGCTCCTATATTTTCTTCTCAGCAGCACCCATAGGACTTCTAGTGTGTTAGTGGCATCACACAGAGCTCCTATATTTTCTTCTCAGCAGCACCCATAGGACTTCTAGTGTGTTAGTGGCAGCAAACAGAGCTCCTATATTTTCTTCTCAGCAGCACCCATAGGACTTCTAGTGTGTTAGTGGCAGCAAACAGAGCTCCTATATTTTCTTCTCAGCAGCACCCATAGGACTTCTAGTGTGTTAGTGGCAGCAAACAGAGCTCCTATATTTTCTTCTCAGCAGCACCCATAGGACTTCTAGTGTGTTAGTGGCATCACACAGAGCTCCTATATTTTCTTCTCAGCAGCACCCATAGGACTTCTAGTGTGTTAGTGGCAGCAAACAGAGCTCCTATATTTTCTTCTCAGCAGCACCCATAGGACTTCTAGTGTGTTAGTGGCAGCAAACAGAGCTCCTATATTTTCTTCTCAGCAGCACCCATAGGACTTCTAGTGTGTTAGTGGCATCACACAGAGCTCCTATATTTTCTTCTCAGCAGCACCCATAGGACTTCTAGTGTGTTAGTGGCATCACACAGAGCTCCTATATTTTCTTCTCAGCAGCACCCATAGGACTTCTAGTGTGTTAGTGGCAGCAAACAGAGCTCCTATATTTTCTTCTCAGCAGCACCCATAGGACTTCTAGTGTGTTAGTGGCATCACACAGAGCTCCTATATTTTCTTCTCAGCAGCACCCATAGGACTTCTAGTGTGTTAGTGGCAGCAAACAGAGCTCCTATATTTTCTTCTCAGCAGCACCCATAGGACTTCTAGTGTGTTAGTGGCAGCAAACAGAGCTCCTATATTTTCTTCTCAGCAGCACCCATAGGACTTCTAGTGTGTTAGTGGCATCACACAGAGCTCCTATATTTTCTTCTCAGCAGCACCCATAGGACTTCTAGTGTGTTAGTGGCAGCAAACAGAGCTCCTATATTTTCTTCTTAGCAGCACCCATAGGACTTCTAATGTGTTAGTGGCATCACACAGAGTTCCTATATTTTCATCTCAGAAGCACCCATAGGACTTCTAGTGTGTTAGTGGCATCACACAGAGCTCCTATATTTTCTTCTCAGCAGCACCCATAGGACTTCTAGTGTGTTAGTGGCAGCAAACAGAGCTCCTAAATTTTCTTCTCAGCAGCACCCATAGGACTTCTAGTGTGTTAGTGGCAGCAAACAGAGCTCCTATATTTTCTTCTCAGCAGCACCCATAGGACTTCTAGTGTGTTAGTGGCAGCAAACAGAGCTCCTATATTTTCTTCTCAGCAGCACCCATAGGACTTCTAGTGTGTTAGTGGCATCACACAGAGCTCCTATATTTTCTTCTCAGCAGCACCCATAGGACTTCTAGTGTGTTAGTGGCAGCAAACAGAGCTCCTATATTTTCTTCTTAGCAGCACCCATAGGACTTCTAATGTGTTAGTGGCATCACACAGAGTTCCTATATTTTCATCTCAGAAGCACCCATAGGACTTCTAGTGTGTTAGTGTCATCACACAGAGCTCCTATATTTTCTTCTCAGCAGCACCCATAGGACTTCTAGTGTGTTAGTGGCAGCAAACAGAGCTCCTATATTTTCATCTCAGAAGCACCCATAGGACTTCTAGTGTGTTAGTGGCATCACACAGAGCTCCTATATTTTCATCTCAGAAGCACCCATAGGACTTCTAGTGTGTTAGTGGCATCACACAGAGCTCCTATATTTTCTTCTCAGCAGCACCCATAGGACTTCTAGTGTGTTAGTGGCAGCAAACAGAGCTCCTATATTTTCTTCTCAGCAGCACCCATAGGACTTCTAGTGTGTTAGTGGCAGCAAACAGAGCTCCTATATTTTCTTCTCAGCAGCACCCATAGGACTTCTAGTGTGTTAGTGGTATCACACAGAGCTCCTATATTTTCTTCTCAGCAGTACCCATAGGACTTCTAGTGTGTTAGTGGCAGCAAACAGAGCTCCTATATTTTCTTCTCAGTAGCACCCATAGGACTTCTAGTGTGTTAGTGGCAGCAAACAGAGCTCCTATATTTTCTTCTCAGCAGCACCCATAGGACTTCTAGTGTGTTAGTGGCATCACACAGAGCTCCTATATTTTCTTCTCAGCAGCACCCATAGGACTTCTAGTGTGTTAGTGGCAGCAAACAGAGCTCCTATATTTTCTTCTTAGCAGCACCCATAGGACTTCTAATGTGTTAGTGGCATCACACAGAGTTCCTATATTTTCATCTCAGAAGCACCCATAGGACTTCTAGTGTGTTAGTGGCATCACACAGAGCTCCTATATTTTCTTCTCAGCAGCACCCATAGGACTTCTAGTGTGTTAGTGGCAGCAAACAGAGCTCCTAAATTTTCTTCTCAGCAGCACCCATAGGACTTCTAGTGTGTTAGTGGCAGCAAACAGAGCTCCTATATTTTCTTCTCAGCAGCACCCATAGGACTTCTAGTGTGTTAGTGGCAGCAAACAGAGCTCCTATATTTTCTTCTCAGCAGCACCCATAGGACTTCTAGTGTGTTAGTGGCATCACACAGAGCTCCTATATTTTCTTCTCAGCAGCACCCATAGGACTTCTAGTGTGTTAGTGGCAGCAAACAGAGCTCCTATATTTTCTTCTTAGCAGCACCCATAGGACTTCTAATGTGTTAGTGGCATCACACAGAGTTCCTATATTTTCATCTCAGAAGCACCCATAGGACTTCTAGTGTGTTAGTGTCATCACACAGAGCTCCTATATTTTCTTCTCAGCAGCACCCATAGGACTTCTAGTGTGTTAGTGGCAGCAAACAGAGCTCCTATATTTTCATCTCAGAACACCCATAGGACTTCTAGTGTGTTAGTGGCATCACACAGAGCTCCTATATTTTCATCTCAGAAGCACCCATAGGACTTCTAGTGTGTTAGTGGCATCACACAGAGCTCCTATATTTTCTTCTCAGCAGCACCCATAGGACTTCTAGTGTGTTAGTGGCAGCAAACAGAGCTCCTATATTTTCTTCTCAGCAGCACCCATAGGACTTCTAGTGTGTTAGTGGCAGCAAACAGAGCTCCTATATTTTCTTCTCAGCAGCACCCATAGGACTTCTAGTGTGTTAGTGGCAGCAAACAGAGCTCCTATATTTTCTTCTCAGCAGCACCCATAGGACTTCTAGTGTGTTAGTGGCAGCAAACAGAGCTCCTATATTTTCTTCTTAGCAGCACCCATAGGACTTCTAATGTGTTAGTGGCATCACACAGAGTTCCTATATTTTCATCTCAGAAGCACCCATAGGACTTCTAGTGTGTTAGTGGCATCACACAGAGCTCCTATATTTTCTTCTCAGCAGCACCCATAGGACTTCTAGTGTGTTAGTGGCAGCAAACAGAGCTCCTATATTTTCTTCTCAGCAGCACCCATAGGACTTCTAGTGTGTTAGTGGCAGCAAACAGAGCTCCTATATTTTCTTCTCAGCAGCACCCATAGGACTTCTAGTGTGTTAGTGGTATCACACAGAGCTCCTATATTTTCTTCTCAGCAGCACCCATAGGACTTCTAGTGTGTTAGTGGCAGCAAACAGAGCTCCTATATTTTCTTCTCAGCAGCACCCATAGGACTTCTAGTGTGTTAGTGGCAGCAAACAGAGCTCCTATATTTTCTTCTCAGCAGCACCCATAGGACTTCTAGTGTGTTAGTGGCATCACACAGAGCTCCTATATTTTCTTCTCAGCAGCACCCATAGGACTTCTAGTGTGTTAGTGGCAGCAAACAGAGCTCCTATATTTTCTTCTTAGCAGCACCCATAGGACTTCTAATGTGTTAGTGGCATCACACAGAGTTCCTATATTTTCATCTCAGAAGCACCCATAGGACTTCTAGTGTGTTAGTGGCATCACACAGAGCTCCTATATTTTCTTCTCAGCAGCACCCATAGGACTTCTAGTGTGTTAGTGGCAGCAAACAGAGCTCCTAAATTTTCTTCTCAGCAGCACCCATAGGACTTCTAGTGTGTTAGTGGCAGCAAACAGAGCTCCTATATTTTCTTCTCAGCAGCACCCATAGGACTTCTAGTGTGTTAGTGGCAGCAAACAGAGCTCCTATATTTTCTTCTCAGCAGCACCCATAGGACTTCTAGTGTGTTAGTGGCATCACACAGAGCTCCTATATTTTCTTCTCAGCAGCACCCATAGGACTTCTAGTGTGTTAGTGGCATCACACAGAGCTCCTATATTTTCTTCTCAGCAGCACCCATAGGACTTCTAGTGTGTTAGTGGCAGCAAACAGAGCTCCTATATTTTCTTCTCAGCAGCACCCATAGGACTTCTAGTGTGTTAGTGGCAGCAAACAGAGCTCCTATATTTTCTTCTCAGCAGCACCCATAGGACTTCTAGTGTGTTAGTGGCATCACACAGAGCTCCTATATTTTCTTCTCAGCAGCACCCATAGGACTTCTAGTGTGTTAGTGGCAGCAAACAGAGCTCCTATATTTTCTTCTCAGCAGCACCCATAGGACTTCTAGTGTGTTAGTGGCAGCAAACAGAGCTCCTATATTTTCTTCTCAGCAGCACCCATAGGACTTCTAGTGTGTTAGTGGCATCACACAGAGCTCCTATATTTTCTTCTCAGCAGCACCCATAGGACTTCTAGTGTGTTAGTGGCATCACACAGAGCTCCTATATTTTCTTCTCAGCAGCACCCATAGGACTTCTAGTGTGTTAGTGGCAGCAAACAGAGCTCCTATATTTTCTTCTCAGCAGCACCCATAGGACTTCTAGTGTGTTAGTGGCAGCAAACAGAGCTCCTATATTTTCTTCTCAGCAGCACCCATAGGACTTCTAGTGTGTTAGTGGCATCACACAGAGCTCCTATATTTTCTTCTCAGCAGCACCCATAGGACTTCTAATGTGTTAGTGGCATCACACAGAGCTCCTATATTTTCTTCTCAGCAGCACCCATAGGACTTCTAGTGTGTTAGTGGCAGCAAACAGAGCTCCTATATTTTCTTCTCAGCAGCACCCATAGGACTTCTAGTGTGTTAGTGGCATCACACAGAGCTCCTATATTTTCTTCTCAGCAGCACCCATAGGACTTCTAGTGTGTTAGTGGCATCACACAGAGCTCCTATATTTTCTTCTCAGCAGCACCCATAGGACTTCTAGTGTGTTAGTGGCAGCAAACAGAGCTCCTATATTTTCTTCTCAGCAGCACCCATAGGACTTCTAGTGTGTTAGTGGCAGCAAACAGAGCTCCTATATTTTCTTCTCAGCAGCACCCATAGGACTTCTAGTGTGTTAGTGGCAGCAAACAGAGCTCCTATATTTTCTTCTCAGCAGCACCCATAGGACTTCTAGTGTGTTAGTGGCATCACACAGAGCTCCTATATTTTCTTCTCAGCAGCACCCATAGGACTTCTAATGTGTTAGTGGCATCACACAGAGCTCCTATATTTTCTTCTCAGCAGCACCCATAGGACTTCTAGTGTGTTAGTGGCATCACACAGAGCTCCTATATTTTCTTCTCAGCAGCACCCATAGGACTTCTAGTGTGTTAGTGGCATCACACAGAGCTCCTATATTTTCATCTCAACAGCACCCATAGGACTTCTAGTGTGTTAGTGGCATCACACAGAGCTCCTATATTTTCATATCAGAAGCACCCATAGGACTTCTAGTGTGTTAGTGGCATCACACAGAGCTCCTATATTTTCTTCTCAGCAGCACCCATAGGACTTCTAGTGTGTTAGTGGCAGCAAACAGAGCTCCTATATTTTCTTCTCAGCAGCACCCATAGGACTTCTAGTGTGTTAGTGGCAGCAAACAGAGCTCCTATATTTTCTTCTCAGCAGCACCCATAGGACTTCTAGTGTGTTAGTGGCATCACACAGAGCTCCTATATTTTCTTCTCAGCAGCACCCATAGGACTTCTAGTGTGTTAGTGGCAGCAAACAGAGCTCCTATATTTTCTTCTCAGCAGCACCCATAGGACTTCTAGTGTGTTAGTGGCAGCAAACAGAGCTCCTATATTTTCTTCTCAGCAGCACCCATAGGACTTCTAGTGTGTTAGTGGCATCACACAGAGCTCCTATATTTTCTTCTCAGCAGCACCCATAGGACTTCTAGTGTGTTAGTGGCAGCAAACAGAGCTCCTATATTTTCTTCTCAGCAGCACCCATAGGACTTCTAGTGTGTTAGTGGCATCACACAGAGTTCCTATATTTTCATCTCAGAAGCACCCATAGGACTTCTAGTGTGTTAGTGGCATCACACAGAGCTCCTATATTTTCTTCTCAGCAGCACCCATAGGACTTCTAGTGTGTTAGTGGCATCACACAGAGCTCCTATATTTTCTTCTCAGCAGCACCCATAGGACTTCTAGTGTGTTAGTGGCATCACACAGAGCTCCTATATTTTCTTCTCAGCAGCACCCATAGGACTTCTAGTGTGTTAGTGGCATCACACAGAGTTCCTATATTTTCATCTCAGAAGCACCCATAGGACTTCTAGTGTGTTAGTGGCATCACACAGAGCTCCTATATTTTCATCTCAGAAGCACCCATAGGACTTCTAGTGTGTTAGTGGCATCACACAGAGCTCCTATATTTTCTTCTCAGCAGCACCCATAGGACTTCTAGTGTGTTAGTGGCAGCAAACAGAGCTCCTATATTTTCTTCTTAGCAGCACCCATAGGACTTCTAATGTGTTAGTGGCATCACACAGAGTTCCTATATTTTAATCTCAGAAGCACCCATAGGACTTCTAGTGTGTTAGTGGCATCACACAGAGCTCCTATATTTTCTTCTCAGCAGCACCCATAGGACTTCTAGTGTGTTAGTGGCATCACACAGAGCTCCTATATTTTCTTCTCAGCAGCACCCATAGGACTTCTAATGTGTTAGTGGCATCACACAGAGCTCCTATATTTTCTTCTCAGCAGCACCCATAGGACTTCTAGTGTGTTAGTGGCAGCAAACAGAGCTCCTATATTTTCTTCTCAGCAGCACCCATAGGACTTCTAGTGTGTTAGTGGCATCACACAGAGCTCCTATATTTTCTTCTCAGCAGCACCCATAGGACTTCTAGTGTGTTAGTGGCATCACACAGAGCTCCTATATTTTCTTCTCAGCAGCACCCATAGGACTTCTAGTGTGTTAGTGGCAGCAAACAGAGCTCCTATATTTTCTTCTCAGCAGCACCCATAGGACTTCTAGTGTGTTAGTGGCAGCAAACAGAGCTCCTATATTTTCTTCTCAGCAGCACCCATAGGACTTCTAGTGTGTTAGTGGCAGCAAACAGAGCTCCTATATTTTCTTCTCAGCAGCACCCATAGGACTTCTAGTGTGTTAGTGGCATCACACAGAGCTCCTATATTTTCTTCTCAGCAGCACCCATAGGACTTCTAATGTGTTAGTGGCATCACACAGAGCTCCTATATTTTCTTCTCAGCAGCACCCATAGGACTTCTAGTGTGTTAGTGGCAGCAAACAGAGCTCCTATATTTTCTTCTCAGCAGCACCCATAGGACTTCTAGTGTGTTAGTGGCATCACACAGAGCTCCTATATTTTCTTCTCAGCAGCACCCATAGGACTTCTAGTGTGTTAGTGGCATCACACAGAGCTCCTATATTTTCATCTCAACAGCACCCATAGGACTTCTAGTGTGTTAGTGGCATCACACAGAGCTCCTATATTTTCATCTCAGAAGCACCCATAGGACTTCTAGTGTGTTAGTGGCATCACACAGAGCTCCTATATTTTCTTCTCAGCAGCACCCATAGGACTTCTAGTGTGTTAGTGGCAGCAAACAGAGCTCCTATATTTTCTTCTCAGCAGCACCCATAGGACTTCTAGTGTGTTAGTGGCAGCAAACAGAGCTCCTATATTTTCTTCTCAGCAGCACCCATAGGACTTCTAGTGTGTTAGTGGCATCACACAGAGCTCCTATATTTTCTTCTCAGCAGCACCCATAGGACTTCTAGTGTGTTAGTGGCAGCAAACAGAGCTCCTATATTTTCTTCTCAGCAGCACCCATAGGACTTCTAGTGTGTTAGTGGCAGCAAACAGAGCTCCTATATTTTCTTCTCAGCAGCACCCATAGGACTTCTAGTGTGTTAGTGGCATCACACAGAGCTCCTATATTTTCTTCTCAGCAGCACCCATAGGACTTCTAGTGTGTTAGTGGCAGCAAACAGAGCTCCTATATTTTCTTCTCAGCAGCACCCATAGGACTTCTAGTGTGTTAGTGGCATCACACAGAGTTCCTATATTTTCATCTCAGAAGCACCCATAGGACTTCTAGTGTGTTAGTGGCATCACACAGAGCTCCTATATTTTCTTCTCAGCAGCACCCATAGGACTTCTAGTGTGTTAGTGGCATCACACAGAGCTCCTATATTTTCTTCTCAGCAGCACCCATAGGACTTCTAGTGTGTTAGTGGCATCACACAGAGCTCCTATATTTTCTTCTCAGCAGCACCCATAGGACTTCTAGTGTGTTAGTGGCATCACACAGAGCTCCTATATTTTCATCTCAGAAGCACCCATAGGACTTCTAGTGTGTTAGTGGCATCACACAGAGCTCCTATATTTTCATCTCAGAAGCACCCATAGGACTTCTAGTGTGTTAGTGGCATCACACAGAGCTCCTATATTTTCTTCTCAGCAGCACCCATAGGACTTCTAGTGTGTTAGTGGCAGCAAACAGAGCTCCTATATTTTCTTCTTAGCAGCACCCATAGGACTTCTAATGTGTTAGTGGCATCACACAGAGTTCCTATATTTTAATCTCAGAAGCACCCATAGGACTTCTAGTGTGTTAGTGGCATCACACAGAGCTCCTATATTTTCTTCTCAGCAGCACCCATAGGACTTCTAGTGTGTTAGTGGCAGCAAACAGAGCTCCTATATTTTCTTCTCAGCAGCACCCATAGGACTTCTAGTGTATTAGTGGCAGCAAACAGAGCTCCTATATTTTCTTCTCAGCAGCACCCATAGGACTTCTAGTGTGTTAGTGGCAGCAAACAGAGCTCCTATATTTTCTTCTCAGCAGCACCCATAGGACTTCTAGTGTGTTAGTGGCAGCAAACAGAGCTCCTATATTTTCTTCTTAGCAGCACCCATAGGACTTCTAATGTGTTAGTGGCATCACACAGAGTTCCTATATTTTCATCTCAGAAGCACCCATAGGACTTCTAGTGTGTTAGTGGCATCACACAGAGCTCCTATATTTTCTTCTCAGCAGCACCCATAGGACTTCTAGTGTGTTAGTGGTATCACACAGAGCTCCTATATTTTCTTCTCAGCAGCACCCATAGGACTTCTAGTGTGTTAGTGGCAGCAAACAGAGCTCCTATATTTTCTTCTCAGCAGCACCCATAGGACTTCTAGTGTGTTAGTGGCAGCAAACAGAGCTCCTATATTTTCTTCTCAGCAGCACCCATAGGACTTCTAGTGTGTTAGTGGCATCACACAGAGCTCCTATATTTTCTTCTCAGCAGCACCCATAGGACTTCTAGTGTGTTAGTGTCAGCAAACAGAGCTCCTATATTTTCTTCTTAGCAGCACCCATAGGACTTCTAATGTGTTAGTGGCATCACACAGAGTTCCTATATTTTCATCTCAGAAGCACCCATAGGACTTCTAGTGTGTTAGTGGCATCACACAGAGCTCCTATATTTTCTTCTCAGCAGCACCCATAGGACTTCTAGTGTGTTAGTGGCAGCAAACAGAGCTCCTATATTTTCTTCTCAGCAGCACCCATAGGACTTCTAGTGTGTTAGTGGCAGCAAACAGAGCTCCTATATTTTCTTCTCAGCAGCACCCATAGGACTTCTAGTGTGTTAGTGGCAGCAAACAGAGCTCCTATATTTTCTTCTCAGCAGCACCCATAGGACTTCTAGTGTGTTAGTGGCATCACACAGAGCTCCTATATTTTCTTCTCAGCAGCACCCATAGGACTTCTAGTGTGTTAGTGGCATCACACAGAGCTCCTATATTTTCTTCTCAGCAGCACCCATAGGACTTCTAGTGTGTTAGTGGCAGCAAACAGAGCTCCTATATTTTCTTCTCAGCAGCACCCATAGGACTTCTAGTGTGTTAGTGGCAGCAAACAGAGCTCCTATATTTTCTTCTCAGCAGCACCCATAGGACTTCTAGTGTGTTAGTGGCATCACACAGAGCTCCTATATTTTCTTCTCAGCAGCACCCATAGGACTTCTAGTGTGTTAGTGGCAGCAAACAGAGCTCCTATATTTTCTTCTCAGCAGCACCCATAGGACTTCTAGTGTGTTAGTGGCAGCAAACAGAGCTCCTATATTTTCTTCTCAGCAGCACCCATAGGACTTCTAGTGTGTTAGTGGCATCACACAGAGCTCCTATATTTTCTTCTCAGCAGCACCCATAGGACTTCTAGTGTGTTAGTGGCATCACACAGAGCTCCTATATTTTCTTCTCAGCAGCACCCATAGGACTTCTAGTGTGTTAGTGGCAGCAAACAGAGCTCCTATATTTTCTTCTCAGCAGCACCCATAGGACTTCTAGTGTGTTAGTGGCAGCAAACAGAGCTCCTATATTTTCTTCTCAGCAGCACCCATAGGACTTCTAGTGTGTTAGTGGCATCACACAGAGCTCCTATATTTTCTTCTCAGCAGCACCCATAGGACTTCTAATGTGTTAGTGGCATCACACAGAGCTCCTATATTTTCTTCTCAGCAGCACCCATAGGACTTCTAGTGTGTTAGTGGCAGCAAACAGAGCTCCTATATTTTCTTCTCAGCAGCACCCATAGGACTTCTAGTGTGTTAGTGGCATCACACAGAGCTCCTATATTTTCTTCTCAGCAGCACCCATAGGACTTCTAGTGTGTTAGTGGCATCACACAGAGCTCCTATATTTTCTTCTCAGCAGCACCCATAGGACTTCTAGTGTGTTAGTGGCAGCAAACAGAGCTCCTATATTTTCTTCTCAGCAGCACCCATAGGACTTCTAGTGTGTTAGTGGCAGCAAACAGAGCTCCTATATTTTCTTCTCAGCAGCACCCATAGGACTTCTAGTGTGTTAGTGGCATCACACAGAGCTCCTATATTTTCTTCTCAGCAGCACCCATAGGACTTCTAATGTGTTAGTGGCATCACACAGAGCTCCTATATTTTCTTCTCAGCAGCACCCATAGGACTTCTAGTGTGTTAGTGGCAGCAAACAGAGCTCCTATATTTTCTTCTCAGCAGCACCCATAGGACTTCTAGTGTGTTAGTGGCATCACACAGAGCTCCTATATTTTCTTCTCAGCAGCACCCATAGGACTTCTAGTGTGTTAGTGGCATCACACAGAGCTCCTATATTTTCATCTCAACAGCACCCATAGGACTTCTAGTGTGTTAGTGGCATCACACAGAGCTCCTATATTTTCATCTCAGAAGCACCCATAGGACTTCTAGTGTGTTAGTGGCATCACACAGAGCTCCTATATTTTCTTCTCAGCAGCACCCATAGGACTTCTAGTGTGTTAGTGGCAGCAAACAGAGCTCCTATATTTTCTTCTCAGCAGCACCCATAGGACTTCTAGTGTGTTAGTGGCAGCAAACAGAGCTCCTATATTTTCTTCTCAGCAGCACCCATAGGACTTCTAGTGTGTTAGTGGTATCACACAGAGCTCCTATATTTTCTTCTCAGCAGCACCCATAGGACTTCTAGTGTGTTAGTGGCAGCAAACAGAGCTCCTATATTTTCTTCTCAGCAGCACCCATAGGACTTCTAGTGTGTTAGTGGCATCACACAGAGCTCCTATATTTTCTTCTCAGCAGCACCCATAGGACTTCTAGTGTGTTAGTGGCAGCAAACAGAGCTCCTATATTTTCTTCTCAGCAGCACCCATAGGACTTCTAGTGTGTTAGTGGCATCACACAGAGTTCCTATATTTTCATCTCAGAAGCACCCATAGGACTTCTAGTGTGTTAGTGGCATCACACAGAGCTCCTATATTTTCTTCTCAGCAGCACCCATAGGACTTCTAGTGTGTTAGTGGCATCACACAGAGCTCCTATATTTTCTTCTCAGCAGCACCCATAGGACTTCTAGTGTGTTAGTGGCATCACACAGAGCTCCTATATTTTCTTCTCAGCAGCACCCATAGGACTTCTAGTGTGTTAGTGGCAGCAAACAGAGCTCCTATATTTTCTTCTCAGCAGCACCCATAGGACTTCTAGTGTGTTAGTGGCATCACACAGAGCTCCTATATTTTCTTCTCAGCAGCACCCATAGGACTTCTAGTGTGTTAGTGGCATCACACAGAGTTCCTATATTTTCATCTCAGAAGCACCCATAGGACTTCTAGTGTGTTAGTGGCATCACACAGAGCTCCTATATTTTCATCTCAGAAGCACCCATAGGACTTCTAGTGTGTTAGTGGCATCACACAGAGCTCCTATATTTTCTTCTCAGCAGCACCCATTGGACTTCTAGTGTGTTAGTGGCAGCAAACAGAGCTCCTATATTTTCTTCTTAGCAGCACCCATAGGACTTCTAATGTGTTAGTGGCATCACACAGAGTTCCTATATTTTAATCTCAGAAGCACCCATAGGACTTCTAGTGTGTTAGTGGCATCACACAGAGCTCCTATATTTTCTTCTCAGCAGCACCCATAGGACTTCTAGTGTGTTAGTGGCAGCAAACAGAGCTCCTATATTTTCTTCTCAGCAGCACCCATAGGACTTCTAGTGTGTTAGTGGCAGCAAACAGAGCTCCTATATTTTCTTCTCAGCAGCACCCATAGGACTTCTAGTGTGTTAGTGGCAGCAAACAGAGCTCCTATGTTTTCTTCTCAGCAGCACCCATAGGACTTCTAGTGTGTTAGTGGTATCACACAGAGCTCCTATATTTTCTTCTCAGCAGCACCCATAGGACTTCTAGTGTGTTAGTGGCAGCAAACAGAGCTCCTATATTTTCTTCTCAGCAGCACCCATAGGACTTCTAGTGTGTTAGTGGCAGCAAACAGAGCTCCTATATTTTCTTCTCAGCAGCACCCATAGGACTTCTAGTGTGTTAGTGGCAGCAAACAGAGCTCCTATATTTTCTTCTCAGCAGCACCCATAGGACTTCTAGTGTGTTAGTGGCAGCAAACAGAGCTCCTATATTTTCTTCTCAGCAGCACCCATAGGACTTCTAGTGTGTTAGTGGCATCACACAGAGCTCCTATATTTTCTTCTCAGCAGCACCCATAGGACTTCTAGTGTGTTAGTGGCATCACACAGAGCTCCTATATTTTCTTCTCAGCAGCACCCATAGGACTTCTAGTGTGTTAGTGGCATCACACAGAGCTCCTATATTTTCTTCTCAGCAGCACCCATAGGACTTCTAGTGTGTTAGTGGCAGCAAACAGAGCTCCTATATTTTCTTCTCAGCAGCACCCATAGGACTTCTAGTGTGTTAGTGGCAGCAAACAGAGCTCCTATATTTTCTTCTCAGCAGCACCCATAGGACTTCTAGTGTGTTAGTGGCATCACACAGAGCTCCTATATTTTCTTCTCAGCAGCACCCATAGGACTTCTAATGTGTTAGTGGCATCACACAGAGCTCCTATATTTTCTTCTCAGCAGCACCCATAGGACTTCTAGTGTGTTAGTGGCAGCAAACAGAGCTCCTATATTTTCTTCTCAGCAGCACCCATAGGACTTCTAGTGTGTTAGTGGCATCACACAGAGCTCCTATATTTTCTTCTCAGCAGCACCCATAGGACTTCTAGTGTGTTAGTGGCATCACACAGAGCTCCTATATTTTCATCTCAACAGCACCCATAGGACTTCTAGTGTGTTAGTGGCATCACACAGAGCTCCTATATTTTCATCTCAGAAGCACCCATAGGACTTCTAGTGTGTTAGTGGCATCACACAGAGCTCCTATATTTTCTTCTCAGCAGCACCCATAGGACTTCTAGTGTGTTAGTGGCAGCAAACAGAGCTCCTATATTTTCTTCTCAGCAGCACCCATAGGACTTCTAGTGTGTTAGTGGCAGCAAACAGAGCTCCTATATTTTCTTCTCAGCAGCACCCATAGGACTTCTAGTGTGTTAGTGGCATCACACAGAGCTCCTATATTTTCTTCTCAGCAGCACCCATAGGACTTCTAGTGTGTTAGTGGCAGCAAACAGAGCTCCTATATTTTCTTCTCAGCAGCACCCATAGGACTTCTAGTGTGTTAGTGGCAGCAAACAGAGCTCCTATATTTTCTTCTCAGCAGCACCCATAGGACTTCTAGTGTGTTAGTGGCATCACACAGAGCTCCTATATTTTCTTCTCAGCAGCACCCATAGGACTTCTAGTGTGTTAGTGGCAGCAAACAGAGCTCCTATATTTTCTTCTCAGCAGCACCCATAGGACTTCTAGTGTGTTAGTGGCATCACACAGAGTTCCTATATTTTCATCTCAGAAGCACCCATAGGACTTCTAGTGTGTTAGTGGCATCACACAGAGCTCCTATATTTTCTTCTCAGCAGCACCCATAGGACTTCTAGTGTGTTAGTGGCATCACACAGAGCTCCTATATTTTCTTCTCAGCAGCACCCATAGGACTTCTAGTGTGTTAGTGGCATCACACAGAGCTCCTATATTTTCTTCTCAGCAGCACCCATAGGACTTCTAGTGTGTTAGTGGCAGCAAACAGAGCTCCTATATTTTCTTCTCAGCAGCACCCATAGGACTTCTAGTGTGTTAGTGGCATCACACAGAGCTCCTATATTTTCTTCTCAGCAGCACCCATAGGACTTCTAGTGTGTTAGTGGCATCACACAGAGTTCCTATATTTTCATCTCAGAAGCACCCATAGGACTTCTAGTGTGTTAGTGGCATCACACAGAGCTCCTATATTTTCATCTCAGAAGCACCCATAGGACTTCTAGTGTGTTAGTGGCATCACACAGAGCTCCTATATTTTCTTCTCAGCAGCACCCATAGGACTTCTAGTGTGTTAGTGGCAGCAAACAGAGCTCCTATATTTTCTTCTTAGCAGCACCCATAGGACTTCTAATGTGTTAGTGGCATCACACAGAGTTCCTATATTTTAATCTCAGAAGCACCCATAGGACTTCTAGTGTGTTAGTGGCATCACACAGAGCTCCTATATTTTCTTCTCAGCAGCACCCATAGGACTTCTAGTGTGTTAGTGGCAGCAAACAGAGCTCCTATATTTTCTTCTCAGCAGCACCCATAGGACTTCTAGTGTGTTAGTGGCATCACACAGAGCTCCTATATTTTCTTCTCAGCAGCACCCATAGGACTTCTAGTGTGTTAGTGGCAGCAAACAGAGCTCCTATATTTTCTTCTCAGCAGCACCCATAGGACTTCTAGTGTGTTAGTGGCAGCAAACAGAGCTCCTATATTTTCTTCTCAGCAGCACCCATAGGACTTCTAGTGTGTTAGTGGCAGCAAACAGAGCTCCTATATTTTCTTCTCAGCAGCACCCATAGGACTTCTAGTGTGTTAGTGGCATCACACAGAGCTCCTATATTTTCTTCTCAGCAGCACCCATAGGACTTCTAGTGTGTTAGTGGCAGCAAACAGAGCTCCTATATTTTCTTCTCAGCAGCACCCATAGGACTTCTAGTGTGTTAGTGGCAGCAAACAGAGCTCCTATATTTTCTTCTCAGCAGCACCCATAGGACTTCTAGTGTGTTAGTGGCATCACACAGAGCTCCTATATTTTCTTCTCAGCAGCACCCATAGGACTTCTAGTGTGTTAGTGGCAGCAAACAGAGCTCCTATATTTTCTTCTCAGCAGCACCCATAGGACTTCTAGTGTGTTAGTGGCAGCAAACAGAGCTCCTATATTTTCTTCTCAGCAGCACCCATAGGACTTCTAGTGTGTTAGTGGCAGCAAACAGAGCTCCTATATTTTCTTCTCAGCAGCACCCATAGGACTTCTAGTGTGTTAGTGGCATCACACAGAGCTCCTATATTTTCTTCTCAGCAGCACCCATAGGACTTCTAGTGTGTTAGTGGCAGCAAACAGAGCTCCTATATTTTCTTCTCAGCAGCACCCATAGGACTTCTAGTGTGTTAGTGGCAGCAAACAGAGCTCCTATATTTTCTTCTCAGCAGCACCCATAGGACTTCTAGTGTGTTAGTGGCATCACACAGAGCTCCTATATTTTCTTCTCAGCAGCACCCATAGGACTTCTAGTGTGTTAGTGGCAGCAAACAGAGCTCCTATATTTTCTTCTCAGCAGCACCCATAGGACTTCTAGTGTGTTAGTGGCATCACACAGAGCTCCTATATTTTCTTCTCAGCAGCACCCATAGAACTTCTAGTGTGTTAGTGGCAGCAAACAGAGCTCCTATATTTTCTTCTTAGCAGCACCCATAGGACTTCTAATGTGTTAGTGGCATTACACAGAGTTCCTATATTTTCATCTCAGAAGCACCCATAGGACTTCTAGTGTGTTAGTGGCATCACACAGAGCTCCTATATTTTCTTCTCAGCAGCACCCATAGGACTTCTAGTGTGTTAGTGGCAGCAAACAGAGCTCCTATATTTTCTTCTCAGCAGCACCCATAGGACTTCTAGTGTGTTAGTGGCAGCAAACAGAGCTCCTATATTTTCTTCTCAGCAGCACCCATAGGACTTCTAGTGTGTTAGTGGCATCACACAGAGCTCCTATATTTTCTTCTCAGCAGCACCCATAGGACTTCTAGTGTGTTAGTGGCAGCAAACAGAGCTCCTATATTTTCTTCTCAGCAGCACCCATAGGACTTCTAGTGTGTTAGTGGCAGCAAACAGAGCTCCTATATTTTCTTCTCAGCAGCACCCATAGGACTTCTAGTGTGTTAGTGGCAGCAAACAGAGCTCCTATATTTTCTTCTCAGCAGCACCCATAGGACTTCTAGTGTGTTAGTGGCATCACACAGAGCTCCTATATTTTCTTCTCAGCAGCACCCATAGGACTTCTAGTGTGTTAGTGGCAGCAAACAGAGCTCCTATATTTTCTTCTCAGCAGCACCCATAGGACTTCTAGTGTGTTAGTGGCAGCAAACAGAGCTCCTATATTTTCTTCTCAGCAGCACCCATAGGACTTCTAGTGTGTTAGTGGCAGCAAACAGAGCTCCTATATTTTCTTCTCAGCAGCACCCATAGGACTTCTAGTGTGTTAGTGGCATCACACAGAGCTCCTATATTTTCTTCTCAGCAGCACCCATAGGACTTCTAGTGTGTTAGTGGCAGCAAACAGAGCTCCTATATTTTCTTCTCAGCAGCACCCATAGGACTTCTAGTGTGTTAGTGGCAGCAAACAGAGCTCCTATATTTTCTTCTCAGCAGCACCCATAGGACTTCTAGTGTGTTAGTGGCATCACACAGAGCTCCTATATTTTCTTCTCAGCAGCACCCATAGGACTTCTAGTGTGTTAGTGGCATCACACAGAGCTCCTATATTTTCTTCTCAGCAGCACCCATAGGACTTCTAGTGTGTTAGTGGCAGCAAACAGAGCTCCTATATTTTCTTCTCAGCAGCACCCATAGGACTTCTAGTGTGTTAGTGGCATCACACAGAGCTCCTATATTTTCTTCTCAGCAGCACCCATAGGACTTCTAGTGTGTTAGTGGCAGCAAACAGAGCTCCTATATTTTCTTCTCAGCAGCACCCATAGGACTTCTAGTGTGTTAGTGGCAGCAAACAGAGCTCCTATATTTTCTTCTCAGCAGCACCCATAGGACTTCTAGTGTGTTAGTGGCATCACACAGAGCTCCTATATTTTCTTCTCAGCAGCACCCATAGGACTTCTAGTGTGTTAGTGGCAGCAAACAGAGCTCCTATATTTTCTTCTTAGCAGCACCCATAGGACTTCTAATGTGTTAGTGGCATCACACAGAGTTCCTATATTTTCATCTCAGAAGCACCCATAGGACTTCTAGTGTGTTAGTGGCATCACACAGAGCTCCTATATTTTCTTCTCAGCAGCACCCATAGGACTTCTAGTGTGTTAGTGGCAGCAAACAGAGCTCCTATATTTTCTTCTCAGCAGCACCCATAGGACTTCTAGTGTGTTAGTGGCAGCAAACAGAGCTCCTATATTTTCTTCTCAGCAGCACCCATAGGACTTCTAGTGTGTTAGTGGCAGCAAACAGAGCTCCTATATTTTCTTCTCAGCAGCACCCATAGGACTTCTAGTGTGTTAGTGGCATCACACAGAGCTCCTATATTTTCTTCTCAGCAGCACCCATAGGACTTCTAGTGTGTTAGTGGCAGCAAACAGAGCTCCTATATTTTCTTCTCAGCAGCACCCATAGGACTTCTAGTGTGTTAGTGGCAGCAAACAGAGCTCCTATATTTTCTTCTGAGCAGCACCCATAGGACTTCTAGTGTGTTAGTGGCATCACACAGAGCTCCTATATTTTCTTCTCAGCAGCACCCATAGGACTTCTAGTGTGTTAGTGGCAGCAAACAGAGCTCCTATATTTTCTTCTCAGCAGCACCCATAGGACTTCTAGTGTGTTAGTGGCATCACACAGAGTTCCTATATTTTCATCTCAGAAGCACCCATAGGACTTCTAGTGTGTTAGTGGCATCACACAGAGCTCCTATATTTTCATCTCAGAAGCACCCATAGGACTTCTAGTGTGTTAGTGGCATCACACAGAGCTCCTATATTTTCTTCTCAGCAGCACCCATAGGACTTCTAGTGTGTTAGTGGCAGCAAACAGAGCTCCTATATTTTCTTCTTAGCAGCACCCATAGGACTTCTAATGTGTTAGTGGCATCACACAGAGTTCCTATATTTTAATCTCAGAAGCACCCATAGGACTTCTAGTGTGTTAGTGGCATCACACAGAGCTCCTATATTTTCTTCTCAGCAGCACCCATAGGACTTCTAGTGTGTTAGTGGCAGCAAACAGAGCTCCTATATTTTCTTCTCAGCAGCACCCATAGGACTTCTAGTGTGTTAGTGGCAGCAAACAGAGCTCCTATATTTTCTTCTCAGCAGCACCCATAGGACTTCTAGTGTGTTAGTGGCAGCAAACAGAGCTCCTATGTTTTCTTCTCAGCAGCACCCATAGGACTTCTAGTGTGTTAGTGGTATCACACAGAGCTCCTATATTTTCTTCTCAGCAGCACCCATAGGACTTCTAGTGTGTTAGTGGCAGCAAACAGAGCTCCTATATTTTCTTCTCAGCAGCACCCATAGGACTTCTAGTGTGTTAGTGGCAGCAAACAGAGCTCCTATATTTTCTTCTCAGCAGCACCCATAGGACTTCTAGTGTGTTAGTGGCATCACACAGAGCTCCTATATTTTCTTCTCAGCAGCACCCATAGGACTTCTAGTGTGTTAGTGGCATCACACAGAGCTCCTATATTTTCTTCTCAGCAGCACCCATAGGACTTCTAGTGTGTTAGTGGCAGCAAACAGAGCTCCTATATTTTCTTCTCAGCAGCACCCATAGGACTTCTAGTGTGTTAGTGGCAGCAAACAGAGCTCCTATATTTTCTTCTCAGCAGCACCCATAGGACTTCTAGTGTGTTAGTGGCAGCAAACAGAGCTCCTATATTTTCTTCTCAGCAGCACCCATAGGACTTCTAGTGTGTTAGTGGCATCACACAGAGCTCCTATATTTTCTTCTCAGCAGCACCCATAGGACTTCTAATGTGTTAGTGGCATCACACAGAGCTCCTATATTTTCTTCTCAGCAGCACCCATAGGACTTCTAGTGTGTTAGTGGCAGCAAACAGAGCTCCTATATTTTCTTCTCAGCAGCACCCATAGGACTTCTAGTGTGTTAGTGGCATCACACAGAGCTCCTATATTTTCTTCTCAGCAGCACCCATAGGACTTCTAGTGTGTTAGTGGCATCACACAGAGCTCCTATATTTTCATCTCAACAGCACCCATAGGACTTCTAGTGTGTTAGTGGCATCACACAGAGCTCCTATATTTTCATCTCAGAAGCACCCATAGGACTTCTAGTGTGTTAGTGGCATCACACAGAGCTCCTATATTTTCTTCTCAGCAGCACCCATAGGACTTCTAGTGTGTTAGTGGCAGCAAACAGAGCTCCTATATTTTCTTCTCAGCAGCACCCATAGGACTTCTAGTGTGTTAGTGGCAGCAAACAGAGCTCCTATATTTTCTTCTCAGCAGCACCCATAGGACTTCTAGTGTGTTAGTGGCATCACACAGAGCTCCTATATTTTCTTCTCAGCAGCACCCATAGGACTTCTAGTGTGTTAGTGGCAGCAAACAGAGCTCCTATATTTTCTTCTCAGCAGCACCCATAGGACTTCTAGTGTGTTAGTGGCAGCAAACAGAGCTCCTATATTTTCTTCTCAGCAGCACCCATAGGACTTCTAGTGTGTTAGTGGCATCACACAGAGCTCCTATATTTTCTTCTCAGCAGCACCCATAGGACTTCTAGTGTGTTAGTGGCAGCAAACAGAGCTCCTATATTTTCTTCTCAGCAGCACCAATAGGACTTCTAGTGTGTTAGTGGCATCACACAGAGTTCCTATATTTTCATCTCAGAAGCACCCATAGGACTTCTAGTGTGTTAGTGGCATCACACAGAGCTCCTATATTTTCTTCTCAGCAGCACCCATAGGACTTCTAGTGTGTTAGTGGCATCACACAGAGCTCCTATATTTTCTTCTCAGCAGCACCCATAGGACTTCTAGTGTGTTAGTGGCATCACACAGAGCTCCTATATTTTCTTCTCAGCAGCACCCATAGGACTTCTAGTGTGTTAGTGGCATCACACAGAGTTCCTATATTTTCATCTCAGAAGCACCCATAGGACTTCTAGTGTGTTAGTGGCATCACACAGAGCTCCTATATTTTCATCTCAGAAGCACCCATAGGACTTCTAGTGTGTTAGTGGCATCACACAGAGCTCCTATATTTTCTTCTCAGCAGCACCCATAGGACTTCTAGTGTGTTAGTGGCAGCAAACAGAGCTCCTATATTTTCTTCTTAGCAGCACCCATAGGACTTCTAATGTGTTAGTGGCATCACACAGAGTTCCTATATTTTAATCTCAGAAGCACCCATAGGACTTCTAGTGTGTTAGTGGCATCACACAGAGCTCCTATATTTTCTTCTCAGCAGCACCCATAGGACTTCTAGTGTGTTAGTGGCAGCAAACAGAGCTCCTATATTTTCTTCTCAGCAGCACCCATAGGACTTCTAGTGTGTTAGTGGCAGCAAACAGAGCTCCTATATTTTCTTCTCAGCAGCACCCATAGGACTTCTAGTGTGTTAGTGGCAGCAAACAGAGCTCCTATATTTTCTTCTCAGCAGCACCCATAGGACTTCTAGTGTGTTAGTGGCAGCAAACAGAGCTCCTATATTTTCTTCTTAGCAGCACCCATAGGACTTCTAATGTGTTAGTGGCATCACACAGAGTTCCTATATTTTCATCTCAGAAGCACCCATAGGACTTCTAGTGTGTTAGTGGCATCACACAGAGCTCCTATATTTTCTTCTCAGCAGCACCCATAGGACTTCTAGTGTGTTAGTGGTATCACACAGAGCTCCTATATTTTCTTCTCAGCAGCACCCATAGGACTTCTAGTGTGTTAGTGGCAGCAAACAGAGCTCCTATATTTTCTTCTCAGCAGCACCCATAGGACTTCTAGTGTGTTAGTGGCAGCAAACAGAGCTCCTATATTTTCTTCTCAGCAGCACCCATAGGACTTCTAGTGTGTTAGTGGCATCACACAGAGCTCCTATATTTTCTTCTCAGCAGCACCCATAGGACTTCTAGTGTGTTAGTGTCAGCAAACAGAGCTCCTATATTTTCTTCTTAGCAGCACCCATAGGACTTCTAATGTGTTAGTGGCATCACACAGAGTTCCTATATTTTCATCTCAGAAGCACCCATAGGACTTCTAGTGTGTTAGTGGCATCACACAGAGCTCCTATATTTTCTTCTCAGCAGCACCCATAGGACTTCTAGTGTGTTAGTGGCAGCAAACAGAGCTCCTATATTTTCTTCTCAGCAGCACCCATAGGACTTCTAGTGTGTTAGTGGCAGCAAACAGAGCTCCTATATTTTCTTCTCAGCAGCACCCATAGGACTTCTAGTGTGTTAGTGGCAGCAAACAGAGCTCCTATATTTTCTTCTCAGCAGCACCCATAGGACTTCTAGTGTGTTAGTGGCATCACACAGAGCTCCTATATTTTCTTCTCAGCAGCACCCATAGGACTTCTAGTGTGTTAGTGGCATCACACAGAGCTCCTATATTTTCTTCTCAGCAGCACCCATAGGACTTCTAGTGTGTTAGTGGCAGCAAACAGAGCTCCTATATTTTCTTCTCAGCAGCACCCATAGGACTTCTAGTGTGTTAGTGGCAGCAAACAGAGCTCCTATATTTTCTTCTCAGCAGCACCCATAGGACTTCTAGTGTGTTAGTGGCATCACACAGAGCTCCTATATTTTCTTCTCAGCAGCACCCATAGGACTTCTAGTGTGTTAGTGGCAGCAAACAGAGCTCCTATATTTTCTTCTCAGC
Organism: Rana muscosa; assembly: GCA_029206835.1. Taxonomy (NCBI): domain Eukaryota; kingdom Metazoa; phylum Chordata; class Amphibia; order Anura; family Ranidae; genus Rana; species Rana muscosa. The sequence continues at coordinate 518,144,647 of CM055122.1, read as the reverse complement.
AGCACCCATAGGACTTCTAGTGTGTTAGTGGCAGCAAACAGAGCTCCTATATTTTCTTCTCAGCAGCACCCATAGGACTTCTAGTGTGTTAGTGGCATCACACAGAGCTCCTATATTTTCTTCTCAGCAGCACCCATAGGACTTCTAGTGTGTTAGTGGCATCACACAGAGCTCCTATATTTTCTTCTCAGCAGCACCCATAGGACTTCTAGTGTGTTAGTGGCAGCAAACAGAGCTCCTATATTTTCTTCTCAGCAGCACCCATAGGACTTCTAGTGTGTTAGTGGCAGCAAACAGAGCTCCTATATTTTCTTCTCAGCAGCACCCATAGGACTTCTAGTGTGTTAGTGGCATCACACAGAGCTCCTATATTTTCTTCTCAGCAGCACCCATAGGACTTCTAATGTGTTAGTGGCATCACACAGAGCTCCTATATTTTCTTCTCAGCAGCACCCATAGGACTTCTAGTGTGTTAGTGGCAGCAAACAGAGCTCCTATATTTTCTTCTCAGCAGCACCCATAGGACTTCTAGTGTGTTAGTGGCATCACACAGAGCTCCTATATTTTCTTCTCAGCAGCACCCATAGGACTTCTAGTGTGTTAGTGGCATCACACAGAGCTCCTATATTTTCTTCTCAGCAGCACCCATAGGACTTCTAGTGTGTTAGTGGCAGCAAACAGAGCTCCTATATTTTCTTCTCAGCAGCACCCATAGGACTTCTAGTGTGTTAGTGGCAGCAAACAGAGCTCCTATATTTTCTTCTCAGCAGCACCCATAGGACTTCTAGTGTGTTAGTGGCATCACACAGAGCTCCTATATTTTCTTCTCAGCAGCACCCATAGGACTTCTAATGTGTTAGTGGCATCACACAGAGCTCCTATATTTTCTTCTCAGCAGCACCCATAGGGCTTCTAGTGTGTTAGTGGCAGCAAACAGAGCTCCTATATTTTCTTCTCAGCAGCACCCATAGGACTTCTAGTGTGTTAGTGGCATCACACAGAGCTCCTATATTTTCTTCTCAGCAGCACCCATAGGACTTCTAGTGTGTTAGTGGCATCACACAGAGCTCCTATATTTTCATCTCAACAGCACCCATAGGACTTCTAGTGTGTTAGTGGCATCACACAGAGCTCCTATATTTTCATCTCAGAAGCACCCATAGGACTTCTAGTGTGTTAGTGGCATCACACAGAGCTCCTATATTTTCTTCTCAGCAGCACCCATAGGACTTCTAGTGTGTTAGTGGCAGCAAACAGAGCTCCTATATTTTCTTCTCAGCAGCACCCATAGGACTTCTAGTGTGTTAGTGGCAGCAAACAGAGCTCCTATATTTTCTTCTCAGCAGCACCCATAGGACTTCTAGTGTGTTAGTGGTATCACACAGAGCTCCTATATTTTCTTCTCAGCAGCACCCATAGGACTTCTAGTGTGTTAGTGGCAGCAAACAGAGCTCCTATATTTTCTTCTCAGCAGCACCCATAGGACTTCTAGTGTGTTAGTGGCAGCAAACAGAGCTCCTATATTTTCTTCTCAGCAGCACCCATAGGACTTCTAGTGTGTTAGTGGCATCACACAGAGCTCCTATATTTTCTTCTCAGCAGCACCCATAGGACTTCTAGTGTGTTAGTGGCAGCAAACAGAGCTCCTATATTTTCTTCTCAGCAGCACCCATAGGACTTCTAGTGTGTTAGTGGCATCACACAGAGTTCCTATATTTTCATCTCAGAAGCACCCATAGGACTTCTAGTGTGTTAGTGGCATCACACAGAGCTCCTATATTTTCTTCTCAGCAGCACCCATAGGACTTCTAGTGTGTTAGTGGCATCACACAGAGCTCCTATATTTTCTTCTCAGCAGCACCCATAGGACTTCTAGTGTGTTAGTGGCATCACACAGAGCTCCTATATTTTCTTCTCAGCAGCACCCATAGGACTTCTAGTGTGTTAGTGGCAGCAAACAGAGCTCCTATATTTTCTTCTCAGCAGCACCCATAGGACTTCTAGTGTGTTAGTGGCATCACACAGAGCTCCTATATTTTCTTCTCAGCAGCACCCATAGGACTTCTAGTGTGTTAGTGGCATCACACAGAGTTCCTATATTTTCATCTCAGAAGCACCCATAGGACTTCTAGTGTGTTAGTGGCATCACACAGAGCTCCTATATTTTCATCTCAGAAGCACCCATAGGACTTCTAGTGTGTTAGTGGCATCACACAGAGCTCCTATATTTTCTTCTCAGCAGCACCCATAGGACTTCTAGTGTGTTAGTGGCAGCAAACAGAGCTCCTATATTTTCTTCTTAGCAGCACCCATAGGACTTCTAATGTGTTAGTGGCATCACACAGAGTTCCTATATTTTAATCTCAGAAGCACCCATAGGACTTCTAGTGTGTTAGTGGCATCACACAGAGCTCCTATATTTTCTTCTCAGCAGCACCCATAGGACTTCTAGTGTGTTAGTGGCAGCAAACAGAGCTCCTATATTTTCTTCTCAGCAGCACCCATAGGACTTCTAGTGTGTTAGTGGCAGCAAACAGAGCTCCTATATTTTCTTCTCAGCAGCACCCATAGGACTTCTAGTGTGTTAGTGGCAGCAAACAGAGCTCCTATGTTTTCTTCTCAGCAGCACCCATAGGACTTCTAGTGTGTTAGTGGTATCACACAGAGCTCCTATATTTTCTTCTCAGCAGCACCCATAGGACTTCTAGTGTGTTAGTGGCAGCAAACAGAGCTCCTATATTTTCTTCTCAGCAGCACCCATAGGACTTCTAGTGTGTTAGTGGCATCACACAGAGCTCCTATATTTTCTTCTCAGCAGCACCCATAGGACTTCTAATGTGTTAGTGGCATCACACAGAGCTCCTATATTTTCTTCTCAGCAGCACCCATAGGGCTTCTAGTGTGTTAGTGGCAGCAAACAGAGCTCCTATATTTTCTTCTCAGCAGCACCCATAGGACTTCTAGTGTGTTAGTGGCATCACACAGAGCTCCTATATTTTCTTCTCAGCAGCACCCATAGGACTTCTAGTGTGTTAGTGGCATCACACAGAGCTCCTATATTTTCATCTCAACAGCACCCATAGGACTTCTAGTGTGTTAGTGGCATCACACAGAGCTCCTATATTTTCATCTCAGAAGCACCCATAGGACTTCTAGTGTGTTAGTGGCATCACACAGAGCTCCTATATTTTCTTCTCAGCAGCACCCATAGGACTTCTAGTGTGTTAGTGGCAGCAAACAGAGCTCCTATATTTTCTTCTCAGCAGCACCCATAGGACTTCTAGTGTGTTAGTGGCAGCAAACAGAGCTCCTATATTTTCTTCTCAGCAGCACCCATAGGACTTCTAGTGTGTTAGTGGCAGCAAACAGAGCTCCTATATTTTCTTCTCAGCAGCACCCATAGGACTTCTAGTGTGTTAGTGGCATCACACAGAGCTCCTATATTTTCTTCTCAGCAGCACCCATAGGACTTCTAATGTGTTAGTGGCATCACACAGAGCTCCTATATTTTCTTCTCAGCAGCACCCATAGGACTTCTAGTGTGTTAGTGGCAGCAAACAGAGCTCCTATATTTTCTTCTCAGCAGCACCCATAGGACTTCTAGTGTGTTAGTGGCATCACACAGAGCTCCTATATTTTCTTCTCAGCAGCACCCATAGGACTTCTAGTGTGTTAGTGGCATCACACAGAGCTCCTATATTTTCATCTCAACAGCACCCATAGGACTTCTAGTGTGTTAGTGGCATCACACAGAGCTCCTATATTTTCATCTCAGAAGCACCCATAGGACTTCTAGTGTGTTAGTGGCATCACACAGAGCTCCTATATTTTCTTCTCAGCAGCACCCATAGGACTTCTAGTGTGTTAGTGGCAGCAAACAGAGCTCCTATATTTTCTTCTCAGCAGCACCCATAGGACTTCTAGTGTGTTAGTGGCAGCAAACAGAGCTCCTATATTTTCTTCTCAGCAGCACCCATAGGACTTCTAGTGTGTTAGTGGCATCACACAGAGCTCCTATATTTTCTTCTCAGCAGCACCCATAGGACTTCTAGTGTGTTAGTGGCAGCAAACAGAGCTCCTATATTTTCTTCTCAGCAGCACCCATAGGACTTCTAGTGTGTTAGTGGCAGCAAACAGAGCTCCTATATTTTCTTCTCAGCAGCACCCATAGGACTTCTAGTGTGTTAGTGGCATCACACAGAGCTCCTATATTTTCTTCTCAGCAGCACCCATAGGACTTCTAGTGTGTTAGTGGCAGCAAACAGAGCTCCTATATTTTCTTCTCAGCAGCACCCATAGGACTTCTAGTGTGTTAGTGGCATCACACAGAGTTCCTATATTTTCATCTCAGAAGCACCCATAGGACTTCTAGTGTGTTAGTGGCATCACACAGAGCTCCTATATTTTCTTCTCAGCAGCACCCATAGGACTTCTAGTGTGTTAGTGGCATCACACAGAGCTCCTATATTTTCTTCTCAGCAGCACCCATAGGACTTCTAGTGTGTTAGTGGCATCACACAGAGCTCCTATATTTTCTTCTCAGCAGCACCCATAGGACTTCTAGTGTGTTAGTGGCATCACACAGAGTTCCTATATTTTCATCTCAGAAGCACCCATAGGACTTCTAGTGTGTTAGTGGCATCACACAGAGCTCCTATATTTTCATCTCAGAAGCACCCATAGGACTTCTAGTGTGTTAGTGGCATCACACAGAGCTCCTATATTTTCTTCTCAGCAGCACCCATAGGACTTCTAGTGTGTTAGTGGCAGCAAACAGAGCTCCTATATTTTCTTCTTAGCAGCACCCATAGGACTTCTAATGTGTTAGTGGCATCACACAGAGTTCCTATATTTTAATCTCAGAAGCACCCATAGGACTTCTAGTGTGTTAGTGGCATCACACAGAGCTCCTATATTTTCTTCTCAGCAGCACCCATAGGACTTCTAGTGTGTTAGTGGCAGCAAACAGAGCTCCTATATTTTCTTCTCAGCAGCACCCATAGGACTTCTAGTGTGTTAGTGGCAGCAAACAGAGCTCCTATATTTTCTTCTCAGCAGCACCCATAGGACTTCTAGTGTGTTAGTGGCAGCAAACAGAGCTCCTATATTTTCTTCTCAGCAGCACCCATAGGACTTCTAGTGTGTTAGTGGCAGCAAACAGAGCTCCTATATTTTCTTCTTAGCAGCACCCATAGGACTTCTAATGTGTTAGTGGCATCACACAGAGTTCCTATATTTTCATCTCAGAAGCACCCATAGGACTTCTAGTGTGTTAGTGGCATCACACAGAGCTCCTATATTTTCTTCTCAGCAGCACCCATAGGACTTCTAGTGTGTTAGTGGTATCACACAGAGTTCCTATATTTTCTTCTCAGCAGCACCCATAGGACTTCTAGTGTGTTAGTGGCATCACACAGAGTTCCTATATTTTCATCTCAGAAGCACCCATAGGACTTCTAGTGTGTTAGTGGCATCACACAGAGCTCCTATATTTTCATCTCAGAAGCACCCATAGGACTTCTAGTGTGTTAGTGGCATCACACAGAGCTCCTATATTTTCTTCTCAGCAGCACCCATAGGACTTCTAGTGTGTTAGTGGCAGCAAACAGAGCTCCTATATTTTCTTCTTAGCAGCACCCATAGGACTTCTAATGTGTTAGTGGCATCACACAGAGTTCCTATATTTTAATCTCAGAAGCACCCATAGGACTTCTAGTGTGTTAGTGGCATCACACAGAGCTCCTATATTTTCTTCTCAGCAGCACCCATAGGACTTCTAGTGTGTTAGTGGCAGCAAACAGAGCTCCTATATTTTCTTCTCAGCAGCACCCATAGGACTTCTAGTGTGTTAGTGGCAGCAAACAGAGCTCCTATATTTTCTTCTCAGCAGCACCCATAGGACTTCTAGTGTGTTAGTGGCAGCAAACAGAGCTCCTATGTTTTCTTCTCAGCAGCACCCATAGGACTTCTAGTGTGTTAGTGGTATCACACAGAGCTCCTATATTTTCTTCTCAGCAGCACCCATAGGACTTCTAGTGTGTTAGTGGCAGCAAACAGAGCTCCTATATTTTCTTCTCAGCAGCACCCATAGGACTTCTAGTGTGTTAGTGGCAGCAAACAGAGCTCCTATATTTTCTTCTCAGCAGCACCCATAGGACTTCTAGTGTGTTAGTGGCATCACACAGAGCTCCTATATTTTCTTCTCAGCAGCACCCATAGGACTTCTAGTGTGTTAGTGGCATCACACAGAGCTCCTATATTTTCTTCTCAGCAGCACCCATAGGACTTCTAGTGTGTTAGTGGCAGCAAACAGAGCTCCTATATTTTCTTCTCAGCAGCACCCATAGGACTTCTAGTGTGTTAGTGGCAGCAAACAGAGCTCCTATATTTTCTTCTCAGCAGCACCCATAGGACTTCTAGTGTGTTAGTGGCAGCAAACAGAGCTCCTATATTTTCTTCTCAGCAGCACCCATAGGACTTCTAGTGTGTTAGTGGCATCACACAGAGCTCCTATATTTTCTTCTCAGCAGCACCCATAGGACTTCTAATGTGTTAGTGGCATCACACAGAGCTCCTATATTTTCTTCTCAGCAGCACCCATAGGACTTCTAGTGTGTTAGTGGCAGCAAACAGAGCTCCTATATTTTCTTCTCAGCAGCACCCATAGGACTTCTAGTGTGTTAGTGGCATCACACAGAGCTCCTATATTTTCTTCTCAGCAGCACCCATAGGACTTCTAGTGTGTTAGTGGCATCACACAGAGCTCCTATATTTTCATCTCAACAGCACCCATAGGACTTCTAGTGTGTTAGTGGCATCACACAGAGCTCCTATATTTTCATCTCAGAAGCACCCATAGGACTTCTAGTGTGTTAGTGGCATCACACAGAGCTCCTATATTTTCTTCTCAGCAGCACCCATAGGACTTCTAGTGTGTTAGTGGCAGCAAACAGAGCTCCTATATTTTCTTCTCAGCAGCACCCATAGGACTTCTAGTGTGTTAGTGGCAGCAAACAGAGCTCCTATATTTTCTTCTCAGCAGCACCCATAGGACTTCTAGTGTGTTAGTGGCATCACACAGAGCTCCTATATTTTCTTCTCAGCAGCACCCATAGGACTTCTAGTGTGTTAGTGGCAGCAAACAGAGCTCCTATATTTTCTTCTCAGCAGCACCCATAGGACTTCTAGTGTGTTAGTGGCAGCAAACAGAGCTCCTATATTTTCTTCTCAGCAGCACCCATAGGACTTCTAGTGTGTTAGTGGCATCACACAGAGCTCCTATATTTTCTTCTCAGCAGCACCCATAGGACTTCTAGTGTGTTAGTGGCAGCAAACAGAGCTCCTATATTTTCTTCTCAGCAGCACCCATAGGACTTCTAGTGTGTTAGTGGCATCACACAGAGTTCCTATATTTTCATCTCAGAAGCACCCATAGGACTTCTAGTGTGTTAGTGGCATCACACAGAGCTCCTATATTTTCTTCTCAGCAGCACCCATAGGACTTCTAGTGTGTTAGTGGCATCACACAGAGCTCCTATATTTTCTTCTCAGCAGCACCCATAGGACTTCTAGTGTGTTAGTGGCATCACACAGAGCTCCTATATTTTCTTCTCAGCAGCACCCATAGGACTTCTAGTGTGTTAGTGGCATCACACAGAGTTCCTATATTTTCATCTCAGAAGCACCCATAGGACTTCTAGTGTGTTAGTGGCATCACACAGAGCTCCTATATTTTCATCTCAGAAGCACCCATAGGACTTCTAGTGTGTTAGTGGCATCACACAGAGCTCCTATATTTTCTTCTCAGCAGCACCCATAGGACTTCTAGTGTGTTAGTGGCAGCAAACAGAGCTCCTATATTTTCTTCTTAGCAGCACCCATAGGACTTCTAATGTGTTAGTGGCATCACACAGAGTTCCTATATTTTAATCTCAGAAGCACCCATAGGACTTCTAGTGTGTTAGTGGCATCACACAGAGCTCCTATATTTTCTTCTCAGCAGCACCCATAGGACTTCTAGTGTGTTAGTGGCAGCAAACAGAGCTCCTATATTTTCTTCTCAGCAGCACCCATAGGACTTCTAGTGTGTTAGTGGCAGCAAACAGAGCTCCTATATTTTCTTCTCAGCAGCACCCATAGGACTTCTAGTGTGTTAGTGGCAGCAAACAGAGCTCCTATATTTTCTTCTCAGCAGCACCCATAGGACTTCTAGTGTGTTAGTGGCAGCAAACAGAGCTCCTATATTTTCTTCTTAGCAGCACCCATAGGACTTCTAATGTGTTAGTGGCATCACACAGAGTTCCTATATTTTCATCTCAGAAGCACCCATAGGACTTCTAGTGTGTTAGTGGCATCACACAGAGCTCCTATATTTTCTTCTCAGCAGCACCCATAGGACTTCTAGTGTGTTAGTGGTATCACACAGAGCTCCTATATTTTCTTCTCAGCAGCACCCATAGGACTTCTAGTGTGTTAGTGGCAGCAAACAGAGCTCCTATATTTTCTTCTCAGCAGCACCCATAGGACTTCTAGTGTGTTAGTGGCAGCAAACAGAGCTCCTATATTTTCTTCTCAGCAGCACCCATAGGACTTCTAGTGTGTTAGTGGCATCACACAGAGCTCCTATATTTTCTTCTCAGCAGCACCCATAGGACTTCTAGTGTGTTAGTGTCAGCAAACAGAGCTCCTATATTTTCTTCTTAGCAGCACCCATAGGACTTCTAATGTGTTAGTGGCATCACACAGAGTTCCTATATTTTCATCTCAGAAGCACCCATAGGACTTCTAGTGTGTTAGTGGCATCACACAGAGCTCCTATATTTTCTTCTCAGCAGCACCCACAGGACTTCTAGTGTGTTAGTGGCAGCAAACAGAGCTCCTATATTTTCTTCTCAGCAGCACCCATAGGACTTCTAGTGTGTTAGTGGCAGCAAACAGAGCTCCTATATTTTCTTCTCAGCAGCACCCATAGGACTTCTAGTGTGTTAGTGGCAGCAAACAGAGCTCCTATATTTTCTTCTCAGCAGCACCCATAGGACTTCTAGTGTGTTAGTGGCATCACACAGAGCTCCTATATTTTCTTCTCAGCAGCACCCATAGGACTTCTAGTGTGTTAGTGGCATCACACAGAGCTCCTATATTTTCTTCTCAGCAGCACCCATAGGACTTCTAGTGTGTTAGTGGCAGCAAACAGAGCTCCTATATTTTCTTCTCAGCAGCACCCATAGGACTTCTAGTGTGTTAGTGGCAGCAAACAGAGCTCCTATATTTTCTTCTCAGCAGCACCCATAGGACTTCTAGTGTGTTAGTGGCATCACACAGAGCTCCTATATTTTCTTCTCAGCAGCACCCATAGGACTTCTAGTGTGTTAGTGGCAGCAAACAGAGCTCCTATATTTTCTTCTCAGCAGCACCCATAGGACTTCTAGTGTGTTAGTGGCAGCAAACAGAGCTCCTATATTTTCTTCTCAGCAGCACCCATAGGACTTCTAGTGTGTTAGTGGCATCACACAGAGCTCCTATATTTTCTTCTCAGCAGCACCCATAGGACTTCTAGTGTGTTAGTGGCATCACACAGAGCTCCTATATTTTCTTCTCAGCAGCACCCATAGGACTTCTAGTGTGTTAGTGGCAGCAAACAGAGCTCCTATATTTTCTTCTCAGCAGCACCCATAGGACTTCTAGTGTGTTAGTGGCAGCAAACAGAGCTCCTATATTTTCTTCTCAGCAGCACCCATAGGACTTCTAGTGTGTTAGTGGCATCACACAGAGCTCCTATATTTTCTTCTCAGCAGCACCCATAGGACTTCTAATGTGTTAGTGGCATCACACAGAGCTCCTATATTTTCTTCTCAGCAGCACCCATAGGACTTCTAGTGTGTTAGTGGCAGCAAACAGAGCTCCTATATTTTCTTCTCAGCAGCACCCATAGGACTTCTAGTGTGTTAGTGGCATCACACAGAGCTCCTATATTTTCTTCTCAGCAGCACCCATAGGACTTCTAGTGTGTTAGTGGCATCACACAGAGCTCCTATATTTTCTTCTCAGCAGCACCCATAGGACTTCTAGTGTGTTAGTGGCAGCAAACAGAGCTCCTATATTTTCTTCTCAGCAGCACCCATAGGACTTCTAGTGTGTTAGTGGCAGCAAACAGAGCTCCTATATTTTCTTCTCAGCAGCACCCATAGGACTTCTAGTGTGTTAGTGGCATCACACAGAGCTCCTATATTTTCTTCTCAGCAGCACCCATAGGACTTCTAATGTGTTAGTGGCATCACACAGAGCTCCTATATTTTCTTCTCAGCAGCACCCATAGGGCTTCTAGTGTGTTAGTGGCAGCAAACAGAGCTCCTATATTTTCTTCTCAGCAGCACCCATAGGACTTCTAGTGTGTTAGTGGCATCACACAGAGCTCCTATATTTTCTTCTCAGCAGCACCCATAGGACTTCTAGTGTGTTAGTGGCATCACACAGAGCTCCTATATTTTCATCTCAACAGCACCCATAGGACTTCTAGTGTGTTAGTGGCATCACACAGAGCTCCTATATTTTCATCTCAGAAGCACCCATAGGACTTCTAGTGTGTTAGTGGCATCACACAGAGCTCCTATATTTTCTTCTCAGCAGCACCCATAGGACTTCTAGTGTGTTAGTGGCAGCAAACAGAGCTCCTATATTTTCTTCTCAGCAGCACCCATAGGACTTCTAGTGTGTTAGTGGCAGCAAACAGAGCTCCTATATTTTCTTCTCAGCAGCACCCATAGGACTTCTAGTGTGTTAGTGGTATCACACAGAGCTCCTATATTTTCTTCTCAGCAGCACCCATAGGACTTCTAGTGTGTTAGTGGCAGCAAACAGAGCTCCTATATTTTCTTCTCAGCAGCACCCATAGGACTTCTAGTGTGTTAGTGGCAGCAAACAGAGCTCCTATATTTTCTTCTCAGCAGCACCCATAGGACTTCTAGTGTGTTAGTGGCATCACACAGAGCTCCTATATTTTCTTCTCAGCAGCACCCATAGGACTTCTAGTGTGTTAGTGGCAGCAAACAGAGCTCCTATATTTTCTTCTCAGCAGCACCCATAGGACTTCTAGTGTGTTAGTGGCATCACACAGAGTTCCTATATTTTCATCTCAGAAGCACCCATAGGACTTCTAGTGTGTTAGTGGCATCACACAGAGCTCCTATATTTTCTTCTCAGCAGCACCCATAGGACTTCTAGTGTGTTAGTGGCATCACACAGAGCTCCTATATTTTCTTCTCAGCAGCACCCATAGGACTTCTAGTGTGTTAGTGGCATCACACAGAGCTCCTATATTTTCTTCTCAGCAGCACCCATAGGACTTCTAGTGTGTTAGTGGCAGCAAACAGAGCTCCTATATTTTCTTCTCAGCAGCACCCATAGGACTTCTAGTGTGTTAGTGGCATCACACAGAGCTCCTATATTTTCTTCTCAGCAGCACCCATAGGACTTCTAGTGTGTTAGTGGCATCACACAGAGTTCCTATATTTTCATCTCAGAAGCACCCATAGGACTTCTAGTGTGTTAGTGGCATCACACAGAGCTCCTATATTTTCATCTCAGAAGCACCCATAGGACTTCTAGTGTGTTAGTGGCATCACACAGAGCTCCTATATTTTCTTCTCAGCAGCACCCATAGGACTTCTAGTGTGTTAGTGGCAGCAAACAGAGCTCCTATATTTTCTTCTCAGCAGCACCCATAGGACTTCTAGTGTGTTAGTGGCAGCAAACAGAGCTCCTATATTTTCTTCTCAGCAGCACCCATAGGACTTCTAGTGTGTTAGTGGCATCACACAGAGCTCCTATATTTTCTTCTCAGCAGCACCCATAGGACTTCTAGTGTGTTAGTGGCATCACACAGAGCTCCTATATTTTCTTCTCAGCAGCACCCATAGGACTTCTAGTGTGTTAGTGGCAGCAAACAGAGCTCCTATATTTTCTTCTCAGCAGCACCCATAGGACTTCTAGTGTGTTAGTGGCAGCAAACAGAGCTCCTATATTTTCTTCTCAGCAGCACCCATAGGACTTCTAGTGTGTTAGTGGCAGCAAACAGAGCTCCTATATTTTCTTCTCAGCAGCACCCATAGGACTTCTAGTGTGTTAGTGGCAGCAAACAGAGCTCCTATATTTTCTTCTCAGCAGCACCCATAGGACTTCTAGTGTGTTAGTGGCAGCAAACAGAGCTCCTATATTTTCTTCTCAGCAGCACCCATAGGACTTCTAGTGTGTTAGTGGCATCACACAGAGCTCCTATATTTTCTTCTCAGCAGCACCCATAGGACTTCTAGTGTGTTAGTGGCAGCAAACAGAGCTCCTATATTTTCTTCTCAGCAGCACCCATAGGACTTCTAGTGTGTTAGTGGCAGCAAACAGAGCTCCTATATTTTCTTCTCAGCAGCACCCATAGGACTTCTAGTGTGTTAGTGGCAGCAAACAGAGCTCCTATATTTTCTTCTCAGCAGCACCCATAGGACTTCTAGTGTGTTAGTGGCATCACACAGAGCTCCTATATTTTCTTCTCAGCAGCACCCATAGGACTTCTAGTGTGTTAGTGGCAGCAAACAGAGCTCCTATATTTTCTTCTCAGCAGCACCCATAGGACTTCTAGTGTGTTAGTGGCAGCAAACAGAGCTCCTATATTTTCTTCTCAGCAGCACCCATAGGACTTCTAGTGTGTTAGTGGCAGCAAACAGAGCTCCTATATTTTCTTCTCAGCAGCACCCATAGGACTTCTAGTGTGTTAGTGGCATCACACAGAGCTCCTATATTTTCTTCTCAGCAGCACCCATAGGACTTCTAGTGTGTTAGTGGCAGCAAACAGAGCTCCTATATTTTCTTCTTAGCAGCACCCATAGGACTTCTAATGTGTTAGTGGCATCACACAGAGTTCCTATATTTTCATCTCAGAAGCACCCATAGGACTTCTAGTGTGTTAGTGGCATCACACAGAGCTCCTATATTTTCTTCTCAGCAGCACCCATAGGACTTCTAGTGTGTTAGTGGCAGCAAACAGAGCTCCTATATTTTCTTCTCAGCAGAACCCATAGGACTTCTAGTGTGTTAGTGGCAGCAAACAGAGCTCCTATATTTTCTTCTCAGCAGCACCCATAGGACTTCTAGTGTGTTAGTGGCAGCAAACAGAGCTCCTATATTTTCTTCTCAGCAGCACCCATAGGACTTCTAGTGTGTTAGTGGCATCACACAGAGCTCCTATATTTTCTTCTCAGCAGCACCCATAGGACTTCTAGTGTGTTAGTGGCAGCAAACAGAGCTCCTATATTTTCTTCTCAGCAGCACCCATAGGACTTCTAGTGTGTTAGTGGCATCACACAGAGCTCCTATATTTTCTTCTCAGCAGCACCCATAGGACTTCTAGTGTGTTAGTGGCAGCAAACAGAGCTCCTATATTTTCTTCTTAGCAGCACCCATAGGACTTCTAATGTGTTAGTGGCATCACACAGAGTTCCTATATTTTCATCTCAGAAGCACCCATAGGACTTCTAGTGTGTTAGTGGCATCACACAGAGCTCCTATATTTTCTTCTCAGCAGCACCCATAGGACTTCTAGTGTGTTAGTGGCAGCAAACAGAGCTCCTATATTTTCTTCTCAGCAGCACCCATAGGACTTCTAGTGTGTTAGTGGCAGCAAACAGAGCTCCTATATTTTCTTCTCAGCAGCACCCATAGGACTTCTAGTGTGTTAGTGGCAGCAAACAGAGCTCCTATATTTTCTTCTCAGCAGCACCCATAGGACTTCTAGTGTGTTAGTGGCATCACACAGAGCTCCTATATTTTCTTCTCAGCAGCACCCATAGGACTTCTAGTGTGTTAGTGGCAGCAAACAGAGCTCCTATATTTTCTTCTCAGCAGCACCCATAGGACTTCTAGTGTGTTAGTGGCATCACACAGAGCTCCTATATTTTCTTCTCAGCAGCACCCATAGGACTTCTAGTGTGTTAGTGGCATCACACAGAGCTCCTATATTTTCTTCTCAGCAGCACCCATAGGACTTCTAGTGTGTTAGTGGCAGCAAACAGAGCTCCTATATTTTCTTCTCAGCAGCACCCATAGGACTTCTAGTGTGTTAGTGGCAGCAAACAGAGCTCCTATATTTTCTTCTCAGCAGCACCCATAGGACTTCTAGTGTGTTAGTGGCAGCAAACAGAGCTCCTATATTTTCTTCTCAGCAGCACCCATAGGACTTCTAGTGTGTTAGTGGCATCACACAGAGCTCCTATATTTTCTTCTCAGCAGCACCCATAGGACTTCTAGTGTGTTAGTGGCATCACACAGAGCTCCTATATTTTCTTCTCAGCAGCACCCATAGGACTTCTAGTGTGTTAGTGGCAGCAAACAGAGCTCCTATATTTTCTTCTCAGCAGCACCCATAGGACTTCTAGTGTGTTAGTGGCATCACACAGAGCTCCTATATTTTCTTCTCAGCAGCACCCATAGGACTTCTAGTGTGTTAGTGGCATCACACAGAGCTCCTATATTTTCTTCTCAGCAGCACCCATAGGACTTCTAGTGTGTTAGTGGCAGCAAACAGAGCTCCTATATTTTCTTCTCAGCAGCACCCATAGGACTTCTAGTGTGTTAGTGGCAGCAAACAGAGCTCCTATATTTTCTTCTCAGCAGCACCCATAGGACTTCTAGTGTGTTAGTGGCAGCAAACAGAGCTCCTATATTTTCTTCTCAGCAGCACCCATAGGACTTCTAGTGTGTTAGTGGCATCACACAGAGCTCCTATATTTTCTTCTCAGCAGCACCCATAGGACTTCTAGTGTGTTAGTGGCAGCAAACAGAGCTCCTATATTTTCTTCTTAGCAGCACCCATAGGACTTCTAATGTGTTAGTGGCATCACACAGAGTTCCTATATTTCCATCTCAGAAGCACCCATAGGACTTCTAGTGTGTTAGTGGCATCACACAGAGCTCCTATATTTTCTTCTCAGCAGCACCCATAGGACTTCTAGTGTGTTAGTGGCAGCAAACAGAGCTCCTATATTTTCTTCTCAGCAGCACCCATAGGACTTCTAGTGTGTTAGTGGCAGCAAACAGAGCTCCTATATTTTCTTCTCAGCAGCACCCATAGGACTTCTAGTGTGTTAGTGGCAGCAAACAGAGCTCCTATATTTTCTTCTCAGCAGCACCCATAGGACTTCTAGTGTGTTAGTGGCAGCAAACAGAGCTCCTATATTTTCTTCTCAGCAGCACCCATAGGACTTCTAGTGTGTTAGTGGCATCACACAGAGCTCCTATATTTTCTTCTCAGCAGCACCCATAGGACTTCTAGTGTGTTAGTGGCAGCAAACAGAGCTCCTATATTTTCTTCTTAGCAGCACCCATAGGACTTCTAATGTGTTAGTGGCATCACACAGAGTTCCTATATTTTCATCTCAGAAGCACCCATAGGACTTCTAGTGTGTTAGTGGCATCACCCAGAGCTCCTATATTTTCTTCTCAGCAGCACCCATAGGACTTCTAGTGTGTTAGTGGCAGCAAACAGAGCTCCTATATTTTCTTCTCAGCAGCACCCATAGGACTTCTAGTGTGTTAGTGGCAGCAAACAGAGCTCCTATATTTTCTTCTCAGCAGCACCCATAGGACTTCTAGTGTGTTAGTGGCAGCAAACAGAGCTCCTATATTTTCTTCTCAGCAGCACCCATAGGACTTCTAGTGTGTTAGTGGCATCACACAGAGCTCCTATATTTTCTTCTCAGCAGCACCCATAGGACTTCTAGTGTGTTAGTGGCAGCAAACAGAGCTCCTATATTTTCTTCTCAGCAGCACCCATAGGACTTCTAGTGTGTTAGTGGCAGCAAACAGAGCTCCTATATTTTCTTCTCAGCAGCACCCATAGGACTTCTAGTGTGTTAGTGGCAGCAAACAGAGCTCCTATATTTTCTTCTCAGCAGCACCCATAGGACTTCTAGTGTGTTAGTGGCATCACACAGAGCTCCTATATTTTCTTCTCAGCAGCACCCATAGGACTTCTAGTGTGTTAGTGGCAGCAAACAGAGCTCCTATATTTTCTTCTCAGCAGCACCCATAGGACTTCTAGTGTGTTAGTGGCAGCAAACAGAGCTCCTATATTTTCTTCTCAGCAGCACCCATAGGACTTCTAGTGTGTTAGTGGCAGCAAACAGAGCTCCTATATTTTCTTCTCAGCAGCACACATAGGACTTCTAGTGTGTTAGTGGCATCACACAGAGCTCCTATATTTTCTTCTCAGCAGCACCCATAGGACTTCTAGTGTGTTAGTGGCAGCAAACAGAGCTCCTATATTTTCTTCTCAGCAGCACCCATAGGACTTCTAGTGTGTTAGTGGCAGCAAACAGAGCTCCTATATTTTCTTCTCAGCAGCACCCATAGGACTTCTAGTGTGTTAGTGGCATCACACAGAGCTCCTATATTTTCTTCTCAGCAGCACCCATAGGACTTCTAGTGTGTTAGTGGCAGCAAACAGAGCTCCTATATTTTCTTCTTAGCAGCACCCATAGGACTTCTAATGTGTTAGTGGCATCACACAGAGTTCCTATATTTTCATCTCAGAAGCACCCATAGGACTTCTAGTGTGTTAGTGGCATCACGCAGAGCTCCTATATTTTCATCTCAGAAGCACCCATAGGACTTCTAGTGTGTTAGTGGCATCACACAGAGCTCCTATATTTTCTTCTCAGCAGCACCCATAGGACTTCTAGTGTGTTAGTGGCAGCAAACAGAGCTCCTATATTTTCTTCTCAGCAGCACCCATAGGACTTCTAGTGTGTTAGTGGCAGCAAACAGAGCTCCTATATTTTCTTCTCAGCAGCACCCATAGGACTTCTAGTGTGTTAGTGGCATCACACAGAGCTCCTATATTTTCTTCTCAGCAGCACCCATAGGACTTCTAGTGTGTTAGTGGCATCACACAGAGTTCCTATATTTTCATCTCAGCAGCACCCATAGGACTTCTAGTGTGTTAGTGGCATCACACAGAGCTCCTATATTTTCTTCTCAGCAGCACCCATAGGACTTCTAGTGTGTTAGTGGCAGCAAACAGAGCTCCTATATTTTCTTCTCAGCAGCACCCATAGGACTTCTAGTGTGTTAGTGGCAGCAAACAGAGCTCCTATATTTTCTTCTCAGCAGCACCCATAGGACTTCTAGTGTGTTAGTGGCAGCAAACAGAGCTCCTATATTTTCTTCTCAGCAGCACCCATAGGACTTCTAGTGTGTTAGTGGCAGCAAACAGAGCTCCTATATTTTCTTCTCAGCAGCACCCATAGGACTTCTAGTGTGTTAGTGGCATCACACAGAGTTCCTATATTTTCTTCTCAGCAGCACCCATAGGACTTCTAGTGTGTTAGTGGCAGCAAACAGAGCTCCTATATTTTCTTCTTAGCAGCACCCATAGGACTTCTAATGTGTTAGTGGCATCACACAGAGTTCCTATATTTTCATCTCAGAAGCACCCATAGGACTTCTAGTGTGTTAGTGGCATCACGCAGAGCTCCTATATTTTCATCTCAGAAGCACCCATAGGACTTCTAGTGTGTTAGTGGCATCACACAGAGCTCCTATATTTTCTTCTCAGCAGCACCCATAGGACTTCTAGTGTGTTAGTGGCAGCAAACAGAGCTCCTATATTTTCTTCTCAGCAGCACCCATAGGACTTCTAGTGTGTTAGTGGCAGCAAACAGAGCTCCTATATTTTCTTCTCAGCAGCACCCATAGGACTTCTAGTGTGTTAGTGGCATCACACAGAGTTCCTATATTTTCATCTCAGCAGCACCCATAGGACTTCTAGTGTGTTAGTGGCATCACACAGAGCTCCTATATTTTCTTCTCAGCAGCACCCATAGGACTTCTAGTGTGTTAGTGGCAGCAAACAGAGCTCCTATATTTTCTTCTCAGCAGCACCCATAGGACTTCTAGTGTGTTAGTGGCAGCAAACAGAGCTCCTATATTTTCTTCTCAGCAGCACCCATAGGACTTCTAGTGTGTTAGTGGCAGCAAACAGAGCTCCTATATTTTCTTCTCAGCAGCACCCATAGGACTTCTAGTGTGTTAGTGGCAGCAAACAGAGCTCCTATATTTTCTTCTCAGCAGCACCCATAGGACTTCTAGTGTGTTAGTGGCATCACACAGAGTTCCTATATTTTCATCTCAGAAGTAGGGATGGGCCCGGTGCTCGATTCGAACCCATGTTCGAATCGAGCATCGGGCGTTCGCTCGCTCGTCGAGCCCAGAACTATTTGGGCCGTTCGCATCACATTCGTGTGATGCGAGCGGCCCCGCAATGCATTGCGGCCGGCGCAGTGCATTGCTGGCTGATGATTGGCCAAGCATGCACTGTGACCCCGCATGCTTGGCCAATCACAGCGCCCGAAACTCGGAGAGCAATAATTGGCTACAGGCAGGACGGCTGTAGCCAATTACAGCTCAGGGGCTTTAGTACACGCCCCACCATTTAAAAGGCCGCCACGCCATCGGCCCCGGTCACATGAGTTCCGGCTTTAGGAGAGATTAGTCTGCTGATTCTGTCTTTGCTTGATACTGAAAGATTTGCTCTTCTTTGCTAAACCATTGGCTATTTCTTTGCTAAACCATTGCTACCTAAGTCATTGATCGTTCATTGCTGCTGATTGCACAGTTAGTGTGTTATTAGCTGCTGCTGGGGATTAGTCTGGTGCGTGCTTACTGTTAGTACAGTATTGCAGTAGTACCAACCGCAGTGCTGTTAGCACAGCATTGCACCCCAACAGCACCCATAGGACTTCTAGTGTGTTAGTGGCAGCAAACAGAGCTCCTATATTTTCTTCTCAGCAGCACCCATAGGACTTCTAGTGTGTTAGTGGCATCACACAGAGCTCCTATATTTTCTTCTCAGCAGCACCCATAGGACTTCTAGTGTGTTAGTGGCAGCAAACAGAGCTCCTATATTTTCTTCTCAGCAGCACCCATAGGACTTCTAGTGTGTTAGTGGCAGCAAACAGAGCTCCTATATTTTCTTCTCAGCAGCACCCATAGGACTTCTAGTGTGTTAGTGGCAGCAAACAGAGCTCCTATATTTTCTTCTCAGCAGCACCCATAGGACTTCTAGTGTGTTAGTGGCAGCAAACAGAGCTCCTATATTTTCTTCTCAGCAGCACCCATAGGACTTCTAGTGTGTTAGTGGCAGCAAACAGAGCTCCTATATTTTCTTCTCAGCAGCACCCATAGGACTTCTAGTGTGTTAGTGGCATCACACAGAGTTCCTATATTTTCTTCTCAGCAGCACCCATAGGACTTCTAGTGTGTTAGTGGCAGCAAACAGAGCTCCTATATTTTCTTCTTAGCAGCACCCATAGGACTTCTAATGTGTTAGTGGCATCACACAGAGTTCCTATATTTTCATCTCAGAAGCACCCATAGGACTTCTAGTGTGTTAGTGGCATCACGCAGAGCTCCTATATTTTCATCTCAGAAGCACCCATAGGACTTCTAGTGTGTTAGTGGCATCACACAGAGCTCCTATATTTTCTTCTCAGCAGCACCCATAGGACTTCTAGTGTGTTAGTGGCAGCAAACAGAGCTCCTATATTTTCTTCTCAGCAGCACCCATAGGACTTCTAGTGTGTTAGTGGCAGCAAACAGAGCTCCTATATTTTCTTCTCAGCAGCACCCATAGGACTTCTAGTGTGTTAGTGGCATCACACAGAGTTCCTATATTTTCATCTCAGCAGCACCCATAGGACTTCTAGTGTGTTAGTGGCATCACACAGAGCTCCTATATTTTCTTCTCAGCAGCACCCATAGGACTTCTAGTGTGTTAGTGGCAGCAAACAGAGCTCCTATATTTTCTTCTCAGCAGCACCCATAGGACTTCTAGTGTGTTAGTGGCAGCAAACAGAGCTCCTATATTTTCTTCTCAGCAGCACCCATAGGACTTCTAGTGTGTTAGTGGCAGCAAACAGAGCTCCTATATTTTCTTCTCAGCAGCACCCATAGGACTTCTAGTGTGTTAGTGGCAGCAAACAGAGCTCCTATATTTTCTTCTCAGCAGCACCCATAGGACTTCTAGTGTGTTAGTGGCATCACACAGAGTTCCTATATTTTCATCTCAGAAGTAGGGATGGGCCCGGTGCTCGATTCGAACCCATGTTCGAATCGAGCATCGGGCGTTCGCTCGCTCGTCGAGCCCAGAACTATTTGGGCCGTTCGCATCACATTCGTGTGATGCGAGCGGCCCCGCAATGCATTGCGGCCGGCGCGGCCGGAGCAGTGCATTGCTGGCTGATGATTGGCCAAGCATGCACTGTGACCCCGCATGCTTGGCCAATCACAGCGCCCGAAACTCGGAGAGCAATAATTGGCTACAGGCAGGACGGCTGTAGCCAATTACAGCTCAGGGGCTTTAGTACACGCCCCACCATTTAAAAGGCCGCCACGCCATCGGCCCCGGTCACATGAGTTCCGGCTTTAGGAGAGATTAGTCTGCTGATTCTGTCTTTGCTTGATACTGAAAGATTTGCTCTTCTTTGCTAAACCATTGGCTATTTCTTTGCTAAACCATTGCTACCTAAGTCATTGATCGTTCATTGCTGCTGATTGCACAGTTAGTGTGTTATTAGCTGCTGCTGGGGATTAGTCTGGTGCGTGCTTACTGTTAGTACAGTATTGCAGTAGTACCAACCGCAGTGCTGTTAGCACAGCATTGCACCCCAACAGCACCCATAGGACTTCTAGTGTGTTAGTGGCAGCAAACAGAGCTCCTATATTTTCTTCTCAGCAGCACCCATAGGACTTCTAGTGTGTTAGTGGCATCACACAGAGCTCCTATATTTTCTTCTCAGCAGCACCCATAGGACTTCTAGTGTGTTAGTGGCAGCAAACAGAGCTCCTATATTTTCTTCTCAGCAGCACCCATAGGACTTCTAGTGTGTTAGTGGCAGCAAACAGAGCTCCTATATTTTCTTCTCAGCAGCACCCATAGGACTTCTAGTGTGTTAGTGGCAGCAAACAGAGCTCCTATATTTTCTTCTCAGCAGCACCCATAGGACTTCTAGTGTGTTAGTGGCAGCAAACAGAGCTCCTATATTTTCTTCTCAGCAGCACCCATAGGACTTCTAGTGTGTTAGTGGCAGCAAACAGAGCTCCTATATTTTCTTCTCAGCAGCACCCATAGGACTTCTAGTGTGTTAGTGGCATCACACAGAGCTCCTATATTTTCTTCTCAGCAGCACCCATAGGACTTCTAGTGTGTTAGTGGCAGCAAACAGAGCTCCTATATTTTCTTCTCAGCAGCACCCATAGGACTTCTAATGTGTTAGTGGCATCACACAGAGTTCCTATATTTTCATCTCAGCAGCACCCATAGGACTTCTAGTGTGTTAGTGGCATCACACAGAGCTCCTATATTTTCTTCTCAGCAGCACCCATAGGACTTCTAGTGTGTTAGTGGCAGCAAACAGAGCTCCTATATTTTCTTCTCAGCAGCACCCATAGGACTTCTAGTGTGTTAGTGGCCGCAAACTGAGCTCCTATATTTTCTTCTCAGCAGCACCCATAGGACTTCTAGTGTGTTAGTGGCATCACACAAAGCTCCTATATTTTCTTCTCAGCAGCACCCATAGGACTTCTAGTGTGTTAGTGGCAGCAAACAGAGCTCCTATATTTTCTTCTCAGCAGCACCCATAGGACTTCTAGTGTGTTAGTGGCAGCAAACAGAGCTCCTATATTTTCTTCTCAGCAGCACCCATAGGACTTCTAGTGTGTTAGTGGCAGCAAACAGAGCTCCTATATTTTCTTCTCAGCAGCACCCATAGGACTTCTAGTGTGTTAGTGGCAGCAAACAGAGCTCCTATATTTTCTTCTCAGCAGCACCCATAGGACTTCTAGTGTGTTAGTGGCAGCAAACAGAGCTCCTATATTTTCTTCTCAGCAGCACCCATAGGACTTCTAGTGTGTTAGTGGCATCACACAGAGCTCCTATATTTTCTTCTCAGCAGCACCCATAGGACTTCTAGTGTGTTAGTGGCAGCAAACAGAGCTCCTATATTTTCTTCTCAGCAGCACCCATAGGACTTCTAGTGTGTTAGTGGCAGCAAACAGAGCTCCTATATTTTCTTCTCAGCAGCACCCATAGGACTTCTAGTGTGTTAGTGGCAGAAAACAGAGCTCCTATATTTTCTTCTCAGCAGCACCCATAGGACTTCTAGTGTGTTAGTGGCAGCAAACAGAGCTCCTATATTTTCTTCTCAGCAGCACCCATAGGACTTCTAGTGTGTTAGTGGCATCACACAGAGTTCCTATATTTTCATCTCAGCAGCACCCATAGGACTTCTAGTGTGTTAGTGGCATCACACAGAGCTCCTATATTTTCTTCTCAGCAGCACCCATAGGACTTCTAGTGTGTTAGTGGCAGCAAACAGAGCTCCTATATTTTCTTCTCAGCAGCACCCATAGGACTTCTAGTGTGTTAGTGGCAGCAAACAGAGCTCCTATATTTTCTTCTCAGCAGCACCCATAGGACTTCTAGTGTGTTAGTGGCATCACACAGAGCTCCTATATTTTCTTCTCAGCAGCACCCATAGGACTTCTAGTGTGTTAGTGGCAGCAAACAGAGCTCCTATATTTTCTTCTCAGCAGCACCCATAGGACTTCTAGTGTGTTAGTGGCAGCAAACAGAGCTCCTATATTTTCTTCTCAGCAGCACCCATAGGACTTCTAGTGTGTTAGTGGCAGCAAACAGAGCTCCTATATTTTCTTCTCAGCAGCACCCATAGGACTTCTAGTGTGTTAGTGGCATCACACAGAGCTCCTATATTTTCTTCTCAGCAGCACCCATAGGACTTCTAGTGTGTTAGTGGCAGCAAACAGAGCTCCTATATTTTCTTCTCAGCAGCACCCATAGGACTTCTAGTGTGTTAGTGGCAGCAAACAGAGCTCCTATATTTTCTTCTCAGCAGCACCCATAGGACTTCTAGTGTGTTAGTGGCAGCAAACAGAGCTCCTATATTTTCTTCTCAGCAGCACCCATAGGACTTCTAGTGTGTTAGTGGCAGAAAACAGAGCTCCTATATTTTCTTCTCAGCAGCACCCATAGGACTTCTAGTGTGTTAGTGGCAGCAAACAGAGCTCCTATATTTTCTTCTCAGCAGCACCCATAGGACTTCTAGTGTGTTAGTGGCATCACACAGAGTTCCTATATTTTCATCTCAGCAGCACCCATAGGACTTCTAGTGTGTTAGTGGCATCACACAGAGCTCCTATATTTTCTTCTCAGCAGCACCCATAGGACTTCTAGTGTGTTAGTGGCAGCAAACAGAGCTCCTATATTTTCTTCTCAGCAGCACCCATAGGACTTCTAGTGTGTTAGTGGCAGCAAACAGAGCTCCTATATTTTCTTCTCAGCAGCACCCATAGGACTTCTAGTGTGTTAGTGGCAGCAAACAGAGCTCCTATATTTTCTTCTCAGCAGCACCCATAGGACTTCTAGTGTGTTAGTGGCAGCAAACAGAGCTCCTATATTTTCTTCTCAGCAGCACCCATAGGACTTCTAGTGTGTTAGTGGCAGCAAACAGAGCTCCTATATTTTCTTCTCAGCAGCACCCATAGGACTTCTAGTGTGTTAGTGGCAGCAAACAGAGCTCCTATATTTTCTTCTCAGCAGCACCCATAGGACTTCTAGTGTGTTAGTGGCATCACACAGAGCTCCTATATTTTCTTCTCAGCAGCACCCATAGGACTTCTAGTGTGTTAGTGGCAGCAAACAGAGCTCCTATATTTTCTTCTCAGCAGCACCCATAGGACTTCTAGTGTGTTAGTGGCAGCAAACAGAGCTCCTATATTTTCTTCTCAGCAGCACCCATAGGACTTCTAGTGTGTTAGTGGCAGCAAACAGAGCTCCTATATTTTCTTCTCAGCAGCACCCATAGGACTTCTAGTGTGTTAGTGGCAGCAAACAGAGCTCCTATATTTTCTTCTCAGCAGCACCCATAGGACTTCTAGTGTGTTAGTGGCATCACACAGAGTTCCTATATTTTCATCTCAGCAGCACCCATAGGACTTCTAGTGTGTTAGTGGCATCACACAGAGCTCCTATATTTTCTTCTCAGCAGCACCCATAGGACTTCTAGTGTGTTAGTGGCAGCAAACAGAGCTCCTATATTTTCTTCTCAGCAGCACCCATAGGACTTCTAGTGTGTTAGTGGCAGCAAACAGAGCTCCTATATTTTCTTCTCAGCAGCACCCATAGGACTTCTAGTGTGTTAGTGGCAGCAAACAGAGCTCCTATATTTTCTTCTCAGCAGCACCCATAGGACTTCTAGTGTGTTAGTGGCAGCAAACAGAGCTCCTATATTTTCTTCTCAGCAGCACCCATAGGACTTCTAGTGTGTTAGTGGCAGCAAACAGAGCTCCTATATTTTCTTCTCAGCAGCACCCATAGGACTTCTAGTGTGTTAGTGGCAGCAAACAGAGCTCCTATATTTTCTTCTCAGCAGCACCCATAGGACTTCTAGTGTGTTAGTGGCAGCAAACAGAGCTCCTATATTTTCTTCTCAGCAGCACCCATAGGACTTCTAGTGTGTTAGTGGCATCACACAGAGTTCCTATATTTTCATCTCAGAAGTAGGGATGGGCCCGGTGCTCGATTCGAACCCATGTTCGAATCGAGCATCGGGCGTTCGCTCGCTCGTCGAGCCCAGAACTATTTGGGCCGTTCGCATCACATTCGTGTGATGCGAGCGGCCCCGCAATGCATTGCGGCCGGCGCGGCCGGCGCAGTGCATTGCTGGCTGATGATTGGCCAAGCATGCACTGTGACCCCGCATGCTTGGCCAATCACAGCGCCCGAAACTCGGAGAGCAATAATTGGCTACAGGCAGGACGGCTGTAGCCAATTACAGCTCAGGGGCTTTAGTACACGCCCCACCATTTAAAAGGCCGCCACGCCATCGGCCCCGGTCACATGAGTTCCGGCTTTAGGAGAGATTAGTCTGCTGATTCTGTCTTTGCTTGATACTGAAAGATTTGCTCTTCTTTGCTAAACCATTGGCTATTTCTTTGCTAAACCATTGCTACCTAAGTCATTGATCGTTCATTGCTGCTGATTGCACAGTTAGTGTGTTATTAGCTGCTGCTGGGGATTAGTCTGGTGCGTGCTTACTGTTAGTACAGTATTGCAGTAGTACCAACCGCAGTGCTGTTAGCACAGCATTGCACCCCAACAGCACCCATAGGACTTCTAGTGTGTTAGTGGCAGCAAACAGAGCTCCTATATTTTCTTCTCAGCAGCACCCATAGGACTTCTAGTGTGTTAGTGGCATCACACAGAGCTCCTATATTTTCTTCTCAGCAGCACCCATAGGACTTCTAGTGTGTTAGTGGCAGCAAACAGAGCTCCTATATTTTCTTCTCAGCAGCACCCATAGGACTTCTAGTGTGTTAGTGGCAGCAAACAGAGCTCCTATATTTTCTTCTCAGCAGCACCCATAGGACTTCTAGTGTGTTAGTGGCAGCAAACAGAGCTCCTATATTTTCTTCTCAGCAGCACCCATAGGACTTCTAGTGTGTTAGTGGCAGCAAACAGAGCTCCTATATTTTCTTCTCAGCAGCACCCATAGGACTTCTAGTGTGTTAGTGGCAGCAAACAGAGCTCCTATATTTTCTTCTCAGCAGCACCCATAGGACTTCTAGTGTGTTAGTGGCATCACACAGAGCTCCTATATTTTCTTCTCAGCAGCACCCATAGGACTTCTAGTGTGTTAGTGGCAGCAAACAGAGCTCCTATATTTTCTTCTCAGCAGCACCCATAGGACTTCTAATGTGTTAGTGGCATCACACAGAGTTCCTATATTTTCATCTCAGCAGCACCCATAGGACTTCTAGTGTGTTAGTGGCATCACACAGAGCTCCTATATTTTCTTCTCAGCAGCACCCATAGGACTTCTAGTGTGTTAGTGGCAGCAAACAGAGCTCCTATATTTTCTTCTCAGCAGCACCCATAGGACTTCTAGTGTGTTAGTGGCAGCAAACAGAGCTCCTATATTTTCTTCTCAGCAGCACCCATAGGACTTCTAGTGTGTTAGTGGCATCACACAGAGCTCCTATATTTTCTTCTCAGCAGCACCCATAGGACTTCTAGTGTGTTAGTGGCAGCAAACAGAGCTCCTATATTTTCTTCTCAGCAGCACCCATAGGACTTCTAGTGTGTTAGTGGCAGCAAACAGAGCTCCTATATTTTCTTCTCAGCAGCACCCATAGGACTTCTAGTGTGTTAGTG
Organism: Rana muscosa; assembly: GCA_029206835.1. Taxonomy (NCBI): domain Eukaryota; kingdom Metazoa; phylum Chordata; class Amphibia; order Anura; family Ranidae; genus Rana; species Rana muscosa. Next base: position 518,118,375 of record CM055122.1, on the reverse strand, counting down.
GCAGCAAACAGAGCTCCTATATTTTCTTCTCAGCAGCACCCATAGGACTTCTAGTGTGTTAGTGGCAGCAAACAGAGCTCCTATATTTTCTTCTCAGCAGCACCCATAGGACTTCTAGTGTGTTAGTGGCAGCAAACAGAGCTCCTATATTTTCTTCTCAGCAGCACCCATAGGACTTCTAGTGTGTTAGTGGCATCACACAGAGCTCCTATATTTTCTTCTCAGCAGCACCCATAGGACTTCTAGTGTGTTAGTGGCAGCAAACAGAGCTCCTATATTTTCTTCTCAGCAGCACCCATAGGACTTCTAGTGTGTTAGTGGCAGCAAACAGAGCTCCTATATTTTCTTCTCAGCAGCACCCATAGGACTTCTAGTGTGTTAGTGGCAGCAAACAGAGCTCCTATATTTTCTTCTCAGCAGCACCCATAGGACTTCTAGTGTGTTAGTGGCATCACACAGAGCTCCTATATTTTCTTCTCAGCAGCACCCATAGGACTTCTAGTGTGTTAGTGGCAGCAAACAGAGCTCCTATATTTTCTTCTCAGCAGCACCCATAGGACTTCTAGTGTGTTAGTGGCATCACACAGAGCTCCTATATTTTCTTCTCAGCAGCACCCATAGGACTTCTAGTGTGTTAGTGGCAGCAAACAGAGCTCCTATATTTTCTTCTCAGCAGCACCCATAGGACTTCTAGTGTGTTAGTGGCAGCAAACAGAGCTCCTATATTTTCTTCTCAGCAGCACCCATAGGACTTCTAGTGTGTTAGTGGCAGCAAACAGAGCTCCTATATTTTCTTCTCAGCAGCACCCATAGGACTTCTAGTGTGTTAGTGGCATCACACAGAGCTCCTATATTTTCTTCTCAGCAGCACCCATAGGACTTCTAGTGTGTTAGTGGCAGCAAACAGAGCTCCTATATTTTCTTCTCAGCAGCACCCATAGGACTTCTAGTGTGTTAGTGGCAGCAAACAGAGCTCCTATATTTTCTTCTCAGCAGCACCCATAGGACTTCTAGTGTGTTAGTGGCAGCAAACAGAGCTCCTATATTTTCTTCTCAGCAGCACCCATAGGACTTCTAGTGTGTTAGTGGCAGCAAACAGAGCTCCTATATTTTCTTCTCAGCAGCACCCATAGGACTTCTAGTGTGTTAGTGGCATCACACAGAGCTCCTATATTTTCTTCTCAGCAGCACCCATAGGACTTCTAGTGTGTTAGTGGCAGCAAACAGAGCTCCTATATTTTCTTCTCAGCAGCACCCATAGGACTTCTAGTGTGTTAGTGGCAGCAAACAGAGCTCCTATATTTTCTTCTCAGCAGCACCCATAGGACTTCTAGTGTGTTAGTGGCAGCAAACAGAGCTCCTATATTTTCTTCTCAGCAGCACCCATAGGACTTCTAGTGTGTTAGTGGCATCACACAGAGCTCCTATATTTTCTTCTCAGCAGCACCCATAGGACTTCTAGTGTGTTAGTGGCAGCAAACAGAGCTCCTATATTTTCTTCTCAGCAGCACCCATAGGACTTCTAGTGTGTTAGTGGCAGCAAACAGAGCTCCTATATTTTCTTCTCAGCAGCACCCATAGGACTTCTAGTGTGTTAGTGGCAGCAAACAGAGCTCCTATATTTTCTTCTCAGCAGCACCCATAGGACTTCTAGTGTGTTAGTGGCAGCAAACAGAGCTCCTATATTTTCTTCTCAGCAGCACCCATAGGACTTCTAGTGTGTTAGTGGCAGCAAACAGAGCTCCTATATTTTCTTGTCAGCAGCACACATAGTACCTATAGTGTGTTAGTGTCAGCACCCATAGGACCTACAGTGTGTTGTGAGCACACATAGGAGTTCTATTTTTTATACTATATACACTACCGACTACAATGGCTGGAAGACCGCCAAGGAGAGGCAGAGCGTGCCGAGGCAAGAACACAGGGCAGGCAGGCTCTGTTTCTAGAGACAACAGTGCTGGCCGTGGACGTGGTCGTGCATCGTCATCAGCACGTGGCCATGGGACACGCTTGTCTTTGTTTTCGGCAGCTGGACATGTGGAGCCGCATCATGCCGAAGGCTTGGTAGAATGGATGACCAAGCCCTCCTCATCCTCCTCATCCTCTCTCACCCAGGCTCAGGGTACTGGCAGAGCAGCTGCCAACGCGTACTCAATGGCATCATCAGCCACCCCTTCCCTAGACCCACCATGTCCTCCTGAGGAGTCCCCCGAACTGTTTGAGCACAGTGTTGGGTACATGCTCCAGGAGGATGCCCAACGATTCGAAGGCTCGGATGATGATACCCAGCTTGAGGAAGTCAGTAGTGTGCGCGCAGAGAGAGGGGATGCTGAAGGACAGCAATCTGGCAGTAGTGTTCCACCAGCTGCAGCTTACTGCCAGGTTTGCTCTAGTGGTGAAGAGGGAGGGGATGATGAGGTCACTGACTCCACGTGGGTGCCTGAAGGGAGAGAGGAGGAGGAGGAGGAGGATGCAGCGTCACATGTCCAACGAGGCAGGATGCCCCCTGGAGGCCTGCTAGAGGCCAGCACAGCAACTGTACCACACCGCAGAGCTCCGCCTGTGCAGGGCGCTGCCTCTGCACGTTATCACAAAAGTTCTTTGGTGTGGGCCTTTTTTGAGACGAGTGCATCAGATCGCACCACTGCTATTTGCAATATTTGTCTCAAGCGTATCTCGCGTGGCCAAAACATCAGCCGCTTGGGCACCACAAGCATGAGCAGACATATGTCGACCTGCCATGCAGCTCGTTGGCAAGCACACATAAAAGACCCACACCAAAGAACAAAGCGGACCTCTCCTTGCTCCTCATCAGCTGGGATCTCCATCCCCACTATATCTTCAGTCCTCTCTGAAAGCTGCTCTGAGAGGACTGAAGGTGTAGAATTAGGTGTGTCACAACCAAGTACTTGCAGTACACCGACGTCCGATTGTAGCAGGCAAATTTCCCTGCCCCAGCTGCTGGACCGTCGAAAAAAGTATACTCCCAGCCATCCACATGCCCAGCGGTTGAATGCTAGCTTGGCTAAATTGCTAGCACTTCAACTGCTGCCTTTTCAGTTGATAGACTCGGCCCCCTTCCGTGAGTTTGTTCAATGTGCGGTTCCTCAGTGGCAGGTTCCCAAACGCCACTTTTTCTCACGGAAGGCGATTCCGTCTCTCTACTGGCATGTGGAAGGCAATGTCCATGCCTCGCTGGACAGGGCGGTCAGCGGTAAGGTGCATATTACCGCTGACTCATGGTCCAGCAGGCATGGACAGGGACGTTATCTTTCTTTCACGGCCCATTGGGTCACTCTATTGGTAGCTGGGAGGGATGCAGGACAAGGTGCAGTAGTGTTGGAGGTTGTTCCGCCACCACGCCTCCAAAATGCTACTACTGGTTGTGACACACCTCTCTCCTCCACCCCCTCCTCTTCTTCTTCCTCCATGTCCTCTTCGAGTGCTCTGTCCTCGGAACCAGCGGTGCTCCGTAGGCGTACAAGGGGCTACGCGAGTACGCAGGCAAAAAGATGCCATGCCGTGCTTGCGCTGGTGTGTTTGGGGGACAGGAGCCACACTGGGCCAGAGGTTCTGGCAGCTCTGCAGGGGCAGGCCGAGAGGTGGTTGACGCCACGCCAGCTTAAGCCAGGAATGGTCGTTTCTGATAATGGCACCAACCTCCTCTCCGCCCTGCGACAGGGGCAGCTCACCCATGTGCCCTGTATGGCTCACGTCCTCAACCTGGTGGTGCAGCGGTTCTTGGGCAGGTTCCCAGGCTTACAGGATGTCCTGAGGCAGGCCAGGAAAGTCTGTGTGCATTTCCGCCGATCTTATAATGCCAGTGCTCGGCTGACTGAGCTGCAAAAGGAGCTGAACCTGCCCAAGAACCGCCTAATATGTGACATGCCCACCAGGTGGAACTCAACGTTGGCCATGCTGCAGCGACTGCACACGCAGCAGAGGGCCATCAATGAGTACCTTTGCGACTACGGCACCAGGACAGGGTCAGGGGAGCTTGGCTTTTTTTCCCCACGCCAGTGGAGCATGATCAGGGATGCATGCACTGTCCTCTCACCATTTGAGGAGGCCACGAGGATGGTGAGCAGTGACAGTGCATGCATCAGTGACACTGTACCTCTTGTCCACCTGTTGGAGCATACGCTGCGTGGGATAATGGACAGGGCACTTGAGGCAGAACAGAGGCAGGAAGAGGAGGACTTCCTTGTCTCTCAAGGCCCACTTTATCCAGACAATGTTCCTTCTGTCCCACCCATCACACAGGAAGAGGAGGAGGAGGAGGAGGAGGAGGAGGATTGTGTGAGCATGGAGGTGGAGCCTGGCACTCAGCATCAGCAGCAGCAGTCTTTTAGGGATGATGTACAGTCCCAACAAACCAGTGGACTTGTACGTGGCTGGGAGGAGGTGGCTGGCGATCATGTCATCCTCAGTGACCCAGAAGACTCCGGACCGAATGCCTCAGCTAACCTACGCTGCATGGCCTCCCTGATCCTGCAAAGCCTGCGGAAGGATCCTCGTGTTCTTCGGATCAAGGAGAGTGACCATTACTGGCTGGCCACTCTCCTTGATCCACGGTACAAGGGTAAGGTTGCGGACCTTATCTTGCCGTCGCAGAGGGAGCAGAGGATGAGACATCTCAGGGAGGCCTTGCAGAAAGGTCTGTGCAACGCGTTCCCAGAAACTGGGAGGTTACAAACTCCTGGTCCTGGACGACAAGTTGCTGAGGCTTCGGTCAGTAGCAGAAGGAGCGGTGGGGAAGGTGGACGTCTGACCGATGCGTTCAGACAATTTTTTAGTCCGCAGCCCCAAGGTATGATCGGTTCCAGCAACCATCGCCAGCGTCTGATATACATGGTGCAGGAATACCTAGGGGCAAGGTCAGACTTGGACACCTTTCCCACCGAAAATCCTCTGGCTTACTGGGTCCTGAGGATGGATCACTGGCCAGAGCTTGCACAGTATGCAATTGAGCTACTGGCCTGTCCTGCATCCAGCGTTCTTTCCGAACGCACATTCAGTGCTGCTGGAGGATTTGTCACCGATCATAGGGTGCGCCTGTCCACCGACTCGGTTGATCGACTGACCTTCATAAAAATGAATCAGTCTTGGATCACCACCAGCTACCAGACACCTGAAGCGGATATAACGGAATAATTTATAATGTCACATCCCTTCAAGACTGCCTATGCTGATGCTGAGTGACTGTCCTGTTATGTTCACTGACTATCCTCTTCCTCCTCCTCAATGATCCATGCCACCACACCAGTGCCTAAGGCACAATTTTTCAGCCCCTGTATAACAGGGGCGTGTAATTACAATTTTTTAAAAAGATGCTTCGCAACAGGTGTGACTGCTGTGCTCAGAGTACAGTATCTGTGAGGGGTTGCAGTGTTGTGGCACCAGCACCAGTGCCTAAGGCACAATTTTTCAGCCCCTGTTGGGGCGTGTAATTACAATTTTTAGGCAATGCTTTGCAACAGGTCTCATTGCTGTGCTCAGAGTACAGTATCTGTGAGGGGTTGCAGTGTTGTGGCACCAGCACCAGTGCCTAAGGCACAATTTTTCAGCCCCTGTATAACAGGGGCGTGTAATTAATTTTTTTTAAAAAGATGCTTCGCAACAGGTGTGACTGCTGTGCTCAGAGTACAGTATCTGTGAGGGGTTGCAGTGTTGTGGCACCAGCACCAGTGCCTAAGGCACAATTTTTCAGCCCCTGTTGGGGCGTGTAATTACAATTTTTAGGCAATGCTTTGCAACAGGTCTCATTGCTGTGCTCAGAGTACAGTATCTGTGAGGGGTTGCAGTGTTGTGGCACCAGCACCAGTGCCTAAGGCACAATTTTTCAGCCCCTGTATAACAGGGGCGTGTAATTACAATTTTTTAAAAAGATGCTTCGCAACAGGTGTGACTGCTGTGCTCCAAGTACAGTATCTGTGAGGGGTTGCAGTGTTGTGGCACCAGCACCAATGCCTAAGGCACAATTTTTCAGCCCCTGTTTAACAGGGGCGTGTAATTACAAATCTTGATCTAATAGTTCACAGCAGGGCCCATTCCTGCGCCCACCAAGAGTAACTATGAGGGCCTACAGTCTTGTGGCAACACCGTCCACCACCACCACCACCACCAAAGGCCCAATTTTTCTGCCCTTTTCAACAGGTGCATGCAATTACAAATCTTGATCTAATAACTCACAGCAGGGCCCATTCCTGCACCCACCAAGAGTAACTGTGAGGGCTTACAGTCTTGTGGCAACACCGTCCACCACCACCACCACCACCACCAAAGGCCCAATTTTTCTGCCCGGTTCAACAGGTGCATGCAAGTACAAATCTTGATCTATTAACTCACAGCAGGGCCCATTCCTGTGCCCACCAGTCTTGTGGCTACACCAACATCTAATAGGGCAAATTTCTGCAGAGTATATACGGCAGGCCCCTACTTTCAAACATCCAACTTACAAACGACTCCTACTTGCAAACGGCAAGAGAAAACAGGAAGTGAGAGGAAATCTACCCCTAGGAAGGAAAATTCTATCCTGTTAGATTTAATTTGGGAAAAAGGTATCTCCTCTCTACTGATGCTTTATCACCAATCCTTGTTTCAATTAAAACCCCACTTTTCCAAAAACATTTGTCATTGGGACGGAAAGTGAGGTGACATGTTCTGAACAGATGTGCAAAGACAGCAAATGTTACAGGGGTGATAACCCCTCCCTATGTTCTCCAAAAAGCTTAAAAATTGATTTTTTTGGGATGTAGCTACACTTCATAATGTACCTGTTCAGATTCTACTTAAGAACAAACCTACAGTCCATGTCTTGTTTGCACCACCTATATACTGCTGTTCAGAGTATATAGGGTTGTAGGTATAGGGTTTTATTTTGGGTGCGGGGTCCCCCTTAGTATCCATACAAGACCCAAAGGGGCTGGGGTGGGGGGGGGGGTGATGGGGTAGCCATGCCATTTTTCTCAAGGATTTTCAGCCATATGGCGGCCAGGACAAGACATGACATTAAAGCCGCAAGTGGTTTTAAATGGCTTCTTTTTTTCCTTTACAAATGTCATTTTGTGCAAGGACAGTTCTAAACACGGGAAACACATGCCACTTCACAGGCATACTTTAGACACCCCCCAGGTACCATATTTAAAGGAAAATTTCACTTTTTTTTTTTCACTTTATGCATCATTAAAATGACTGCTCCCGAAAAAACTTTAGTTTTTAAAATTTCTTTTTGCATTGATATATGTCCCCTGGGGCAGGACCCGGGTCCCCAAACCTGTTTTATAACATTAACATGCATATTGGCCGTTGTAATTAGCAATTTTGATTTCGAACGTTCGCGTCCATTATAACGAATAGGGTTCGAAAATTCGCGCGAACTTTCGGTCCGTTCGAAGGTTCTGGTGCGAACCGAACCCGGGGGTGTTCGGCTCATCCCTACTCAGAAGCACCCATAGGACTTCTAGTGTGTTAGTGGCATCACACAGAGCTCCTATATTTTCTTCTCAGCAGCACCCATAGGACTTCTAGTGTGTTAGTGGCATCACACAGAGCTCCTATATTTTCTTCTCAGCAGCACCCATAGGACTTCTAGTGTGTTAGTGGCATCACACAGAGCTCCTATATTTTCTTCTCAGCAGCACCCATAGGACTTCTAGTGTGTTAGTGGCAGCAAACAGAGCTCCTATATTTTCTTCTCAGCAGCACCCATAGGACTTCTAGTGTGTTAGTGGCATCACACAGAGCTCCTATATTTTCTTCTCAGCAGCACCCATAGGACTTCTAGTGTGTTAGTGGCATCACACAGAGCTCCTATATTTTCTTCTCAGCAGCACCCATAGGACTTCTAGTGTGTTAGTGGCATCACACAGAGTTCCTATATTTTCATCTCAGAAGCACCCATAGGACTTCTAGTGTGTTAGTGGCATCACACAGAGCTCCTATATTTTCATCTCAGAAGCACCCATAGGACTTCTAGTGTGTTAGTGGCATCACACAGAGCTCCTATATTTTCTTCTCAGCAGCACCCATAGGACTTCTAGTGTGTTAGTGGCAGCAAACAGAGCTCCTATATTTTCTTCTTAGCAGCACCCATAGGACTTCTAGTGTGTTAGTGGCATCACACAGAGCTCCTATATTTTCTTCTCAGCAGCACCCATAGGACTTCTAGTGTGTTAGTGGCAGCAAACAGAGCTCCTATATTTTCTTCTCAGAAGCACCCATAGGACTTCTAGTGTGTTAGTGGCAGCAAACAGAGCTCCTATATTTTCTTCTCAGCAGCACCCATAGGACTTCTAGTGTGTTAGTGGCAGCAAACAGAGCTCCTATATTTTCTTCTCAGCAGCACCCATAGGACTTCTAGTGTGTTAGTGGCAGCAAACAGAGCTCCTATATTTTCTTCTCAGCAGCACCCATAGGACTTCTAGTGTGTTAGTGGCATCACACAGAGCTCCTATATTTTCTTCTCAGCAGCACCCATAGGACTTCTAGTGTGTTAGTGGCAGCAAACAGAGCTCCTATATTTTCTTCTTAGCAGCACCCATAGGACTTCTAATGTGTTAGTGGCATCACACAGAGTTCCTATATTTTCATCTCAGAAGCACCCATAGGACTTCTAGTGTGTTAGTGGCATCACACAGAGCTCCTATATTTTCTTCTCAGCAGCACCCATAGGACTTCTAGTGTGTTAGTGGCAGCAAACAGAGCTCCTATATTTTCTTCTCAGCAGCACCCATAGGACTTCTAGTGTGTTAGTGGCAGCAAACAGAGCTCCTATATTTTCTTCTCAGCAGCACCCATAGGACTTCTAGTGTGTTAGTGGCAGCAAACAGAGCTCCTATATTTTCTTCTCAGCAGCACCCATAGGACTTCTAGTGTGTTAGTGGCATCACACAGAGCTCCTATATTTTCTTCTCAGCAGCACCCATAGGACTTCTAGTGTGTTAGTGGCAGCAAACAGAGCTCCTATATTTTCTTCTCAGCAGCACCCATAGGACTTCTAGTGTGTTAGTGGCAGCAAACAGAGCTCCTATATTTTCTTCTCAGCAGCACCCATAGGACTTCTAGTGTGTTAGTGGCATCACACAGAGCTCCTATATTTTCTTCTCAGCAGCACCCATAGGACTTCTAGTGTGTTAGTGGCAGCAAACAGAGCTCCTATATTTTCTTCTTAGCAGCACCCATAGGACTTCTAATGTGTTAGTGGCATCACACAGAGTTCCTATATTTTCATCTCAGAAGCACCCATAGGACTTCTAGTGTGTTAGTGGCATCACACAGAGCTCCTATATTTTCTTCTCAGCAGCACCCATAGGACTTCTAGTGTGTTAGTGGCAGCAAACAGAGCTCCTATATTTTCTTCTCAGCAGCACCCATAGGACTTCTAGTGTGTTAGTGGCAGCAAACAGAGCTCCTATATTTTCTTCTCAGCAGCACCCATAGGACTTCTAGTGTGTTAGTGGCAGCAAACAGAGCTCCTATATTTTCTTCTCAGCAGCACCCATAGGACTTCTAGTGTGTTAGTGGCATCACACAGAGCTCCTATATTTTCTTCTCAGCAGCACCCATAGGACTTCTAGTGTGTTAGTGGCATCACACAGAGCTCCTATATTTTCTTCTCAGCAGCACCCATAGGACTTCTAGTGTGTTAGTGGCATCACACAGAGCTCCTATATTTTCTTCTCAGCAGCACCCATAGGACTTCTAGTGTGTTAGTGGCAGCAAACAGAGCTCCTATATTTTCTTCTCAGCAGCACCCATAGGACTTCTAGTGTGTTAGTGGCAGCAAACAGAGCTCCTATATTTTCTTCTCAGCAGCACCCATAGGACTTCTAGTGTGTTAGTGGCATCACACAGAGCTCCTATATTTTCTTCTCAGCAGCACCCATAGGACTTCTAGTGTGTTAGTGGCATCACACAGAGCTCCTATATTTTCTTCTCAGCAGCACCCATAGGACTTCTAGTGTGTTAGTGGCAGCAAACAGAGCTCCTATATTTTCTTCTCAGCAGCACCCATAGGACTTCTAGTGTGTTAGTGGCATCACACAGAGCTCCTATATTTTCTTCTCAGCAGCACCCATAGGACTTCTAGTGTGTTAGTGGCATCACACAGAGCTCCTATATTTTCTTCTCAGCAGCACCCATAGGACTTCTAGTGTGTTAGTGGCAGCAAACAGAGCTCCTATATTTTCTTCTCAGCAGCACCCATAGGACTTCTAGTGTGTTAGTGGCAGCAAACAGAGCTCCTATATTTTCTTCTCAGCAGCACCCATAGGACTTCTAGTGTGTTAGTGGCATCACACAGAGCTCCTATATTTTCTTCTCAGCAGCACCCATAGGACTTCTAATGTGTTAGTGGCATCACACAGAGTTCCTATATTTTCATCTCAGCAGCACCCATAGGACTTCTAGTGTGTTAGTGGCATCACACAGAGCTCCTATATTTTCTTCTCAGCAGCACCCATAGGACTTCTAATGTGTTAGTGGCAGCAAACAGAGCTCCTATATTTTCTTCTCAGCAGCACCCATAGGACTTCTAGTGTGTTAGTGGCAGCAAACAGAGCTCCTATATTTTCTTCTCAGCAGCACCCATAGGACTTCTAGTGTGTTAGTGGCAGCAAACAGAGCTCCTATATTTTCTTCTCAGCAGCACCCATAGGACTTCTAGTGTGTTAGTGGCAGCAAACAGAGCTCCTATATTTTCTTCTCAGCAGCACCCATAGGACTTCTAGTGTGTTAGTGGCATCACACAGAGCTCCTATATTTTCTTCTCAGCAGCACCCATAGGACTTCTAGTGTGTTAGTGGCAGCAAACAGAGCTCCTATATTTTCTTCTCAGCAGCACCCATAGGACTTCTAGTGTGTTAGTGGCATCACACAGAGTTCCTATATTTTCATCTCAGAAGCACCCATAGGACTTCTAGTGTGTTAGTGGCATCACACAGAGCTCCTATATTTTCTTCTCAGCAGCACCCATAGGACTTCTAGTGTGTTAGTGCCATCACACAGAGCTCCTATATTTTCTTCTCAGCAGCACCCATAGGACTTCTAGTGTGTTAGTGGCATCACACAGAGCTCCTATATTTTCTTCTCAGCAGCACCCATAGGACTTCTAGTGTGTTAGTGGCAGCAAACAGAGCTCCTATATTTTCTTCTCAGCAGCACCCATAGGACTTCTAGTGTGTTAGTGGCATCACACAGAGCTCCTATATTTTCTTCTCAGCAGCACCCATAGGACTTCTAGTGTGTTAGTGGCATCACACAGAGCTCCTATATTTTCTTCTCAGCAGCACCCATAGGACTTCTAGTGTGTTAGTGGCATCACACAGAGTTCCTATATTTTCATCTCAGAAGCACCCATAGGACTTCTAGTGTGTTAGTGGCATCACACAGAGCTCCTATATTTTCATCTCAGAAGCACCCATAGGACTTCTAGTGTGTTAGTGGCATCACACAGAGCTCCTATATTTTCTTCTCAGCAGCACCCATAGGACTTCTAGTGTGTTAGTGGCAGCAAACAGAGCTCCTATATTTTCTTCTTAGCAGCACCCATAGGACTTCTAATGTGTTAGTGGCATCACACAGAGTTCCTATATTTTAATCTCAGAAGCACCCATAGGACTTCTAGTGTGTTAGTGGCATCACACAGAGCTCCTATATTTTCTTCTCAGCAGCACCCATAGGACTTCTAGTGTGTTAGTGGCAGCAAACAGAGCTCCTATATTTTCTTCTCAGCAGCACCCATAGGACTTCTAGTGTGTTAGTGGCAGCAAACAGAGCTCCTATATTTTCTTCTCAGCAGCACCCATAGGACTTCTAGTGTGTTAGTGGCAGCAAACAGAGCTCCTATATTTTCTTCTCAGCAGCACCCATAGGACTTCTAGTGTGTTAGTGGCATCACACAGAGCTCCTATATTTTCTTCTCAGCAGCACCCATAGGACTTCTAGTGTGTTAGTGGCAGCAAACAGAGCTCCTATATTTTCTTCTCAGCAGCACCCATAGGACTTCTAGTGTGTTAGTGGCAGCAAACAGAGCTCCTATATTTTCTTCTCAGCAGCACCCATAGGACTTCTAGTGTGTTAGTGGCATCACACAGAGCTCCTATATTTTCTTCTCAGCAGCACCCATAGGACTTCTAGTGTGTTAGTGGCAGCAAACAGAGCTCCTATATTTTCTTCTTAGCAGCACCCATAGGACTTCTAATGTGTTAGTGGCATCACACAGAGTTCCTATATTTTCATCTCAGAAGCACCCATAGGACTTCTAGTGTGTTAGTGGCATCACACAGAGCTCCTATATTTTCTTCTCAGCAGCACCCATAGGACTTCTAGTGTGTTAGTGGCAGCAAACAGAGCTCCTATATTTTCTTCTCAGCAGCACCCATAGGACTTCTAGTGTGTTAGTGGCAGCAAACAGAGCTCCTATATTTTCTTCTCAGCAGCACCCATAGGACTTCTAGTGTGTTAGTGGCAGCAAACAGAGCTCCTATATTTTCTTCTCAGCAGCACCCATAGGACTTCTAGTGTGTTAGTGGCATCACACAGAGCTCCTATATTTTCTTCTCAGCAGCACCCATAGGACTTCTAGTGTGTTAGTGGCAGCAAACAGAGCTCCTATATTTTCTTCTCAGCAGCACCCATAGGACTTCTAGTGTGTTAGTGGCAGCAAACAGAGCTCCTATATTTTCTTCTCAGCAGCACCCATAGGACTTCTAGTGTGTTAGTGGCAGCAAACAGAGCTCCTATATTTTCTTCTCAGCAGCACCCATAGGACTTCTAGTGTGTTAGTGGCATCACACAGAACTCCTATATTTTCTTCTCAGCAGCACCCATAGGACTTCTAGTGTGTTAGTGGCAGCAAACAGAGCTCCTATATTTTCTTCTCAGCAGCACCCATAGGACTTCTAGTGTGTTAGTGGCAGCAAACAGAGCTCCTATATTTTCTTCTCAGCAGCACCCATAGGACTTCTAGTGTGTTAGTGGCATCACACAGAGCTCCTATATTTTCTTCTCAGCAGCACCCATAGGACTTCTAGTGTGTTAGTGGCAGCAAACAGAGCTCCTATATTTTCTTCTTAGCAGCACCCATAGGACTTCTAATGTGTTAGTGGCATCACACAGAGTTCCTATATTTTCATCTCAGAAGCACCCATAGGACTTCTAGTGTGTTAGTGGCATCACACAGAGCTCCTATATTTTCTTCTCAGCAGCACCCATAGGACTTCTAGTGTGTTAGTGGCAGCAAACAGAGCTCCTATATTTTCTTCTCAGCAGCACCCATAGGACTTCTAGTGTGTTAGTGGCAGCAAACAGAGCTCCTATATTTTCTTCTCAGCAGCACCCATAGGACTTCTAGTGTGTTAGTGGCAGCAAACAGAGCTCCTATATTTTCTTCTCAGCAGCACCCATAGGACTTCTAGTGTGTTAGTGGCATCACACAGAGCTCCTATATTTTCTTCTCAGCAGCACCCATAGGACTTCTAGTGTGTTAGTGGCATCACACAGAGCTCCTATATTTTCTTCTCAGCAGCACCCATAGGACTTCTAGTGTGTTAGTGGCAGCAAACAGAGCTCCTATATTTTCTTCTCAGAAGCACCCATAGGACTTCTAGTGTGTTAGTGGAAGCAAACAGAGCTCCTATATTTTCTTCTCAGCAGCACCCATAGGACTTCTAGTGTGTTAGTGGCAGCAAACAGAGCTCCTATATTTTCTTCTCAGCAGCACCCATAGGACTTCTAGTGTGTTAGTGGCAGCAAACAGAGCTCCTATATTTTCTTCTCAGCAGCACCCATAGGACTTCTAGTGTGTTAGTGGCATCACACAGAGCTCCTATATTTTCTTCTCAGCAGCACCCATAGGACTTCTAGTGTGTTAGTGGCAGCAAACAGAGCTCCTATATTTTCTTCTTAGCAGCACCCATAGGACTTCTAATGTGTTAGTGGCATCACACAGAGTTCCTATATTTTCATCTCAGAAGCACCCATAGGACTTCTAGTGTGTTAGTGGCATCACACAGAGCTCCTATATTTTCTTCTCAGCAGCACCCATAGGACTTCTAGTGTGTTAGTGGCAGCAAACAGAGCTCCTATATTTTCTTCTCAGCAGCACCCATAGGACTTCTAGTGTGTTAGTGGCAGCAAACAGAGCTCCTATATTTTCTTCTCAGCAGCACCCATAGGACTTCTAGTGTGTTAGTGGCAGCAAACAGAGCTCCTATATTTTCTTCTCAGCAGCACCCATAGGACTTCTAGTGTGTTAGTGGCATCACACAGAGCTCCTATATTTTCTTCTCAGCAGCACCCATAGGACTTCTAGTGTGTTAGTGGCAGCAAACAGAGCTCCTATATTTTCTTCTCAGCAGCACCCATAGGACTTCTAGTGTGTTAGTGGCAGCAAACAGAGCTCCTATATTTTCTTCTCAGCAGCACCCATAGGACTTCTAGTGTGTTAGTGGCATCACACAGAGCTCCTATATTTTCTTCTCAGCAGCACCCATAGGACTTCTAGTGTGTTAGTGGCAGCAAACAGAGCTCCTATATTTTCTTCTTAGCAGCACCCATAGGACTTCTAATGTGTTAGTGGCATCACACAGAGTTCCTATATTTTCATCTCAGAAGCACCCATAGGACTTCTAGTGTGTTAGTGGCATCACACAGAGCTCCTATATTTTCTTCTCAGCAGCACCCATAGGACTTCTAGTGTGTTAGTGGCAGCAAACAGAGCTCCTATATTTTCTTCTCAGCAGCACCCATAGGACTTCTAGTGTGTTAGTGGCAGCAAACAGAGCTCCTATATTTTCTTCTCAGCAGCACCCATAGGACTTCTAGTGTGTTAGTGGCAGCAAACAGAGCTCCTATATTTTCTTCTCAGCAGCACCCATAGGACTTCTAGTGTGTTAGTGGCATCACACAGAGCTCCTATATTTTCTTCTCAGCAGCACCCATAGGACTTCTAGTGTGTTAGTGGCATCACACAGAGCTCCTATATTTTCTTCTCAGCAGCACCCATAGGACTTCTAGTGTGTTAGTGGCATCACACAGAGCTCCTATATTTTCTTCTCAGCAGCACCCATAGGACTTCTAGTGTGTTAGTGGCAGCAAACAGAGCTCCTATATTTTCTTCTCAGCAGCACCCATAGGACTTCTAGTGTGTTAGTGGCAGCAAACAGAGCTCCTATATTTTCTTCTCAGCAGCACCCATAGGACTTCTAGTGTGTTAGTGGCATCACACAGAGCTCCTATATTTTCTTCTCAGCAGCACCCATAGGACTTCTAGTGTGTTAGTGGCATCACACAGAGCTCCTATATTTTCTTCTCAGCAGCACCCATAGGACTTCTAGTGTGTTAGTGGCAGCAAACAGAGCTCCTATATTTTCTTCTCAGCAGCACCCATAGGACTTCTAGTGTGTTAGTGGCATCACACAGAGCTCCTATATTTTCTTCTCAGCAGCACCCATAGGACTTCTAGTGTGTTAGTGGCATCACACAGAGCTCCTATATTTTCTTCTCAGCAGCACCCATAGGACTTCTAGTGTGTTAGTGGCAGCAAACAGAGCTCCTATATTTTCTTCTCAGCAGCACCCATAGGACTTCTAGTGTGTTAGTGGCAGCAAACAGAGCTCCTATATTTTCTTCTCAGCAGCACCCATAGGACTTCTAGTGTGTTAGTGGCATCACACAGAGCTCCTATATTTTCTTCTCAGCAGCACCCATAGGACTTCTAATGTGTTAGTGGCATCACACAGAGTTCCTATATTTTCATCTCAGCAGCACCCATAGGACTTCTAGTGTGTTAGTGGCATCACACAGAGCTCCTATATTTTCTTCTCAGCAGCACCCATAGGACTTCTAATGTGTTAGTGGCAGCAAACAGAGCTCCTATATTTTCTTCTCAGCAGCACCCATAGGACTTCTAGTGTGTTAGTGGCAGCAAACAGAGCTCCTATATTTTCTTCTCAGCAGCACCCATAGGACTTCTAGTGTGTTAGTGGCAGCAAACAGAGCTCCTATATTTTCTTCTCAGCAGCACCCATAGGACTTCTAGTGTGTTAGTGGCAGCAAACAGAGCTCCTATATTTTCTTCTCAGCAGCACCCATAGGACTTCTAGTGTGTTAGTGGCATCACACAGAGCTCCTATATTTTCTTCTCAGCAGCACCCATAGGACTTCTAGTGTGTTAGTGGCAGCAAACAGAGCTCCTATATTTTCTTCTCAGCAGCACCCATAGGACTTCTAGTGTGTTAGTGGCATCACACAGAGTTCCTATATTTTCATCTCAGAAGCACCCATAGGACTTCTAGTGTGTTAGTGGCATCACACAGAGCTCCTATATTTTCTTCTCAGCAGCACCCATAGGACTTCTAGTGTGTTAGTGCCATCACACAGAGCTCCTATATTTTCTTCTCAGCAGCACCCATAGGACTTCTAGTGTGTTAGTGGCATCACACAGAGCTCCTATATTTTCTTCTCAGCAGCACCCATAGGACTTCTAGTGTGTTAGTGGCAGCAAACAGAGCTCCTATATTTTCTTCTCAGCAGCACCCATAGGACTTCTAGTGTGTTAGTGGCATCACACAGAGCTCCTATATTTTCTTCTCAGCAGCACCCATAGGACTTCTAGTGTGTTAGTGGCATCACACAGAGCTCCTATATTTTCTTCTCAGCAGCACCCATAGGACTTCTAGTGTGTTAGTGGCATCACACAGAGTTCCTATATTTTCATCTCAGAAGCACCCATAGGACTTCTAGTGTGTTAGTGGCATCACACAGAGCTCCTATATTTTCATCTCAGAAGCACCCATAGGACTTCTAGTGTGTTAGTGGCATCACACAGAGCTCCTATATTTTCTTCTCAGCAGCACCCATAGGACTTCTAGTGTGTTAGTGGCAGCAAACAGAGCTCCTATATTTTCTTCTTAGCAGCACCCATAGGACTTCTAATGTGTTAGTGGCATCACACAGAGTTCCTATATTTTAATCTCAGAAGCACCCATAGGACTTCTAGTGTGTTAGTGGCATCACACAGAGCTCCTATATTTTCTTCTCAGCAGCACCCATAGGACTTCTAGTGTGTTAGTGGCAGCAAACAGAGCTCCTATATTTTCTTCTCAGCAGCACCCATAGGACTTCTAGTGTGTTAGTGGCAGCAAACAGAGCTCCTATATTTTCTTCTCAGCAGCACCCATAGGACTTCTAGTGTGTTAGTGGCAGCAAACAGAGCTCCTATATTTTCTTCTCAGCAGCACCCATAGGACTTCTAGTGTGTTAGTGGCATCACACAGAGCTCCTATATTTTCTTCTCAGCAGCACCCATAGGACTTCTAGTGTGTTAGTGGCAGCAAACAGAGCTCCTATATTTTCTTCTCAGCAGCACCCATAGGACTTCTAGTGTGTTAGTGGCAGCAAACAGAGCTCCTATATTTTCTTCTCAGCAGCACCCATAGGACTTCTAGTGTGTTAGTGGCATCACACAGAGCTCCTATATTTTCTTCTCAGCAGCACCCATAGGACTTCTAGTGTGTTAGTGGCAGCAAACAGAGCTCCTATATTTTCTTCTTAGCAGCACCCATAGGACTTCTAATGTGTTAGTGGCATCACACAGAGTTCCTATATTTTCATCTCAGAAGCACCCATAGGACTTCTAGTGTGTTAGTGGCATCACACAGAGCTCCTATATTTTCTTCTCAGCAGCACCCATAGGACTTCTAGTGTGTTAGTGGCAGCAAACAGAGCTCCTATATTTTCTTCTCAGCAGCACCCATAGGACTTCTAGTGTGTTAGTGGCAGCAAACAGAGCTCCTATATTTTCTTCTCAGCAGCACCCATAGGACTTCTAGTGTGTTAGTGGCAGCAAACAGAGCTCCTATATTTTCTTCTCAGCAGCACCCATAGGACTTCTAGTGTGTTAGTGGCATCACACAGAGCTCCTATATTTTCTTCTCAGCAGCACCCATAGGACTTCTAGTGTGTTAGTGGCAGCAAACAGAGCTCCTATATTTTCTTCTCAGCAGCACCCATAGGACTTCTAGTGTGTTAGTGGCAGCAAACAGAGCTCCTATATTTTCTTCTCAGCAGCACCCATAGGACTTCTAGTGTGTTAGTGGCAGCAAACAGAGCTCCTATATTTTCTTCTCAGCAGCACCCATAGGACTTCTAGTGTGTTAGTGGCATCACACAGAACTCCTATATTTTCTTCTCAGCAGCACCCATAGGACTTCTAGTGTGTTAGTGGCAGCAAACAGAGCTCCTATATTTTCTTCTCAGCAGCACCCATAGGACTTCTAGTGTGTTAGTGGCAGCAAACAGAGCTCCTATATTTTCTTCTCAGCAGCACCCATAGGACTTCTAGTGTGTTAGTGGCATCACACAGAGCTCCTATATTTTCTTCTCAGCAGCACCCATAGGACTTCTAGTGTGTTAGTGGCAGCAAACAGAGCTCCTATATTTTCTTCTTAGCAGCACCCATAGGACTTCTAATGTGTTAGTGGCATCACACAGAGTTCCTATATTTTCATCTCAGAAGCACCCATAGGACTTCTAGTGTGTTAGTGGCATCACACAGAGCTCCTATATTTTCTTCTCAGCAGCACCCATAGGACTTCTAGTGTGTTAGTGGCAGCAAACAGAGCTCCTATATTTTCTTCTCAGCAGCACCCATAGGACTTCTAGTGTGTTAGTGGCAGCAAACAGAGCTCCTATATTTTCTTCTCAGCAGCACCCATAGGACTTCTAGTGTGTTAGTGGCAGCAAACAGAGCTCCTATATTTTCTTCTCAGCAGCACCCATAGGACTTCTAGTGTGTTAGTGGCATCACACAGAGCTCCTATATTTTCTTCTCAGCAGCACCCATAGGACTTCTAGTGTGTTAGTGGCAGCAAACAGAGCTCCTATATTTTCTTCTCAGCAGCACCCATAGGACTTCTAGTGTGTTAGTGGCAGCAAACAGAGCTCCTATATTTTCTTCTCAGCAGCACCCATAGGACTTCTAGTGTGTTAGTGGCATCACACAGAGCTCCTATATTTTCTTCTCAGCAGCACCCATAGGACTTCTAGTGTGTTAGTGGCAGCAAACAGAGCTCCTATATTTTCTTCTTAGCAGCAACCATAGGACTTCTAATGTGTTAGTGGCATTACACAGAGTTCCTATATTTTCATCTCAGAAGCACCCATAGGACTTCTAGTGTGTTAGTGGCATCACACAGAGCTCCTATATTTTCTTCTCAGCAGCACCCATAGGACTTCTAGTGTGTTAGTGGCAGCAAACAGAGCTCCTATATTTTCTTCTCAGCAGCACCCATAGGACTTCTAGTGTGTTAGTGGCATCACACAGAGCTCCTATATTTTCTTCTCAGCAGCACCCATAGGACTTCTAGTGTGTTAGTGGCAGCAAACAGAGCTCCTATATTTTCTTCTTAGCAGCACCCATAGGACTTCTAATGTGTTAGTGGCATCACACAGAGTTCCTATATTTTCATCTCAGAAGCACCCATAGGACTTCTAGTGTGTTAGTGGCATCACACAGAGCTCCTATATTTTCTTCTCAGCAGCACCCATAGGACTTCTAGTGTGTTAGTGGCAGCAAACAGAGCTCCTATATTTTCTTCTCAGCAGCACCCATAGGACTTCTAGTGTGTTAGTGGCAGCAAACAGAGCTCCTATATTTTCTTCTCAGCAGCACCCATAGGACTTCTAGTGTGTTAGTGGCAGCAAACAGAGCTCCTATATTTTCTTCTCAGCAGCACCCATAGGACTTCTAGTGTGTTAGTGGCATCACACAGAGCTCCTATATTTTCTTCTCAGCAGCACCCATAGGACTTCTAGTGTGTTAGTGGCAGCAAACAGAGCTCCTATATTTTCTTCTCAGCAGCACCCATAGGACTTCTAGTGTGTTAGTGGCAGCAAACAGAGCTCCTATATTTTCTTCTCAGCAGCACCCATAGGACTTCTAGTGTGTTAGTGGCATCACACAGAGCTCCTATATTTTCTTCTCAGCAGCACCCATAGGACTTCTAGTGTGTTAGTGGCAGCAAACAGAGCTCCTATATTTTCTTCTTAGCAGCACCCATAGGACTTCTAATGTGTTAGTGGCATCACACAGAGTTCCTATATTTTCATCTCAGAAGCACCCATAGGACTTCTAGTGTGTTAGTGGCATCACACAGAGCTCCTATATTTTCTTCTCAGCAGCACCCATAGGACTTCTAGTGTGTTAGTGGCAGCAAACAGAGCTCCTATATTTTCTTCTCAGCAGCACCCATAGGACTTCTAGTGTGTTAGTGGCAGCAAACAGAGCTCCTATATTTTCTTCTCAGCAGCACCCATAGGACTTCTAGTGTGTTAGTGGCAGCAAACAGAGCTCCTATATTTTCTTCTCAGCAGCACCCATAGGACTTCTAGTGTGTTAGTGGCATCACACAGAGCTCCTATATTTTCTTCTCAGCAGCACCCATAGGACTTCTAGTGTGTTAGTGGCAGCAAACAGAGCTCCTATATTTTCTTCTCAGCAGCACCCATAGGACTTCTAGTGTGTTAGTGGCAGCAAACAGAGCTCCTATATTTTCTTCTCAGCAGCACCCATAGGACTTCTAGTGTGTTAGTGGCAGCAAACAGAGCTCCTATATTTTCTTCTCAGCAGCACCCATAGGACTTCTAGTGTGTTAGTGGCATCACACAGAGCTCCTATATTTTCTTCTCAGCAGCACCCATAGGACTTCTAGTGTGTTAGTGGCAGCAAACAGAGCTCCTATATTTTCTTCTCAGCAGCACCCATAGGACTTCTAGTGTGTTAGTGGCAGCAAACAGAGCTCCTATATTTTCTTCTCAGCAGCACCCATAGGACTTCTAGTGTGTTAGTGGCAGCAAACAGAGCTCCTATATTTTCTTCTCAGCAGCACCCATAGGACTTCTAGTGTGTTAGTGGCATCACACAGAGCTCCTATATTTTCTTCTCAGCAGCACCCATAGGACTTCTAGTGTGTTAGTGGCAGCAAACAGAGCTCCTATATTTTCTTCTCAGCAGCACCCATAGGACTTCTAGTGTGTTAGTGGCAGCAAACAGAGCTCCTATATTTTCTTCTCAGCAGCACCCATAGGACTTCTAGTGTGTTAGTGGCAGCAAACAGAGCTCCTATATTTTCTTCTCAGCAGCACCCATAGGACTTCTAGTGTGATAGTGGCAGCAAACAGAGCTCCTATATTTTCTTCTTAGCAGCACCCATAGGACTTCTAATGTGTTAGTGGCATCACACAGAGTTCCTATATTTTCATCTCAGAAGCACCCATAGGACTTCTAGTGTGTTAGTGGCATCACACAGAGCTCCTATATTTTCTTCTCAGCAGCACCCATAGGACTTCTAGTGTGTTAGTGGCAGCAAACAGAGCTCCTATATTTTCTTCTCAGCAGCACCCATAGGACTTCTAGTGTGTTAGTGGCAGCAAACAGAGCTCCTATATTTTCTTCTCAGCAGCACCCATAGGACTTCTAGTGTGTTAGTGGCAGCAAACAGAGCTCCTATATTTTCTTCTCAGCAGCACCCATAGGACTTCTAGTGTGTTAGTGGCAGCAAACAGAGCTCCTATATTTTCTTCTCAGCAGCACCCATAGGACTTCTAGTGTGTTAGTGGCATCACACAGAGCTCCTATATTTTCTTCTCAGCAGCACCCATAGGACTTCTAGTGTGTTAGTGGCAGAAAACAGAGCTCCTATATTTTCTTCTTAGCAGCACCCATAGGACTTCTAATGTGTTAGTGGCATCACACAGAGTTCCTATATTTTCATCTCAGAAGCACCCATAGGACTTCTAGTGTGTTAGTGGCATCACACAGAGCTCCTATATTTTCTTCTCAGCAGCACCCATAGGACTTCTAGTGTGTTAGTGGCAGCAAACAGAGCTCCTATATTTTCTTCTCAGCAGCACCCATAGGACTTCTAGTGTGTTAGTGGCAGCAAACAGAGCTCCTATATTTTCTTCTCAGCAGCACCCATAGGACTTCTAGTGTGTTAGTGGCAGCAAACAGAGCTCCTATATTTTCTTCTCAGCAGCACCCATAGGACTTCTAGTGTGTTAGTGGCATCACACAGAGCTCCTATATTTTCTTCTCAGCAGCACCCATAGGACTTCTAGTGTGTTAGTGGCAGCAAACAGAGCTCCTATATTTTCTTCTCAGCAGCACCCATAGGACTTCTAGTGTGTTAGTGGCATCACACAGAACTCCTATATTTTCTTCTCAGCAGCACCCATAGGACTTCTAGTGTGTTAGTGGCATCACACAGAGCTCCTATATTTTCTTCTCAGCAGCACCCATAGGACTTCTAGTGTGTTAGTGGCAGCAAACAGAGCTCCTATATTTTCTTCTCAGCAGCACCCATAGGACTTCTAGTGTGTTAGTGGCAGCAAACAGAGCTCCTATATATTCTTCTCAGCAGCACCCATAGGACTTCTAGTGTGTTAGTGGCAGCAAACAGAGCTCCTATATTTTCTTCTCAGCAGCACCCATAGGACTTCTAGTGTGTTAGTGGCATCACACAGAGCTCCTATATTTTCTTCTCAGCAGCACCCATAGGACTTCTAGTGTGTTAGTGGCAGCAAACAGAGCTCCTATATTTTCTTCTTAGCAGCACCTATAGGACTTCTAATGTGTTAGTGGCATCACACAGAGTTCCTATATTTTCATCTCAGAAGCACCCATAGGACTTCTAGTGTGTTAGTGGCATCACACAGAGCTCCTATATTTTCTTCTCAGCAGCACCCATAGGACTTCTAGTGTGTTAGTGGCAGCAAACAGAGCTCCTATATTTTCTTCTCAGCAGCACCCATAGGACTTCTAGTGTGTTAGTGGCAGCAAACAGAGCTCCTATATTTTCTTCTCAGCAGCACCCATAGGACTTCTAGTGTGTTAGTGGCAGCAAACAGAGCTCCTATATTTTCTTCTCAGCAGCACCCATAGGACTTCTAGTGTGTTAGTGGCAGCAAACAGAGCTCCTATATTTTCTTCTCAGCAGCACCCATAGGACTTCTAGTGTGTTAGTGGCATCACACAGAGCTCCTATATTTTCTTCTCAGCAGCACCCATAGGACTTCTAGTGTGTTAGTGGCAGAAAACAGAGCTCCTATATTTTCTTCTTAGCAGCACCCATAGGACTTCTAATGTGTTAGTGGCATCACACAGAGTTCCTATATTTTCATCTCAGAAGCACCCATAGGACTTCTAGTGTGTTAGTGGCATCACACAGAGCTCCTATATTTTCTTCTCAGCAGCACCCATAGGACTTCTAGTGTGTTAGTGGCAGCAAACAGAGCTCCTATATTTTCTTCTCAGCAGCACCCATAGGACTTCTAGTGTGTTAGTGGCAGCAAACAGAGCTCCTATATTTTCTTCTCAGCAGCACCCATAGGACTTCTAGTGTGTTAGTGGCAGCAAACAGAGCTCCTATATTTTCTTCTCAGCAGCACCCATAGGACTTCTAGTGTGTTAGTGGCATCACACAGAGCTCCTATATTTTCTTCTCAGCAGCACCCATAGGACTTCTAGTGTGTTAGTGGCAGCAAACAGAGCTCCTATATTTTCTTCTCAGCAGCACCCATAGGACTTCTAGTGTGTTAGTGGCAGCAAACAGAGCTCCTATATTTTCTTCTCAGCAGCACCCATAGGACTTCTAGTGTGTTAGTGGCATCACACAGAGCTCCTATATTTTCTTCTCAGCAGCACCCATAGGACTTCTAGTGTGTTAGTGGCATCACACAGAGCTCCTATATTTTCTTCTCAGCAGCACCCATAGGACTTCTAGTGTGTTAGTGGCAGCAAACAGAGCTCCTATATATTCTTCTCAGCAGCACCCATAGGACTTCTAGTGTGTTAGTGGCAGCAAACAGAGCTCCTATATTTTCTTCTCAGCAGCACCCATAGGACTTCTAGTGTGTTAGTGGCATCACACAGAGCTCCTATATTTTCTTCTCAGCAGCACCCATAGGACTTCTAGTGTGTTAGTGGCAGCAAACAGAGCTCCTATATTTTCTTCTTAGCAGCACCTATAGGACTTCTAATGTGTTAGTGGCATCACACAGAGTTCCTATATTTTCATCTCAGAAGCACCCATAGGACTTCTAGTGTGTTAGTGGCATCACACAGAGCTCCTATATTTTCTTCTCAGCAGCACCCATAGGACTTCTAGTGTGTTAGTGGCAGCAAACAGAGCTCCTATATTTTCTTCTCAGCAGCACCCATAGGACTTCTAGTGTGTTAGTGGCAGCAAACAGAGCTCCTATATTTTCTTCTCAGCAGCACCCATAGGACTTCTAGTGTGTTAGTGGCAGCAAACAGAGCTCCTATATTTTCTTCTCAGCAGCACCCATAGGACTTCTAGTGTGTTAGTGGCAGCAAACAGAGCTCCTATATTTTCTTCTCAGCAGCACCCATAGGACTTCTAGTGTGTTAGTGGCAGCAAACAGAGCTCCTATATTTTCTTCTCAGCAGCACCCATAGGACTTCTAGTGTGTTAGTGGCATCACACAGAGCTCCTATATTTTCTTCTCAGCAGCACCCATAGGACTTCTAGTGTGTTAGTGGCAGCAAACAGAGCTCCTATATTTTCTTCTCAGCAGCACCCATAGGACTTCTAGTGTGTTAGTGGCATCACACAGAGCTCCTATATTTTCTTCTCAGCAGCACCCATAGGACTTCTAGTGTGTTAGTGGCAGCAAACAGAGCTCCTATATTTTCTTCTCAGCAGCACCCATAGGACTTCTAGTGTGTTAGTGGCAGCAAACAGAGCTCCTATATTTTCTTCTCAGCAGCACCCATAGGACTTCTAGTGTGTTAGTGGCAGCAAACAGAGCTCCTATATTTTCTTCTCAGCAGCACCCATAGGACTTCTAGTGTGTTAGTGGCATCACACAGAGCTCCTATATTTTCTTCTCAGCAGCACCCATAGGACTTCTAGTGTGTTAGTGGCAGCAAACAGAGCTCCTATATTTTCTTCTCAGCAGCACCCATAGGACTTCTAGTGTGTTAGTGGCAGCAAACAGAGCTCCTATATTTTCTTCTCAGCAGCACCCATAGGACTTCTAGTGTGTTAGTGGCAGCAAACAGAGCTCCTATATTTTCTTGTCAGCAGCACACATAGTACCTATAGTGTGTTAGTGTCAGCACCCATAGGACCTACAGTGTGTTGTGAGCACACATAGGAGTTCTGTTTTTTATACTATATACACTACCGACTACAATGGCTGGAAGACCGCCAAGGAGAGGCAGAGCGTGCCGAGGCAAGAACACAGGGCAGGCAGGCTCTGTTTCTAGAGACAACAGTGCTGGCCGTGGACGTGGTCGTGCATCGTCATCAGCACGTGGCCATGGGACACGCTTGTCTTTGTTTTCGGCAGCTGGACATGTGGAGCCGCATCATGCCGAAGGCTTGGTAGAATGGATGACCAAGCCCTCCTCATCCTCCTCATCCTCTCTCACCCAGGCTCAGGGTACTGGCAGAGCAGCTGCCAACGCGTACTCAATGGCATCATCAGCCACCCCTTCCCTAGACCCACCATGTCCTCCTGAGGAGTCCCCCGAACTGTTTGAGCACAGTATTGGGTACATGCTCCAGGAGGATGCCCAACGATTCGAAGGCTCGGATGATGATACCCAGCTTGAGGAAGTCAGTAGTGTGCGCGCAGAGAGAGGGGATGCTGAAGGACAGCAATCTGGCAGTACTGTTCCACCAGCTGCAGCTTACTGCCAGGTTTGCTCTAGTGGTGAAGAGGGAGGGGATGATTAGGTCACTGACTCCACGTGGGTGCCTGAAGGGAGAGAGGAGGAGGAGGAGGAGGATGCAGCGTCACATGTCCAACGAGGCAGGATGCCCCCTGGAGGCCAGCTAGAGGCCAGCACAGCAACTGTACCACACCGCAGAGCTCCGCCTGTGCAGGGCGCTGCCTCTGCACGTTATCACAAAAGTTCTTTGGTGTGGGCCTTTTTTGAGACGAGTGCATCAGATCGCACCACTGCTATTTGCAATATTTGTCTCAAGCGTATCTCGCGTGGCCAAAACATCAGCCGCTTGGGCACCACAAGCATGAGCAGACATATGTCGACCTGCCATGCAGCTCGTTGGCAAGCACACATAAAAGACCCACACCAAAGAACAAAGCGGACCTCTCCTTGCTCCTCATCAGCTGGGATCTCCATCCCCACTATATCTTCAGTCCTCTCTGAAAGCTGCTCTGAGAGGACTGAAGGTGTAGAATTAGGTGTGTCACAACCAAGTACTTGCAGTACACCGACGTCCGATTGTAGCAGGCAAATTTCCCTGCCCCAGCTGCTGGACCGTCGAAAGAAGTATACTCCCAGCCATCCACATGCCCAGCGGTTGAATGCTAGCTTGGCTAAATTGCTAGCACTTCAACTGCTGCCTTTTCAGTTGATAGACTCGGCCCCCTTCCGTGAGTTTGTTCAATGTGCGGTTCCTCAGTGGCAGGTTCCCAAACGCCACTTTTTCTCACGGAAGGCGATTCCGTCTCTCTACTGGCATGTGGAAGGCAATGTCCATGCCTCGCTGGACAGGGCGGTCAGCGGTAAGGTGCATATTACCGCTGACTCATGGTCCAGCAGGCATGGACAGGGACGTTATCTTTCTTTCACGGCCCATTGGGTCACTCT
The DNA here is from genome assembly GCA_029206835.1 of Rana muscosa. Classification (NCBI taxonomy): domain Eukaryota; kingdom Metazoa; phylum Chordata; class Amphibia; order Anura; family Ranidae; genus Rana; species Rana muscosa. Next base: position 518,091,728 of record CM055122.1, on the reverse strand, counting down.
ATTGGCAGCTGGGAGGGATGCAGGACAAGGTGCAGTAGTGTTGGAGGTTGTTCCGCCACCACGCCTCCAAAATGCTACTACTGGTTGTGACACACCTCTCTCCTCCACCCCCTCCTCTTCTTCTTCCTCCATGTCCTCTTCGAGTGCTCTGTCCTCGGAACCAGCGGTGCTCCGTAGGCGTACAAGGGGCTACGCGAGTACGCAGGCAAAAAGATGCCATGCCGTGCTTGCGCTGGTGTGTTTGGGGGACAGGAGCCACACTGGGCCAGAGGTTCTGGCAGCTCTGCAGGGGCAGGCCGAGAGGTGGTTGACGCCACGCCAGCTTAAGCCAGGAATGGTCGTTTCTGATAATGGCACCAACCTCCTCTCCGCCCTGCGACAGGGGCAGCTCACCCATGTGCCCTGTATGGCTCACGTCCTCAACCTGGTGGTGCAGCGGTTCTTGGGCAGGTTCCCAGGCTTACAGGATGTCCTGAGGCAGGCCAGGAAAGTCTGTGTGCATTTCCGCCGATCTTATAATGCCAGTGCTCGGCTGACTGAGCTGCAAAAGGAGCTGAACCTGCCCAAGAACCGCCTAATATGTGACATGCCCACCAGGTGGAACTCAACGTTGGCCATGCTGCAGCGACTGCACACGCAGCAGAGGGCCATCAATGAGTACCTTTGCGACTACGGCACCAGGACAGGGTCAGGGGAGCTTGGCTTTTTTTCCCCACGCCAGTGGAGCATGATCAGGGATGCATGCACTGTCCTCTCACCATTTGAGGAGGCCACGAGGATGGTGAGCAGTGACAGTGCATGCATCAGTGACACTGTACCTCTTGTCCACCTGTTGGAGCATACGCTGCGTGGGATAATGGACAGGGCACTTGAGGCAGAACAGAGGCAGGAAGAGGAGGACTTCCTTGTCTCTCAAGGCCCCCTTTATCCAGACAATGTTCCTTCTGTCCCACCCATCACACAGGAAGAGGAGGAGGAGGAGGAGGAGGAGGAGGATTGTGTGAGCATGGAGGTGGAGCCTGGCACTCAGCATCAGCAGCAGCAGTCTTTTAGGGATGATGTACAGTCCCAACAAACCAGTGGACTTGTACGTGGCTGGGAGGAGGTGGCTGGCGATCATGTCATCCTCAGTGACCCAGAAGACTCCGGACCGAATGCCTCAGCTAACCTACGCTGCATGGCCTCCCTGATCCTGCAAAGCCTGCGGAAGGATCCTCGTGTTCTTCGGATCAAGGAGAGTGACCATTACTGGCTGGCCACTCTCCTTGATCCACGGTACAAGGGTAAGGTTGCGGACCTTATCTTGCCGTCGCAGAGGGAGCAGAGGATGAGACATCTCAGGGAGGCCTTGCAGAAAGGTCTGTGCAACGCGTTCCCAGAAACTGGGTGGTTACAAACTCCTGGTCCTGGACGACGAGTTGCTGAGGCTTCGGTCAGTAGCAGAAGGAGCGGTGGGGAAGGTGGACGTCTGACCGATGCGTTCAGACAATTTTTTAGTCCGCAGCCCCAAGGTATGATCGGTTCCAGCAACCATCGCCAGCGTCTGATATACATGGTGCAGGAATACCTAGGGGCAAGGTCAGACTTGGACACCTTTCCCACCGAAAATCCTCTGGCTTACTGGGTCCTGAGGATGGATCACTGGCCAGAGCTTGCACAGTATGCAATTGAGCTACTGGCCTGTCCTGCATCCAGTGTTCTTTCCGAACGCACATTCAGTGCTGCTGGAGGATTTGTCACCGATCATAGGGTGCGCCTGTCCACCGACTCGGTTGATCGACTGACCTTCATAAAAATGAATCAGTCTTGGATCACCACCAGCTACCAGACACCTGAAGCGGATATAACGGAATAATTTATAATGTCACATCCCTTCAAGACTGCCTATGCTGATGCTGAGTGACTGTCCTGTTATGTTCACTGACTATCCTCTTCCTCCTCCTCAATGATCCATGCCACCACACCAGTGCCTAAGGCACAATTTTTCAGCCCCTGTATAACAGGGGCGTGTAATTACAATTTTTTAAAAAGATGCTTCGCAACAGGTGTGACTGCTGTGCTCAGAGTACAGTATCTGTGAGGGGTTGCAGTGTTGTGGCACCAGCACCAGTGCCTAAGGCACAATTTTTCAGCCCCTGTTGGGGCGTGTAATTACAATTTTTAGGCAATGCTTTGCAACAGGTCTCATTGCTGTGCTCAGAGTACAGTATCTGTGAGGGGTTGCAGTGTTGTGGCACCAGCACCAGTGCCTAAGGCACAATTTTTCAGCCCCTGTATAACAGGGGCGTGTAATTACAATTTTTTAAAAAGATGCTTCGCAACAGGTGTGACTGCTGTGCTCCAAGTACAGTATCTGTGAGGGGTTGCAGTGTTGTGGCACCAGCACCAATGCCTAAGGCACAATTTTTCAGCCCCTGTTTAACAGGGGCGTGTAATTACAAATCTTGATCTAATAGTTCACAGCAGGGCCCATTCCTGCACCCACCAAGAGTAACTATGAGGGCCTACAGTCTTGTGGCAACACCGTCCACCACCACCACCACCACCAAAGGCCCAATTTTTCTGCCCTGTTCAACAGGTGCATGCAATTACAAATCTTGATCTAATAACTCACAGCAGGGCCCATTCCTGCACCCACCAAGAGTAACTGTGAGGGCTTACAGTCTTGTGGCAACACCGTCCACCACCACCACCACCACCACCAAAGGCCCAATTTTCTTTTTCGTACATCACGGGACACAGAGCGACTTAGTCATTACTAATGGGTTATAGTTTACCTTCAGGTGTTGGCACTGGCCAATTCCAAACCGGAAGTACCCTCCCCTATATAAGCCCCTCCCACCCGGGAGCACCTCAGTTTTTTGCCAGTGTCTAAGGTGTTGGCCAAAGAGTAACATGTGTTTTCACTGGGCTTGCGTACAGGTTCTTTTGGGCCTTAGTAAGCTGTTCCGGATCCCACCAAAAAAAGCTTCATAGCTAAACGGTCGGTACCCGGGCCTTGCAGCAGAAGAGCAAGGTTTTGCCTGTAATGCTTCTCTTAGGAGGGCTGGACCCTGGGATCCAGAGCTCTGGTCATACCCACGACCAAGACGCTGTCTGTGCAGGGTGCTATACAGGTCCAGGGGAGTGGAATCCTTGGGAACCCGGTCCCTGAAGGTTTAATTACAATGCCTGCCGTGATAGGTGAAGTTTGGACTTTTGTGGACCAAACAAAGTCCTGCGGCGGGGATCAGGTAAGTGGGGGCCCTCAGGAACTTGGTTCTATTGGGGGACCCCCAAGCCTAATTTGTCTTTCTGTCTGTTACCTAACGGTATTCCCGCTAAATATCTGTGTTTGCCTATAACTACTGAAAATGTAAAATTTTAATAGTAGTCAAGAAAAAAAAAAAAACAGGGACCGCGGTACCTGTGTTAAACCACTAGAGGCCGCTGTAGTCCATTTTTCTTGTAAATGTGGATCTTTGGTTTTCTCAACTCAAAAGATCCAGGCAGCTGGTAAGTTTCTCTGAGGGAATCCACTTCCTCTGCCCTGTTGCTGCGTTCATCCACCGCACAGGCCCTCCGGCAAAAAGGGCCCTGGCTCCTAGTCCTCTGTTGGTTTTCGAAAAGGGCGCCATTGGCGCACGGGCGCGCGCGCGGGCGCGTGCACGCGCCTCCTATGAAAAAAAAGGGGCGGGGCGGGTGGATGACGCTCGATGCGCGCCGCGGCGCTTCTGCGCATGTGCGGGCGTCCCAGCATGGTTAAAAGACACAGTACAAGTGTCAGCTGCATGCAAACAGAGCTAGCAACAAACAGTGGCACACAGAGGCGGTTGATGCAGGCATCCCCATAGAAAGGCACTTTAGTGGACACCAGCTGGTATATAGCAGCACCTGTGTTAGACTATTACCAGCAAAAATTGGTGTATGACGACGGGAATACCTCAGCTTTGTGCTTAAAGGATATGTCGTCCAGACGCTCCGGAAATAAATCTTCCAGGAAGCCAAAGGGGTCTCCATCGGGCTCTGAGGATATTGGGCATGCTTGCACTGCACCAATCTCCCCTGAGAATGCAGAGGTCAGTAGCCGTAGAAACCCCGCAGGAATGTCTGGTGCTGCGGCTGTCCCCAGTCCACCTGCTCCTGTATATATAACAGAGGAGGTTTTATCCTCAACTCTGGGAGGATTGGAAGAGAGATTAACAGCATTGATCGCTGCTTCCCTGTCACAGGAAAAGCGCGTCCGATCTCCGTCTCCTCCTTCAGAGTGCCTGTTAGTGGAGGAACAGCCCCACACAGAGATCGACCTACCTGAAGGGGATCAGGATGAGGTTGATTCACTTATAGAGGAATCAACAGTGGAAGAACCTTTCTCAGCTTCTCAGGCTGAAAGATTATGGGTTCAGTCTCTGACTAACATGGTCCGATCAGCATTTAAAATGCCTCTGGCGGAACCACCATCCACTACGGTTTCCTCGCTGGGGTCGCTAAAAGCTCCCCAGGCGGTCTGTTCCTTCCCAATCCACCCTTTATTAGAAGGGCTTATTTACCAGGATTGGGAGCATCCTGATAAAATATTTGCTCCCCCCAAGAGATTTCCGGTGATCTATCCCATGGAGGATAAGTTCATAAGAAAATGGAGGGTCCCTATAGTGGACGCAGCCATCTCTTCTGTTAACAAATCACTGACATGTCCAGTAGATAATGTTCCAATGTTCAAAGACCCAATAGATAAAAAATTGGAGTCTTTACTAAAATCTGCTTTCTCTACAGCAAGTATGGTGACACAACCTGCGGTAGCAGCGATTGGAGTCTGCCAAGCAGTGAAAGATCAGTTGAAACAAGTCTTAAGGGACTTACCAGATCAGCAGGCTCATGCCCTAGCTGACCTGCCTAGAGCCTTGTGTTTTGCGGTGGACGCCATAAAGGATACAATCCAACAGGCCTCCCGCTTTACGCTGTCTATAGTACATATGCGTAGGCTTTTGTGGCTCAAAAACTGGTCTGCTGAAGCTCCCTGTAAAAGACTGCTGGTTAGCTTCCCATTTCATGGAGAACGCTTATTTGGAGAAGATCTGGACAAATATATCCAGAAAATTTCTGCCGGTAAAAGTTCACTCTTACCGGTTAAGAACAAGGGTAGAAGTCCTTCTTTTAAGAGGCCTACCTCTCCAGTCCCGGGCACATCGGCTGTGAAGCAGTTCCGACGGCCTCCGCGGTCAAATTCAGGGGGCAGAAATCAGGGACAATCACAGGGTAACAAGAAGCCCTGGATCAAGAGAGGTACAAAACCTCCCCCTAAGGCATGAAGTATTGCCCCCGCTCAATCGGGTGGGGGGAAGACTTCAGTTGTTCACAGAGACCTGGCGGGACACCATCAGAGACAGATGGGTGCTCTCCGCAGTAAGTCTGGGATACAAGCTGGAGTTAAAAGGCACTCCTCCTGCCCAATTTATGAGGTCAAACGTGCCAAGAGATCCCCAAAAGAGAGGATCCCTCCTTCTGGCACTAGAACAACTATTGCTCCAAGGGGTAATCATGAAGGTTCCCCTGGAAGAAAGCGGATTCGGGTTTTACTCGAACCTTTTCACAGTCCCCAAACCAAATGGGGACGTGAGGCCCATATTAAATCTAAAAGGGCTAAACAAGTTCCTAAATATCAGGACCTTTCGGATGGAGTCGATCCGATCAGTGGCCACCGCCCTACAAGGGCAGGAATGGCTAGCCTCGATCGACATAAGGGATGCTTATCTGCATATTCCCATCTTTCCGGCCCATCAGAAATTTCTACGCTTTGCAGTAGAAGGGCGCCATTTTCAGTTCAGAGCCTTACCTTTCGGTCTGGCCACAGCACCACGAGTGTTCACAAAAATTCTGGCCCCATTATTGGCCAATCTAAGAACACAGGGTGTAACGATAATGGCATATCTAGACGACCTGCTACTAATAGACCACTCAGTGGAAAAGCTGGAAGTAGCTATTCACAAGACAATCGAGTATCTGGAATATCACGGTTGGATTATCAACCGGGACAAGTCAGCTCTAAGACCAGTCAAAAGTCTGGAATACTTAGGGCTAAGGCTGGATTCAAATCAGAGAAAGATTTTCTTACCTCCAGAGAAGGTGTCGTCTTTAAGAAATTTGACCCACTTAGTGGGTACAAAAAGAAAACCATCCATACGTCTCTGCATGAGGCTGCTGGGAAAGATGGTGGCTTCATTCGAAGCGGTACCCTACGGTCAATTCCATTCAAGGAATTTGCAAAGGGCCATACTGTCAGCCTGGAACAAAAAAGTTCAGGCTTTAGACTTACCAATGTCCCTGTCCCCTTCCGTTCGCAAGAGCCTCCATTGGTGGTTGGTGCCCCAGAATCTGGAAAGAGGGAAACCCTTCAGTCCGGTTTCTTGGAAGGTGGTCACTACAGATGCCAGCCTCATCGGCTGGGGGGCAGTGCTGGAGCAATGGTCTCTCCAGGGCAGGTGGTCAGAAGCAGAAAAGGCCCTGCCCATCAATCTCTTAGAGATACGAGCAGCCCGGTATGCCCTAGTAGCATGGACATCCAAACTCCAGGGGTCCCCTGTCAGAATTCAATCAGACAATGCCACGGCAGTGGCATATATCAATCATCAGGGTGGCACCAAAAGTCGTGCAGCCCAGAAGGAAGCAAATTGCATCCTGGGGTGGGCAGAAAGATATGTCCCAGCCATATCTGCGGTTTTCATCCCAGGAGTGGAAAATTGGAGAGCGGACTTTCTAAGTCGCCAACAATTATGCCCGGGGGAATGGTCTCTTCACCCCGAGGTTTTCCAGGCAATATGCCAGCGGTGGGGAACACCGGATGTAGATCTGCTAGCATCCAGATTCAACGCAAAGGTGGACAGGTTTGTGTCTCGCACAAGGGATCCCCTAGCTTGCGGCTCGGATGCCCTAGTGTTCCCTTGGGATCGGTTCAAGCTGATATATGCATTCCCACCGCCACAATTGTTACCGCGATTACTCCGCAGAATCAGGGTAGAAAAGAAACCAGTGATTCTGGTGGCTCCAGCGTGGCCCCGAAGGGCATGGTACGCGGAGATGGTAAAAATGTCAGTGAGGAGTCCTTGGACCCTCCCACTTCGTCCGGACCTGCTTTCGCAGGGACCGATATACCACCCTTCCTTACCAGCCCTAGGTTTGACGGCCTGGCTATTGAAGCCCACATTCTGAAAAAGAGAGGGCTCTCTAATTCTGTGGTATCTACCATGATCAATGCCAGGAAACCGGTATCCAGGCAGATCTATTATAGGATCTGGAAAGCGTACATTACGTGGTGTGAGACCAAGAAATGGCATCCACGTAAGTACATGATAGGGAGGATTCTGGACTTCCTACAGTGGGCTGTAGATAGGAAACTGGCCTTGAGTACTATCAAGGGTCAGATTTCGGCCTTGTCAATATTTTTTCAAAGGCCCTTGGCTTCGCATTCACTAGTCAAAGCCTTTATACAAGGAGTGATGCGTATTAGCCCTCCGGTTAGTATTCCCATATGTCCTTGGGACTTAAACCTGGTTCTGTCGGTTCTACAGAAACAACCGTTTGAACCATTACAACACATTTCCTTGGTTCCTCTCACCAGGAAATTGGTTTTCTTAGTAGCCATTTGTTCGGCTAAAAGAGTGTCGGAATTAGCAGCTATGTCCTGTAAGGAGCCATATCTGGTTGTCCATAAGGACAGAGTAGTATTACGTCCTCATCCAGCCTTTCTTCCTAAGGTGGTATCGAGGTTTCATTTGAACCAAGATGTGGTTCTTCCTTCTTTTTTCCCCAAACCTAGCTCAGTAGAGGAAAATTTATTACATTCTTTGGATGTGGTAAGAGCAGTTAAAGCCTATCTAAAAGCCACTGCTCAGATTCGCAGAACGGATTCTTTGTTTGTTCTGCCGGAAGGCCCCAGAAGGGGTCAGGCAGCATCAAAATCTACTTTAGCCAAGTGGATTCGACAGGTCATAATACAAGCCTATGGCTTGAGAAAGAGACCGCCTCCGTTCAAAGTTAGGGCGCACTCCACAAGAGCAGTTGGAACTTCATGGGCAGTGCATCACCAGGCCTCCCTGGCTCAAGTATGTAAGGCCGCAACATGGTCTTCGGTACACACGTTTACTAGATTCTATCAGGTAGACGTTAGAAGTCAGGAGGATGTCGCCTTTGGGCGCAGTGTGTTGCAGGCCGCAAAAGATCCTCATGCCTGATGGCGCCCAGCTTATGTACCCCCCCCTCATTTGGCATTGCTTTGGGACGTCCCATTAGTAATGACTAAGTCGCTCTGTGTCCCGTGATGTACGAAAAAGAAAAAGGGATTTTTATAACAGCTTACCTGTAAAATCCTTTTCTTGGAGTACATCACGGGACACAGAGCTCCCACCCCTCTTTTTGGGACACTTATTGCTTGGCTACAAAACTGAGGTGCTCCCGGGTGGGAGGGGCTTATATAGGGGAGGGTACTTCCGGTTTGGAATTGGCCAGTGCCAACACCTGAAGGTAAACTATAACCCATTAGTAATGACTAAGTCGCTCTGTGTCCCGTGATGTACTCCAAGAAAAGGATTTTACAGGTAAGCTGTTATAAAAATCCCTTTTTTCTGCCCGGTTCAACAGGTGCATGCAAGTACAAATCTTGATCTATTAACTCACAGCAGGGCCCATTCCTGTGCCCACCAGTCTTGTGGCTACACCAACATCTAATAGGGCAAATTTCTGCAGAGTATATACGGCAGGCCCCTACTTTCAAACATCCAACTTACAAACGACTCCTACTTGCAAACGGCAAGAGAAAACAGGAAGTGAGAGGAAATCTACCCCTAGGAAGGAAAATTCTATCCTGTTAGATTTAATTTGGGAAAAAGGTATCTCCTCTCTACTGATGCTTTATCACCAATCCTTGTTTCAATTAAAACCCCACTTTTCCAAAAACATTTGTCATTGGGACGGAAAGTGAGGTGACATGTTCTGAACAGATGTGCAAAGACAGCAAATGTTACAGGGGTGATAACCCCTCCCTATGTTCTCCAAAAAGCTTAAAAATTGATTTTTTTGGGATGTAGCTACACTTCATAATGTACCTGTTCAGATTCTACTTAAGAACAAACCTACAGTCCATGTCTTGTTTGCACCACCTATATACTGCTGTTCAGAGTATATAGGGTTGTAGGTATAGGGTTTTATTTTGGGTGCGGGGTCCCCCTTAGTATCCATACAAGACCCAAAGGGGCTGGGGTGGGGGGGGGGTGATGGGGTAGCCATGCCATTTTTCTCAAGGATTTTCAGCCATATGGCGGCCAGGACAAGACATGACATTAAAGCCGCAAGTGGTTTTAAATGGCTTCTTTTTTTCCTTTACAAATGTCATTTTGTGCAAGGACAGTTCTAAACACGGGAAACACATGCCACTTCACAGGCATACTTTAGACACCCCCCAGGTACCATATTTAAAGGAAAATTTCACTTTTTTTTTTTTTCACTTTATGCATCATTAAAATGACTGCTCCCGAAAAAACTTTAGTTTTTAAAATTTCTTTTTGCATTGATATATGTCCCCTGGGGCAGGACCCGGGTCCCCAAACCTGTTTTATGACATTAACATGCATATTGGCCGTTGTAATTAGAAATTTTGATTTCGAACGTTCGCGTCCATTATAACGAATAGGGTTCGAAAATTCGCGCGAACTTTCGGTCCGTTCGAAGGTTCTGGTGCGAACCGAACCCGGGGGTGTTCGGCTCATCCCTAGTCAGCAGGGAGTGCAGATAAGTTAAAACATTTTTTAGATGTGTTTCTTGGCGAAAGCAATGTACAGGGATATGTAAAATGGTAGTGACATAAACACACGTACTCAGGTTGAACAGGATAGACTGGTAACTTTGTTCAACCTTATCAACTATGTAACCATCATAGGTGTGTGCACAGGGTGTGCCGGGTGTGCCTGGGCACACCCTAATCACCCTGTGCGGTGCCAATTCCACCTGCTTCCTGTCTCCCACCCTGCAGTGCTGCCAGCTTCCCTCCTCTTCTCTCAGGAGCGTGGAAGGGGCTGGTAAATATTTCCATAATCGGACCCTTCCTTTTCTGAGTGATCTGTACCAATTGCTCCTGTCTTCATTCTTAACTGAAGCATAGTAAACTATGTTTACTGCAGGCTGCAGAGAAAGGGACTCTGTCCTCAGTTTCTTTCTCTGTCTCAAAGGTGAGACATCAGGGGTCTTTTTCACCAAATCCCCATAACAGGACTCCTAAAAAAAATTGTAAATAAAAAAGTAATAATTTTTTTTTTTTTAAATATTAAATAAATTAAATAAATAAAAAACGACTGACACCAATCTTTGCTCTACTGATAATGTCCACTGCTCTGCTGATATACACGCATGTGTGTTTGTGCTCTGGGGTGCACACCCTGATGCAATAGGCTGCGCACACCAATGGTAACCATAGAATCTGGCCACAGGAAGAATTGGGTATCATAAAGCCCAAATGAACAGTCATTTTAAAGCCTAAGCTTAGCTAAAACTAAACACAGAAAAATCAGCACAAGGGACATAACTTACAGTTAGTATGATGTGTTCTTTGTCCTTATTCTTTTTTTTTCAGTAAAAATGTTCAACCTATCCCTCCAGTGTAACATTCAAGTGTTAATACAACTAAGGGGCCATCAGGAGCTCTTATTAAGAGAACTCAATTATGCTCACCCTTTCCTGCCCGATCTGCCATTCACAGACTACATGCTACAACTTCTGTGAATGACACAGGATCTGTGAATGGAGAGTGTGGACCTATCAATCATCCTCCCATCCCCAATCAGAGATCTTCTGTAATTCATGGAAGTTGTAGTACAGTTGTAGTACAAGGGACACATCCTACTAACTGTAAGCTGTATGATTTTCCTGTTTTTCATTTTGGCTAACTCTAGACTTTAAATCAGCTTAACACATTCTAGACACATCAAAATAAAAGGAGTCCTATGTTTTAAAGTTAATTTTGTTTCTAAAGAAATCTCAGCCTGAGAAGAAAAGCTTTTTCCCCTGCCAACAGCTGCAAAGTGCCCACATACTTCCTACTGAGTCAGTTATATAACTCTGCAATCAGCAAAGCTCATGCTCCTCACTGATTGGAGATGTCTAGTTCGAACTCAGCAGGGGAATGTTGGTTCTCTGAAAAGAGTTCACTATTTCCACACAGAGAGCAAAGGTTGCTCTTTGCAGTATGCTGGCAGGATAAAGGCTTTTCTACTTTGGCTATGGCTCATTTTTAAAGAAAACAAACTGAAAGATTTTGCATACCATTTGTTTTGATGCACCTGAAATGTATTTAGGTAATTAAAACTGAAAAGTTCAATTGTGCTTTAGCCCCGTTCACATTGGCTGCAAATCGCAGCCTATTGCCGGCAATGGCACTGTCCCAATCGGTGCGACGTCGACTTTACGGGGCCGCACCGATTTCCAAAAGTAGTTCCTGCACTACTTTTGGTGACTTTGGGGGCGATTTCAATAGACATCTGTGCAGGAACCTGCAGAAATGTCTTTCAAATCGCCCCCAAACTCGCACTAAAATGCGGGTTTGAAATTGTGCGAGTTCAGCTGAACTTGTACGATTTCAAAACCGCGTTCATTGTGAACGAGGGCTAAAAGTGGTTGTAAACTTTCACAAATACCCAGTGAAGTGACTGGTCTCAGGTGATACACAGAGATGAAACAAATTCTCCTACATAAGTTGTGCCTGTTTAACTGCAGTCTTCTCCTCTCTTCATGGAGGGAAGGGACACACCCCCTTCACACAGCACACATGAACAGAGCTAAGGTTATCAATCAAAAACTGTATACTGGAACTCCCTCCTCTGTCACCTTTTTTCTCTTGGTGTCTAGAAAAATTGATTTATGTTGATAGCAGAGGAATGAAGCCACAGACAGAAATTACACTTACTGCTCCTAAATGAGACAAGTACACATTATAGAGGGATATGTTTTTTTCTTCATATTTTATGTCTGAGGTTTGCAACCACTTTAACAGAATCCAAAGCCCAATGATACATATGGAAAAAAAACAGAAATAGATCAAGGAGCAATGGAATATATACAGCTTACAATGGGAGTAGCAAGCTTCCAGTGTATATGTTGGTGTATATACAGGCCATTCTGGGGCATGTTGTTATGGGACACCTTCCTTTTTCAGAATGTAGAAAGGACTGAAAGGACAAATCTTATGCAGGTGGGTGGTGAAGTTGCTTGTCAATGAGTATTTTATTAAAATTAAAAACACCTCAGTAAAATAAAAATAAAACATGTCTACTAAATGGAAAAGCAATCTTAACTGGACTCTGCAATCGGAGCTACAGTAGATGGTAGGCATATTGAAGCAAGTGCTTTAAATGTTGTAGTATTCAGGTAGTGGTCTACTGTGACAGACTATACGATAGCGAAGATTAAAGTTCTTTATCACTTCTTGTTACAAGGTTCATGTAAGCTTTGCGTGTCAACCAGTACATATGCTTAAGAAATAGTGACAGACACATAGCAAGGAAGACATGCAACAGAGTAGTGGATATTACATTTGCTTTAAAATAGACACACAGTAGTGAGGAGGATATTGCACTGCTGAACAACAGACTGTACCTATGTATAGGAAGTAGTGATGAGGGATTATATGCTGCTGACTAGTGGATTTTCTATACATTTAGGAGATGCTGACAGAAGTGACAGGCACATTTTGCTGTTGAGAAGTTAATGATACCTAGTAAGGGGATTGTTGAAAACAGTGGTGGCAAGGAAAGTGGATGTTACATATATTTAGAAATAGTTTCAGACAATGACAAGGACAGTATGCTGTTGAACAGTGGTTGTTATATAAGCATAGCAAGTGTTGGCGACAGTGACACATATTGAGGCTGATTTACTAGACAAGTTGAGAATGTTCACCGACTAAAAAGTAGCTATGTTTAATACCCATTGTGTACAAGAAATAAACAGAATATTGCTTTTCACATCGGAATTGGAATACTGAAGTGAATCTTCATTCAATTTATTGAATGAATATTCTCAGCTCCTTTAGTAAATAAGCATCATTGTGATGTCGAGCAGTGGATACTACATGCATATAGGAAAGTGTGGCAAATGCTGCTAATTAGTGGACGGTGCATGAATTATACCGCCCAACCGACCCAGATTCCGTGGGATTTTCCCGCAATTTGCGTTAAGTCCCAGGGTCCAGCGGGTCTGGGCTGAAGTCCCGGATCCTAGTGCGGGAACAATTTCCGATACTGAGCTCCACTAAGTGGGAGTATCCTCACTGCAGCCAGTCCCCTCCCCGGCGTCCTGGCAACCGATGATAGCTTAGCGGGTGCGCACTATGGAGAAAAGTACCTCTGTGCAGAGAGGCTCTCTCTGCCAGCTCTGCCCCCTGACTCCTGGCTTCAAGTTGTTCCTGTTCAGTAAGGTAAGAGTGGGGCCGGGGCAAATGGTAGACAGGTTCCCTGGAGGCAGTGGCATCGCTGTAGCGGGTGCAACTGATCACCCTCACTTGTTCTCCTGCGGCCACACAGTGACAGGGGAGAGGCACAGCTTTGGGCTGCATGTTCTACAGAGCCTGCTTCTCCCTCTGTCAAGACCGGAGCGGCTGTGAGTCTGTGACATGGAGTGAGGCAGGGCCGGCTTTCTGTGATATCCCCCTCCCCCCCTTCTCCAGACAACACCCATGGAGATCAAAGAGACACAGGGCGGGCTGTGTGTGCCTTCTTCTTCTTCATTCTTCTATCAGCAGCGGGGTTGGGGATTAAAAAAGCAGCGGCAGGACTGAGAAACTTGCAGAGGGGGCACTACGTTGCAGGCAATCAGTGAGCAGTAGCCTCTAGAAACCGAATGGTGAGGGGTAATGTGCAGTAGCCTCTAGCAACCGAATGGTAAGTGGTAATGAGCAGTAACCTCTAGCAACCGAATGGTGAGTGGTAATGTGCAGTTACCTCTAGCAACCGAATGGTGAGTGTTAATGAAAAGTAACCTCTAGCAACTGAATGGTGAGTGGTAATGTGTAGTAACCTCTAGTAACCGAATGGTGAGTGGTAATGTGCAGTAACCTCTAGTAACTGAATGGTGAGCGTTAATGTGCAGTAATCTCTAGCAACTGAATGGTGAGTGGTAATGTGTAGTAACCTCTAGTAACCGAATGGTGAGTGGTAATGTGCAGTAACCTCTAGCAACCAAATGGTGAGTGGTAATGAGCAGAAACCTCTAGCAAACGAATGGTGAGTGGTAATGTGCAGTAACCTCTAGTAACTGAATGGTGAGCGGTAATGTGTAGTAACCTCTAGTAACCGAATGGTGAGTGGTAATGAGCAGTAACCTCTAGCAACCAAATGGTGAGCGTTAATGTGCCGTAACCTCTAGCAACCGAATGGTGAGTGGTAATGAGCAGTAACCTCTAGCAAGCGAATGGTGAGTGGTAATGTGCAGTAACCTCTAGCAGCTGAATGGTGAGTGTTAATGAGCAGTAACCTCTAGCAACCGAATGGTAAGTGGTAATGTGTAGTAACCTCTAGTACCGAATGGTGAGTGGTAATGTGTAGAAACCTCTAGCAAGCAATCACTGAGCAGTAATCTGTAGTAACCTCTAGCAACCAATCAGCCAGCAGTAATGTGTAGTAACCTCTAGAAAACAATCAATGAGCGGCAATCAGTGAGCAGTAACCTCTAGCAACCAAATGGTGAGCCGTAATGTGTAGTAACCCCTAGCTTGCGTCTTAGCACACAGATCAGCATGCCAGCACCAACAGCATCATTTACAGAAGCCAGCTTGTGGTGCACACCCTGACCGTGCACTGCCAGCCTGAAACTAGCCTGCCCAGCATCTGCTATATGGGAAATATATTATTTGGATTGCTTTTTAGAGAGCATTTGTCAGGTGATAAAGAGGTGTTGTATCACCTCTTCACCAACTGCTTTATCCACTTTAACCCCACATTAGTGTAGCGGGGGTCTAAATTTAGGCGGATACACCTGGGTGGTAGTATGACCCAGGTGTGTGTAAATCATAGAGGATTTAGACCACTTTCAGTCGTGGAGGACTTTGGTGGTGTACTATTCTCCTTGGCCTGGGGTAGCGGTGTTCCCACAGGTCGAGGTAGAATCACTACCGCAGTGCTGTCCTTTTTGTCCCGTTCTGGCGGTGGTACAGCGGGGGCGGAGAACCTGCTGTGGCGTCACGGGAGGAGATAAAGGGGAGAGAGGCCCTCGCCACGAGGTCTTCTTCTACATCCGGCACCCAGGCACCTTAGGCCTGGGTGCGGTCGGTCCGGAGTTCCGGCCCAGGCGCCCATGGCCTGGTCGGAGCAGTGTTGGCGTCCATCCCAGGCACCTTAAGCCTGGGGTGAGGTACTACACCGGAGGCCTGGGGCCCAGTGACTTCGCCTGGGCTCCGCAAGGGTGGATGAGTCCGAGGGACCCTGAGGTGGATGGGGCCCGTGTCTGAGGTGAGGAGGCCGGAGAGGTTACCCGTCTGAAGAGTCCGGAGCAGCATCAACCCGGTGACGGAGGGGCCTCTGGTAACTCCCTTGGAGGGACATCTTCCCCCTGACAGGGGCCGCAACGCAGCGAAGGTACTCCATTCATGTTCTCCAGAGTCACTGGTAGAGACTCATACGTTTCAAGTTCCTCTCTCTAGCCAATGGCTATAGCAACCGCTGGTGAGACCACAGTGGTTTAGTTTATCATTAGGACAGTGCCTCGACCTGCTCACCCCACCGTATTGAACTGTTTATGGATCTCAACTAATTGGCTAACAAAGAACTGTTTATTGTGTGTTACAATAAAAGAAGTGTTGAATCCTTATCGGTGTGTGGAACTCTGGTTGATGGGAGTGAAGGGGAGTGTCAGCACAGCAGGACTTGGTTGTGAATAGAAACACACAGGCCCGAGAAGAATACTTGGTACTGGCCTTCACCTCACCTGCTGCAAGGGGGAGGATATGGGCCGTAGCGCATCTCACCCTCACGTACAACATACCCCTAGACAGAGAAGAGGGGGTGAGGCCGCTACACGTGGGGGCTCTTGAGTCCGGGATGATGTGTGTTTTAACCATGGAACTGAGAACGGCTGTGTTTGAACTTTGCTGCCCGGAGGAGTTCCGAGTGGGTCGGCCATGTGATCGGCCAGAGTGCATCCCTGTTTAAAGTCGTGGACATGACCCTAAGACAGGAAAGGCCCATGCAGAAGAGCGAGAAGAGGGAGAAGTCCAGCCGTGTGACGTACTACATGTGGGGGCTTTTACTGCACTGCGCCATGAGGCACCCCATAAGTGCGCAGTTCGTGGGCGGAGACTGGTGGAAGCCCGCGAAAACATACAAGTTGTGGGAGGAGTCTGGCCATGTGAGGAGATACATGTGGAGACTTTGGCGCGTGGTCAGGGCGTGATGGAGCAGCAGATAGTCGGGATGACCTCAAGCTCCCCGTGAATTCCAGTTCCCTACCCCACGAAGATGACTGCTTTTGCTGCTCCCATTACAGACATGGGGATAAGACTTAGACCCCGAGGGCATTTGGCTCTGTACACTTGCAGAGACACGGAGGCCCTCGGCGTGATCTGTCCCGGGTGCTCGGGACTGGTGGTCAACCTGAAGCCATTCGGGCGTTGCGAGGCATGCAAGCAGTTCCTATTCGAGGTGGAGACATCCACAGTAAGGCCCCGGGCCCTTCGCCTCAACTGCCTCACAGGTACCGCTACTGCGGAAGGGGAGATCCAGGCCTTTGCGGAGGTCGCCGTACGGACTGACCAGGGCGATGTGACTGCCCAACCAGAGACTGAGAAAGAAAAATCTGAGGATGCTGCTTCGGTCACCACAGATTCCCTGCTCCCACCTCCGAAGAGGAAAGTTGGCCTGGTACAGGCATCCTGTGGTCGTGGTCGAGCTTCACCCCGTCGCTTGCCGGGCCTGGATGGATCCGGTTGGAAGAGTCCTGGACATCCCAGTTCTACGAAAGGTCAAGGTGAGCTAGGGGCTGGGACTGTGGTGGTGGTTGGAGGTGTCGGGGGTCCACAGCCAGTGGAGCCCGCTAGGGAGGGTAGTTCCACGTCTACTAGGGACTACCTCCCCACAGAGATGTATGACACCTCCGACCTAGAATCGCTGTCGGACTGTGGAGAGGACGGTGAAAGAGATTAACTTTTTCACCGCAAAGGCTGGGACAAAATGCCATTGCCTGTGTTACGTACACCACGGGATTCGCCCATGTCCACGGGAGACAGCACGCCCCGGGCGGAAGCCCCGGAGCTCACGAGGAAGCCTAGTCCTTCACTTGTCATTCCACCACCTGCAGCATCATCCGTTCTGGTGGCGGGGACACAGCGCGCATCACTACGGGCACCAAGATTCAAACCGACGGAGGTAGTGAAAGTACCTCGGCATCCAGAGGCCCTTGTTCCGCCAGGAAAAGGTGAGCGGGCCACAATGCCTCCTTTGGCCCGACTGCAGCGGCTCTTCTGTCAGAGGGTCGCCCGTGATTACGGATGGGAATATCCTTACTTGCCTCGGGACTTACTTTTTGAGGTCGAAGTCCTGAGACAGAGATGGTACGATGAGTTTGTTTGGGAGAAGCTTAAAGTGCCGCATGCCCGTCCTGTTCACCATCAGTGTCCAAACAATTCAGAGACTGTAGAGCAGAATGGATGTGGGGCCGCCATATCCATGCAGACAAGGTGCTTATCTGCCGGAAGGATGGAGAGGACATTGATTATTCAGTGGAAGTCTTTGATAAGCACCTGAAGCCCCTGTTCTTGCGCACCCAAAATTCTATTTGTGAGGAGAGAAAAAAAAACCCTCCTGTATGTTCTTCTGCTGCTGAACTTTCTGGAAGTGTTTTACCAGAATATCAGAACTGGGCCCTAGTTTTTTTATTTGGGTTTTTCTACTCTTTCGAGGAATGAGAGCTGTTTTGTTTTGTTCTCTCTTTCTTCATACATCAGAGACACAGATTTTGGGGTAGAATCAGAGTAGGGACGCAGGAAGAGGGAAGGTTGCCTGGAAGATTTCACCAAGTGTCATTACCGTGGCACTGTCACCAGGTGGCAGTGTTGCACAACGGCTGTTTGTTTTTTTTTTACATTTGCATCACCTTACTTATTGGAGCGAGTGGGTCCCTCGGCTGATGGACCCATTCATTCCAAATTAACACAAAAGTGTCAGGATGTTGTGTTTTTGTTTCCCTTCTGCAGGAGATTCATCTGTCAAGACTGCTGAGTGTGGGGTGGTTCTTAGACAGTAATGGGAGGGATTGTATATGTGTATATGTTCAGATGGTTTTATTGAAAAGTTTTATTATTTCATGTTCCCTTTCCCTTGAGCAGGTCTTGGCACAATCAGGATTCAAATTTTGAGGGATGACCTCTGGGGTCAGGCTTATGTTACCACTTTTTGGAAGATATGGGTTTGCACCAGACGCTGGGGACCAGCGTCAAATCACTAGGGGGAGAGTGTAGCGGGGGTCTAAATTTAGGGGGATACACCTGGGTGGTAGTATGACCCAGGTGTGTGTAAATCATAGAGGATTTAGACCACTTTCAGTCGTGGAGGACTTTGGTGGTGTACTATTCTCTATGGCCTGTGGCGGTGTTCCCACAGGTCGAGGTAGAATCACTGCCACAGTGCTGTCCTTTTTGTCCCGTTCCGGCAGTGGTACAGCGGGGGCGGAGAACCTGCTGTGGCATCACGGGAGGAGATAAAGGGGAGAGAAGCCCTCGCCACGAGGTCGTCTTCTACATCCGGCGCCCAGGCACCTTAGGCCTGGGTGCGGTTCGGTCCGGAGTTCCGGCCCAGGCGCCCATGGCCTGGTCGGAGCAGTGTTGGCGTCCATCCCAGGCACCTTAAGCCTGGGGTGAGGTACTACACCGGAGGCCTGGGGCCCAGTGACTTCGACTGGGCTCCGCAAGGGTGGATGAGTCCGAGGGACCCTGAGGTGGATGGGGCCCATGTCTGAGGTGAGGAGGCCGGAGAGGTTACCCGTCTGAAGAGTCCGGAGCAGCATCAACCCGGTGACGGAGGGGCCTCTGGTAACTCCCTTGGAGGGACATCTTCCCCCTGACAGGGGCCGCAACGCAGCGAAGGTACTCCATTCATGTTCTTCAGAGTCGCTGGTAGAGACTTATACGTTTCAGGTTCCTCTCTCTAGCCAATGGCTATAGCAACCGCTGGTGAAACCACAGTGGTTTAGTTTATCATTAGGACAGTGCCTCAACCTGCTCACCCCACCGTATTGAACTGTTTATGGATCTCAACGAATTGGCTAACAAAGAACTGTTTATTGTGTGTTACAATAAAAGAAGTGTTGAATCCTTATCGGTGTGTGGAACTCTGGTTGATGGGAGTGAAGGGGAGTGTCAGCACAGCAGGACTTGGTTGTGAATAGAAACACACAGGCCCGAGAAGAATACTTGGTACTGGCCTTCACCTCACCTGCTGCAATGGGGAGGACATGGGCCGTAGCGCATCTCACCCTCATGTACAACATACCCCTAGACAGAGAAGAGGGGGTGAGGCCGCTACATTAGCATGCTGCAACCATGTGCATTGCACACAGTTGTGGGGCACTTGCAGACAAGCACCATTCACTTAAATGGGTGACGTTCAACAGAGGGTATAATTCATGTCGCAGCTGTGAAGCAAAGCATTGTGGATACAGTATGTTTACACCAGCAGGTGCTGCTTCTGTAGCTAAAGGGGATAGTGGTAGCGGCACACAGGGGATACCAGATTATCTCCTCCCAGCCAGCATAACTTAAGCACACCTACTTTTTGCCGCGATACGCTACGCTTGCTACAGGTCAATCTCCCCCCTAAATGTCCCTCATTCTCAACTTCAAAAGTTGGGAGGTATGCATGCATAGGTATGGAAGTGATGATAGATAACAGGGAAAAGGACACCACTTTAGAACTGTGGATGATAACTATTGTATGTAGGGAGATAATGTTACTTTATTGTAATAATTGCAGCTTTAATATTTCCAGTAATGTCTGTTATATTTTGAGGTTGCACTATTTTTAACTCTCCTGTCCCTGTTCTGACTGCAATTCTAGAGTAATGATCAGTGACGGCCGGTGGTAATTTTTTTTGGGGGGGGCAAACAGTACCACCCCCCACCCCCTCGGTCTGGTGCACATACCCCATCTATGGTGGGCAACGCTTCTCCCAGGCTTCACCGGCGGCTTTCCTTGCTCGGTGGTGGCTTTCCCTCCCCCTACTCTCCACGGACATTGCGGCGGCTTCAGTTTCCTCCCTCTTCCTCGTGGCCAATTGGGACTCTTCTCTTTTTGGCCAATCGGAAAACGGGGCTCAGACCTGCTTCTGATTGGCCGAATTGAGGATCAGTGTTTCAATAGCGAATATTAATTTGCTGTTGTAACACCTGGGTGTCCTGCAAAATAGCGGCCGTGAAAAGAGCATGGGGGTGGTGGCCATGGATAGAGGGGGCGGCGCTCCGGCACCCCTAATGGAGGGGCCACCACTGGTAATGATACAGTTACAAATAAGAGGCAGGTTGTGTTGTTGGCAACATTGTCATGTAAACCCATTTTTTAATTACAAGGAGAAAAGATTTTAGCTGGATATCTAGAAGTCAATTTAGCACCACCTCCCTGATATAGACTAAAGCATATAAAAAAAGGTATTTATGGGATTTTCAAGGCACAATAATACAAAAATATAGAAACAATATAAATTTAATAGATCATTTTAAAAACAGTGAATACATTACAGTACATTCAGCAAATCATCATATAATACAAAAACAAAGTGCAAACTGATTGGATCTATACATGTTTCGCCATGCCAATGGCTTCTCCAGGGGAATTTTAAATCAGGCACTGTATAAATGATCACTATAATCAGAAATAGAGAAATAGTAAGAAAAAACGAATTAGTACATACACAATATCTTCAACCATATACATATTAATTAAAATTTCCCAGATTGACAAGAAAACAGCAGCATAGGTCAGTTCAATCTCTACCTGTGTATAGATAATAGATAAATTCAAGATTCTCTTGTATATGGCTCCAAACAATAGGGATGGAAAGAATTGGATCAACTGGTAAAACCATAGAGAGGGATATACATACAAGACAGATGCTGACTAGAGGTCCATCTATTGGGGAGGGACAGAAGGGCCAGTATGGGGCATTGGCAAGGTGAAACATGTAGAGATCCAATCAGTTTGCACTTTCTTTTTGTATTATATGATCATTTGCTGAATGTACTGTAATGTATTCACTGTTTTTAAAATTATCTATTAAATTTATATTGTTTCTATATTTTTGCATTATTGAGCCTTGAAAATCCCATAAATACCATTATAAAATTAGATTAGACACGGAGAACTACGATACAACTGCACAGAGATAATTCACAGCTCTGATTCTCTGAATACAAGCTTATACCGAAAACCAGGCATTACACTTGCTGATGGATTTAAAGGAGTTGTAAAGGTTTGTTTTTTATTTTCTAAATAGGTTCCTTTAAGCTAGTGTATTGTTGGTTCACTTACCTTTTCCTTCGATTTCCCTTCTAAATGTTTTTTTTCTTTGTCTGAATTTCTCACTTCCTGTTTCTCCTCAGTAAACTTCACACCATCATCCGAGCGGTAGGAGGATGGGGGCCGCTCAGGTGTGGAAGTCCCTGGAATTACCTCCTCCCAGCAACCAAGGGTGCAGGCAAATGCAAGTGCAATTGAGGAAAGAAAGGAAGATCTTCTGGACGCAGCACTCCGGTTAAAAAGCCTTTATTCCAAAAAAAAGGTTCAGGAAACCAAAAACACTCTGCACAACACAACAAACTGATCTAGTTTGGCTGACGCGTTTCACACTATTTAAAGTGCTTATTCATAGCTAGTTATTACACAAATGCTACCCAAGATATACCCTAAACAGGGGAAGTCATGTGATCCAAACCCAAGGTGAAAATAATTGGTTAATTGAAAATCAATTAAACATAAAATGATTCAAGTGAAATGGGTGTGGTTCACTGACCACAATGAAAAAAGAGGATAGAAATGCCTCACCATATAACAATCTATGCAGATATGTAAAAGATATATTTTTAAAAAGTATAATATATATAAAAAATATATAATAAAGATAAGTGATATGGTGTGGAGTGGGAACAAAAAAAATATATATCAATAAGAATGAATGTGAAAATCAAATAAAATGAATAAAAAATAGGGATGAGATTACTGCCAATTAAAAAAGTGGTATAATGTAAATGTACATTCAAAACATGTGTGTAAATGCAAAAAAGAGAAAAAATATATATATATAATATAAATATATATGTGCATATATATGAAATTTTGGACATGTATAAATGAAAAAATGCAAAGCAACCTTAAAATTGATTAGGTGCACTGTGGAGTGCTTGCATTAATGTTACTTAGTCCGTGCTGATATGTGCATGTCTCTTTAGAGATATATTTATTTTTGAATTTTATTATTTTGTTATTGATATTGATAATTTGTACAGTGAATTTAATGTGAATAAAAGAACAAATGTTCTATTTAAACTAATATCTGAACAGATTTGTATTAATATGTGAGTATATGTCTCTTTAAAAAATGCTTGAGTCTATATGTCTATTGGGATGGAAGTCATTCCTGAAGGCATATTGTGCATAAAGATAAACCACTACACAAACATGCAATAATAGCATATATAATAGCATATGTGTGCACATGTGTTTGAATATACTTGAAGTCACCGTTTTTGAGAACACCAAGTATGTAATTATGAGACAAAAATATACCCATATGTGCACACCGGCATACAGCTGGGTGCACACACGTGGGGAGCCCGATAAAAAAGCATATAAAAAAAAAAAAAAGAATGCCCCCGTGTGAATGCAAGCATTCAGCCGAATGCGCACACATAAGGAGCCCAATGTAAAAATGTATGTGTGTATATATAATGGCTCCGAAACTGTGCGCTTTAGCTGAGATATGCATCCAAGCATAGACATGTCGACGGAAAACCATCCGTTCAATTAAAGATGTACAAATAATTCTATGGGAACAATTCACAAGGGAACAAATGTCTACATATAAGAATTTGGAGAATAACATGCTAACAAAAAAACCCTTGGGGTTGGATCCTGACTTGATGTGAACATACCATGATGCCCACATAAACTTATGCACTCAATGAATGTCAATGCAATATTACATCTACAGCACAATATACATACGGATGAAACATGGGCCATAAATCTTGTGTGTGCATTGGTTCCCGAGATGGAACTCTATATGTCATTTCCATATACAAAATAAACTCTGTATATGCCCAAGACAGTTCATGCTGTCAAACATGACATAACCAAAACCAACATAAATTAAAAGGAATAAAGAGACTATAAAACACACAAATATATAATAAAACAATCTGATCATGACGATCTACCACTAATTGATGATTAGTGCAAAAGAAAGAGACCAAGTCCATGCAATTTCTTCCAAACCAGGTGAATAATTGTTCGAGACTAAAAAAATAGGGGAAGAAAAGGAAAAGAGAATGGTCCCAATGGAGTAGTAGAACTATCATGTTCCATATATTATATGAGCAGTAATATAGAGACCATAAAGATTTAAACATGCAACAAGCAGTGAATATCATGGTAACTATATGAAACAAGATAAGATGAAAACTTCTGACAGTAATCCGGGTATAAACATGTGTGTACCCATGAGCATGTAGTAGGGAAGGACAAAATGACGATCCGAGCCTAAATTAACATGCATGGGTAACCAATGTTAGAAACATCAGAGAAAATGCCAGACACAAAAAACTGGAAAGGACACTGTGCAGGACGCGAGGACTAATCATAATAATGGGATACATCCCATTCAAAGTTAAGGCCTGCCGGTATCCTGGTATGCAATGAAAAAATCCAATAGACTTCACGCCTGCACAGTGTCCTGAATTTGTCTCCCCCTCTTAAAGGTGAAACAATCTTTTCTATACCTTGTATAGAGAGGCATGAGACATTTTTCTGATGTACTGATACCCAATGCCTAGCAACATTCGTATTTCTATCTTTCTGTATATCATACAGGTGATCATACAGTCTGTCTTTGAGTCTCCTAGTCGTTCTTCCGACATATTGGATATCGCACAGTTCACATTTAATCACATACACCAAAAACTTGGTATTGCAATTGATGAACTGCTTGATATCGTAAGAATTGTGGTTGGTGCTAGACTGAACTGTGTCACCTGTTTTTATATGTCTACAGTAATTGCAGTGAGGCATTCCACATCTAAAAGTGCCCTGGAAATGCAACCAGTTTGATGCTGAGGATACGCTTGAAAAAAGACTAGGTGAAAGGCGACTGCCCAAAGTGGGGGCTCTACGGGACACTGATTTAACTCCCCTGGAGAGTATTTCATGGTAGGCAGGGTCATTCAGTAGAATGGGAAGATATTTCTCAATGATGGATTTTATTTTACCGAATTCAAAACTGTAAGGTGTAGAGAACACCGGTACGCCACTAAAAGACAGTGTCGCTTTGTTTTTACGTTTATTCGAACAGTTCTGAAGTAAGGTATCTCTTGGGATAACACTCGCAGTTTTGAAGGCTCTTTTAATTATATTGGGAGCATAACCCCTATTGATAAATCGTTGGGTCATATTATTGGCTTCGGTGACAAAATCCTCAGGTCCGCTGCATAAGCGTCGGAGCCTGAGAAATTGTCCAACCGGAACCCCACGAACGGTGTGGCTAGGGTGGCCTGAATCCGCTCTAAGAAGGGCATTGCCAGCTGTGGGTTTTCTATAAAGACCTGTAACTATTACACCATTAACAGCCGACAACCTGACATCCAAAAAATCTATGGAAGTGATGCCAAGTTTTCCAGTGAAGCGGAGATTCATGGAATTATCGTTAAGGTGATCCAACCAATCCTGTAAATTTGTGTCCTCTTTAGAGGAAACAAACAGGAGGTCGTCAATGAACCTACAAAAGAAGATCGTATCTAAACAGCGGGGGCTATCATGTCCAAAGATGCGAGACCTCTCCCAAAATCCCATGTAGAGATTAGCCAGGGAAGGCGAAAATTTCGCTCCCATGGAGGCCCCGCACCTTTGGAGATAATAGCCCCCGTCAAACATAAAAAAATTATGTGTAAGTAAATAGTCCAATGACAGTATGATAAACTCCTGTAACGCTAACGAATACTTCCCAGATTCTTTAAGCAAAGTGGACACAGCCAAAACCCCCAAGTCATGGGGAATGCTTGAGTAGAGGCTGGTCACATCACATGTAATCCACCTGTACTCTGCTTTCCACTGAAAATCCCGAAGTTTTATGAGCAGTTGTTTGGTATCACGTAGATACCCTGGGAGGTTGACGACCAAAGGCTGAAGTTGGCCGTCAACCCACTCTCCTAGCCGCTCGTTAAGGGATCCAATACCTGTCACTATGGGCCTGCCCACGAGTGGGTCCAGGCCCTTGTGAATTTTTGGCAGGTGATGGAACACTGGCATTACGGGATTGGTGGGAATAAATAACAGCTTCTCTTTATCTGAAAAAATTCCCGCATGAACTGCTGTGTCCAACAAGGGGGAAAGTTTGGCAGAAAAAGGGATGGTGGGATCACCCTTGAGTGGAGTATAGGTGTTGCTGTCAGACAACTGACGTAAAGCTTCACCTTTGTAGGTGTCAGAATTGAGGACCACCACCAACCCACCCTTGTCCGCATTGCGAATGACAATGTTATTGTCCATTTCTAAATGTTTAAGAGCCTTGTGTTCTGATGGAGACAAATTATGGGAAACAGACCTCCTTCGGCAATCACGGGCCAAATGGGTAAGATCCTTCTCGACCATACTTTGAAAGAGGTCGAGATCCTTGCCTCGCGACCCCACCGGATAAAGTCCGATCTAAGTTTAAATGAAATACTATTAGGGACATCGGTGGGGTCGACGGGGCAAGGACTGGACTCAGTGGCCAAATCCATAAGCTCTTGAAGAGCACACACTTCTGAAAACAACACTGGAGAAGGACACTCACCCATATCCTAATCACCGGAGGAGGTGTCCTCTGCTTCCATAGGGAGATCAAAATAGTGTTTCTTGAGCGTTAAGCTACGAGAGAATTTATTAACGTCTAATAAGGTATTAAAGAGGTCAAAATGCCTGGTGGGGCAAAAATTAAGTCCCTTAGATAAAATGCATTTTTCTTCATCGCTTAAAATTCTGCTCGAGATGTTAATAACGTTGGTGACATCTATTTCTTTCTCCCCCGCAAGGTGTATGGGGTTTTTTTTGGTGTACGAGTGTCTTTTCCCTCCTCTCCGGGTTTTCTTATTGCGCTTTTCTGTTTGGCTTTCTTGTGGGGCCCCTGAGGGTTTCCAGATTGGATTCCATCCTGTGAATGATTCCGAATGGGAGACCTCAGCAACCGTTCAGGTGAGGAATCCGACGCAGATGTAGCCATGGTATCATTATCCAGGTCATGTTCTAAATCAGAAAAACTGACTTTTTTAGGTCGGTTCTTACGTGATCGGCCAAATTGGAATTGCATCTTCTTCCATGTATATACATTCCCACTCTCGTAGTCGACCTTGTCTCTGGTCATTTTACTTGTTTTGGTGGAGATGACATGCCTTTCCAATTTGTCTAATTTTTTGTTCAGTCGGCCGTCTAATTCCGAAAACTCAGGATGTGTCTGTAAATCCGTAAGACTGTTCTGAATATCAGCCATTTCTGATTGTATGATGTTTATTTCTTGATTCTTTGATTTAAGGAGTATCTCCATTAATTTAAGAGAGCATGAGCTGAGTGTGTCAGTCCATTCCTGCTTCAAAGCATCATTCAGGAGGTCAGATGTAGGGAATTTCTTAATGCTGAGGCCCCGGGGAATGCGTGAAAATGCCACATATTCAGAAAGTGAGTTAATATCCCAATAGATTCTAATTTCTTTGGCCATCACCGATTCAAGTTTCCTGAAGATACTAATTAAGGAAACAATTCTATCGTCCATGGGCTGAAGTTGTGAAGCCTGCAGTCCCGATCTAAGGGGATTGTCAGAAGGTGCCATGAAAGTTCTACTGTGATCAGATTCGTTGGCAGGTGTGTTCGGCATATTAATATCCATGATAGGCTGGTTGCTGGAATGATACTATATTCAGATGAAAGTGAATGAAGAGGTGGGAATCCACTCCGAGCTGGTCAACACTGGGTAGCAAAAGTCCAGAAAATAGGAGAGACAGGAGGATGGGAGCCGCTCAGGTGTGGAAGTCCCTGGAATTACCTCCTCCCAGCAACCAAGGGTGCAGGCAAATGCAAGTGCAATTGAGGAAAGAAAGGAAGATCTTCTGGACGCAGCACTCCGGTTAAAAAGCCTTTATTCCAAAAAAAAGGTTCAGGAAACCAAAAACACTCTGCACAACACAACAAACTGATCTAGTTTGGCTGACGCGTTTCACACTATTTAAAGTGCTTATTCATAGCTAGTTATTACACAAATGCTACCCAAGATATACCCTAAACAGGGGAAGTCATGTGATCCAACCCCAAGGTGAAAATAATTGGTTAATTGATTCATTCTTGATTCATTCTTGATGCACATTCATTCTTATTGATATATATTTTTTTTGTTCCCACTCCACACCATATCACTTATCTTTATTATATATTTTTTATATATATTATACTTTTTAAAAATATATCTTTTACATATCTGCATAGATTGTTATATGGTGAGGCATTTCTATCCTCTTTTTTCATTGTGGTCAGTGAACCACACCCATTTCACTTGAATCATTTTATGTTTAATTGATTTTCAATTAACCAATTATTTTCACCTTGGGGTTGGATCACATGACTTCCCCTGTTTAGGGTATATCTTGGGTAGCATTTGTGTAATAACTAGCTATGAATAAGCACTTTAAATAGTGTGAAACGCGTCAGCCAAACTAGATCAGTTTGTTGTGTTGTGCAGAGTGTTTTTGGTTTCCTGAACCTTTTTTTTTGGAATAAAGGCTTTTTAACCGGAGTGCTGCGTCCAGAAGATCTTCCTTTCTTTCCTCAATCATCCGAGCGGTGTTAAGTCAGCCAGAACAGCTTACTGAGGAGGAACAGGAAGTGAGAAATTCAGACAAAGAAAACAAAGAAAAAAAACATTTAGAAGGGAAATTGAAGGAAAAGGTAAGTGAACCAACAATGCACTAGCTTAAAGGAACCTATTTAGAAAATAAAAAAATTAAAAATGAACCTTTACAACCCCTTTAAGCTGGCCATACATTATACAAATTTCCTGTTCAATTTCCTTTAGATTTAACTTCACTATGTATTGCAAGAGCCTGCCTGATTGCATAAAAATTTAAAGTGTTTAGGTTTGAACTCATATTATATGGTTTTGCTAAATCTAAAAGGAAAATTGTACAACAAAATTGTATAATGTATGGCCAGCCTAAGGCCGGCCATACACGGTGCACACTTATTTCCTGCAACCGCGGGTTGCAGAAAATAAATTTGCATGATTCCCTAGACAGTGCTGACAGGGAAATCAGCGATTTTCTTCTCCTTTTAGGGGGGCGGGGGTGGAAACTAGACTACTCTAGACCACTGCATCATAACAGTTTTGTTTGGATATATTCCATTCTACCTCAATCCATTTGTTCTTTTCTACAATCAGATATGAACTGTGTGTATTTTCCTTAATAGCTATATCCAAATACTGTGGCTTAAATACTATAGCATAGAATTAAGGGATCCTACTGAACTGTTCCTTTGCAGGATCATCCGTCCAAACACAATAATAATAAACCCTGCACATTATATATCCCCATCCACTGGCAATCTTAGCCAGAGGGTCAAGGTATATTAAGCTCAGTGATACACTGGGGTCACAAACATAAATATGTGTATACATGTGAGGTGGACAATTGTTTTTTAATAGCATGAGTGATTTCTTGTGTGATGTGGTACCAATTTCTATTTTTATTTTGCTAATCTATTCATTACTTGACCAAAATAAAGTATTTTTCTAGTTGACACAGTGAGGTGAACCAATGTTTGTAATGCATTGTATATAAGGAGGTTTGAGCTAAAACCAGGTTTTTATTCTCAGTTTATGTGCTGTTTTACACTGATAAGCTCCCACCTCATTCACATCATATGTTTTTGAGCCTTCCTTAAAAGGGATATTTTGCATTTGATATTTAGGGCAGTGTCTTGAGGGTCTTTTAAATCTTCAAGTACAACATCCCATATAAATATCGTTTTAAAAGGGGGAGAGGGAACAAACTGGAACAGGGCTATATTACAAATAAACTACTGTAACAAAAATATACACCATAGCTATATAGTAAATATTTACACCATATGTACACACTAGCTACAGGTCCCTGCAGCTAACACAGCAACATCAACAAATATACAGTAGCACGTGGGAGCACCTCCCCCTCAAGGGAAATCCTCCCACAGCTGGAATTCTTGAATCCGCCTGGAGCAGAATGAACAGCCGTTTATACCGAAACCTGCAAATAGAAAGACAAAAAGAACACCATCCTGCCACTAACAACTAACTGTACACATTTTCTGTCAGTAGGGGGTTATGATCCCACTGACAGAAAGACGACTTAAAAGCACACACACATTTTTTTCTCCATTCTGTCAACAGGGGTTTATAATCCTGTTGACAGAATAAAACAAAAGGTGTGAAATTAACCACCTCCCTACTGTGCACGAAAACCCCCTTCCTGCCCAAGCCATTTTTCAGCTTTCAGCGCTGTCACACTTTGAATGACAATTGCGCGGTCGTGTGACGTGGCTCCCAAACAAAATTTGTGTCCTTTTTTTCCCACAAATAGAGCTTTCTTTTGGTGGTATTTGATCACCTCTGCGGTTTTTATTTTTTGCGCTATAAACAAAAGA
Source organism: Rana muscosa (assembly GCA_029206835.1). Taxonomy (NCBI): domain Eukaryota; kingdom Metazoa; phylum Chordata; class Amphibia; order Anura; family Ranidae; genus Rana; species Rana muscosa. The sequence continues at coordinate 518,061,819 of CM055122.1, read as the reverse complement.
AGAGCGTCCAGTTTGGGAAAAAAACACAATTTTTTACTTTTTGCTATAATAAATACCCATTTTTTTTTTTTTAAATAAAATTTTCCTCAGTTTAGGCCGATACGTATTCTTCTACATATTTTTGGTAAAAAAAAAAAATTGCAATAAGCGCGTATTGATTGCTTTGCGCAAAAGTTATAGCGTGTACAAAATAGGGGATAGATTTATAGCATTTTTATTTTTTTATTTTTTTATTAGTAATGGCGGCGATCTGCGATTTTTTATTGTGACTGCGATATTGCGGCGGACACATCGGACACTTTTGACACATTTTTGGGACCATTCACGTTTATACAGCGATCCCTGCTATAAAAATGCATTGATTACTGTATAAATGTGATTGGCAGGGAAGGGGTTAACCACTAGGGGGCGGGAAGGGGTTAAATATGTTCCCTCAATGTGTTCTTACTGTGGGGGGAGGGGACTGACTGGGGGAGGTGACTGATGGTTGTCCCTATGTACAAGGGACACAGAGACCCACTTTCCTGCTCGTTTCCCGGGCAATCGCGGGTGCCCGGCGGCAATCGCGGCCGCCGGGCACGCGCACCGGGGCCTTGTGAACGCGGCGGGTGCGCGCCTTCTAGCTCGTTTTAAAGGGAGGACGTCATATGACGTCCTCCCAGAACGAGAGTATCCTCCGCCCGCCGTCAATTGACAGTGGGCGGTGGACAAGTGGTTAATAGTTCTCTTTGGAGTTCCTGGTGGGAGGGGCCCCTCCCTGGATTATAAGGCTCCTTGAAAGAGTTAAAGTCAGGATTTAGGCCTCATCCAAAGTTCAACAGTGGGAAGTGTTCATACAGCTGGCACAGGCTGGCCTAGTCCCAAAAGTAAACAGAAGCAAAACACAGCCTTCACTTTTCCCAGTAGTCCATGTAACTTTTTTTGTTTGATGTAGCACGTTTGTCACTGTGTTTAGTAGGGTGTAGGTCCTCGGGCCTGCCCTGAACGACTTGGGAGTAGGTGGACATGGTCTTCTGGCCTGGTTCGCCTGCTCTCATGGGGGTCTCCCTTCGGGGGAGCCCCACCTAGTACTTGGATGGGTCTGTTTCGGCAGACTCACCGACGAATGGGGTCTGTCTGGTTTCGGCCAGTCAGACCATAAGTACCTCCGTCCCTGTCAGGAGCCTAACGCCCCGGGGGATCAGGGTAAGGTCCTTCCATGTGGAGGACAAGTGTTACACCCGTTGCACGTTTTGTGTTTCACTCTTTATGTGTGTGCACTTTTTTTGGCACCGGGTGGAGTTTTTGGGTGTGTTTCACACGCCATGGGCTTTTCAAAAAAAAAAAGCACTGACAGGGGTTCCTGCAACTCCTCCAGTACCCATAGCAAGGTCTGGCACATCTAACACCTCGGACTGGATCTCTTCCTGGACCAGGAAGCCTCCTATCTCCCATTCCTCCTCCGAATTACTGTGTGATGACCAATCCACTATTTCCTCCAGGGAAATTCTGCTTGCAGTCTGGGGGAACCCCAATCAATGGCCCTGTTTCCCCTTCTGGCTCACCTGAGGGCACATCTCCCTTCTGCACTGTCTCCTTCCAGGTGGGATCAGCAGAGCACATAGAAGCAGACAGCATTTCGGGGACAATATCTGGTTCCTGATGGGCAGTACCTACAGTTACCAGGTCCCTGACTGGGCTGCAGGCTGTGGCAGATCTCCACTCTTCTTCCCCAATGTCACTGATTTTTGCAGGGAAGTCACCAGGCTACGACTTGACCCCGCCTTCCTCAGATGATCCAAGGCCCACTCCGGCCTTCTGCAGCTGTAATTGACACAGTCCTGATTGCAGGTTCACGCTGTAGTACTGTGACCCCTGCTGGCTGGATACTAGCCGGGTAAGCGGCTTGTTGCAGTGCCCACACCAGATCCAGGCACTGACCACTGCAGTCAGTATACAGAATTCCGGCATAGTCGCTCTGTCCCCTCGATCATCCTGAGGGTGAATCTTCCGCGATGCTCCAACCAGACACTGATGTTCACTGGCATCCGCTCCTGCAGATCAGGCAACCAGGTCAGCGCTGGAAACACACGAGTACACTCCGCCATCTTGTTCCTCTCTGCTAGCAGGGTACACTGGATTTTCTTCGGGGTATAGCTCCACTCCCAAGCTTCCAGACAGGCTGGCGCCTTCAGAGCTGATAAGCAGGTCTCTTCCCGCACGCACAGCTGTAACCCCTTGTTAGCTGTACTAAGTTTGCCGGCCTTCTGATGCTTGCAGAACTTGTCCAGACATGCCGCTCGGCACCGACTGTGCCCGAGCACTGTGGTTGCTGTTAGTATCAATAAAGTTTTTAGCCCATGCCTCACTGTAAGGAACAGAATTAGAACAGTCCCCCACAGGCATCCGCTGGCTTAGCCCGGGCAACATTAGACATCTCCAGGCACACTTTACTGTAAAAAACAGGAGTTTGGAGCACAACTATGTTCAGCATTAGCAGATTGCTGGACATATATGTAATCCATGGATGCGATTGCCCGCCGTGGTTGCTATGGGTGACAGCACATGGTAAAAGTTACTGAATAGCAGATTTAAGCACAAGTGTCTGTCCCAGCCGTGGTTGGGGCAACTGGGTAGGCAGGGCAGCAATAATTTGGCAGTCAGCTCCCGCTGGTTGCTATGGACAACAGCACTTGGGTTTTACAATGACAGTCACAAACAGGCAGAGCACATAAGTCCTACCTTTGTTCAACCCCTCTGGTGACCATTTGGAACTAGGCACAGACAGTTCCCTGGCTCGATGAAAAACTGTGGTTGCTAGGAGCAACGGTCAGCAGGTTGTCCGTGGGCAGATATCATGGACAATGCCACCAAATGTAGCACTACCCCTGTAGGAGCCACTGGTGAATATGGGTATCTCCCAACCTGCACAGCCAGGCACATGAATTTCCCATTCACACTTGAGACAAAAAGCAGTCCTTGCAGCTTAGTTTTGTTTTTTTATTTAGGGGATTTGAACTTGGATGGGGAAGGGTTAATATGGGGTGCCCATTTGATCAGCAGAACTCTTCAGGGACTCAACCTATATACATCCGGTATATACACACTTCTTTCTTCTACCTCCAGAACACACTTGCTTGTAGACCTACAATTCCCAGGGCCAGCTAGCACTTTGGTTTTGATCAAACACTGACTCAGTCAGATCCTTGTAGATGCCCTTTGCAGGAAGGGAACACGGGCCCCTTTTGGTGTAGCAAAAAGAGAGGTCTTTGGTGCTAGCTGTACTTTTCATGTGGCTACTGCTCCCAGCGCCACCTCTTCAGGCACTACCAGCTCGCAAGGCTGCAGCTGGCCCTTTCACTAGCCTTCCTGGCTACTTCTCTGTTCAATCATTTTTATTAGTTTTATCATGAACGCAAAAAAAAGAACAATGTGAACATTATCCATCTTACTATAAGTTGCAGTAGATAAGATAACGTGACTGGATGCAAATAACAGAGCAAAGATACAAGGATACAAACAAACAATAGTAGATGTTTGGAGTTATACCAAGTAGCAATCATGAGCTAAAAGCTGTAGTTCCTTACCTCCGGACACCGCATCAGGGAGCTTGCTGTGTCTTGGGAAGGAGGCACCTAGTCCAGTCTTAAATTGTCTCAATATAACCTATATAACCTATATTTAATGCCATAACAGATGTCAATACCTATAGTACACATAGTGTTGAAAGGTACTGGAACCTATGACAAGATTAGAAATATAGTTATCAGAAATTAATCAAATCTGTATAGACTTTTAAACTTATCTGGGATTAGTAGTTTGATTAACTCTTTCTTAGTTTCCAGGATTTTCACAGGTACCACTTTTTCGTTGTTTGTTGTAGTGTCACACTGCTGGCAGCCATCACTCCTGGCTACTTCTCCACAGTCCTCCAAGACTGACTCTGCAGCCATCCCAGACTGCTTGCACCCAGTCTCTTCAGGCATGCCTCTCAGTCCTCTGACTGCAACACTCACCAGCCCACATGGCTGTCTTCCTCCCTGGAGATTTGCCCGGCAGTGTCCTCCCGCTGTCCTCTTCTTGCTCCCATGCCTCCTGGTCAGGATCCCCCTGTGCATCATGAAGAGCGGTCCCTTCCCCACCCAAACCCAGGCCTGAGTTCACCCCCCCCCCGACTGGGGAGCTACTCTCAGAGGCCTCCGGCAGCCTAACACTCCATCTTCCAACCAACCTCCACACTGCCTCTGCTGGGCTGACCCATAGTATTTGAGGGGGCCTGTCCCCCGCCAACCCTTCTGTTGGGGATTGGTCAGGGCCCTCAGAATACTCCAGCTAGCTCCTCCTAGACCCCTCCCAACTGCTTATGGAATCTTCTCCCAGTTTCCAGATAGCAGGGGAAGTCACCAGAGCAGCTGCTGCTGAGTCATCCAGCCTACCTGAGTCACTCACCTGACCCAGAAAAACACACGGGATGGCTACCAGCCAAGCCTGAAATTTACCTACACTAACACAAACAAAAATCCTATTACTAGCACTCTAGCAACGCTAGGGGGTGCTATAATAACAATTTGTGAAGTGACTCCTGCCCTTTCCACTACTAAATACCTGTCTTCATTTATATGGAGTGGTAACAAATGATCAAGGGTATGTAAGGAATAATGGCATATTATAGTGGCAGGGACATTTTGCTAAAGTAAAATTGCTTTAATAGCTCAGTCCTAAGGTGTGTAGGCCTGCGGCAGCTGCAAGGCACAGTTTACCAGACTGAAGTTTCTAGCACTGAAATACACATTTGCTCTAAAGCTGGCCCTACACAGTTAGATTTTAATTCAAATATTTATAGAAAAATTGTTTGTTGGAACATTCTTTCTTGTCATCTTTAAGTCAACTAATTTAGTTTGAATACAAAATTTCATCCAGACCGCAATCCCATACACACTAAACACGTTTAAAGTGATTGTAAACAATCACCTTGTAAAACAACCCATTCAGTTTCAAATAGAAATGAAAGGCAAAACATTTGTGTATAGATATAAAAAAAAGCTTAGATTCTGCTCTATGAATTGAGAACTCTATGAATTGAGATTTTATTATACAATGGAACCTCAGATTACGAGCATAATCTGTTCCAGGAGAATGCTCGTAATCCAAAGTACTCGCATATCAAAGCGAATTTCCGCATAGAAGTCAATGGAAACGAAAATAATTAGTTCCGCATTGACTTCAATGGCATGCAATACCGCATGTGGCCAGAGGCAGGGGGCGCCAGAGAGCATCGGAAACAGACGGAAAGGCCCGAGGACAGCTCGGCTGACCTTGGCAAACCTCGTAAACGTAGTATTTCCGAGTCTTTCCGAGCATTTCAAAATGGCGCCGATTGGCTACGATCGGCTCTGCTCGGCGCCCCCCTCCCACCTCAGGCCAAACGCGGTACTGCACACCGCTTTGGCCTGAATCCTGCTCGTTTTGCGAGACAACACTCGCAAACCGAGTTAGGATTTTTCAAAATGCAGTGCTCGTATTTCGAAACACTCGTTAACCGCATTACTCGCAATCCAAGGTTCCACTGTATATATAAAATACATACTGATGGGTTAAGTTGTTCTTTTCCTAATTGGCCCTAGCATGTGTGTGCAAGTGTGCATTTGAGTTAGGGACCTTAGAGTGTAAGCTCCTCGAGGGCAGGGACTGATGTGAAGGTATAATATGTAAAGTGCTGTGCAAATTGTCAGCACTGTATGAATGCCTGTAATAATAATTGTAATAATAATAAATGGGATGTCAAACATTTATGCAGTTGTTTTTTATTTTGTTTGTAAGTAGATTTAATTAATCACTTGGTGGCACATGGTAACACATTGGGGTTGGTTTACTAAAACTGGGGCGTGCAAAATCTGGTGCAGCTCTGCATAGAAACCAATCAGCTTCCAGGTTTTATTGTCAAAGCTTAATAAAACAAATTGAAGTTAGAACCTGATGAGAGAGAGCTGGGAACACACCGCTCAAAGCCACCTGTGAGGATCTGATGAGCTGACGAAGAGATCTGGGTGCCTGCCTGGTCCCCAGCCAGGGAATTCCAATGGAAACAAAGAAGAATGGTGGCACATCCAGAAGTAAAATCAAAAGAATTTATTGAAAGTCTATAAAATCTTAAGCTTAAGCACGTCTATGTGAAATGCATCCACTGAGCACCTTTTCTGAAATGATGTTTGTCATGTTCGTTTGATTTTATGGACTTTCAATAAATACTTTTGATTTTACTTCTGAGTTGAGTTGAGTTGAGAGGAATCTTAATATAGCGCGGTCTTTGTTTTCCTTGAAGTTAGAACCTGATTGGCTACCATGAACAGCTGCACCACATTTTGCACTCTCTAATTTTAGTAAATCAACCCCACTGTCTAGTCAGAAACCAGCTTTCATTTTCCTTGTCCATTTGGACTGGTATAAGTTTATCTATGACTGGTTATTAAATAGTGCACTGATTGCTCTTGGATCTATTTTGTTAGATCCAGTGGTATATTTTGGTTTTGTGCCACCCTAAGCAACACTAAAAACGCCCCCACATCTAAATTAGTCCCACCCGGCTGTTTTGAAATTGCACATGCCCGTGCAACAGCGACAAACGGCATAAATTTACTATCCATAGGTGATGCTTTAAAAGCCTTTTTCGGGTTACCACTTTAGATTTACAGAGGAGGTTAGCCCTTAAAGCGGAGGTCCACCCAGAAAAAAAAAATACATTAAAAATCCTAAAATAAAAAGAAAAAAATTAATAGAAAAAAAAAAATTATACTCACCCAAAATGCCTGTTGCTATTTTGAATAAACATGTACCTTTTTTACCTACACCATGTCTACAGTCTCACTCAAAGTCACAGACTTCCATTTACTTTTTTGCTTATAAGAGTTTTGCAGATCTAGGATGGTTCCAGTATGACAAAACATTTAGACAGAAGTTATCAATATACCCTTCATTGAAATGGGGCAACGAGGATGTCGGGTTGTGGCTTAACCTGATGGTCCCACAGAAACCTGGTTTTGCTAGGCAGCAGACACAAGCTGCAGTGTCCCCTTATAAAAGGGGGGTCTTGCAAGTACAAGCATGAATGCTCAAATTGTTTAGGGCCACACCCCTTGCTCAGGTGTTTCAGAAGGAACCCCAATTTTCAAAGCTCGCAGAGCGATAATTATACAAAAAGCTTACACATCGGTGAAACTAGCAAACATGCGACAATGGTTGGAAATATATCCAGACCAGGAGACAGCCAGGTTCTTAATTGAAGGTTTTTCCAAGGGTTTCCCTCTACCAATATTTCAAGGTGAAGGGTGTGAGATAGTTCAAAATTTTAAGTCAGTTACTACTTATGCACACATAGTTAAGGAAAAGTTAGATAAAGAGATTAAGGAAGGTAGGATAGCAGGTCCATTTGATTCCCCTCCTCTCCTACCTTTCAGGATTTTGCCGTTGGGCATCATACCTAAAAAGGAGCCAAATACCTTTTGTTTAACCCCTTCCATACAGGGCCATTGTAAAATGATGCCGGCAGGAACCCTCTCTCCCTCCGGGTGGACGTCATATGACGTCCTGGGTTTGAGGGGGGATATCTGAATGATGCCTGCAGCTAGAGGCATCATTCAGATATCCTTTTGTTCAGCCGGCGATCCTGCGCACCATAAGAATGATCATAGCGGCGGTTCCGCCACTTGATCGTTCTTATAGGCGGCGGGAGGGGACATCCCCCCTCCCGCCAGCATCCGGTGCTTCTCCGGGCTCTCCCGTGCCATCGGGGACCCGGAGAGAATCGTCGCGCCGGTGGTGGGTCACGTGACGAGCATAGATGGTCACCAGTCATCTCTATGATCGTCGGAGGCCCGGGCGCGATGTGATGAAGTCACGCCCGGGTCCTCAAATGTAAACAAAGCCGCCATTGCGGCTATAAGTATGAGATCAGTGAATTTTTTTTGGGCCACACCCCTTGCTCAGGTGTTTCAGAAGAAACCCCAATTTCCTGGGCAGCACAGTGGTGTAGTGGTTAGCACTTTCACCTAGCAGCTGGTTCAAATCCCGACCACGACACCATCTCCCTGGAGTTTGCATGTTCTCCCTGTGCCTGCGTGGGTTTCCTCCGGGTACTCCAGTTTCCTCCCACACTCCAAAGACATGCTGGTAGGTTAATCAGATCCTGTCTATAAATTGGCCCTAGTATGTGTATGTGTTTGTAAGCGCGTCGGGACCCTTCGGGGTAAGACCGCGCTTTATCAAGATACCTCTCAACTCAACTCAACTCAACTCAGGTAAGGCTAGGTTTTAGTAATGTATATGGGGTAATGTCCCTTTAAGAGTAATTCAAATGTGGGCTGGGGGCGGGGTTAACGGTCCAAAGCTATTGGGTAATTCCCGGAGGGTCATGTGACCACAGTGGAATGTTCTAGAAAAGGGGCTTATTATATAAGGGACCCTCTCACAGGAGTATTCCCGCCAGTTACAGCCAGGCAGTGAAGGTGCAACAAGCTCCTGGAAGGTCAGCAGTCATGGCTATGAAATCCCTAATGAGGCAAGTACTGGAAAAAGCTGGGGACAATGGAGGAGAGGAATGGCTTAGAACAGGGATATGCAATTAGCGGACCTCCAGCTGTTGCCAAACTACAAGTCCCATCATGCCTCTGGTTCTGGGTGTCATGCTTGATGCTGTCAGAGTCTCGCTATGCCTCATGGGACTTGTAGTTTGGCAACAGCTGGAGGGCCGCTAATTGCATATCCCTGGCTTAGAAGATGTCTAGCTTCAGCTGAAGAGGATAATGAGCGGAGCAGGGTAGAATGCGCACATCAATTACAGATAGCCGTGGAAGCTCCTAGCATTACCCCTGTAGCCAGTGGCAGAGTGGAGGTGAATATCCCCCAGCACCACTAGACACGCTGCCACGGACTGTTGCCACGGCTGCCTGTCTCACAGGAGGGAGAGGACCGTAGCACAGCGCGGCTGGAGGAGCCAGAACCTGCTGTCCAGCGCGGCGCTAACCTGAGGGAAAAGAAGAAGAGGAGGGTCCAGTCACCATTGACGCCCAGAGGGACCAGAGGGCGGGCGAGAAGAGCGCCATACACTAAGAGGACAGAGGAGGTTTTGGAGGCTGTAGGCATGGAGAAGCAATCCCTGCCCACTGTATCACTATCGCAGCATGAGGCTGCTGGCAATGTGTGTGTGTGACAGACGTCCCGCGGATGGCCACTGGAGGCAACAGAGAGCAGTATTCTGCTGAGTCAGTTATACCAATTGCTCCAGCGCCACCTGGTTGTATAGGTGAGTTAGCGCACACACTTAACAGTATTAAGGAGTCCATTATTAGATTAGCTGACAGCATGAATACACCTGTTCAGGAGACTAGTTATGGAAATGTTTGGTCTAATGAGAACAGTAATTATGTCAGCTTAAGTAGCTTAAGTAATGTCGATAATACTCCATTTATTAATACTAATCCACAACAATTTTTTCCAGCTAAAATTAATATATCTAGAACAGCGGTCCCAGAGGTATGTTATAAGGAAACATTACCTTGTGAGATCTCGCCGTTAGGTTACCACCTTTCTCCTCAGACCAAAGAAAAAATTTGGAAGGGACAATATGTGGATATCCTGTCGCTGCTTCCATCCACAAAGGAATTTGTCAATAGAACTGACAAGAAATCAGATGAAAAAACTGAGGATGATAGGAGAAGACCAGTGGCGAGGTCTTTTAACAATTGGCTGCAATCATTTGCCATATACTCCAGTGTACTAGGTGAGAAACACCCAGAGTATTGCAGCGGACTGTTTCAGCATATGGAGCACGTCCTAGAGGCTTATCCATTCGGATCACTATGTGGCACCTGGTCACACATTGATGTACCTTGTTGCTTATATTGTGCATACCCATACTTATGTGTGTGTAACTCTAGGGAATTGCATCAACCAGAATGTTATTCCTTCCATGTGATTTCTGTTTGGAGATGTGTCATGAGTTTATTTTGAATAAACATGTACCTTTTTTACCTACACCATGTCTACAGTCTCACTCAAAGTCCCAAACTTCCATTTACTTTTTCGAATTAGGGATGGAGGTGCACCACATATGCGCCTCATTTAAAGTCCCAAACTTCCCCCCCCCTTTTATTCTTCTAATAGGGATGGAGACTGTTAGACAGGGTAGGCAGTTTTCCCCTGCCACCCAGGTGTTAGGTTGCTAAGCCCCATTAGGTAATGTGCCTTATTGAGGCTGTGCTCTCTCAGGACATAGTTCATCCATGTCCATGAGAATGGGCAGCATACATGCGTTTTACCATGGTTCTGGGATTGGTGTTTGGTCTTATGTATGTCCCTGGCTTTTTATTGGCTGTCATTTGGGAGCTGCGATGCGCTCTGCGCGTCCGCTTTGCTGTCCCCCTTCCCCCGCTCATGGGGTGGTGGGTTGTGTGATGGTGGGGCCCGGGCACACAGCGCATCGGCGTCATGCGTCCCGCCCAGCGTGGGACGTCACATGTTGGCGTCATGACGCTGGGCGTGCGTTTATCCATCTCGGCCGGCGTAGCTTGGAGACACGAGCTCCTCCGTGGGTGTCCTCCCACCCACGTCGGGGGGTTCCTCCTGGCTTACGCTTTGCCTGCATGACGCTGGTGATCATTAGCCTGCACCTGTGTGGGTGGGGTGTTCTCTATTGCCTACACAATACTGGTGATCATTAGCCTGCACCTGTGTGGAGTGCTCTTATATGAACCCTCCCCAAACACACCTTCACCACTACCCTGAGACGCCATACAGCACCATGGTTCATGGATCGGTCCCTGCATTTTTGGGACTCCTGGGATTTGAGCATCAGGTCATTTTACCTTTTATTTCCCCATTGTGGTCATTCCCCCACCGGGCATGAACATGTTTTGACATTTTTATTTTGTGTTATTTTTTAGATTGCCTTTGGCAGCCACCTTTGATTCAATTTTTATTATAAACATCAACACTGCATGTTCCGGTGTCCCTGGGAGGGCTGCGATAGTACACCCCACCTAAGTGCGGCCATATATCACCTCAGCTCCCATGACGGACCTATCTTTGGTCAGGGCTCCATATGCACCATACCCATTGTACCAGATTCCATGTAAGTACTCAAGATGGGCTTTTGTGTTCCATCATCTAGTTCCTTTGACCAGCAACCAGATTTAGTTATTTACACTTCATTATATATTTTTTAGATGTCCTGAGCACTAGCCCCTGAAGAGTGTAACTTATACACGAAACGCGTCGGGCATCAGAAAACGCATCAACTCAGTTGACAACACAATCATTTACTTATGCTTTTACTGGTTTAATATGCCAATTTTTTTCATGTTTTTAGTGCTTGTTGCCATGTGATATCTGTACATATGTAATTCACTGAATGTATTCCATTATCCATACGGATCACTATGTGGCACCTGGTCACACATTGATGTACCTTGTTGCTTATATTGTGCATACCCATACTTATGTGTGTGTAACTCTAGGGAATCGCATCAACCAGAATGTTTTTCCTTCCATGTGATTTCTGTTTGGAGGTGTGTCATGCGTTTTATTTTGAATAAACATGTACCTTTTTTACCTACACCATGTCTACAGTCTCACTCAAAGTCCCAAACTTCCATTTACTTTTTTGCTTATAAGAGTTTTGGAGATCTAGGATGGTTCCAGTATGACAAAATATTTAGACAGAAGTTATCAATATACCCTTCATTGAAATGGGGCAACAAGGATGTCGGGTTGTGGCTTAACCTGATGGTCCCACAGAAACCTGGTTTTGCTAGGCAGCAGACACAAGCTGCAGTGTCCCCTTATAAAAGGGGGGTCTTGCAAGTACAAGCATGAATGCTCGAATTGTTTAGGGCCACACCCCTTGCTCAGGTGTTTCAGAAGAAACCCCAATTTTCAAAGCTCGCAGAGCGATAATTATACAAAAAGCTTACACACCGGTGAAACTAGCAAACATGCGACAATGGTTGGAAATATATCCAGACCAGGAGACAGCCAGGTTCTTAATTGAAGGTTTTTCCAAGGGTTTCCCTCTACCAATATTTCAAGGTGAAGGGTGTGGGATAGTTCAAAATTTGAAGTCAGTTACTACTTATGCACACATAGTTAAGGAAAAGTTAGATAAAGAGATTAAGGAAGGTAGGATAGCAGGTCCATTTGATTCCCCTCCTCTCCTACCTTTCAGGATTTTGCCGTTGGGCATCATACCTAAAAAGGAGCCAAATACCTTTTGTTTAACCCCTTCCATACCGGGCCATTGTAAAATGACGCCGGCAGGAACCCTCTCTCCCTCCGGGTGGACGTCATATGACGTCCTGGGTTTGAGGGGGGATATCTGAATGATGCCTGCAGCTAGAGGCATCATTCAGATATCCTTTTGTTCAGCCGGTGATCCTGCGCACCATAAGAATGATCATAGCGGCGGTTCCGCCGCTTGATCGTTCTTATAGGCGGCGGGAGGGGACATCCTCCCCCCCTCCCGCCGCCATCTGGTGCTTCTCCGGGCTCTCCCGTGCCATCGGGGACCCGGAGAGAATCGTCGGCGCCGGTGGTGGGTCACGTGACGAGCATAGAGATGACTGGTGACCAGATGGTCACCAGTCATCTCTATGATCGCCGGAGGCCCGGGCGCGATGTGATGGCGTCACGCCCGGGTCCTCAAATGTAAACAAAGCCGCCATTGCGGCTATAAGTATAAGATCAGTGAAATTTTTTTCACGATCTCATGCTTTCCAGCCTGGAGGAGAGATGTGGGGTCTTATTGACCCCGCATCTCTCCATAAAGAGGACCTGTCACACACATTCCTATTATAAGGGATGTTTACATTCCTTGTAATAGGAATAAAAGTGATCAAAAAAAAGTGTAAAAAGAAAAGTAAAAATAAAAAAAAATAAGTAAAAAAATAAAAATAAAAAATATATTTTTTTTAAAACGCCCGTCCGCAATAGCTCGCGCTTAGAAGCGAACACACACTTAAGTCCCGCCTGCATATGTAAACGCCGTTCAAACCACATATGTGAGGTATCGCCGCGTGCGTTAGAGCGCGTGCAACAATTCTGGCATTAGACCTCCTCTGTAACTCTAACCTGGTAACCTGTAAAAATTTTCAAAGTGTCGCCTATGGAGATTTTTAAGTACAGAAGTTTGGCGCCATTCCATGAGTGTGCACAATTTTAAAGCGTGACATGTTAGGTATCTTTTTACTCAGTGTAACATAAGCTTTCATATTTTATAAAAAAAATGGGCTAGCTTTACTGTTTTGTTATTTTTTTAATTCATGAAACCATTTTTTTCCCCAAAAAAAGGCGTTTGAAAAATTATTGCGCAAATACCATGCAAGATAAAAAGTTGCAACCGTCATTTTATTCCCTAGGGTGTTCGGAGTAATTTTCTAGCAAAAGAATGATGATTTGTACATGTAGGAGAGAAGTGCCAGAATAGGCCCGGTATGGAAGTGGTATAAAAAGCCCTGTATGGAAGTGGTTAATTCAACATTTGTCATTCTCCAAGGGTAGCTCTTTAAATGATGAAATAGATGCTTGCATGTCATCTGTATCTTATTGCATGTTTGAAGATGCTATCCAGCAGATTAGGAAATTCAGAAAAGGTGTGCTGCTGGCGCAGGCGGATATAAAAGCGGCCTTCAGGCTGCTACCGATTGATCCGGTAGCCTTAAACTCGTTAGGTATGTATTTTGAAGGTAAATATTACTTTGATATGTGCCTACCTATGGGTTGCGCCATAGCTTGTGCCTATTTTGAAATATTTTCTACCTTTATCCAATGGGTGGTTGCCTTTGAAGCTGGCTATCCAGGTATATTACATTACCTGGACAACTTCTTGTTTTTTGGTCCAGCCCAATCTCCTATGTGTTATTTTATGTTACAGATGTTTGGTGCAGTATCCCACCATTTCAGTATCCCTCTAGCTAGTGAAAAAACAGTTTTTCCTGCCTCAGTGATAGAATTCCTGGGTATCGGGATAGACACTGGTAAGCTAGAATTTCAGTTACCTGAGACTAAAATCAGCAAGATTAAAGCTTTCATTTTATTTTTGGTTAGGCGTAAAAAAGTTTTACTAAAAGAGCTCCAATCGTTATTGGGGCTCCTAGCATTTGCAACAAGGATAATGCCAGTTGGCAGAATCTTTTCATGTCAGGGATGAAATCCCCATTCTCACACATCAGATTGGCAGCTGACCTCAAGGAGGACATGTTAGTTTGGTTTAAATTCTTTGACATATATAATGGTAGATCATTTTTTCAGGAGCAATTTGTATCATCATCTGACCTTGAGTTATATACAGACGCTGCGGGTTCATGTGGTTTTGCTGCTGTTTGGAAGACTCACTGGTGCTGTGGTAAGTGGTCTGAGAGGTGGGTAACAAACAAAGCCATGAAAAGCATAGTAGTTTTGGAACTTTTTCCCTTAGTTGCGATGGAAATTTGGGGTTAGCAATTTGCTAATAAAAGAATCCTGATCAATTCTGATAACAAAGGAGTCATTTATGCAGTAAATTTCTTGTCTGCTAAGTCTTTACAAGTGATAAAATTACTAAGATACTTAGTCTTTCTCTGTCTTAAGTTCAATATCTGGTTAAAAGCCAGGCATGTCCCAGGGAAGGAGAATCAAATTGCGGACGCCTTGTCTCGATTTCAGGTATACCGATTCTGTCAACTCCTACCAAATGCGGACAAGGAAGGTTACGCGTGTCCAGAACATCTGTGGAGCCTAATTTAGAAGTTCTTACTAATGCAATACAACACTCTGTGGCAGAAAGTACATGGGTTGAGTACACGACCGCACGGAATAGGTAGTTAAGATTTGCAAAAGAAGTGGGTATACAATTTGATTCTCTTTCTGAATCAGATATTCAGATGTTTCTTTGTAGTCTAATGAAGTTAGAAATGTCACACAGTCACATTGCCAAAATCTTGGCGGGAGTATATTTCTTCTTTAAATTGAGAAACTTACCTCCATGCACAGCATTCTTTTCAATTCAGCAGGCGATGAAGGGCTATAGGAAGAACCATTCCTTTCCAGATAATAGGAGACCTATTTCGATTCACTTATTAAAACAGCTGTGTGGTACTACGCATGCAGTGTGTTCATCTAGCTTTGAGGCCGGGTTATTCAATACAGCTTTCATACTAGCCTTTTTTGGGGCCTTTAGAATATCAGAGTTGTTGCCAAAAAATAAAACAGTAGTTGGGGGTTTGTTGAGAGAACATGTCACTGTCTCTGAGATGGGGATTAGATTGTTCATCCCGGTATCAAAGACAGATAGGTTAGGTAAAGGCAGTTTGGTATCTTTAGGCCAATGTGGGGATGTGGATATCTGTCCGGTTAGAGCCATATCAGAATACCTAGCAGTTAGACCAATAGGGGAAGGTGTATTGTTGCTTCACGTGGATGGAACTCATCTTACTCAGTATCAGTTTAATTACATATTAAAAGAAAGCCTGAAAAAGTTGGATTTACATCATTTTAAGTTTACCTCTCACTCTTTCAGGCGATTGAGTTCGCATTTGCAGCGCTATATAAGTTCTCACTCTTTCAGGATCGGAGCAGCTACAGAGGCTGCTAAGATGGGTTTGGCTGATACAGTAATCAAACGGTTGGGTAGATAGGAATCTAAACGTTTTCAGATTTATGTCAGACCTGATCTTTTTCTCTAATTCTAGGACAGTGTTTCTCAACTCCAGTCCTCAAGGCGCCCCAACGGGTCATGTTTTCAGGATTTCCCTCAGATGGAACGGCTGTGGGAATTACTAAGGCAGTGAAACTGATCAAATCACCTGTGCAAAATAATGGAAATCCTGAAAACCTGACCTGTTGGGGCGCCTTGAGGACTGGAGTTGAGAAACACTGTTCTAGGATATAGAAGATGTGTTTGGATCCTTGGACACTCTTTTGTACACTGGGCCAATAAAAGAACCAAGAAGCGCTGCCATACGTCCAATTTGTCTCTGGATCCGGGAGAATTTCAAATTTTCTGGAAAGGAATTGGAGGTCTTCAATGGGCTAATTTTTTATTTTTATTTTTATTTTTCCAGGTTGATTGAGTTATGGCCAGCCCCTGACATATTTATCGTGCACTTAGGGGCAACGACGTTGGTAAACTGAGGACCTTTTGGCTTTGTTTAAATGTGACCTACATAGAGTTAAGTTAGCATTTCCGAATACCAGAATAATTTTTTCTGAGATGGTTCCTCGGCTATTATGGCTCCAGGAAGCACAATTAATTTTTTTTGAAGAGATTGAACAAGTATATGGAAAAATTTATGCCCAGTATTAGAGGTTTCTCTTACAGACATATTGATTTAGAGGGTGGTTTCCCCGGACTATATAGATCAGATGGAATCCATCTGTCAGACATCGGATTGGACATCTTTAATGTAGGTTTGCAAAACTGTATAGAATTGGCCGTGGTTGTGGGGTAGGCCGGGCTTGATAATTCAAACCCAGCATGTGGGGACTTTTGGTTATAAATATTCTGCATGCTCGAGTCCTTTAAGACTGAGCTGTTTAAAGTTTATGGTTTGAAATATAAGAAGTTTATGAAATAATAATATTATCAGAATATGGTTATTATTTATTTATTTATGGATTTGAATACACCAATAAAAGTTTGGCGGCCAATTTTTGGCCAAAGTAGTGGTTTGAGTATTCATTTTAAATAGGTATTATGTTTCTGGTATTCGGGGAGGGTAAGTGCGGCCTGCATTCCCATGGCCTGGTAGGGATCAAAACTTGGAGCCCGACAGCATGGGCATGTGGTCGCCCCTCCCTTTAATAATAAATAATAATAAATAATAATAATAAATAAGATCTCCCGCTGGCCTCCGCTGCCATGCTCAGAGCAGAGAAAAATAACAAGTAGGTAATTATAGATGAGCTTCGAGTTCGAGTCGAACTCATGTTCGACTCGAACATTGCCTGTTCGCCCGTTCGCCGAACAGCGAACAAATTGGGGTGTTCGCGGCAAATTCGAAAAATCTATGGGAGAAATCTAAAGTGCTAATTATAAAGGCTTATATGCAAGTTATTGTCCTAAAAAGTGTTTGGGGACCGGGGTCCTGCCCCAGGGGACATGTATCAATGCAAAAAGAAGTTTTAAAAACGGCCGTTTTTTCGGGAGCAGTGATTTTAATAATGCTTAAAATGAAAAAATAAAAGTGAAATATTCCTTTAAATTTCGTACCTGGGGGGTGTGTATGATATGCATGTGAAGTGGCGCATGTTTCCCGTGCTTAGAACTGTCCCTGCAAAAAATGTCATTTTTGAAAGAAAAAAAGTCTTTTAAAACTGACTCGCGGCTATTAATGAATTGTCGGCTCCCGGCAATACATACAAAAGTCATTGATAAAAAAAAAAAAAAAAAGCGTGGGGGTTCCCCAGAATTCAATTACCAGGCCCTTCAGGTCTGGAATGCATATTAAGGGGAACCCCGCCGCAAATTAAAAAAAAATTGGACGTGGGGTTCTCCCAAATATCCATTCCAGGCCCTTCAGATCTGGCATGGATTTTAAGGGGAACTCCACCCCAAATTTTAAAAAAATGGCGTGGAGTCCCCCTAAAAATCCATTCCAGACCCCTTATCCGAGCACGCAACCTGGCCGGCCGCAGGGGAAAAGGGGGGGATGAGAGAGCGGCCCCCCCTCCCTCCTGAACCGTACCAGGCCACAATCCCTCAACATGGGGAGGATGTCCCCATGTTGATGGGGACAAGGGCCTCATCCCCACAACCCTTGCCCGGTGGTTGTGGGGGTCTGCGGGCGGGGGGCTTATCGGAATCTGGAAGACCCCTTTAACAAAGGGGGGGGCGGGATCTGGGGGTCCCCTATGTGAATTGGTAAGGGGTACATCGTACCCCTACCATTTCACGAAGAAAGCGTAAAAAAATGTTTAAAAAAAACACACAAACACCTTGAAAAAGTCCTTTATTTAAAATAATAAAAAAAAAAAAAACATTCCAGCGCTGAAATCCAGTGTCCCGCGGCGATCCCGATGTCCAGCGCTGTCCTTCATTGGTTGTGCCTGAGCGGACCTGATGGGGAACTCCCTCTCAGTATTTTAAATGTATAGACCCGCCCCTTCTAAAGTTCCCCATCAGGTCCGCTCCCTCGGTATGTCGGACCCGCCTACGTCATTGGCTTGAGCGGGGAACTTCCTTCACTGTGTAATTTCAATTTACATAGTGAAGGAAGTTCCCCGCTCAAGCCAATGACGTAGGCGGGTCCGACATACCGAGGGGGCGGACCTGATGGGGAACTGCTCTCACTTTGGCAATACATGTATAGACCCGCCCCTTCTCATGTTCCGCATCTGGTCCGCTGAGCGGACCTGATGGGGAACTTTAGAAAGGGCGGGTCTATACATTTAAAATACTGAGAGGGAGTTCCCCATCAGGTCCGCTCAGGCACAACCAATAAAGGACAGCGCTGGACATCGGGATCGCCGCGGGACACTGGATTTCACCGCTGGAATGTTTTTTGTTTTTTTTTAAATAAAGGACTTTTTCAAGGTGTTTGTGTGTTTTTTTTAAACATTTTTTTACGCTTTCTTCGTGAAATGGTAGGGGTACAATGTACCCCTTACCAATTCACATAGGGGGGGCCGGGATCTGGGGGTCCCCTTTGTTAAAGGGGTCTTCCAGATTCCGATAAGCCCCCCGCCCGCAGACCCCCACAACCACCGGGCAAGGGTTGTGGGGATGAGGCCCTTGTCCCCATCAACATGGGGACATCCTCCCCATGTTGAGGGCATGTGGCCTGGTACGGTTCAGGAGGGAGGGGGGCCGCTCTCTCGTCCCCCCCTTTTCCCCTGCGGCCGGCCAGGTTGCGTGCTCGGATAAGGGGTCTGGTATGGATTTTTAGGGGGACTCCACACCATTTTTTTTTTAAATTTGGGGTGGAGTTCCCCTTAAAATCCATGCCAGATCTGAAGGGCCTGGAATGGATATGTGGGGGAACCCCACGTCAATTTTTTTTTACATTTGCGGCGGGGTTCCCCTTAATATCCATTCCAGACCTGAAGGGCCTGGTAATTGAATTCTGGGGAACCCCCACGCTTTTTTTTTTTTTTTTTTATCAATGACTTTTGAATGTATTGCCGGGAGCCGACAATTCATTAATAGCTGCAAGTCAGTTTTAAAAGACTTTTTTTCTTTCAAAAATGAAATTTTTTGCAGGGACAGTTCTAAGCACGGGAAACATGCGCCACTTTACATGCATATCATACACACCCCCCAGGTACGAAATTTAAAGGAATATTTCACTTTTATTTTTTCATTTTAAGCATTATTAAAATCACTGCTCCCGAAAAAACGGCCGTTTTTAAAACTTTTTTTTGCATTGATACATGTCCCCTGGGGCAGGACCCCGGTCCCCAAACACTTTTTAGGACAATAACTTGCATATCAGCCTTTATAATTAACACTTTAGATTTCGAACGTTCGAGTCCATTGTATTTATTAGGGTTCTAAAGTTTACACGAACATTTTGTCTGTTCGCAGGTTCTGGTGCGAACCGAACAGGGGGGTGTTCGGCTCATCCCTGTAGGTAATCACCCGCTTATTAACATAGTAAGTTGTCCACCTCCACCCACTGTGAGCATGGCAGCAGCGGTTGGCTTGAGACCAAAGAGAGAGGATACTCAGGCTAATCGGTGCCTCTGCCCTGTCAAGGTAGGACTGTGCAGAGGAAGCTTGCATTATAAGGGGCACTGTGACATAAAGGGGCGCTTTGATGTACAGGCACTGTGATGTAAGCGCCACTGATTATGGGCACTGTGATGAAAGCAGAACTTGTATGTATGGGCACTGTAATATAAGCGGCACTGATGTACCAGCACTGATGTATGGGCACTGTGATGTAAGCAGCACTGTGATGCAAGCGGCACGATATGTGCATGGCTCTGATGTAGGCAACACTGATGTACGGCACTGTGATGTAAGCAACACTGTGATGTAAGCGGCACCGATATGTACATGGCTCTGATGTAGGCAACACTGATATATGGGCACTGTGATGTAGGCAGCACTGTGATGTAAATGGCACTGATGTACAGGCACTGTGATGTAAGCGGCACTGATGTACAGGCACTGTGATGTATGCAGGACTGTTACGTAGGGGCACTGTGACGTAAGCGGGACTGATGTACGGGCACTGTGATGTAAGCGGCACTGTTTTCTTTTTGTTTCCTCACTCTGTCAGCGTGAAGAAAATAAGTAAGCCGTTACCCGACTTCTGTTAGAGGGACATCAGTCCCCTTAGTGCCATCCAGTGCTGCTAATCGGTGCCCTCCAATGCCATCTATCAATGCCCATTAGTGCTACTTATCAGTGCCCATCAGAGCTGCCAATCAGTGCCCACCAGTGCCACCTATCACTGTCCATCAGTGCCACCCATTAGTGCAGCCTCATCAGTGCCGTCTATCAGTGCCCATCAGTGCAGCCTATCAGTGCCCATCAGTGCTGCCTCATCAGTACCCATCAGTGAAGGAGAAAAATTACCTGATTGCAAAAATGTATAACAAAATGTTTGTTTTTGTTTTTCAAAATTTTTTAAATTTTTTTTTGTTTAGCAAAAAATAAAAACCCAGCAGTGATAAAAATACCACCAAAAGAAAGCTCTATTTGTGTGAAGAAAATGATAAAAATGTCATATGGGTACAGTGTTGCCATTCAAAGTATGAGAAGCTGAAGATTGACCTGGGCAGGAAGGGGGTATAAGTGCCCAGTAAGCAAGTGCTTTAAAACATTTTACACAAAATGGCTAAAACCATTTAGTGATCATGAGTCTTTAACGTGCATTCTATCATGAGTGGGTGCAGTAAAAGGTAATACATTATTGGTTAAAACGACATCCCATATTCAGTATATTGGCTAAATTATTTTGCATTTGACAATAGAAATAAATTCAGTTTGGTTTGGAGACTTATGGGGCATAAGCAGAATATATAATAGATGGTTATTATATAAGTAATTTTATATTCATTCTTAATCACTGACCCTTGTAAGCATTCTAATGGCTTCAGCTCCCTTTGACAATCATTATTAATCTAGATTTACTTTAGCAGTATAAAGATAAATAGTTTAAAAAATATTGACTAACCTCATTACACTTTTGAAATCTAAAATCTAATCGGCAAATGATATATAGAACAAATTTTCCCAGAGAGAATTTACGCAACCCTTATAGTTTTCATAAAGCAAACATATTTGATAGGAAATTATATTATTTGATATTATTATATTATATAAGTGCCTATATATGCTATAAAAATGCTAAATCAGTAGCTTTTGCAGGTAACTTTTAAGATGCATACATACACAAGTCTTTGCAGCCTTAAGGGCCACTTCACACCAGATGCAGTTCCATACAGTTCAGTGCGCATTTTTTCTGCACTAAAAATGCATGCACAGTGATTTCCATGTATTCCAGTGGCTCTAGTTCACACCATGCAGTCAGTTTCCGGGCAGTCTCGGCTGCAGAAACTGACCGGAAACTGACTGCATGGTGTGAACTAGAGCCATTGGAATACATGGAAAACACTGTGCATGCATTTTGTGCAGAAAAAAAGCACACGGAACTGCGTCTGGTGTGAACTAGCACTAAATCATATTTCAAAGAAACAAAAAAAAAGTGTTATCCAAATGTTTTCCTTTTTGCAGGGGTTGGAGGATTTTCTTTGCTTGGATGCCTTGAAGTGGTATTAAATCCAAAACCACAAATGTATTATAATGCAGCTTAATAATGATTAGATGTGGTGGCTGTATTAGTTTCCTTTTTTAGGCTTTTTCCCTCGGTTTTCACCTGGTGATCTGGCCAGCAACACACCTCATATATTGGTAAGACACAGCTTTGGAGGAATGAGTACAGGAGACACAGCAGACAGCAGCATTGTCAGTATGGGATTTTATTAGAACATTTAATTTCACTAACTGAAGTCAGACTCCAGTTCACACTTTATAATCAAAAATTTTTTTTCTTTTTTTTTCCTTTTGAGATAAAGGTTTTGCATGTATAAATAAAAACTAATCATTGTAATCACCCCTGTCAGTGTTAAGTGGTTCGTCTCATTCATGTAAACTGATGCATTCTGCTAGAGAGCTTGAGCTTGTGAAAAACAACAGACTTGCTTGATAGATCACCAGATGAAAATAGAAGAAAGAAAGCCTAAAAAAAAAGGAATCTAATGCAGCCATCACAATTATGAATTGGTAAGCTTTAATATAATAAATGTTTGTTTTTGTGTCTAATACTGTTATGACAGTCAGCTGGTCAAAACAGCAGCTTTGAGACTGCTGCTACAACCAGAGCTGATCAGTCACAGCACCATGTTGGAAACACATTCTCAATAATAGCCAGGCAGGAGCTTCATTGCACTAAAAAGGGCCAAGTACCTCCAAGCAGACCAACACTAATGCCGCGTACACACGATTGGAATTTCCAACAACAAAACCGTGTTTTTTTTCCGACGGATGTTGGCTCAAACTTGTCTTGCAAACACACAGTCGCACAAATTTTGCTCGGAGATTCCGATGGTCAAGAACTTGGAGATGTACAACACCACGACGAGCCGAGAAAAATGGAGTACAATGATTCTGAGCATGCGTCAAATTGATTCTGAGCATGCGCAGCACTTTTGTGCGCAGGGAAATGGCTACACACGTTCGGAATTTCCGACAAGAACTTTTCTTGTCGGAAAAATTGAGAACCTGTTGGAATATCCAACCAAAAGCTCACATCGAACATTTGTTGTCTGAAATTCCGATCGCGTGTACACCACATTAGAAGCAAACTCTGCCCCCCCCCCCAAAAAAAAATCACGCCAACCAAAAGGCCACCACATTCATTATTTTATATCATGATAACTAAAATAAAATTTATCAGAAAATCTGATTTACATGCAACAGCACCTTGTCCATATGCAAAATTAGTTAGCTCTCCTGGGCGAATCGCTGTCATTGTACGTCAGCTGCTTTAGGAGCTCTATGGGGCGAGAGGATGTGTGTGGCCGATGGCCGCAATGTCCACTGGCCACCTGCGATTGCTCCATAGAGAGCCAGAACGGGGATCTGTCAATATAAACAGACAGATCCCCGTTCTGTCAGGGGAGGAGAGACAGATCTGCTGTTCCTAGTGATCAGGAATAGCGAACGGTCTCCTCCCCCAGTCAGTCCACTCCCCCACAGTTAGAAACCCCCCCCCAGGGAACACAGTTAACCCCTTGATTGCCCCCTAGTGTTAACCCCTTCCCTGCCAGTGTCATTTATACAGTAATCAGTGGCTTTTTTATAGCACTGATCGCTGTATAAATGTCACTGGTCCCAAAAATGTGTCAAGTGTCCGATCTGTCCGCTGTAATGTTGCAGTCCTGCTAAAAATCGCTAATCACCACCATATTTGACTAGGCGCGGAGGCTGAGCACTCTGAATGCTGGGGCGGCCGTGGCCTCTGACGTCACTGGTTGCTAGACACCGGGCGGCAGGTGTTTCTAGCAACCAGTGCAGCGCACAGCCGACCAGGATTGGCCCTGCTCCTGCTGACTGATCCGACCTCCTCCTGACAGGTAGGGGACTGCCGGGTGGCTACTAAGGTACGTGTACTCGGTACTACTCCTGACAACTGCCGCTCTTCTTAAAATGCCGCCTGGAACCATGGTCCCACTGGGTCCCATGGTAGGGCCGGGCCCTGGATGGGCCACAACACAAAGAACGCTTTATGGTCCACAGGAAGTGAGGTTGATTTTTTATGATTTTAGGAGTTTCCTCACACAATCAACTGTGTGAGGATTCACTTCAAATAATATGTGCAGACGCATTAAGTAAACAGGGATTTTCTGATTTTCTTTCCACCTTATTATTAAAAGAAGTATGGGTTTAGTTTTTTTTTTTATAATAATACTTACCTAGGTGGATGCAGCATCAGTCTGATGCTGCATCTGTCCCCTGGTGCCTCTAACACTGAGAACCGAGCGATCTAACTGATCGCTTTGTCCTCACTGTCAGTCACCATCTCTCTGCTCTGCGTCCAGCTCAGGCTCTCAACAGCTGGCCGAGAGGCTGAGCCGGGTACCAGTCCAGGCACGTGGGAGGATCCCAACCATATGGTTGCAATCTTGCCCGAGCCTGGACCGGCTCTGTGACGTCAGCTGACAGCGGGCTTTAGCCCCCTGTCTGCCGAAAACAGGTCACAGGAGTGCAGAATGAACTGCACTTCTGTGATCTACAGCAGAAGTACAGCCAAACAAGCTTTGCCTATACTCCTTTAAGGAGAATCATTGTAGATGAGCTAAAAAGGAAATCACCTTTATTATACACTTTTTGGGGGGGTTTTGCATTATAATTGCATACTGGGGCATTTTACCATGTAAACTAATAATAGTTTGCTACTCTAGCTATTAAAAGCCAAACTCCGAAATAAGAACATTTTGCATATATCCAGCAATAAACTTTGCTCTTTGCACAGAGCTTTCTGTAACAAAGACTAGTCACCAGTGCACTCCTTGTGCAGGGCGACTGGTCTTGTCTCCACCCCTTCGGTAGTTTTCTGCAATTGGCCTGTAGTGGGTGGGTTTGATGGGTCCCTCCCACAGTTCTGCTCTCTGTGCAGGCTGGGAGGATTCCACTGCTACTTTTATAGTTTAACAACTGGGATTGCAAGGGCATTTAGTACACACAAAAGTAGATATACTGTATATCCTTTGTGGCTATTATGGATTATATTTCAATAAACATTTTTGTACCTGGAGTTCAGCTTTAAATTCAATAGTTTAAAGTAGTTGTAAAGGATTTTTAAATAACAAACATGTGTATGTGAACCAGGAGAAGTTGAGTCCGACTAATGGCAGAAACACCCAAAAAGATTAGCACCTCATCCCAAAAATTGTATACAAAATAGAGGGAAGGAGAAGGGGACTTTTGCGGTGCTGTGCATATAATAATGAGAAACATATACAATGGATAAAATTGAAACTAATTTTAATAAAGCTCAAGGTTAAAATAACATCAATTGAGTAGCAAAAAATCACAGATTTTGGCGGAATAACAGGCTGGATGGTCACAATAGACATGAGGTAGGCTAACTCGGTTTAGTATACAGTTCCACGTGTTAGTCCCCACATGTTTTACTTATTTGATTCGTCAGGGGACATACGAGTGGAACAGATCATTTTCACGATACTAGACAAAAGTGGAAAAATATAATTAAATTGCTGAACATACATTGAACATGTTATTTCTTATTATACAAATAAGTTGTTCAAAACAGTAACGGGGACCGTGTGTTGATGCCAACAAATCTGCCCTCCCATAACTAATGAGACTTACCCAGCCGGAAGACACCTCCCAATGATGACCACCACCCAAAGAGGGGGCAGGCGCCATAAACCATATCACAACGTTATTGGTAAGGTTATTCATCTGTTTGCTGTACCCATTACTCCATGCTTTTTTTTAATGTAGATTTTAGTCTACACCAGTGTTGCCAACCGTACGTAGATTTACGTACAGCCCGCGATTTAACCCCTTTTTCGGGCTGTACATAAAAGTCCGTTTATGGGCACCGGCGCCCATAAAAAAGATGGCCGTGAGCCGGCCATACAACTGCGCATGCGCCGTTCCGAATGCGCCGGCCGAGCGCATTCGGAACTCGGCCGGGCGGCGGCGGCGCACAAGCAGTAACGTGATGGCGCCGCTGGCGCCATTTTTGAAAAGGCCACAGTGGCTGGCGGCAGTGGCGGGACACCGTCCTGCAGTGAGTGCATGCCATGCACTCATCATAGGTGGTTGGTGGAGGACTCGGAGCGGAGCACTGACAGGGCCAAGCCAGGGGTGAGGAGGACGGACTCAAGGTCAGTGAAACAGGGGGGATACAAGGGGACAGCGTCATCAGTGTGCTGTATCCTCCTCTGGTTCCTGTGTCCCTTTCACCTCTTCAAAAGGTCAGGGCAGCACAGTGCTGCCCTGACCTGTGGAGTGGTGAAAGGGGCACAGGAGGAGGACACAGCACACTGATGATGTGCAGAAGTAATATGGTGGTGGACAGAGGAGGAGGCTACTGTGAGGGGGTGAGGAGGGCACCATCATGTTCACAGCCTGTCTCCACCGGCACATCCTGTAGTATGTCCGCAGCCTCTGTCCCCCTCCTGTAGTATGTCCGCAGCCTCTGTCCCCCTCCTGTAGTATGTCCGCAGCCTCTGTCCCCCTCCTGTAGTATGTCCGCAGCCTCTGTCCCCCTCCTGTAGTATGTCCGCAGCCTCTGTCCCCCTCCTGTAGTATGTCCGCAGCCTCTGTCCCCCTCCTGTAGTATGTCGCAGCCTCTGTCCCCCTCCTGTAGTATGTCCGCAGCCTCTGTCCCCCTCCTGTAGTATGTCCGCAGCCTCTGTCCCCCTCCTGTAGTATGTCCGCAGCCTCTGTCCACCTCCTGTAGTATGTCCGCAGTCTCTGTCCACCTCCTGTAGTATGTCCGCAGCCTCTGTCCCTCTCTTGTAGTATGTCCGCAGCCTCTGTCCACCTCCTGTAGTATGTCCGCAGTCTCTGTCCACCTCCTGTAGTATGTCCGCAGTCTCTGTCCCCCTCCTGTAGTATGTCCGCAGCCTCTGTCCCCCTCCTGTAGTATGTCCGCAGCCTCTTTCCCCCTCCTGTAGTATGTCCACAGCCTCTGTCCCCCTCCTGTAGTATGTCCGCAGCCTCTGTCCCCCTCCTGTAGTATGTCCGCAGCCTCTGTCCCCCTCCTGTAGTGTGTCCGCAGCCTCTGTCCCCCTCCTGTAGTGTGTCCGCAGCCTCTGTCCCCCTCCTGTAGTGTGTCCGCAGCCTCTGTCCCCCTCCTGTAGTGTGTCCGTAGCCTCTGTCCCCCTCCTGTAGTGTGTCCGTAGCCTCTGTCCCCCTCCTGTAGTGTGTCCGTAGCCTCTGTCCCCCTCCTGTAGTGTGTCCGCAGCCTCTGTCCCCCTCCTGTAGTGTGTCCGTAGCCTCTGTCCCCCTCCTGTAGTGTGTCCGCAGCCTCTGTCCCCCTCCTGTAGTGTGTCTGCAGTCTCTGTCCCCCTCCTGTATCGTGTGTCCGCAGCCTCTGACCATCTCTTGTCATGTCTACAGTCTCTGAGGGGATCCTAGAAAGGAGTCAAGAGTGGGAGTGCCGCCGGGATGGGGGTTACGGCCCAGGAAGAAACAGATGTGTGGACTGGGAAGAGGAGATCAGAGCCACCAAGCTGGAGCCGTCTGACTGAGCCCCACACTGTGCACCCGAGAGGAGGTAAGTGACAGTGCCGCCAGGCCATTCTGAGGGGGGGGGGTCACTGATGTAAGGAGGTGAATGAAAACAATAATGTAAGGGGGCACTGATATAAAGATTTCCCCCTTATATTAGTACCCCCCCTTACCTTAGTGTATTCACTCTGTGGAAGGTGGTCTCTATTCACCAGAGCCCCCCTCCACATCAGAGTTCCCCCTTACATCATGATCTGCAGCGTTCCCCTTTACATAAGAGTTCCCTTGCACTGTAAGGGGGCATCCTGCAGACTCTGATGTAAGAGGGAACTCTGTGCTGGCTGGGTTATAGTATCCTAACCTTCATGTGAATTGAGAAATATGTTTTTTTACTTTTGTTTAACTTAAACACATTGATATTAGCATTAGCTGTGTGTTTGTAGTTGAAATATTGATATTTGCACTGTTTAGTACTAAAAACCGTAATTTTAGGTACTTTTTTGCAGCATCAGTAAAAAATGCGGCTCTGCCAGTAATCTTCATTATTTTTGCCAGTAAGAAATTGGTGCCGTACAGAAATTTTGGCATCCTTGCCAGTAAATTTCACTTCAGGGGGTTGGCAACACTGGTCTACACTCTCTTTTTTCCTGTCCATTTTACACCTACCTTATCTATTGCTGTTTCGTTCTGAGCTGTCTGTTCTATCCATGCTATGCAATTGATTCAATATTTATTGGTTTTGTCCCTTTTTCTTTCTTGTTTTCTTTAAAAGAAACTGTTTTACAGGGTTCTCCTGACATCTTAACTGCTACCATCTGTTCTTTGTTTATATTTAATAATTTAATTTCTACCTTTTTAGACTATGTCCTTGGCGTCCCCAAAATGTGTCTGCAGTTGTCAGGTGCTTTATGCATATCATTCTCCATATAGTAACTTTATCCTATTTTTCATTGTATATGTTTCTCATTATTATATGCACAGCACTGCAAAAGTCCCCTTCTCCTTCCCTCTATTTTGTAAACATGTGTATGCTTACCTGCTCTGTGCAATGGAAATGCACAGATCGGCACCGAGCCTCCTCTTCTCAATTCCCCCACCAGTGCTGCTGGTTCCTCCTCTCTATCCAGTGCCGCCATTAAAAGCCTATTCCCATGGGGGCACTTGTGCATGCTTGCTCCTGAGCCCATCCCCCACTCCATCATCACTGGCTTTTATTGACAGCACTGGGAACCAGTGGCTCCTGGTGCTGCAGCAAAGCCAGTGAGACACAAAAGTGATGGGAGAGAAGAGCTGCAGATGTGCACAGCGCTGGATCGAATGACAGCTCAAGTAAGTAAAAATTTTGTTTTTTATTTACCTTAATGCAAGGAATACATTAAGGTAAAAAATGTTTAGGCTTTAGAACCACTTTAAATCAATACATCAAATATATTACTTTTCAGCAGCAAATAAGTTATATGCTTTCTGTACAAATTCTACACTATGAAATTCACTTCTAGTACAAATCTATTGCTCTAAAGCAAGCCAAACACATTGATTTTTTTCATTCAGCCTGGGTGGCTAAATGAAAAAAAAATGTAACAAATTTCTCCATCCACACTAAATCGCACGGAAAGACAAATCTCCCACTGCACTTCTTGTATTATGACAGCCAGCAGCACTAAAACAGTACCTGCATGTGATTTGATGCATGCCACGGAGGCTTTTCCTTCTATCACACAGTATGTTAGATGCACCTTGTATTCTTTGTACTGCAAATGTATATTTCAAATCTCAACTATGAAGTAGCTGCATATAGTCAGAAATAGGATCAAGTAAACAATGACAAGGCTGCCATGTCTAACAAATAGTGAATACAAAAAAGGTATTCATAGGAGAGAATGAAACAAGACAAAACCTCTATATATGCTTTGTATTAGGGGCATTATGTACCACTTTCATGAAGATTTTGAATACAAAAGGGGATTAAACTAAAACTTATACATGTAAGATGTAATAATAAGCAGGATGAGGCTTTTCTTATTAAATTTAATTTTCTGTGCAGACTAGCAATACATTTATAATGAAAAAGAACCATAGAAACTAATCATAAATCATCCCTGAAGTTTATTTTGCTTATGTTTGCCTTCCTTGGTTCCAATTACTCCATCAAAATTCTAATGACATTTTTAAATAAAACATTCACTGGGTCTCTGTACTTTCCTTAGCAATGAAGGTAGAGAATGGCTGGTTTCCAGTGAGGAAATGAGGGGAGCGCTGTCTAAATTGCAACAAGTTGTAATGCACACTGTGAAGCTCACATTGTGCAGTGAAATCAGAGTAAGCAAATTTAAGTACTGGAGAGGCACCTCTGGTTGTACTTCTGGTACAACTGTATAACGTTAAAGAGAGGAGAGATTGAGACCCATCCCAGCCTAAAAGCATACCAGAATACCTCCACCCCTAAATAATATGTAAAATTACAGGAAGGTAGTGGAGTTGGGACTTTAATTGAGATATAAGGGTATAATAAATGAAGTAAAATAAATAACTTGGATGTCATGGTTCCCTCTAAATTGGCATGATACGGTATAAGTAAACCAGTAATCACAATACGTTTATGATACAGAATTGTAATCACAAAGGAGCAGTTCATAATCATCATTAATTTAATAACACATGATTAGTTAGGGAACATGATTAATGACATACAAACATAGTAAAAAATAAATCAATGAATAATAAATATGTAAATAACAACATGATCAACATGTATGTAATTGATAAATAATAATATGGGCTGATGTAGAGCATCCGAGGATGTAAACTCTACGCGTTTCATGGTCGCCTACCACTCATCAGGAGTTTGGATGCATGAAAGTAATCTAGAATGAAATAAATGGAAAAACTTGTTGTGGTAGTTTCTGGGGATCCACTAGTCCCCATAGACAGACCCAATGCAGTGAGAAAAGGTAAGAAATAAGGGGAAGAGGAAGGAGAGAAAAGGGAATAAGAATAAAAATGTAGCAATATTATAACTTGCCAGACAGCCCATGTGCTGAGGCCTTAATTGGGGAAATGCCTGGAAGGTGATACCGCGTACGGAGTCTCACCCGGGGTTCATGGGGGGCAGACCCATCGCTCGCCGCAAGCCACCATGCCAGGAAAAGATGCTTGTATATTGATTAAATTAGTCTGTATGAAGATGGAAAAAAAAATGAGAGTATGAAAAATGTGTCAATACGGAGATAGAATGGAATGTGGTGAAGGTGAAAAAATATGTAAATCTGTGAAAAAAGGTTAAAAAAGGCTGCTACATGATGAATAAATAATAAAATGCTGACATGGTGAGGGTGAGTGTAATTTGATGCATCTGCATATCAAATGCACATGAAGGAGCATAACCATACATAGATGGTATGTAAGTGAATAAAAAAGTGTGTCAGGTGAAAGTATACAGGTGTATGTATGTGAAAGTGTAGATGTAAATTTTAATGTGTGTCAGTATGTATAATTGTATGTGCATGAAAAGATGTACAGTGTGTGTGTGTAAGGATCAATAGAGTTAGCTGTATGCATGACTATGTTGAAAATATATGACGGGGACGATAACAAATGCCCCATTTACCTGAGCTTCCAGAGGCAAAGCAAGCAGATGGTATCACTATGGAATGGTGGCCGGCAGAGAGGGACAGCGGTCCGCCACCCACTGTTATATAGCCCCCCGATCCTGGGCGAAACCCCGCCAGCGTCATGTGTTAACTCGCTAATGCTGGGGTCCGTCAAATCCCCTTCAAGGCGAGAGATGGAGCCAGCGCGCCACGGTGGAGCGGCGTCAGATGACGCCGGATACCAAGCGCACTGAACATGACGTAGATGAGGCGAGATCCGATCCCGCCACCATCACAGAGGCGGGTGGGGGGTAAGGAGCTGAGCTGTTTGCAACCCCGGAAGTGGAAAACACAGACAGTGGAACACCCCCAAACTCAACCCCAAAGGTCAAATCACACGGGATTCAGGATGAAACTGATATGGGCACTGGGTGGAATAAATAATATTGGTATATTAAATAGAGGAAAATTTAAAGTAAATTGAAAAATAATGAGAAAAATATAGAATGAAAAAAAGACCCCAATAAATGAATACTGGGCAGGAAAGGGGTAAGGAGTAGTAAAACTTTATATAAGAAAGAAAAAATTAAGAGGAATATGACAACGAGTGTGTAACTATGAATAATTGATCAGGGGAATGAAATTTAATTGTATAGGGTGGGGGAGGGTCTCGAAAGTGGCAGGTGTCTTCCACCCAAAATATCGAGAGAGGGGAGATTGAGACCCATCCCAGCCTAAAAGCATACCAGAATACCTCCATCCCTAAATAATATGTAAAAATACAGGAAGGTAGTGGAGTTGGGACTTTAATTGAGGTATAAGGGTATAATAAATGAAGTAAAATAAATAACTTGGATGTCATGGTTCCGGGTGAGACTCCGTACGCGGTATCACCTTCCAGACATTTCCCCAATTAAGGCCTCAGCACACGGGCTGTCTGGCAAGGTATAATATTGCTACATTTTTATTCTTATTCCCCTTTCTCTCCTTCCTCTTCCCCTTCTTTCTTACCTTTTCTCACTGCATTGGGTCTGTCTATGGGGACTAGTGGATCCCCAGAAACTACCACAACAAATTTTTCCATTTATTTCATTCTAGATTACTTTCATGCATCCAAACTCCTGATGAGTAATAGGCGACCATGAAACGCGTAGAGTTTACATCCTCGGATGCTCTACATCAGCCCATATTATTATTTATCAATTACATACGCGTTGATCATGTTGTTATTATTTACATATTTATTATTCATTGATTTATTTTTTACTATGTTTGTATGTCATTAATTATGTTCCCTAACTAATCATGTGTTAATAAATTAATGATGATTATGAATTGCTCCTTTGTGATTACATTTCTGTATCATAAATGTATTGTGATTACTGGTTTACTTATACCACAACAAATGTTTCCATTTAATTCATTCTAGATTACTTTTGTGTATAACGTTAAAGCTAGCCAAACACCACAGAGCGAGGGGGCGTGGTCTGAGAATGGCGGTGTGAGGAGCTGCTCTCCCTGAACGCCCAGACCTCCCCGCTGGATGTAACGTCACGATTGCCCTATAGCTAGGTATGAGCCCGGCTAAGATAAGGAAAACACAGGCCTCTGTTCTTAACCTGGAGAAGACAGAGAAGACAGGACGGACGGAGATTAAGGACTACTTTATTGGCATCCAGACCCGCAGAGCCCGAATAGACAACGTCAATTCAAGAGGCAGGGAGACCTCACGGCAAGTGGAGAGGATGAGCACGGGGGGACAGACTGAGCTCCAGGGTAGTGAGCCTGTGAATACCGCACCTCTCTTACCTTTGACGCCGAGCGGGGCAGTAGTGGAGACCCAGACAGGACGTACTGCAGCTGGACGTGAAGATACAGGTACAAGCGAGCTCAGTGAGCTCAGCAAGATTAGGGACCTGCTGCGGGCGATGCCGACCAGGGCAGACATAGAAGCGTTACCTACTAGGAAGGACATAGAGGTAATGATCTCCAGGGTGTCTGAGATTCACCAGCGGGAAATACAGGAGGTGCGGTCGGACGTGCAACAGCTGAGCGTGCGGGTTACAGAGAGGGAAGCTTCAGCTGACTGTGTAGAGGGGAGGCTGGTAAAGATGGAACAGGAGCTGGCTAGTCATAAGGAACATGCATTGAATTTGCAATTACACATAGAGGAAATGGAGGACCGAGGCAGACGAGGGAATGTGCGGTTACGAGGTATCCCTGGATCTGTGGGCCAGGAAAACCTCAGAGAAACGGTGGTCGCTATATTTAAAAAGATATTGGAACCTAACCCGCCAGAAACATTTGAAATAGACCGGGTGCACAGAGCTCTGGGTCCCAAACGGAGGGAAGAGGACAGGCCCCGTGACATTATCTGTCGAATACATAGATATGCATATAAAGAGGACATTTTACGGAAGACATGTTAACGGAGCCAAT
The DNA here is from genome assembly GCA_029206835.1 of Rana muscosa. Classification (NCBI taxonomy): domain Eukaryota; kingdom Metazoa; phylum Chordata; class Amphibia; order Anura; family Ranidae; genus Rana; species Rana muscosa. The sequence goes on along the minus strand of CM055122.1, from coordinate 518,028,567 downwards.
GTGAAGGTATTACCAGATCTTTCTTATGCGACTTTACAGCGTCGAGCTATACTAAGACCTCTACTAGACCAGCTGAGGGAGATGGGTTTAACATACAGGTGGAGATTCCCGTTCGCATTGACCATACGGAAAGAGGAGACTTCTTTTACTTTGAGTAGGATGACGGACTCCGCCGATCTCTTTGCATTTTTGGGGATTCCAACCTTCCCATTACCAAACTGGCTGAGACCATTACAATTTTCCGGACAACGGGGGAACCAGTCCCAACAGACAGGGGAGCAGCCCCGGACTAATAGATGGAGGCGAAGGACACATGAAAATATAGATCAGGAGGCTAAGCAGGGATAGAGCTACACAGCTTACCGTATTACTTACAGCACTTCTCACAGTACTTTTCCTTCCTTCCTTTTTTTTTTTTTTTGCTGTTCCTCCTCTGCATCCCTGAGGTGCCCATGAGGCATCCCTGTGGCACCTATGGAAAGAAGAAGGAACCTGAAAAGGGACATGGACCAATTCCAGGTACTCTCACCTCTTTTTTCCTTTTTTTTCTTTTTTCTCCCCCCCTCTTTTCTTTCTCGTTGAGGAAGAATCGGAGAACTCGGAGAACTCTGCATAAGGGTATATAAAGGATATATAAAGAAGAGATAAGAGGAAGAGAAGATCCCTCATGTCTTTTTTTTTTTCTCTTTTGTTTGGGGAAGACTTTCTCTCCTTGGTGGTTGTGTGCCATGTGTGTTATGTTTTAAAGGCATACATAAATATTTTTTCTTTTGATGCGGATGATACCCTGGAATAGACAAATATAATAGACTGAAATAAGGGGGAGGGAGGTTGATAATGAGATGGGTAATGCCTAATATAATCTGGGGGTGGAGCGCTGGGGCTATGGTGGTTATATTTGGTTATGCTTTGGGGGGAGGGAGGGGAGATCTCTAGGGTGAAAAGGGGCGAAAAAGGGAGGAAAGGGGGGGTGAAAAGGGGGGGCGGGATGGTATATGAGATTTGGGGGGGGGTACGGGCTATTGGGTAGGGAGGGGGGGTTGTAAAACACATTTTTGTGACAGTTTATATATAAGGGGGAATATCATCTCTAATAGAAGGTACAAGAGAGAGGTAAGCACTACAGAGATACCTAATTAAATGTACGGTAAATGGGTACGGTACTCGTAATCACAGTTGGGTTTGTGCTTTTTTTTTTTTTGGGGTAGGATGAGGGGAGGATAGTAAGAGAAAGTAAGGGGGGTCACTTGGAATTCACTATATTAAGGGGAGGGGGGGTGGGTGGGAGGGGGAGAGGGGAGAAGGTGGAGAGATGGGTAAAGGGGGGGTTGGGGTTGTTTTTGTTTTTTTTGTTTTTTTGTTTTTTCTTTGTGTGTAGGGAGGAGGAATCACACAAAGGGTCCCCCGGAACTTCTAGTACCCTAATTAGAGAGTCATACAGAAGCATAGCCCCCGCCCCCTCACTGTTCCCCTTTAAGAATTCCCTAATCCGGGGTTTAAATTATCAATTAGATAAGCTACTTTAGCGTTAGGGTTTGTGCTTTTAACCATGGCAATGGTTGTGGGAATTGAATGGAATGGAATGGATCTTATTTCTTTTTTTTTTGGTACAATATATTTTATGTTGAAGGAAGGGAGAGGGTGAGGATGGAGAGGAGGGGAGGGGAGAGGAGGGAGGGAGGAAGGGGGAAGGGAGGGAGTGAAACTTATGTTTATGTTTATGACTTAAAATATATATTTCCCCTTACTTTAGGGGACACAATATGGTTACAATATGGTTAATATATGGTTAATATCGGATGCAGAGAGGAAACTGAAAAAAGTTTAATAGTACTGATGTATATATATACTGGAATATAAGCTGTTTGTAATAGGGCAGACAATAAGAATAATGTTGATGTGATTGGCGGGGAGGGAAGGGGAAGGGGGGGAGGGACCTCACCCGCATATTTTTGACTGAACCCCCACCTAGGGTAGTACTCACTTAAGTGGCAAACCCAAAGTGAGTACAAAAAAGTAACTTTCAACTTGAATCCCTCCATTCCTTAAAGGGGGATACGGGGATGCTCTTACCCACCGTAACACATTAGGGATGTTAGAACCCTTTTGCTTTTTCCTTTTTCCTTTTTCCTTTTTCCTTTATTTTTTTTTTTTTTTTTTTTTTTTTTCCCCTTCTCTCTCAGCTCGGTAGGGGAGATGGAGGAGCTGAGAGTTATCTCTCTAAACTCTAAAGGGCTTAATACCCCAGAAAAAAGGAGAATGCTCCTTCAAGACTTGAAACGATTAAAATCGGATGTGGCATATATTCAAGAAACACACTTTAGAGAGGGCAGAGCACCAATTTTGAAAAATAATCTTTTTCCATTGGTATACCACGCCTTTAATAGGGCAAGTAAATCTCGAGGGGTATCTATATTAATAGCAAGACAAGTACATTGGAAATTAATAGATCAAAGAATAGATACAGAGGGCAGATTCTTGTTTCTTAAAGGCATGATTGAGGGTAATAAAGTGACCTTGGCCACGATATATGCACCTTATACTAATCAAGACCAATTCATTTGCGCCACTCTTAATAAACTTATGAAATTTACAGAAGGGAAATTACTCCTGGGAGGAGACTTTAATCTCCCCCTAGATCCTAAAATGGATACCTCAGCAGGAAGATCTTCGGTAGCTAAAGGCCTTCGTAAGAGGGTCTTACAGACCTTCCATAATTTTCAACTTACCGATGCCTGGAGAGCGTACCACCCAGATGAAAAGGACTATACCTTCTATTCAACTCCACATAAGGGTTACTCTCGGATTGATTTATTTATTGTCCCACACAATATGGTAATGGAGATCAAAGAAATAGAGATAGGGAGTATCACATGGTCTGACCATGCCCCGATTACCATGACACTGAGTATGAATAAACAGTGGGAGGGAAAGATGAGACAGTGGCGACTGAATGAGAACCTGCTTGAAGATGAGGTAACGGTTCAAGAGGTAATGAGAGAAATTGAATACTATTTTCAATATAATTCTACACCAGAGATAGATGCAGGGATAACATGGGAGGCGCATAAAACTGTAATAAGAGGGATTCTTATTAAGCATGGCTCTAGGATAAAGAAGGATAGGGAAAAACAACTGAATAAATTACTTACAGACATACAAGTATTGGAGACCAAACATAAACAAGACCCGAGAGGAACAGGAGAGAGGGAACTTTTAGCCCTACGTAGACAAGTAACTGATCTATTGCATTATAGAGCTAAGGCAGCAGTACAGAGATGCCGGAGATATTACTATGAAACAGGAGACAAATGTGGCCGAACATTGGCTAGAGCTATACAAGAACAAAAAACCCAATCATATATCCCTTATTTGGTGGATTCGAAGGGGAACAAGATATATCTCCCTACTCAGATAGCTATGACTTTTCGTAAGTTTTATCAGACTCTATATAATCTGCCTACTACAATGCAACCCCAAAATAATAAAAACAAGATAGAGGAATACATAGCATCGTCAGGTATCCCCCAATTATTAGAACAGACTAGAAAGGACATGGAAGCGCCTATCACATTAGAGGAACTACAGGAGGCCATTAAGTCAGCTAAACCAGGTAAAGCCCTGGGTCCAGATGGATTTACATATAAATATTATCAGAAATTTTTTCCACTCCTAGGTAAGCAGATGGTACAAATATTTAATGCAATAGGACAAGGGACAAGGTTTACACCAGAAACGTTGAAATCACATATCACTCTTATACCGAAGGAGGACAAGGATCCATCAGCATGTGGCAGTTACCGCCCGATCTCTCTACTTAATGTAGACCTAAAAATTTTCACTAAAATACTGGCCATGCGTATCCAACCACACCTAACAGATTTAATACATCCAGATCAGGTAGGTTTTATACCAAGTCGAGAGGCTCAAGATAATACTATTAAAACCTTGAACCTTATCCATGTAGCCAACCTCTCAAACATGCCCACTGTGTTCTTAGGAACAGATGCCGAAAAGGCATTTGATTGGGTTAGTTGGCCTTTTGTGTTCTCAGTGCTACGATATGTTGGGATGGGGGAGAGGATGGTGGGATGGATATCGAGTTTATATACAAGATTAGAGGCACAAATTAAAGTAAATGGATTCATATCTGATCCCTTTTCTATTTCTAATGGCACCCGACAGGGATGCCCCTTATCACCCCTCCTTTTTGCGCTATCGCTTGAACCCCTACTTTGTAGAGTAAGGCAAAACCCCGATATATCGGGGGTAAGAACTGGAGATACAGACTATAAGGTCTCCGCTTATGCGGATGACCTTTTGTTTTCTTTGACGAAACCAACAATATCAATGCCAAATTTGATGGGAGAATTGGATCGATATGGCAGCATATCTAATATCAAAATTAATATGATAAAATCAGAAGCAATGGGGGTATCTATGTCAGTATTAGAAACTAGTACCTTGAAAACAAATTTTAAATTTAGATGGTCCTCGACGGCCATTAAATAACTGGGCACCTATATGCCACCCAAATTAGATCAAATTTTTGAATTGAATTTTTTACCCCTATTAAGTAAAGTCAAAACCTTATTGGCTAAATGGGACAAGGGTACCTTCTCGTGGTTTGGCAGATGTAACATAATTAAAATGTCAATCATGCCTAAATTAATATACTTATTTCAAACACTGCCAATCCATGTACCTGTAGAATTTTTTAAACGGACGAATGCTCTGATAGTAGATTTTGTTTGGGGGCATAAGAGGCCAAGATTGCAACGTCGAATATTGACTATGCCTAAACAATTTGGGGGGGTAGCAGTTCCTGACATTCAGAAATACTATCAAGCGGCCCACATGGTGAGAGTAATAGACTGGTGTAGGCATACAAGTCTTAAAATATGGTCAAAGATTGAGCAATCACAGTGCAGAGTCCCACTGCGTCGAGCGGTTTGGTGCTTTGGAGACCTTAGTTCTGATCTCAAAAGGCACCCAACCTTGGGCCCTACCCTGCGGATTTGCTCTCAAATATGCACCACCACCGGACTATCATCAGTCAACTCCCCCCTGTACCCCATCGTGGGGAACCCACGTTTCCCTATGGGACTACAGGAGGGACCATGGAGAAGACTCTTAGACTTACAGATATTTCAGGCTTCGCATTTCGCGCAAGGAATGACGAGTAATTGGCCCTCATTTATGGAATTAACTTCATCTAACGATCGCTTTGGCCTCGATTTCTGGAGTGGAGTCCAACTGAGACATTTTTTTAATACCCTACCACCCCTGGAGGGTTTTCTAAGACCATTGACTCCCTTAGAAAAGTTGTGTGAAGAAACAGGCCCTTGTTACCATACACTTTCGAAAATCTATGGATTATTGATTGCCCCTCCAGAAGACTATGTCCCCCCATATATAAGGAAGTGGGAAACAACATTGGACAGGACATTTACGCAGGTACAACATAAGCAGATTATAAAGTTGGCGCTAAAATCATCCATATGTACGAGGGCCCAAGAAACGAACTTTAAAATCATGATGAGATGGTACCAAACACCATCACTGCTTAATAAATATTTGCCGGAGATCCCAGATAAATGTTGGAGATGCCAAGAAGAAAGAGGGACATTGCTTCATGTATTTTGGTCATGCTCAAAGTTAGTACATTTCTGGAGGGAGGTACGTCAGATAGCACAAAAATGTACTGATTATAATATACCAGAAGACCCGGCTTTATTTTTGTTGCATGTTTCTGAAATACCAGGGGAAATATACAGTAAATCAATTGTACGTCATCTTATTAATGGAGCTAGAGCATGTATTGCCCGGCAGTGGAGAGATACGAATCCCCCAACAATCTTTCTATGGTTTAATAGAATTGAAGAAGTAAATAAGATGGAGGCTTGACACTCTCACGTCAAAACCGTCATGAGACTTATTCTAAAACCTGGGCACAATGGAACATATTTAAATACTCAGAAGAAGGGAAGACCCTTTTCTGTAACCCAAGAAGAGGAGGGGGGAGCTAGGGCTCTTCTACCTCCCTGTCCGACCCGAGATAATTTATATAGGGAATTTTCTTTTTGTCTTTTTTTTTTTTTGGGTTAAGTTGAGGTAACCAAAGTTTTTTAGAAGGTGGAGGGTAATAGGAGGGGTCTGGGATCTTAGGAGGGGAAGAATCAAAGGAACAGGAATATTCCAATAGAATTAGATTTATGTTCTATTTAAGATCATAAGAATGTGATATATGGTTTGGGCCCGTGGGGCATTTATTGGTTTAAACTGAAACAGTAAAATGTGCTATTTGATTACTTCCCCTGTATGTTGGATAAAACAGATAAATAAAGAAATAAAAAATAAAAAAATAAAGCTAGCCAAACACATATAGTAATAAAAATGAAGTAGCACAAACTCAGTATTGTGGTGTGTATCATAAGATCATATACAATTCATTAGGAGGAAACATATACACAATATTGGTATAATGTTCCGCGCTAAACCATCTAATGAAAAGGTTAAAGTTTAACATTTTAAATCAAAAGGCATGCATCCGCATGCTGATACATGGAGGTGCAACCATGTGAATGGTGAGTGGATTGAAAGTTCTGGGTAATGAACCCTTAAAAATTAGTCTCTAAAAAAAGTATGTAAATAGAGACTGTAAAGGGAGCAAGGCTGCTTCAGGCGCGGGCTGGGGAACCCGATCACTGTGAACAAAAGGAAAGCAAAAGGAGTAGAGAGAAGCGCCAAGCCAATCCTTTAAACAGCTTAGGCATTTATTTAGTATATACTGTAAGTATAAAACAACACTAAAAACTTGCGTGAAAAATGTTGGAGCACTTGCAGAGTGCTTGAGCGGGTGGGGGCTTCCACGTGCAGTGTCACAGGAGCACAGGAGAACCACCTGGAAGTCTATTTTGAGGGATCCAAGAGCGCCGTGGGTTGGCCAGTAGAAATATGTTAGATGAAATTAAAAGGCATCCTGCCATCACTAAGAGAATCCCTACACATATATATGTTCTCTATGCTCACTAATATCCCCTCTACTGTACAAGACCTCATCCTTAGTGCATCTAATGCTGAGAATAAGATCAGCGATATATGTCACACTCACAATGACCTGATTGATGCACACACAGAGCATGATCTGGAGATTCAAAGAATCAATGCTAAATTTGCTGGCCTAGAGGAAAGGCCATGTAAAAACAACATTAAATTCAGAGGTTTACCTGAGACAGTAACTCAGCCTCTCTCTCTTTTTTTGTATCAGTTGATGCCGGAGCTGCTCTCTGAGGTTACAGAGATAGAACTCCTCAACTTCGTACCAGATAAGATACCTTGAGACATTCTTGCAAAGATTCACACTAAAGCAGGGGTGCCCAACCAGTGGCAACCTCCTGCTCTGGGATGAAATAGAATAGAATACTGTTATTAAAGTATTTATGGGCATATCTGTTCTGCAGTGGTTACTGTGCTGCTTTCAAACTGATCCGCAGGTGCAGAGCAGTGCACCTGCGGGTTACCTGCACTGAGCCATGGGCCCCTTTCACACGGTCAGTCCGACCCAATTGGACCAGCAGATGTAAATGGACTTGTGTCCATTTACAAAAGCCTACCTCCAATCCGATCCGCAAAAATAAAAAAGTAGAGTGGGCTCTATAGAGTAGAGAGCCCTGCCATCCACCCGCTCCGCTCATTGTGGCCCGCCACCGGTTATCAAGTCGCTTAGGTGGCCTTCGCTCTTCAAAAGGTTGGGCACCCCTGCACTAAAGGGAAAGTGATTAAGGCTGCCAGAAACAATCCCACTCTGTCTGAGAAGTTTACACTATAACTAAAAACATTTCAACCTGCCTACAGTACACGCTTATTCACAAAAAATGTGGTCACTCTTAGAAGCCTCAGTACTCCCAACCAGGAACACAAGGACCTTTCTTCTGGCATTTTTAATGGGCAACGTCATCCTATCCTTCTATCAAAGTTACTATGGTGGCAATTCGCATGCCTTATTAAACTAAATCCCAACATCACCTCCCCACTCCCACTAAATTATCTGGAAACATGCATCCTACACCTAAATCTTTACTCCTGTACCCATATAGGCATTCAACATCTGTGAGAACTATTTATGGGGCATAAATTGCTATCCTTTAATTACTGTAGCTTCAACTCCATTCCATTACAATCTCCCCCTATCTGAACATTATAGATATATACAAATGGCACACCTCTGTAAAACTCAGAAAATCCAAATGATGACTAACTTAGATACCACAATATTCAATTTTATGATCCAACTGTACCTTTAAAAAAGAGGTATTTCACTCTTTTATACTACACTAAGCAACTCCCATAAATTTGGTATATTAAACATGGTTTTAAAGTGGGATTCTGACTTGGGCCTGACATTCCCAGATTTCTCCTGGGAAACAGCAATCAGAGCAACATATAACTTCATGCAGTGTACCAATCACTGGGAGATGTTTCAAAAAATTCTTCATCGGTGATACATTATTCCTTATAAGCTCTCGGAAATGCATCTGGGCACTTCAGCAGAATGTTGACGAAATTTCAGAACGATGGGCTCCCTAATACACAAACGTAACCTCACGAGACATTAGAGATCTATAAGCATACCCAATCTGCCTGATATACCCTGAGAACTGAACCACAATTGTTCACTTGAACACCTATTTGTTTTGAAAAACAATGACTTGTCTAGATTGTATTCTTCCTGGCAACCTTGGACCTCTCACCGGCTACACGAGGGTTCAATACTAGAACTGTACCTTAAGCTTTTTAAGCCTGGTGCACACAAGCTGACAGCTCCGGTTGGAGCCGCTGTACTAACAATCTGATGTTAGTACAGCGATCTCACCTGCTGTTCTTTTGTGTTTTTACAGGAGGATGGCCTCTCCGCCAGAACACTCCAGTCAGCCCTCTCAGCCATTGGCTGAGAGTGCTGATCGGGAGCTGGACGGCTGCTGGTTTTCCAGCATGCTCGTCGGACATTTGGCCAGCATCTGTCGGCCGGCTTTTATTGAACTGGCCGATGCCATCCGACATTCGGCCCATGTGTACTAGGCTTTAGTCTCACTTATAGCCTTCACTGTTATACATTGATACTCTACAGCCATAACTGTTTTACTCGCTTAATCCTTCGACCACTACCAGAAAGTGGCCAGTCCCTTTGTTTCTCTGTTAAATTTATAGTCTAGAGTTTAGTATACAGTATATTTTGTAAAGTTCCTTGTCGCAATGCCTTCAACTATAATGCCGCATACACACGATCGGATTTCCCGTCTGAAAAAGTCAGATGTGAGCTTTTGAACGGAAATTCTGACCGTGTGTATGCTCCATCTGACTTTTTCTGTCGGAATTCCCGCCAGCAAAAGTTTGAGAGCAGGTTCTCTATTTTTCCGACAGAAAAAATTCCTATCGGAAAATCCGATCGTCCGTAGCAATTCGGACGCGCAAAATTCCGACGCATGCTCGGAAGCATTAAACTTCATTTTCTCCGCTCGTCGTAGTGTTGTACGTCACCGCGTTCTTGACGGTCGAAAGTTCAGGGAACTTTTGTGTGACCGTGTGTATGCAAGTCAATCTTGAGCGGAATTCCGTCTGGAAAAACCATCCCAAGGTTTTTCCGACGGGAAATCCGATCGTGTGTACGCGGCATAAGACTTGAACAATTTTTCCTGTTCAGTCTCTTTTGTATATTTTTCCCTTATGTATGAAAATTATTGGAATTAAAATGACTCAGTACTCAAGATAGTTGGCCAATCCAAACATTTTAATAATAATAATTTAATGTGCATATGTGGCCCCCAAATCTTCTAGCTGGCCATTTTCATGGAAGCAGGTACATAGCTCCCAACTGTCCCTCATTTGGAGTGCCTGCTCTTCTTCTTCTCTGAGACCAAATCCCTCTATCCATCGTATAGACTCTTTTTAGTCTGATTTCTACATCTCTATACAAAATGTACTATTTTACTACCAAAAGTGAAACTTTCTATCCAACCTTTTTATTACTACATTTCGTATTTTGAAAAGCCAATATAAATGGGAAAATAAAGGTCAATAAATCACTTGTTTGGTTTAGCCAATTATTTTCAGCATATTAGATTTTTGTGATCCATGTAATTGGGATTGTGGCAGAGATATGTTCTTTGCCTGCATACTGTGTGCTAAAAGGTGTCCCTCTTTATCATTTTAGAAAGTTGGGAGGTAAGAAAACTTGTCCCAGTAGCTTTTGGTCCTTGGCTGATAAAATAGCACTGGTGCCTCAGTTTCCTGCTCCCTCTCCATTGAAAAAAGCTTGTAAGTACAGGCATCACACGCTTCCAATTTGCTATCTACTGGGAACTTGCTTTGAGGGTGGGTGAAAGCTGCACAATTGACTTTCCTCTGAAGTCTATGAGCAGTTCAATAAAAGGCTCCTGAGAAAAGCAGTCTTCCCTATTTTGAATAGCATAATAGAGATTTTACACTATTCCTTTTTTACATATCATTGCGGCTTTGGCAACATATTCCTTTGAAGTGTTTTTTTAATCTAAGCAGAGATAGGTAAGGTGACTGGTTTTGAAGTGTATCTTTTCAGCAATTGCTTACTGCACTAAAAAAAAAATCAATTGGGACAGCGGTAATAAAACACTTATTTATGTTTAGATCTATATTGCCATTCTCTAGGATGAAGGAACTTAATTTTGCCACTTCTACTGCCCAATCATAGCTTAATGGAATCTAGATATATCACACTATTTTGCCAATAAGGTGCTTCCTAGAAAACAAATGTACTTTTTCTACATTTATTGCAAAATGGATAACATTAATAACAAAAGACAAGGAGGAACAACTTTCTTCCTTTGCAGAGTTATGATATAGATGAACATTCTTTCAGTAAAACAAATTGAAAACTATTGTCTGAAGGCATGAATAATGGTTCTTTCTCTCTTTCCAGGAAGAAAAGTGTATTGCTTTCAATAATCTTTATATAACTGTCATCTTTAACCAATAGGACATCTTAAATGGATACATGTACCTTCCATAGCCCAGTACAGTATATTGCAGATGTAACTGACATTAGAATATGCACTTGTATTGTTCCCTTAGTCCTTGTGTAAAGCTTTATAGAAGGATCAAACTAAACTAGGGATTTTCTAATAAATGAGCAGCTTTTAAAAGGTTTCACCCTTTTTGTCAGTAACTTTAATATGCATTAAATGAAATAGAACCCGAATGCAAATGTATAAGCTGCAGACTTTTAAGCAATCTCCTCTCCTCTGTCTCCTGCCAGCACTCTCTCACTCTTTTACCTCATCGCTCCCTTCTCCTCATTTACCTCAGCACTTCCTGAAACTCCCCTTTTTCCCAGTGTGCTCTTTTTGTTTCTTAGTTTTCTGAAAGGACAAGTCAGCATCTCTCTGTCTCATCTTGTGGCCAAAAGGAGATATTGCATTACAAAATGCCTGCTACATAAATAAACCCCCTAGTGTCAGTTTAGAGCCATTGCAGCATGTTTACTATGTGATTTGGGGTTTTCCCCACTGTCCTCCTCTTCTGTTTAGTGCTAGTTAGCTCAGTCATAGCTAGACCTTCCCTATTTCTTGTTATTTCAGTGTTAATTCCTTGCATTGACAGGACTTAAGAAAGTAATTGTCTTCTCACACTTCAAAAGAATGCAAAAACATCCACTGTACTGTAGTTATCTGAGGTAAAATTGTGTTGGATTCTGTTCAACTTCTGTGTCTTATTGAAGAGTTAGGCTGCTTGTGAATGGTGCCAAGTCAGCAGGTGACCATGCTGTCTAGACAGATTGGGTCTAGGGAGGTAGGTCAATGCATAATGTGACATTTGATACAGAACACCCATTTTTTTTTTCATAGTTCTATGAACTTGTACAAGACACATAAGCTAAATAAAGCTCTATTTTAGTGCCTTATATAATAACGTATACAGGTAGAGGAGCAGCTGCTGGTAAGGTCAGGCAACCTCTGTTGTATCTGTTGTATCTGTATCTCCCACTGCTGACCCTGTCTTACGTCCTGCCTTTTTCTTTTGCCTGTTGTCTTGGTACCTCTGTTGACCATCTGATCTGGCCTGGACTTGTCCTGACTACAACTCTGGCTTATTCACCTGTGTGTTCCTGTGCCTCATCTGCAAACCAGCATTATGCACAGATCCAGTCTGAACCTCTGTAGCATCTTAGCAGTATCCAGATTGTCTTTAGATCATTTGCTGGGTCTGGTCCCATTGCAGGAACCTGTTACACTCCTCCTCATGGTTTGCACTGTCATCAACCTCAAGCCATATTGGACAAGAGGTAAGGGAAGCCCTCTTATAAACTGAGCATCCATCAGGTATGTCAAAGCAACTCTAGACACAGGAGGTCAACTTGCCCACACTGCAGGTACAGTTTCATCAGAACATGACATACTGTAAAAACGGTTGGCGCACACAGTCTTTAGTTTAAATATTTTTATTACTGCACTAAACAGTACAGGAGTCATCAAGAAGTATTTTTTTATGCACATCACACAAAACACAACTTATTCAGGGAAGTGTAAGAAAGGCTTCCTGTGAGTTAGCAAGGTGAGATGGTATGAGTATGTAGTGTTTACTGGGATATTTGTACGTTTTCTTGGTGATTCTTAGTGAGAACTTTTTTTAATGTGACTTTAGAAGCATATGGAAAGCGGGCTTAACCACTTGAGCTCCGGAAGATTTACACTATACACAAATTTAATTTATATAATTTTTTTCCCACAGAAATATAGCTTTCTTTTGGTGGTATTTGATCACCACTGATTTTTTTATTTAATTTTTTGCGCTATAAATGAAAAAATACCGAAAATTAGAAAAAATATCTAAGTTCCTAATAAATTTAGGCCAATATGTATTCTGCTACATATTTATGGTACAAAAAAAACCAATAAGCATATATTGAGTGGTTTGTGCAAATGTTATAGCGTCTACAAGCTATAGTATACAATGTTGTGAAAAAGTATTTGCCCCCTTTCTGATTATTATTTTTTTTGTTATATTTGTCACACTTAAATGACTCAGATCAAAAAATTTTCTTATTACACAAAGATAACCAGAGTCAATACAAAATGCAGTTTTTAAATGATGAATTCATTTATTAAAGTGGTTGTATACCCTTATTTGTCATTTTTACCTACAGGTAAGCCTATAATGGGGCTTACCTGTAGGTAAAATGAATATCTCCTAAACCTGTACGGTTTAGGAGATATTCACTTTGCATGCGCTGTAAAGGCCCGGCTGAAGGTCCGGCAGATGCTGCAGGACGTTGCTGGGAAGAAGACCCCCTTGTGCATGTGCGGGAGTGACGTAATCGCAGTTCCGGACACCCACAGCGCCGGAGCCACGAACCCAGAAGACTCGCCAATAGGAACATGTCAGCTCCCTTGGCGTGGACCGGGATCAGATTCCGAGGCCTCGTTCTAAGGTGAGTATTTCATAATGAGCTAGTGTGCGCTGCCATACTAGCTCATTATGCCTTTGCCTTGCAGGTTTTTTGTTTTTGTTTTTTTAAATAAAAAATTCAGTGCGGGTATACAACCGCTTTAAGGCAAAAAAGCTGTCCAAACCTGCCTGGCTTTATGTGAAAAAGTAATTGCCCCCTAAACCTAATAACTGGTTGTGCCACCCTTGGCGGCAACAACTTCAATCAAGCGTTTGCAATAACTGGCAATGAGTCTTTCACATTGCTGTGGAGCAATTTTGATAAGTAGTAGATTTCAGCTAAACAAAGAGGCATCACATCCTTCTGACTGTAAGTTATGTCCCTTGTGCTGATTTTCCTGTTTCAGCTGCACGCAGGCTTTAAATTTAACTCTCACAGTACTTATAAGAAAGTCTCCCCTTCTAGCATTCACAGACCATATAGCTCAGTATGGAGCCTGGATGAAATGCTGAAGAATTTTCTGCAAACAACTACAAAAGCAGACATAAAAGTAAAAAGCACATAGACTGGATATATGATAACCTCCAGAAAAAAAACAAGATTGAGAAACCATAACGATGAAAAAAGACAATTTAGAATCTTTCATATAATTTAGAAAGGTATCTGGAAACACTACACACAAAAGATAACGATAAACAGGCAAGCCTGCAAGCTAGAATAGCTGCAGCAATAGATAAATTATGATCAAAATCATTGCCCAAAACATCAAATAATGGTGATAAAACAAACAGTGACCTATTCAGCAGAAACAAAGTAAAAAAAGAGGAAAATCAGTTTGGTACTAGGAACTACAATTCCAATAGGAGTTCCGCATCAACATGCTTACTGAAATCAAGCTGAAAAGATTAAAAGAGACGCTATCATGGTTTTGGACCCATTTTAATATTTTATAATGTTTACAGGTATGTTTAATACAGTATCCCGGTCTCACTATTTATTTAAATCTTTGCTTTACAAAAACTACTATAATTTTGTAAGGGGGTGGGAATGAGAGGGTTACATTTTATAACATTGTTTTTATAAGTCAAAAACTTGCTATCCATTAAGTAAAACATACTTTATATCAGGTTTATAAAATTATTTACAGTAACACAAATATACAATTTACAATAGTAAATGAACATCATTCTCCAAATCTAGGAATGCATCATACATTTACAAATGCTTTTAAACAATATTCCCACATGTTGTTTAGTATATATCTGTAGATTTTTGGAGTATATATCATGTGTCAACAATTTTTTCTCCTTATAAAAAATAAAAATGACATGCCTCTATTGCAATCTGTCAATAAATATAACAGTGTACCTCTACAATTACTTTAATTAGGATTTTGTTGACACATATGGAATCACAATCTCTAGCTAATAAGATATGATTACTGATAATACAGTTGGGTTTAAAACATCTGTTCTTAGCCACAGCGAGTGGCATTAGCTGACAAATTACAGAAATCTAATGGGAAAATTTCACTGACTTGACTTCATAATTCCTCATCTAGAAGGAACATTTGTGCGTGTTATTTCAGTAGACATATCATCACAATGACACACATGTAACCTAGTGGAATATCTGTATGTTTTCAGATTTACTAAGCGTCACGGGAACAGGAAAATAAAGGGCACATTCTGTGAAATTGCACTTATTTTTTAATGAAAAAATCTTATTTCACCTTTGAGACCGATAACATTGTTTTGTGCCCTGTGCCTTCTCTTCTTCTACTTTAAGTCACTGTGTAACACGCATATTAAACTTGAAGCCCATAAATATGCATAGTCAAACGAATGTACATGTTTTTAGAAACAATGATATAGATAATGTATGATACAGTATTGTAAAGGAAATTAGTAAATTCTGTATATAATTGTATTCTATTTTGTATGTATTGCACACTGCCCTCACTGTGCACCGGGCACTAATAATGTTTTCATTACATGTTTGCATTCTTTCGAGTCCTGATTAGAATTAGCCTGCCTATGTTACGCCCTATGTAATCATGTGTAAAAAAAAAACTTCAATTGCGTCATAATAAAGAAGAACAGTTATTTGGAAAGATGCAGAGTGTGTCTGTTCCCTACTGCAGTATGCAGTTGCCTATCTATAAAATTCCATGTCAGATGGCGAGCTTTGCCTAGGAGGTGATTTGCAGGTGACCCTGAGAATCCGAAACAAGGAGCTTGAGACGATCTGAGAATTTCTGATAATCAGCTGGCTTACATTTTGCTTACATTTGAGTGATCAGACTTCCTTGATCGGTAAGGCATTTTCAGGACAAAGGGTACCTATTTTACTCCCCTTAATCGAACTGTATTGATTGGTGGTTGTATGTTATGTTGTCACTGTCTACTGTCCATCAGAGTGTTATAGATATGAAAAGGAAGAATAGTGCTGTTCACAGGTATATGTAGTACACATCTGCTGTATAAAGTAGTTTAGAGGCAAGAGGGTATAGGCACAAGTAGAGAAGAGAAAAGACTGGCCAGTCATTATGGCCATTAAATTAAGTTAGGGAATGAAGGGTAAGAGACCCCCAAAAATGCCCAGTGCAAGAGGAGCACTATAAAATATATGAACCGAAGGTGCGGTTCCGCCCATACTGAGCCCCTAGATTAATGGTTATAGTGGACAGGGATCCACGATGAGTAACAAGGTTACTAAAGTCCCCAGGGACTAAGAATCATGCAGATTCTTCTTGTAAAAAAAAAGAATCATGCAGATTAAACAGCTAGAGGAGCAGCTATCTATGAGAGCAGGATGGGTCATGGGTGACAGACAATTAACACTAGACACTAAAGGGACATTTTGTTGTTAAGTTGTGGGATGAATTTAGGGTCAGGCACTACAACTAGTAAAGTCAAAACAGAATAATTTATATGTTGTCAGAGAGGGAAGGTGGGATGAGCACTATGGGTGCCCATCTGATCATAGAAGCTAGAGAATGTGAAGTATGGGATTACAATACATGGGAAGGAAGTGATTTCAAATCAAAATAAAGGAAAGCAGAATTTAAGCAGGGAAATATTAAAGCAGTAAAAGAAAGAGAGAATGATATTGAATGTGTTGTGTGCAAATGGGAACAATATAAACAAGTTTAGACAGATAATCGTGTATGTGTGTAAATATTGGGACCTTTAAGTCTACATCTTGTGTGTGTGTGTGTAATGTTGGCTATCTGCAGACATGTACCCCTCCCTTTTACATTTCTCATTAAAGAATGTACAGGGATAGAACAATGATAAGTTGGTAAGGTCGAGTATATCATAACAAAATGTGCCAAGTTAATTAATCTAATGATAAACAATGTGATCACAATAATTTTTTTTACATGGTAAAATGGAGGTTACATTTAAACTAGGGCTGTTACTGATTAAAATTTTCGTGTTCGATGAATCGATTTTTTTAAAATCGATTAATCGATTAATCGACTAATTTCGATTAATTATAACGCACATGGATCCAACTACTTTTAGCTGATCTCCTTGCAGGCCGATTCCCAGTGCAGCTACCGACCACTGGAAAAATGGATAGCAGGATACAAAAAACACACAAAGGCAGCGCTCAATGGGAATAGCATTAAAACTTTTATAGTCTTCAAGTAGGAAACAAAATAAATATTGCACTGGAGATAAAATCGATGTAGCTACATAAACTGTAAAAATGGTGCGAGTAATACCAAACGGTAGCAAAAGCAGTCATAAAAACATGTAGCTAAGTATGATACTGGTATAAAAATGTGTACAACGATAACACTGCTGAATCCAGATGAGAAGGGGCTAACATCAGTCCGTTGGCATGTAGATGTCCCGTGAAGGGAACTATCACAACTCCCAGTGGATGGCTGTAGAATCCCAGGTTGATAGAGGGAAGTGATAGAGAGAAGTATAACAGCCCTTGCGTGTGGCAGATAGTAAGGTCCTGCCGGCATGCAGATATGAAGGCACAGCAAAGGAGCCCTTCAGATGGACACTGCAAGCCCAAAGAATTTTGATCGATCAAAAGAATTTTGATCAATCAAAACAATTAATCGATTAATCGAGGAATTAATAGTTAATTTCCACAGCCCTAATTTAAACGTGTGTTACACAAATTGAATATCCTTTGATAGTGAAAACAGTGCATTTAAAAAAGGGAAATTAAGTTAAATGTCCTCCTTTAAAGAAATAGTGTATATATATGTGGATATATATATATTAGAATTTGGGAGTGATATTGAGACTATCACTTAAGTATTAATTTCTGATATGAGTTTAACAATTTTATTAATAATATAGGTCTTATTGTAATTGGTTTAGACAATCTTTGGTTGGAAATGAAATACAGGTTATTGGGAAAATTTGCTATATGGGGTTAGTTTAGATTAAGTGAGGTTGTTAATTGGAATACAGCTGCCATACTATTTAACAAAGCCACGATAGATGGCATACATAAGAAGTTTTTCTACAAAAATAAATCTAACGGTCTGATAATAACTTGATATGCGGTCCATGATGTGAGAGTAATAATCAATAAAATTTTAATATAATAGACCCATCACATCAAGTCCACACACCTTGTCAGGATAGATGCCACCTGCAGCCAGCTGTTTTATCGTTTTTTTATCTGGCTGATGACAGATTGTTGGAACTTTTTGTTTTTATTTATTTTTATTTTTGAAATCCAAAGCAGAATGTGTGGTTTGTGAAAGGATGTGTCCCTTTACCTTGTAAGTGCAGTGGTATAAGCAGAATACTTTGGATATATGGAGATCTTTGCATGACCGCAGGGTATTGTTATCATTTATTATGCTATGACATCAGGAAAATAATGTCAGATGAAAACGAAGGACTTGTGTTATTTTGCTAAAACTAACAACAGAGCAAGCAATGAGAAATTATTATTTTGCCAGGAAAAAGTTGTCTTTTTGAAACATGAAACTGACATCTTACACAAACAGCATGATAGAAAAAAACAAGCCATTGTAATATATTTATGAAAGTTGGACCCAGTAATGAAGGGTTCACCCCGATATACCACAGTAGTAGTAGCAAGGTTCTACTGGACAAAGTTTACAGACATTATTTTGGTCAGTTATTTCATTATTCAGCTAACTAAATGTTTGTCTAATGAAAGGTTCAAAATATGAATTTGTATTGTTGTATATGTACAAATCTAACAATGAAAAATGTGAACATTTGAATCCAGCCACCGTATTGCCTATATTGGAGGAGGCTGGAGACAAAGAATAACCACATGTGTTAAATTGATGATGTTGGAAATCGGCTGCTGTGAGAACAGTGCAGGACACACTCCCTGAAGACCCAAATATTACATTTTTTGTAGATTTGATCCCGGTTTTATACTGAGGTTGGCAATACCCATACTAAGTATGCAGTTTATCACCCAGAAGGATACTCAATATTCAGATTTATTGGATCCTTCTTCCCCAGCTCAAGAAGCTGAGCTCCATGCTTTAGCAAAGCCTGTGAGCTATAAAAAGAGTATATATTTATATAGATAGTAGAGAATTAGAGAGTTTTTGGTTCCATTTGAAGGGCCAGAAGTTTGTATTTTACTTTGGCAGGTAAACAAATAAAGCATGCTAAGTTAATTGATTGGCTGTTTTCAGCCTTCCAGCTTCTTGCTGAGGTGACCATACTAGCATTATAACTCACACATGGAAGCAGACCAGGATGCTGCATTAAAGCCCTGGACACTTGCCGGTTCTGTGCAACTCACAGATTCCACACTAGTTTTGGCCCAGTATAAATGGAATTAATAATTCATCTTTAAGGACCCCAGAATGAGAAGAATACGTAGTCATAAGAGGGCAACCTCCTATGAAACAGGATTTTTGAAAAAGGTGATCTTTTATGTCTGCCAGCCACTCTTTTCCCTCCAGCTTGACACATGGACCATGTCATAAGTCAATAGCAGTTATGGCTGCCTTAGTAAATGGAATAGCGCCAGGGTTCACCACAGCTGTTTTTATAACATACGGCTTCTTGTTTTACCTGTTCCCAAAGGTGTTACCAAAAGCTGAACATCCCTTCCAGAGATTACAAAAAGATATATCCAGTTGTCCAAGTCAGGATCTTATGAGTATGCATTTTGTCTGTATGGACATGTTTTCTCGATTTCCAGGGGCAAACGCTACTGCAAAGGCCAAAGTAAAAGTGTTATCAGAAGTAGTTTATAAGTACAAAGTTTCAGAATCTACAGAAAGTAACAGAGGAACTACTTTCATGGGAGAGTCCTTACTAGAGGTTTTGAGGTTTTATTTTACACCCCCTACTGTCTACAATGTAGCAAAAAAAAAGTAGAAAACTATTGCCTGAATGTTTTCTTAAATTTTATTAAGCCCCTAAGGGGATATTGGACTCTCTCCCTATGAGATTTTGTTTGGGAGTGTGTTACTCACTTGCTTATATTTTGTCTCAGCAGCTGAAGTCCTCCCTTCTGATCTCACAGAGAAAGTTGCTGATCTTTTAAGGTTTTTGACAAACTCATTTATGTGTTTTCTCCCCAATTCCAGATCTTAACGGTTTGGAAGGATCTCGTAAACTAAAGCCAGGTAACTTGTGGATTGTTAAGAGACATTTATATATATATATATATATATATATATATATATATATATATATATAAAAGGAAATGTTTGGAGACTCAATACAGCATCTATTCATGTACAGTTTTGCCAAACTTGAATGAAAAAGTCACCTGGATCCACACCAGACACTGCAAAAATGACAAAATTAAAGAATCTCTGTGTTTGATTTGTTTCCCTCTTAGAATCACTGTTTAGAGTACTATTTATTCAAATGCTTTAATTGTAAGGAATATAAATATATATTTATTTTATTTGAAAAGCAGTTCAGCCATGTTGAAGTCATATTTGTCTTTTGAACGTCTTCCATTTTATGTAGAATTGTCTGTGTTTACATATGCTGATAAGTCAGCATACCAACAATTAAACTAGAAGGCCATTCTGGCCACAGGAGTGTACAGCCAATACTCTGTGAATATGTCTCATCAATCATTTGTTATTCACAATGAAAAGTAATTTTTTTTATGAAAAAGCTGCTCAGCTATTATATTTTCCAAAATGGAGATTTGCCTCTTTGGCCAGGACTACCTCCAACTAAGCCTGTGGAGGTTCCAGGTGAAAGGTAATCGCAGGTATAATTAGTGATCAAAATAGTGATAAAAATAGGGGAGATTGTGAAGGAAATCTAAAAGTTCTGTATATAATTGTATTTTTATTTTGTGTGTATTGCACACTGCACTCACTGTCCACACGGCACTAATAATGCTTTCATTACATGTTTGCATTCTTTTGAGTCCTGATTAGAATTAGCCTGCCTATGTTACACCCCTTGTAACCATAAAAGTACAATTGTAATACCTACGTAATCATGTGTATAAAAACCTAAAATTGTGTCATAATAAAGCAGAACAGTTATTAACCACTTCTCTACTGTGCACGAAAACCCCCTTCCTGCCCAAGCCATTTTTCAGCTTTCAGCGCTGTCACACTTTGAATGACAATTGCGCAGTCGTGCGACGTGGCTCCCAAACGAAATTTGTGTCCTTTTTTTCCCACAAATAGAGCTTTCTTTTGGTGGTATTTGATCACCTCTGCGGTTTTTATTTTTTGCGCTATAAACAAAAGAAGAGCGTCCAGTTTGGAAAAAAAACACTATTTTTTAGTTTTTGCTATAATAAATACCCATTTTTTTTTTTAAATAAAATTTTCCTCAGTTTAGGCCGATACGTATTCTTCTACATATTTTTGGTAAAAAAAAAAATCGCAATAAGCGCGTACTGATTGGTTTGCGCAAAAGTTATAGCGTCTACAAAATAGGGGATAGATTTATAGCATTTTTATTTTTTTATTAGTAATGGCGGCGATCTGCGATTTTTTATTGTGACTGCGATATTGCGGCGGACACATCGGACACTTTTGACACATTTTTGGGACCATTCACATTTATACAGTGATCCCTGCTATAAAAATGCATTGATTACTGTATAAATGTGATTGGCAGGGAAGGGGTTAACCACTAGGGGGCGGGAAGGGGTTAAATATGTTCCCTCAAAGTGTTCTTACTGTGGGGGGAGGGGACTGACTGGGGGAGGTGACCGATGGTTGTCCCTATGTACAAGGGACACACCATCGGTCCCCTCTGCCTCACAGGACGTGGATCTCTGTGTTTACACACAGAGATCCACTTTCCTGCTCGTTTCCCGGGCAATCGCGGGTGCCCGGCGGCAATCGCGGCCGCCGGGCATACGCACCGGGGCCTTGTGAACGCGGCGGTCGCGCGCGCCTCCTAGCTCGTTTTAAAGGGAGGACGTCATATGACGTCCTCCCAGAACGAGAGTATCCTCCGCCCGCCGTCAATTGACAGTGGGCGGGGGGACAAGTGGTTAAGAAAGATGCAGAGTATATCTTTTGTGTCTGTTCCCTACTGCAGTAGTTAATATTCATTTGGAACCACTAATCAATATGAGGATAGGAGTTGCCTATCTATAAAAATCCATGTCAAGTATATATTGATATAATCTGAACACAGCTGGTTGCAAATAGTTTTGCTTATATGTTTTATTGTTTTTAACACCTTTTTTGCATAGCATTTTATTATACATGGGGGCAACCACACATGATCATTGGCATGGCTATGCTTCC
Source organism: Rana muscosa (assembly GCA_029206835.1). NCBI lineage: Eukaryota > Metazoa > Chordata > Amphibia > Anura > Ranidae > Rana > Rana muscosa. The sequence goes on along the minus strand of CM055122.1, from coordinate 518,006,419 downwards.
TGTTTTGCAGTGCTATAAAACATTTGTGCTTTACGGTTCCTTCTCTCAATGCAGCCTATGTGTCAGAAAACTAATTTAAAAACATTGCAGTCCCTACGTGGCTGACATCTTATCTCAACATTTGGAAGTAGACAGACAGAGTAATTGCAATGAGCTACTAAACCTGCCTTCAGTGGCTATTTCAGAAAGCTATATATAAGTTAATACAATAAGAAAAATAAAGCAGACCAAACTAAAAATCTAATTTAAAAAATAGTTTAAGGCAAACACTGCAAAGATTACTATGAATATTTATTATTTATTACAGGTATTTATATAGCGCAGAAAATGTTCACAGCCCCTTACATACATATTGTACATTCACATCAGTCCTCAATGAGCTTAAAATCTTAAGGTCCCTAACTCACCTTTATACATATACTGGGGCCAATTTACCTACCAGCATGTGTTTGGAGTGTGGGAGAAAACCCACGCACTGGGAGAACATGCAAACTCCATACAGGTAGTGCCACTGTTGGGTTTCAAACCAATGATCCTAGTGCTGCCGGGCAGAAGTGCTAACCACTTAGCTGTCATGTGTTTACTGAAGAATGTTCTATTTTCACTTTAAAACATGTCTAAACCTAAAAACAGAAATGTATGTGCTGCAGTTTACCAGTCTATGGATGTAGTGGCTGCTTTAGATTTATTTTTTTCAGCATTTTTGTCCTTTTTTTTCACCTGCGATCCTACAAATAACACACTTCCTATCCCTGGGTGGTTAAATTTTCCTCTTCACTGTATCTGGGGAGGAAGCCCCGATTGTCACACATGGTGGACTTCTAATGAAAAAAGGGGGCACAATATGGGGCCACTTTCTTGAGATTGTGGCCTCCCCATCCCAGGATTTAATAAAAATTATTAAGCAGCATTAGGTGTTAGTCAGTCAGGTTACTGCCTCTTTAAGAGGCTAGAGGGAGTTTTCAGGAGTAGCCAATGAGGTTTCAGGGAATACTCTGGAAGCAAGGGGTTGGGCTATTTAAGGGTAAGCAGGTGTGGGGCTCATCCTCTTGCCTGCAGGACAACTGAAGAAGATTGGAGCTGACAGCTGAAGAAGATTGGAGCTCTGCAGTTCGCCTACCTTTAATGATGGAAGCCCTGGTGAAGCAGTTACTTGAGAAGGCTGGCAGCACAGGCGGGGAAGCATGGCTACGTCAGTGCCTGGCTCTAGCTCCGGAGGAAGAGGTACGGCTGGAGGTCACTGAAGGAGGCGGCTTAGAGGTGGGCGGTGAGCATTCTCATGCTAATGACGCAGGGCGGGGAGTGCCTGTGCCCGCCCTGCAGGAGAGAGCGAGGAGGAGCGCAGCTCCTGAACGTTGCGGTCGGGCTGTGGAATCAGCTGAAGAGTTTAGTTTGCCACACGGACGGTCTGATACAGATGGCGGCGTGACAACACGAGGCCGCCGCGGCAGCAAGAAGAGGCGGACCTGCTCACAGTCCCCAGCGGGAAGAGGAGCAAGACGGCGGGGCCAGCCCCAGCAGCCCGCAAATGACTCTAGGGGGAGTCAGCCTGCGCTGCAGTCTCCCCAGCAGCTTACAAGTAACTCTCAGCAAGGCCCAGAGGTGCCTCAACAGTTATCAGTTGGGCAAGCTCTACAAGTCCCAGACCCCAGAGCACTGCTGGAGCAGGAGGTTCAACACCCTGTATCACAGCCTCCAGCAGTGGGTGAGTTAAATCAATTAACCATGTTAACTGGCTTAGTAGGTTCTCTGTCCTCTTTGGTTCATTCCTTAACTAAAATGTCAGTTCCTGCTGTTTCTCCTTCTGCTCTGGTCTCTATGCCAGTTAACCCTCTTGTTGCCTCTGCTTCTCCTGTACTGTCTGCTCCTCATAGTAATTTATTAACTGTTAATGATCTGTTACCTCCTGAGTCATTACACACAGCTAGTGTTAATGTCCCTGAGACATTGATGAAAGATGTCATGCCCTGTGAAATATCCCCTTTAGGATACCATTTGAATGCCGCAATTAAGGATAAAATCTGGAAAGGGGATTATGTAGACATTCTTTCTCTCCTGCCATTTCATAATAATTCCATGGTCAACAGGAGGGGTGATGAGAGAGGGGAGGATGAGCGGCGTAAGTTGATCCCCAGGTGGTCTTTTCCAGCACTTGGATCATATATTAGAGGCATATAAGAACTTTGGGGGCCTGGGTTGGTTTTATTATGACGAGTCCTTCCGTCAAAAATTGTCCATACACCCGTCCCTTAGGTGGGGAATGAAAGATGTGGGTCTGTGGCTCAACTTAATATTACCGCAGAAACCGGTTGCACCTAGACAATCCACGGTTACCCCTACAGCAGCAGTTTTTAGAAAAGGCTGCTGTTTCGCATTTAATGATAGTCAATGCCGATGGAACACGTCGTGCAAGTACCGACACGAATGTTCTGTCTGCGCTGGGGCGCATCCAGCAACCAAATGTTTTAAGCGTCACGCAAACGTAGGTCCGAGTTCGGCGCAGCATATTTTTCCCAAGAGCCTGCACTCCAGTGAGGCTGGAAAAAATGCGCCCGTGGCTGGACAACTACCCAAACAGGGAGAAGGCTCGTTTGCTCTTTGAGGGCTTTGCTCAGGGTTTTCCGCTACCTTCTTTTTTGGGGGAAGGGTGTAAAATGGTGGGGAATTTGAAGTCGGTAGATCATTTTCCTCAGGTAGTAAGAGATAAATTGTGTAAGGAACTTGTGGCTGGCCCTTTTGAGAAACCCCCTTTTTGTAATTTTCGTCTCTCCCCGTTGGGGGTGGTGCCCAAGCGTGAGCCTAATGAATTTAGGCTCATACACCATTTATCGTATCCAAAAGGTGATTCATTGAATGATGATATAAATAGTGATGCATGTTCAGTTTCTTATGCCACTTTTGAGGAGGCCATCAGTAAGATTAGGTCGTTTGGCCCTGGTGCATTGTTAGCAAAGGCCGACATAAAATCGGCATTTCGGCTCCTGCCTGTTTCCCCATCAGCTTTTAATTCTTTAGGTTTTTCTTTTGAAGGTCAGTACTTTTTTGACATGTGTCTGCCAATGGGATGTTCGCTGTCTTGCGCTTATTTTGAGACGTTTTCTACATTCCTCCATTGGGTTCTTTGTGTTCAGTCCAGTTCAGATAGCATAGTTCACTATTTAGACGACTTTTTATTTGTCGGTCCATCAAGTTCTGGGATCTGTTCTGATTTGTTGCTATCATTTCAAGCGCTAGCTTTGGATTTTGGTGTCCCTCTGGCGGAAGAGAAAACTTGTCTCCCTAGCACAACATTGGAATTTTTAGGTATTGAAATAGATACTTGTAAGTTAGAATTTCGTTTGCCAGTAGCAAAATTGGAGAAATTGAAATGGTTGATTGCGAGGGTGTTGCAAAAGAAAAAGATACAGTTGAAGGAGATGCAATCACTTTTGGGTATCCTGGCCTTTGCATGTCGAATCATGCCAGTTGGCAGGATTTTTTCACGTCGTCTTTACATGGCAATATCAGGTCTGAAATCGCCTCGGGCGCACATCAGACTGACGAGTCCGCTTAGAGAAGATTTGAAGGTTTGGTCTGGTTTTCTTGACTGCTATAATGGAAAGTCCTTTTTTCAATCTGATTTTGTGGTAGCACGAGATTTCTGTCTATTCATGGATGCTGCTGGCTCTAGAGGCTTCGGCGCTATATGGAAGACGCACTGGTGCTGTGCGGCTTGGCCGGAGTCTTGGGTAAGGTCAGGGGCCACCAAGAATGTGGTTCTCCTAGAGTTGTTCCCGATTTTGGTGGCTTTGGAGTTGTGGGGTTCAGAATTTGCGAACAGGCGCATATTGGTGGAATACGATAACAAAGGAGTGCTGTATGCGGTTAAATGTCTTTCGTCCAGTTCTTGGTTAGTGATAAAAGTACTGCGTCAGGTGGTTTTTAGGTGCCTCAAATTCAACATCTGGTTGAAAGTTAAGTATACTCCTGGTATCTTGAATAACATCGCCGATTCTCTGTCTCGCTTCCAGATGGACCGTTTTCGGATTCTGCTTCCAGAAGCGGACACAGAGGGCACCCCATGCCCAGACCATTTGTGGGTGATGATTTGATGACAGTGACGGACGCTATTAGAGGTTCCTTAGCTCCCAAGACCTGGTCCAGTTACACCGCTGCATGGAGCAGTTGGTTGTCCTTTGCTAGCACTGCAGGTTTTAATTTCAATAGGCCTTCTGAGGGCAATGTTCTGGCTTTTTTGTCTATGTTAATGCGGCAGCGTTTTTCCAGTAGTCATGTGACGAAGACGCTAGCCGGCATTTCATTTTTCTTCAGATTGTTGGGTTTAAGGGCCTGTACTTCATATTTTTCTGTGAAACAGGCACTGAAGGGGTACAAGAGAGTGACGTATGTCTCGGATGATAGGAGGCCGATCTCTCTGGACATCCTCAGGGGCCTTTGCGAAAGTTTGGTAGTAGTTTGTTTTTCCCCGTATGAAGCTTTGCTATTTAAGACAGCCTTTGTGCTGGCCTTTTTTGGTGCTTTCCGCATCTCGGAGTTGGTGCCGGCAAATAAGCAGGGTAATTCAGGGATTCTTTTTGATCAGGTGTTGATGGATCAGTCGGGTGTTCACATTTGGCTACAACATTCAAAAACTGATCAATGTGGAAAAGGCCGTTGGGTCAATCTACGGGAGCACGATGAGGCATTCATGTGCCCGGTAGCCACGGTTAGGCAATTTATAGGGTTTAGGCCTTCCGGAGGGGGTTTTTTTCTAGTTCACGTCAATTTACATCCCCTGACCAAATACCAATTTGATGCTGTTTTAAAGAAATGTTTGGTTAGAATGGGTTTAAATAACTTTAAGTTTTCCTCCCACTCCTTTCGGATAGGCGCAGCCTCTGAGGCGGCCCGGTTAGGGTTCCCGGATTCTGATATTAAAGAAATGGGGAGGTGGAAGTCTCAATGTTTTAAGTTATATGTTCGTACTAATTTATTTCTTTCAATTCTAGGTTCCCAGCTCACAGTTTGGATTCTGGGGCACTCATTTATCTACTGGGCTCACAAACGAGCAGCCCAACGCAGTTATACAACTAATTTATCTCTACATCCGGACTCCTTTAGGTTATTTTGGAAAGGTATCAGAGGCCTTCAGTGGTCCCAACTGTACTTTCATTTGAACAGGTTATGTCAAGTATGGCCGCCGCCTTCTATTTTGGTTGTGCATTTGGGAGGAAATGATTTGGGTAATGTAAAAACGTTGGATTTATTATACATGATCAAGCGTGACTTGCATAGTTTTATTGTTACTTCCCCAGGTACAACACTAGTTTTTTCCGAGGTAGTTGCTCGTCTTTCCTGGCTCTCCTCTGACCAGAGGAGAGTTATGGAAAAGATGAGAAAAAGAGTCAATAGGGCTCTGGAAAAGTTCATGCCTCAGATTGGTGGATTATCCTATCGGCATGTGGACCTGGAGGGTGGTTATCCGGGTCTATACAGGTCGGATGGTGTTCACTTGTCGGAAGTGGGTATGGATATTAGACATGTGCATTTCGTTTCGTTCCGAATCGAAATTCGGACGAATTTTTCATTATTCGGACATTCGGATGCATCCGAATTACCGAATTACAATACTAACGAATTTAACCGAATCCGAATTTTTTCGAATCTAAAAATATTTTTGACCCGACTTTGGGTCCATGTATCTCAGGGTTCCTTGGTGATAGAAACCCCAAATTTGGAGATGTTGTAGTGCTAGTTCTTCTGTGTTTGCATACCAAATTTGGGGTTTCTATCACTAAGTGACCCCGAGATACGTGGACCCAAAGTCGGGTCGCAAAATGTCAAGCACTTTACTGGAGCAGAGAATGACATTTTGCGACCCGATTTTGGGGCCACATATCTCGGGGCCACTTGTAGCTAGAAACCCCAAATTTGGTATGCAAACACAGTAGAACTAGCACTATAACATCTCCAAATTTTGGGTTTCTATCACCAAGTAACCCCAAAATACATGGACCCAAAGTCGGGTCGCAAAATATTTTCGAATCCGGTTGAAATAGTATCAACATGATTCGAAATTATTTCAACTGCATTTGAAACTATTTCAACCGGATTCGAAAATATTTTGTGACCCGAATTTGGGTCCATGTATCTCGGGGTTACTTGGTGATAGAAACCCCAAATTTGGGGTTACTGTTTTTCTAGTCTATTTTCTATTTTATTATAATCTTTTCTATCCAAAGTTAAAATTAATTAATTAATTAAAAAATTTGAATTCATACTATTCGAAATTCAAATTTATTCTATTCGAAATTCGAATTTCAGAAGATGGTTGTATATTCTTTCTATTTTATTCTTCTAAATTATATTTTTTTTCTATTCTGTTCTAATCTTTTCTATTTGAATTATAAATTTTGGAAGATGGTTAGTTACTTACATCTGTCACATAAAAAAAAAGATGTGAAATGGCTGTCATGGATGTCGATCACAAGGCAAGTACATATGCTGTATGTCATTGTCCGAGTGCCACGCGACCGGCCACGAGTGCCACGTGACCAAGTTGTGGATTGTCCACTTGCCACGTCACCTGCCACAAGTTATGGGGTTCCTAGCACCAAGTGACCCCCAGATAGGGGCGATCTGTCAAGTGCTTTTCTGCAGCAGAGAATTAAATTTTGTGACCCGACTTTGAGGCCACGTATCTCGGGGCCACTTATAGCTAGAAATCCCAAAATATTTGGTATGTAAACACATTACAACTGGCACTACAATAACCCCAAATTTGGGGTTTCTATCACCAAGTAACCCCGTTGTAATGCTAGTTCTACTGTGTTTGCATACCAAATTTGGGGTTTCTAGCTATAAGTGGCCCCGAGATACGTGGCCCCAAAGTCGGGTCACAAAATGTCATTCTCTGCTGCAGAAAAGTACTTGAAATATCGCCCATATCTGGGGGTCACTTGGTGCTAGGAACCCCATAACTTGTGGCAGGTGACGTGGCAAGTGGACAATCCACAACTTGGTCACGTGGCAGGTCACGTGACACTCGTGGCAGGTCACGTGGCAGGTCACGTGACACTCGTGGCCGTTCACGTGGCACTCGTGGCCGGTCACGTGGCACTCGTGGCCGGTCACGTGGCACTCGTGGCAGGTGTTGTGGCAAGTGGACAATGACATACAGCATATGTACTTGCCTTGCGATCGACATCCGTGACAGCCATTTCACATCTTTTTTTTATGTGACAGATGTATATAAGTAAGTAAATAACCTTCTTCCAAAATTTATAATTCAAATAGAAAAGATTAGAACAGAATAGAAAAAAATATAATTTAGAAGAATAAAATAGAAAGAATATACAACCATCTTCTGAAATTCGAATTTCGAATAGAATAAATTTGAATTTCGAATAGTATGAATTCAAATTTTTTAATTAATTAATTTTAACTTTGGATAGAAAAGATTATAATAAAATAGAAAATAGACTAGAAAAACAATAACCTCAAATTTGGGGTTTCTATCACCAAGTAACCCCGAGATACATGGACCCAAATTCGGGTCACAAAATATTTTCGAATCCGGTTGAAATAGTTTCAAATGCAGTTGAAATAATTTCGAATCATGTTGATACTATTTCAACCGGGTCACAAAATTTAATTCTCTGCTGCAGAAAAGCACTTGTCAGATCGCCCATATCTGGGGGTCACTTGGTGCTAGGAACCCCATAACTTGTGGCAGGTGACAATCCACAACTTGGTCACGTGGCACTCGTGGCCGGTCACGTGGCACTCGGACAATGACATACAGCATATGTACTTGCCTTGCGATCGACATCCATGACAGCCATTTCACATCTTTTTTTTATGTGACAGATGTATATAAGTAAGTAACTAACCATCTTTCAAAATTTATAATTCAAATAGAAAAGATTAGAACAGAATAGAAAAAATATATAATTTAATAGAATAAAATAGAAAGAATATGCAACCATCTTATGAAATTCGAATTTCGAATAGAATACATTTTAATTTCGAACAGTAGGAATTAAAAAAAATGTAATTAATTAATTTTAACTTTGGATAGAATAGATTAGAATAGAAATAGAGAATACACTAGAAAAACAATAGAATAGAATAGAATATAGATACTATCTATTTCATGTTTAATTTTTTTTGCAGATTACTATTTTTTACATAAGATCTCCTGCAGACTATTAGCATTTATTTTATTTTTTTAGCAGATCTCCTGTAGACTATTAACAGCCATTTCACTTCTTTTTTTTTTGCAGATCTCCTGCAGACTGTTAGACTCAATTTCATTTTTTTTTCAAAGTCGGGTCGCAAAATATTTTCGAATCTGCTTTAAATAGTATCAACATGATTCGAAATTATTTCAACCGCATTTAAAACTATTTCAACCGCATTTGAAACTATTTCAACTGGATTCAAAAATATTTTGCGACCCGACTTTGGGTCCACGTATCTCGGGGTTAGTTGGCGATAGAAACCCCAAATTTGGGGATGTTGTAGTGCTAGTTCTCCTGTGTTTGCATACCAATTTTGGGGTTTCTATCACTAAGTGACCCCGAGAAACGTGGACCCAAAATCGGGTCGCAAAATGTCAAACACTTTTCTGCAGCAGAGAATGACATTTTGCAACCCGAATTTTGGGCCACATATCTCGGGGCCACTTGTAGCTAGAAACCCCAAATTTGGTATGCAAACACAGTAGAACTAGCACTATAAAATCTCCAAATTTGGGGTTTCTATTACTAAGTGACCCTGAGATACGTGGACCCAAAGTCGGGTCGCAAAATATTTTCGAATCCGGTTGAAATAGTTTCAAATGCGGTTGAAATAATTTCGAATCATGTTGAAATAATTTCGAATCATGTTGAAATAATTTCGAATCCAGTAGAAATATTTTCGAATTCGGTTGAAATATTTTCGAATGCGACCGATTTTCGAATTCGGTCGAAAACAAAACGAATTTAACAAATTTAACGAATCTAACTAAACGAAATTAATTAATTAACGAATTAAAACGAAACGAAACGAAACAAATTTTTTCCTTTTGCACATGTCTAATGGATATCTTTAATTTAGGATTACAGAACAGCATTGAGTTGGCCGCGACGGTTGGGGTGGGACGGTCTTGATGCTCAAGACCGTCGTGTGGGGACTGTTATTGTTATTTGAAGTTTGAGCTACTGCTCGAGTTCTAATAACTGAGCAGGTAGAAATCTGTTATGTGATTATATATCTGAAGTTATGAGTGATAATAAATATGAGTGATAATAAACAGTTATTGGAAATTAATTGTTTAAACCAATAAAGGTGTCGCGGCCAAAATTTTTGCCAAATAATGGTTCTTGAGTGTTTATTTAATGATTTGTATCTGGGGAAGTTTTGGTCCGGGTGGGTGTGGCCTACAATCTCATATATCTGTCTTTGTTCATCTCTGTTACAAGGTGGACTGAAGGGAAAAGTAGTTTACACATTAATTATAATTAAGACACAAATATTGTATGGTGGCTGGATATTGCAGTATGTAAGCAGGATAATATGTAAGTAGCTTGGTTAAGCCACAATTTAAAAGGGAGAAACAAAAAAATGCTGAATCTTAGAGTAAACATTAGACATTTTACCACTGTGGTCAAGCTGAGGAAACATTGCGTGGCACCTTTACAGTGCTGGAGAACCAGATCAAGCCTTAAACTCTGACGCACAAAGCAGATTTATCCTGCAGAAAACTTTTGCAGCTGTGGTTGAGCTGTGGAAACATTTTGTGGTACCTTTACAGTGCCAGAACACCAGAAGAGGCCACAAACTCTGCAGCAAACATTAGAAACTTTGCAGCTGCAGTCCAGCTGCGGAATCATTGTGTGGCACCTTTTCAATGCCAGAATAGGCTAAGAGTGGTGTCATGAGCTGGTAATGGTGGAAAGTAGCAATTGTTTTTTGGGGGGGGCAAAACTTAAATGTTTAGTCTGTAGCATCAGCAGCAGGGGTTTTGTAATCATTGATAATTTATGACTGTTCTTTTTAAAAGAACGTGAGCCAGTCCACACTGTCAGAGGGCTGGTGGATTTGCCTCTCTGCAACAAAGCCTCCTGTTGCACGGAAGGCGCAACATGCTTGCTACAGGGCAAGCTAGAAGTTTTAGCACATGCTGTGCAAGCTCCAGCCAGTGGTCCAGCCAAGGCACTCAATAGCCCATGGGGTCCTCACTTCTGAGAGTGTTTGCATCAGCCCTGGACATAATGCAATAATCAATGATGTGGTTCCGGTAAGTCAGTGTATGTGTCAGGTAAGTCAGTGTATGTGTCAGATAGGTCAGTGTAGGGGGAGTGTATGTGTCAGGTAAGTCAGTGCACATGTCAGGTAGGTCAGTGTATGTGTCAGGTAGAAAAAATCCCCTAATGCCTTCTATCAACTTTGTTATTGTCTACGTTGCTCTACCAATTACCCAACAGGTAAGAGTGTTAGGACCACTGAGTTGTGTTCTATCTCTTCCCTCCCTAATTAGTTACCATTAATTAGCTATTTACTATTCATTTTAGGCACTCCCAGTCCCTAGCTGCTCCTGATGAATGGAGACATTCCACGAAACGCTTTGAGCTTACAAATTTGTTGTCATGTCACAGTGATCATGTCTTCTACCATGGGCTTGATGTTGTCTGAATCATGAATTGCATTTTATTATATATCATGGTTTTATATCATTCTTGGCTATACTGCTGGTTTCATCGTTTATTATGTGTTACTATGTTTATTGTGCTACCATTAGAATTATATGTGATATACCAATCATGTTTCTATTACACATTGTAACATATTTATTGATCTACTATGTATACCTGTATTGCACTATGCCCAAGCATGTTAATTAATAAATATTATATTTATACTTTATTGATTGATTCATTCTGCCCAAGTGTTTTGTTTCATATAAAGTCCCACTACCCCCCTTTTTCCCCAATCTCCCTTTCCTTTTCCATATTGTCAGGGATGGAGGCTTGTGTGCTGGATGGCCACAGCCTCATATAAAGTCCTACCCAACTAGTTTTTAAATTCAGAATTTAAAAATCCAATTCAAACTATCAGGGATGGAAACATCACACTTATCTACCTCTTTACCCTATGATTCACTGTTGACCTACATCTTACGTCATTCTAGAATATATGCCATACTGGGTCATTGCGATTTATTATTTAACTGTAAGGCTAACCCCTGGGGGTTGGTACTCGTCTATATCTGGGAGCTGCGACGCGTACCGCTGCGTTCCCCCGCCCCCTCGTCCTATTGGTTGTGGGGCTGGAGGGACGCACTCACTGCGCATCGAGGCCACGCCCTACACGTCCGCGCGATTGACGTCAGTGTTTGACTCTGCGTGCTGACGTGTTAATTTCCCATCTACGTGCGCTATGAGGGAGGAGCCAGGCGCCTATTTATGAGCATCATTTGCTCATGTGTGGCCGCCGCTCCTCTCCAGCACGTACTGTGTGACGTTAGTGGGGCTCTGCAGGCGGGTGGGGTATCCCTCTTTTATCAGTGCTCATGGCTACCACTTATACCTTCTCCTATCCGGACACATTCACACCATGTTCTATCATGGCTACACCTCCCATTTCAGGTATATTCACTTTAGTGTATTTTCTCATTGTTTTTTGGCGGTTTGACACACTTATTATTACTTTTCTTAGTGCCTTATACACTAAGCGTCTCATATGTTTTGACCTCGCCTATACACTTAAGCTCCATTCTTTATGGTCTTTGTCTTCCACTAGCTCAGTTCACTACCCTGATGTATATTATTTCACAAAATGTGTTACAGAAGCCCTCACGGCCCACACTTGGCTATACTGCTGGTTTCATCGTTTATCATGTGTTACTATGTTTATTGTGCTACTATTAGAATTATATGTGATATACCCATCATGTTTCTATTACACATTGTAACATATTTATTGATCTACTACATATACCTATATTGCACTATGCCCAAGCATCTTATTAATAACTATTATATTTATACTTTATTGATTGATTCATTCTGCCCAAGTGTTTTGTTTCATATAAAGTCCCACTATCCCCCTTTTTTCCCCAATCTCCCTTTCCTTTTCCATATGTGTCAGATAGGTCAGTGTCATGGTCACGTAAGTCACATGTGTTACAAGGGCAGGGCAAAGGGGGTGGGTGAAAATGATGTTTCGCCTAGGGTGTCAAAAATCCTTGCACCAGCCCTGGATGTGCCCAGTCTCTTGATGGTGTGGCCCAACCACCAATTTGTCCTGCAGAATATGCTCAGAGGGAGTAACAACTGAACACTGTGAAGGACACTGGACAGATTTCAGCAGAGGATTTCTCATTAATAGAGTGGTGTTTTTTAGTGATAATGACTCAGAGAACAGCGCCCCATTTACACTATAGGAAACTCACAAATGTGTTATGCGAGGTCTGCTGATCCAAAAGGTCTGAATTGCGTAAAAATAGGCAAGCTGCTCTTCAAACTCAATTCACTCTGGTGGCAAATTTAGAATCTAAGAATCTAAGCATAAAAAATAATAATTTCCTATTCAGTAGCAGTGGACTTTAGGGTGGAACGTGAAAAATTGGCATCTCTTCTTGGACATAAAACTAAAATACGTATATTAAAGGCCAGACACATGCAATATGTCCATGGGAATAAATCGGGTAAACTACTGGCCCATTCATGAAACAAGAAAAGCTGCTCCAGGTGAGTGAGTCTCTGGTTAATCCCCACACACACTAGTCAGGTGCTAGCCCAGCTCGCATGCTGTATGACATGAAGAAATATTCCAAAAATCCTTTTATTGCATATGACAGATGGTTCTTTTATGCGAAACGCGTCTACCTTTTTGTCCCCTGCTCCTTCTGTCAACCACCTGTCATATGCAATAAAAGGATTTTTGGAAGTGCAGCCATCCGGAATTATTTCTACTGGCCCATTCACTTAGGGAAATCTCCCAGAGAAACTATGTTCCATATATGGATTCTGACAGTAGGTAACGTCATTTTATATCTAGGGAAATTGCAGAAGTTTTTCGAGAGTACTATCTATCCTTATATATATATATATATATTTATATATACGCAGCAATCCTTTTAACGTCGGTTTTCCTTCGTCTTCCCTACCCGGGATCACTGCGGGAGCTGTGAGAGGTTAGACAGGAGAGCACGATTGTCTCAGTATATTTTACATGCCCTTGTTTTATTAATGCATTGTAAGTGTGTTATCGTGAGACACTTTTAAACAATAAATATGAGTTGTACTGGATTACGCTATGTATACTTTTTCTCTATTTGCTTGTAATGGGCAATACCTAGAAGACAAGAGCTTGGTCTGCTGACAGCATCTGTGGAGTGATAAGCATATTATCCAGTATGATCTGGTAAGTGTATTACCTGGAGGGAGTGACACAAGCGGTGTGGTGACGGAGATCTTATCCAGTGTTGGAGTTTATCAAATTATCCTCATTTCTTTGATGTACTATTTTACTCTCACCTTCTGCTTTTTAATGGACTCACACTAATGTGCAATATCTAAGTGGTTTACCATTTTTTCATGTGTACTTGATTTTAATATATTGTTTCCATTTGCTATTTTTGCACTAGCGCTGCTAATGTTTGAGTATTAGTACTTTGACATATTTTTGGATATAAGATTACAACCTCACCTTCAGGATGTCATTCACGCTGACCAGGCCGGGTTCGTGCCGACTAAGGAGGCAAAGGACAATATTACTAGACAGGAAAAGGGAAGGAATAAGCTGCGCTAACCAAAAACAAAAGAAAAAAACAGCAGCAACTGTGCTTATGTGATAACATAAAAAATACAGAAAGAAACAAGGAAACAGCTGCGCTAAACTTATGAGATAGACCATACAATCATAAAAAGTCCATAAACCACATAAATCAGAAGCCTTTGTGGGGGCATGTGAACAAACTGTGAAAAAAATGTGGAAAAAATACACTCCACTAAAATTATATATTATATAAAAGTAGGTGGATAATAGTCCCAAAATGACTTGGAAAATCCAATTGATAGTAGAACGTGAAGGTGATAAATAGAAGACTGAGAAATTGATGCTCAATAATTCATGCACCACCCATGATCCACCACCATATGTATATACTGCTTACCAGAGGTAAGAGATATTTGAGCCCATCAGCAACAATATTTCTCCATGAGATGATTACCAGGTCCGAGGCGGTCAACCAGAGGGTAGGCACACGAAGGATTCCAGGAATGAAAAAGCTCAATAGTGCATTACCATTGATAAAAATTTATTTAAAATAAGGCATAAACACTTACAAGAAGAACATTTAAAAACAGCACAAATATGACCAGGCCGGTCTGCAATCACCTGTCCCTAGGTGATGACGTCAACGTGTTCACCTCCCGACGCATGTTTCGTGTCAAAACACGTCGTCAATGGGGAATCAGGTGCGCGCTGATGCATTACTCTATATAGTAAAACATGCACCAAGCCTCAATGTCATTGCCCAAAACCGGCTCAGCATGAAACCAAGCCTCGGCATAAACATCCGGCCACGGAACACCTCACAATATGAAACCAAGCCTCAACATGACCCTTCGGCAGCGTCTCACAGAATGTAAACCAATATAAAATAGAATGTTAAATCCTCATGGAATCTAGTTTGTAAGAATTCATACGGGCAGAATTATGCCTATTGGTAGGCAAACCTATAAGTACACAAGAAACATAAATTTACGATCCCATAATAAAAGACCATAATTACAGTCCTACAAGGGAGCCACAAATATTAAATGACACTAATAAAAATAAGAAAAAATTGGAAAAAATGACCCTCCAATAGCTAGCGCAAGTGTAAATACATACACACTGATATAACCAATCAATACCAGTGTACATGAACCAACACCTGACTTAAATTAATATAAAATGTGTAATATAAAATGGGTGAAGGGGGCAAGGAAAAATGTATATAAATGTCCGAATGATAACAGGGGTCCACAAAGACAAGAAAAAAGGGCCACATGAACGGACAAAAACACATCAGAATATGACAACGAGATTCATATGTTGAATATCTCACAAATAAGATTGCTACCAAGGGGTCATCTCAAGTGTACGTGTAAAAAATAATTTATTAAAATACATGACTAGGAATTGTCAATGAACGCATTAAGGTCCACTTCCACATTCATTCCAAAGGGAGTGTAACTCTTAAGTTTGTAAATCCAGGCCATTTCCAATCTAGATATATTGCGTATCATGGAATCACCCCTCCATTTTGGAGCGTATTTGTGTATACCCAAAAAGATGGTGTTTTTAGGATTCTTGGCATGGACTTCTAGGTAATGTCGTGATACCGGATGTTTTGGAAAACCCGTGAGTATGTTGGTGACATGTTCATTGAGCTTAACACGGAGAGGTCGCTTGGTCCTGCCCACATATTGGAGGCCACATGGGCACTGCAAAAGATAAACAACTCTCTCCGTAGAACATGTAATAAAGGAAGTAATTTCAAATTCAGCACCAGTACTGGTTGACCTAAACAGATTAGTACGCCTATGTGAACACCCACTAAGCGAGCATACCCTACATCTCTTACATTGATAAAAACCCACCAATTGATCTAGAAAAGTTCCCCTAGTAGATGGAGGGTCTAAAATATTAGGTGCCACTCTCCCTCTCAAAGATGGCGCACCTTTGTACACAACTAGAGGTTGCTCCGGCAATACTGTCTTAAGAACCTGGTCACTAGTAAGTATATGCCAGTGCTTTTTGAGAAACTTCTTCACGCCTCTATGTTGGGTGGAATATGTAGTGACAAAAGGGATGGATGGCGTTCTCACGTTTGCCTTGGGTTTATCTTTGAGTAGATCACTCCTATCAATCAAGGCCACCTCATTCAGGGTATTAGTAAGGGAGGCCAATGAATATCCCTTTTCTTTAAATCGAGAGGTCAAAACCCCTGCTTGAGTCAAAAAATCCCCATGGTCAGTACAATTACGCCTAAGTCTGATGTACTGACTTTTGTGTATAGAGTTGAGCCAAGATGAATGGTGGCAACTATTAGTAGGAATATAGGAATTCCTATCCGTACTTTTGAAATGTGTAGATGTTATAAAGGAACCATCTATGACAGAGATCTTCAAATCTAGGAAATGAATCTCGTCCTGGCTGGCCTCAAATTTGAAAAAAATGCCTCTAGTGTTGACATTCAACTCCTCCATGAAGAGATCCAAATCATGGCGGCTGCCATCCCATAGGAGGAGGACGTCATCAATATATCTTGCCCACAACACTACCTGTGGTCGCCGTTGGGCATAAATGACGTCTTCCTCCCAGAGGGCCATAAATAAGTTAGCCAGGCATGGGGCATACTTAGCCCCCATGGCACCTCCCCTATCTTGCCTGTAGAATTGATTATTGAACCAAAAATAATTTCGGGAAGCTGCAAAAGAGAGAAGCTAATATAGAAAATTTGCTCATCAAATAATTGAGAATCTCATCTCAAGAAGTACTCAACTGCAAAAAGGCCTAATTTGTGCGGAATAACAGTGTATAAGGACGTGACGTCAGCTGTTACCAACCACATGTTGGCACTAGGGGTATGTCTTGTCAGAATATTGATAACATGATGAGAGTCCCTAAGATGTGATGGCATCATTGAAACCAAGGGTTGTAGAAAAAAATCAATATAACACCCCACCCGGGAAGTGATAGAATCAATGCCACTAATTATAGGGCGTCCCGGGGGGCGGGTGGAATGCTTATGTATCTTGGGGAGATAGTAAGCTACCGGTGTCCAAGGTGCCCAAGGCACCAAATATTCACTTTCCTTTTTATTTAGTATCCCCAAGTCGCAACCCTTTTGAACCAACACTGATAATTCCTTCATATATGAATTTTTTGGATCAGAAGGAAGTGGGGTGTAGGTATCTCGATCGCTCAAGATTCGGTTCATCTCAGCAAGATAATCCACCTTATCCAGAACAATAATACCTCCCCCTTTATCAGCTGGTCTGATAACTAGACCTTTATTCTCATAGAGAGAGTCTAGGCCTTCAATCAGAGCCTTATCAGTGTGCACCCTCTTGATAGGTAATGAGTCTAGATCCCTAAGGACTACATCCCTAAATACTTTCAAAGGTGGGGCCAAAGCTCCAGGGGGGTTGAATAATGAAGCATTTGACATTCCCGAATGGGTAAAACCGGATATTAATTTCCCCAACATACTCACGGGTTTTCCAAAACATCCGGTATCACGACATTACCTAGAAGTCCATGCCCAGAATCCTAAAAACACCATCTTTTTGGGTATAGACAAATAAGCTCCAAAATGGAGGGGTGATTGCATGATACGCAGTATATCTAGATTGGAAATGGCCTGGATTTACAAACTTAAGAGTTACACTCCCTTTGGAATGAATGTGGAAGTGGACCTTAATGCGTTCATTGACAATTCCTAGTCATGTATTTTAATAAATTATTTTTTACACGTACACTTGAGATGACCCCTTGGTAGCAATCTTATTTGTGAGATATTCAACATATGAATCTCGTTGTCATATTCTGATGTGTTTTTGTCCGTTCATGTGGCCCTTTTTTCTTGTCTTTTTTGGAACCCTGTTATCATTCGGACATTTATAAACATTTTTCCTTGCCCCCTTCACCCATTTTATATTACACATTTTATATTAATTTAAGTCAGGTGTTGGTTCATGCACACTGGTATTGATTGGCTATATCAGTGTGTATGCATTTACACTTGCGCTAGCTATTGGAGGGTAATTTTTTCCAATTTTTTCTTATTTTTATTAGTGTCATTTATTATTTGTGGCTCCCTTGTAGGACTGTAATTATGGCCTCTTATTATGGGATCATAAATGTATGTTTCTTGTGTACTTATAGGTTTGCCTACCAATAGGCATAATTCTGCCCGTATGGATTCTTATAAACTAGATTCCATGAGGATTTAACATTCTATTTTATACTGGTTTACATTCTGTGAGACGCTGCCGAAGGGTCATGTTGAGGCTTGGTTTCATATTGTGAAGTGTTCTGTGGCCGGATGTTTATGCCGTGGCTTGGTTTAATGCTGAGCCAGGTTTGGGCAATGACATTGAGGCTTGGTGCATGTTTTACTATATAGAGTGATGTGTCAACACGTCACCTGATTCCCCATTGATGACGTGTTTTGACATGAAACGTGCGTCGGGAGGTGAACGCGTTGACGTCATCACCTAGGGACAGGTGATTGCAGACCGGCCGGTCGTATTTGTGCTGTTTTTAAACGTCCTTCTTGTAAGTGTTTATGCCTTATTTTAAATACATTTTTATCTATGGTAATGCACTATTGAGCTTTTTCATTCCTGGGATCCTTCGTGTGCCTACCCTCTGGCTGACCGCCTCGGACCTGGTAATCATCTCATGGAGAAATATTGTTGCTGATGGGCTCAAATATCTCTTACCTCTGGTAAGCAGTATATACATATGGTGGTGGATCACGGGTGGTACATGAATTATTGAGCCTCAATTTCTTAGTCTTCTATTTATCACCTTCATGTTCTACTATCAATTGGATCTTCCAAGTCATTTTGGGACTATTATCCACCTACTTTTATATAATATATAATTATTATTTTTCCACATTTTTTTCACAGTTTGTTCACATGCCCCCACAAGGGCTTCTGATTTATGTGGTTTATGGACTTTTTATGATTGTATGGTCTATCTCATATGTTTAGCGCAGCTGTTTCCTCGTTTCGTTTCTGACAATAGTACTAGAGCCTTAAATATTATTCATTTGGCCCATCTGCATAAAATACCTCTGTGTTTGCTATCCTCCGATGAAGAAAAGGCCTTTGACAGGGTGGATTGGACATTCCTGAAGGAGACATTAATCCATATTGGGGTGGGGGAGTGGTTCAGAAAATGGATAGAGGCTATATATTTGGTTCCATCTGCAGCTGTTAGAATCAATGAGGTGACCTCTCCATACTTTAACTTGAGTAATGGCACAAGACAAGGGTGTCCGCTATCCCCATTGATTTTTATATTAACTTTAGAACCATTGTTACGATACGTTTGAGGAAGTACCGATAGTCAGGGTTTTTCAATAGGCAAGTCGGACCATAAACTGAGGCTTTTGCGGACAACATGTTGTTCTTTATTACATCCCCAGAAACTACATTGCCAAATTTAGTAAATGAGTTTAATCGGTACTCTGTCCTGTCAAACTTTAAAATCAACATTCAAAAATCTGAATTGCTCAATATTACGCTGTCTCCTGCTCATGTCAAAGCTCTTCAAGCTTCATTCTCTTTCCCTTGGGGTTCTTCTTACCTGCCATACCTAGGGGTCAAATTGACTCCCTCAGTAGATAAAATATTTGCAGCTAATTTCCCACCGATAATTCGGGATCTGTCGGACGACTTGGAGAGATGGAATAAAGGTCCATATACATGAATGAGATTCTTAAAATGAATATTCTGCCCAGGCTACTGTATTTTTTTCAGACCGTACCAATAGTTATTCCAGGGCCTTTTCTGAAATCACTACGTAGTATCTTTATTAGATTTATCTGGGCAAAAAAAATTCACATTTATCGTAACACCTCTTGGCTATGCCGAAAACCCAGGGAGGTATGGCGTTTCCGGGCCCGATCCGATACTATCAGGCAGTGCACCTCGCCAGGGTAATAGCATGGTGCAGAGATGGGGGCTAAAAGCATGGGTAGCGATTGAACAATCATGTACCCAGATCCCACTTCAATGTGTGCCATGGTTAAGGTTAAGCACACTCGGTACCTTGAGGCACCATCCCCTAATAGGGGCAACTTTGATGCCCCGTACACACGATCGGAAATTCCGCCAAGAAAAGTCAGATGTGAGCTTTTGGTCGGAAATTCTGACCGTGTGTAGGCTCAATTGGACTTTTTCTGTCAGAATTTCCACCAGCAAAAATGTTGAGAGCTGGTTCCCCAATTTTTCTACGGAAAAAATTCCAATCGGAAATTCCGATCGTCTGTAGCAATTCCGACGCGCAAAATTCTGACGCATGCTCGGAAACAATTCGACGCATGCTCGGAAGCATTGAACTTCATATTCTCGGCTCGTCGTAGTGTTGTACGTCACTGCGTTCTTGACAGTCAAAAGTTCAGAGAACTTTTGTGTGACCGTGTGTATGCAAGCCAAGCTTGAGCGGAATTCAGTTGGAAAAACCATCCAAGGTTTTTCCGATGGAAAATCCGATTGTGTGTACGCGGCATGAGAGTAGTGCAACAAAGCCAGTTTTTTTCCAAGGCAGAAGGAGAAATTACTCGGCTTTACCCAATATTGGGAAATCCGGCATTTCCCCCTGGCTATACAGATAGCCGTTTTAGACAAACTTTGAGAGAAGGTCAATTTCGCCTAGGTGACTACCTTGAAGACTACAAGCTGAAGACCAGGGCGGAAATACAGTTGTTTAATCAACCTTTAGATCCGTGGCAGATGCAGCAACTTACCCATTTTCTTAGTTCTCTTCTTCGTAGGGAGTGGTCAGATCGTTTGAATGCGTCTTTGGAAAATCTATGTTTAGTAAAAGCTCCTTCGGCTCATGAGGTATCTGAGGTATACAAACTGTTAGTACAACCGCCAGAAGGCTATGTTCTGGGATTCCTTCAAAAAGAGACTTAGATATTATAATATCTAAAAGGCAGTGGAGATATATCTTATATTTTGCCCACTACTCCTCAACGACTAGTAAGTATCAAGAGCTGTGCTATAAAATTCTTACACGATGGTACAGAGTCCCATCATCGTTGCATAAAATCTATCCAAAAAGGACGAATATGTGCTGGCGTTGTGGAGAGGCAGAGGGCAATATGCTCCATACTTTTTGGTTTTGTCGGAAACTGAAGGAATTCTGGTCTAAAGTGCGAGACATTATAGGACAGTTGATAGATCAGGATTTGGGTTTTGAAACTGCCAGATACCGTAAATATAGAAATTCAATGACCATTCATCTCCTGAATGCAGCCAAGTCATGTGTCTCAGCCCTCTGGAAGCAGGAATCACCTTCCTCGGTCTCGCTGTGGCTTAAAAAAATTGCTGACATACATGCTATGGAAAAAGGTATTGCAATTATGCAAGGCAGAGAGGAGAAAACGAAAAATGGACACAATGGTCCCTCTTTGTCTGCTCTAGAGAATATGGCTGTGCACTTGTGGAGGGGAAATAGAGACCCATCTTAATTTAATTTACGGTTTTTTTTTTTATATATAATTTTTTTTTATTATTATGTATTTTTTTTTTTTATTCTTTCTCCTTTTTGGGGGGGGGGGGATAAATAGCTAGGATGCTAGAGGTTAAAGTTTATATCGTCATTAAATTTATAAAAGGAAAATTCTGACTTGAAAGGATTTGTATCTATTTATAATAGAATCGATCTGTGATATGTTATATGTGATGCACAGGCAATTGAAGTATGTTTGTTTGTATAAAATTGTTTAAAATAAAATAAAGAATAAAAAAAAAAAAAAGGGTGGTGTTCAAAAATTCGAAAAATCTATAGCCTTCCAGTTTCTTATTGATAAGGGTCACACACATGACTTCTCCAAGAACAACATAATCATAAGTATTTTACCTCTAAAGCCTCATAACACACGGCCAAGAATCCCATTGTAAAAAAAAACTTTGGTTTTCTCGACGGGATTCTTGTCAAGCTTGATGGAATTCTTGTCAAGCTTGATGGGATTCTTGTCAAGCTTTCCTTGCATACACACTGTCAATTAAAAATCTCGTTGTTGTAAAGCACGGTGACATACAACACGTACGACGGCAGTATAAAGGGGAAGTTTGATTCCAATGGCGCCACCCCTTGGGCTGCTTTTGCTGATCTTGTGTTACCTCGTGTTAGTAAAAGTTTAGGGAGAGACGATTCGCGCTTTTCAGTCTTCGTGCTTTCAGTTCGTTACAGCGTGACGAATGTGCTATCTCCATTACGAACGCTAGTTTTACCAGAAGGAGCGCTCCCGTCTCATACTTGATTCTGAGCATGTACGTTTTTTTAAGACTCAGAAAAGCATACACACGACCGGTTTTCTCGTGCGGAAACAGGCCGACGAGAATCCCAACGAGAATCCCAACGAGAAAAACGAGAATCCAGATGAGAAAATAGAGAACAGGTTCTCTATTTTTCTCGTCATGATTCCCAACAGTTTTCTTGACAAGAAACCATATACACGAACGGTTTTCTTGGCAAGAAGGCTCTCCCAGCAGTTTTCTTGTCGTTTCTTGCCGAGAAAACCGGTAGTGTGTACGAGGCTTAAGCCTTGATATGGATCCTAGAGATCTAGGCCAAAGCTTGGAGTGCAAACTGGCTTTCTGAGTAGCTGGTAAGAGAGAAGGACCTAGAGAAGGATGTGGATCCATACCCTCCACAAGAGAATTTTGACACTGAGCCTGTGAGTGACTTTTCATATTATAAAAAGATTGGAAAAAAGATTGACAGCATCCATTTTTGACCTACATTATAAATGTAGCGGGGTCTCCTTTAAGGCCCCTGGACTACGTTACCCAGAACCCCGTTCGGCACCCAGGGTGCATTGGGCCGCCGCAGAGTCTCATGGGTGGGGCTATATAGGAAGAGGGCGAGGCTAGGCTCGGCCTCTTTGGACACCGCGCTGCAAGCAATAGGACTCCCTGTGCGGATCCGCTGCTGTGTAAGGCCTGAAGCCTGGGCCTTGCATACTGACCAAAGAGCCTTCCACCCCACTGCGGAGCCTGGGTGGCACCTGTTCCTGCTCGAGTTTGCTGGCATCAGCTGGACCGGAGATCCGGCCATTGGAGACACTGTGTGCGGATACACAGTGGTGGAAGCCCGGACAGGGATCGCGTCCGGAGTGGTGAGCGAGCACTTGCTCACTTCATACCCTTTTACTTTGTTGGGCCTAGTGACTGCCTTGGCCCACCCTGTTATTTACTACCCCTTGGATTACAAATATTGTTTCCTGAAAGTGCACCACTGTTCAAGTTGCATGCGAAGAATTGTTCTCATAAGGGACTGAGTTTTAATCTGGGTCAGGCCTGACCAGGGTGGGGGTTAAAACTTTGTTGCTGCGCCATATTGCGCATAGGGAAAGAAGATAGTTGCACGTTGCGGGTGATCACTCTGCACTATCACTGAAGAATATGTTTATTGCTGCAGGGCTCTGCATGTATACTATGTGATGTGTTTAACTTTGAATCCTTATACCAAAGTAAACCCAGTTATATTTTATCACATGGGTATTAGTGTCATCTTTGCAGATAGTGGTTATCTATCAATACTGCCAGATTGTGTATAATCAGGTATAGACCGTTACGAGGTAACAATCCCTAGACTAACTGTGCCAGTGTGGGTTGAGTAGATTGCCGGGGGTTGGCGGTGCTGTATACAGGGCCCGAAACAAAACTCAGCGGCTCTCTTAACTGGGGGTAGCGCTACATAAACTTAAAGCAAGCTCAATAGCTATGGCAAGGTGGTTCACACACAGGAAAGCATCCCTTAATGCACCCAACAGTAGCTCAAACCATAGAAATACAGAAAGGAAAACCAGATCATAAACAGATGCAAAGTCCAAGACAAATTTAATTGCTGGTAAATAAGCCATATAAAATCAGCCAACGTATTTCGGGGAGATATAATTCCCTCTTCATCGGGGCCACACACAGGATAAAACTTGTATGGAGAGGAATAGTGACCTCACAAATTTGTAATAGAACCCATAATAAACTCTCCTCAAGGAGTAATAATTTAGCAGTTGCCAAGTAGTGTTGATTATTTTTAGACCCCATTCACACAGGGGCGACTCGTCAGGCGTCTCAGCCGCCTGACGAGTCGCGTCCCATTCTGTACAATGGAACAGTTCTAAGCGGAGCGACTGAAGTCGCTCCGACTTAGAAAAAGGTTCCTGTACTACTTCAAGATGACTTTAAGGCGACTTCCATTGACTTCAATACAGAAGTCATTTTGGAAGTCTCCTTTGAAGTCGTCTGCAGATCGCCCAGCACAAGTGCCGCCCCTGTGTGAATAGGCTCATATGACTTATTTACAAACAATTACAATTATCTTGGACACTTGCATTTGTTTTTCATCTGGCGCTCTGTTTTTTTTTTTTATAGTATCATAATATCCTTCATGAATCAGTCTGGATGTAATGGGTGATAGAATTGTTTACACTATGCCAATGGTCCCTTCCTTCTCACTGACATATGAAAATCATCTATTGCTAGTATGCCAAAATGCATTATTTTCCCAGGTCAGTAAAAATATATATTTACCATAAATGTATTTGTTTGCTCCGATTGTGGCTACAAGCACTCAGCAATTTCATTTCTACATATTGGGAGAAAGAACAATTTTGAATGATTGTCTTAGCATTCAGTGATTTATTGTGGGCCTTATAGCTTATAGCTTATAAAGCAGAACAGGTTAGTGGCAGTATGTCACAGACAAGGACACATCATTAAAATGCTGTAGGCGAATATATCAAACACTAACACCAAATTGGCAAAAGTGGTATTATTCTAGACTCTTCTCTTTCACTGATGTTATACAAAAATACAGTCCAGTATAATTTGTCATTTTTAGCAAATGGTAGATGTTGGACAAAATTTCTGGCAGCATTTCTCAAAAAAAAAAAAAATCCCAGGTTCCAGTATATACAGCAGAAGACTATGCAAAAAGTCTACAGCAAGTACAGCAAACAATCAGGAAGACAACATAACTCTTCTGTTTTACCTTTTTATTTAACAGGTGAAGAGGAGTAGCTGATTACTAACACAAACACACACTTTCTTTCTCTTTTCTAGATAATGCAAGCTGCACTACGATTAAAATAATATAGAAGCAGCAAGTACATTTTCATGTTTACAGAATAACACAGTGAGAACTCTGTCCAAGGAGTGAACACACTGTGGTGTGTTAAGCCAGCCAGCTGGTATTAAAAAAATATACAAGGGCCCCACTAAAACATATGTAAATCCTGCCCGAAGACATGCAGCCTGCTTTTGTGTGTCTTTTATTTAATGCAGGGGAGTACCTGCTTGTTTAAAAAAAAATGTGGGGGTACTATTAATGCACATTATCCTTGTTAATTGGCTGCTACAAGAGGGAGGCAAGTTGTGTCCTTGGCAGAGGGACAGATTTAAAATATAACTAAACCCAAAACAGTAAAATCAGTCTGTATATGCAGTAAAGCATGCTTGTTATACTCACTGTGGAACCTAAGGGGTTAATCCTCTGCATTGTGTATAAAGGCTGTTTGACCCTATGGCCCCTTTCACACGGAGGCATATTTCAGGCGTTTTAGTGCTAAAAATAGCGCATAAATAACGCCTGAAATAATCCTGCCCCAGTATTCTCAAAGTGAAAGCCAGAGGGTTTTCACACTGAGGCGATGCGCTGGCGGGAGGAAAAAAAATCTCCTGCAAGCCGCATCTTTGGAGCGGTGAAGGAGCGGTGTGTATACCGCTCCTTTACCGCTCCCTCCCATTGAAATCAATGGGACACCGCGGTAATACTGCCCGCTGTAGCCGCGGTTTGCGGGCGGTACTCTACCCTTTTTCGTCCGCTAGCAGGGGTTAAAACCGCACCGCTATATCGCAGTAAATATGACGGTATAGCGGTGCTAAAAATCGCGCCGCTATACCGCCGCCGCACCTGCCCGCCCCAGTGTGAAAGGGACCTATCTCTCTGATCCTCCTCTTCTTCCACTGTCTCCAATAAATAGCCTGATATTTATAGAGCCAGTGGACAGGCTGCACATGCTCAGTTTGGTGTGTATTGCTAGAGAGTTTTTTGTTTTGTTTTCTTGGGAGGGTGCATGTGATCAGCACAGGGCCAATCAGCCTTCAGTGTCACTTATAACTCCACTTCCTCCTCTCCAACTCCTCTTACCGTTGGGGTCCCCCAAGGCTCTGTCCTTGGACCTCTAGTATTCTCGACCTACACATACTCCCTGGGTCAGCTGATAGCCTCCTATGGCTTCTACTACCATTTATGTGCTGATGACACCCAAATCTATCTCTCTGCCCCTCAGCTCAACCCATCAGTCGCCTCACGCATCACTAATTTACTAACAGACATATCAGCCTGGAAGTCAAACCACTTCCTAAAACTGAATCTAAAAACGAGCTCTTAAAATTTCCTCCCCCACGTGCCCCTTCCCCCGACTTCTCTGTCAAAATCAATGGCACATCTATCAGTCCGTCCCCACATGCCAGGGTGCTAGGGGTAACCTTAGACTCTGAACTGTCCTTTCAGGCCCACGTCCAATCCCTGGCCAAATCATGCCGCCTTAGCCTCCGCAACATTTCCAGAATACACCCCTTTTTAACTAATGACACCACCAAGCTTCTAATTCACTCCCTGGTTATCTCTCACCTTGACTACTGCAACTCCCTCCTCATTGGATTAACTTTACATACACTATCCCCCCTTCAGTCTCTAATGAATGCCGCTGCAAGACTCATCCACCTTACCAACTATTCCGTGTCCTCCACCCCTCTCTGACAATCCCTCCACTGGCTCCCACTCACCCAACGAATAAAATTCAGAGTACTAACAATAATTTACAAAGCCATCCATAACTCTGCCCCCAGCTACATAACTAACATAGTCCCAAAATACAAAACAAGCCGCTCTCTTCAGTCCTCCCAAGACCTCCTGCTCTCTAGCTCCCTTGTCACCTCCTCCCATGCTCGCCTGCAGAATTTCTCCAGAGCTTTTCCCGTCCTTTGGAACTCCCTACCCCAATCTGTCTGACTGTCCCCTAATCTATCCCTCTTTAGACGATCCCTGAAAACTCTTCTCTATAAAGAAGCCTGCCCTGCTTCTAACTAATACACTTTTTTACTTCCTCCATCTGCTCATCCCCCACAGCTATTACCTTTTGTATCAATTGACCCTCCCTCCTAGATTGTAAGCTCTAATGAGCAGGGCTCTCTGATTCCTCTTGTACCAAATTGTAATGTAACTGTAATGTCTGCCTTTATTTTGTTAAGCGCTGCGCAAACTGTTGGCGCTATATAAATCATGTATAATAATAATAATAATAATAATAATAAACTACCACAGTGCTCAACAGCACTGTGGTGTTTCATTGAGAACTACAAGCTGACAGCCGCAAAGGCTGCCGGACCTTGTCGATTTCCTTTAACAAAACTCTGTGAATGAATTACACGGCAGCAAATCTTATTTTTTATTTAAGACCTTCCTGCTGTTTTCAGATACTGATAGCACAGCACTGACAGCACTAACTGGTCAAAGACGTAACTTTCAAAATGTAAATTACACTTTTCCACAATAACATTTTCTCAATTTTAGAAGCGTGTCAAAAGAGAAACTGAATAAAGATTTTTTTTTATTTATTTTTTTGCTGCTTTTTCTCAAAAAGCCCCATAAATATTGGTAACATTTTCTTACTGTGGGGTTGAATCAGGTGAACTATTAATGGAGCAGATTGTAACTTGTTCACTCATCTCTCGAAGTAGCAATAACTGAAGAATCAGGTCAGCATGCTCCATTTTTCTTTTTAGCTCATCCTGTGAACTGACTACAAGTGGTGCCCTTAGCTCATGAGTCTAACGTTTGTGTTTTTATTTTAGCTCCAGGCCATTTGTATGACTTATTTAGCTAGTAAGGTCAAGAAGGGAAATGTCAGTAATTTCACATATTCATATAGCACAGACCTGAGCAACTGTTCAGTTTATTGTGGACAGTAAAGGTAAACTACAAGGGGCTCCATTTTATTACTTTTTTTTATCTATTCATTTTCAAACTTTATTTTTTATATAAAAATCTTTTTTGGAAAAAAATATCTAATACATACACAGTGGAGTATAGCCTTTCTAAAGAGAGAGTATAATATGTTTTTTTTTAAGACTTCGTCTCTGGTTAAAACGTTGTAGAAATCCCAGATTGGAGGGAGAGGGACGAGATGAAAGAGAAGTAGGGGTTTTGATCACACTATGAGTTGTGTAAGTGTAATTTGAATTTCAACTATTCAGCTCTGCAATTTTTTTTTCCAGCAAAACAGTTAAAGAGGAGTTCCACCCAAAAGTGGAACGTCCGCTGTAAGCACTCCTCGCCCCCTTACATGCCACATTTGGCATGTCAATTTTTTTGTGGGGGGGGTGGGTGACTAATTTTGAGTGGGACTTCCTGTCCCACTTCCTACTTCCCACTACGGGCCATCTAGGCGACTCCTTCTCTCCCCCTAGGCGGCCCCTCCCTCTCTGCATTCTTCTGGGACACGTCACAGGTCCAAGAAGATTACCTGTTCACTCGGAGAGAGCAGCACGACTCGTGCATGCACAGTGCATGCCCGGCCATGAAGCCGCAAGCTGTCACGGCCGGGTGCCCACAGTTTCAATAGGGGCACTGCGGAGAGTAGGGGGAAAGGAGTGAGGCTCCGTACGCCCACATCGCTGGACCGTGGGACAGGTGAGTGTCTGTTTATTAAAAGTCAGCAGTTACACTTTTTGTAGCTGCTGACTTTTAATAAACAAAAAAAAGCCTGGAACTCCGCTTTAAGTATAGCCTGGTAAACATATGAAAATTTGCTCGGAGCTCCACCTACTGACCAGAAATATAAAAAATGCAGCATGTCTAAGAAATAGTTCACACTTACCTGACAAAACAAAAACAATTTCAAAATATTTAGTAGATCCAATTACCGGTAATCAAATACAGCATATATACACAAAATATATATGCACTTTAAATATTGCCCTTTAAAATGATCATTACAGAATACGTTGCAGTATAAATGCACCACAGATTTCTCTACAGCAATTTTTTTAATTGTGTTACTTCTTATGCCCCGTACACACGATCGTTTTTCATGCCGTTAAAAATGCCATTTTAAAAAATGGCCATTAAAAATGATCGTGTGTAGGCTCCAGAGCATTTTTAACGACGTGAAAAACGGCCATTAAAAATTCCGGACATGCTCTCTTTTTTCACGTCGTTTTTCATGTCGTTTTTTTTAACGACGTGAAAAACGATAGTGTGTATGCTTTCACAACGTGAAAAAAAACGCGCATGCTCAGAAGCAACTATGAGACGGGAGCGCTCGTTTTGGTAAAGCTAATGTTGGAAATGGAGATGGCACATTCGTCACGGTGGAATTAATAGCATCGTTTTAATGCTGCGCATTCCGTTCTTCTTTTGATAATGCTTTAAAATTACCCTCTTTTGATAATGACATTGAGAGTTTTATGCCAAACTTGTTTCTAAAGTAATTCCAAATTGCTCTAATGATTGTAAAATATTATTTCTAAGCCGCACCTCCCTCCTAAATAATACTAATAATAATAAAATAATGTAATTCTCCTTTTTTCTTTAAATTTTATATTATTTTTGGTTATTTTTTTTTGGCCTTTTTTTAAGTATTTTGGCTTAAATTATTCTTGTGTAAAGTTACCACAACAACCTTCCAAATGTGTCTCATTTGGCCTCAGGGAGGTTTGTGTCCCCTGATAATAACAATAATATAATTTGAGATGTCCCTGCCTGCTTCCTAGCAAGCTCTCTTTTGAAATACAAATCACATAGTCAAGTATTTAAAGGGCACTCAATTTTTTTTTATTTCAGAACATTAACAAATTAAAGTGGAAGGCAGCACTGGAGAGCCTGCTTGCATTTGTGCATCCCTTTCACCCCACAACAACCATACAAGATGTCCAAACCAAAATAGAGATTAGATCCCCCCAAAAAATGAGCCCAATCTTGTCTTGAGCTCCCAGAGGTCAGGAGCCACAGCAGATAAGTCCTATATGTCCCCAGTCTGTGGTACTACAGCAGGCATTATTTTCTCCTCTTCCTTGTAGCCTTCTCTCCAGCCTTCTCTGCAGCCTTGGTTGGTTTCTTCCTTGGAGGCTCGGGATCAGGAGGAGAGGTTGTGGCAGGAGGAGTAGTAGGAGGAGGAGGAGGAGGTGGAGGAGTAGGGACAACCTCCGTTATGTCCGTGTACCTAGTGAGTTCACCCAGCACGCCCTTATTGATGACTTTCAATAGCAGGGTCTCACTAAAAATTTTTTGCTGCAACTCCATTTGCCTTAGTTTGTGGGCGAGGACTGCGGCAAATCCCTCATCAACAGAGGGTGCCTCTCTGAGGGCCGCTGTTGCCTCTCTGAGGAAGGCCCTGGTTTCCTCCTCCACCTGCCTACCTCTCCTTGGCCCTCGTGGTTTAACTACCAGGGGAGGCATCTGGGCTCTTGTGCTGGGCCAAGCCTCCTCCTGGGTGCCACTGGGCCCAGCCTCCTCCTGGGTGCCACTGGGCCCTGCCTCCTCCTGATCCCCAACATCACCCTCTTCCTGGCTCTGCTCTGGCTGTAAAAAAAGAAAGGGACATTATTTATTTTGCCACATCATCATTCACAGACATTGTTCACCTCTAGACATTGTTGAAATCAATGCCAAAAGTTATGTCCTTTTCATTGATTACGCATCCTGGTTTTGTTGTCTTGTGCACATAAAATTAGGCCACTACTGTATCTTGCTCTTCACAAACTTTATTGGTAGAAGTGTACATACCTTTAACAATACTAACATCTATTTAAACTCTACAATTTTGTACGATAGAAATATAGATAGCAAAACTTTACCTGGCTCCATATCTCCAAATCTGCCTCCTCAAGGCCCTGATCTTGATCCTCAGAGGAAGCCAGAGCAGGGTTGACAGGAAGGCTGGAGGACTGGCTGCAGGGAAGGCTGGAGGGTTGGGTACAAGGAAGGCTGGATTGACCTCTGGGGGGAAGGGTGGAGAGAGATTCCGCACTTCCAGCTGGTCATCCAGAAAAGCAAGCTTACTGTAGTACCACAGACTGGGTTTATAAACCTTATCTGCTGGTGCACCTGATCTCTGGGACCTCAGGACCATAGTCCTCTGGGTCCTGTATGTCCCTCTGATGGTCCCAATTTTGTTTTTGACATCTTGGAGAGTTGTTGTGGGTATCTTTGTTTGCACAAATGCAAGCAGGCTCTCCAGTGCTGCTTTCCTGGCGTCTTTATTTTTATTACTGCCACTTTTTGTTTGCCATAATATAGGGAGCTCTTGCCATTTATCAATGAACTCCCCCATGAAGTCTGGGTTTTTAAAAGTATTCATGATATCTGTAAAAGCGAGAAACCAAAAAAAATATATATTTCAGGCAACATTCCTCAACTGTGCATTGTCTACATATTTTGAGCACACAAATCTCCTCGTCTGATGAACCTCAAAAAGTAAAATTGTTAGGTACCTTGGTCACGACGTTCGTTGCTAACTCTCTCTCCCGAAAAATGAACGTATTTCCCAGACATGGATCTTCACTTTATATACACAGCGCATGCGTGAAACTCTGCACGCTTTCCCCGCCCCTGACGTTCGATATTGTACTTTCCCCGCCCCTTCTCGCTCGTAGTGCTGAACAAAACATGGCGGAGACACAGGTGGCTGAGATTACCTCTACAGAGGATGAAATTACAGAGGAGCCCAAATCAAGACCCAGGAGATATAAGGCATCCAACATGTCATTCGAGGAAATGGTGGAGATGGTCGCCATTTTAAAGAAGGAGGATTATGATGCCAAGCATGGTCCGTATAAAAGGCCTAATCTGGTCAAGTCCAGAATTATGGGCAAAGTGGTCAAAAGTCTCCACCAAAAATTCGGGGTGTGCAGAACGAAGGAACAGCTCAGAAAACGATGGTCAGATCTGAAGTTGCGGGAGGCCGACCAATATAAAAGAATCAAGAAAGTTATATTAAAAAGTAAGTTTTTTTTTTGACTTTCAATGGTACATATTATTTTCTGGTATTCTGTCGTGTATTTTGAACTTTCATATAGTACACTGAAAGATACCATCTTTTTTAGGTTCGTCCGCATAGTAAACGGACGTATTAAACCTCTTTCTCCGTACAGTTCCTCAAACGATGTTTTAGGATCATCCAGTGTGAACACCCATGTTTTTTGGTTTATTTGGGGGAGTACATTTGGGCCACACTTATTTTTGGTGTGCTAATCCAAAGGACATTTGTTCATTTGAAAAAACGATATGCATGGTAATGTTAAAGGGAGTGAATGCTCAGCAGCTGATGAAACATCTGAACGCAGTAGTACAAGTGTGGGCCTAAAGCCAAAAAGCTTGAGGGAGTCACACACAGGTGATCCAGTGTAGATACTTTGGGGTGTTACAATGTTTCAAATTTGTTTACAAAATGTACATGCTCTGTTTTGGCCTATGTATCCAATCATTTGTCCCGGTTGGCACAGGGGGTAAAAATTAAAATGGAGCATGCTTCAAAAGAATGATTACAAAGTTTTTTTTCATGTTTCTTATTTTAGCAAAATTGAGTCGCTACTAATGAAACTATTCCTTTTATTTCAATCTCCCTAGGGATTCGAAAAGCTACCTCAGATGAGACGAGAATTGCAATACCTACAACAATACCCCCAGAACCCCAGGATGGAGAGGAATGTGATGTTGTGGAAGTGGAAAGTGGCACCACCACAGGTCAGAGTGAAACCAGACACATGCATGTTAAATAGATGTAGGCCTACATATTCTATCCTACATATTTCTTTTTACATTTTGGTGCAGTTCTGGCCGAAGACCCCAATAAGTTGACACATCACAGTGCCCAGATCCTGATCCAATACCTGATGGTCTGCTGTCGTGACCTCGAAAAAATTAAGGGAGATTTGCTAGAGATCAGGGCAAATACAAAGCGGGTGGAGGAAAGGCTCCAAAATATCATGGCTGTGCTTGGGCGTGTCTAATGTTTTTACACCAAATAACGTTTTACTTGCAGAGATTTCTATTTTTTTTGGTTATTTTACCCTTTAATGACTAGCACATGTTTAGCTTTTTCTAAATTTGGAGAAATATAGTTTGTTTATGCATGGCTGGTCATGCGTTTTAATACACCTGAAATTAAGGGAACATCCACATTTCAAAGGAAGTTGCCCACCTAAACAAAAAAAATAAAGGTATTTTTACATAACAAATCATTCTGGCTTCATTATGTAAATGTGGTGCTGAGTGAACTAATCAATGTTTGGTGTTTACACTGACAATGAAGGCTAATTAAAAGATTTTTTAATCCACATGGCAAAACAAGTGCACTAGGTAAACCTACCAGAAACATCAAACATTATACAATAAAAATGACAAACCAATCTTTACTTTTTTTAAAAGTTTTATTTTTTTGGTCTAAAATTATTAGAGATTGTCTGGCATTTCAATGGCCCCCCTACCCATAAAATAGTCCACATATTGGTTACGGACCTCACGTCCGGTTGGGGGGGCCAAGCCAGGACGGCCAGGTTCCAGGGCCACCAAAGTTTCGGCATTGATTAAAGAGGCCTCAGGCCCACTCAAAGATATATAACTCGTTGAATGCACTCTTAGGAAATTATGCAGCACACAGCACGTCATAACCACATGGTTCCATTTGTATGGGGCAAGGTGGATGGAGGTAAGGAAGAGGCGAAATCGGCTGGCCATGATCCCAAACGCATTTTTCACCACCCTTCTGGCTCTGGCCAGCCGATAATTGAAAACCCTCCTCTCAGGGGTGAGGGTGCGTTGCGGGAATGGCCTCATCAAATGGGGTCCCAGGCCAAACGCCTCATCCGCCACAAACACAAAAGGTAGTCCCTCCACATTCTGCTCCGCTGGTGGCAAGGCCAGCAGATCCAAAAGGAGCCGTTCTCCAAACTCCGTCTGGGCAAAAACTCCTCCATCAGACATCCTGCCATTCTTGCCAACGTCCACATAGAGGAACTCGTAGGTGGCCGACACCACTGCCATCATCACGACGCTGTGGAACCCCTTATAATTATAATAAAAGGATCCCGAATGGGGTGGTGGGACGACCCGAACATGTTTGCCGTCGATGGCTCCTCCACAGTTCGGAAAGTTCCATCGCTGGGCAAACTCGGAAGCCACATTCTGCCATTCATGTGGCGAAGAAGGGAACTGTGGAATTAAAGAAATAACAAATTAATACTTGGAGCCAGAAACATTGAAAGCTGATTTCATACACACATTCATGGCCAACATTGGTAGAAACTGTTCAAAACATAAAAAATTGGAAGCAAGAAAAAAAAAAAAAAAATTATGGGGGGGGGGGGTAAGGGTTGAAGATGAGTTGGGAATATCACACATGAAGGCTGTAGCACTCTGTATTGAAGTTAACAAAAATGAAACATTCCTAGGCCAAATTTAGGGTGCGTTTTGGGTAAAGCACTACGATGGAACATATAATAAAAAACATGGAAATGACTAGGCAAGGTAGGTATGGCCCCAGGATAGCATGCTAGAGAGGTTAGGTAAGCCAAATTTACAGGTAGGCCTCAAACCCCAAACTTTAAATAATAAAACATGGGGAGAAAGGGGACATTCCCTGCAGCTAAGAATCATGTGAATTAGGGACTGCAAATAAAGCAAATTAAAAATATCCCCAAAAAAATACCATACAATGTGAATTTTTGAAGAAGAACACTTACCTTAATATAGTCCTCCTGCAAAACTTGAAGGATGGCAGAACAAGTCTCTGGTATAATGATCCCCAGAGCCTGGGGGGATATGCCTGTGGAGAACTTAAGGTCCTGCAGGCTTCTCCCAGTAGCCAGGTATCGCAACGTGGCGATGAGCCTCTGCTTAGCACTGATGGCTTCCCGCATAACGGTGTCCTGCCTGGTAATATAGGGGGACACCAAAGCCAACAGCTGCTGAAATACGGGGTCAGACATCCTGAGAAAATTCCTGAAATCATCAGGATTATTCTCCCTGATCTCCCGCAACAAAGGCATGTGACAGAATTGGTGCCGCTGGAGCAACCAATTCTTGGTCCATGAACTCCTCCTGACCCTGCTCATGGCATGGAGTCGGGATACAGCATGAACCCCTGCACCAACTACAGCACGAACTCTACGACGAGTACGTAGCCGCAACATGGCTAGATAACGGTCGGCTGAACAGAACGAACTAGAAGAACGCACGGAAGAACAGCAAGGCCTATGAAGAACAAGCTGAAAAACACGAACGTGCAGAGCAGGCCTCACTGAATAAACAGATACGAACTGACTACAAGCAGTGCTAAACAGATACAAACCCACAGGCGCAATCTGAACTCCCGAAAACGATCTTCAAAGCACGAAGACTGAAAAGCGCGAATCGTCTCTCACCAAACTTTTACTAACACGCGGAAACACGGAATTAGCAAAAGCGTCCCAAAGGGTGGCGTCATTCGAACGGAACTTCCCCTTTATAGTGCCGTCGTACGTGTTGAACGTCACTGCGCTTTGCTTGATCGTTTTTTTTAATGATGGTGTGTACGCAAGGCAGGCTTGAGAGGAAACATGAAAAAAAAACGAGGAGAAAAACGTCGGTTTAAAAAATGACATTAAAAACGATCGTGTGTACGGGGCATAACTCTTTTATCCTTGATATATTTCCCAACGTGTCCCTTTATTTCCTATGGGGGATTTAAGTTTTTATAGAATGTAGATGGATTTTCCCCTGTTGCTGTACCTCACACTCACAGATTATACTAGTCAAATGTGCACACTGTCAATTATAAAAAGGTGAAAACTTTTTCTTGTTTTGGTTGAAGTAGAACATTTCCACATAATTATCTGATTTGGGCACTCCCTCCTGATCTAGATCTATATATAATAGACCAATGTTAAAGTGGTTGTAAACCCTCGATGACAACTTTCACCTACAGGTAAGCCTAGATTAAGGCTTACATGTAGGTGTTTGCAATATCTCCTAGACCTACACGATTTAGGAGATATATGCAAAAAAGAATGCACCGATGTCTACGGCGCATGCGCGCCGTAGACAACGGCGCAGGAGCACTGAGCGTGCCGTTTTGTAAATTGAATCATGCTGTCATTGTCGGCTCCCGCGCGCATGCGCGGGAGTGATGTCACGCACCGTCACGCGACTCCGGCCAGTCACAGAGCCAGAGTTCGCGGACCCCGGAAGAAGAGGGGTGAAGATGAACGCTCGCCACTAGCGAGGAAGACCGGGACATCGCGGGCTTCTCCTGCAGGTAAGTGACACATAATGGGCTACTATGCGATGCATAGTAGCCCATTATGCTTTACCTTTGCAGGGAAACAAAGAGGAAGTAACAATCAGCAGATACCATGGTTGTTATGGTGTCAGGATGATTGAAGCGCATTATTTCTATTATTACATCGTAATATAAGATGAAATCATTCAACTCACCATAACGTAGAATCAGTGGGAGACCTGAGCGTTTCACCTGCCACGTCGCCTGCCACCAGATGCCATCAGGTGCCCCCAGCGGAGTCCCTCCTTACATCAGGTGCCCCAGCGGAGTCCCTCCTTACATCAGGTGCCCCCAGCAGAGTCCGTCCTTACATCAGGTGCCCCCAGCAGAGTCCGTCCTTACATCAGGTGCCCCCCAGCGGAGTCCGTCCTTACATCAGGTGCCCCTCAGCGGAGTCCGTCCTTACATCAGGTTCCCCCAGCGGAGTCAGTCCTTACATCAGGTTCCCCCAGCGGAGTCCGTCCTTACATCAGGTGCCCCCAGCAGAGTCCCTCCTTACATCAGGTGCCCCAGCAGAGTCCCTCCTTACATCAGTGTCCCCAGCAGAGTCCCTCCTTACATAAGGTGCCCCCAGCAGCGGAGCCCTCCTTACATCTGTGTCCCCAGCAGCGGAGTCCTCCTCACATCTGTGTCCCTATCAGTGGAGTCCCTCCTTACATCTGTGTCCCCATCAGCGGAGTCCTCCTTACATCTATGTCCTCATCAGCGGAGCCGCTCTTTACATCTGTGTTCCCATCAGTGGAGTACCTCCTTACATCAGTGTCCCCATCAGCGGAGCCCCTCCTTACATCAGTGTCCCCATCAGAGGAGTCCCTCTTTACATCTGTGTCCCCATCAGCAGAGTCCATCCTTACATCTGTGTCCTCATCAGCGGAGTCGCTCCTTACATCTGTGTCCCCATCAGCGGAGTCCATCCTTAAATCTGTGTCCCCATCAGCGGAGCCCTCCTTACATCTGTGACCCCATCAGCGGAGTCCTCCTCACATGTGTGTCCCCATCAGAGGAGTTCCTCCTTACATCAATGTGTCCCTCCTTACATCTGTGTCCCCATCAGCGGAGTCCCTCCTCACATGTGTCCCCATCAGTGGAGTCTTTCTTACATCTCAGTGTCCCCATCAGCAGAGTCCTCCTCACCTGTATCCCCATCAGCAGAGCAGAGTCCTCCTCACATGTGTCCCCATCAGCAGAGCAGACACCGGTGGGTCGGCCGGTCAGCGGGCACAGCGGGGACACAGTGCGGGCCAGGAAACACCTCCTCTCCAGTCCAGACAGTGCAGAGTGCAGACACGGGCCGTGCATTCCACAAAGCTTGCGACATCACTTCCAGTTTACCACTAGCACAGGAAAACCCGAAGTGATGTCGTAACTCGGATGGAAAACACCGCCCATGTCCTAGGGCGGTGTCAATGTCCATCAAAGTACCCAGCCTTAGTGATACAGTACGGGCGCCGGGCAGAAGTTATTCGGCGTAATGGACTACATAGACGTGGCGCTTCCCATAGTGCACTTTTTTTTGTGTAACTGCCTGGGGGGCGGCGGGGCCACTGTCATGCATACATATTATGACACAACCAATAGTTTGACAGTTGAAAATACTGACCCCAAGTGTAAGCGTTCCACCCAAACAGCAGAAATAACTTGACAAATTAATATATATGGATATGTTGGTTGGACAGTTTCCAGAAACAGACAGATGTCTCCAGTCCCGAGTAATTGATAAAAGGAGAAATACAAGAGAGACTAAGCTGTCTCAAGCATCTAATTTCATGCATCAAGCATCAACTCGTGGTCTAAAGATGTATTATGACTGTGTCATTTTTATCTTATACTATTAATAAATTTATATTTTCTTAAAGTATTTTTGTTTGTGTGCTTACCTTAACAACAGACATACCATCTCCAACTTGACAAGTGAAGAGAGCAAATGGTCCGTCAGAGCCACGCATGAACAACAGGCCAAAGTGTTGTTGACCGATAGTAATTCACATCTGACGCAATCAGCACTCAAGGGGAGTGCAATTGGCCAATAAATTTGACTGCAACATATCTAAATAGGTATAAAGATTATTCCACCAATTAGTTCAGATACAATGTCTTGAATTATTGATGATAGGATGTATTCAAATGATAGATGAAGACAGTCCACAGTAGTCAAACAATCACCATCCCTCAAATCGCAGGAACTTCACATAGAGCAGGAGATATTTTTCCACCAGAGGCGTATCATGTCAATAATAGAATCACCGACCAATTACATAGGGGTCTATCCTATGGCTAAAGTTCCCATATAATCTAAAAAGTAGCAGCAAAAATAGCCTATTAGCTATAGCGGTTATAGGGAATAATATAGTAGTAAATGGTGTGGTCCCAATCTACCATTAAAATAGCGGTGTAGGGATCACAACCAAAAATATACAGAGCTGTAATGCTCTCATAGCCTAAACGACTCACCTTGTAAATGGAGTGGGATAGTATGGCTC
Source organism: Rana muscosa (assembly GCA_029206835.1). NCBI lineage: Eukaryota > Metazoa > Chordata > Amphibia > Anura > Ranidae > Rana > Rana muscosa. The sequence continues at coordinate 517,967,845 of CM055122.1, read as the reverse complement.
CTTCCGTCTGCCAGGTGGAAAAGAGACTGACGGAGGGAACCGGGCGCTATATATATATATATATATATATATATATATATATATATGTAGTGGAGTGCTATATTTAGGGGGAGTATCTGAGTGGTAATTAGGCTCAGATACACTAATTGTTAGGTTTCTTGGACCATTTCTGTCCCTGGGAGATGGTATTGGTATGCAGTTCCCTGTGGCCTACAGGTGGCGCTGTTGCCGTAGGCCAGGGTTGAACCACTGATACAAGGCTGTGCCTTTTTTGTCCCCTCTCGGCAGTGGTGACGGCAGGGCGGGGAACCTGCTGTGCCTGTCGGGAGAGGGTATAAAGAGGGGCGGCCATCTTCCAGGAGGGGTTCGCGCCCAGGTACCTTCAGCCTGGGTGGTGCGTGTGTCGTCTCTGGGTGCCCTAGGCCCGGAGGCCGAGTTCCTGTTCCATCCCAGACACCTTCAGTCTGGGGTGAGGTACTATTTTGGAGGCCCGGAGCCCAGCGCCTTTGGCTGGGTTCCGCCGGTGATTGAGGGCTCACAGGGTGCTGCCTTTCGAGGGGACCCGTATCCAGGATCGAGGAGGCCGGGGAGGTGACCCCTTCTGAGGACCCAGCGCAGAGTCGTGGTGACAGGGGGGCCTCTGGTAACTCTCCGGAGGGATGTTCTTCTCCTTGACATGGGCCAAGTTTCTTCAAGAAGGAAGTGCATGTTCTGTAGGTCATAGTGGCAGTGACTCTATGCACACCAGGTCAGTGGCAGTGACCAAATAGGGCAAGGCCCTATTCACCAGATCAGTGGCAGTGACCAACTTCAACAAGTCAGTGGCAGTGACTTTCATGTTCATCTGGTCTGTGGCAGAGACCGTGCGCCCAAACCTGTTCGTGAAATCAGAACAGTAAGAGAAACTAAATCAAGTTTGTGCCTGGACCTCCTCCCACCTTACCTGACCTGTGTTTCGTATCAACCTGTCTGCTCTCATAGAGACTATTTGTTATCCGTGTTAAAATAAATACAAAAGTTGGACTTTCAGTTGGTGTGGGCAGTTACTTTACTGGGGAGAATTAAGGACTTGTTTCTGGCTAATGCAGAGGGGAGATCAGCTCGGGTAGGATTCCAACACCAGCCGCAGGCAGGCCCGAAAACTAACACAGCCCAACCTCCCCATCCAGTAGGGTACGGGCTTAAAGTGCGGTGTGCCTAATTTTTTCCTGCGGAGGAGCCAAGTAAAGAAAAGCAGGTAAAGTCTGCGGTGGGTGCGCTATATATATATATATATATATATATATATATATATAGAAAGTAAAGGTGCAAAATAACTGGCGCAAATTTGCACTTCTCGGCGCCTAGGTGCTAGTATGCGGTACCTGTGGCTCACTCCTCCAACTGTTTAGCTGGAAAAGTAATGGGGAATAAACGATATATTCAGCTCAAGAATTTATATCAGAGTTGTTGAACTGTGATACAAATTATATAAAAGGAAGCAGCTTTTTAAATTTATATGAAATGAGATCCTCATACATATAAAAAGTAAAATACAATAAATATCATATAAAAAGCATAAAACTCATAGAGTCCATATGATAAACAGCGCTGGTTATGGATAAATGTCCAAAAACATATAAAACACTTGAGTGATGACTTTGCAACAGTCAAACTAGTAGTGGTATTTCTTCTATGGATACGGTCTGTAGTGCACCCTACACCAATCCCAAGTCTTCACCACAAGTGAGGCACGCTCCCCCTCTGGGGTACAAACTCACCACAAAGATGAAAAAGGTAAGCCTTTTTAGTCTGTAGGTAATCTCACTCCAACATCCGTCATCACCACCAGGGTAGTATGGGTTAAAATCCTCAGGCAAACATATAAGGACATAAAGGCACCAATAGTGTTATATTGCTTTAATCAAGAAAACCCCCAATACAAATCCCTGTTTCAAATGCACGTACATTTCAATCACTTGTAAAAAAGCACATAAGCCCAGATACCGCAGCGTCTCTGTAACCAGGAAGTACAGAGTGATCTCCACGGCAACTGTCTCAAACCCGGAACAAAGACTGCAGCGTTACGTTCGCAACACGGGCGCCCTCTTGGGACAGGATAGCGGTGAATACACTCTATACTTTATGTGCTTTTTTACAAGTGATTGAAATGTACGTGCATTTGAAACAGGGACTTTGTATTGGGGGTTTTCTTGATTAAAGCAATATTACACTATTGGTGCCTTTATGTCCTTATATGTTTGCCTTAGGATTTTAACCCATACTACCCTGGTGGTGATGACGGATGTTGGAGTGAGATTACCTACAGACTAAAAAGGCTTACCTTTTTCATCTTTGTGGTGAGTTTGTACCCCAGAGGGGGAGCGTGCCTCACTTGTGGTGAAGACTTGGGATTGGTGTAGGGTGCACTACAGACCGTATCCATAGAAGAAATACCACTACTAGTTTGACTGTTGCAAAGTCATCACTCAAGTGTTTTATATGTTTTTGGACATTTATCCATAACCAGCGCTGTTTATCATATGGACTCTATGAGTTTTATGCTTTTTATATGATATTTATTGTATATATATATATATACTGCATGATGCAAGGTAATTGCATGGTGTCTGCAACAGCGCGATGTGTGCACCCGGGAGCCAGCCCACCACAATCGGCGCCAAGCCGTGATATCACACAGCAGCGCCGCGTAGTGCACTGACGCAACGATGGATTCAATGTGAGTGTAAGTGCACATTAGAGCTCCCTAGTGGCCGACCAACAAATGTCAGGAGCATAGGGTGGAAGTAAGCAACATCCTAGCCGGAGAGCGAGTCCCCGGAGGCCTAAATGAGATATAAGCAGTGAGATCGAAGTAAGGCCAATACAGTACAGCCATATAACATGCGTGGACTAGACGGCGCATACAAACCGAACTAAAGCAATGGTACATTATAATGAGAAAATTAATCATATTATGGTGCTCTCAGATGCTAAAGATTCATCGATTAGTACAAATATAAACGGCCAGAAGAATCCCTAGAGAATAAAATTGGTCATATGGCACACATGGAATCAGTATAGACAAGTTGCACACAATATAGAGATAAATGTGTGTACATATCTAATCATGCTTAAACATGCACAACAATCCATAGCAAGCCGATTAAGCATGGAACTAGTACTAAACGCTTTACATCAGTTGTATAACTATTTTCAATAGTTTTTCAATTCATCTTTCTCTTTCCTCCCCAACGTACTGTCTCTAGCCCATCCTTTCATATATTGGATTTTAATGTTTTCTATCAAAGAGGTTAGGCATCAAACTAAAACATTTCCAAGGGCAGTTTGCGTGCAAATAAAGTGTGTCTAAGAACACCAGCTCCTGCAAGCTAATATCCACCCATCAAGGAATTTTTATATTTTTAATGCACTGCTTGACCAGAGCTGTTAAGAGGAGTTATGAGGCAGGGTACAATGTTTTTAGTTGTAACGCTGGAAATAAAGTGTGTAAAACTATTTCTTGATCATATTCTTGATTTCTGTATTAATATCTGAAGAGGATACTGTTACAGTAGAAGAGACACATTAGTCAAGTCATAACATCCACACACCTTTTTCAGATGTTTAACCATGACCTCTTATGGTAACCTATAACTTCTTATGGTAACATATAACCTCTTTGATCAAAAAGATGGATATAGTTATTAGTATTAATATCTATCTGTTCATGAATAATTGCTTTTCTAGCATAACAGGAGACCAAGCAAAGTTCTGGCTTCTGAGACAACACTACATTATTATCAGTGGCGTCACTAGGGTTGGTGTCACCTGGTGCGGTAAAATTTGGTGTCACCCCCCCCCGTCACTGTTCAATCTGGGGCACTGAGCAGGCTAGAGCATAAGCACAGCTCTCCCCGTGTGTAATCCCCCTAATGGAACCCCTCTGCATTCCCCCCTTTGTACAATCCCCCTAATGGAACCCCCCTGCAATCCCCCTAATGGAACCCCCCTGCAATCTCCCCAATGTATCCCCCCGTGCAATCCCCCTAATGTAACACCCCCTCTGTGCAATCCCCCTAATGTACCCCCCCATTCTGTACAATCCCCCAGATGTAACCCCCCTAATGTAACCCCCTCTGTGCAATCCCCCTAATGTAACCCCCCCTGATTCTGTACAATCCCCCAGATGTAACCCTCCCTCTGTGCAATCCCCCTAATGTAACCCCTGTGCAATCTCCCCAATGTATCCCCCTGTGCAATCCCCCTAACCTAACACCCCCTCTGTGCTATACCCCTAATGTAACCCCCCCTCTGTGCAATACCCCTAATGTAACCCCCCCTCTCTCTGTACAATCCCCCTAATGTAACCCCCCTCTGTGCAATCCCCCCCCTCTCTGTACAATCCCTCTAATGTAGCCCCTCTCTGTGCAATCCCCCCCTCTCTGTACAATCCCTCTAATGTAGCCCCCCTCTGTGCAATCCCCCCTCTCTGTACAATCCCCCCTCTCTGTACAATTCCTCTAATGTAACCCCCCTCTGTGCAATCCCCCCTCTCTGTACAATCCCCCCTCTCTGTACAATCCCTCTAATGTAACCCCCCTCTGTTCAATCCCCCCCTCTCTGTACAATCCCTCTAATGTAACCCCCCTCTGTGCAATCCCCCCCCCTCTCTGTACAATCCCTCTAATGTAACCCCCCTCTGTTCAATCCCCCCCTCTCTGTACAATCCCTCTAATGTAACCCCCCTCTGTGCAATCCCCCCCTCTCTGTACAATCCCTCTAATGTAACCCCCCTCTGTTCAATCCCCCCCTCTCTGTACAATCCCTCTAATGTAACCCCCCTCTGTGCAATCCCCCCCCTCTGTGCAATCCCCCCCCTCTCTGTACAATCCCTCTAATGTAACCCCCTCTGTACAATCCCCCCCTCTCTGTACAATCCCTCCCTCTCTGTACAATCCCTCTAATGTAACCCCCCTCTGTACAATCCCCCCTCTCTGTACAATCCCTCCCTCTCTGTACAATCCCTCTAATGTAACCCCCGATGTACAATCCCCCCCCTCTCTGTACAATCCCTCCCTCTCTGTACAATCCCTCTAATGTAACCCCCCTCTGTGCAATCCCCCCCTCTCTGTACAATCCCTCTAATGTAACCCCCTCTGTACAATCCCCCCCCCCTCTCTGTACAATCCCTCTAATGTAACCCCCTCTGTACAATCCCTCCCTCTCTGTACAATCCCTCTAATGTAACCCCCTCTGTACAATCCCTCCCTCTCTGTACAATCCCTCTAATGTAACCCCCCCTCTGTGCAATCCCCCCCTCTCTGTACAATCCCTCTAATGTAACCCCCTCTGTACAATCCCCCCCCTCTCTGTACAATCCCTCTAATGTAACCCCCTCTGTACAATCCCCCCTCTCTGTACAATCCCTCTAATGTAACCCCCCTCTGTTCAATCCCCCCCTCTCTGTACAATCCCTCTAATGTAACCCCCCTCTGTGCAATCCCCCCCTCTCTGTACAATCCCTCTAATGTAACCCCCTCTGTACAATCCCCCCCCCTCTCTGTACAATCCCTCTAATGTAACCCCCTCTGTACAATCCCTCTAATGTAGCCCCCCCCTCCCTTCCCTACAGTCACAGACCTCAGATCAGCGTGCTCTGTCCACATGGATGTTCCTCCTCCTCCTCCTAGGCTCCTCCTCCTGATATGTACTGTCAGTGTGGAGGAGGAGCCTAGGCTCCGTCGTTCTGTGGGGTTTAATTGTTGTGATAGGCAGCCAGCACCGGCGATTGCAGTACCGGTTCCCGGAGGACATGCGGGCGCCGTGCACAATGGCACTCCAGGGCTGTCTGCCTCACAACACAATTTTTACTCCTCCTCCCTCCCCGAACATTGCGGGGAGGAAGGAGATACAGGAGCGGGAGTGCACAGGGGAAGGAGGAAGAGGAGAGAGCCGCGGCGCCTCTCTCGATCAAGCGCCGTGACGGGTCGGGTGTCACCCCTCTGGCGGGTGTCACCCGGGTGCGGCCCGCACCCGCCGCTCCCCCCTGGCAACGCCTCTGATTATTATTCAAATGTATCCAGCAGAAGCAGCACAATATGAGAACGAGATAGGAAAATAACCAGTATTACTTTTGGAAAAGTGTGGGATGATTAAAATAGAAAGCTTTATATAAGGCGTTTTCAAAGTTCTAACATATTAAAGTAAAGCATTCGCTCTGTGTTAAAGCACCAGAAGTTATTTGTATTGCATTCTTGGTCTAGCTTAGCACAATTTAAGTATACACCCTTAAAAGAAACAGCTTATGATTAGGCACAATGTTTGTGGGAAACGCATCAACTAGCAGCAGCCTTCCCGTGTCCTGGTTGTGTCAACCATTCATGAAGTTTACAGAATAAACAGTGTAAGGATGTGCCATGGTGTGCAGCCATTTTTTTTTCTGGATTGTATACATTACAGAAGCGACCAGGGCAGGCACCCATGTGTGGAGTCACCCATGCGTGTCCTTCCATTATCTTATGACAATTTAAGTTTACATTACTCTTACCTGATGGACCACTAGAAAAGCTTTAAATCGCTGTAGGAGTCAGCACTACTACAGTGATAGCTGTGATATTCTGGGTCCTACTTAGGTTCTACATGCTGTCCCACTGCACACTTAATGAAAAGGGTTGTTTGCTCAGCACAGACATTCATAGAACAGCTTGTATTTTTCTCAATGAATAAATGGTATTCTCTGATTGGGGAAGGTGGAAAGGAGGGGCAGTGATGTCACAATCTCCATCTTGTTTAATCAGAAAACACAAGTATTTTTATCATGTGTGTAAATGTCACAGTGTTTTTACTGCCCACCAATCACATTTAACTGTCACAATGGCAGCATTTCATAATAATAAGGAGAATGTGGTGCCACACCACAGGTACACAGGTGGGTATCCAGCCACCATTCTTTAGGCCAAAATATCAAGAGCCAGTGCTAGAATATCCATATGTGCAAGGTTCCTTAATCAACAATCCTCTTAAAGTGGTCTTCTCACCAATATCTTAAATGCTCCCCAGATAATAAGACCCTTCTTGTATAATGGGTCAAATCACACTTGTGCTCAACAACAATCCAGTGTCACTCTGTCCTCCTCCACTCTCTCTGCTGCTTGTCACACCATGTAGAGATTTCTCACTATAGCACCAAACAAGCTTCCACCACCAGGTGTCCTCTGCAATGGAGCCTCACCAGATCCTTGTGACCACAGTCAGTCTAGAATGCACCCAATCTCCACTCTCTTCTTCTCTGCTACCTTCTGCAGTCACCAATCCACCTTAAAAATACTACACTATTGGAAGCTCTTTTTTACAAGTAAAAACATAGATTTATTTTCCAATATGCCTACATATACAAGGGAAAGATCACACATTTATTCAAAGATGGCCGGACCGCAACTTTCGGTTCCTATGATGTGTTTTCCTTTTTATCTGTCTGCTGATTGATAGCAATCTCTACAATTGTGAATGTCTAAGCTACTATTCAATTTCTATTAAATCTGGTCTTTTACCCTTATTGTTTTAGACTATAACCTTTAATTTGCGGTAATTAGCGTGCATCCGGCAATTCTTACTTGACCGTTTTATCCAAATTTTTTTTTTTTTTCACCATTTGAAAGAAAAAATTTGAGTGCAAGAATGTGTGCACATAAACCAGCTCACATGACATCACACACATTCACCAGACCCCTTCATCCCCATAGATAAAACAAAAGTCTGGCATACACAGGTTAGGCCTAGTATCCTTGATTAAAATTGTCCTACTGCTCTGCAATTTTAAACTACCGTATCCTCTGAAGCATCTTCATTTCTTTTTAGAAACTCTTATGCCGTGTACACACGACCGTTATTCATGTCATGCAAAAAAACGTTTTTCTCGTCGTGATTCCTCTCAAGCCTGCCTTGCATACACACGTTCATGAAAAAAAAACGCTCAAGCAAAGCGTGGTGACGTACAACACGTACGACGGCACTATAAAGGGCTGCCTTTGCTGATCCTCGTGTTAGTAAAGTTTGGTGAGAGACAATTTGCGCTTTTCAGCCTTGTGCTCTTCAGTCAGTGTAAAGAATGTGCTATCTCCATTCTGAACGCTAGTTTTACCAGAACGAGCGCTCCCGTCTCATACTTGATTCTGAACATGCGCATTTTTTTCCCCCTCGTAAAAGCGTACACACGACCGCCTTTCACGACGTGAAAAACGACGTGAAAAACGACGAGAAAAAACAGGTTCTAATTTTTTTTAGGGCAGTTTTCTCGTCGAGAAAAATGCTATGGAGCATACACACGACCGTTTTTCACGACCAATCTAAAAAATTGAATTTTTCTCGTCGTGAAAAACGGTCGTGTGTACGCGGCATTAGGCCTGGTTCACACTGATGCTTGCAGACACTCATTATTGTACCACTCTCCAACCCTTCACGAACAAATTGCCTCCTGCTACAGCCAAATATTTCACATTTTGACTCATCAGTCCAGAGCGCTTGCTGCCATTTGTCTGCACCCCAGTTCCTATGTTTTCATGCATAGTTGAGTCGCTTAGCCTTGTTTCCAATTCAGAGGTATAGCTGTTTGGCTACAATTTTTCCATGAAGACTTCTCTGGACAGTAGATGGGCATGGCTGGATCCTACTGCTTTCTTCAAGTTCTGTACTGATGGCACTGCTGCACATCTTCCAATATCAAAGGGAAGTAAGCATGATGTGTCTTTCATCTGCTGCATTACGTTTCTTTGGCCGACCACTGTGTCTACGATCCTCAACATTGCCCGTTGAGCTTGCACAGCACATCCGGAAACCTCAGTCTGCTTCAAAATTGTTGCCTTGCTGATACAGTATAACCTTGTGTGCTTAGTCTTGCAATGGTGTATGACCTGTGATCTGAAACTGTCTTCCACAACCTCAACATAGTAGCAGGGTTTGGCTGTTCCTCACTCAGTTTTAAGCCTCCTACACAGCTGTCTCTGTTTTAGTTAATGACTATGTTTCAACACATTATCATTAGTGCCTGCTTGGAATAATTGTTAATTAGTAATCATACACATGACTCTAATCCTACAAAATTCCTTTTTGCAAGTGTAAAGCCTCATACGCACTACTAGTTTTTTTTTGTTCAACCTGACAGCTCAGGTCAGAGCCACTACACTTACAATCAGATGTTAGTACAGCGATCTCCCCTTCTGTGCTATTGTGTTCTGACAGGGGGATGGCCTCCCCGCCAGAACACTCCAGTCAGCACTTTCAGCCATTGACTGAAAGCGCAGAGCAGACCTTTTATGGTTATGACCTTTTGACATGGAAAAAGGTGTTATGGTCAGATGAGACTAAAATTTTATTACTTGGCTTCAACGCCAAACGATATGTCTGGTGGAAATCCAACACAGCTCACCAGCCAAATAACACCATTCCTACAGTAAGGCATGGAGGTGGTAATATCCTGTTATGGGGGTGTTTATCTGCAGCAGGGACTGGAGCATTTGTCAGGATAGAAGAAAAATGGATGGGTTAAAATACCATCAAATTCTTGAGGAAAATCTGCTGCCCTCTGCCAGAAAGTTGTCAATGGAAAGGTTTACCTTCCAACATTAGAATGACCTAAAGCACACAGCAAAAATGACCACACAGTGGTTAAAAGAGGAAAAAGGTGAATGTCCTTGCATGGCTTAGTCAGAGCCCAGACTTAAACCCAATTGAAAATCTGTGGATAGACTTGAGGACTGCAGTCCACAAACGATCGCCATCAAATTTCACTGAACTTGAGCAGTCCTGCAAAGCAGTGGGCAAATATTGCTAAGTCTAGATATGCAAAGTTAGCAAAGATATATCCCAACAGACTAAAGATTGTAATTAAAGCAAAATGTGGTCCAACAAAATACTGACATAATGGGGGGGTGATCCTTTTTCCAACTCCGTAATTCCATTTTTTTATTATTATAATTTTTTTCTGACACGTGGTTGTTATAAGTTGCACTAGTAAATACAGCTAGATAAAACTGTCTCTGTCTTCATTTCATGCTGCAGAGCAACAAAATGTGATTATTTTAAAAGGGGGGGGGTGATATATATATATAGATATATATATATATAGATATATATATATCTATATATATATATATGCATTGTGTGACAAACAGCCCATCAGTTGTCAATGGGGTGTATCTGCCATGGGAGCAGTGATCTCTGCCATGTTTTAGTGAGCCCATCCCCCCTACAGTTAGAATATAGTGAGGGAACACAGTTAACCCCTTGATCGCCCTCTAGTGTTTAACCACATAAGCCCCGGACCAATACGGGCCATTATGACCAGGCCCCTTTTTCTGCGAATCGGCACTGCGTCGATTTAACTGACAATTGCGCGGTCGTGCGACGTGGCTCCCAAACAAAATTGGCGTCCTTTTTTTCCCACAAATAGAGCTTTCTTTTGGTGGTATTTGATCACCTCTGCGGTTTTTATTTTTTGCGCTATAAACAAAAATAGAGCAAAAATTTTGAAAAAAATTACATATTTTTTACTTTTTGCTATAATAAATATCCCCCAAAAAATATATAAAAAAACATTTTTTTTCCTCAGTTTAGGCCGATACATATTCTTGTACATATTTTTGGTAAAAAAAAAAACGCAATCAGCGTTTATTGATTGGTTTGCGCAAAAATTATAGCGTTTACAAAATAGGGTATAGTTTTAAGGCATTTTTATTATTATTTTTTTTTACTAGTAATGGCGGCGATCAGCGATTTTTTTTTGTGACTGCAACATTATGGCGGACACATTGGACACTTTTGACAAATTTTGGGGACCATTGTCATTTTCACAGCGATCAAATGAATAATAAATATGCACTGGTTACTGTGAAAATGACACTGGCAGTGAAGGGGTTAACCACTAGGGGCGCTGGAGGGGTTAAGTGTGCCTAGGGGAGTGTTTACTACTGTGTGGGGGCATGGCTACGACTGACATGTCACCGATCTCTGCTCTGATTACACAGAGCGGAGATCGCTGACATTGTCAGTAGAGGAGCGGGGAGATGTTGTGTTTACACACACATCTCCCCGCTCTGAGCCTCCGTGAGACGATCGCTGGGATCCCCGCGGCGATCGAGTCCGCGGGACCCGCTGTCCCACTCACGGGTAAGGCAGGGGGGTCGCGAGCACGCCGGCGGAGGCGCGCGTGCGACCCCGACGTCGGCAGTTAAAGGGCCACCTACAGGTACGTTATTGTGCCTGTACGAGCCATTCTGCCGACGTATATATACCGTGAGCGGTCGGCAAGTGGTTAACCCCTTCCCTGCCAGTGACATTTACACAGTAATCAGTGCATTTTTATAACACTGATCGCTGTATAAATGCCAATGGTCCCAAAATAGTGTCAAAAGTGTCCGATTTGTCCGCCGCAATGTCGCAGTCATGATAAAAATCGCAGATCGCCACCATTACTAATTTAAAAAAAATATATAATAAAAACTTTTGCGCAAACCAATCAATATACGCTTATTGTGATATATTTTTACCAAAAATATGTAGAAGAATATATATTGGCCTAAACTGAGGAAGAAATATTTATTTTTATTTTTTGGGGGATATTTATTATAGCAAAAAGTAAAAAATATTGAATTTTTTTCAAAAATGTTGCTCTTTTTTGGTTATAGCACAAAAAATAAAAACTGCAGGGGTGATAAAATAACACCAAAAGAAAGCTCTATTTGTGGGAAAAAAAGGACATCAACTTTGTTTGGGTACAACGTTGCACGACAGCGCAATTGTCAGTTAAAACAACGCAGTGCCCTATCGCAAAAAAGGGCTTGGTCAGGATGGGGGTAAATCCTTCCGGGGCTGAAGTGGTTAGGGTAAATGTGTGGTAGTGAGAGGTATGTAGCAGGATGCAAGGGGTTAAGCACTGGTCATGCCTTGCTCCCCACCTGGGGTTTAATTTGTCTTCCTTGGGTCAATCTGTTGTTGGTGGCAGTGGCGGCTGGTGGATTTTTTTTTGGGGGGGAGCGGCAAACAGTATGCTATGCATGAATCTATCCATTATCATATAGGGGGGGGGGTGGAGAGAGGGGGCGGTACCCGGGTTCCCCTAATGGATGGGCCATCACTGTTTGGTGCTGAGAAAGGAGACAAGCAGGCTGTGGGGGAACATGTCTACAGGACTGGAGCAGACCCAGCAAGGTCTATTTATTAGCCAGGAGGCTTAAAGTGTTACTAAACCCAGGACCCTGCATTCACTATATCTGGTCTCCCACAGTACACAAAACATGGAAATGCAATTATTTTAGTATATATAAACTGCTAAATACCTTTTTTCATCAGCAGTTAGAGCAGTCTTGTGACTTCTATGAGTGTCTGGTTAAAGACAATCCCACGATTGTCTTATGAGAGTGCAGGACCCCTGACCCTCTGTCTAGACAGCGCTGATTGGCCCTGTACTGATCATATGCACTCTACCAAGAAAAAAAAAGAAAAAAAACTCTCTAGCAAGCTTAAATAAGCATGTGCAGCCTATCCCCTGGCTCTGTAAATATCAGATTATTTTTTGGAGACAGTGGAAGAAGGAGTTTATCAGAGGAGACGGGATCGAACAGCTTTTTATACACAAAGCAGAGGATTAACCCCTTAGGTTCCACAGTGAGTATAACAAGCATGCTTTACTGCCTATAAAGACCGATTTTACTGTTGTGGGTTTAACACTTTAAAACTGTTTTGCTGTGCTTTTGTTCTTTGGACTGTGTTTACTACCCCTGTGCGGGAATCCTTTTTTTTTTTATATGCTGAAAACATAAACATGTGCAGGAAGCCCTTAACCTTACATGAGGCTTGGATTACCTATCTGAGAACTCTCCACTTGAAGCTGAACCCCACAATATAGATGTAGCAATGTGGACTACAATTATAAAGTTTAGTGATCCTCTGGTATTTCTATGCATCGCATGTCCCTCTAGTGCCCAGTGTTATCAACTGACATCATGTTTGTGAGCCGAGCTAAAGGGATTGTGGGATGAGTAGTTCCTCAGACTGATAATTGCTTCGCATGACTCTGTATCTGGACTACATATCCCAGGGATCTTTGCTACCATCAGAGAGATTGCTTGGAGGAACTATATAAGAAGCCAAAGCCCTGCCCTGCGCTCTCTTCCTCCTGAGCCTGATGCGAGACGGACCTTTCCATGCATGGAGAAAGAGGTCGTTGCCTACCACGCGGTGTATCACATTCCAACAAGGATGAGAGGGGCCTAGCACTGCTTTCTGTTTGTCAGACATCTGTTCAGCACCACATTGGTCGCCTGCCAACCTGTGTTCTGAGCTTCACATTGGAAAATCGATATGGCGGATCCGCTGCACGTGTGTCGCTACAGGAGCTACTGTCCGGAAGGCATTGAGTCGGTCTGGTCATTGGAGAGAGGGCAGTTGCCCACCTTTGCAAATCCTTTTCTCACGGGTTCACTGGGACACTTTCCACAGACATCTTTACCTTGGGAGTACTTTACTGAATCTATCTTGAACACTGTGCAATAACAACTTTAGCTTCTACCATTTTATGAAATCTTATTGCTTATTAATGAGCTCCTACTGCCAGTGAAGACCATCAGATCTGCAATGGGGACATTTTTGTCATTATTGCTACAAGGGCCCTTACACCATTGCTATTAAGTCTGACCTCTCATTAGGGTTAAAGGTTCATAGACTGGCTGAGGTTTCCCATTCAAAAATTTGTCAGTATAACCATTTAACTGTGTTTATCCTATCAGGTGCAAGCAGAACTCCACTGTACTTGTGTATATAATAGACTTTTTTACCTGCAAATATCTTGGCTTGTGTTATTAGGAGAAATTCCTTTGCTGAGTTAGCGCTGTTGCTTAAAACTCAGCAGATCTATTACCTCTTCTTTGTGACAATATCTTCTTTGAATTGTTCTAGTAAACATTATCAGAACATAAAACGCACAGAGTTGTCTGACTTATTGCTTTAGGGGGTGCAAAGATGTCTTAACCCAGAGTGACAGGTGGTTTGGAATGTTCATCAGGTCGTGGCAGTTAGGGATGAGCTTCGTGTTCGAATCGAACATACGTTCGACTCGAACATCGGCTGTTCGATCGTTCGACGAAGATCGAACGATTTGGGCCGTTCGCGCCAAATTCGAGTGACGCGAACGGCCCACAATGCACTACGCCATCGCAGTGTCATCCAGGCGCTGTGATTGGCCAAGCATGCACTGTGACCCCGCATGCTTGGCCAATCACAGCGCCGGCAGCGAGGAGAGCAATGATTGGCCACAGGCAGGATGCCTGTGGCCAATTATTGCTGAGGGTGTTTAGTACACGCCCCACACTATAAAAGGCCGCCAGCACGGCGGCCTAGTGTAGTGTGTTCCGGAGCAGGGATAGAGCAGCATAGGCAGGGACAGTGACTTTTCTTTCTTTCTTGCTTAACCTGGATTCCTTTAGTTTAGGGAAAGAGAAGGATAGGTAGGGAGAGTGTCAGTGTGTTTTGTGCTTGTGCTATAGTGTGCTTAAAAAAAACATTTTTTCTAGGGACAGAAAACTGTAGGTAGGGAGAGTGTCAGTTTCTTTCACTGTGTAAGTCCTTGTTTCTAGGGACCTGGAAGGACAGTGAGTGAATTCTCCTTGTGCTATATTGTGCTTAAAAAAAAACATTTTTTCTAGGGACAGAAAACTGTAGGTAGGGAGAGTGTCAGTTTCTTTCACTGTGCAAGTCCTTGTTTCTAGGGACCTGGAAGGACAGTGAGTGAATTCTCCTTGTGCTATATTGTGCTTAAAAAAAACATTTTTTCTAGGGACAGAAAACTGTAGGTAGGGAGAGTGTCAGTTTCTTTCACTGTGTAAGTCCTTGTTTCTAGGGACCTGGAAGGACAGTGAGTGAATTCTCCTTGTGCTATATTGTGCTTAAAAAAAACATTTTTTCTAGGGACAGAAAACTGTAGGTAGGGAGAGTGTCAGTTTCTTTCACTGTGCAAGTCCTTGTTTCCAGGGACCTGGAAGGACAGTGAGTGAATTCTCCTTGTGCTATATTGTGCTTAAAAAAAAAAATTTTCTAGGGACAGAAAACTGTAGGTAGGGAGAGTGTCAGTTTCTTTCACTGTGCAAGTCCTTGTTTCTAGGGACCTGGAAGGACAGTGAGTGAATTCTCCTTGTGCTATATTGTGCTTAAAAAAAACATTTTTTCTAGGGACAGAAAACTGTAGGTAGGGAGAGTGTCAGTTTCTTTCACTGTGTAAGTCCTTGTTTCTAGGGACCTGGAAGGACAGTGAGTGAATTCTCCTTGTGCTATATTGTGCTTAAAAAAAACATTTTTTCTAGGGACAGAAAACTGTAGGTAGGGAGAGTGTCAGTTTCTTTCACTGTGTAAGTCCTTGTTTCTAGGGACCTGGAAGGACAGTGAGTGAATTCTCCTTGTGCTTTATTGTGCTTAAAAAAAAAATTTTTTCTAGGGACAGAAAACTGTAGGTAGGGAGAGTGTCAGTTTCTTTCACTGTGCAAGTCCTTGTTTCCAGGGACCTGGAAGGACAGTGAGTGAATTCTCCTTGTGCTATATTGTGCTTAAAAAAAACATTTTTTCTAGGGACAGAAAACTGTAGGTAGGGAGAGTGTCAGTTTCTTTCACTGTGTAAGTCCTTGTTTCTAGGGACCTGGAAGGACAGTGAGTGAATTCTCCTTGTGCTATATTGTGCTTAAAAAAAACATTTTTTCTAGGGACAGAAAACTGTAGGTAGGGAGAGTGTCAGTTTCTTTCACTGTGTAAGTCCTTGTTTCTAGGGACCTGGAAGGACAGTGAGTGAATTCTCCTTGTGCTTTATTGTGCTTAAAAAAAACATTTTTTCTAGGGACAGAAAACTGTAGGTAGGGAGAGTGTCAGTTTCTTTCACTGTGCAAGTCCTTGTTTCCAGGGACCTGGAAGGACAGTGAGTGAATTCTCCTTGTGCTATATTGTGCTTAAAAAAAACATTTTTTCTAGGGACAGAAAACTGTAGGTAGGGAGAGTGTCAGTTTCTTTCACTGTGTAAGTCCTTGTTTCTAGGGACCTGGAAGGACAGTGAGTGAATTCTCCTTGTGCTATATTGTGCTTAAAAAAAACATTTTTTCTAGGGACAGAAAACTGTAGGTAGGGAGAGTGTCAGTTTCTTTCACTGTGCAAGTCCTTGTTTCCAGGGACCTGGAAGGACAGTGAGTGAATTCTCCTTGTGCTATATTGTGCTTAAAAAAAACATTTTTTCTAGGGACAGAAAACTGTAGGTAGGGAGAGTGTCAGTTTCTTTCACTGTGCAAGTCCTTGTTTCTAGGGACTGGGAAGAACAGTGAGTGAATTCTCCTTGTGCTATAGTGTGCTTAAAAAAAACATTTTTTCTAGGGACAGAAAACTGTAGGTAGGGAGAGTGTCAGTTTCTTTCACTGTGCAAGTCCTTGTTTCTAGGGACCTGGAAGGACAGTGAGTGAATTCTCCTTGTGCTATATTGTGCTTAAAAAAAACATTTTTTCTAGGGACAGAAAACTGTAGGTAGGGAGAGTGTCAGTTTCTTTCACTGTGCAAGTCCTTGTTTCTAGGGACCTGGAAGGACAGTGAGTGAATTCTCCTTGTGCTATATTGTGCTTAAAAAAAACATTTTTTCTAGGGACAGAAAACTGTAGGTAGGGAGAGTGTCAGTTTCTTTCACTGTGCAAGTCCTTGTTTCTAGGGACCTGGAAGGACAGTGAGTGAATTCTCCTTGTGCTATATTGTGCTTAAAAAAAACATTTTTTCTAGGGACAGAAAACTGTAGGTAGGGAGAGTGTCAGTTTCTTTCACTGTGCAAGTCCTTGTTTCTAGGGACCTGGAAGGACAGTGAGTGAATTCTCCTTGTGCTATATTGTGCTTAAAAAAAACATTTTTTCTAGGGACAGAAAACTGTAGGTAGGGAGAGTGTCAGTTTCTTTCACTGTGCAAGTCCTTGTTTCTAGGGACCTGGAAGGACAGTGAGTGAATTCTCCTTGTGCTATATTGTGCTTAAAAAAAACATTTTTTCTAGGGACAGAAAACTGTAGGTAGGGAGAGTGTCAGTTTCTTTCACTGTGCAAGTCCTTGTTTCCAGGGACCTGGAAGGACAGTGAGTGAATTCTCCTTGTGCTATATTGTGCTTAAAAAAAACATTTTTTCTAGGGACAGAAAACTGTAGGTAGGGAGAGTGTCAGTTTCTTTCACTGTGTAAGTCCTTGTTTCTAGGGACCTGGAAGGACAGTGAGTGAATTCTCCTTGTGCTATATTGTGCTTAAAAAAAACATTTTTTCTAGGGACAGAAAACTGTAGGTAGGGAGAGTGTCAGTTTCTTTCACTGTGCAAGTCCTTGTTTCTAGGGACCTGGAAGGACAGTGAGTGAATTCTCCTTGTGCTATATTGTGCTTAAAAAAAACATTTTTTCTAGGGACAGAAAACTGTAGGTAGGGAGAGTGTCAGTTTCTTTCACTGTGCAAGTCCTTGTTTCTAGGGACCTGGAAGGACAGTGAGTGAATTCTCCTTGTGCTATATTGTGCTTAAAAAAAACATTTTTTCTAGGGACAGAAAACTGTAGGTAGGGAGAGTGTCAGTTTCTTTCACTGTGCAAGTCCTTGTTTCTAGGGACCTGGAAGGACAGTGAGTGAATTCTCCTTGTGCTATATTGTGCTTAAAAAAAACATTTTTTCTAGGGACAGAAAACTGTAGGTAGGGAGAGTGTCAGTTTCTTTCACTGTGCAAGTCCTTGTTTCTAGGGACCTGGAAGGACAGTGAGTGAATTCTCCTTGTGCTATATTGTGCTTAAAAAAAACATTTTTTCTAGGGACAGAAAACTGTAGGTAGGGAGAGTGTCAGTTTCTTTCACTGTGCAAGTCCTTGTTTCTAGGGACCTGGAAGGACAGTGAGTGAATTCTCCTTGTGCTATATTGTGCTTAAAAAAAACATTTTTTCTAGGGACAGAAAACTGTAGGTAGGGAGAGTGTCAGTTTCTTTCACTGTGCAAGTCCTTGTTTCTAGGGACCTGGAAGGACAGTGAGTGAATTCTCCTTGTGCTATATTGTGCTTAAAAAAAACATTTTTTCTAGGGACAGAAAACTGTAGGTAGGGAGAGTGTCAGTTTCTTTCACTGTGCAAGTCCTTGTTTCTAGGAACTGGGAAGGACAGTGAGTGAATTCTCCTTGTGCTATATTGTGCTTAAAAAAAACATTTTTTCTAGGGACAGAAAACTGTAGGTAGGGAGAGTGTCAGTTTCTTTCACTGTGCAAGTCCTTGTTTCAAGGGACAGAGAAGGACACCTGAAGGTAGCCCTTATTGCTTTTTTCCCATCTCCCTGCAGGCCATCTATTAGAATGTCTGGAAGGCAAACAAGGAGAGGCAGACAGTCAGGAGGCAATAAAAGAGGGCAAGCAGGCTCTGTGTCTGGGGGCAACAGTGCTGGTCGTGGACGCGGTGCATTGTCATCAGCACATGGCCATGGGACACGCTTGTCCTTCTTTTCCGCAGCTGGACATGTTGAGCCACATCATGCCGAAGACTTGGTAGAGTGGATGACCAAGCCCTCCTCCTCCTCCTCATCCTCTCTCACCCAGGCTCAGGGTACTGGCAAAGCAGCTGCCAAAGCGTCCTCTTCCCTGGTATCAATGTCAGACTCATCATCAGTCACTCCTTCCCTAGACCCACCATGTCCTCCTCCTGAGGAGTCCCCCGAACTGTTTGAGCATAGTGTTGGGTACATGCTCCAGGAGGATGCCCAGCGTTTCGAAGGGTCTGATGATGAAACCCAGCTACAGGAAGGCAGTAGGGTGAGAGCAGACAGAGGGGATGCTCAAGAAGGACACCAATCTGGCAGTCATGTTCCAGCAGCTGCAGCATACTGCCAGATTGGCTCCAGTGATGAGGAGGGAGGGGATGATGAGGTCACTGACTCCACGTGGGTGCCTAATAGGAGAGAGGAGGAGGAGGATGAGGAGGAGGCACATCTCCAACGAGACAGGATGCCCTTTGGTGGCCAGTGTAAGGGCAGTACACCGACGGAATCACACCGCAGAGCTCCGCCTGTGCAGGGCGCTGCCTCTGCCCGTCATTCAAAAAGTTCCTTGGTGTGGGCCTTTTTTGAGGCTAGTGCATCAGATCGCACAGCTGCTGTTTGCAACATATGTCTCAAGCGTATATCGCGTGGCCAAAACATCAGCCGCTTGGGTACCACATGCCTGACCAGACATATGTTGACCTGCCATGCAGCTCGTTGGCAAGCCTACCTCAAAGACCCACACCAAAGAACAAAGCGGACCTCTCCTTGCACCGCATCAGCTGGGATTTCCAACCCCACTATAACTTCAGTCCTCTCTGAAACATGCACTGAGAGGAATGAAGGTGTAGAATTAGGTGTGTCACAGCCAAGTACTTGCGGCCACTCTGCTAGCAGTACACCGACGTCCGATTCTAGCAGGCAAATTTCCCTGCCCCAGCTGCTGGACCGTCGAAAGAAGTTCACTCCCAGCCATCCACATGCCCAGCGGTTGAATGCTAGCTTGGCTAAATTGCTAGCGCTTCAACTGCTGCCTTTTCAGTTGGTAGACTCGGCCCCCTTCCGTGAGTTTGTGCAATGTGCGGTTCCTCAGTGGCAGGTTCCCAAACGCCACTTTTTCTCACGGAAGGCTATTCCGGCTCTCTACCGGCATGTGGAAGGCAATGTCTTGGCCTCGCTGGACAGGGCGGTCAGCGGTAAGGTGCATATTACCGCTGACTCATGGTCCAGCAGGCATGGACAGGGACGTTACCTTTCTTTCACGGCCCATTGGGTCACTCTTTTGGCAGCTGGGAAGGATGCAGGACAAGGTGCAGTAGTGTTGGAGGTTGTCCCACCGCCACGCCTCCAAAATGCTACTACTGGTTGTGACACACCTCTCTCCTCCACCCCCTCCTCTTCTTCTTCCTCCATGGCCTCTTCCTGTGGTTTGTCCTATGAACCAGCGGTGCTCCGTAGCCGTTCACGGGGCTACGCAAGTACGCAGGCAAAAAGATGCCATGCCGTGCTTGCGCTGGTGTGTTTGGGGGACAGAAGCCACACTGGGGCAGAGGTCCTGTCTGCTCTGCAGGGCCAGGCCGAGAGGTGGTTGACGCCACGCCAGCTTAAGCCAGGAATGGTGGTTTGCGACAATGGCACCAACCTCCTCTCCGTTCTCCGACAGGGACAACTGACCCATGTGCCCTGTGTGGCTCACGTCCTTAACCTGGTGGTGCAGCGGTTCTTGGGCAGGTACCCGGGCTTACAGGATGTCCTGAGGCAGGCCAGGAAAGTCTGTGTGCATTTCCGCAGATCTTATAATGCCAGTGCTCGCCTGGCTGAGCTGCAAAAGGAGTTGAACCTGCCCAAGAACCGCCTTATATGTGACATGCCCACCAGGTGGAACTCAACGTTGGCCATGCTGCAGCGGCTGCACACGCAGCAGAGGGCCATCAATGAGTACCTGTGCGACTACGGCACCAGGACAGGGTCAGGGGAGCTTGGTTTTTTTTCTCCACGCCAGTGGGGCATGATCAGGGATGCATGCACTGTCCTGGCACCATTTGAGGAGGCCACGAGGATGGTGAGCAGTGACAGTGCATGCATCAGTGACACTGTACCTCTTGTCCACCTGTTGGAGCACACGCTGCGTGGAATAATGGACAGGGCACTTGAGGCAGAACAGAGGCAGGAAGAGGAGGACTTCCTTGCCTCTCAAGGCCCCTTTTACCCAGACAGTGTTCCTTCTGTCCCACCCATCGCACAGGAAGAGGAAGAGGAGGAGGAGGAGGAGGAGGAGGAGGATTGTGTCAGCATGGAGGTGGAGGCTGGCACTCAGCATCATCAGCAGCAGTCTTTTAGGGATGATTTACAGTCCCAAGAAACCAGTGGACTTGTACGTGGCTGGGAGGAGGTGACTGCGGATCATGTCGTCCTTAGTGACCCAGAGGACTCCGGAGCGAATGCCTCAGCAAACCTACGCTGCATGGCCTCCCTGATCCTGCAAAGTCTGCGGAAGGATCCTCGTATTCTTCGGATCAAGGAGAGGGACCATTACTGGCTGGCCACTCTCCTTGATCCACGGTACAAGGGTAAGGTTGTGGACCTTATGTTACCGTCGCAGAGGGAGCAGAGGATGAGACAACTCCGGGAGGCCTTGCAGAAAGGTCTGTGCAACGCGTTCCCAGAGACTGGGAGGTTACAAACTCCTGGTCCAGGACAACGAGTTGCTGAGGCTTCGGCCAGTCAAAGAAGGAGCGGTGGGGAAGGTGGCCGTCTGACCGATGCGCTCAGACAATTCTTTAGTCCGCAGCCCCAAAGTATGATTGGTTCCAGCAACCATCGCCAGCGTCTGATAAACATGGTGCAGGAATATCTAGGGGCAAGGTCAGACTTGGACACCTTCCCCACCGAAAATCCTCTGGCTTACTGGGTCTTGAGGATGGATCACTGGCCAGAGCTTGCACAGTATGCAATTGAGCTACTGGCCTGTCCTGCATCCAGCGTTCTTTCGGAACGCACATTCAGTGCTGCTGGAGGATTTGTCACGGATCACAGGGTGCGCCTGTCCACCGACTCGGTTGATCGACTGACTTTCATCAAGATGAACCAGTCTTGGATCACCACCAGCTACCACACACCTGATGCTGATATAACAGACTAATTGATTTTAACATGTCACATCCCTTCAAGACTGATGCTGATGCTGAGTGTCTGTGCTGTTATGTTGACTGGCTATCCTCCTCCTCCGAGTCCTCAATGATACGATTGATGATGATAGCTTGGAAGATCATTTTTGTTTATGGGTGCCGCCACCAGTGGCTAAGGCCCAATTTTTCAGCCCCTGTTTTACAGGGGCGTGTAATTACAATTTTTTTTGCAATAATTTGCCATAGGGCTCATTGCTGTGCTCCAAGTACAGTATCTGTGAGGGGTTGGAGTGTTGTGGCACCAGTGCCTAAGGCCCAATTTTTCAGCCCCTGTTTAACAGGGGCGTGTCATTACAATTTTTGAAGCAATACTTTGCAACAGGGCTCATTGCTGTGCTCCAAGTACAGTATCTGTGAGGGGTTGTAGTGTTGTGCCACCAGTGCCTAAGGCCCAATTTTTCAGCCCCTGTTCAACAGGGGCATGTAATTACAATTCTTGATCTAATAATTCACAGCAGGGCCCATTCCTGCACCCACCAAGAGTAACTCTGAGGGCTTACAGTGTTGTGTCAACACCACCACCACCACCAAAGGCCCAATTTTTCAGCCCCTGTTCAACAGGGGCATGCAATTACAATTCTTGATCTAATAATTCACAGCAGGGCCCATTGCTGCACCCACCAAGAGTAACTGTCAGGGCTTACAGTGTTGTGGCACCAGCACCACCATCAAAGGCCCAATTTTTACTACCACTGTTCAACAATTATATGTAATTACAATTCCTGATATAATAGTTGACAGCAGGGCGTTCCAGCACCAACCAAGAGTAACTGTGAGTGCTTACAGTGTTGTGCCAACACCAACAACTAAGGGGCCTATTTCTGCAGAGTATCTACGGCAGGTCCCTACTTTCAAACATCCAACTTACAAACGACTCCTACTTGCAAACGCAAGAAGACAACAGGAAGTGAGAGGAAATCTACCCCTAGGAAGGAAAATTCTCTCCTGTAAGAATTAATATGGGAGAAAGGTGTCTCCTCTGTACTGATGCTTTATCAGCAATCCTTGTTTCAAGAAAAACACCACATTTCAAAAACAGTTGTCATTGGGACGGAAAGTGAGGTGAAATGTTCTGAACAGGGGCACAGACAGCAAAACAAATGTTACAGGGGTGATAACCCTTACCTATGTTTTCCAAAAAGTTTAAAAATAGATTTTTGGGCTGGAGCTACACTTAAACAATGTACCTGTTCAAAATTACAAACAGATTCTACATAAGAACAAACCTACAGTCCCTGTCTTGTATGCACCGCCTGTATACGGCTGTTCAGAGTATATAGGGCCTTTTTTATTTTATGTGCGGGGTTCCCCTTAATATCCATACAAGACCCAAAGGGGCTGGTAATGGGCTGGGGTAGGGGGGGGGGGTCATGGGGTAGCTATGCCATTTTTCTTAAAGATTTTCATCCATATTACCGGGACCAGACATTACATTAAAGCCGCAAGCAGTTTTAAATGGCTTTTTTTTCCTTTAGAAGTGTCATTTTGTGCAGGGACAGTTCTAAACACGGGAAACACGTGGCACTTCACAGGCATACTTTAGACACCCCCCAGGTACGATATTTAAAGGAATATTTGACTTTTTTTTTTTCACTTTATGCATCATTAAAATGACTGCTCCCGAAAAACGACCGTTTTTAAAACTTCTTTTTGCATTGATACATGTCCCCTGGTGCAGAACCCGGGTTCCCAAACCCTTTTTAGGACAATAACATGCATAATAGTTGTTATAATTAGCACTTTAGAATTCGAACGTTCGCATCCATTGTATTTAATAGGGTTCTAATGTTCGTACGAACTTTCGGTCCGTTCGCGGGTTCTGGTGCGAACCGAACCCGGGGGTGTTCGGCTCATCACTAGTGGCAGTGCAGATAAGCAGGTAAATCCAAGAAGTCCCTTAGGACTGCTACATATATAATGTATATATTTCCTTTAAAGGGGTTGTAAAGGCAGAAGGTTTTTTATCGTAATGCATTCTATGCATTAAGATAAAAAGCCTTCTGTGTGCAGCAGTCCCCTTCAGCCCCCCTAACACTTACCTGAAGTCCATCTCTGTCCAGCGATGTCCACAAGTGTCTCAGCCATCCGAGATTCTTCTTCCTGATTGGCTGAGACACAGCAGCTGAGTCATTTGCTCCTGCTGCTGTCAAATTCAGCTAGCCAATCAGGGGAGAGAGGGGGCGGGGCTGAGTTGGGCTCCGTGTCTGAATGGACACAGGGAGCTGTGACTCGGCTCAGGTGCCCCCAT
The DNA here is from genome assembly GCA_029206835.1 of Rana muscosa. Lineage (NCBI taxonomy): Eukaryota > Metazoa > Chordata > Amphibia > Anura > Ranidae > Rana > Rana muscosa. The sequence goes on along the minus strand of CM055122.1, from coordinate 517,943,883 downwards.
AGCAAGCTGCTTGCTGTGGGGGGGCACTGAACAGGAGGGAGGGGCCAGGATTACAGAAGAGGGCCCAGACAAGAGGAGGATTCGGGCTGCTCTGTGCAAAACCACTGCACAGAGCAGGCAAGTATGACATGTTTGTTATTTTTATAGGAAAAAAAATGAGTCTTTACAATCACTTTTAAGTATTTAGAAGTTACAGGTTTTAGAAATAACAAAATAATGCCAAATAAAACCTCTCTTCCATTCACTCTGTATATTCTATAAAGTTCAAACAATAGCTGATAATATTTAAATGTATGTGTCTAGGAATGTTCCTAAAATAGTAAATACTGAAAAAAAATTAATAAATTAGGCAAAGCATCTGTAGCGCCCTCCTCGCTCCCCTCTTTCTCTACAGCTCGTCTGTCTCTCGTCTAGGGGTATCTTTCAGAGGGGAAGGGAGCGGGGACACCATGCCTGGCCTTCACCACAGGTGTCAGTGTGATATAAGCAAAGTTCTTTTACCTTCGGGTCAGTGTTGTGCACCTGGAGCCTCCACCGAGAGTTACCTTGAACAATGTCTGTCAGGAAATGAGCCCCACACCATTAAAGTTCAACACTCCTTTATTCTTCTCGAATGAACACAATCAGTTGAACTCCCTTGGTAGAAACAGAACAGGAAAGGAGGTGTGGATGCGAGTAGGCCCAGACACAATGTGTTCTCCACTTTCCTCCCTGAAAGTGGGCTGCGGTCCCCGGAGCGAGGGGGAATTTCCTTCCAAGTGGTCTCCGATGAGAGACTCACCCGTCACTGGCAGTATGCTGCACCAGGTCTTCGAGTGAGGAGCTCCCCCCGGTCCATTACGCCTTCCGGATTCGGGTACCCACTCCCGGGGTTCCCTAGGATCTCCTTCCCTCGCGGAACTCAGTGTTGGGCACTGAGCTCCAGACCTCCATCCGAGTACCTCACCCCAGGCTAAAGGTGCCTGGAATGGAACACGACCTCCGGCTGTCTTCTAGGCCTAGGCCCGCCTAGAGAACCGACACGAACCACCGTCCACAGGCTGAAGGTGCCTGGGACTCGACCTCGTGACAAAGATGGCCGTCTTTTTATACCCTCTCCCAGCAAGCACGGCGGGTTTCCCGCCCCACCATACCGCTGCCGAGGGAGGACAAAAAGGAGGCGCGACACACAGCAATGATTCAACCCCAGCCCAGAGCGACAGCGCCACCTGCTGGGCTGCAGGGAATTACACATCACTAATGTCTCTGCCAAGTTTAAATTTACACCCGGGAAAGTACATACCTGCTACACTCTCCCCCTGGTGGTTTGACACTGGTCCCCAGTGTCTGGAGTAAATCATGCCCTCAACGGCTGACATAATCCAATCCAGAGACCAACTAACAATCGTACAAAAATAAAACTTTTAGAAAAACTACCCAACTAAAACATTGTGTCTGAGCCCTGTAATAAAAAAGGGAATACAGAAAGAATAAAAACAACAGCATTAAACCATACTTCGAATCACATATTCACATTTTACTTTTCCCACCCATCCTGACTAAGAACCACCCCATACTCGGTGGTCTTGATGGGATGCTCTCCTGCAGAGGGAAAAGAAAAGGGATTAACACATATAACCCTGACACATGTGTTCGTGTGAGGGAAAATAAACTTCTCCTGGAAGAAGTCCTTTTTCTCCAAAGAGTGAGTGCGTGAAAAGTGTTTAACGTTGCGCAACACTGCCACCTGGTGACAGCACCGCGTTAACTGCACTCGTGGAACTTTCCTCTCTTCTTTGGCCCTATCTACCCAGAGTCCATGATCTCTTGCAGGAAAGTGAAGAACAACAGGAACAGTCCTTCATTCCTCTGGGCACAAAAGCAACGGGCCCTAGAAAGTTCAGCAGCATAACAAGAACGGAGTCTCTTTTCTCCTACAGGTAAAAGCGGGGATGCGGCAGAACAAGTGGTTGATCCATGGTCTCCAGATGATACTCCGCATCTTCTCCTTCCTTGCGCCGGATCAACACCTTGTCTGCATGGATGTGCCGTCCCAACATCCACTCTGCCTTGCAGTCTTTAAAACATTGAGAGGCCTTTGGAGAGCATGCCAGGTACCTGCGGGCGTGGGGAACCTGAAGGTGGGTCCACACAAAGTCATTGTACCAGCGCTCCCGGCACACTTCCACCTCATAGAGCAGTTCCTTCGACAAGTATGGATACTCCCATCTGTACTCTGCAACAACCTTCTGGCCAAATAGGTGCTGTAGTCTCGCCAAAGGAGGCATGGTAGCTTTGTCCCCTTCGCCAGGCAAAACTATCGAGTCCGGGTGGCGAGGGACCTTGATCACATCTGATCTGGGCATGGGTGCCCGCAGTAACAGTCTCTTTTCTCCTGTCTTCGGTACAGATGGCACCGGAGATGTAGAGGCAGGCTGGGGATGGGACCTCTCTTCAGGCGCTGGTGCCTCCACCCTGGGTGTACTTTCCCCTGTAGACATGGGTGGATCCCTGGTCCTCCGGAATGAAGCGAGAGGTACTTTGCCCCAGCCCTTTTCTGCAAACAGTTCATCTATTGCAATGTCGTTTCCCATGTCCGAGAGCGACTCTAGGTCAGAGGAGTCACACTCCTCCGCAGGCAGGTACCCTGTAATGGAGATCGAGCTTTCACCTCTTCCCACACACCAAATCTCTCCGCCAGGCTTACCTCGGCCTTTACTTGAACCGGGACATCCGGATTTCTTGTCGACGGATCCATCCGGGCCGGGCGTAAGCGGGCGAGACGGTCCACCACAACCGCTGGTCGGGGCTACCATACCGGTCTTTCTCTTCGGTGGTGGACGCTGCGAGATCGTGGTGACTGAGTCAGCATCCTCGGATTTCTCCCGTTGAGTTTTTACGACCTCCTCCGCGGTCGCTGCAGTGTGCACAGGGATGGCTGTCACAGCAGTGATTCCTCCTCTCTGAGTGGTGTTGCCCGTAGCACAGCCAGGGTAGATGGTTCTCGGCTTCTCAACTGCCGGATCCACTTTGAACAGGAACTCCCACCAGGCCTCACATCACCCGAATGGCTTCAGCTGGCACACCAGTCCCGAACAGCCGGGACAAATAACACCCAGGGCCTCAACGTCCATGCATGAATACAGGGCGAATCGACCCCTTGGCTTTAGCCGGATCCCCGTATCTGTTACCGGAGCAGCAGCAGTCAATGTCGTGGTGGAAGGGTGAACTGGAATCCACGATGTATGCCCGAACATGGCGACCTGTTGCTGATAAATCGCACACTGCAAAGTTTTTGCGCCAACGTCCCACGTGTAGTCCTTCACACATATTGGACCCCTCCCCTTTGCTCCAGTTCGCGGGCTTTTCTTCTTTTCTGTTTCTGAGTCACGCCCACGAACTAAGCGATAGGGTTGTGCCTGGTGGCGCAGTGCAATAGAAGCCCCCACGTGTAGTACTTCACACGGCTGAACTTCCCCCTTTTTCCACTCTTCTGCGCGGGCCTTTCCCTTCATTGGGTCATGTCCACGACTTGGAGCAGGGATGCACTTTGGCCAATGAAGGCCTGCCTACTCGTAACTCTTCCAGCAGACACGTTCAATTTCTGCGGTGCACAAACACTATACCGGACCCGAGCCCCCACGTGTAACGCCCCCCTCACTCCCCTCTTTCTCTTCAGCTCGTCTGTCTCTTGTCTAGGGGTATCTTTCAGAGGGGAAGGGAGCGGGGACACCACGCCTGGCCTTCACCACAGGTGTCAGTGTGATATAAGCAAAGTTCTTTTACCTTCGGGTCAGTGTTGTGCACCTGGAGCCTCCACCGAGACTTACCTTGAACAATGTCTGTCAGGAAATGAGCCCCACACCATTAAAGTTCAACACTCCTTTATTCTTCTCGAATGAACACAATCAGTTGAACTCCCTTGGTAGAAACAGAACAGGAAAGGAGGTGTGGATGCGAGTAGGCCCAGACACAATGTGTTCTCCACTTTCCTCCCTGAAAGTGGGCTGCGGTCTCCGAGCGAGGGGGAATTTCCTTCCAAGTGGTCTCCGATGAGAGACTCACCCGTCACTGGCAGTATGCTGCACCAGGTCTTCGAGTGAGGAGCTCCCCCCGGTCCATTACGCCTTCCGGATTCGGGTACCCACTCCCGGGGTTCCCTAGGATCTCCTTCCCTCGCGGAACTCAGTGTTGGGCACTGAGCTCCAGACCTCCATCCGAGTACCTCACCCCAGGCTAAAGGTGCCTGGAATGGAACACGACCTCCGGCTGTCCTCTAGGCCTAGGCCCGCCTAGAGAACCGACACGAACCACCGTCCACAGGCTGAAGGTGCCTGGGACTCGACCTCGTGACAAAGATGGCCGGCCCCTTTATACCCTCTCCCAGCAAGCACGGCGGGTTCCCCAGCCCAGAGCGACAGCACCACCTGCTGGGCTGCAGGGAATTACACATCACTAATGTCTCTGCCAAGTTCAAATTTACACCCGGGAAAGTACATACCCGCTACACATCATATTCAATAAAGACAGCTGCTGGAAAAATAATTCCAAAGGTGCATTTTTAATCATTTCAAATCCATAAGCCATTGCAGTAACAATAAGGTAAACTTCATCTATATGACCTTTCCCATTACAGAATGACTGCAGAATGTTAAAAAGCCTCTTCACCAGAAATCACAAATCTCTGTCTACAAGTTAATAATAAATATATGACCACAATAAAAAAAATGGTATATATTTAGCAACCTCCCTGTGGGAGCATGTTCCACTGTATGCCTGTACAGAATTCTAATAAAAGGCAATAAACACTAAACAAACTAATACACAAGCTGTTACATGTCTTTTTAAGTGTTTAGTTCATCTGCTGCATATATGCGCAGTGGCATATTAAAGTCAGTAACAGAAAATATATTATTTATCATAATTAGCTACCCTACAGTGTTAAGTGAATTCTCAAAAATTATGCATTTTTTTTCCATAATTTAACAGAATTTTCTTCTTAAGTTAAATATATTTGAAAGATTATTTTCTAAAAAGTACCCTGTAACTTACTTACACTTTATGTAAACAGTGACGCACACTAGATTCTTATTCGGCAGAATTAAATATAATTGCCATTTGCTAAAACAAATACAGAATCCACAGACATTCTTGCCATCCACATTTCATTAAACATCTACAATGCAATAACTGCAATGCGTAAACAACTACTGGCATTTTGCAAAATGTTTCAGAAATGTAATTCAGCCGTTAATTTGGCACACTGTGTAACTGAAATACTGTGTGAAACATGAATAGGTAAGACACAAGTAGCCAAAAGTTGTTTGAGTAGTTCTTTAACACTTTGTGGCCAATTGTATATAGTTTAAGCTACTGTCATATTGAGGGGCTGGATGAGACTATACTATAGCCTCCATGAGTTCACAGCGTCAAAATATTTTAACATTGAATAGATATTCTAGCCAATACTGGATTTGCCATGCTGCCAACTGATTCTGTTCCATTTTTCATTTGTAACACCAGGCAAAATTGTGTTTATCTCTGCTTCCACATAATGCTGGGGTCCTGACTTTGATTTCCACTAGGGACATTGTCTGTATGGTATTTGTATATTCCCACTATACTGTACACTGTATGCTTCTTTAGGGCTCTGTTCTCCTTTATCAATTAACTGACAAAATTCTTCCTACACAAACCTACCTTAGAAATGTATGTGCTAGAAACCATTATGGTTTCTAGATTGTGGTTTTTGTTTTTGTTTTTTGAGTAAAATGGGATGGAAGAGATGGTTTGACATTAAGAGACCCTCCCAGAGCCTGGGACACTTTAAAGGGGTTGTATGGCTTCGGTTTAAAAAAAAAAAAATAACAAACATGTCATACTTACCTCCACTGTGCAGTTCGTTTTGCACAGAGTGGCCCCGATCCTGGTCTTCTGGGGTCCCTCGTTGGCTGTCTCGGCTCCTCCCCGCAAGCGCTAACCTCCTCCATGGGAAGCTCTCTCCCAAGGGGGTTAGCTTGCGGGCGTGCTCCCGTGATACAGCTGGCAGCTATAGCCGCCGACTGTATCACTCGGCCCCGCCCCCCGGTGCACCGCGTCATTGGATGTGATTGACAGCAGCGCGAGCCAATGGCTGCGCTGCTATCAATCTCCAATGACGAAATGACGAACCACCTCAAGCAGGGGGAAACCATTGTGAGAACGAGCACACGGAGTTTCGTGGCTTAGGTAAGTAAAGCGGGGGGGCTGGGGGGCCTGAGAGTGCAAGGTGTTTTTTCACCTTAAAGGGGTTGTAAAGGTACAAATTTTTTTTCCTAACTAGCTTCCTTTACCTTAGTGCAGTCCTCCTTCACTTACCTCATCCTTCGATTTTGCTTTTAAATGTCCTTATTTCTTCTGAGAAATCCTCACTTCCTGTTCTTCTGTCTGTAACTCCACACAGTAATGCGAGGCTTTCTCCCTGGTGTGGAGTGTCATGCTCGCCCCCTCCCTTGGACTACAGGAGAGTCAGGACGCCCACTAACACACAGCTCCTTTCTCTATCTGCAATGTAGAGAGTGTCCTGACTCTCCTGTAGTCCAAGGGAGGGGGCGAGCCTGACACTCCACACCAGGGAGAAAGCCTTGCATTACTGTGTGGAGTTACAGACAGAAGAACAGGAAGTGAGGATTTCTCAGAAGAAATAAGGACATTTAAAAGCAAAATCGAAGGATGAGGTAAGTAAAGGAGGACTGCACTAAGGTAAAGGAAGCTATTTAGGGAAAAAAATGGTACCTTTACAACCCTTTTAATGCATAGGATGCATTAGGGTGAAAAAACACGAAGCTTTACAACCCCTTTTAAAGGTCCCGGACATTGGGTTGTGTTTCTGAGTGTATGACTCATGCCCTGTATACACAATCGGATTTCCGATGGAATAAAATTCAATGGAATTTTCTGTCGGAATTCCGATGAAGCTGACTTTCATCAGTCTTGCCTACACGCCATCAGACAAAATTCCGACCGTCCAAAACGCTGTGACGTACAACACGTACAACGGCAGTATAAATGGGAAGTTCAAATCCAATCGTGCCACCCTTTGGGCTGCTTTTGCTGATTTCGTGTTACCGCGTGTTAGTAAAAGTTTGGTGTTAGCCGATTCGCGCTTTTCATTCTCCGTGCTTTTTAGTCCGTTACAGCATGACGAATGTGCTATCTCCATTACGAACGCTAGTTTTACCAGAACGAGCGCTCCCGTCTTGTAATTTAGTCTGAACATGCGTGGATTTTTCTCTGAGTTCCACATAGACGATCAGAATTTCCTATCGTTTTTTTTTTTTTTTTTCCATCTGAAAATTTTTAAACATGTTCTATTTTTTAACACCGATGAAAAAAAGTCCGATGGGGCCCACACACGATCGGTTTTTCCGATGAAAAAAGTCCATTGGACTTTTTTCATCGGAAAAACCGACCGTGTGTACAGGGCATAAAGGAAGCTAGTTGTTCTTGATGCATTGGGTTATAGGCTTTGGGAATTTAACCTAATGTATAATGGCTTAGTAGATAGGTACTAATACCCCGTTAGGCATGATTTTTGTAAAAATGTATTCCTTGCTTTCTTCCAAAATAAAAAGGTTAAATAAAAAAAAGAAATGTATGTGCTTATAAAAATACAGTAGGAACACCAGACAGTTAAATCCATTGTAATAGGCAATCTTAATGATTTTATCTACTTGATAGGAATATCGGCTCGTAAAATCCACTGGAGTAGGCAATGTGAATAATTTAATCAAGTTGGTAGGAATCTCAGATAGTTAAATTCATTGAAGTAGGGAATGAGAATGATTTCATACACTTGGGAAAACACTTCAGAATATTTTATCACCAGAATATTGCCAATTACATATAAAGGAATATATGGGGGTTCCATTTTTGTTAATGATGGGGATGACTGCCGGAGGAGAATAATACAACTGAATGAGAAGGCAGCATCATACTTTCTTAATTTTTAGAGCAGTGAAAACCCTGTGCTATGGTGTGTATTTCCTTGTAGCTGCCTGCACTATGATTACCCTGTATGGGATAAGCTCAATGCAAACACCGCTAAGTAAATGCAGCGCTATTTAAACATATACAATGCTCAAAGTGCTTAAATCAATAATAATCTCAATAAAGAAAATTATACAAAATAAATTCATATAAAGGAATCACATTGAAAAGTGCAATAAATCTCATTAAAGTGCTACGTGCTAAAAATTTGTACTTATACATCCAATCACAAAATAAAGTTCATGTGCTTAGAAAGTGCTTCAGCGCTTCAACAGTTCATAATGCTGCACTTCAAGGTGGAACCACTCCGTGCTCCCCTCCTTTGTGTCCCCACTTACCAAAACGGTAAGTTAACAGCTTCACCTTTAGCGATCTCCATATGTCCTTGGGTAAACAGGAAACCTCCTTTACCAGCAGTACTCCGTCATCACTCCATCATATGCATGCATAGAGAGGGAAATATAAGCCATATAACATCCCATAGTGTGACTGAGTTTATTATTTTTTTAAAAGGCTTGCATCACATGAGCTACATGTGCATGTAATCTATATCAACAATTTGCGTTCCACGGTTCAGAACCAGACATACGGAAACAACGTGAAACAAAATTCACCTGTTTTAAGCTAAATTAAGCTTTTATGCACAGCACACTGTGGGGGATCACCATGTGGCTTATTTACTAAAGCTGGAGAGTGCAAAATCAGTCCAATTTTTTTAATTAAAACCAATCAGCTTCCAGGTTTTATTGCCAAAGCTTAATTGAACAAGCTGAGGTTAAAAGCTGATTGGCTACCATGCGCAAATGCATCATATTGAGTGCTCCAGTTTTAGTATATCTACCCCCCATGAGTTACGAATAGGGATGAGGTTCAGGTTCACCATTACCATGGGTCTGAGTCCAATTCTGTGGGTTTGATATTTGTAATCCTTAAGAATTTATGTTCAAAATTGCCTGGGAGAATTTCTTAAAATATAATTAACTGAATGACCTTTAAACTATGGCTAGCAGGCATAAAATGGCCAATAAGGTTTTTCTGAATAAGCCAGCTCCTCATTATAAAAGGAAGAACACATAGTGGCAACAGAGTAAGTGAACTGGGAGCTGTTGTAGGGGAAGTATAGGGAAAACTAATACACTGCATAGAGACAGATTAGGGCTATTTTGGAAACTGTACTTTAATTCTGATTGCTAGTTATTTGTAAAATCAACCATTGTGTTGCCTTGTTTAGTTATTGTTATTGTAAGCTTTTTGTCCTTCATTTTATTATGTGGCTGACCTGAGGTTCATAATTTTTTTTTTTTTTGCTACAAGGCCTCTCTGTTCCAATAGGCTTTTGTTTTGGGGGTATATTGGTTTTTATTCAATGTTAATATGGCCTTTATTTTAGGTAAAGTGTTTTTTTTCTGGAAAACAAAAAGGGCGATATTTTTGGGTTTCATTTCTTTTGTGGGTTATTTTATGTTGATAAGGCATTTTTTTAATTTCTTTTTTATAATTGTGTTTTTATTAGTTTTGCAAAAAAAAAAAAAGGTTACAAAGCAAATTAAACATGACATATGTTACATAAGGTATGGTGTACAAGAAAAATGTCCTCATATACAGATTGCTGGAGCTAACTGTAGGGCATATAGAGGTGCAGTCAACATATAAACTGAACAAGAAGTAAAACAGAGGTCATACATACATAATTTTCCATGCAGTGAACGAGTAAAATCAGGGAGCTCTTAAGGGGTACCATATAGTGTGTGCCTTAGAAGGGAGACCTGCAGGAGGGCTTGGAGGTAAGTGTATAGTTTAACCACTTCAACACCGGGCTTTTTTTTACCACCTCAAGACTGGGCCTATTCTGGCACTTCTCTCCTACATGTACAAATCATCATTCTTTTGCTAGAAAATTACTCAGAACCCCCAAACATTATATATGTTTTTTTTAGCAGACACCCTAGGGAATAAAATTACGGTCATTGTAACTTTTTTTATTGCACGGTATTTGCGCAATAATTTTTCAAACGTCTTTTTTGGGGGAAAAAAAGTTTCATGAATTAAAAAATAACAAAACAGTAAAGTTAGGCCAATTTTTTTGTAAGCCCAAATTTTTATGAAAGATGATGTTACGCCGAGTAAATAGATACCTAACATGTCATGCTTTAAAATTGCGCACACTCATGGAATGGCGCCAAACTTCGGTACTTAAAAATCTCCATAGGCGACGCTTTGAAATTTTTTACAGGTTTCCAGGTTAGAGTTACAGAGGAGGTCTAGTGCTAGAATTGTTGCACGCGCTCTAACGCACACGGCGATACCTCACATATGTGGTTTGAACGGCGTTTACATAGGTGGGCGGGACTTACATGTGCGTTCGCTTCTGATCGTGAGCTACCAGGGACAGGGGCGTTTTAAATTTTTTTATTATTATTTATTTTATTTATTTCTTTGCAAAATTTTTTATTTATTTTTTACACTTTAAAAAAAAAAAAATTTTGATCACTTTTATTCCTATTACAAGGAATGTAAACATCCCTTGTAATAGGAATGGTGTGTGACAGGTCCTCTTTATGGAGAGATGCGGGGGCCAATAAGACCCCACATCTCTCCTCCAGGCTGGAAGGCATGAGATCGTGAAAAAAAATTCACTGATCTTATGCTTATTAGCCGCAATGGCGGCTTTGTTTACTTCTGAGGACCCGGGTGTGACGTCATCACATCGTGCCCGGGCCTCCGACGGCCAACGAGATGACTGGTGACCATCTGGTCACCAGTCATCTCTATGGTTCACCTCCGGCGCTGGACGATTCATTCCACGGGCCCCCGATGGCACGGGAGAGCCCGAAGAAGCACCGGATGGCGGCGGGAGGGGGGGATGTCCCCTCCCGCCGCCTATAAGAACGATCAAGCGGCAGAACCGCCACTATGATCATTCTAATGGTGCGCAGATTTGCTGGCAGAAGACAAGGATATCTGAATGATGCCTCTAGCTGCAGGCACCATTCAGATATCCCCCCACAAAGCCCAGGACGTCATATGACGTCCACCCAGGATGGGAGATCCCATCTGTGGACGTCATATTACTATGGGCGGGTAGGGAAGTGGTTAAGATTTAGGGTCCGGTAGAGGTGCCCCAAATTCCGATTGATCCCATGGTTCCCAAATTTTATTGAATTGTGGGATACTATCATGTACAGTAGCTATTAGGTATTCCATTCTTTGAATGTCAATTATGAGTTGGAGGAATCTGGGCATTTTTTTTAAAGTTGGGGAGCTCTAAGAAGAATGGCCGTCTTTAATATTGATTGGACCCTGGGCAAAAAATGTCTTGGGGCCCTCCATCATCTCCTCACGCCTGCACACCATGGACAGGGGAGGTGAGGGGACTCATTAAGAGACAGAAAACTCCTAGGGATCCTAGGACTCCTGGGATCAGTGACAGTGATGGGGGAGGGAAGGGTGTGATCAATGGCAATGCTGATTTTATTTTATTTTTTACCGACTACCAATATAAAGAGGAGTTTCAACACTGGCCACCAATGTAAAAGGGGTTTACACTGACCACTAATGTAATATGGGTTTACACTGATCACTAATGTAATAGGGGTTTACACTGACCACTAATGTAATAGAAGCATTCACAGCTACCACCAATGTAAGGGGGACATTCACACTGGCCACTAGTTTGAATGAAAGGATTCTACACCAAGCACCAATCTAATGAGAAGATTTACACTGACCACAATGTAACTGAGACATTTAGCCTGTGTTCACATTTGTGTGTGTTGGGAACACATGCAAAATCGCTTTTCTGACACCACAGAAACGTGCTGTCCTTTAGCAGATACACAGCAGTTGTATGGAGGGAAGGATGAGGCTGATTGTGGACTATGTTGGCACCTTATGCTAACTGATGACCAGTTAAGAGTACATAGTTAAAATAATTTTTATTACAAAATTATATATAAAAACAAATATTTTTAATTTCATAGAAACAATGGTGATTTCGTGACATTTCAATGTATCGTACCATTACAGTCAATGGAAAAGAAATACAGTTGTACATACATAATATATTGTGCTCTACATGTTTCACGTTGTGATTCAAAAAAGAAGAATCCGCTTCGTCAGAAGCTATATCTAAATATGTATTGGTTTTCAATGGACATATGAGAAAATTGTGTTGTCACGTCACATAGGTGCTGAACCAGATGGGACCAGAAAGCGGATCGAATATCCGGTTGTGTCAAATGGGGTTGGTAACCCCACCAGAGACACAGAAATCAGGAGGTATGGGTAATCTCCTGGGAGGACACATCCAGAGAACATCTCACAAATAATCGGCATGGCAGTAGAAATATATAAAGGAAAAAATTAGGTCAATGATGGGCCCGTCATAATGTAGGAAGGTCTCATATCAGGTGCTCGATTGCAGTTTGCAACCAGGGTGATTTATAAAACAGAGAATCCAAAGGCCAGTATAAGTCAGACTTCCCGAATAGAGAGAAGATTTGACATGCCAGGGAGATGAATATGGATGTGTCCTCCAGAAAGCACACCGATACACAGCAGTGCCACTAATTGTTAATGACACCGCCAGGCATCTGCTGACCTGTGTCTTGGCACTGTGTGATTTTGAAAAGGGGTTTGGGACTTTTTTTTGCATTTGTAGCGCATAGAGCAACCCATTGAAATGAATGGGCTTCCCTACACACGACCTACATCTTTATCCACCACCTTTACATCCTGAAACCCATGCTAACCTCTGCACCCCAAACCTCCCCCATCCTCTCCACTCCAATCCCCCTCCCCTTTAACTCTACCTGCCTCCTCTGCTCATCTTTGCACCCACCTTCCTTACCTCCATACATCCCCTCCTTGCTCACCTATGCACCCCAAACTGTAACGCCTTCTCTGCCTACCTCTGCACACCCCACACTACCCCCCACCCCCACTAATTTGCTTACCTTTGCAGAACAGGCTGATGGTAGGCTTAATAATCACAGTTGTAGGCAGGGCTTTCAAGCAGGCTCCTTTACCTCCCCAGTGGGCAGCATTCAGATCCGCGGCTATTTACATATGAATAACACCGCTATTTACATATCATTGCCGGTATTTACATGTACACAGGGTACCAGTAGAGGTCCGGTCAGGGTCCGGTAGAGGTGCCCCATATTCCGATTGACAATAGGGCAGAGCTGGGCAGCATTAGTAACAGAACTTCACACTGAGAAATCAGGACACAGCACAGGACTAAAACCTAAAGGGACAAGGAAATTTATACTGGGAAAGATGGGAAGTATGAGGCAGCTGCTTTGGGCTCCACAACAATGACATGGCCCAGGGAAGCTGCCCCTTTTGCCCTGCCTTAAAGACGACCCTGTGAGAAGAGCAGTCACTTGTTACTAACCATCTGTTCTTGCATCTGACTTTTGTTCACAGCATGTCACTGCATTGTTTGAAGGGAAAAAATAATGTGTGTACAGATCTCTGAAATTTCTAAATTATTTTTTATTTGTCCACAACAACTGATTGATAGCTAGCTCTTCAATTGCCAACACCAAATCATTTTTTTTTGCCATTAAATAGGGTTTTTTCCTTTTTAATTAGTTATAAATTTAAGCTTGTAAGCTTGGGGTGATAAGAACGCATCAGACAATTATTGCTGACACTCCACCCTAAGCCTATTTTTTATTTTTTGCATTGTTTGAAATCAAAAAAATTGTGCAAGAACTGTATACTTCTAAACAACCTCACATTATTTTACTAACATTCACTGTACCCTCTATCTCTATTGATAGGACAAAAATTTACATACACCAGTTGGGCCTACTATCTCTAATTAAAATTGTCCTGCTGCTATCCAATTTTACACTGCTGTATCCTCTGCAATTTCTTAATTCTTGCAGTAAAACCCCAGCCTGTGATCTTTATCTCTAGTAAATTTGGGCCAAGCCTTGCTCATTAAAATTGTTTGGCTGCTGGAAAATGTTACAGTCTCTGAATTCATGTAGTAATAAATCTGCCTCTTTGTCTCCAGTACAGTTTAGCCTATTATAACTGATTAAACTGTCCTGCCACTGGCTGGATTTACACTGCTATATCCTCTGCAGTATCCAAATTCTTGCAGTTAAACCCCAATCTTTGTCACTAATGCATTTTTGCCTAGCTTTGCTATTTAAATTTGTCCTGTTGCTGGCCAATTTTACACTGCTGGGACATTTGTGGTCTCTTAATTCTTGTAGTAAAACACCTGCCTATACAGTACTTTTCAAGTATATTTGGGCTATTTCTCCCTCATTAAAAATGTCCTGCATTTCTGTGAAAGAAAATGTCTTCCTGCTGGCCAATTTTACACTGCTGTAGCATCTGCGGCCTCTTAATTCTTAAAGAGAGCTTGATAGAACCTGGCCAGCTGCAGGGACAATTACATCAATCGACTGGACAATTTTTCTTTGCCGTTTAAAGCAGGTCTATTACCATTTCATGAAAAAGCTTATGTTGCTGCCTTTTCCAGACTGAAATTAATCAGTTTGAGGTGCTGCTGTGTATGTAAGCAAGGCTAAGTGTAAAAGAAAAAAAAAAGAAAACAATTCCACAGCCATATACAGTATGTGTTGCCAGTGTATGCTGTTACGGAGACAATCTGTGAAAAACATACTGTTCCGTAACCCAACATACAGCTTTAATGGATCTCCCAAGCATGTTATTTATAGGATTTGTGGATTTTCAATGTTGCCCTTGAAGTTGAATAAAAAGACCCTCTCCCCACTGTACTGTATTTTTAAAAGAAAAAAAATGCATGTACTGTGTGGAATTACCCAGCTACCCATGCCTATTAGCCCAAAGATTGGCAGAATATAACATAATTTACCCTTCAGACTTCAGTCAGATGCACCTCTAAGTTCCGAATCATCAAATATTAAACAAGATCCACCAAACCCTTGGCAAATCAAACCTGGGCAGATTTGCCAATTACTAGTCAGGAAAGCATAGTTAGCACCTCTCGTTGGTGCCTTTGTGTAAGGAGCCTTCATTTTCAAGATAAAGCAGGTCTTTAGAAATATGGAGACAATATCATGGGAAAACAAGAGAATTTACAGAGGCAGCTACACTACAACTCACTGATATTTTTTTTTTAACTGGAAAGTCTCTTTCAATTTACTGGTTTACTGATACTAATCCTAAAAGAAAACATGTTGGCCAATGTTCCCAAAAGTCAGCAGACATAAAGAAACTCACAGCAGACAGGCTTTTCTACTACAAATTCTAATGCCCCGTACACACGATCGTTTTTCATGCTGTTAAAACTGCCATTTTAAAAAATGGCCCTGAAAAATGATCGTGTGTATGCTCCAGAGCATTTTTAACGACGTGAAAAACGGCCATTAAAAATTCCGGACATGCTCTCTTTTTTCACGTCGTTTTTCATGTCGTTTTTTTTAACGACGTGAAAAACGATAGTGTGTATGCTTTAACGACGTGAAAAAAAACGCGCATGCTCAGAATCAAGTATGAGACGGGAGCGCTCGTTCTGGTAAAACTAGCGTTCGTAATGGAGATAGCACATTCATTACACAGTAACGGACTGAAAAGCGCGAATCGTCGCTCAACAAACTTTACTAACATGAAGGGTGGCGCCATTCGAACGGAACTTCCCCTTTATAGTGCCGTCGTACGTGTTGAACGTCACTGCGCTTTGCTTGATCGTTTTTTTTAATGATGGTGTGTACGCAAGGCAGGCTTGAGAGGAAACATGAAAAAAAACGAGGAGAAAAACGTTGGTTTAAAAAATGACATTAAAAACGATCGTGTGTACGGGGCATAACAGTGAAATCCACTGACTTGCAATTATGTCATTGAGGTAAGAACAATAAGTAGGTATTGAAAAAAGTGAGTATATACTAAAATCCATTGTTGCGCTACTCTCTTGGTCGGAACGTAGTATGAAGGCTATTATTTGTATAGCTATGCCAAGCATGCAGATCATAATATGTCATCCAATTAAATTTAACTGTGGTAAAACACACTTTACATTACTTTAAATGCATAAAACATGATCTGGAAAAATGCTACAATCCTCATATTTCTTTTAAACAGACATCTAATCACTTCTGGGTTTTCTCTGTGCAAGGAAATTGCTTGGTAGAGCAGCCATTACCTTTTATAGTGGCATTGCCTCAGCTAAGCACGATAAGCACGATATGCACAGCAAGCTAATCACACTGTATAGTTCAAACAGGTTTATGTTATGAAATACTCAGCATCTTCATCTCTCTGAAAACAATGCTTTAGTGCACAACATTTTATATAGGATTGTAAAAGTTAATGAGCACTCATGATCTATGGTGTGACAACACATCTGTTTACTTCCTATAATGATAAAATATCTGACCAAAACTTGTTTGTGCGATTAAAACACAAAGAGAGCTACAGCAAAAGACGTACATTTAAGTCATATGAAAACTATGGCTTATGAATGTTGGGTCACTCTTTATTGTCAGCACACAGAAAGGATTACCCAGGGGTTACTTTATACATCTCATCTCAAAGGATTAGTTCCGGTGATGATAAAAATCACCAGTAAGTGTACATGATAGTAAGCTACATGCACATGCTGCCTCCTTTTCTGACTGTGAGCTACATCACTGCCTGCAACAAAGGCTTCTTTCAAATCCATATACAAGAGATGACAGCAGCCTTTTTATCAAAAGAAGTGGAGTAATTGCTGGATCATCAAACATGGCGTGTAAAGCCTAGTACACACAGGCCGAATGTTGCGTGGCATTGGCCGGTTCAATAGAAACTGTGTATGGCAACCGGTTCGGCCAGTGGCATGACTGAAAAAGGTCTGCCAACTGACATTCGATCAGCACACACAGCCGATAGCTGAGAGCGCTGATGGGTGTGTCCTGGTGGGGAGGGGGCCATTCCCCTGACAGAACACAATAGCTCAGCAGGGGAGATTGCTGTACCGTATTTGCCGGCGTATAAGACGACTCATATAAGGCGACCCCCTAATTTTCCATCTAAAAGGTTGGTTTTGGGATATACTCGCCGTATAAGACGACCCCCTTCTGACACACCTCACTGTGCCCATTGCATACCTCACTGTGCCCATTGCATACCTCACTGTGCCGATCTCCAGATCTCCATACCTTATCGATGTATGCAGAGTCAGACTGCGGGCGTCCATTATTCAGAAGCGGCGCCTCCTCCTCGTCCTGTTCCGTGATATGCGGAACACTCAGTTTTCCCAGCAGAACCTGTGTTCAGTGTTCCACCTATCACAGAGGTCCTCTCGTCCGAGGCCGAGGATGAGAGGGCCTCTGTGATAGGTGGAACACTGAACAGAGGCTCTGCTGGGAAACTGAGTGTTCCGCCTATCACGGAACAGGGCGAGGAGGAGGCGCGGCTTTTTGAATAATGGACGCCCGCAGTCTGACTCATACAGGTACCGGCGTATAAGACGACCCCCGACTTTTGGGGGATATTTTTAAGTACAAAATGTCGTCTTATACGCCGGAAAATACGGTACTAACATCGGATTATTAGTACAGCTGCTCCTCCAGACCTCAACCCACTGGGTTGAATGAAAAAAAAAACTCACAGTGTACACCAGGCTATTTTCACACAGCTCCATTGCAAGAACATTATAAAAACGCATATGCATTTTTGCCACGTTTCCAAAAAACACAACTGTGGGTGCGTTTTTGCCACATTTTTGATGCGGTCTCCATTTATTTCAATTGGAAGATGCGTGTTTGGCAGTAAGCAGGGTTTTAAAAAAGGCAGTGGACCTGTAACTGATCAGTGTAAAGAGTTCCATAGGATTTCATAGTCATGCGTTTTTCTTCCACATTTGTTTAAGAAAAAAATAAATACTGATCAGTGTGAAAGCAGCCTAATAGTTGAATATGGTCCGATTCCCACATAAGAAGATTGTTTGAAATAGGCTGCATGTACCGTGACAGGTCCCAAACCTATGGAACATTATTTCTTTTTTGCAAGCAGTGCAACTAAACATAAAACATATAAACAGGCACAGGTAAGTCATTTATTAATTTCTAGCTAGATGTACATTTTCTCCGGCTGTGCCTAGACTCAGTTGGGCCTTCTTCTGTACAAGTGAGACTTTTAATTTTGGTAATCCCAAGTAGATCCACTGAGTACTTTAATACTATTCTAGTAACTTGAGAAACTGGGGGAATATTCAAAAATGTAGGTAGTGTTTGTTTATTTTTCCCCATGAACAGTCCCTGGAAGAATACTATGTCCACTGGCCACCTTCCTCACAGCAGAGGTTCCTCTGTCTTCCCTGCATCAGGTTTATGACTGTAGCACTTCGGACTAATGGGGGTTTCTTGACTGTTTCCCCTGTTTCAGCTCTTGTGTCCCAAAGTAGATCCTGTTTAGGTAAGCTCCTCAACCCAGTTTAATTGCTCACACTCTCATACCTAGAATCCAAGGCGCATATCAGAGCCTCAGACTAAAAAGATCCTAACAGAATCTTGCTCATCATATTTGTTAGTCTGGTCCCAGTCAACTCAATTTTCAGAATCGGCCAATTGAGAGAGTGTTAATTTTGATATCAGATTTCGATTTAATCATAGTCTTTTGACGAACACGCCGTTTTAGTCGTATTTTAGTCTTTTAATTAAAATGCCATTTGAGTTTAAGTTGTATTTTAGACATCTGAACTGTTTTGGTTTTAGTTGCATTTTAGTTGACGAAAATATTTTTGTCAACGTAATTAACACTGCCAATTGAAAAACATGCAAATTTAACTCAACAGAGTCTGGCAGAAAACCCTAGCGCACCCTAGAGACTTGGGTAACTGAAAGCAGGAACACATTCCTACACCATTGTTATGTAGGGATGTGCATGTTTATGTGGAAACAAAGAAAGAGTGATTGTGATAAACCTTGAATATACACATTTGTACTCAGTCATAACACAATATCATATAACCAAGACATTAAACAAAGGTAAGGCAATCAAGCTTTTATTGGGTAAGTGCTGCTTTAATGATATGGTTAGGAAAGCTTCTTCCATTTTCATCAGCAGCACACTAACAAAAAGTGTTTTAGCTTGTTATCGCATCAGGCATATAGTGAGCAACACAGCTCAATGCACTTGGTGTAGATGTGCCCTTAGCAATAACTTTCACTTTCCTTAACCACTTCCATACAGGGCTTTTTATACCACTTCCATACCGGGCCTATTCTGGCACTTCTCTCCTACATGTACAAATCATCATTCTTTTGCTAGAAAATTACTCAGAACCCCAAAACATTATATATGTTTTTTTTTAGCAGACACCCTAGGGAATAAAATGACGGTCGTTGCAACTTTTTATCTTGCACGGTATTTGCGCAATAATTTTTCAAACAGCTTTTTTTGGGGAAAAAATGGTTTCATAAATTAAAAAATAACAAAACAGTAAAGTTAGCCCAATTTTTTTGTAAAATATGAAAGCTTATGTTACGCCGAGTAAAAAGATACCTAACATCTCACGCTTTAAAATTGCGCACACTCATGGAATGGCGCCAAACTTCGGTACTTAAAAATCTCCATAGGCGACGCTTTGAAAATGTTTACAGGTTACCAGGTTAGAGTTACAGAGGAGGTCTAGTGCTAGAATTGTTGCACGTGGCGATACCTCACATGTGTGGTTTGAACGGTGTTTACATATGCGGGCGGGACTTACGTGTGTGTTCGCTTCTAAGAGCAAGCTATTGGAGACGGGCGTTTTAAAAAAAACATTTTTTTTTATTTTATTTTTTTTTTTACTTATTTTTTTTTAATTTTTACTTTTTTTTTTACACTTTTTTTTTGATCACTTTTATTCCTATTACAAGGAATGTAAACATCCCTTGTAATAGGAATGTGTGTGACAGGTCCTCTTTATGGAGAGATGCGGGGTCAATAAGACCCCACATCTCTCATCCAGGCTGGAAAGCATGAGATCAGTGAATTTTTTTTCACAATCTCATACTTACAGCCGCAATGGCGGCTTTGTTTACATTTGAGGACCCGGGCGTGACATCATCACATCGTGCCCGAGCCTCTGACGATCATAGAGATGACTGGTGACCATCTGGTCACCAGTCATCTCTATGCTCATCACGTGACCCACCACCGGCGATTCTCTCCGGGTCCCCGATCGCACGGGAGAGCCCGGAGAAGCACCGGATGGCGGTGGGAGGGGGGGGGATGTCCCCTCCCGCCGCCTATAAGAACGATCAAGCGGCGGAACCGCCGCTATGATCGTTCTTATGGTGCGCAGGATCGCCGGCTGAAAAAAAGAATATCTAAATGATGCCTCTAGCTGCAGGCATCATTCAGATATCCCCCCTCAAACCCAGGACGTCATATGACGTCCACCCGGAGGGAGAGAGGGTTCCTGCCGGCGTCATTTTCCAATGGCCCGGTATGGAAGGGGTTAAGAAAAGTAATATATATATATTTTTTGGGGGTTTATATTATCTTACAAAAATTATTGTCTCTCATTTTTTTTGGGGGGGGGGGGGGTAGGGGTGAACAAGACTTGTTTTAGTTAATGATGCGCTAAAAATCAACCCTGTGAAGACTGCAAATAAACCAAATACATGCATAAATGTAGACCCAAAATATGCAAACTGAATAAACATGTGCATGTGCAACCATGTACATATGAAAAAATCAGTGCAAAACAAACCACAGTGCTGTAAAAACCTCCTGCATACACAATGTGTGGTCCTGTGATTTATAAGCAGCATCCGGACAAACACTAACAAAGTCAATGTTTATAAGTAGCTATGTGGAGAGACCACCTACAGATACTCTGAGCAGTGAGCTTGATTCAGGTAGGTGAAGTGAGAAAAGAAAGAAACCAGTGCGCAACTCTGTGTATCCCACAGGCAATGATAATCATCTAAGCTTGCACTCACGTGACCGCCCATGAATAAGTCACGTGACGTGTGACGCAACGCGTAGGGGGCAGAGCTTAGTCACGCTACGCTACCAGCAGTATTCTGAGGACTCAGAAGCCGAGGCAGTGAGGAGGATTGCTCAACTGAGCTGAACTGTGGCGACCTATGCTTTTACAATATCGCGGTCACGTGAGTGCAAGCTTAGATGATTATCATTGCCTGTGGGATACACAGAGTTGCGCAATGATTTCTTTCTTTTCTTTTCTCACTTCACCTACCTGAATCAAGCTCTCCGCTCAGAGTATCTGTGAGAGACAGCTGACATCCAGCCCAGACTTTGATCATTTGGATGTGAGGAGTAGTCGGCGAATATCAAGCTGACATTTAATTGCTACTGAGTATTATGTGTAGGTGGTCTCTCCACATAGCTACTTATAAACATTGACTTTGTTAGTGTTTGTCCGGATACTGCTTATATATCACAGGACCACACATTGTGTATGCAGGGGGTTTTTACAGCACTGTGGTTTGTTTTGCACTGATTTTTTCATATGTGCATGCACATGTTTTTTTTCAGTTTGCATATTTTGGGTCTATATTTATGCATGTATTGGTTTATTTGCAATCTTCACAGGGTTGATTTTTAGCGCATCATTGTTATATATATATATATATACATACACAATTACTTTTTGGTATCAGAATATCATCTGAATGATTGCAGCAATTATCATTTAGGGATCTGTGTGGATTGGTTCACATCATATTATACACATTTTAGCGCTTCAGTACACATATTCACTTTATATATTGTTTTAGCTAATATTATCTTACAAAAATTATTGTCTCTCATTTTTTTGGGGGCGGGTGGACAAGACTTGTTTTAGTTAATATTATCTTACAAAAATTATTTTATTTTCTATGAAATTACATAGTTGCATAGTAGGTGAGGTTGAAAAAAGACACAAGTCCATCAAGTCCAACCTATGTGTGTGATTTTATGGCAGTATTACATTGTATAACCCTGTATGTCAGGGATATGCAATTAGCGGACCTCCAGCTGTTGCCAAACTACAAGTTCCATGAGACATAGCGAGACTCTGACAGCAGCAAGCAGGACACCCAGAGGCAGAGGCATGATGGGACTTGTAGTTTTGCAACAGCTGGAGGTCCGCTAATTGCATATCCCTGCTGTATGTTGTGGTCATTCAGGTGCTTATCCAATAGGTTTTTGAAATTATCTATGCCCCCCGCTGAAACAACTGCCTGTGGAAAGGAATTCCACATTCTTACTGCTCTTACAGTGAAGAACCCTCTATGCAGTTTAAGGTTAAACCGCTTTTCTTTTAATTTTAGTGAATGGCCACGTGTCTTATTAAATTCCCTTTCACGGAAAAGTTTTATCCCTATTGTGGGGTCACCAGTACGGTATTCGTACATTGAAATCATATCCCCTTTCAATTGTCTCTTCTCCAGAGAGAACACGTTCAGTGCTAGTATTCCTTTCTCATAACTAGGATCCTCCAGTCCCTTTATTAGTTTTGTTGCCCTTCTCCGGACTCTCTCCAGTTCCAGTACATCCTTCCTAAGGACTGGGGCCCAGAACTGGACAGCATACTCCAGGTGCGTCCGGACCAGAGTCTTGTAGAGTGGGAGAATTATCATTTTATCTCTGGAGTTAATCCCCTTTTGATGCATGCCAATATTCTGTTTGCTTTGTTAGCAGCAGCTTGGCATTGCATGCCATTGCTGAGCCTGTCATCTACTAGGACTCCAGGTCCTTTTCCATCCTAGATTCCCCCAGAGGTTCCCCCACCCCCAGTGAGTAGATTGCATGGATATTTTTGCCACCCAAATGCATTATTTTAAATTTTTCTACATTAAACCTCATTTTAGCCATGTAGTTGCCCACCCCATTAATTTGTTCAGATCTTTTTTTTCTTCATATCCTGCAGAGAATTTATTGCCCTGCTTAGTATCGTCCACAAAATCTATAGACAAAAAAGACAGGAGGATGAAAAAGTACTCATCTTAAAACAACTAGTGTTACTATGAATTACTATGGATGAAAAGTGCAAATCTCATAATCTGTCCTAAGGACCCGTTAACAATTACACTTATGCGCTGCATTAACGCACATTGTGTTTATTCATTCATTTGAAAAAAATGGACAAACATTCTGGCAGGCGGTATTTTTTTCTGACACAGCGCATCACAAAGCATGAGAGTGCGTTACTGTGCATTATAATGTACTGCAATGCACAAGCATAGGAACTGAGTTGCCTTAGAACATTGGGGTGCCATTCAAAATAAATGCACTGCTTTGCAATTTTGTGTGTCAGCCCTAAAATTCTGTCTAATAAACAAAAAAGTGAGAAAGGAGTTAAAGTGTTACTAAACCCAGGACCCTGCATTCACCATATTTGGTCTCCCACAGTACACAGAACATGGAAATGCAATTATTTTAGTAAATGTAAACTGCTAAATATATTTTCTCATCAGCAGTATATAGCAGTCTTGTGACTCTTATCAGTTCCTGGTTAAAGGTTGTAGGAGCTGCATACTGCACTGTCTGACCTATCAGGATGCAGGACCCCTGACCGGACAATGTTGATTGGCCCTGTGCTTATAACATGCACCCTCCCAAAAAGAAAAAAACTCTCTAGCAATACACACCAAACATGTGCAGCCTGACTCTGGTAACTCGGTCTTATCGGACATGTTTTGAAGACAGTGCAAGAAGGGGAGGATCTGTGCATACAGGATCAAACAGCCTTTTTACACAGTATAGAGGCTTAACCCCATAGGTTCCACAGTATAAGTGTAACAAACATGCTTTACTGTATATAAAGACTGATTTTTCTGTTTAGTAACACTTTAATAAGGGCTTCTTAGGGTTAACTAAGTATTAATAGGGGGTTAAAGGGGACACTTTTTTCTAATTTTCTTTTTTGGTTTAAAGCCCAACTCTGGGTAACTTGCTTTTAAAATTTTTGGACATCCCAAAAAATCTTTTTTACCTTAGACCAGGGGTCTCCAAACTTTCTAAACAAAGGGCCAGTTTATTGTCCTTCTGACTTTAAGGGGGCCGGACTATGGTCAGTAGGAGTAGAAAAGACGTCAGTGGGAAAAGCAAAGCCCCATCTTTGGTGTCATTGGGAGAAATGATGTCCCATCATTGGTGTCATTGGGCCTCATCATTGGTGTCATTGAGAGGAATTGTGTCCCATCATTGGTGTCATTGGGCCTCATCATTGGTGTCACTGAGAGGAATTGTGTCCCATCATTGGTGTCGTGAAACAACATTGGTGTCATTGAGAGGAATTGTGTCCCATCATTGGTGTCATTGGGAGAAATTGTGCCCCATCGTTGGTGTCATTGGGCCTCATCATTGGTGTCATTGAGAGGAATTGGGCCTCATCATTGGTGTCATTGAGAGGAATTGTATCCCATCATTGGTGTCATTGGGAGAAATTGTGCCCCATCATTGGTGTCATTGGGAGTATACGTGACCCATTGCTGTTATCATTAGGAGGAATTGTGTTCTTTCATTGGTGTCAGTGGGGGGGGGCATTATCCCCCATTGTTGGTATCAGTTTATGAAATAGTGCCCCAAGGGCCTGATAAAAGGAAGCAAGGGGCCGCATCTGTCCCCCGGGCCACAGTTTGGAGACCACTGCCTTAGACCATTAGGCCCCTTTCACACTGAGGCGTATTTCAGGCGTTTTTGCGCTAAAAATAGCGCATAAATAACGCCTGAAATACTCCTGCCCCAGCATTCTCAATGTGAAAGCCCTGAGGGCTTTCACACTGAGGCGGTGCGCTGGCAGGAGACAAAAAAATCTCCTGCAAGCCGCATCTTTGGAGCGGTGAAGGAGCGGTGTGTATACCGCTCCTTCCCATTGAAATCAATGGGACACCGCGGTATGAACCCTTTTTCAGCCGCTAGCGGGGGTTAAAACCGCACCGCTAGCGGCCGAATAGCGCGGTAAACACGACGGCATAGGGCACTGAAAATCGCGCCGCTATACCGTCACCGCATATGTCCGCCCCAGTGTGAAAGGGGCCTTACAGTGGGAACTGTACTTGTGTCTCCCCCAATAAATTGTAAGAAAATATACTAAAGGCAGAGCATGCCTGTGATTTGACTTCAAGCTCTGTGCTGTTTTTCAAGAGAGACAAAACAGACAAACACATGAGCAATGGCATGAGATTTCTGAGAAGGTTCAAGCACAAGGAAAACACTGCTGCTTTGGTTGCAAAAAATGAAAAACGGTTTGTGTAGTAATTTTCTTGCGTTTATTGTTGCTGTGCATATTACGTTAGTACATGTACGTCAGTTTGTATTGACTTTTTTCTTTAGGACTATTATAACTATAATGAAATGCCAAATACGATTGGTTCCAAAATCTAGTAGTTTCCTAACTGTATCTATACAGCAGCACTTAATAAAAGCTTGATTGCATTTAGACGCAGTGCAGTTCAGCATGTTACCATGCACGTGAAGGGAAGAAAAAAATATATTTTGTCACTTTCTGTGAACAACAAAAAATTTGCATATCAATGAATGCAATGTGCAACATGTTAAAAAAGTGGACGTCAATGCAAGTCATGCAAAAGAAGTGTTTAAATTAAGTCCAAATCAACAGATGGAAAGCAGAATTGAGGGAACTGTTCTGGTCCATAAGGGAGTACAGGTGGAAGGGAAACTGTTCTAATGAAACTCTGTTGGCCAGCCAAACTTTAGATTTTCAGTATAGTTCTGCCATACTGAGTGATAGGTTATGTGAAGTGACTTTTACATGTAGAGTACAACAAAAATCAATACTATAACAGGCATGAGGTGAAATCAACTGACCAATGCAATAAAACCCTTAGTGAATTAAAATCATACATTTTTAATAGCAAAATTAACAAGTAATGAAAATTCCACATGCATGCATGCTTTGGAGAATTGACCCCAAGAGATCTGCATGTTTATGACATGGTGAATGATTACAGGCTGTATGAATGCAAGCCAGAGTATTGCACCGAGTTAGACATCGATCAAAGGAGAAAGTTGGTGTTTAAGCAATACCATTTATTGGTTAATTCTGTAGAAATACATTCCCTATTAAGTCTACCAGACAAAAAAAAATAGTGCATCTCTAATGTTGAATTTTTTTTTTGTGCTGAAGCCCAGACATATACAACAAAGACCAAATAAAGAGGTTATTCATTAAATGTATTTTTAAATGCAATTGGTGCAAGCATCAGAATCTGTATTGGTATTGACCTTATTTATACCCTGTAAATTGAAAGAGAGAAGGTCAGCCCTATGAAGCAATCAGTGTCTGCTGCAGTGAACATGTTCTGACTGTAAACACACAAATGGGGAGAAAGCAGAGCAATGGATGACCTCATCAGTGTGCTGCAGCTGAGTCACTATACTAAAAAGTCACTGGGTTTTGCCCCCAAGCAACTGAGAATGTTATGCTGATACTGTGAATTCTACTGTCCAAAACTATTGTCTACTAACACAGTTGCCAGGTATGTAATTCAACTGTGTATTTTGCTGCTTACTTGGAGTTGAGCTACATTTTAGGCCTCATGTACACTGGACATTTTTAATGAGGCTGATAGCGGCATCTGGGGTTTTTTTTTTTTTTCCTGCCTCTAAAGGCCCCTGCACACATAGGCATTTTGAGTAATTTAAAGGCAGGGGCGTTTAGAGGCCAAAAAAAAACAAAAAAACTTACAGCTAGGGCTTCAAGGAGCAAAGGCATATTGGTAAAAAAAAATAAAAAGTAAATGCTTGACGTGTGGGTCTTATACTCTTTTCTTCCATCAGCCAAGCACCTTCAGGTGTTCCCCCCAGTAGGGCAGATCTCTGCATCCTGCCATATGCCTAGGTGAGATTAACTAGGCTGAAGATAAGGAAAATAAAGTTCTTCTGGAAATAAATAGTTATCCCAACATACACACCAGGTCCTCCAAGCCTATTGATTGCCTATGCTATTAAACCCCTTAACAGAGAATATATCTTTCTAGCATACCCAGCTGGGGCAAGCTCAAACAAGTGGCACGGGAAATACACTCTGAACTTAGAGGGACATGCCTGTTGAGGCACAGTTAGGCTAAGTACAACCCACAGCTAACTAAAGAATTCATAATATACAAGTAAGAATAAAGGAAGAAGGAATATAGTAATAAATACCACAGCACTAGTTACATGAAATTAAACCTGATATGCAGTATAGATGTTATACTGCATCATGTCTTTGTCTGAGTTAACAGGGAAATTCTGTGTTTGCTTGGTTTAGCCTTTTGCAAGTGGAGTGGGAAAGCAGGATGCAGCAATTTTACCAAAGGAATTTTTTTTAATTTTGACTAACCTGTAAATTTCATATCTTGGAGTACAGTACGGGACACGGGACTTGTATTAATAGACTGTGGGTTATATGCCACTACTTTCAGGTGATTGGACACTGGCAAAAGCTTTTCCTAAGAACACCCCCAGTGCACTCTCAAATAACATCATGCACTCTGTGAAAAAGTATGAATAGAATAGGTGGAGCACCTGCAAGCCTACAAAATGGATTCTTAATGCTGAAAAGTCCAATAAACACCAACAGATCTGGTGGAAGAGGCCCTCATAGTAAAAGGGAGGAATTACTTTTTTGTGGGTATAAAATCAGATGCCTGAGCCACCTAGCAATGGTGGAGGAGGATGTCCCTTCTTTAAACCTACAGGGAGGACAAAGAGGGGCTTGTTTCTTCTGAAATTTTATTTGCAGCTAAGCAGACCGTAACTGTTCTGACAAAATCTAGGCACTGGAGTGAAATCTCCTTGGTGTGGTTTGAGGCAGAGCATAGAGAAGTAGGAAATTATAGTTACTGAGGTCAAAGGAATAGACCACCTTGGGGAAGAAAGAAAAAAAGGGTCTGGGTCTCAGGACCACCTTGTCTCTATGCAAGATAAGAATAGGTCCCTTACAAGAAAAAGCTGCCAAATTGTAAGTAATGGCCACCTTATGATATTCTCAATTTAAGGGAAGGGGGAGAAGGGGGGTCTTTGAAGAGCCAAAAATATCAGATTCAGATCCCAGGAAGACGTCGATCAGATTCATATCCCAGATGTGACGTTGAAGAGGGGGATGGACATGAGCAACTCCCATAGCAATTTTTGACAAGAGAATTGGAAGCCAAATGTTCCTAGAATTGATTGGATAAGGTAGAAACCTTTTCCTTTAGAGTAGGGCTGTGGAAATTACCTATTAATTCCTCGATTAATCGATTAATTGTTTTGATCGATCAAAATTCTTTTAATCGATCAAAATACTTTGGGCTTGCCGTGTCCATCTGAAGGGCTTCTTTGCTGTGCCTTCATATCTGCATGCCGGCGGGACCTTACTATCTGCCACACGCAAGGGCTGTTACACTTCCCTCTATCAACCTGGGATTCTACAGCCATCCACTGGGAGTTGTAATAGTTCCTTTCACGGGACATCTACATGCTGACAGACTGATGTTAGCCCCTACTCATCTGGATTCAGCAGTGGTATCGTTGTACACATTTTTATACCAGTGTCATACTTAGCTACATGTTTTTATGACTGCTTTTGCTACCATTTGGTATTACTCGCACCATTTTTACAGTTTATGTAGCTACGTCGATTTTATCTCCAGTGCAATGTTTATTTTGTTACCTACTTGAAGACTATAAAGGTTTTAATGCTCTTCCCATCGAGCGCTGCCTTTGTGTGTTTTTTGTATCCTGCTATCCATTTTTCCAGTGGTTGGTAGCTGCACTGGGAATCAGCCTGCAAGGAGATCAGCTAAAGGTAGTTGGATCTGTATGTGCGTTATAATTAATCGAAATTAGTCGATTAATCGATTAAAAAAAAAAATCGATTGATCGAACACGAAAATTTTAATCAGTAACAGCCTTACTTTAGAGTACTAATGCCGTGTACACATGACCGTTTTTAATGTCATTGAAAAAAACTGCATTTTTCTCGACGTGATTCTTCTCAAGCCTGCCTTGCCTACACACTATCGTACAACACGTACGACGGCACTATAAAGGGGAAGTTCCATTCGGATGGCGCCACCCTTCATGTTAGTATAGTTTTTTGAGCGACGATTCGCGCTTTTCAGCCTCGTGCTTTTCAGTCGGTTACAGCGTGACGAATGTGCTATCTCCATTACGAACACTAGTTTTACCAGAACGAGCGCTCCCGTCTCATACTTGATTCTGAGCATGCGCATTTTTTTTCACGTCGTTAAAGCCCCCACATGGCCGTTTTTCATGACGAGAAAAACGATGATGTAAAAAACGACGTGAAAAATTAGAGCATGTTCCAATTTTTTCATGGCCGTTTTTCACGTCGTAAAAAATGCTCTGAAGCCCACACACGATAATTTTTAATGACCATTTAAAATGTTTTAATTTTTCTCGTCATTAAAAATGGTCGTGTGTACACGGCATTATGCCGCGTACACACGATCATTTTTCCCGTCGGGAAAAATGACATTTTTTCCTTTGGACGAGAAAAACGATCGTCTGTGGGCTTTTTGCCGTTTTTCCCGACGGGAAAAACGGCATTAATCACGATGAGAAAAATTAGAACATGTTCTAATTTTTCTCATCGTTTTTTCCAGCATTTTTTTCCGCGGCAGTTTTCCCATAGGGAATCACTGCCACGGAGCCCACACACGGTCGTTTTTCTCGACAAAGAAAAAAATGACGGGAAAAACGGTCGTGTGTGGGGGAACATGCCGTTCCCTCGTTTTTCATTTTTTTCATGTCGTGATTCACGGCGGTGTTTTCACCGCCGTGAATCACGATCGTGTGTACGCGGCATTAGAGTCAGATACTAGTCCAGGCCAGGCTGGAGGAAGGCTAGGACACGGCATTGAATATTCTCAGGGACTACGATGCCTGGTCTCGCACCAGCCAAAAATTCAACAAGAGGTAGTTTTTCTCACATTGAATAAGGTGGGAATGGCAGACTCAGAAATGCTGCTATCTTTTAGGACCTCAGTTTCAACATTCATGCCATTGAAAGCGTCAATTGAGAAGCAGATAGAACAGAGGAGACTTCGTGACAGGAGGTTTGGACTGTCTGGAAGGGGCAAAAGCTCATCCAACGGAAAATGAGAAAACCTCTAATGTTGGGATTTTGGAGGCAATGCAAAAAAAGGGGAGGAAAAACCTCAATTTAAAAGTATCTAAATATTTATTTGTAACAAAACCGCATAAAGCGGACACATATATAAAATTACAAAATTGTACAAAAAGGCACATATAAACATGGGTATTGTACAATAACTGCATAAATCTAACATATTACAAATCTTTCAAGAAGCAATACAATAGCCTGATTGACCACTCCCGCCGGAAGCAGATCAAGAGAGGCTTATCCAACGCGTTTCAAACTGTAATTGTCCTTCATCAGGGATTTCAAATGCATTCGCTTCTAAGAGATCAAATTTCTGTTAAATACAGAAACAATAAGATAAGTTTTCACTTTAATTTCAACCATTATATAAAATGCAATACAAAGGAAACAAACTTACACAAAAAATCATATATAAATTATTCCATCAATGTTCCCATACATGCATCCCAGGTTCCAGAAACTCCAGGGGTGGATTCCCCGATGCCCTCAAAATGCCAGGAAAACCCTCTGTCAGAACACATGTCCATATAAGAAGTACGGACATCTAAATAAATTGGTCCAAAATAGGTGCCTTAAACAAAAAATATATAACATACATAAGTATGGATGTAATTCTGTTGGGGAATAAAATAATTGTCCCTAGAGAGAATGTGGTACCTGTAGATGGAAAAATGGAAATCTAGGATTCAGATTCATCAGGCAAGCATAACTCATGTAAAGAGACAGGACCAAAGGATGCTTGAGTCCAAAGATATATGTCCTAAAAATAATTAAAGAAAACAATAAAAATTGTATCAATCAAAAGAGAGAAGAAAAATTCTTCCCTCTTCTAAATAAAACGTCTCCAAAAGTTTTTGAGTATTACCTGTCAAAAGGATCAAAAATCCCGATAATTATCCAAAAAAGTTTCCATGCAATAGAGGTCCATACAGAAACATCCTCTGCCTGCCAGCAGAGGGAAAGAATGACACCATATAACTCCTTTGGCGTCCTTTATATCCCTCTGCTATGTCTGATTGGTCCAGACCAGGTCACATGACGCACCTGCTCATAGAGCAGAGCCTCATGTAGCCATGGAGACGCCGCGCTTCCCAGGTCAAGCCACGTCAAGCGCCGATCACATGACGCAACCAAACCAATCAGCGGTGCGTCTGCCATCATTGCATATCAGCAGCAAAACACCAAGGGAGCGCGGCATGAAAAGCCCACGGCCGCATCATTGAACCGTTATAGCGTCACCCATCATACCCCGCTGTTTAGGAAGGGTATGATAAACGACCCCTCTGCTGGATCAGTCCCCATTCCGATCCGTCCCGCACCGCAGGAAGTGCATAGACGGCCATCTTGAATGTGGGCAAAGTAAAGGGATGCCAGATGGAAAGAATGGTTTAGATGGAAAGGATGGAACTAAATTGCCGTGGGGCAATCAGACATTGAATATTAGCACCAGTTTACCATTGTAAACTCGTGCCCAGGATATAGATCCTTATCCCAGAACAGTTGTATATGGACGGGGAGCGGACCAGGGACTAACACCACCGGTGCCGTTTTAAACCTACGGGAGGAACAAAAAAGTTTCTCCTGCCCAGGAAAAAATGGTGGGGGATGAATTCTATTGGAAAACCCCCTCCCCGGCACCGGATATGCACATGTGAAATTGAAAAAGAAGGGATCCTAGATAGAGAGAAAAAACGGGCCACCCCAAAACGGAACTCTGGCTAGATCACAAACCAATATGGGACGCATGCATGGGAGCACGTCAAAAAATCAGCCGAAGCATCAAAAAAGATACCTCCGCAGAAAAAATATTATGGAACATTGAGCACACAGAATATATATGATATAAAAGTCTATATATCTCAAAACCCCACATGTGTGTCAGTGTGCTTTTAGAAAAAATTAGAAAAGTTCTCCTCTATCCATAGACATGGAGAAAAGCTGGAATGTCAGGGCTCATAACTGGGGGTGGGTGGAACATCACGCCAGAATATATCAACAAGGCTAATCAGTCTTCCCCGAACTAAAGCCCTCCAGGAATGGACGAAAGCTTTCAACTTCATTCAAACCTGGGGGCGTAGTTGCCCTAAGGTACCTGATCCAGCGCATTTCCCACTGGAGCAGGACCTTGTTCCAGTCATCCCCCCTACATGGAATATGAATCCTTTCAACAACTGAAAAAAATTACTTTGGGCATTCTATACCTGTGTTTTTTGGCTACATGTCTCCCAAGAGGCAAATAGAGGTTCCCTATCCTCATGCTATGTATATGTTTTTCCACTCTCTTCCCAAATTCCTGTCTTGTTTTTCCGACGTAAATACATCCACACCGACAGACCATTAAATAAACCACACCTTGTGTCTTACAATTGGCAAAGTGCCTAAGTGTGAAGGTCTCCCCATTGGGTAAAGTGAGTGTGGATCCTCCGCCAATGACAGTACATTGAGAGCATGCCCCACAAGGATAGGTCCCAAAGATTTTACATGGGTCCTTTCTTGCCTCTCCCTTGTATTCACTTTTGACTAGCATTCCACCGATAGATTCTGCCTTTTTGAAAGTGATTACTGGTTTTGATGGTACTAGTGTCTTCAGGATTGGGTCCTCGGTAAGGATCGGCCAATATTTGGTTAGAATCTGTCTGATTTTCTTGTGCTCATTAGAGAATTTGAAAATTATTCTTGAAATATTATCTTCTTGAGTTTTTTTCTTTTTCTTTGAAGTCTTAAAGACCAAAGTATGTCTTTCCATTCCCTTTACTCTATTGAAAGCTTTCTTTAGGGTGGATCTACTGTAACCTCTCGCTAGTAAACGGTTACTTAATTCATTAGATTCAAGTTGAAAGTCATCATCTGATGTACAATTCCTCCTAATCCGGAGGAACTGGCTGAAAGGTATGGATTCTTTGAGTGTTGTTGGATGGAAACTGGCTGCATGCAACATCGTGTTGCCAGCCGTTTCCTTCCTAAACAGTCTACTTTGGACTTTCCCCTGTATATCTTTCGATATAAGGATATCAAGAAAACTGACTTTCTCAGAGTCATAAGACATGGTAAAAAATAAATTTAGGTTGTTAGTATTCATAAGTTCCAAAACTCTCTTGAGCATGTCTTCAGGCCCATCCCAGATGATGAAGATGTCGTCTATGTAGCGCTGCCACATGAGAATGTGGCAGGCACACATAGACGCATCATCTCCCAGGAGGAAATCCTTCTCCCACTCCCCCAGGTACAGGTTGGCATATGAGGGTGCACAGCACGTCCCCATAGCCACCCCCTGTACCTGGAGGTAGTGGGAGCCCTGAAACAGAAAAATGTTATGCTGTAAAATAAAATCAAGCATCTGTATGATGAATTGATTAAACTTCCAATCTGTGGTTGGGCGTTGTCGTAGCACTCTTTGGACAGCTAAAATGCCAAGATC
This sequence comes from Rana muscosa, assembly GCA_029206835.1. Classification (NCBI taxonomy): domain Eukaryota; kingdom Metazoa; phylum Chordata; class Amphibia; order Anura; family Ranidae; genus Rana; species Rana muscosa. Next base: position 517,910,392 of record CM055122.1, on the reverse strand, counting down.
GTGTGGTATGCTGTTGTAGAGTGACTCTACATCTACAGTAACCAAGAGCGCTGATGGTGGTATGACAAGACCTTCCAATATTTGCAGAAGATGGATTGTGTCTTTGGTGTACGAAGGGAGATCCATCACATGAGGTCTGAGGTGCTGGTCAATAACTCGGCTAGCACCTTCAGAGATGGAACCATTACCTGATATGATGGGCCTGCCAGGTGGCCTCAACAGGTTTTTGTGCACTTTAGGAAGTGCATACATCGTAGGGGTACGTGGGTGTCTGGTTCGAATAAAGTCCCAGATATCTTGGTTTATGGCACCATCTCTAAAGGATTCATCAACCAATTGATAGAATTCGCTATTCATTCTATCCACCGTGGATGAAGAGATTTTGCGATAACACTTAGGATCCCTAAGTATTTTCATGCACATCTCCTCATAATCTGGGTTGTCCATAAGGACGATGTTACCCCCTTTATCCGAGCCTTTGATCGTAATGTTAACATTGTTCTTAAGAATTTTTAGGGCATGTTTTTGTTCTGGGTTGAGATTAGAATGTGAAGTGTCTTTTTTTAGGACCTCAATCTCTTTAGATGTTTGTCTTACAAATAGAGCTAGAGCCGGGTTCTGGTTAATTGGTGGGAAATTATGAGATTTCCTTTTAAATTTTTCGGGGGTAAAAAGTGTCTGATTATTTTCCCCATCATCACCCTCCTCTTCCTCCAAATTCTCCCCCCATGTCTGACTCAAGGGGGCGTTTTCCTGAAGTAGGAGATTTAGGTCCCTCAAGGCCTTAAAGTCGGCAGCTTTAAAATTAGGTGCTACCTCACTTTCTTGATTCTCTTGTTTAGCATATAAGCTCTTATAAAAAAGCTTACGAGCAAACAGATGAATATCCTTAACTGTTTCAAAATTATCCGTATTGCTGGTTGGGCAAAAAGAAAGGCCCAATGACAATACTTCATGTTCTAAATCAGATAGCTTGTAAGAGGATAAATTTATGATGTTGAGTTTTCCCCCGGAGTTATCTTGGTCACAAAAGGTTCCATGACTAGTTGTGTCATGGGCGAGGGTGGGATTGGATGTATTTTGCCCTTCTCTAAAAAATCCTCCACTGAAAGTGATTGGACATCAGATGATGACTTTCAACTTGAATCTAATGAATTAAGTAACCATTTACTAGCGAGAGGTTACAGTAGATCCACCCTAAAGAAAGCTTTCAATAGAGTAAAGGGAATGGAAAGACATACTTTGGTCTTTAAGACTTCAAAGAAAAAGAAAAAAACTCAAGAAGATAATATTTCAAGAATAATTTTCAAATTCTCTAATGAGCACAAGAAAATCAGACAGATTCTAACCAAATATTGGCCGATCCTTACCGAGGACCCAATCCTGAAGACACTAGTACCATCAAAACCAGTAATCACTTTCAAAAAGGCAGAATCTATCGGTGGAATGCTAGTCAAAAGTGAATACAAGGGAGAGGCAAGAAAGGACCCATGTAAAATCTTTGGGACCTATCCTTGTGGGGCATGCTCTCAATGTACTGTCATTGGCGGAGGATCCACACTCACTTTACCCAATGGGGAGACCTTCACACTTAGGCACTTTGCCAATTGTAAGACACAAGGTGTGGTTTATTTAATGGTCTGTCAGTGTGGATGTTTTTACATCGGAAAAACAAGACAGGAATTTGGGAAGAGAGTGGAAAAACATATACATAGCATGAGGATAGGGAACCTCTATTTGCCTCTTGGGAGACATGTAGCCAAAAAACACAGGTATAGAATGCCCAAAGTAATTTTTTCAGTTGTTGAAAGGATTCATATTCCATGTAGGGGGGGTGACTGGAACAAGGTCCTGCTCCAGCGGGAAATGCGCTGGATCAGGTACCTTAGGGCAACTACGCCCCCAGGTTTGAATGAAGTTGAAAGCTTTCGTCCATTCCTGGAGGGCTTTAGTTCGGGGAAGACTGATTAGCCTTGTTGATATATTCTGGCGTGATGTTCCACCCACCCCCAGTTATGAGCCCTGACATTCCAGCTTTTCTCCATGTCTATGGATAGAGGAGAACTTTTCTAATTTTTTCTAAAAGCACACTGACACACATGTGGGGTTTTGAGATATATAGACTTTTATATCATATATATTCTGTGTGCTCAATGTTCCATAATATTTTTTCTGCGGAGGTATCTTTTTTGATGCTTCGGCTGATTTTTTGACGTGCTCCCATGCATGCGTCCCATATTGGTTTGTGATCTAGCCAGAGTTCCGTTTTGGGGTGGCCCGTTTTTTCTCTCTATCTAGGATCCCTTCTTTTTCAATTTCACATGTGCATATCCGGTGCCGGGGAGGGGGTTTTCCAATGGAATTCATCCCCCACCATTTTTTCCTGGGCAGGAGAAACTTTTTTGTTCCTCCCGTAGGTTTAAAACGGCACCGGTGGTGTTAGTCCCTGGTCCGCTCCCCGTCCATATACAACTGTTCTGGGATAAGGATCTATATCCTGGGCACGAGTTTACAATGGTAAACTGGTGCTAATATTCAATGTCTGATTGCCCCACGGCAATTTAGTTCCATCCTTTCCATCTAAACCATTCTTTCCATCTGGCATCCCTTTACTTTGCCCACATTCAAGATGGCCGTCTATGCACTTCCTGCGGTGCGGGATGGATTGGAATGGGGACTGATCCAGCAGAGGGGTCGTTTATCATACCCTTCCTAAACAGCGGGGTATGATGGGTGACGCTATAACGGTTCAATGATGCGGCCGTGGGCTTTTTCATGCCGCGCTCCCTTGGTGTTTTGCTGCTGATATGCAATGATGGCAGACGCACCGCTGATTGGTTTGGTTGCGTCATGTGATCGGCGCTTGACGTGGCTTGACCTGGGAAGCGCGGCGTCTCCATGGCTACATGAGGCTCTGCTCTGTGAGCAGGTGCGTCATGTGACCTGGTCTGGACCAATCAGACATAGCAGAGGGATATAAAGGACGCCAAAGGAGTTATATGGTGTCATTCTTTCCCTCTGCTGGCAGGCAGAGGATGTTTCTGTATGGACCTCTATTGCATGGAAACTTTTTTGGATAATTATCGGGATTTTTGATCCTTTTGACAGGTAATACTCAAAAACTTTTGGAGACGTTTTATTTAGAAGAGGGAAGAATTTTTCTTCTCTCTTTTGATTGATACAATTTTTATTGTTTTCTTTAATTATTTTTAGGACATATATCTTTGAACTCAAGCATCCTTTGGTCCTGTCTCTTTACATGAGTTATGCTTGCCTGATGAATCTGAATCCTAGATTTCCATTTTTCCATCTACAGGTACCACATTCTCTCTAGGGACAATTATTTTATTCCCCAACAGAATTACATCCATACTTATGTATGTTATATATTTTTTGTTTAAGGCACCTATTTTGGACCAATTTATTTAGATGTCCGTACTTCTTATATGGACATGTGTTCTGACAGAGGGTTTTCCTGGCATTTTGAGGGCATCGGGGAATCCACCCCTGGAGTTTCTGGAACCTGGGATGCATGTATGGGAACATTGATGGAATAATTTATATATGATTTTTTGTGTAAGTTTGTTTCCTTTGTATTGCATTTTATATAATGGTTGAAATTAAAGTGAAAACTTATCTTATTGTTTCTGTATTTAACAGAAATTTGATCTCTTAGAAGCGAATGCATTTGAAATCCCTGATGAAGGACAATTACAGTTTGAAACGCGTTGGATAAGCCTCTCTTGATCTGCTTCCGGCGGGAGTGGTCAATCAGGCTATTGTATTGCTTCTTGAAAGATTTGTAATATGTTAGATTTATGCAGTTATTGTACAATATCCATGTTTATATGTGCCTTTTTGTACAATTTTGTAATTTTATATATGTGTCCGCTTTATGCGGTTTTGTTACAAATAAATATTTAGATACTTTTAAATTGAGGTTTTTCCTCCCCTTTTTTTGCATTGCCTCCAAAATCCCAACATTAGAGGTTTTCTCATTTTCCACATATATTCAGGATGATGGCAATTACATGTTGGGTTGCATGAGGTGTTACACTTTTCACAAAGCTCATCCACCAGGAGTTTGTGTACTAAGTTCTCCTGGACCAATTTTGGCCTACCTCAATATCATCTTCAAAAAGGTTAGGAGGTTCAGGGTCATGCTCCTGAATGGATTCAGGTAGTGGAGATGCAGAGGAGTGCTTTTGGGCCCTGGAGACCAAAGCATCTAGAAGGGCAGAGAGTTTTCCAAAGAACATACTTGTAGTGAAACCTGCCTTATTCAGACAGGCTGTCTGTTGTGGGCCTAAGAGAGAGCTAGAGTTGGAGGAAGGGAGCTGTGTCAATATATGACCTTGCCCTGGTGCAGGAAAACAGCTATCGCCCTGAGCTTTTAGCAGTTTTTTTTTCTCATTGTTGTCTGTAGCTTAAATGCTATTATGCTAATTTTTTCTCAGCTCCCATGCATCTTGTCTGCCTCATTGCTATTTGAGGAGATCCCGTATGGTACTCATGAAATGGATGCTGACTGAGAGGGTATTTGCATGTCTGCAAAAGACACTATAACCTAGGTACTGATGTCCTGTTGCTGTGTCTCTGAAAAGGCAGGCAGTCAGAAGATCAGTCAACAATGCTCCTTGTATTCTTAGAAGAGATGATAGGTGGAAGTGCATTAGTCAGAAGACGTATTGCAACTATGTCACCACCCAAGCAATAACATTGTGGAGTTGGAGTGGCAAACCCTGCAAATTAGAAAAAAATTATACATAATAATGTTACCTACTGTCAACATAGTAAAGGCATTTACAGAGGAGGATAACACACTCCACATCTGAAAACAGGACTCAAATACAGGGAAACCTTCTTACCTTAGCCACACTGCGGGTTCTCAGAGGGAACCAAACATCACCAATGATGGTAAGCATAACCTTGAAGAAGTCTTCAGTGTCTGGGTGCCATACGAATGCACCAAGGTCTTTGACCTGTATAGCACCTTGCGGCAACTTGTTGCAGCATGCATAAAGCGGAGCGACAAATGCAACATCCATTACCCAAAGTACCAGTTGCTGTAGGGTCTATGTACAGTTCCAAAGATGTACATCAAGGGTAACCAATCAGGAAAAATGCTGGTGAGGCAAGGCAATAAGCAGCTGTTCTTGATAGAAGTAACAGTGGAAGTAGTGAAGACAAAATATTTTTTTTTTTTTTTAGAAATGTATCCCTATGATAAGAGGTCCATCGTCTAGGGACACTAGCAAAAAACTGGAGCCCCACGGAGTGAGTGGGGTTTTACGAGGGTGCACTGTGAGCATTCCCAGCAAAGCTTTTGCCAGTGCTTAGCCACCTGAAAGTAGCGACATATAATCCATTGTCTGGGGCTACAAGTCATGTGTCCTCTAGTGTACGATTACCACTTTAAAACCGGGGCAATTCTGAAATCTCTCACACAGATCTGCAACTTTTTTGAAAGCAAAGTTCCTAAAGAATACTATGGTGGCTGTTGTAATTTTTTATGTCACCTGAAATTTGTGCAGCGGTTTATCAAATGCAAATTTTCAGTAAAATCACACTTTAATAACTTTTAGTGCACATAAACACAATAAAATACTACTTTTTTTGTAAAATATAAAAGATGAATGTTTCGTCGAGTATGTAGATAATATGTCACACTTTAAAATTGGTTTGCCTGTGGAACCGTAACGAACTACAGTACCTAAAAATCTCCATAGGTGAAACTTTTAAATCCTTCGCAGGTTACCAGTTCAGAGTTGGGTCTGGTGCTAGAATTATTGCGCTCACTCTGACATTCACGAGCATATCTCACATGGGTGGTGCGCTTTAATTTTTTTTCCATTTTATTAATTTTATTTAAATCATTTTTTTTTACACTGTACCTTTTATTGCTATCACAATTGATGAACAACATCCCTTGTGATTGCATGGGCTGTGAATGGGTCCTCTTTATGGAGAGATCTGGGGTCTTTTAATCCCCATTTCTCTCCTCTACCCTCCAAAGCATCTGATCAAACTGAGATCAGTTTGATCAGATGTTTTACAAGCAGTTGTAAACAAACAAATGAAAACCGGTAGTGACATAAATCTTGTCGCCTCCAGTTTCTGACATCACAGAGGGGGAGGGACAATGGAAGTTCCTCTCACTCTATCTAGTGTTTCCAATGTGACAGGTCACATCAGAACAAGGTTCCCTGGTGAGACAGGAGAGTCCGGTAAAAGCGGCAGGTGGCGGAAAGGGGTGGACCACCTTCCACTACCTCTAAAGTGATCATGCAGCTGTATAACCACTTGTTCACTTTTACTTTGAAGAGAATCGCCGCCTAAAAAGAATGACATCTGGATTATGGGTCAGCTGCAGCCATGATCTAGATATCACCACCACTTCTGGAGGATGTATATATACTGTATGTATGTCAGTCGGGAAGTGGCTAAGATAGGTATTTTAAGGCTTTTTCAAGTGAAAATCCATAACAAATCATAGCAAATTATTTGAATCTTTTGACTGATTAGGGCTTCAATTGTTGTCTTGGTCCACACTGGGGAGATTCTTCTTTACTTTCTTTTTTGATCCAGGTTATCACCTAGAGAAAGCATGAGGTGAATAATCTCCAATGGGAAAACATCTAGGCATAAAAGTAAATTAGGATGGGTTAAAAATGTGGGAGGCGGTATGCACCTCACTACCTGTGCTGTCAGTAGTCAGTATGTGAACCGTCACAATATATGGAAGAAAGCAGTGCTGGAAAGCAGCTCCAAGAAATAATGTCTGCCCTCATAGGCCACATTCAAGGTAACATTAAAGTGATACTAAACATATAATTTTTAATTGACAATATTCCTTCTATTTATGTATAAAGGTCAGGCCATTGTATTTTATTTAATACAATATATATATATATATATATATATATTTTTTTTTTTTTTAATCATTCCTGTTCAGCAGTCACATGACATTTCCTAGGACTTTCCCATCCTCAGAGAAAGACCTGAGGGAGAGTTTCTAGTACTCTGCTGAATGCTCTATAGCAGCAGAGGACATCTGGACTATGATGAGAATCAAAGTCAAAAAATTATAGCAACAAAGTGTTTTAAAGCTTCATACAAATTAATATTTCAAAGTTATTGTTTATTATTTGCTTGCAATAACATGGTGTAGGTGGAGTTTAAGTTGACCAACAATAGCTTTCACTTTGCTCACACTGTAAAGATATCTGCCAATCACAGGTTGTGCCACATCCCTCCAGCCTGTGTCTATGATGTATATATGCTGGTACAGACAGGGAGGTGAAGCCTCCATCAACCAACATTTTATATGCCGCCCACAAAGTGTTTAGCAATACGAGGACATGGAGGAGAAGCAAAGAAAGACAGTCATTTATCACTGTGTATACACCCAATGGGCTGCATAGACAAGAAAAAGGAGCAGCTGAACAGTGTAGAAGGGAACTGAAACTGGATCATGCTCAGTAGATGTGGCAATGGTTGGTCTACTACATAATCTCAGGCTGCTGCAGGAACACAGACAAGGAGGGAGGGACAGTAAATGGCAGGATCAACCAGGTTTTTTGCATTCTACAGATAACAAATTCTACAAGGTATTATAGCATTTATTGACAGTTTATAATGATTTGGGTTTCTTGACACTAACTACATAAAATGTGTACAGATATTTTTATATATATATATATATATATATATTTTTTTTTTTTTCAATCGAGAAGATCATAGAAATTTTAAAGAAAAAAAATTAGACTATAAAAAGAAATAGCTCAATTTAGCTAGTCAGGAATAATATATGACAGTGTTCAGGCAAATATATCCCAGGGAAAAAATACAAACAATTTATCCAAATAGATTGTTTTGAAAGTGATGTTTTGAGGCAAAGAAACTTTATTAAAACTAATTGGAAGTCTTATTACAAAACCATTGTAACAGAGATCACAATTAGAAAACTTCCTGTCTGATGACCTTATAATAATAAAATGCAAATGTGGCCCATTGTTTAGGAAAACCGAGCATTTTCAAACTCTGAGGCCTCGTACACACGGCCGAGATTCTCGTTGAGAAAAACATGTCGTTTTTTTCGACGAGATTCTTGGACAAGAAACTTGTCCCGGCCGAGTGTACACACGCTCGTTTCAAAGAACCCGCGGTTCTTTGAAAGGAGTGTACGCGGTGACATCATCGACTACGTCGAGCATGCGCTCGTCACATTCGATGCCGTCGCCGCCATCTTGGTATACCCTACGTATGCCTAGGAAGCTACCGCGCATGCGTCAAATTCATTTCGAACATGCGCGGGCTTCCGGGCGGACAGGTAAGTGTACACACACTCACTTTTCTCGTCGAGAAACACGCCGAGGAGAATCTCGACGAGAAAATAGAGAGCAGGTTCTCTATTTTCTCGTCGAGGTTTCTTGTCGGTTTTCTCGACGAGAAACACGCTAGCAGCGTACACACGACCGATTTACTCGGCAAGACCTCTCTGCCAGCAAGTTTCTTGCTGGTTCTTGCCGAGAAAATTGGTCGTGTGTACGAGGCCTCATTTAATTAAAATCTGCCCCAGAAAAGCTGCTACGGAGCTAGAATATCCTAAATGGAATTAAAAGGAAAAGGATTTATGTGTATCCACTTTTCTTTCTTTAGATAGGTTTTTGCATTCATTTAATACAATGTTACAATGTTCAATACAATGTTTATCAGCTTGATAATTAACCATCGCTGCCTAGACATGTTATGTTGATTTACAGGAATCATTATTTAGCAAACAAAAGGTGGAAAGTCACTCCTAAAAGGTCGTAAAATATATTTAACGTCACACTCACCTGTTCAGCGTTCCAATGCCAAATCTTTCCCTCTGCGAGTCTGCGTGAAGCTGCTGGCTTCCTGCTTCCTTCTGTGTTGCAGTCAATCACAGGAGGCGCGCGCGGTCTTAAAAGAATAGCATGCGGGTTGCTCAGTGTTGGAGCCAACCTTATGAGTTCCCAAGTGTATTCTCCAGTGCCTCACAGTGATGCCAGTGTCCAGCTAGCCTGTACCCAAATGTGTATCAGTGATCTCAGTGTCTCCGATTATTCCAGCCTATATCCAGTTATCCAGTCTTGCATACTCCAGCGTGTGACCCAGAGCCTCTTCCTATGATCCTTGTATTTCCCAGTCTGTATCCTGCTCAGTGATCCATTTACACTCCTGCCATACAGTTTTCCTTCCTGCTTCTCCACACCAGCATGTTTCAGCCAGCCTCTTGATGTCAGCACCTGTGCCCTCTCGGCTGGCGTTTCTCCTCCGTGTATTTGAGTTCCAGCACTGCAAGGGGTCATTCGTTTCCTGTGTGTTCTTAGTGTGTTGCATCTGTGCGATTCTAGCCAGCCACTTGCTGTTGACACCCATGCACATCCTCCTTCTGTGAACCTACACATCATTGCCCACAACCTGCTTCTAGTGACCAATGTGATTCTGTGGACCTCTACCCATTCCCAGTGCCTGTGTGTTTGTGCATTCCTGTCTGCATGTATGGTGTTACCTACTGACTGGTGAGTCCTGTGGCCCAGTGCTGCTAATAATTCTCTAGCACACCCACATTCAGTTCCCAGTAGCTGTCTGCTCAGATGAGTCAGAAGGTTGCAACCTGGGTGTAGCCTGCAGCCAAATTTATCTTGAGCTTAAAGAACCCTGTTGAAGACAATGGGGGTTATTTACGAAAGGTAAATCCACTTTGCACTACAAGTGCAAAGTGCACTTGAAAGTGCACTGGAAGTGCAGTCACTGTAGATCTGAGGGGGACATGCAAGGAAAATAAAAAAAACAGCATTTTAGTTTGCACATGATTGGATGATAAAATCAGCAGAGCTTCCCATCATTTCCGCTCTACCCCTCAGATTTACAGCGACTGCATGTCCAGTGCACTTTGCACTTGTAGTGCAAAGTGGATTTGCCTTTCGTAAATAACCCCTAATGTAACTGCGCGTTGCCCTGCAATTCTGCTGTCATACAGGCACACTGGGTTCTCTCCACCAGTACCTTCAGGTATCCAGCCCATCCCAGACTCTTCATAGTCAATTGTCTTTCTGTGGCCAATGCCGCTGCTGCTACCAACTCTTGATGGGAGCAGATTCCCTAATTCATTTAATTTCTTGCATGCACAGATATATATTCTTGAGGCTTTACAAATAGCATTAGTTCAAAATCAACAATATCTCTTCTAAGCCTATTTTCTTTTTTTAATGCAGATGACCAGAATACAGCTAGAAACACATCTTAAAGGCCTGGGGTGTAAGAAATACATCCAACACCCAAAATAAAAATGTCATCCAAATACTTGGGCACATCATTGTATGCCTCACCAGGCATGCATGGTTTACTGGTAAATATTGCAGGCAGTTTGAGTCCAGGTCTATTTATCAGGAGTGCAGACAGTCTTTTGTGTGAATGAAGCCTTAAAACTGTGTTTGCCAACATCATTCACTAAAGTATACACTATAACAATATTATTAGAGTTTATTATGTTATGTTTAGTGCTTTTATTACAGGATCCTTTAACCTTGCAAAATCACAAGTGATAAACAGATTTAAAAAAATTAATGTCTAATGCGTTTTCCTAATAATTTTTATGTTTTCATTTAGGTTTATAGGTATACACAATCTTTTACAGCATGTATATATTCATCACACAAAATCCTGCACATGCAGATATATCAAACATGTTTCTTGGAACAGGGTGCACTTTTGCAAGGATGCAGATTTCAGTTTACATGGTAAATGCAATAGATCATATACTGTAAATTGTAGATGTACATATAACACGTTCAAAATCCATGTCATACATCTACTACAGTCCTCACAAAATAGGTTATGCATATTAGGAGCCATCAGTCATTTAAGAACCCCCTGGGGTGCCAAAACTGAGATGCAACTATCGAAGAATGACGAGGCTATATTATGGAAGAACTTCAAGAACAGTGATGGAGTAAAACAAAACGGCAATGTCAATACTTGCTTCAGCATTATGGTTTGAGGCTGTCCGGTGGACAATATGTACCCAAATAGGGACCACTCTACTTACCACCAATGTTCCTAGGAAGAGAGATAAGGGAAGGCTGATGCCCTGCTCTTTTTCAGATGACAAAGGCCATGCCACGCCACAAGCCCGCCAATGTGATGAGATTAAATGCATGGAATGAAAGTTCAGTTGGACACCTCTGGAATCACTCCACTGTGGAGCACAAAAGCAGTTCCTCCTAATACTAAAGCAACTCAAGTTCTTCCCAGCACCAAGATCCACAGAAGCCAAAAATTATAAGGGGCAATTTGGAACAGACCTGCGAGGAGGCAAAGTAGGCACAAGTAACAGAGGCAAAAGGTCAAGAAATGGGACCTGTGCAGTACAAAGGAACAAAAACACTCCCATCACATACCCAGTTGGCTAAATATATCCATTAAAATGGCACTACACCTGCAAAGCGACAATAAAGCAAAATCATAAATAAAACACATTTAACCGATACATTACAAAAATATTTAATACAGAAACATTTCCCCTTTTGCAGGTGTGGTGCCATTTTCTTCAGTAGTAATTTGCAGAATGGACATGATGGGAATGTCCTGTTTCTCTGTACCACACAGGTCCCATTTGGGGACCTTTTTGATAATGCAGGTACACATCCTGGATGTCCACTCAGCAGGAAGTCAGAAAGACTTCCAGGTAAATGGAGGTGATGACAGATATGGTAAATTTTATGCAGAATTTCTGGATTTAACCACTTCAAGACCAAGCCTATTTGACACTTGTTTACAAGTTAAATCAGTATTTATTTTCTAGAAAATTACTTGGACCCCACAAACATTATATATCTTTTTTTTTTATCAAAGACCCTAGAGAACAACATTGCGGTTGTTGCAATATTTTATGTCACACAATATTTGCGCAGCGGTCTTTGAAACACAATTTTCAAAAAATAAATAAAAAATACGTAAAAAGTTAGCCCAATTTTTTTGCGTATTGTGAAAGATGATGTTACACTGAGTAAATAGATACCTAACATCTTACGCTTTAAAATTGCACGCACTTTGGACAGCACAGCGGGCCCTGTTGGGTAGTGTGTTGAAGGTGCATATTGAAGATAACATGTCGAGCACTGGTGTAGAGTGAGAAGTATACCGATTGTACACTGTAACTTGTTGAAAATGGAATCTATGCCATGTTTGTAATTTTGTTTCTTTAACCACTTAAGCCCCGGACCATTTCGGGCCATTAGGACCAAGCCTGTTTTTGGGATTCGGCACTGCGCTGCTTTAACTGTAAATTGTGCGGACATGCAATGTTGTACCCAAATGAAATTTGCGTCCTTTTCTTCCCACAAATAGAGCTTTCTTTTAATGGTATTTGATTGCCTCTGCGATTTTTATTTTTTGCGATATAAACAGAAAAAGACCGAAAATTTTGAAAAAAAATGATATTTTCTACTTTTTGTTATAAGAAAAATCGAATAAACTCAATTTTAGTCATACATTTAGGCCAAAATGTATTCAGCCACATGTCTTTAGTAAAAAAAATGTCAATAAGCGTATATTTATTGGTTTGCGCAAAAGTTATAGCGTTTACAAACTAGGGTACATTTTCTGAAATTTACACAGCTTTAAATTTATGACTGCCTATCTCATTTCTTGAGGTGCTAAAATGGCAGGGCAGTACAAACCCCCCCCCCAAATGACCCCATTTTGGAAAGTAGACACCCCAAGGAAATTGCTGAGAGGCATGTTGAGCCCATTGAATATTTTTTTTTTTTGTCCCAAGTGATTGAATAATGACAAAAAAAAAAAAAAATTACAAAAAGTTGTCACTAAATGATATATTGCTCACACATGCCATGGTTATATGTGGAATTGCACCCCAAAATACATTCTGCTGCTTCTCCTGAGTACGGGGATACCACATGTGTGGGACTTTTTAGGAGCCTAGCCACGTACGGGACCCCGGAAACCAAGCACCGCCTTCAGGATTTCTAAGGGCGCAAATTTTTGATTTCACTCCTCACTACCTATCACAGTTTCGAAGGCCATAAAATGCCAAAATAGCACAAAACCCCCCCAAATGACCCCATTTTGGAAAGTAGACACCCCAAGCTATTTACTGAGAGGCATGTTCAGTCCATGGAATATTTTATATTTTGCCACAAGTTGCGGGAATATGACAAACTTTTTTTTTATTTGCACAAAGTTGTCACTAAATGATATATTGCTCACACATGCCATGGGCATATGTGAAATTACACCCCAAAATACATTCTGCTGCTTCTCCTGAGTACGGGGATACCACATGTGTGGGACTTTTTGGGAGCCTAGCCGCGTACGGGACCCCAAAAACCAAGCACCGCCTTCAAGGTTTCTAAGGGCATACATTTTTGATTTCACTCCTCACTACCTATCACAGTTTTGAAGGCCATAAAATGCCAAGATGGCACAAAACCCCCCCAAATGACCCCATTTTGGAAAGTAGACACCCCAAGCTATTTGCTGAGAGGCATGTTGACCCCATTGAATATTTTTGTTTTTTGTCCCAAATGATTGAATAATGACAAAAAGAAAAAAAAATGTACAAAAAGTTGTCACTAAATGATATATTGCTCACACATGCCATGGTTATATGTGGAATTGCACCCCAAAATACATTCTGCTGCTTTTCCTGAGTACGGGGATACCACATGTGTGGGACTTTTTGGGAGCCTAGCCGCGTACAGGGCCCCAAAAACCAAGCACCGCCTTCAGGATTTCTAAGGGCGTAAATTTTTGATTTCACTCCTCACTACCTATCACAGTTTTGAAGGCCATAAAATGCCAAGATGGCACAAAACCCCCCCAAATGACCCCATTTTGGAAAGTAGACACCCCAAGCTATTTGCTGAGAGGCATGTTGAGCCCATTGAATATTTTTTTTTTTGTCCCAAATGATTGAATAATGACAAAAAGAAAAAAAAATGTACAAAAAGTTGTCACTAAATGATATATTGCTCACACATGCCATGGTTATATGTGAAATTACACCCCAAAATACATTCTGCTGCTTCTCCTGAGTACGGGGATACCACATGTGTGGGACTTTTTGGGAGCCTAGCCGCGTACGGGACCCCAAAAACCAAGCACCGCCTTCAAGGTTTCTAAGGGCATAAATTTTTGATTTCACTCCTCACTACCTATCACAGTTTTGAAGGCCATAAAATGTCAAAATAGCCCAAAACCCCTACAAATGACCCCATTTTGGAAAGTAGACACCCCAAGCTATTTGCTGAGAGGCATGGTGAGTATTTTACAGCTCTCATTTGTTTTTGAAAATTAAGAAAGACATTTTTTTTTTCTTTTTTTACATTTTCAAAACTTTGTGACAAAAAGCGAGATCTGCAAAATACTCAACATACCTCTCAGCAAATAGCTTGGGGTGTCTACTTTCCAAAATGGGGTCATTTGGGGGGGTTTTGTGCCATCTGGGCATTCCATGGCCTCCGAAACTGTGATAGGCAGTGAGGAGTGAAATCAAAAATTTACACCCATAGAAATCCTGAAGGCGGTGCTTGGTTTTTGGGGTCCCGTACGCGACTAGGCTCCCAAAAAGTCCCACACATGTGGTATCCCCGTACTCAGGAGAAGCAACAGAATGTATTTTGGGGTGTAATTCCACATATGCCCATGGCATGTTTGAGCAATATATAATTTAGTGACAACTTTTTGTACATTTTTTTTTTTTTTGGTCATTATTCAATCACTTGGGACAAAAAAAAAATATATTCAATGGGCTCAACATGCCTCTCAGCAAATAGCTTGAGGTGTCTACTTTACAAAATGGGGTCATTTGGGGGGGTTTTGAACTGTCCTGGCATTTTATGCACAACATTAGGAAGCTTATGTCACACATCATCCACTCTTCTAACCACTTGAAGACAAAGCCCTTTCTGACACTTTTTGTTTACATGAAACATTTTTTTTTTTGCAAGAAAATTATGTTGAACCCCCAAACATTATATATTTTTTTAAAGCAAAGGCCCTACAGATTAAAATAGTGGGTGTTGCATTTTTTTTTCCACACAGTATTTGCGCAGCGATTTTTCAAACGCATTTTTTGGGGGAAAAACACACTTTTTTATTTTTAATGCACTAAAAAACACTATATTGCCCAAATGTTTGATGAAATAAAAAAGATGATCATAGGCCGAGTACATGGATACCAAACACGACATGCTTTAAAATTGCGCACAAACGCGCAGCGGCAACAAACTACATTCATTTTTAAAAGCATTTAAAAGCCTTTACAGGTTACCACGTTAGATTTACAGAGGAGGTCTACTGCTAAAATGACTGCCCTCGATCTGACCTTCGCGGTGATACCTCACATGCATGATGCAATTGCTGTTTACATATGACGCTAGACCGACGCTTGCGTTCGCCTTTGCGCAAGAGCAGGGGGGGACAGCGGTGCTTTTTTTTTTTTTTTTTATTATTTATTTGGCTTTTTTATTTTATTTTTAAACTGTGCCTTCCATATTTTATTTTTTTACCATTTTTATCGTTATCTCAGGGAATGTAAATATCCCCTATGATAGCAATAGGTAGCGACAGGTACTCTTTTTTTGAAAAAAATTGGGGGGTTAGACCCTAGATCTTTCCTCTGCCCTCAAAGCATCTGACCACACCAAGATCGGTGTGATAAAATGCTTTCCCAATTTCCCAATGGCGCTTTTTATATCCGGGGGGGGGGACATTCCCTCCCACTGCTTGTAAAAGCAGTCTAGAGGCTAATTATCTGCTAGAATTGCTTTTACATGAAAGCCGGCTGCTGGCTGAAAAGAATGATACCAAGATGATACCTAAACCCGCAGGCATCATTCTGGTATAAACATTCAAAGTCCAGCAACATACCAGTACGTTGCTGGTCCTTGTTGGACATGTATTGTAATCTTTTTTTTCATACAGCCTATTGGCTGAACGAAAAAAAGAGATTGATTGGTGGGTATGCCCACCATTAGAATACCTCCCTTCATCCACCCACTTCTAATGATGGGCATATATGCCGAAGCATGGGGGCATCCTCCCGCAAAAAAGTTATGCCGCGTACACACGGTCAAGCCTTCGTCGGAATTTCGACCGTATGTACGCGGCATAAAAGGTTATGCCGCGTACACACGGTCTGACTTTTCCACGGGCAAGCCTCCGTTGGAATTTCGACCGTATATACGCGGCATTAGGAGCAAAATCGCTCCTCCGCCCCTGCTGCCCCCATGCTTCGGCATATATGCTCTTTTTTTTAACTGTGGTGGTGAAATCACCTCCTACAGCGTTGGAGTCACGGCTTTATGTATCGTGGGAGCAAACGCTGTTGCTGTCAAGATAAATAGATCCGCGCTGCAACTGAATGGCGTACCTGCTAAGCAAATGGTGGTTAACATTAAAACAAAGTAACATTACAGTACAACAGTAAGACCTTACCATGCCATACCTGCAAAGCAAATACCAAAACAAAACCTAGTAAAAAATAAAAAAATGTTTTAACGCAACCTGTGCCTAAAATATATATATGCCGAAGCATGGGGGCATCCTCCCGCAAAAAAGTTATGCCGCGTACACACGGTCGGAATTTTCCACGGGCAGGCCTCCGTCGGAATTTCGACCGTATGTACGCGGCATTAGGAGCAAAATCGCTCCTCCGCCCCTGCTGCCCCCATGCTTCGGCATATATGCTCTTTTTTTTAACTGTGGTGGTAAAATCACCTCCTACAGCACTGGAGTCACGGCTTTATTTATCAAGGGAGCAAACGCTGTTGCTGTCAAGATAAATAATTCCGCGCTGCAGTTGAATGGCGCACCTGAAAACAAAAAATTACATACCTGAAAAGCAAGCATGATAAAACATTGCAGAATAGAATACAGTAAAAAAGAGCAGAACAATAGAGAGAAAATAGAGAGAGAGAGAACAATAAAACAACAACTATTTTTGGTTTTTTTATTTTATATTTTTTTTGTGTTTTGTTTTTTACGGGTTTTTTTTCTTTTTTACACTTTTTTTTGTAACTTTACAACTGTAATGGTTCGGGTCTCTCAAAATGTAATGGCATCTTGGGAGACCCTGTGTAAGTGTGTCCTTGTCTGTGAAATGCTGTACCCTACGCTAAAACTTCACTTTTGAGTGGTAGCGTTCAAAACATTCACCTTGGCAAAGACCAGGCTTGTCAGGACAGAGTGGACAAAAACTACGGGTGTCACGCCTAAATCCGTGCTTGCTACAGACACGACATCTTTTTTGGGGGTGGCTTTGGGTAGGGGTACTCGGGAGGACATACGAATAATGCCTCTCATGCAGCCGGCTTACTGCATTTGGTTGGGGATGGTGAGGTGCAGAACCGGCCTGGATACAGGAGTTCTGTGACTATCTCATTCTGGAATTTTAGAAGAGATAACGTCCCGCCTGAAGCTCTGTATAGCACATGAGCGTTCAGCAAAGCCAATTGGAATAATGATAGAGACACTTTTTTGTACCAGCGTCTCGCCTTACGGTCAATTAGATACGGCGCCATCAACTGGTCGTTGAGGTCCACCCCTCCCATATTTTGGTTATATTCGTGGACACAGAGGGGTTTCTCCACAACACCAGTCGCCGTACGAATTTGGACTGTCGTGTCTGCATGAAGGGAGGTAAGAAGGAAAACATTCTTATTGTCCCTCCACTTCATAGCGAGCAAGTTATTACACTTCAAGCAGGCTCTCTCCCCCAGCCTAAGACGGGCATCTACAAGCCGCTGGGGAAAGCCCCGGCGATTAGGTCGCACGGTGCCACATGCTCCAATCTTATGATCAAACAAGTGACTAAACAGTGGCACGCTCGTGTAATAATTGTCCACATACAAGTGGTACCCCTTTCCGAATAAGGGTGACACCAAGTTCCATACTATCTTGCCAGCGCTCCCTATGTAATCCGGGCAGTTGACCGACTCAATCTGACTGTCTTTTCCCTCATAAACCGTAAAGTTCACTACATAGCCTGTTGCCCTGTCACAGAACTTGTAGAGCTTGACCCCGTATCTGGCACGCTTGCTGGGAAGGTACTGCTTGAAAGACAAGCGGCCAGAAAATTTAATCAGGGACTCATCAACGCAGACAACTTGATCGGGAGTAAACAAGGCTGCAAAACGTTCGTTGAAGTGGTTTATGAGGGGCCGAATTTTATAGAGCCGGTCGTATTCAGGGTCCCCACGTGGACGACAAAGTTCATTGTCGTTGAAGTGCATGAACCGCAAAATCTGCTCGTATCGTGCCCTGGACATGGAGGCAGAGAACACGGGCATGTGGTCAATTGGGTGCGTGGACCAATAAGCACGCAATGACGGAAATTTATGTGTGCCCATGTTGAGGGAAAGGCCCAGAAAGGTCTTAAATTCGGAAACCGTAATTGGTTTCCAATTTCTGGCAATTTTAGGCAACTGGGGGTTAGCGGCGATAAATTGACCAGCATATAAATTACTGTGGTCCACAATAGATCTATAGAGATCTTCCGTGAAAAACAGCGAATAAAAATCAATTGGAATAAAATCAGCTGTTTCCACCTGAATACCGGGTTGGGCAGTGAATGGGGGAAGTACGGGTTCTGCAGAAGTGGTGGGGACCCAATCAGGATAGGCGAATTCTGCAGGAAGGGCAGTATGGGCACGACGGGCCTGCCTTTGTCTTCTTGGTGGCAGCGGGACACTACTTGTGCTTGCCACCTCGCCAGCTTGAACTGCACTTATGGGACTCGCCACGTCACCAAGTGTTACTGCAGTGCTGGATGTACGTCCAGGCTGTACTAGGCCGCTGGTGCTTGCCAGTTCACCAGAAGGAATAGCGGCGCTAGTACTACTCTGCTCCATGATACGAGAGACCTGCGGTTCTTGCTCCTCAACAACCTCAGAAGATCGGGATCGGGTACGCCTGACCTTAGCAGGGACCTCAACTTCGTCGTCAGAGCTATCTGATGTGGGGCCGCTGACGTCACTGTCTTCTACGGGAAGATATTCTGAGCCTGAATCTGACAGATACGTGACCTCCTCTTCACTATCTGTCATGCTCAGAATCTCGTAGGCCTCTTTACTAGTGTACCTTCGTCTTGCCATTTTGGGCTCTAAATTTAGGGGTACACTAGTAAGATTCACAGGAAAAAAAGCACCTGACTGTCGTCAGCAAATATATCAAACGCTACAAAAAAACTGTTAGCGATCGCAGGGATCAGGCCTGTCTCTGCGAACGCTGCAGTTATGTGTGTTGTGTTTGGTAAGTGACAGTGATCGATCGATACTGCACTTGGGTGGGCTGGGCTGGGCTGGGCTGGGCGGAGGGGCTAAACGCAGGCGCTAGCAGGTATCTGGGCTGATCCCGCTAACACTGCGTTTTTGGGAACTCTAAACCGCTGGGGATGCTAGTATAGATCTGATCAGATACTATACCACTAAGGGGGGTGTATGCTTTGCGCGTGGGTGTTAGCGTTACTGGCACTAACCTAACACTGCCTGGGGCGACGCAGACCCTCTCTGGCGCTAAAACCTAATTGATCTCACCCGCCGGGCGATCAGGGGGGTTAAACCTTTATTGGGTTATATACGGCGGGTGCCCTGATGCTATAAAAAGCAAACTAATCAACCAGCGTCACCCGTAACCTTTATATGGTGATCACTGGTGAAAGGGTTAACTAGGGGCAATCAGGGGGTTAAAACCTTTATTAGGTTAAATATGGGGGTACCTGACACTATATAAAAACCTGACGGGTAACCTAAATAACTAAATAACTTACTGGCTAACCAGTGACACCAGTGACGCTTATACGGCGATCACTGGTGAAAGGGTTAACTCTAGGGGCAATCAGGGGGTTAAAATAATATATGGGGGTACCTGACACCAATAAAAACCTGCGGCGAACCTAAAAAAAAAATAACTGCCTATCTAAAACACCAGCGACACGAATACAGCGATTGGAAAAACAATCGCTTAGTGACGCTGAAGTTAGGGGGTGAAAGGGTTACCTGGGGGGTGATCAAGGGGTTAAACCTTTATTAGGGGGGGTTAGGGGGCTACCCTGGACCTAAAGGGGCCTAATCCTAACTGCCCTGCAACTTTTTACAATCACAGATGACACTAAATGCAGTGATCAGTAAAATAAATGATCACTGCAATCAGTGACACTGTGATTGGGGGCTTTGGGGTGACCTGGGGGGTGATCTGGGGGTGACTGGGGGGTGATTTGTGTGCCTATGTGTACCTACGTGTCAGTGGACTGTTGGAGCACTAACCTCTGTCTTCACTCCTCGGCGCCGGGAACGAAAAGACCGCGGCGAGGGAGATGACATCACTTCCTCCAGCCTGTGTTTACATCACATGGCGGAGGAAGCAATTTCATTGGCCGGGAGCGATCGCGAGGGGGGGGGGGCGGAATCGAGCGGCCGCCCCCTCATGCCTGATCGCTCCCGAACACTTAACGGCCGCTCACTGCAGTGAAGGGGGGTCCGGATGGACCCCCCAACTGCACAAAGGCGATCACGTAGATCTACGTGATTCTGCCTGTCCGTGCCATTCTGCCGACGTAAATCGGCGGTGGGCGGTCGTTAAGTGGTTAATAAACCTCTGAGAAAAAATAAATGAAAAAATTGCACGCACTCGTGGAATGAGGCGTATCAGACAGTGGCAACTTGCTCGCTTAACCACTTAAGCCCCGGACCATTTGGTAGCTAAAGGACCAGAGGTGAATTCAGAATTTTGCTGCTTTAACTGTAAATTGTGCGGACATGCAATGTTGTACTGAAACGAAATTTGCGTCCTTTTCTTCCCACAAATAGAGCTTTCTTTTAATGGTATTTGATTGCCTCTGCGATTTTTATTTTTTGCGATATAAACGGAAAAAGACCGAAAATTTTGAAAAAAAATGATATTTTCTACTTTTTGTTATAAAAAAATCGAATAAACTCAATTGTAGTCATACATTTAGGCCAAAATGTATTCAGCCACATGTCTTTAGTAAAAAAAATGTCAATAAGCGTATATTTATTGGTTTGCGCAAAAGTTATAGCGTCTACAAACTAGGGTACATTTTCTGGAATTTACACAGCTTTTAATTTATGACTGCCTATCTCATTTCTTGAGGTGCTAAAATGGCAGGGCAGTACAAACCCCCCCCCCCCAAATGACCCCATTTTGGAAAGTAGACACCCCAGGGAAATTGCTGAGAGGCATGTTGAGCCCATTGAATATTTTTTTTTTGTCCCAAGTGATTGAATAATGACAAAAAAAAAAAATACAAAAAGTTGTCACTAAATGATATATTGCTCACACATGCCATGGTTATATGTGGAATTGCACCCCAAAATACATTCTGCTGCTTCTCCTGAGTACGGGGATACCACATGTGTGGGACTTTTTAGGAGCCTAGCCACGTACGGGACCCAGGAAACCAAGCACCGCCTTCAGGATTTCTAAGGGCGCAAATTTTTGATTTCACTCCTCACTACCTATCAGTTTCGAAGGCCATAAAATGCCAAAATAGCACAAAATCCCCCCAAATGACCCAATTTTGGAAAGTAGACACCCCAAGCTATTTACTGAGAGGTATGTTCAGTCCATGGAATATTTTATATTTTGCCACAAGTTGCGGGAATATGACAAACTTTGTTTTTTTTTGCACAAAGTTGTCACTAAATGATATATTGCTCACACATGCCATGGGCATATGTGAAATTACACCCCAAAATACATTCTGCTGCTTCTCCTGAGTACGGGGATACCACATGTGTGGGACTTTTTGGGAGCCTAGCCGCGTACGGGACCCCAAAAACCAAGCACAGCCTTCAAGGTTTCTAAGGGCATAAATTTTTGATTTCACTCCTCACTACCTATCACAGTTTTGAAGGCCATAAAATGCCAAGATAGCCCAAAACCCCCACAAATGACCCCATTTTGGAAAGTAGACACCCCAAGCTATTTGCCGAGAGGCATGGTGAGTATTTTACAGCTCTCATTTGTTTTTGAAAATGAAGAAAAACATTTTTTTTTCTTTTTCTTTTTTCAATTTTTAAAACTTTGTGACAAAAAGCGAGATCTGCAAAATACTCAACATACCTCTCAGCAAATAGCTTGGGGTGTCTACTTTCCAAAATGGGGTCATTTGGGGGGGTTTGTGCCATCTGGGCATTCAATGGCCTCCGAAACTGTGATAGGCAGTGAGGAGTGAAATCAAAAATTTACACCCATAGAAATCCTGAAGGCGGTGCTTGGTTTTCGGGTCCTGTACGCGGCTAGGCTCCCAAAATGTCTCACACATGTGGTATCCCCGTATTTAGGAGAAGCAACAGAATGTATTTTGGGGTGCAATTCCACATATAACCATGGCATGTTTGAGCAATATATAATTTAGTGACAACTTTTTGTAATTTTTTTTTTTCTTTTTGTCATTATTCAATCACTTGGGACAAAAAAAAATATTCAATGGGCTCAACATGCCTCTCAGCAAATAGCTTGAGGTGTCTACTTTCCAAAATGGGGTCATTTGGGGCGGTTTTGAACTGTCCTGGCATTTTATGCACAACATTAGGAAGCTTATGTCACACATCATCCACTCTTCTAACCACTTGAAGACAAAGCCCTTTCTGACACTTTTTGTTTACATGAAAACATTTTTTTTTTTTGCAAGAAAATGATGTTGAACCCCCAAACATTATATATATTTTTAAAGCAAAGGCCCTACAGATTAAAATAGTGGGTGTTGCATTTTTTTTTTCCACACAGTATTTGCGCAGCGATTTTTCAAACACATTTTTTGGGGGAAAAACACACTTTTTTTATTTTTAATGCACTAAAAAACACTATATTGCCCAAATGTTTGATGAAATAAAAAAGATGATCTTAGGCCGAGTACATGGATACCAAACACGACATGCTTTAAAATTGCGCACAAATGCGCAGCGGCGAGAAACTACATTCATTTTTAAAAGCATTTAAAAGCCTTTACAGGTTACCACGTTAGATTTACAGAGGAGGTCTACTGCTAACATTACTGCCCTCGATCTGACCTTCGCGGTGATACCTCACATGCATGATGCAATTGCTATTTACATATGACGCTAGACCGACGCTTGCGTTCGCCTTTGCGCAAGAGCAGGGGGGGGACAGCGGTGCTTTTTTTTTATTTTTATTATTATTTATTTTGCTTTTTTATTTTATTTTTAAATTGTTCCTTCCATATTTTATTTTTTTTATCATTTTTATTGTTATCTCAGGGAATGTAAATATCCCCTATGATAGCAATAAGTAGTGACAGGTACTCTTTTTTTGAAAAAAAATGGGGGTTTAGACCCTAGATCTTTCCTCTGCCCTCAAAGCATCTGACCACACCAAGATCGGTGTGATAAAATGCTTTCCCAATTTCCCAATGGCGCTGTTTATATCCGGGGGGGGCATTCCCTCCCACTGCTTGTAAAAGCAGTCCAGAGGCTAATTAGCCACTAGGATTGCTTTTACATGAAAGCCGGCCGCTGGCTGAAAAGAATGATACCCGCAGGCATCAATCTGGTATAACTATTCAAAGTCCAGCAACATACCAGTACGTTGCTGGTCCTTGTTGGACATGTATTGTAATCTTTTTTTTCATGCAGCCTGTTGGCTGAACGAAAAAAAGAGATTGATCGGTGGGTATGCCCACCATTAGAATACCTCCCTTCATCCACCCACTTCTAATGATGGGCATATATGCCGAAGCATGGGGGCATCCTCCCGCAAAAAAGTTATGCCGCGTACACACGGTCGGACTTTTCCACGGGCAAGCCTTTGTCGAAATTTCGACCGTATGTACGCGGCATAAAAGGTTATGCCGCGTACACACGGTCTGACTTTTCCATGGGCAAGCCTCCGTCGGAATTTTGACCGTATATACGCGGCATTTAGGAGCAAAATCGCTCCTCCGCCCCTGCTGCCCCCATGCTTCGGCATATATGCTCTTTTTTTAAACTGTGGTGGTGAAATCACCTCCTACAGCGTTGGAGTCACGGCTTTATGTATCGTGGGAGCAAACGCTGTTGCTGTCAAGATAAATAGATCCGCGCTGCAACTGAATGGCGTACCTGAAAACAAAAAATTACATACCTGAAAAGCAAGCATGATAAAACATTGCAGAATAGAATACAGTAAAAAAGAGCAGAACAATAGAGAGAAAATAGAGAGAGAGAGAGAGAGAGAACAATAAAACGACAACTATTTTTGGTTTTTTTATTTTATATTTTTTTTGTGTTTTGTTTTTTACGTTTTTTTTTTTTCTTTTTTACACTTTTTTTTGTAACTTTACCAACTGTAATGGTTCGGGTCTCTCAAAATGTAATGGCATCTTGGGAGACCCTGTGTAAGTGTGTCCTAGTCTGTGAAATGCTGTACCCTACGCTAAAACTTCACTTTTGAGTGGTAGCGATCAAAACATTCACCAAGGCAAAGACCAGGTTTGTCAGGACAGAGTGGACAAAAAACACGGGTGTCACGCCTAAATCCGCGCTTGCTACAGACACGACATCTTTTTTGGGGGGTTCGTTGGGTAGGGGTACTCGGGAGGGCATACGGATAGTGCCTCTCATGCAGCCGGCTTACTGCATTTGGTAGGGGATGGTGAGGTGCAGAACCGCCTGGATACAGGAGTTCTGTGACTATCTCATTCTGGAATTTTAGAAGAGATAACGTCCCGCCTGAAGCTCTGTATAGCACATGAGCATTCAGCAAAGCCAATTGGAATAAGGATAGAGACACTTTTTTGTACCAGCGTCTCGCCTTACGGTCAATTAGATACGGCGCCATCAACTGGTCGTTGAGGTCCACCCCTCCCATATTTTTGTTATATTCGTGGACACAGAGGGGTTTCTCCACAACACCAGTCGCCGTACGAATTTGGACTGTCGTGTCTGCATGAAGGGAGGTAAGAAGGAAACATTCTTATTGTCCCTCCACTTCATAGCGAGCAAGTTATTACACTTCACGCAGGCTCTCTCCCCCAGCCTAAGACGGGCATCTACAAGCCGCTGGGGAAAGCCCCGGCGATTAGGTCGCACGGTGCCACATGCTCCAATCTGATGATCAAACAAGTGACTAAACAGTGGCACACTCGTGTAATAAATGTCCACATACAAGTGGTACCCCTTTCCGAATAAGGGTGACACCAATTTCCACACTATCTTGCCAGCACTCCCTATGTAATCCGGGCAGTTGACCGGCTCAACCTGACTATCTTTTCCCTCATAAACCATAAAGCTCCATACATAGCCTGTTGCCCTGTCACAGAACTTATAGAGCTTGACCCCGTATCTGGCACGCTTGCTGGGAAGGTACTGCTTGAAAGCCAAGTGGCCAGAAAATTTAATCAGGGACTCATCAACGCAGACAACTTGATCGGGAATAAACAAGGCTGCAAAACGTTCGTTGAAGTGGTTTATGAGGGGCCGAATTTTATAGAGCCGGTCGTACTCAGGGTCCCCACGTGGACGACAAAGTTCATTGTCGTTGAAGTGCATGAACCGCAAAATCTGCTC
The DNA here is from genome assembly GCA_029206835.1 of Rana muscosa. Lineage (NCBI taxonomy): Eukaryota > Metazoa > Chordata > Amphibia > Anura > Ranidae > Rana > Rana muscosa. Next base: position 517,884,815 of record CM055122.1, on the reverse strand, counting down.
GTATCGTGTCCTGGGCATGGAGGCAGAGAACACGGGCATGTGGTCAATTGGGTGCGTGGACCAATAAGCACGCAATGACGGGAATTTATGTGTGCCCATGTTGAGGGAAAGGCCCAGAAAGGTCTTAAAGTCGGAAACCGTAATTGGTTTCCAATCTTTGACAATTTTAGGCAACTGGGGGTTAGCGGCGATGAATTGACCATCATACAAATTACTCTGGTCCACAATAGATCTATAGAGATCTTCCGTGAAAAACAGCGAATAATAATCGATTGGCATAAAATCAGCTGTTTCCACCTGAATACCGGGTTGGGCAGTGAATGGGGGAAGTACGGGTTCTGCAGAAGTGGTGGGGACCCAATCAGGATAGGCGAATTCTGCAGGAAGGGCACTATGGGCACGACGGGCCTGCCTTTGTCTTCTTGGTGGCAGCGGGACACTACTTGTGCTTGCCACCTCGCCAGCTTGAACTGCACTTATGGGACTCGCCACGTCACCACGTGATACTGCAGTGCTGGATGTACGCCCAGGCTGTACTAGGCCGCTGGTGCTTGCCAATTCACCAGAAGGAATAGCGGCGCTAGTACTACTCTGCTCCATGATACGAGAGCCCTGCGGTTCTTGCTCCTCAACAACCTAAGAAGATCGGGATCGGGTACGCCTGACCTTAGCAGGGACCTCAACTTCGTCGTCAGAGCTATCTGACGTGGGGCCGCTGACGTCACTGTCTTCTACGGGAAGATATTCTGAGCCTGAATCTGACAGATACGTGACCTCCTCTTCACTATCTGTCATGCTCAGAATCTCGTAGGCCTCTTTACTAGTGTACCTTCGACTTGCCATTTTGGGCTCTAAATTTAGGGGTACACTAGTAAGATTCACAGGTAAAAAAAGCACCCGACTGTCACCAAATGTATCAAACGCTACCAAAAAAACTGTTAGCGATCGCAGGGATCAGGACTGTCTCTGCGAACGCTGCAGTTATGTGTGTTGTGTTTGGTAAGTGACAGTGATCGATCGATACTGCACTTGGGTGGGCTGGGCGGAGGGGCTAAACGCAGGTACTAGCAGGTATCTGGGCTGATCCCGCTAACACTGCGTTTTTGGGAACCCTAAACCGCTGGGGACGCTAGTATAGATCTGATCAGATACTATACCACTAAGGGAGGTGTATGCTTTGCGCGTGGGTGTTAGCGTTACTGGCACTAACCTAAAGCTGCCTGGGGCGACGCAGACCCTCTCTGGCGCTAAAACCTAATTGATATCACCCGCCGGGCGATCAGGGGGTTAAACCTTTATTGGGTTATATACGGCGGGTGCCCTGATGCTATAAAAAGCAAACTAACCAACCAGCGTCACCTGTAACCTTTATATGGTGATCACTGGTGAAATGGTTAACTAGGGGCAATCAGGGGGTTAAAACCTTTATTAGGTTAAATATTGGGGTACCTGACGCTATATAAAAACCTGACGGGTTACCTAAATAACGAAATAACTCACTGGGTAACCAGTGTCACCAGTGACGCTTATACGGTGATCACTGGTGAAAGGGTTAACTCTAGGGGCAATGAGGGGGTTAAAATAATATATGGGGGTACCTGACACTAATAAAAACCTGCGGCGAACCTAAAAAAATAATCTTTCACCAGTGATCGCCGTATAAGCGTCACTGGTTAGCCAGTAAGTTATTTAGTTATTTAGGTTACCCGTCAGGTTTTTATATAGTGTCAGGTACCCCCATATTTAACCTAATAAAGGTTTTAACCCCCCGATTGCCCCTAGTTAACCCTTTCACCAGTGATCACCATATAAAGGTTACGGGTGACGCTGGTTGATTAGTTTGCTTTTTATAGCATCAGGGCACCCGCCGTATATAACCCAATAAAGGTTTAACCCCCCTGATCGCCCGGCGGGTGAGATCAATTAGGTTTTAGCGCCAGAGAGGGTCTGCGTCGCCCCAGGCAGTGTTAGGTTAGTGCCAGTAACGCTAACACCCACGCGCAAAGCATACACCCCCCTTAGTGGTATAGTATCTGATCAGATCTATACTAGCATCCCCAGCGGTTTAGGGTTCCCAAAAACGCAGTGTTAGCGGGATCAGCCCAGATACCTGCTAGCGCCTGCGTTTAGCCCCTCCGCCCAGCCCAGCCCAGCCCACCCAAGTGCAGTATCGATCGATCACTGTCACTTACCAAACACAACACACATAACTGCAGCGTTCGCAGAGACAGGCCTGATCCCTGCGATCGCTAACAGTTTTTTTGTAGCGTTTGATATATTTGCTGACGACAGTCAGGTGCTTTTTTTCCTGTGAATCTTACTAGTGTACCCCTAAATTTAGAGCCCAAAATGGCAAGACGAAGGTACACTAGTAAAGAGGCCTACGAGATTCTGAGCATGACAGATAGTGAAGAGGAGGTCACGTATCTGTCAGATTCAGGCTCAGAATATCTTCCCGTAGAAGACAGTGACGTCAGCGGCCCCACGTCAGATAGCTCTGACGACGAAGTTGAGGTCCCTGCTAAGGTCAGGTGTACCCGATCCCGATCTTCTGAGGTTGTTGAGGAGCAAGAACCGCAGGTCTCTCGTATCATGGAGCAGAGTAGTACTAGCGCCGCTATTCCTTCTGGTGAACTGGCAAGCACCAGCGGCCTAGTACAGCCTGGACGAACATCCAGCACTGCAGTAACACTTGGTGACGTGGCGAGTCCCATAAGTGCAGTTCAAGCTGGCGAGGTGGCAAGCACAAGTAGTGTCCCGCTGCCACCAAGAAGACAAAGGCAGGCCCGTCGTGCCCATACTGCCCTTCCTGCAGAATTCGCCTATCCTGATTGGGTCCCCACCACTTCTGCAGAACCCGTACTTCCCCCATTCACTGCCCAACCCGGTATTCAGGTGGAAACAGCTGATTTTATTCCAATTGATTTTTATTCGCTGTTTTTCACGGAAGATCTCTATAGATCTATTGTGGACCACAGTAATTTATATGCTGGTCAATTTATCGCCGCTAACCCCCAGTTGCCTAAAATTGCCAGAAATTGGAAACCAATTACGGTTTCCGAATTTAAGACCTTTCTGGGCCTTTCCCTCAACATGGGCACACATAAATTTCCGTCATTGCGTGCTTATTGGTCCACGCACCCAATTGACCACATGCCCGTGTTCTCTGCCTCCATGTCCAGGGCACGATACGAGCAGATTTTGCGGTTCATGCACTTCAACGACAATGAACTTTGTCGTCCACGTGGGGACCGTGAATACGACAGGCTCTATAAAATTCGGCCCCTCATAAACCACTTCAACGAACGTTTTGCAGCCTTGTTTACTCCCGATCAAGTTGTCTGCGTTGATGAGTCCCTGATTAAATTTTCTGGTCGCTTGTCTTTCAAGCAGTACCTTCCCAGCAAGCGTGCCAGATACGGGGTCAAGCTCTACAAGTTCTGTGACAGGGCAACAGGCTATGTATTGAACTTTACGGTTTATGAGGGAAAAGATAGTCAGATTGAGTCGGTCAACTGCCCGGATTACATAGGGAGTGCTGGCAAGATAGTGTGGAACTTGGTGTCACCCTTATTCGGAAAGGGGTACCACTTGTATGTGGACAATTATTACACGAGCGTGCCACTGTTTAGTCACTTGTTTGATCATCAGATTGGAGCATGTGGCACTGTGCGACCTAATCGTCGGGGCTTTCCCCAGCGGCTTGTAGATGCCCGTCTTAGGCTGGGGGAGAGAGCCTGCTTGAAGTGTAATAACTTGCTCGCTATGAAGTGGAGGGACAATAAGAATGTTTTCCTTCTTACCTCCCTTCATGCAGACACGACAGTCCAAATTCGTACGGCGACTGGTGTTGTGGAGAAACCCCTCTGTGTCCACGAATATAACCAAAATATGGGAGGGGTGGACCTCAACGACCAGTTGATGGCGCCGTATCTAATTGACCGTAAGGCGAGACGCTGGTACAAAAAAGTGTCTCTTTCATTATTCCAATTGGCTTTGCTGAATGCTCATGTGCTATACAGAGCTTCAGGCGGGACGTTATCTCTTCTAAAATTCCAGAATGAGATAGTCACAGAACTCCTGTATCCAGGCGGTTCTGCACCTCACCATCCCCTACCAAATGCAGTAAGCCAGCTGCATGAGAGGCATTATTCGTATGTCCTCCCGAGTACCCCTACCCAAAGCCACCCCCAAAAAAGATGTCGTGTCTGTAGCAAGCGCGGATTTAGGCGTGACACCCGTAGTTTTTGTCCACTCTGTCCTGACAAGCCTGGTCTTTGCCAAGGTGAATGTTTTGAACGCTACCACTCAAAAGTGAAGTTTTAGCGTAGGGTACAGCATTTCACAGACAAGGACACACTTACACAGGGTCTCCCAAGATGCCATTACATTTTGAGAGACCCGAACCATTACAGTTGTAAAGTTACAAAAAAAAGTGTAAAAAAAAAACGTAAAAAACAAAACACAAAAAAAAAAAAAAAATAGTTGTCGTTTTATTGTTCTCTCTCTCTCTATTTTCTCTCTATTGTTCTGCTCTTTTTTACTGTATTCTATTCTGCAATGTTTTATCATGCTTGCTTTTCAGGTATGTAATTTTTTGTTTTCAGGTGCGCCATTCAACTGCAGCGCGGAAGTATTTATCTTGACAGCAACAGCGTTTGCTCCCACGATACATAAAGCCGTGACTCCAGTGCTGTAGGAGGTGATTTCACCACCACAGTTAAAAAAAAGAGTATATATGCCGAAGCATGGGGGCAGCAGGGGCGGAGGAGCGATTTTGCTCCTAATGCCGCGTACATACGGTCGAAATTCCGACGGAGGCCTGCCCGTGGAAAATTCCGACCGTGTGTACGCGGCATAACTTTTTTGCGGGAGGATGCCCCCATGCTTCGGCATATATATATTTTAGGCACAGGTTGCGTTAAAACATTTTTTTATTTTTTACTAGGTTTTGTTTTGGTATTTGCTTTGCAGGTATGGCATGGTAAGGTCTTACTGTTGTACTGTAATGTTACTTTGTTTTAATGTTAACCACCATTTGCTTAGCAGGTACGCCATTCAGTTGCAGCGCGGATCTATTTATCTTGACAGCAACAGCGTTTGCTCCCACGATACATAAAGCCGTGACTCCAACGCTGTAGGAGGTGATTTCACCACCACAGTTAAAAAAAAGAGCATATATGCCGAAGCATGGGGGCAGCAGGGGCGGAGGAGCGATTTTGCTCCTAATGCCGCGTATATACGGTCGAAATTCCAACGGAGGCTTGCCCGTGGAAAAGTCCGACCGTGTGTACGCGGCATAACCTTTTATGCCGCGTACATACGGTCGAAATTCCGACGAAGGCTTGACCGTGTGTACGCGGCATAACTTTTTTGCGGGAGGATGCCCCCATGCTTCGGCATATATGCCCATCATTAGAAGTGGGTGGATGAAGGGAGGTATTCTAATGGTGGGCATACCCACCAATCTCTTTTTTTCGTTCAGCCAATAGGCTGTATGAAAAAAAAGATTACAATACATGTCCAACAAGGACCAGCAACGTACTGGTATGTTGCTGGACTTTGAATGTTTATACCAGAATGATGCCTGCGGGTTTAGGTATCATCTTGGTATAATTCTTTTCAGCCAGCAGCCGGCTTTCATGTAAAAGCAATTCTAGCAGATAATTAGCCTCTAGACTGCTTTTACAAGCAGTGGGAGGGAATGTCCCCCCCCGGATATAAAAAGCGCCATTGGGAAATTGGGAAAGCATTTTATCACACCGATCTTGGTGTGGTCAGATGCTTTGAGGGCAGAGGAAAGATCTAGGGTCTAACCCCCCAATTTTTTTTCAATAAAAGAGTACCTGTCACTACTTATTGCTATCATAGGGGATATTTACATTCCCTGAGATAACGATAAAAATGGTAAAAAAATAAAATATGGAAGGCACAGTTTAAAAATAAAATAAAAAAGGCAAATAAATAATAATAAAAAAAAAAAAGCATCGCTGTCCCCCCCTGCTCTTGCGCAAAGGCGAACGCAAGCGTCGGTCTAGCGTCATATGTAAACAGCAATTGCATCATGCATGTGAGGTATCACCGCGAAGGACAGATCGAGGGCAGTCATTTTAACAGTAGACCTCCTCTTTAAATCTAACGTGGTAACCTGTAAAGGCTTTTAAATGCTTTTAAAAATGAATGTAGTTTGTCGCCGCTGCGCGTTTGTGCGCAATTTTAAAGCATGTCGTGTTTGGTATCCATGTACTCGGCCTATGATCATCTTTTTTATTTCATCAAACATTTGGGCAATATAGTGTTTTTTAGTGCATTAAAAATAAAAAAAGTGTGTTTTTCCCCCAAAAAATGCGTTGCGTCGCTGCGCAAATACTGTGTGGAAAAAAAAAATGCAACACCCACTATTTTAATCTGTAGGGCCTTTGCTTTAAAAAAATATATAATGTTTGGGGGTTCAACATAATTTTCTTGCAAAAAAAATTTTTTTTTCATGTAAACAAAAAGTGTCAGAAAGGGCTTTGTCTTCAAGTGGTTAGAAGAGTGGATGATGTGTGACATAAGCTTCCTAATGTTGTGCATAAAATGCCAGGACAGTTCAAACCCCCCCCAAATGACCCCATTTTGTAAAGTAGACACCTCAAGCTATTTGCTGAGAGGCATGGTGAGCCCATTGAATATTTTTTTTTTGTCCCAAGTGATTGAATAATGACCAAAAAAAAAAAAATGTACAAAAAGTTGTCACTAAATTATATATTGCTCAAACATGCCATGGGCATATGTGGAATTACACCCCAAAATACATTCTGTTGCTTCTCCTGAGTACGGGGATACCACATGTGTGGGACTTTTTGGGAGCCTAGTCGCGTACGGGACCCCAAAAACCAAGCACCGCCTTCAGGATTTCTATGGGTGTAAATTTTTGATTTCACTCCTCACTGCCTATCACAGTTTCGGAGGCCATGGAATGCCCAGATGGCACAAAACCCCCCCAAATGACCCCATTTTGGAAAGTAGACACCCCAAGCTATTTGCTGAGAGGTATGTTGAGTATTTTGCAGATCTCGCTTTTTGTCACAAAGTTTTGAAAATGTAAAAAAAGAAAAAAAAAAAAGAAAAAAAAATGTCTTTCTTAATTTTCAAAAACAAATGAGAGCTGTAAAATACTCACCATGCCTCTCAGCAAATAGCTTGGGGTGTCTACTTTCCAAAATGGGGTCATTTGTGGGGGTTTTGGGCTATTTTGACATTGTATGGCCTTCAAAACTATGATAGGTAGTGAGGAGTGAAATCAAAAATTTATGCCCTTAGAAACCTTGAAGGCGGTGCTTGGTTTTTGGGGTCCCGTACGCGGCTAGGCTCCCAAAAAGTCCCACACATGTGGTATCCCCGTACTCAGGAGAAGCAGCAGAATGTATTTTGGGGTGTAATTTCACATATGCCCATGGCATGTGTGAGCAATATATCATTTAGTGACAACTTTTTGTAATTTTTTTTTTTTTTTGTCATTATTCAATCACTTGGGACAAAAAAAAATATTCAATGGGCTCAACATGCCTCTCAGCAATTTCCTTGGGGTGTCTACTTTCCAAAATGGGGTCATTTGGGGGGGGTTTGTACTGCCCTGCCATTTTAGCACCTCAAGAAATGAGATAGGCAGTCATAAATTTAAAGCTGTGTAAATTTCAGAAAATGTACCCTAGTTTGTAAACGCTATAACTTTTGCGCAAACCAATAAATATACGCTTATTGACATTTTTTTTACTAAAGACATGTGGCTGAATACATTTTGGCCTAAATGTATGACTAAAATTGAGTTTATTTGATTTTTCTTATAACAAAAAGTAGAAAATATCATTTTTTTTCAAAATTTTCGGTCTTTTTCTGTTTATATCGCAAAAAATAAAAAATCGCAGAGGCAATCAAATACCATTAAAAGAAAGCTCTATTTGTGGGAAGAAAAGGACGCAAATTTCATTTGGGTACAACATTGCATGTCCGCACAATTTACAGTTAAAGCAGCGCAGTGCCGAATCCCAAAAACAGGCCTGGTCCTAATGGCCCGAAATGGTCCGGGGCTTAAGTGGTTAAGTGGTTAATGTGGCCCAGAAACTCGCTCAACTCTACATTCTTTTATGCTCTCATTATACCCACCTGAGGCTTTATGAGATAGGTTACAATATAGAGCCACAATGCCATAGATGTAAAAGAGACCATGGAGATTTAATCCATCTACTGTGGCGTTGCCCCAAATTACATCTCTATAGGAGATAGCTACTAGACACACTAAATGCGGAATTTAGGGTAAATATCCTACTGGATCCTAAATGTTGTCTCTTAAAAGCGGAGTTCCGCCTGGGTAAAATAAAAATTAATAGTCAGCAGCTACAAATACTGCAGCTGCTGACTTTTAAATATAAGGATACTTGCCTGTCCTGGGAGCCCACAATGTCGGCACCCAAAGCGGACCCGTTCCTCAGCTCCGGGTACAGGCATCATTACTATGGGGAACAGGAAGTGAAGCCTTACGGCTTCACAGCCTTTTTCCTGTCGCACTGCGCTTTCTGAATGGTCCCTACTGTCTTCTGGGACCTGTGTCTCTCCCAGAAGGCAGTGGGGGAGGAGGAGGGGGGAGGACATTACGTAGTTCACCACACGTGTGGCGATCTTTCCCCGGAAGTGGGAGCAGATACCTGGATTTCACAGGTGCCAAATGAGGCACCGGAGGGGGGGGGGGAGGAATCTGATCCGCAGAAGTTCCATTCATGGGTGGAACTCCGCTTTAAATGTACTTGAGGGAGTTGAGGAGGAGCACCCTGGGATAGCCATCGGAAGGGCCCCCTTTCATGCTCATAGGCTAATCCTATTACTCTGGATATCTTCCAATCCCCCTACGCACAAGTCCTGGGTGTCATCTGTAGGAAATTCTCTACTTTTAGAAAGCCATATTTATATACGCAAGACCTGCCCTGGTAAATTTCGAAAAATTGTGGCTAGATACCCCTGATCTCAGCCCACAGGAACTTATATACCAGAGACTGTGTGTCCGAATAGGCCATAAAAGTATGACTTGTGTTCAATTAAGACGATCTTATGTGATATTGTCTTATAGTTCGTGTGGGACAGTACTACTGTATGCTTGTGCAGATAACACGTTGGAGATGGGTGTGCTGGCACTTAAACTTATATTCGACAATGTGCACGAGTGTATTGCCTTGGGTTTTTTTTTATGTTGATCAAGATATTTATGTATGGACATGTCCTGGATTGTCAAGCCGTCAGTTTTTTCTAAAAAAACAAATTTTCCGGATTAAAAAAAAAAAAAAATGCTGCGAGTGTGAATACCCTTAAAATTACCCCTTTTTGGAAAGCGAACACCCCGAGGTGATTACATTTTTTGCCATAATTTTGGAAATGAAGAAACATGCGTGTTGAGATATTTTAAGACATGGGGCTTAGCAGTGGTACATTAGATACAGCGTCTACAGAAGGAGGAGGTGGAAAAGGAGTAAATGCACAGGTCATATGCATTGGGAGGATGGAGATTGGAGAGTTAATGTAAAGATGTACCAGATATGGGAGGAAGAGTCGATATACAGGTCACTGAAGAAACTGAAAAAAATATTTGCATCTGCTGTTGTGATCTGTACAGTAATCAGGAACTATTTAAACAATCATTCATTAGTTCCTCTTTCCTCCATTGTGAGAGGAAGGGGAGGGCTCACTTGGTCTTTCTATGACCAATCACAGAAAGACCAAAGTACAGTGTCACAGGCATCAAGTTCATTGAATACTTGACAGTTATTTCTGCATTGGCGTTAAAAAAAAAAAAAAAAAATGCTGCAGAATGAAGTAACCACCACTTTGCTGTTTGGTGACGAACAGCAGTAAGTGGTTAACCTCTCAAGACATGGCCATCAGAAATTTCAGTACAACATTTTTCTTTATATGAGGTTTTCTGTTATGTAAAAAATGAGAGCAGGGAACCTGCACTGTGTGTGCTTGGGAACTCCTCACATACATAACAACCAGGCAAGTCCAGATTATTGGATTAGTAACAAAAGATATTGTTGTGGCCTGGAGAAATATACTGTAACTGAGTGATAAAGTGAGATAGCAAGTAGGTTGAGCTCTCTGTATCCATCTCCGGATCAATTTCAGCTTTTACTTAAACATACAGTACTTCAAAGTTCCTGAATCTTTTTTATGTTTTTTTTTTTCATCCATCAATATTATTAAAAAATGTTTATATAAAGAAACCTGTAAGTTTAATAAACGAGAGTAAATAAACTTGAAAGCGTTTTCAGAACCAGACACCGGTGCAGTAGGTAGATTGCTTCAGGGTAACCATTAAAATGTGCTAACAAACAGTGCCACATTATTATCGCCTTTGACATGCTTTGATTTGGGAACTGAAAAAACTGCGCTATACATAGTCTTTGTTTATTCATCAGTACGCCCATAAAACGGCCACTCCAAACTAATGTGTTCATACCAATTATCCCCTCAATTTAATACGACTTAAGCTTGGTGCCACTGCTCTTTTCAATTAAAAGACTCTTCGCGACTGCAGACACAGCCGTTTTATATGATTTGCGATCTTTGGTGTAACCATTAATAGTCTGCTGTGAGAAAAAAAATTACACGAAGCAAAAACATCTCAGTAGCACAGTGTTCATGTATAAAAAAGTTTATAAAATACTTTTATTACAGCAAGCTGATTTGTACAAAAATACATCTCAGATTAACTGCACAACGAATGTATAAACAATTCAGAGCAAAGTAGAACGACGATCATACAAACATAAAACAAGACTGCTCTTTTTTTTCTGACCAGTTGTAAAATGAAAACAGATGAACAGTTTAAAAAGTTATGAGGTAAAAAAAAAAAAAAAGAAGAACTGAGAAAATAATTAAAACATTTGTAAACTGAAATAAAGTTACGTTATTGGTAGTGGTACAGAATGATAACAAAACAACTCACTTTTACAGCTTATAAAACACTAAAATGTTAAAACCACAGGGAAAAAAAAAGAAAATACAATTACAGTTTTTACAAGATATTGTTTGTAAACGTTACTACTCTGCACAGTCATTCTTCCTCCATAAATGAATCATAAAAATAATTTATAAAAGCAATTTCTTGCAGTAATTAAACAGATCACACAAACTAAACACATACATGAAAAGATAAAGTGTCTTTGCTCGGAAAAAAAAAAAAAAAAAGAAAAAAAAATGCACCTTGTTTTTCTATCAGAACAGCATGATGCGCCAAGGAGAACTGGCTATGTTTTTTTTCCCTTGCTTTTCAAATCACACATCCACACAAACAACACTTAATCTTGGAGAAAATAGGTACTTTACAAAGCTTTGAAAGTCAGCCCTGCCCGTGGGCAGTATCAAGCCTGTTTTCCTCTTGACAGTTTTCTAAATTGGTTCTGCCACTCTGAATTGCACATCAGTAGTCAGATGAGTTTTTCTTTCTTCATTATGCCATTGTATAGCCATAGCTTCCACAGTGCAATGCCACAAGAAGCCTGTCCTTTAGGATTTCCTTGCTTGGGTATTCAGGCAACTTAAGCATATTGATGCTGTAACAGGAACGAGCAAGACAAAAAAAATAAAAATACATATCAAATCAAAGCCTATAGATTTAAAAAAAAAAAAAAAAAATCCCCAAGGGAGAGGACACAAATTACATTATGTGATGGCATCTGTAACACAAAGGGCATAATATATACACTCACACCATGAAGCAACAAAAACAGAATCAGCTTATTTAATAACAAACAGCAGCTTGTAAAGTTCACGAATCCTTAGCAGACAGGAATAATTATTGCTTCACTGATGCAACAACTTAAACCTGATAGATTTGTATCAATGACTTTATTATGTACATGTCATTGGCCTTTGCACTGCATTGTTAAATGTACACTTTTTTAGTTTGCTGGCCACTTGTGACTTCATAATGAAATTATATTTAAGTGGGCAAAGAGCAGTCATGATTATCTGAAGTTTTATGTCTGCATTACAGCATATTCTACACTGCTATTTTTCCGAGATGCATAAAACTAGCAGTTGTCTAAATTCTGAAGAAATTAAAAAAAAAAAAAAAGAATTGCTACCATGCAGTAAAATCAGACCATTCTGCTTTCCGGCACCATCCACAGATTTAAGGTGGAGGTCCGCCGAAAATAAATAAATAATGAAAGCCAGCAGCTACAAATACTGCAGCTGCTGACCTTTAATCACTTCAATACAGGGCATTTTCACCCCCTTCCTGCCCAGACCAATTTTTAGTTTTCAGCGCTGTCGCACTTTGAATGACAATTGCGCGGTCATGCAACACTGTACCCAAATTAAATTTGTATGGGTTTTTTCCTACAAATAGAGCTTTCGTTTGGTGGTATTTGATCACCTCTGCATTTTTTATTTTTTGCGCTATAAACAAAAGAAGAGCGACAATTTTGAAAAAAAAACACAAATATTTTTGACTTTTTGATTTAATAAATATCACATTCCTCAGTTTAGGCCGATATGTATTCTACATATTTTTGGTAAAAAAAAAAAAAAAAATTAGCAAAAAGCGTATATTGATAGGTTTGCACAAAAGTTATAGCGTCTACAAAATAGGGGATAGTTTTATTGCATTTTTTTTTTTTTTTACTAGTAATGGCGGCGATCTGCGATTTTTATTGTGACCGAGGACAGAGTAGGCGCCGGAAGTGGCGTAGGTCACCCCGATCACCAAGGTGATCTGTGCCCGGAAGTGGGAGCAAATACCTGTTTTACACAGGTATCTGCTCCCTCCTCCCCCCTGAAAGGTGCCAAATGTGACACGGGGGGGAATCCAAAAAGTGGAAGTTCTATTTTTGGGTGGAACTCCACTTTAAGTCTGTCTGGCTGCAGCACTGCATCAACATAGTAATGTTGAAACAGACAGTGGGCTCACCCGGAGGCAACCTATTTTTCCTTAACTTTAGTACCAGCCTGTATACACTCTTTCATCTCCAGGCCATTTTTCAATTTTCAGTGCAGCGATAGTTTGACAATTACTCAGTCATGCACCTACATAAAAAGGAAAAAATAAAAAAGACAAAAATCTAGAAAAGAAAAGAAAAAAGAAAAGAAAAAAACTTGACATTCTGACTGCCTATTGTATTTGCATTTCCTTGGGCCCTAAAATGTACAAACCGCCCCAAAATTGGTTGCTTTCACATACAACATATACAGTGCAGCACTCAGAATCCAGGGGTTAGAACTTTGTAATGCACAAAACAGCTTGATTTCAGTATCCAGACAGTAGCCAACCCCCCCCTCCCCCTTTGGTGGTGGTCAGTGGAGTGCCTCTTTAAATTTTGGTGATGATCAAAGGCCCCATAACTGTTGGCAAGCGGTTGTCTCTCTCTCCCCCCCCCCCCCCCATTTCATTTGTGGTCAATGTTTCCCTTTTAACCATTTTCCGCCCGCCCACAGTACATTTACTGCAAGCACCACAGTGTACTACTACATCGTGGCGCACATGTGCGCCCCCTGGGATACGCAGCGGCACAAGCCCATGACTGCTGTGTCCAATCACAGATCGCAATAGTAAGCAAGCTGTCATGATTAAAAGCCCTTCATGACAGTCACTTTTTTTGCTTATAACCGTGATCATCACGGTTATAAGCAATAACAGTGTAAAAATAAATAAATAAATAACTCCCTGATCACCCCCCAGAGTAGTCACCATGGCAATGCTGAACTACTAGGATGACAGGATGTAAAAAAAGAATATATCTTTAAAAAAAAAAGAAAAAGCTTAAAAGATTGAATACAATTATCAGTATTCCTGATCACCACCACACCAGTCATATGAATGTACTGCACTGGTGACAGTATGCAAAATAAAACATTTTATTAAATTTCTTCATTTTCAACAAAATTGTGACAAAAAATGTACAACTTGTACTGTCCTGGCATTTTAGGGTCTCAAAAAGGGATAGGCCAGCAGTACATCAGGGTTGATCAATTTTCAAATGTACTGTATACAGTGGGTATAGAAAAGAATTGCATCAATCGACTTCAGTACAACCAGCATTTCAGATTTTTTTTCATGCAATCACTGTTGGTGGCTATAGCCACAAGCAGCAATCATTGTATTCTGACAGCTGGGAAACCTAAATCTGGACCATAGGGTTATAGTGTCACCTACAGGAGGACACTAGAAGAGTAGACAGAAAAGAACACAGCACTGCGTATAGACAGTCCTAGCTGGTATAAAACCCCTTCTTGGTTATAGGCAATCCAGTTAGTCACAAAGCAGTGTCAGAAGTATAAACTCCAATAGAGGGGTTAGCGCTGTGTCTGTCAATGAACTCACATTTGACGGACACAGCTCTTCTGAATCTAGACCATAGGGATGTCCCAAAGCAGTGCCCTTAACACGGGGTAGGCAAACCAGAAAAAAATAACTGAAGCAACAAGGCAAACATGCCAACCACCCAAACCATCCCCTAAACAGGGCAAACAAGGAACCAGCCAGCAATCTGCAGCCAGAACAAACATCGGAAGATGCAAACACATCAACTGTGTAAAATGTGTGCACAGATGACCAGGCAGTCAGACACGGATGCTAGAGAGCACAGGAGGCATTAATTACCAAAGTGGAATGTGCCATAATGGAGAAGGGAGGAGCCCACCCTGTAATAGGGTACGCTTGAACAAGTGCCTGTCAGATCCAGTGGGAAATCCTGGCAGATGAGGCCACCAGACTGTCCCTGAGGCCATCCATGAGCATTAAGGAGAATCTGACCTCCGCAGGAGGCAACAGTGGATGCATACATACGAACCACCTTGGCCCCATTCAATAAGTGCAACGCAACCTCTTTAAGACGGTCATGAACACAAGGAAGGCAGGACAATGTCCTCAGGTAGATGAAAATCAGACCCCACCTTTGGTAGAAAGGAGGGGCACAGGTCGAAGAAACCACCTTAGCCTTGTGTAGAACCAAATAGGGAGACTTACAAAAGAAGACTGCCAGCTCAGACACCTGCCATGCAGAAGCAGTGGCGACCAAGAAGCCAACTTTTTATAAAAAAGTAGGGGAACATGCCGAATACTCCCCAAAGAAAGGTTTTTTAAGATGCAAAAGAACCAACGCAAGCCCAACAGTGGTAACAGGGAGTGCCAGGGGGGGCGCCAGACACCCAACCCCTTGAAGAAAGATGCAAAGCCAAGGGACCCTAAAAAAAAAAAAAAAAAAAACTTGACATAAAATGGCACTCAAGGCACGTTTTTGTGCAATTCCCTGTCGAAAGGCCAACACCTGAGCCACAGAAAGGGACAAAGATGGATATCCAGAGTCTCGCAACAGACAATACAAAGCCTTCCAGGTGCAAAGATACATCTCCCAACAGGCTGACTTGCGAGCCTTCAACAATATGAGGAACACCAGACCCGACAACTTCCTGTTCCTCAAAATCTGTCTTTTAAGAGTCAAGCCAACTATGCCAGAGATGGTAATGCAGGGTGGTAGACCGAACCATGGGACAGGCGCCCCCTCTCTTCTGCCGCCATCCCATGAAGCTGTGCAGCAGGCGAGGGAACAGCTTGAGAGGAGGAAAGGTGTGAAGGAAACAATACTGGTCCCACAATGTCCCTAGTGCAGTCTGATGCAGGGACTACTTCCCCTATCCAGCGGGTGATGAACAGGAGGTAACCTGCCAGTCAATTCTCAATGTCAGAAAACCGGACGGCGGAGACAAACAAAATATGTGGCCTTGCCCACCACAAGAAGCCATCGCTGTCTGGGATGATCTCTAATTGAGGGAGTTTTGGAAGGATAAAAATGAAAGCTTAGAGAGAGAAAGGACTCCCCAATGATCAGCATCTGAGAAGTTCCTGCCTTCTTCAACTAAGGTTCAAGAGAACCCTCCGTGCTTAACCACTTGCCGCCCGCCCTATTACAGATTGACGGCGGCAAAGCGGTTTCAAAATCCTGACGGGACGTCATATGATGTCCGCCAGGATTCGCCGTTATTGCACGCCCCCGGACAGAGTGCATACCCGATCAGGGTAAACAGCCAATATCATTGGCTGTTTACCATGTGATCGGCTGTGTCCAATCACAGCCGGTCACATGGCAAAACAAATTGGAGGCACGCCTAATGCGCGCCGCGCCGATCGGGGATGGCGCGTGTCCCTTGGACATAGCCCATCCTCGGTCAGGGTAAACTGCCAATGAAATTGGTTGTTTACCCACGTGATCGGCTGTGTCCAATCCCAGCCGGTCACAAGTATAAACAATGTAGCGGTTTCCAGGGATCTCTCCTTCTCGCTCTCACACAACGATTGTGTGAGGAGAGAGAAGGAGAGATCTGAGAGCTTTGTTTTTGTTTTCTATACTACTGTCTGCACAACACGCCCCCCCCCCCCAATAAAGAGAACCTGTCACAGCCCATCTGGAACTGTCACAGCCCACCATCAGTACCGCCATCAGTACCATCTGGATCTGACAGCCCATCTGTCACACAGGCCACCAACGGTACCGCCAACAGTACCGCCATCGGTACCATCTGGATCTGACAGCCAATCTGTCACACAGGCCAACGGTACCGCCATCTGTACCATCTGGATCTGACAGCCCATCTGTCACACA
This sequence comes from Rana muscosa, assembly GCA_029206835.1. NCBI lineage: Eukaryota > Metazoa > Chordata > Amphibia > Anura > Ranidae > Rana > Rana muscosa. The sequence continues at coordinate 517,868,181 of CM055122.1, read as the reverse complement.
GGCCACCATCAGTACCGCCATCGGTACCGCTATCACTACCGCCGCACAGTCCCGCCATAAGTACCATCACACAGGCCATCAGTAACCTGTCATTACCCTCACACAGGCCCGCCATCAGTGAGCTGTCAGTAGCACCACCAGTACCGCCATGTCTCAAAGAATGTACACACCTGAGGAGGCATATAACATCCTCACCATGTCGGATGAGAGCAACGGGGAGCTCCCATTATCCGATTTTTGTTCAGAATATGAGCCAGTGGAGGGTAGTGGATCGGAGGCCGAGTCAGCGGAGGAAACCGCCCCTCCTAAAAGGGTAAGGAGATCAGGACCTAGATCAGAAGACCTGCCTACCACCAGCAGTGCCAGACTCCAGGCAGAGGAGCCAAATACCAGTACTGGAATTACTCATCCAGCCCAAAGAATCCGGGCCCAGTCCTACCTTCTTGATGCCCTGGAAAACCCCTTATGGTTGCCTGCCAACTCAGGATCCGCTACAATCCCCCCTTTCACCGCACAGACAGGTGTGCAGCCCAACACGTAAAATTTTCCCCAATGGGACTATTTTTATTAGTTTTTTTCCGAAGATTTGTTGCAGTACATGGTGGACCAAACAAATCTCTACGCAGAGCAATTTATTGCTGCCAACCCCAATTCGTCCTACGCCCGTATGTTTGATTGGCGACGTCTCACACTAGAGGAATTCAAATAGTTTTTGGGCCTTACTTTTAATATGGGGCTTACAAAAGAAAAGCAAACTGCATGCCTACTGGTCCAACCGCCCCATCCACCACATGCCCATATTTTCTGCTGTCAAGTCCAGGACACGGTACAATATGATAAGGCGCTTTTTTAATTTCAATGACAATTCGCAGTGCCCTCCCAGAGATCACCCCAACCATGACAAATTATATAAGCTTCGCCCCCTAATAAATTATTTTACCAAACGGTTGTCTGAAGTGTTTATCCCCGACCAAAATATTTGTGTAGACGAATCCCTTATCCACTTTACTGGCCGGCTGCAGTTCAAGCAGTATATCCCAAGTAAAAGAGCCAGGTACGGGGTAAAATTTAATAAATTGTGCGATCGAGCCACTGGATATGTGCACACATTTCGTATTTACGAAGGCAAAGATTCCCAGCTCCAGCCTCGTGATTGCCCCACATTTATAGGAACCAGTGGTAAAATTGTCTGGGACCTTGCATACCCCTTGTTCAAAAAAGGATACCACTTATATGTAGATAATTACTACAGCAGCTTGCCCCTTTTCCGTCACCTGTATCGTGAACAAACTGTCAAGGTCACCTGTGGCCAGGTGACAGATGCACACCGTAGGGGGACAGGAGTGCACCGCAAGGTAGTGAACCCTATGGCTGACTTCTGCGGATAGGAAACTGGGTGGTTGTGGAAAGCGGGACCAGAGGAGCACAACCGGGATCCTAATGGAAGCTAGAGCCAAGATTCCCCAGGGCGTGGAGTCTAAGACCCAGCAGGTCTTCTCCAGAGCCTCTAGTGGTGAGGATGTTATGCTGCAGGCTGGGTCCAGGTCGCGGCCCCTGGAGTCTCCTAGCTCACGCCCCGTAGGATAAGGGGAAAAGAGGGGAAGCAGCAGCACAAGATATGAGAGAAACGAATAACAAGCTGAAGGTCAGGGGCCACAAGCAGACAAGGATAACAAAAGAACGAGCCGAAGGTCAAGGGTCACGAGCAGACAGGGATAGTCGGGGACAAGCCAAATATGTAACAGAGAGACAGACGTAGCACACGGCAGGCAGGAACCCAAACACACAATGCCTAACAAACACGTTGATCAGCAAAGCAGGCTTGCAGTGCACAGGTTAATATAGTGTTCTGTGATAGGGCCTGGGGTGGAGTCAGGCTGGGAGGAGATATAAAGGAAGCCAGGTGAAAGGGTTCTGGCCTCTAAGATGAACACATGAGGAGGAAAGGTAAGATGGCAGACAGACATTAATGCATATCCATGACAGTACCCTCCCTCTTACGATACCTCCCCCTTCCCCGCCTGGGCCCAGGTTTAGAGGGAAACTTCAGATGAAACTCCTTTAACAGACGAGGTGCAAAGACCTCAGATGCAGTGATCGAAGACCTCTCCTCAGGACCAAACCCTTTCCAATGAACGAGGTACTGAAGAACGCCTTTACAGAGTCGGGAGTCCAGAATTTGACTGATCTCGTACTCCTGATTATCCTCAGAGACAGGCGCCACGGTAGGGAGAGGACGAGAGAATTTATTGAGGACTAAAGGCTTTAGAAGAGCAACATGGAAGGAGTTAGTGATTTTAAGGCTCTTAGGAATCTGGAGTTTGAAACAAACCGGATTCAGTTTAGCAGTTACCGTGTATGGACCGATGAATCGTGGAGCAAACTTCAGAGAAGGAACTCGGAGCTTGATGTTCCTGGTAGAGAGCCAGACTTTGTCCCCTGGCTGAAGAGAAGGCGGTTTACGCCTGCGGCGGTCGGCAAAGCCTTTGAATTTTTCAGCAGCTGCCCGGAGGGAATCATGAACGTGACCCCAAAACGGAATTGAGAGACTCCTGAACCGAAGCCAAAGCTGGAATGTCTGGAGAACAGATCATGGGAAGAGGAAGTTGAGGGTGTTTTTCATAAACTGTGAAAAAGGGTGTCTTCTGCGAACTGGTATTCACATGATTGTTATGGGAGAATTCTGCCCACGGGAGTAGAGAGGACCAATCGTCATGGTGAGAAGACACAAAGGTGCGAAGAAAGACCTCTAACTCCTGATTAACCCTCTCAGTCTGTCCATTGGATTGGGGATGGTAAGAAGAAGAAAAATCCAAGACAATATTGAGGGATTTGCAAAAGGCTCTCCAAAAACGAGACGTGAATTGGACTCCCCTGTTGGAAACAATATGAGAAGGGACCCCATGTAGGCGGAGAATTTCCCGAATGAAAATGGGAACCAAGGCAGGGGCAGAACGAAGACCAGGAAGAGGAACAAAATTAGTCATCTTGGAGAACCGATCGATTACCACCCAAATGACTGTATTATTCTCAGACAGTGGGAGGTCGGTGATAAAATCCATGGCAATATGGGCCCAGGGTTCCTTAGGAATGGGCAAGGGCATGAGGAGACCAGCAGGAGCTTGTGTGGAGGATTTGGACTGAGCACAGACATGACAAGCTTTAACGTAGTCTTTGACGTCTGAGCGGAGATTAGGCCACCAGTAGTGACGACTGATGAGTAGGAAGGATCGGAGGAATCCAGAATGACCTGCCACCTTGGAATCATGTCCCCAACGAAGGATCTTAGCTCAGTGGGGACAAAGTTCTTACCAGGCGGAATTTTTGACTTCAGGGTGGTAGAGTGGGCAACAATGCATGAGGATGGAATGATCGGCTCAGGTTCAGGGGCGGACTCCTCGTCCAAAGTGTCAAATGACCTAGAGAGCGCATCAGCCCGACCGTTGCAGGAACCAGGTTTGTAGGTAATCGTGAAATTAAAACGGGCAAAGAAGAGACTCCACCTGGCCTGTCTAGGATTCAGATGTTTAGCATTCTGTAGATACTGTAAATTTTTGTGATCGGTAAAGATCGTTATGGAGTGAGGGGAACCCTCCAAGAGATGACGCCACTCCTCTAACGCCAATTTAATTGCGAGAAGTTCCCGATCACCGATGGCATAATTCCTCTCTGCCTGAGAATTTTTTTTGGAGAACAACGCACATGGTTGGCGTCTCTTCTCAAAGATTTGAAGAAGCACAGCTCCCACCCCCATTGAGGAAGTGTCCACTTCAATAAAAATAGGATTTTTATAACAGCTTACCCGTAAAATCCTTTTCTTGGAGTACATCACGGGACACAGAGCGACATAGTCATTACTAATGGGTTATATAGATACCGTCAGGTGCTGGCACTGGCAACTTCCAAAACCGGAAGTACCCTCCCCTATATAAGCCCCTCCCATCCGGGAGCACCTCAGTTTTGTAGCAAAGCAATAAGTGTCCCTAAAGAGGGGCGGGAGCTCTGTGTCCCGTGATGTACTCCAAGAAAAGGATTTTACAGGTAAGCTGTTATAAAAATCCTATTTTCTTTCTCGTACATCACGGGACACAGAGCGACATAGTCATTACTAATGGGATGTCCTAAAGCAATGCCAAATGAGGGGGGGGATACACCATATATAAGCTGAGCGCTATCAGACATGAGGATCTTTTGCAGCCTGCAACACACTGCGCCCAAAGGCGACATCCTCCTGACTTCTAACGTCCACCTGGTAGGACCTAGTAAACGTGTGTACCGAAGACCATGTTGCGGCCTTACAGATTTGAGCCAGGGAGGCCTGGTGATGCACTGCCCATGAAGTTCCAACTGCTCTCGTGGAGTGCGCTCTAACTTTGAACGGAGGCGGTCTCCTTCTCAAGCCATAAGCTTGCATAATGACCTGTCGAATCCACTTGGCTAAAGTAGATTTTGACGCTGCCTGACCCTTTCTGGGGCCTTCCGGCAGAATAAACAAAGTATCCGTTCTGCGAATCTGAGCAGTGGCTTTTAGATAAGCTTTAACTGCTCTTACTACATCCAAAGAATGCAATAACTTTTCCTCTACCGAAGTAGGTTTGGGGAAAAAAGAAGGAAGAACCACATCTTGGTTCAAATGAAACCTCGATACCACCTTAGGAAGAAAGGCTGGATGAGGACGTAACACTACTCCTGTCCTTATGGATAACCAGATATGGCTCCCTACAGGACATAGCTGCTAATTCCGACACTCTTTTAGCCGAACAAATGGCTACTAGAAAAATCAATTTCCTGGTGAGAAGAACCAAAGAAATATGCTGTAATGGTTCAAATGGTTGTTTCTGTAGAACCGACAGAACCAAGTTTAGATCCCATGGACATATGGGAATATTAACCGGAGGACTAATACGCATCACTCCTTGTATAAAGGCTTTGACTAGTGAATGCGAAGCCAAGGGCCTTTGAAAAAATATTGACAAGGCCGAAATCTGACCCTTGATAGTACTCAAGGCAAGCTTCCTATCTACAGCCCATTGTAGGGAGTCCAGACTCCTACCTATTACGTACTTACGTGGATGCCATTTCTTGGCTTCACACCAGGCGATGTACGCCTTCCAGATTCTATAGTAGATCTGCCTGGATACCGGCTTCCTGGCATTGATCATGGTAGATACCACAGAATTAGAGAGCCCTCTCTTTTTTAGAATGTGGGCTTCAATAGCCAGGCCGTCAAACCTAGGGCTGGTAAGGAAGGGTGGTATATCGGTCCTTGCGAAAGCAGGTCCGGACGATGTGGGAGAGTCCAAGGACTCCCCACTGACATTTTACAATCTCCACGTACCACGCTCTTCGGGGCCACGCTGGAGCCACCAGAATCACTGGTTTCTTTTCTACCCTGATTCTGCGGAGTAATCGAGGTAACCATTGTGGCGGTGTGAATGCATATATCAGCTTGAACTGATCCCAAGGGAACACTAGGGCATCAGAGCCGCAAGCTAGGGGATCCCTTGTCCGAGAGACAAACCTGTCCCCCTTTGCGTTGAATCTGGATGCTAGAAGATCTACATCCGATGTTCCCCACCGCTGACATATTGTCCAGAAAACCTCGGGGTGAAGGGACCCTTCCTCTGGGCCTAATTGCTGGCGACTTAGAAAGTCCGCCTTCCAATTCTCCACTCCTGGAATGAATACCGCAGATATGGCTGGGACATATTTTTTCTGCCCATTTCAGGATGTAATTTACTTCCCTCTGGGCTGCACGACTCCTGGTGCCCCCCTGATGATTGATATATGCCACTGCTGTGGCATTGTCTGATTGAATTCTGACAGGGGACCCTTGGAGTTTGGATGTCCATGCTACTAGGGCATACCGGGCTGCTCGTATCTCTAAGAGATTGATGGGCAGGGCCTTTTCTGCATCCGACCATCTGCCCTGGAGAGACTATTGCTCCAGTACTGCTCCCCAGCCTATAAGGCTGGCATCTGTAGTGACCACCTTCCAAGAAATCGGACTGAAGGATTTCCTTTTTTCCAGATTCTGGGGAACCAACCACCAACGGAGGCTCTTGCGAACGGAAGGGGACAAGGACATTGTAAGTCTAGGGCCTGAATTTTTTTGTTCCAGGCTGACAGTATGGCCCCTTGCAAATTCCTTGAATGGAATTGACCGTAGGGTACTGCTTCGAATGATGCCACCATTTTTCCCAGCAGCCTCATATACAGGCGTATGGACGGCTGTCTTTTTTGTACCCACTAAGTGGATCAAATCTTTCAAAGACAACACCTTTCCTCGAGGCAAGAATATTTTTCTCTGGCCTGAATCCAACCTTAGCCCCAAGTATTCCAGACTTTTGACTGGTTTTTAGGGCTGACTTGTCTCGGTTGATAATCCAACCGTGAGATTCCAGATACTTGATCGTCTTGTGAACGACCACGTCTAGTTTTTTCACTGAGTGGTCTATCAGCAACAAGTCATCCAGATATGCCATTATCATTACACCTTGTGTTCTTAGATTGGCCAATAAAGGGCCAGAATTTTTGTAAACACTCGTGGTGCTGTGGCCAAACCGAAGGGTAAGGCTCTGAACTGAAAATGGCGCCCTTCTACTGCAAAGCGTAGAAATTTTTGGTGGACTGGAAAGATGGGAATGTGCAAATAAGCATCTTTGATGTCGATCGTGGCTAACCAATCCTCCCCTTGTAGGGCAGTGGCCACCGATCGGATCGACTCCATCGGAAAGACCTGATATACAGGAATTTGTATAGCCCTTTTAGAATTAATATGGGCCTCCCGTCCGCGTTTGCTTCGGGACTGTAAAGAGGTTTGAGTAAAACCCGAACCCTCATTCTTCCAGGGGAACCTCCATAATTACTCCTTGGAGCAATAGTTGTTCTAGTGCCAACAGGAGGGACTCTCTCTTCCGGGGATCCCTTGGCACGTCCTCAAAAATGGGAAGGAGGAGAGTCTTTTAACTCCAAACTGTATCCCAAACCTACTGCGGAGAGCACCTATCTGTCTTGATCGTGTCCCGCCAGGTCTCTTGCGAACAACTGGAGTCCTCCCCCCACCCGACTGAGTGGGGGCTTCAATGAATTTAACTTTGGGGGAGGTTTTGTACCTCCCCTGACCCAGGGTTTCTCATTACCCTGCTACTGTCCCTGTTTTTTACCCCCGGGATTTGACCGAGGAGGCCGTCGGAACTGTTACACAGCCGATGCCCCAGGGACTGGAGAAGCAGGCCTCTTAAAGAGGGACCTCTAACTCTGCTTTTAACCGGCAAGAGCGTATTTTTACCGCTGGAAATTTTCTGGATATATTTGTCCAGGTTTTCCCTGAATAAGCGTTCACCATGAAATGGGATGCTAACCAGCCATTCTTTACAGGGAGCTTCAGCAGACCAGTTTTTGAGCCATAGGAGCCTACGCATATGTACTATAGACAGCGTAAGGCGGGAGGCCTGATGGACTGAATCCTCTATGGCGTCAACCGCAAAGCCTAAGGCTCTAGGTAGATCAGCTAGGGCAAAGCCTGCTGATCTGTCAAGTCCCTCAAGACCTGTTTCAACTGATCCTTCACTGCTTAGCAGACCCCAATAGCTGCTACTGCTGGTTGTATCACCAAGCAGATTTTCATAAGGACTCCAATCTTTTATTTATTGGGTTCTTGAACATTTGGACATTATCCACTGGACATGTCAGTGATTTATACATACAAGAGATGGCTGCGTCCACTGTAGGGACCTTCCATTTTTTTTTTTTTTGATGAACTTATCCTCCATGGGATAGACCACCGGAAATCTCTTGGGGGAATAAATATTTTCTCAGGACGTTCCCAATCCTGGTAAATGAGCCCTTTCAGTAAAGGGTGAAGTGGAAAAGAACAAACAGTCTGGGGGCTTCTAGCGACCCCAACGAGGATACAGTAGTGGTTGATGGTTCCGCAAGGTGCATTTTTAAATGCTGATCGGACCATGTTAGTCAGAGACTGAACCCATAATCTTTCAGCTTGAGATGCTGAGAAAAGGTTCCCCCACTGTTGATTCCTCTATAACAGAATCAACCTTATCCTGATCCCCTTCAGGCAGGTCGATCCCTGTATGGGACTGTTGCTCTGCTAACAGGCACTCTGAAGGAGGAGACGGAGATCGGGCGTGCTTTCCCTGACAGGGAGGCAGTGATAAATGTTGACAATCTCTCTCTAATCCTCCCAGAGCTGAGGAAAAAACCTCCTCTGTTACATACACAGGAGCAGGTGACTGAGGACAGCCACAGTACCAAGTACCCCTGCGGGGTCTCTACGGTCACTTACCTCTGAACTTCAGGGGAGACTGGTGCAGCAGGAGTATGCCCAAGATCCTCCGAGCCCGATGAGACCCCCTTCGCTTCCTGGAAGATTCAGTTCCGGAGCTTCTGGACGGCATATTCCTAAGCCTAAAGCTGAGGTATTCCAGCCGTAATACACCACTTTTACTGAGAATAGTCTAGCACAATTGCTGCTATATCACAGTTGGTGTCTACTAATGTGCCTTTCTAGGGGATGCCTGTATCAACCGCTTGCTGTATGCCTTTAAATGTTGCCAGCTCTGTCTCTGTACTTCATAGCCAGCTCACTACAATATTGTGTTTTTTTTAAAACTGCTGGGACGCCCGCACATGCGCAGAAGCGCTGCGGCGCGCACAGAGCGTCATCCCCCAGGCTCCGCCCCCTTTCCCGGCTCACCTCTATATATAGAGGCGCGTGCGCACGCGCGCGGGCACGTGCGCCTTCGGCGCTAATTTCAAATATGGTAACAAGGGACAGGAGCCAGGGCCCCTCTTTGCCGCAGGCCGGGGGATGGACAAGCACTGCAACATGGCAGAGGAAGCAGTTTCCTATAAGAGAACTCACCATCTGCCTGGACTTTGCTCTGCTGAGAAGAAGCTAGTCCACATGACAAGAAAACATTCCACAGCGGCCTCTAGTGGACAAACACAGGTACCGCAGTCTAATATATTAAATATATATATAAAAAAATTTTTTTTTTTTTTTCTTGACCACCATTAAAAATTATTAAATTTTTTTAGTAGTTACAGGCATGCACAGAATTTTGCGGGAATACCATTAGGTAACAGACAGAAAGACAAATTAGGCTTGGGGGTCCCCCAATAGAACCAAGTTCCTGGGGGCCCCCACTTACCTGTTCCCCGCCGCAGGACTTTGTTTGGTCCACAAAAGCCCAAACTTCACCTATCACGGCAGGCATTGTAATCAAACCTTCAGGGACCGGGTTCCCAAGGATTTCACTCCCCTGGACCTGTATAGCACCCTGCACAGAAAACATCTTGGTCGTGGGTATGACCAGAGCTCTGGATCCCAGGGTCCAGCTCTCCTAAGAGAAGCATTACAGGCAAAACCTTGCTCTTCTCTGCAAGGCCCGGGTACCGACCGTTTAGCTATGAAGCTTTTTTGGTCGGATCCGGAATAGCTTACTGAGGCCCAAAAGAACCTGTACGCAAGCTCAGTGAAAAACACATGTTTCTTCTTGGCCAACACCTTAGACACTGGCAAAAAACTGAGGTGCTCCCGGATGGGAGGGGCTTATATAGGGGAGGGTACTTCCGGTTTTGGAAGTTGCCAGTGCCAGCACCTGACGGTATCTATATAACCCATTAGTAATGACTATGTCGCTCTGTGTCCCGTGATGTACGAGAAAGAAAAATGCATTCCCAGGATTTGGTCTCCTCAAGAGGAGGCCAGAAACAAAGGCCTGTTTCAGGTTGTGAAATGCAGAGACAGCTTCGGGAGGCCAGTCTCTGGCATTCACACCCTTCTTGGTCAAAGCGATAATAGGCGCGGCAATGGAAGAGTAATTCCTTATGAACTGCCTATAATAATTAGTGAAGCCAAGAAAGCGCTGTGTGGCCTTGAGGCTAGCAGTAAGAGGCCAGTTGGTGATAGCCAAGACCTTCCCAGGATCCATACGAAGACCCGAACATGAGACAAAGCACCCCAAAAACAGGACCTCAGAACATTCAAAGGAACATTTCTCCAGCTTGGCATAGAGATTGTTCTCTCTAAGACGCTGAAGTACAGTGCGGACATGGTTTCTGTGGAGGAGCAGATTTTCAGAAAAGATCAGAATGTCATCCAGATAGATGACAACAAACTGGTACAGCAGATCTCTGAAGATTTCATTGACAAAGTTTTGAAACACGGCTGGAGCATTACACAGACCAAAAGGCATCACCAGATATTCGTAATGCCTGTCTCTAGTGTTGAATGCAGTCTTCCATTCATCACCCTCCCGTATTCGAATGAGATTGTACGCGCCTCTGAGATCCAACTTGGTGAAAATGGAGGCACCCTTCAACCTATCGAATAGCTCAGATATTAAGGGTAAGGGGTATCGATTTTTAATAGTAACTGCATTTAAACCCCGATAATCGATGCAGGGTCTTAAGGTACCATCCTTTTTGGCAACAAAAAAGAACCCTGCCCCTGCAGGCGATGAGGATTTCCGGATGAAACCTCTCTCCAGATTCTCTGCGACATATTCAGACATGGCCTGGGTCTCTGGGATGGACAGAGGGTAGGTACGACCCCTGGGTAGAGTTGCTCCGGGGACAAGATCAATAGCACAAAGACCTGTGGGGAGGAAGCACCTCAGCTGATTTCTTACAGAACACATCCCGGTAATCGCTGTATGCAGCAGGAAGATCAGAAGAAACAGAAGTGGCAGCAACCGGAAGACTCTCCTTGGGGGTCACCTTGAGAATACACGACGAGAAACATGAGGAACCCCAGGCCAGGATCTGCCCAGAGACCCGGTCCACATGTGGAGAGTGGAGCTGTAGCCAAGGGAGGCCCAATACAACTGGGGTAGAGGCCTTGGGTAGAATAAGAAAGGATATCCACTCCTGGTGGAGAACCCCTACCGACATCCTAATGGGTAGCGTCTGGAAGCGAATAGGGCCCCCTGGGAGAACAGTGCCATCAATTGCCGAGACCACCAATGGGGTAGTGAGAGGTGAAAGGGTAAGCTTCATAGAAGAAGCAGTTCTCCAATCCATAAAATTGCCGGCAGCCCCGGAATCCAGATATGCAAGGGTTGACTGAGGAGAAGTGCCTACATGAAGGAACACCGGCAAGAGCAGGCGAGAAGGTGATGTTTCTGGGTCCAATACTCCACCTTCCAAATGTATTAGACCCGAGCGTTTCCCGGACGAAGGGAGCAGGAGTCACGAAAATTACCCTTGCCCCCACAATAGAGGCACAAGCCCAGAGTTCTGCGCCTAGCACGTTCTTCGGGGGTTAGTCTGGTCCGGCCCAGCTGCATAGGTTCTTCAAAAGGTAGAGGATGCTCCACGGGATGAAGGGAGGGGAGCTCAGACTGGCTAGGACCCAGAGAGTGCTGGCGTCTTTTTTCCAAGGACCTCTCTTGAAAACGAATGTCGATCTGGTTGCATAACGAAATTACATCGTCCAGACCGACGGGAATGGCTCTTCCCGCTAATTCGTCTTTCACTCGGTCAGAGAGGCCATGTAAAAAGGTAGCGACCAGGGCCTCATTATTCCAGCTCAATTCAGCTGTGTGGATACGGAACTGAAGAGCATATTGTCCCACTGAACTAGATTCTTGGCGAAGACGTAAGACAGCACTAGCCGCTTAAGAAGCCTGAGCCGGCTCTTCGAAGATATTACGAAAGAGCTTCAAGAAATCGGACAGGCTGGAAACCACCGGATCATTCCTCTCCCACAGGGGGGCAGCCCAGGCTAAAGCTTCACCGGAGAGGAGGGAAATGATATAGGCTACCTTAGCCCGGTCAGACAGGAAGTTTTGAGGCTGAAGCTCAAAATGAATTGTGCATTGGCTGAGAAACCTCCTGCAGGCCTTGGAGTCCCCAGAGAAACGGAACGGAGCTGGCAATTTTAGTGAGTGTGTGGCTGCGACTGGTGCGATAGGTACAGCCGCTGGTTGTACTTGAGGTTGCGGATTCGGGGTTCCCAAGGAGGCCTGAAGCTGCTCGAATCGAGAAGCCAGATCCTGGAGGAATCGCATCACCTGAGTCTGATTTGATACCTGGGTTTCAAGTCTGCGAACTATGCCCTGCAATGGATCATCCGCGGGGAGCGGGATGTCAGCCGGGTTCATGGCTGATCAAACTGTCAAGGTCACCTGTGGCCAGGTGACAGATGCACACCGTAGGGGGACAGGAGTGCACCGCAAGGTAGTGAACCCTATGGCTGACTTCTGCGGATAGGAAACTGGGTGGTTGTGGAAAGCGGGACCAGGAGCACAACCGGGATCCTAACGGAAGCTAGAGCCAAGATTCCCCAGGGCACGGAGTCTAAGACCCAGCAGGTCTTCTCCAGAGCCTCTAGTGGTGAGGATGTTATGCTGCAGGCTGGGTCCAGGTCGCAGCCCCTGGAGTCTCCTAGCTCACGCCCCGTAGGATAAGGGGAAAAGAGGGGAAGCAGCAGCACAAGATATGAGAGAAACGAATAACAAGCTGAAGGTCCAGGGCCACAAGCAGACAAGGATAACGAAAGAACGAGCTGAAGGTCAAGGGTCACGAGCAGACAGGGATAGTCGGGGACAAGCCAAATATGTAACAGAGAGACAGACGTAGCACACGGCAGGCAGGAACCCAAACACACAATGCCTAACAAACACGTTGATCAGCAAAGCAGGCTTGCAGTGCACAGGTTAATATAGTGTTCTGTGATAGGGCCTGGGGTGGAGTCAGGCTGGGAGGAGATATAAAGGAAGCCAGGTGAAAGGGTACTGGCCTCTAAGATGAACACATGAGGAGGAAAGGTAAGATGGCAGACAGACATTAATGCATATCCATGACACAAACCCTGGCCTGCGGTACCTTCCGAAAAAATAGGAAGGGGTTCCCACAGAATTTGCTATCAAAACAGCTACAAAAGGGGAAGCCGCATTCATGAGGAATGAGGTGGTGTTGGCCATGAAGTGGCGGGACAAGAAGGATGTTCACATGATGTCTACAATCCACGATGACAACTTGGTGGAGGTTCAGAGAAGACGTGGCCCCGTAATAAAGCCTTAATGTGTTCATGACTACAATATGTACATGGGGGGGGGGTGGATTTAAACGATCAGATGCTACAACCCTATTTATCAACCCGAAAGTCAAATTATTGGTATAAAAAAGTAGCATTTCATCTCTTTTACATGGCCCTGTTCAATTAATTTGTCTGCTATTAAAAATCACCCGAAAACCAACCTACCTCAAATATTTTGAAGACATTGTCACTGCCCTGATTTACCAGCAAGGACCCGCCCCAGGAAGCATTCGCTCAGATAGTGTGAGTCGACGGCATGAGCCACATTTGCCCTATAGCATTCCCCCTGCAGAATCCAGAAGAAGACGCCAAAAGAAATGTCGTGTATGCTCAAGAGGAGGAGTTAGGAGAGATACAAGTTATCATTGTCCCTCACAACCTGGCCTGTGTATCGGTGATTACTTCAAAAATTATCACCGATCAGATACTAGTTCCCCTTATTAGTAACAGACTGCCATTTCCCCCTTTCTAATACCTGTGCTTGCCTGCAACCATGTTTCTACCTTCCATGTTAACTGACCCTGGCCTATTTACCGACAATGTCTTTGCCTGCCGTTTTAACACCTTTCTGACTTCCACGTACACCAACCTCAGCCTGTTTACCGACGATGCCTCTGCCTGCCGTTTTAACCACGTTTCTGACTTCCACGTGTACCGACCTCGGCCTGTTAATCGACCATGTTTTTTGCCTGCCACTTGGACTGATCTTTTGCCCTTCTACTTTAGCACACATGGGTATTACATATGTGAGGGGCTCCAGAATAGCGTTCTGAGTACAGAAAATCCGTTTTTGGTTTTCTGTGTTCCCAGAACAGGGTCTGGTTGCCCGGAGGCTTCAAAGAGATTTGGGTGGGAAAAGCCTCTACCCCTGTTCCCCTGGCTCTTAGCTTGACGGTCCATACTTTGGCTGTGCTGACCATATCGCTGCCTGTAATGACCCAGGACTTTATGGACTATGTTTCTTTCTGCTGCCTGGAGCAATACTTTGGCTGTGTTGACCCTTTCTCTGCCTGCTGCCTCTACTGACTATGAACAGTATGTCTGCCTGGACATCTCTGCCTGCTGCCTGGACCTGTGCTTTGGCTGTGCCGTGTCTCTGCCTGTCTATTCCTGCCTGCTGCCTGGATCAATGCTCTCCTCTGTGGACCACTGCACTACTAAAACCACAGGTAATCTTTTGTTATTTGGTATGTACCTGCTATGTGTTAGAAATATAAAGGGCCTTCAAAAATGTGATCAGTAGTCAGAAAATTATATGTGTAATTTTATGCTGCTAGAATGCCTGGAGGTGCTATTTGGATGTTGGGCCTCTGTATATGGCCAGGCTGTGTAAAAGTCTCACACATGTGGTATTGTTATACTCAGGAGGAGTAGCAGAATGTATTTTAGTGTGTCATTTTTGCTATGTACATGCTATGTGTTGGAAATATTTTATAAATGGACAACTTTGTGTAAAAAAAATGCTTGTTCATTTTTTTCCCACGTTTTCCGAAAACTTCTGGAAAAAAAATGAACCGTTCAAAAGACTCATTATGCCTCATAGATTATACGTTGGGGTGTTTGCTTTCCAAAATGGGGTCATTTTGTGGATGTTGCCATTGTCCTGGTGCTCCAGGGTCTTCAAAATTGAGATAGGTCATCATGAAATTATATGTGTAATTTTGCTCCTAAAATGCCTGGAGGTGCTACTTGGATGTTGGGCCTCTGTATGTGGCCAGGCTGTGTAAAAGTCTCACACATGTGGTATCGCCATACTCAGGAGGAGTAGCAGAATGTATTTTTGGGTGTAGTTGCAAGTATGCATATGCTGTGTTCAAGAAATAACCTATCAATACAATAAGTTTGTGTAAAAAAAAAAAAAAATCTTAATTTTCCCAAGAATTGTGGGAAAAAATTACAACTTCAAAAAACTCACCATGCATCTTAAATACCTTGGACTGTCTACTTTCCAAAAAGGGGACATTTTGTGGGTATTTGTACTTTCCTGGATTGTTATTGTATCAAGAAATGAGATAGGCCTTCAGTACATCAGGTGTGATCAGATGTGATCAATTTTCAGTGATTTGCACCCTAACTTGTAGACTATAACTTTCACACAGAATAAATAATATCCACTAATTTGGGTTATTTTTACCAAAAGATATGTAGCAGTATAAATTTTGGCCCAAATTTATGAAGAAAAATTACTTCTTTGCAAAAATTTTACAATAGAAACGAAAAAAAATAGTGTTTTTTCAAAATTTTCGCACTTTTTCCGCTTAGATCGCAAAAAATAAAACACTCAGCGGTGATTAAACACCACCAAAAGAAAGCTATATTTGTGAGAAAAAAAATTATAAAAATTTTGTTTGGATACAGTGTAGCATGACTGAGTAATTGTCAATCAAAGCGGGAAGGTGTTTAAGTGCCCTGTATGGAAGTCGTTAAGGGTTCTCTTTATCCAGCCTCATCATCAGATCCGCCTTTTCCTCATCTTCAGCTCATCCAGATCCTCCAACTTGATTTTCATCTATTGTCATCCATCTGTAGCCATTTTGAGAATACCACCATATTGTTTGAGGGTATTTAACATTGTGCTTTTTTCTAGAGGATTTTTGCTAAAATTTAAACCCCGCTTGCAACAGATTTTGCTGGTTTCTCCTAGGGATTCGATATTTGAAATCTTTGCTGTATTGGCACAACTCATAGACAGACTAAAACCCCTTAATCCAACTACAGAGAAACAATGGGTATAGTCTGTCAAAATGCAGCTTTAATGGTCTGATAGGTTTAGGGATATCTGGTTATGGTACCTACGGGTGGTATTTGAATTAATTTAGTTCCCCCAGTATATATACAGTGGGAAAAATTATTATTTGATCCCCTACAGATTTTGTAAGTTTGCCCACTTACAAAGAAATAAAAGGGTCTATAATTTTTATCGTAGGTGTATTTAAAATGATAGACAGAATATCAACCAAAAATCCAGAAAAAACACATGATACAAAGGTTATAAATTCAGTTCAGTGAGTAAAACATGTATTTGATACCCAAGCAAAACAATACTTGGTGGAGAAACCCTTGTTGGAAAGCACAGAGGTAAGACGTTTCTTATAGTTGGTTACCAGGTTTGCACACATACTAGGAGGGGTTGTGGTCCACTCTTCTTTACAGGTCACTTGGCAACTTAAATTTTCAGCTCCCTCCATACATTTTCTATAGGATTAGGGTCAGGAGACTGGCTAGGCCACTCCATGACCTTAATGTGCTTCTCTTTGAGCCACTCCTTTGTTGCCTTGGTGTGTTTTGGGCCATTGTCATGCTGGAAGACCCTTCCATGATCCAGCTTCAGTGTTCTGGCTGAGAGAAGAAGGTTTTCATTCAAGATTTTAGAATCCAAGATTTTAGAATACATGGCCTCGTCCATTGGCCCCTCAATGAGGAAAAGTCAGCCGGTAACTCTAGCAGAGAAAGAGCCCTAAAACAATGTTTCCACCTCCGTGCTTGACTGTAGGGATGGCGTTCTTAGGGTCATAGTCTGCATTTTTCTTCCTCCAAACACAGCAAGCAGAGTTAATTTCAAAGAGCTGAATTTGGGACTTATCTGACCACAGCCCTTCCTCCCAATCCTTCTCTGAATAATTTAGATGTTCATTGGCAAACTTTAGCCTTCTTGAGGAGGGGGACCTTTGCGGGCGCTGCAGGATTCAAACCATGGTTGTGTATTGTGTTACCAATTTTTTGTTTGGTGACTGTGGTCCCAACTGCCATGAGATCATTGACAAGCTCCTCCCATGTAGTTCTGGGCCGATACCTCACTTTTCTCATGATCATCCTTACCCCATGAGGCGAAATCTTGCATGGCACTCCAGACCAAGGGCGATTGGTTGTTATTTTGTATTTCTTCCATTTGGGAAAAATCCAACAGTTGTCTTATTCTCACCAAGCTTCTTGCCAATGGTCTTGTAGCCCATTCCAGCCTTGTGCAGGTGTACAATCTTGCCCCTGATGTCGTTTGACAACTCCTTGGTCTTGCCCTTAGGCGTGCGCACAGTGTGTGCCTGGTGTGCCCAGGCACACCCTAATCACCCCATGCGCATTAGTGTTATCACTCTGTGTAGCAGGAGGAACATGGGAAAGATCTCCCTCTTACCGGCTCTGCCATAAGAGAAGTTTTTATGCTCTTCTCTTTCACTGTGCCGGCAGGCAGATCAATGTGCCAGGTTCATATATATGTAGACACATACACACATGTGTTTGAGCTCAAGGGTGCACACCCTAATGCAATAGGCTGCGCACACCTATGCTCTTGTCCATGATAGTGAGGTTTGAATGGAAGAAAAAGATTCTGTGGAAAGGTGTCTTTTATACACGATCGTTAGGAGCACCTTCTTCAATTGACAGGACTATTCTGTGTACCACATGAGCACATACTGTAGCCAGTCTGTGGGAGGCAGAATTATTGTTGGTTGGTAGGGGATCAAATACTTATTTTACTCATTGCAACCTAATTTAGAACAATTGTATTGTGTTTTTTCTGGATTTTTGGTTGATATTCTGTCTCTATCATTTTAAATACACTTAACAATTAGAGACCCTTCATTTCTTTGTAAGTGGGCAAATTTACAAAATGTTTAGGGGATCAAATAATTATTTTCCCCATTGTAGGTTTTAGCTGTAAAAATTGAGGGAATTTGTTGTTGAATATAAAATCAGTGTTTGTGTTATACTATCAGTCTTACTGTTATGTGTGACGTTAGTGACTTAATTGTAAAATAAATCTTCATTTATTTATATCTTCGTAGTCCATACTTTTACACAATTTTATTGTGCTTAAAAGAATATCTGCATACAGCAGAGAATTTCAGGGAATAATTGATTGGTCAGTGTAATTATATTTAATAATTTCTTTTTAGATTGGAGGCACTGTCATACATCGATCAATTAAACAATCAATATTGCTGACTTAATTAATCGTTCAAACGTTCTGACAGATATAATTTAGAAAAACAGACAAAAGAGGCAAGGTCAAAAAAAAAATTGGCACAATAATGTTAGATTCTCTGTGTGCTTATATTTAAAGTTTTACATATTCATGGTTAAGTGTATACAAGTTTTATTTTAAATTTCATCATTTAAGCCTGGCTCTTCCTCTAGAGCTCCGTCTTCCCGACATGTTAAAACTGAAAAATCTAGAAAACTCTAGGGTTATTTACTAAAGACAAATAGACTGTGCACCTTGCAAGTTCAGTTGAACTCTGCAAGTGCAGCTGCTCCAGAGCTTAGTAAATGAGGCAAAGCTTCATTTTACCAAGAATACCCAATGTAAGTAAATGAAAAAAAACAGCATTTTGCTAGCAAATGATTGGATGATGGAAGTCAGCAGAGCTTCCCTTAATTTACTAAGCTTCCAAAGTGCACAGTCTATTTAGCTTTAGTAAATTGACCCCTATGTGTGTGAAATTAGTAGAAATGGGAAGAAAACAGCTGAAAAAGCCAAAACCCTACATTTGAGCAACCCTAGAGAGTGGTAAGGTGATACAAATATTTATGAGAATAAGGTGCTTTTGAATAGGGACACCAAGAAGGGTTCAAAAGTGTAAATATTCAGTAAAGCTCATGCAGTTTAGGATCCATTTGTTATTTTTCTAGAAGTCAATTGCAAACTCCTGGTTTCATAAGCAGTAAAAGTCAAAAGTACATGCACACAGTATTACTGCATACACTGAAACCTATTTGATTGAATGTTACACACTTAGTAAAAAGAACATAATTTATAACACCACAGAATTTATCTTCAGAACTTACCATGTGCTAGAAGTTGGCAGCAAATTTGATGTATAGGACACAGCAGCAATAGTGAAATTTTGCAGCCCACTTCCTCCCATAATGTATGCAAAGCCACCATGAGGTACTCTGGAACTAAAAATACAAATCACGGCTTATTAGATATGTAATAACCTTATATGTTGCAATAACAGTAACACTTAGATTGTTAAAAAAATAAAAATAAAAAAAAAAGAAGTCCAGTATAGTGATTTGTCAGAGGCTAACCAATAGAAAAACCTTTCAACCAGATATGTGCAAACCCTCAAGCAGTGCAAATATCAATAACTCCTGTGTGCTTCTCTCTTTTTTATAAAAACTCACCAGAAAGATGCAACCTTAAATAATTAAAAGGTCATTAGCACTTGTATAGGCAGCCCCAGATGGTCCTCTATGTCCTTAAAGTGGTTTTCCCAGACAACCCCCAACATCATCACACAAGGGGGTGACTGACGGTCTATGTTTTCCAATAAGGCTGTGTAGAGAGGGGTGTGTCCATTCCCTCCACTCAGGTGTCAGGTTACACCCAGCTCTCTGCCTTCTGGAAGCTAAAAAATACCATCAAAACTTGGTAGTTCTGGGGGCTTTGGAAAAGAAAGGGCTGCAGCCAACAGTTACAGCTAATGGATTGTTTATCACCTGAGGCTAGTCGCTTCAGTGGGCTTATGTAAAGGTTATTTACCACTTTAAGAACATAGGTGGTATGCTCGAGACAAAAAGACAAGGAAGTCAATAATAGTTTAGATGTTCTTAAGTAAAAAATCCAAAGCGATGAAACAACAGCACAAATGAATATGCGCGCAACTCCATTTTCTACCTATAGTCCTTACACCAAATGTGTACAATGTAACATCCAAGCCCCATCTGAGTTTCTGCTGGACTTTCTACTACACTCCCCCTATACTCTGCAGTAAAATGGATTACCGTATATACTCGAGTATAAGCCGACCCGAATATAAGCCGAGGCACCTAATGTTACCACAAAAATCTGGGAAAACGTATTGACTTGGGTACTCCATCTGCATGCCTCACTGTGTCCATGTGCATGCCTCACTGTGCCCATGCCTCACTGTGCCCATGCCTAGACTGACGTTTAACATGGAAGTCTATGGAAGTAGTGCCCGGCTTTGAAAAATCGGTGCTCCCCGGCCGTAGGTCTGCGTATTGCGGTCAGAAAGAGGAAAAATAGCAGTATTTATTTTTTATCAAAGCGTTCTGCTTTAATAAATATAATACAGTTTCATTTATTCTCATAGTATTCAAGTTGCTATGACCGAAAAGAAAGAAGAATCACATAACATTATGGTTTGTTGGTCTGGGAATACGGAGACTTTTAGTCTAAAGCACTTCCTGGACACTGTATCAGCAAGCCAGTCTGTACTGCATAACCAAAAGACTCAAATGAATTGAAACCCCGAGACCTACATCAGACCTCACATGAGGATTCTAGAAATATATTGTGTGATTTATGACGCTTTCCCATTGCTGTTGCCTTCTGCCTTGGATTGCACATTTATGGCTATGGATATTTTTGAGGTAACAAAATAAGATTGTGCTACTGTATTCGTTTAGGGCAGAATAACTGGCAGATTTATTTATGCGAGTGCAAACTTACACAGTGCACTAAAGCATATTTTAGTTAATCACCTTATAGGGTTGCCAACTCATTCCTTTAAACCCAAACACATATTAATTACACAGGTTCTGTGGCTGATTAAGGTGCTAATTAATCTCACTTGGGGCCTTATCTGCATTTAATTTGCTTCAGAACCTGTGTGATTCAAAAGGTGTTCAGGTTTAAAAGGGATGAGGTGGCAACCCTATCACCTCATCACCCCCCCCCCCCCCAGGCCAATTCTGGCACTTCTCGCACACATGAAAATATCAACATTTTTGCTGGAAAATTAACTGGGATTCCTAAAATATTATATATTTTTTGAAAGCAGAGACCGTGGAGATTAAACTGGTGGTTGTTGCAATTATTTATGTTGCACAAATTTTGCGCAGCCTTTTTTAAATGCAAATTTCTAGGAAAATATCCATTTAATAAATTTCAGTGCACACAAACACAATGCCCAATGTTTTGCTGAAAAAAGAGGTTATGGCGAGCAAATAGATACCAAACATGTCACGACACCTCACATGTGTGGTGTGATCATCGTTTACATATGCATGTGGGACCTATACACACACACACACACACACACACACACACACACACACACACACACACACTATATAATATATATATACACACACACATACATGTACACAGTGGGGATCGAAAGTTTGGGCACCCCAGGTAAAAATGTGTATTAATGTGGATAACGAAGCCAAGGAAAGATGGAAAAATCTCCAAATGGCATAAATATTCAGATTAGACATTCTTATAATATGTCAAAAAAAGTTAGATTTTATTTCCATCATTTACACTTTCAAAATTACAGAAAACAAAAAAATGGCGTCTGCAAAAGTTTGGGCACCCTGCAGAATTTATAGCATGCACTGCCCCCTTTGCAAAGCTGAGACCTGCCAGTGTCATGGATTGTTCTCAATCATCGTCTGGGAAGACCAGGTGATGTCAATCTCAAAGGTTTTAAATGGCCAGACTCATCTGACCTTGCCCCAACAATCAGCACCATGGGTTCTTCTAAGCAGTTGTCTAGAAAACTGAAACTGAAAATAGTTGACGCTCACAAAGCTGGAGAAGGCTATAAGAAGATAGCAAAGCGTTTTCAGATGTCAATATCCTCTGTTCGGAATGTAATTAAGAAATGGCAGTCATCAGGAACAGTGGAAGTTAAAGCAAGATCTGGAAGACCAAGAAAAATATCAGACAGACAGAACAGCTCGCAGGATTGTGAGAAAAGCAATTCAAAACCCACGTTTGACTGCACGATCCCTCCAGAAAGATCTGGCAGACACTGGAGTTGTGGTACACTATTCCACTATAAAGAGATACTTGTACAAATATGGTCTTCATGAAAGAGTCATCAGAAGAAAACCTCTTCTACGTCCTCACCACAAAAATCAGCGTTTGAACTTTGCAAATGAACACATAGACAAGCCTGAGGCATTTTGGAAACAAGTTCTGTGGACCGATGAGGTTAAAATAGAACTTTTTTGCCGGAATGAGCAAAGGTACGTTTGGAGAAGAAAGGGCACAGAATTTAATGAAAAGAACCTCTGTCCAACTGTTAAGCATGGGGGTGGATCAATCATGCTTTGGGGTTGTGTTGCAACCAGTGGCACAGGGAACATTTCACGAGTAGAAGGAAAAATGGATTCAATAAAATTTCAGCAAATTTTGGATGGTAACTTGATGCCATCTGTGAAAAAGCTGAAGTTAAAGAGAGGACGGCTTCTACAAATGGATAATGATCCTAAAACACACCTCAAAATCCACGGGGGATTACATCAAGAGGCGTAAACTGAAGGTTTTGCCATGGCCTTTACAATCTCCTGACCTCAACATTATTGAAAACCTATGGATAGACCTTAAAAGAGCAGTGCGTGACAGACAGCCCAGAAATCTCAAAGAACTGGAAGACTTTTGTAAGGAAGAATGGGCAAAGATACCTCAAACAAGAATTGAAAGACTCTTGGCTGGCTACAAAAAGCGTTTACAAGCTGTGATACTTGCCAAAGGGGGCAGTACAAGATATTAACTCTGCAGGGTGCCCAAACTTTTGCAGACGTCATTTTTTTGTTTTCTGTAATTTTGAAAGTGTAAATGATAGAAATAAAATCTAACTTTTTTTGACATATTATAAGAATGTCTAATCTGTAATTTGATGCCATTGAGATTTTTCCATCTTTCCTTGGCTTCGTTATACACATTTTTACCTGGGGTGCCCAAACTTTCGATCCCCATTGTGTATATATATATTGTGATATTGGGGTGTTTTAGCTCAAGTGGATAGATGCATTTTTATGCAGTGAGTCCATATCAGACAGGCATTCTAGTTAAGGGCCTGGTAGCCCACGTTTATTGAAACAGAAAAACAAAAGCAAAATGTCCATTCAGGATTCCCACGCAGGGGTTTAACTTCATTTAGCAGTCCAAAAATAAGAAAAACATACCAAGCCACCTGGCTCTCGTTAGCAGTTCCTCTGCTTGCTTTAGGTACTGATACATTTAAACCACTAGATCTTCCAGTCTCACAGTCTTGGATGCACACAGCTTTGGGCTTCTTAAACACACACAGCTTGAAGTCCCTTAATGCACACAGCTTCTGGCTCCTTGGACGCACACAGCTTAAAGCCCTTCAACGCACATAGCGTTTATTCTCACACAGAGACACTCACTAGCAGCCACTGCAGTTAGCAAGCAGCTCACCATCCTCCACCATCCTTCACTCTGCTCTCACCAGCCCCTCATTATATTGGTTGTGTGCACCTGAGCACACACCATGCTGGCTGTCCACAAGACCCGGAAACAGGGTTGGAGATCCCATCCCACCCAAGACTCTGAAGGATCTCCAAGCCACAGAACCCCATGCAGAAATAGCAAAATCTGAGAAAACTGCCAGAGCAGTTTTCACAGAGCCTCGCTCTGCCACAATATATATAACCATAGTGAACATGGAAGCACTCGAGCACCGACAGCCAATGCTATGGAGCATCCTTTGACAGGAAAGTTTCACAATGTGCTAGAAAGGGTGCATACTAGTACAGTTTGGCATAAAACTGCAGGAGATCCGTATATAAAAAAAAAAGTTAGCGTTTAATACGGCTTTAATATTCCATGTACAAATTCATGGCAACATTATTTTAAGCCAAAGATTATATATATATATATATATATATATATATATATATACATATACATTATATATATATATATACACACACACATATACATATACATACACACACACATACCATATCTACCCATACATACACAAAAATGCAATTGAAGCTTTAAATTCTTAATTTAAACCAAATAACATTGCTAGACCGATTAGCATAAATCATTAAAACAAAGCTAAAAGGGTGTATGCACCTCCAAGAGACGCTACAGAGAAACAAGCAGGAAAATGCGAACAAGTGCCAGGGTTACAAGGCAGGAAAGGGAGAGATGTGACTAGTTTTGGATGAGAGTCTAACAAAGGCTTTCATTTATCTATATTGGTAACACTATACTGCTTCCTAAACAATATAGCCATCAGAATTCGAGCCATTATTACTCCGAAGCAAGCGTACAGCGGGAGACAAAGACATCTGAGACATTCAGGAATCATAAAAGCTACAATCATAAATGTATTTGTTTTACCAGATCCATTGAATTAATTTTATGGTCCGCAGCCAGGGGAAAGAATGTTTGATTTTTTTTTTTTTTTTTTTGCTGAAGTGGTACTAAAGGTATACTCAGCCGGAGATGAGATTGTAATGAATAAACTGCACAGGAAAGACTGCAAAGCATAGGAAGAAGGCATATTTATTTCTTTTTAAAAACACCTCTAATGATCAGGGAGCAAGAACTGACTTTTCATTCTGCTGAAGCGTTTGATCTATAATGAATGGCAGAACTGTTCTTTATTTCCATCAACAACACTGACATTTTTTCATACAAGCCAATAAATAAACCCCTTTAAAATTGGAGTGTGTTAAGTTTACAGAATAACTCTCAAGTCCTTGTATACAACAGATTCTTGAAATGACAGTAAGTCGCAGAATTTATCTAGAAGCTATTGAAAGGAAAAAATATATAAATGTTTTTTACAGTACCAGTTATATTATTTTATGATAATGACAGCATAAACAACATGGGTGACAGCAAATAAAGTGGTTTCTCTAATTTATTACTCACCTGCCTGTAACAAACTGGAGAAGCAAAACCCTCTCTTCTTGGGTTAGTTCCTGGACAACCTCCCAGAACCACTGAAAAGAAACCACAAAGGACTGTAAAAATTTACTTCTCTGAAAAGCACCGGATATATATTCTGAGATGAACCCTGGTCTAAGCGGTTTTTACATCTGAAGTACATCTACTGTATGGGCTCATTCCCACAGGCGTCAAAAATTCATTTGGATTTGTACAGCATGTAGTTTTTGTGCACTTATAAAACGTGCAAAAAAAATGTAAAAAACAAACAGTTGTGTCTGGGGCTGTACATAAGGGTACTTTAGCTGTGTTTATGCAGGACTTCTGCTAGCTCTGCCAGCAAGAACTATCCATGCTTAAAATGTGCATCTACCCAGGTCAATGAGCTTTGAACTGGATGTAATTAGGTTTGCTACAAAGCCGTGTATAATAATCAACTGCCTTTTCATTTTAGAAAAAATATAAAACGTTCTTCCTATTTTTGCATTCCAGTGCTGATAATCTCTGCAGCAACTTCCTATCTACATGCACTTGTTTCTGCAATGGCTGCATGTTATTGGGGTGAGCTTCCTATTGGGAACAATGACCGAACCAAACTTTGCCATAGACGTTGGTGCAGCCATTTTTAGGATCCCACAGGAACATACAGCAGATCACCAAAAACATGAAACTACAAAGTTAATGTTTTTTCTTTTTCTCTTTTTCTCTTTTTGTACAACCATTTTAAATACTGGATGAGATTTTAGTGAAGATCTACTTTTATATTAAACAATTAGTATTGGATTGTAATATGCAGCACACCATGATCTTCTGAAAGTTGCAACCATTATTCATTTTGAAGATGAAACTTCCTGGTTCCTGCAAAAGGCTCACGGTTTGTCCAGAAGTCTGCACAGAGCTGGGAATTGAAATTCGAAATTCCTAGCTTTAGCCTTACATTTACTGCACTTGAAGTTTCATATTTTTTGAAGGCTGCATGTCTATCTAAAGCTGGCTTTAGACCATGGCGATGTCTTGTCTCTCAGTTTTTTCCCTGAACAGAAAATCTGCATTCACACAAGTGTTTCTGCTTAAAGCCGAGTTCCACCCAAAATTGGAACTTCCACTTAAACCACTCCTCGCCCCATTACATGCCACATTTGGCATGTAATTTTTTTTTGGGGGGGGGGGGAGTGGGGGCTTCAGTAGGAGTGGGACTTCCTGTCCCACTTCCTCCTTCTGCCCAGGGACCGCTTAGGCGACACGTCATATCGCCTAAGGCGCTCCCCTCCCTGTAGACGATCACCTGGGACACGTGAGAGGTCCCAGGCGATCGCCTGTCCACTCAGATTGCGCAGCGCCGCTCGTGCATGCGCAGTGAGTGCCCAGCCGTGAAGCCGAAAGCTGTCACGGCCGGGTGCCCATAGTAGGAATGGAGGCGCCGGCGGAGAAGGGGGGGGAAGAGGAGCGAAGCTCTGTTCGGCTGTGTCGCTGGACAGTGGAACAGGTAAGTGTCTGTTTATTAAAAGCCAGCAGCTACACTTTTTGTAGCTGCTGACTTATAATAAACATAAAAAAGGCTGGAACTCCCCTTTAAGTAGAGGAAAAATCTAGTGTTCAGGGAAAGATCTGGTGGTGGAGGGGAGCTCTCTCCATGTACAACAGTTGTTTAAAGCCCTCTGGGGCTGAAACATAGAAATTATATCCTTGTATGAACAGGCCATTTTCCCTAATGTCTACAGACACAATTGGGTGTGATAGGATGCATTTTCCTTATTAAAAAAACAAAACAAAAAGAAAGCATGATAATGTGAAAATAGACAGAAGCTCCTACTTGGCACTCTACCTTAATATCTAAAAGAAATAGTCTGCAGCAACGGATGGCAAATCATGGTTATAGCACATAACTACGGTAGTTATGTTTTTTAGCATTTACAGTGTTTTATTAGTCTTTTTTTTATAACTCAGTACAGCACCCATCAGAAAACCGCAATTCTCTCTGCTAAACAATAATAATTTGTGTTACAACATATCTGCTGATTCCTATAATTCACAGGCAAGCCTTAGCTAGACATTTTTTAATACAGAGTGAAAATTACCAGGGCAGAAAGCAGTGAGAGTACAATATTACAGGCTACAGTTGTATTTTAGGTAATCATGGCTTGAGTATCTGAACTGCACATTAGAACTTGTCAGTCACTAAAATGGTGGCTAATGAATTCTTAATTTTAGAGACTAGGTACACACTTTAAGACTCATGAAAAATGAATTATGCCCAACATATTCAAACTATGCTCGATATCCAGGGAGTGGGCAAGCTTCCACTGTAGCAGTGTCAAAAGGAAAGCATGCTTTTACTAATAATTCTGTGGACACAGTTGTGCCTACAGTTCTTCCACAGCGATAAACATGTTCCTTGAACACAATTGGATACCTTTAGAGCAAACTCACACCAGCCGCTGCAGTGACTGGTGTATCAGCCTCCGCACAGTGCAAGACAGTGGATTACCTCGTACTGCACTGAAAAAAGTACATACATTTTCCATTGCACACACCACTGTAAAAGCAGCGACGTGAACCAGGCACATAGGGAATAAGGCCATTTTGCCTTGTCTTGCGATGGTACAGCACTAGAATAGCTGCCCAACACAGTCCCACTGCACCTGATGTGACTAGACCCGGATAGCCTTTAGAGGTGAAAGACAAAAAGATTTTTAAAAAGTGCTCATTCCACTGACCTACAAAATACTATTTGTCAGAAAAGTGTAGATGTGCTTTAACCCTTTAGCTGCCAAATCCATTTTTGCTTTTTTCGCACTTGTTTAGAAAAACTTTTAAGCCTCAAGATTACCCAAAACCAGCAAAACATGATATGATCTATTTTCTGAAAAGTTAGCCACTGCCCCCATCTATAACTGGCCTTTGCAGAAAGGAGCATTGGAGGGCAACATATGTCAAAAAAAGGAAAATTTCAAGCTCTACTTCCCGACCTCTGCCTACAACCAACCAAATTGACCTGTCTAATAGTATGTGTTAAAAACAGGGGTTTAGTCTGCACACATTTGCAAATACATGCGCAAGCTACAGGCCCCAGCAAGGCACCGTTCCCTGTAGTCCCTACCTCTGACTTTTAAAAAGGCTCCACAGTGGAAGCACATGCATTCTGATGGATAGAGAAGAGATGGGCTGGAGGGAGCCCACTAAAGTTACAGGGGCACACTGAACACCCAGCATATAGAACTGTGGCTGCAAAGTTGTCAGTGCGTTTCCTTACCAATATATTACCAGCACAAAAAGTTAGCCACTGCCCCCACCTATAGCTGGCTTTTGCAGCAAGGAGCATTGGAGGGCAACATATGTCAGAGAATAAAATGGTGATATTTCCCCCAAAATTTTGTCACACAATATTAGCATAACGGTTAAATCAAATCATCAGGAAAAAAATACAAAGTAAATTTTAGAGCACAAAAACACAATATATTTCCAATCTAAAAGATGAGGCTGAGCCGAATATATACCCAACATGCCAAGCCTTAAAATTGTGTGTGCCTGTGAAATGGTAACAAACTTTGGTTCCTTCTAATCCGTAGCCGACACTTTAAAAGCCCCAACAGGTTATCAGTTTAGAGTTAACTGTAAAGTCATTGTTCTGACTCTGGTGTGCATGGCAATATTTAACATATGTGTTGTTGATATTGGATATAAAAACGCCCTGAATAACCTCTATCACCACTGCTCCAATGAAAAAAATGTGCAACTATAGCTGTCACTTAGTGAATAAAAATTTAAAACAGAAAAAAAACTTTACTCAAAACAATCTGAGTGAGAAAAGCAAATAGTAGCGCTAAAAAACAATAAAACGATATAATAGTGTAATCAACTCAATAACACCACGTGACAAGTGATATAAAGTCCATAACATAAATGATGAAAAAATTCCTTATTTCTGTAAATCTTCCACCACACCACCGTGCTGTGCAACACTTCAATCATTCAACTCGCATGTAAAAAGTGAAAAAAGAGCTTCAAATGAAATTCACAGCAATCAACATGACTAAGCATATACTGCAAAACATGTCGGAAACTTGGCTACAACTTTATTAGCTTTACCTATTAGGGACGCCGTTGCTGTTTGGACCATCTACCGCTGTTGGGAGCCAGGAACCTGGAGTGTGGTGAGATTTACCAGCATAAAACACACCTCAGGTCCGCTGTGGCCGCTTAGCACCGCAGAGCCAATCTTACACTGTTGATTGCTGTGAATTGAATTTGAAGCTCTTTTTTCACTTTTTACATGCGAGTTCAATGATTGAAGTGTTGCTGTGATTTTATTATTAAACTGGAGTTACAATTTAACACTATTGGAGCACTTTAATTCTTATATGTGCAATATTGAGGACTATCACGGTGATTCAGCCGAGATTGCTTTTTCCATTTGTGGGATCATACACAAGTGAATTTAGCCTGACACTAGAGTGAAAGGCAAATTTATTTGGTGAGTGCGTTTTTCAAAGGGGAAGTTGGCACAGCACAATGGAAGATTTACAGAAATAAGGATTTTTTTTTTAACCGATTTCATCATTTATGTTATGGACTTTATATCACTTGTCACGTGGTGTTATTGAGTTTATTACACTATTATATCGTTTTATTGTTTTTTAGCGCTACTATTTGCTATTCTCACTCAGATTGTTTTGAGTAAAGTTTTTTTTCTGTTTTAAATAATTAACATTGCAGTGCTATAAATGTTTTTGTACTTAGGTGGGGTTGCTCAATTTTTATTTTTTTACACTTTTTTCACTAAACATTATTTAAACACATATGGGGCTAAAATTCCCTAGGTGATGCCATTTTGTTGTGACAGATTCTCTATAATGAGACCCCTGATATATCACCTGTCCTCTATTGAAGCTAATGGAACACGAACAGGGGTAAGACCATGCTAATGAAGCGCAAATCATGACTAGAGGTCGACCGATATGGGTTTTTCTCTGGCCGATGCCGATGCCGATATTTTGAAATTGGGGCGGCCGATGGCCGATATATGATGCCGATTTTTGTGGCCGATATTTTAGGCCGATTAAAAAAAAATAAAAAAAAAACCCTCACCCACTCTATTCCTTCCTGCTTACTCCTGTCACTCTAGCACACACTTGATGTCCTCAGTACAGATGGCACTGGTTTGGAACTGGCAGGTGGCACTGGTTTGGAACTGACAGATGGCACTGGCAGGTGGCACTATTGGAACTGACAGATGGCACTGGTTTGGAACTGACAGATGGCACTGGCTGGCGGTACTGGTTTGGAACTGACAGATGGCTCTATTGGCACTGGCAGGTGGCACTGGTTTGGAACTGACAGATGGCACTGGTTTGGAACTGACAGATGGCACTGGCAGGTGGTACTGGTTCGGAACTGACAGATGGCACCGATTGGCAGCAGGGGGCACTGGTTTGGAACGGACAGATGGCACTGATTGGCAGTGGCACTTGGAACTGGGTGGCACTGGCGTGTGACACTGGTTGGCACTGGCTGGTGGCACTGACAGATGGCACTGATTGGCGGTGGCACTGACAGATGGCACTGATTGGCGGTGGCACTGACAGATGGCACCGATTGGCACTGGCTTGTGGCACTGACAGGTGGCACTGGCTGGTGGCACTGATTGGTACTGGCTGGGGGCACTGACAGATGGCACTGGCTGTGGCACTGATAGATGGCACCGATTGGCGGTGGCACTGATTTGGGTGGCACTGACAGATGGCCCTGATTGACACTGGCTGGTGGCACTGACAGATGGCACCGATTGGCGGTGACACTGATTGACACTGGCTGGTGGCACTGACAGATGGCACTGTCTGGGGGCACTGACAGATGGCACTGGCTGGGGGCACTGACAGATGGCACTGGCTGGGGGCACTGGCTTGGGCACTGACAGATGGCACTGGCTGGGGGCACTGATTTGGGTGACACTGGCACTGGCTGGTGGCACTAACAGATGGCACCGATTGGCGGTGGCACTGATTGGCACTGGCTGGGGGCACTGACAGATGGCACTGGCTGGGGGCACTGACAGATGGCACTGGCTGGGGGCACTGACAGATGGCACTGGCTGGGGGCACTGACAGATGGCACTGGCTGGGGGCACTGATTTGGGTGCCACTGATTGGCACTGGCTGGTGGCACTAACAGATGGCACCGATTGGCGGTGGCACTGATTGGCACTGGCTGGGGGCACTGACAGATGGCACTGTCTGGGGGCACTGACAGATGGCACTGGCTGGGGGCACTGGCTGGGGGCACTGACAGATGGCACTGGCTGGGGGCACTGGCTGGGGCACTGGCTGGGGGCACTGACAGATGGCACTGGCTGGGGGCACTGACAGATGGCACTGGCTGGGGGCACTGACAGATGGCACTGGCTGGGGGCACTGGCTGGGGGCACTGACAGATGGCACTGGCTTGGGCACTGACAGATGGCACTGGCTTGGGGCACTGGCAGGTTTCACACTAAGCCGAGTGTAATGTGTGAAACTGACAGAGAGGAGAGAGAGAGAGAGAGAGAGCTGTTAGAATTGAGCTCGATGTGGGGGTGGGCGGGCCAGCAGCTAAATTACACCAGCCAATGATTGGGCTGCTTTAGACGTAGTGGCCCGCCCAGATACCATCCCATTGGCTGGTGTAATATCTGCTGGGTCCCGCCCACCCCCGACATCAAGCTGACACATCCTCTCTCTCTCCTCTTACTTTCAGTTTCACACACACACACACAGCACGGCGCTTGATGCTGCTGAGTGTGGAGAAGTGTGGAGGAGGGAGGAGGAGGGGGGAGGAAGTGCAGCCAGTGAATAATATCGGCCAGTTTTGATATTAATCGGCCAAAGCCGATTTATCAAAAATGCCTAAATATCGGCCGATATATCGGCCAGCCGATATATCGGTCGACCTCTAATCATGACTGTATCAGGGGTGTATGGAAGCGATCAAGTGGCTGTACAGCTGGCCGATCGCTTCCACCTGACAGTAGACTTACCAGATTTACACACATTCTCAGCTGGTATAAAGCCAGTAATGTGTGTAAAACCCTCCCTGCTGAAAACAAATACCATAGGTCTGTGGCAACAAAAGAGTAACTACTCCTTCATAGAGACGTGTGTGTATATTTTTTTTACTTT
Source organism: Rana muscosa (assembly GCA_029206835.1). Classification (NCBI taxonomy): domain Eukaryota; kingdom Metazoa; phylum Chordata; class Amphibia; order Anura; family Ranidae; genus Rana; species Rana muscosa. The sequence goes on along the minus strand of CM055122.1, from coordinate 517,836,329 downwards.
TTAAATCAATGCGACCCAGATGATATTCAGCAAGTCTCAAAAGAGGTCAACACTCCGAAATGATCTGCATACATGTTCCGGATGACCTCCGAAACCCTGGATCAGGATACTAAACAGGCCACTACCATCTTCAGAAAGACCAGTGGCTGCCTATATATCTCAGAAGAGGCTACCTCTAAGCTCAATAGACATTCACTTAAATATCTCAGATGATTATTGTGGTTTCAAACCCTTAAAAATACCCAGTGAATTGACTAGCCTCAGATGATACACAGAGATGAAATAAAGCCTCAAGTAAGCTGTACCTGTTTATCTGCAGTCATTTGTCCTGTACAGACTTCTACAACAGTGAGATAAAAATGATTTTTCACAGAAGCACACAGCAGGGGGCAGGGAGCTAAAGTCACATGCACAGTTCAGTAAGGAGAGCTCCGATAGCTGATTGCAGGGAAGGGACACACACCCCCTCCACACAGGAATGATGCAGGGCCGAGCATACCAAATCACAGACTGTGCGCTGAAGCTCCTCCCCCTTCACCCTTTTTTCCTCTTGTCAGAATTGAGTCATGCAGATAGCAGAGGCAAAAGACAGCAGAGAGAAATTACACTCAGTGCTCTGGATTGAGACAACTACACACTCAAAATATGACAAGAGTATATCCCTTTAATGTCTGAGGTTTACATCCAATTTAATGCAGAGGTTATAGGAGATCTTTGGTCACAGCATACACTTTCATTTTATAACATCAGCATTGTTATAGCAATACAAACAACCTTTATTTTTGACAGTGCAATATGAGCTTACTTGAAAAATCTCCTTTCATGTTCTGCCAGTCTGCTGACCATATCTTTCCAAGACTTCCTTGATGCTCTGCAGCCTCTCCTCTGTTTACGGTTAATTTCTAATGACTACATGTCCCATGATACCTTGCTACCTGTATGCGGTGATTCCTGTACTGACTCTGCCTCCTGAAACCCCTTCCCTACACACTTCTGTAGTTCAGAAGGCAGGGTCTGTGAAATGTGTGACACAGCAGTGCCAACCCACAGGGTATAGTGATTACGTGTCAAAGAATTCAAGTAAATGTGTGGGAGATCTTCACAAAGCAAGTTTACAAACGTCAAGATCATTTACATTAATAGGAGTAGGCTAGAAATACAATGTGGAAATTAACATGTTTCACATAATCGTCACATAAATTCGAATAAATGGTCATATCTGTGTGCGCATGTAGACTTTGGATTGCCACATACTGTATATTGTCCTCAGCGCAATTCTGAATTTTAGCTTTATCTAAATGTCTAGATTTGATCATAACCGTATAGTCAAATCTGTTAAATTGTTACCCATGTCCAGATTGCATTAGGCTGTCCAATCTTTAGAAGGAAAATGTTATGCATTTCAATAAAAATTTGGTTTTCTTGATTCTCCAGCAGTCTGATTCAAGTGTTTACTGCGATACTTGCTAGGACCTGCACTGTAAACTATTGGTATGCATAAGGATTTGGTTCCTGTGTACCGTGACTAGTAATCTACACATCAGCAAACATATTTGTTTAAAAATGTTCTTTTCACTCAAGTATGAAGAAATTCTGCATATTAAATCTAAATCCATATATATTCAGTTGCATGACTATGCATATCTTAATAAAGTACTCTACCTGGATTACTGGATCATCTCTCTCATAGCCGCTGGTATATTCAGTGTTCTTCATCCAGTCATTCACATCAATTTCAGGCATGCCAGACAGAAGAAGCTCCTTTAATGACAAACATTGACAGTATGTTGCTTGGCATATATACTTCCTGTTTTGAAATGTATCCTTTTTAAACAAGGCAATGGTGACAGAGGCACAGCGGCTTGCGTTCCGAAGATATAATTAAAAACACAGCAAAGCGGTGCAAAGACTTGTCTTGAACAGTGAATGCACTACAGGAGTGCATCATTAAGCAGCACTGTCAAAACAAATGACAGACACGGCAATAAGGAAATCTGCTGTCCCTAGCTCCATATGGAAGTTTCCAGCTCCAGTGCCACTCTTCCAGAAATAAAAAGCTGAGCATATGTATTACACATATCTCGCACATATAAAATTCTGTAAAATGTAGAGACAAAAATTTATCTGCATTTATATTTTCAGTGGAACACAATTCTTTCATAAAACAAGTAACATTCACGCAGCTAAATGATATTTCTACCGGCTGAAAATTGCTGAGCATCACTAGTGACCCAAAAAAAAAGAGCTTACGGGTGCGGAACTTAACATAGCATGCTTGCTAACTTAATAATTAAAATGTCTCATCCTTAAAATAAACACCTGGCTCTACAGTTACACGTTCTGAACTCTAAAGGAGTAAAGAGCAGAGATAATCTGTGCCTGTGCTCCATAACATACATGGTACAACCTCTGATTTGAACAGAAAAGGATTCTGTGTACTCGAAAACAGAGCTGAGAATATAAAAGGAATGTGATCACATATTTTTCAGAGTGCCCTATTCTTCATAACTAAATGTAACATTCAGGGCCGTCTTTAACATTCATTGGCCCATGGGCAAAGATTTTATTGCCCCCCCCCCCCCCCAGCTAGACTCAAAATGAGTTTACTGCAGCAGATCAGGCAGCGATTGTGATTGGCTGCCAGAGATTACAACACATCATTACAGCTCACAGATTAGTTGCTAGAGGTTACAGAACATCATTACTGCTCTCTATTTGGATTCTAGAGGTTACTGCAAATCAATATTGCTCACAGATTAGTTGCTAGAGGTTACTACACATCATAACCTCTCAGTGCAAATTGAAGGTGTGGCCAAACTGCACTAGCATTGAGGGGTGCACTATGTACAGGGTGCAGAGTAAGGTGGGTGCAGAGTGCAGGGGTGTGGTGGGTGCAAAGTGCAGGACTGAGGTGGGTGCAGAGTGCAGGCCTGAGGTGGGTGTACAGAGGTCCACTTCCCCTAAGTACAAGGCTCTCCTCCCATAAAGTCCCCCCGGATTCCAGTACAGAGTTTTTCTCTGTCCCAATTGCTACTCAAAGCATATTGTCCTCCGATGTCCGTGCAGCCTACCAGTCTCAGAAGCAGCTTCCTCTGTGCAGAGTCCCCACCCCCTTCCTCCTCTGCTGAGTCTGCTCTCACAGATCAATGTGTGTGTATACCCGAGGGATGAGAGCGGCCGCGGGGAGAGGAGCACTGTGTGACCAGCACCGGAGGTGTCCGAACTCCGGCAGGCAGTGTGGGGCTCAAGGGGGGGGGGCTCAGCGCAGGGCCCCCCAAACAATGACAGGGCTCTGGGCATATGCCCCTTTTGCCCTGCGTTAAAGACGGCCCCTGGTAACATTTCTTCTTTTTTTGCCATCTGCGTCTCACTGAGGAGATTTACCCCTCTATTTGATAATTTAACCACGGTTTAACCAAGACAGAAAAAGGAGAGGAAATCCCAATTTTGGGTGATCATCAGAAAAAAAGGTGAGCGATATTCTTAGAATGGGAACACCCGCTCTAAAATAGGGATTCTGTTCTTTCTGGAGAGATTTCCTCCTGAATCTCAAGGACATAAAGAAAGGAAATCTCCCCAGAGGGACAGAGCAAAAAAAAATCAACTGATAAGGGGTTTTAATCCTTCCCTACTCTAAATCCGCAATTTAGCGGATTGTATGCTTTCAAATTTTGTTTGTTGTAGCATTTTTCATGGACAGAATTAGACAGCACCTAATGCCAGACTGCAGCAATCAGTGTATATACCACACCTCACATTGCTGCTTTCTAACAAGTCTCACAGCGACTTATTACATATCAGCTGTGACACCCCAATAGCAGATGCTGTTTACACTCAGACACCATCTAGAAGTGGGATTTCTTTAAATTCCCAGAACATGCTTGACGTATTTACTGAGTTTAGCAATAGAAGATTGGCTGTTAATCAAGTTGTAAGACTTGTTTAAGGTGCTCCTCACCCATCACATACTAATGCAACTTTGCTAAAAGGACCGCCACCCAGACAGGAACGGAACCCATCTCAATGCCTGCCATGGAGCTGTAGGCAGGAGTTGCTAAAACCCTTGCCAGACTGTGTGCAACTAGTTTTACTCAATGGCGCACCTGTGTTTTCAGTGTTAGCCTATTATCAGTGTGCATTGAGATTAGGTCTTTCACTGTGATGGAAGCTAGTCAGAGACCATGCCATTAGTACATTTCAGTAAGCCCTCACCAGGCACTGTGAAACAACATTATATGACCTATCCCAATGTCGGTTAGGGAGCTGTGGGCAGGAGCTGCTAGATCTTTGCCAAACTGTGTGTAAATAGTTGTACTCAATGGAACACCTGTGTGTTTTCAGTGTTATCCTAGTGGCCATGTACATCCATTTTTTTTAAATTTTTGTATAGAGTATAGATTTTTTTTGCCATCTCTGTCCCATTGAGGAAAAACTTCACTTCCTGCTATACAGCCGAAACAGAATGCGAGAGGAAATCCCTCCAAAGTGAGGGAATCCTGGGGTGTCACCAGAATAAATGTCCCCATTAGAAGATTTCCCCTCCATCGGGTCTTATGCACATTGGAGTTTTTATTTATATATATATATATATATATATATATTGTAACCTGGGGGGCAGGTAGCGGGTACACAAACTCCCTGGGATGAGCAGGCACAGATACCAAGTCCATTGGATCAGTGAAAACAGTGTTGTTTATTGGTGCTATATACAAAGTCTAATGACAGGTGCTGTACAGTGTGCTGAAAACAAACAGAAGGAAAAATAGCTAAACAAAAGCCTAGCCGTGTCTCGGCTCTAACTACACAGTATGTACAGGCCCTCACTACCAGGCTGGACAAGCCTAACGCTTGTCAGCTTCCACATTACACAGAGTAACAAGTTTTACCAACCTTCTTGCTCTCACAAACCAACGTTGTCTGTGTTTCCCAGGCTGAGCAAAGGCTGTCTGCTCAGGTGAGCTTTTAATTAACCTGTGGGAGAGAACCAACACCTGAACTGGACCCTGCCTCAGAGATCCCTGAATGTATATGAGAGGAGCCTGGGAGATGTATAAACCCCGAATAGGACTTTCCCAAGCTCTCTCTGGGATGCTCTGTCACACATCCTCCCCCCTTGTTTCAACCCCAGGGTTGGAACACCTGTAGCCCAACAGGAGTGAACACGGGAGAGGGCATCTACATTCCCCATCTCAACACCTGGCCTGTGTTTTACTGTAAAGGCGTAGTCTTGTAGGGCCAAAAACCACCGGTTCACCCGCCTATTAGTCTCCTTCTTTTGGGCCATCCATTTCAGGGGAGCATGGTCAGTTATCAACTCAAACTGGCGCCCCAACAAGTAGTACCTGAGCGCGTCCACGGCCCACTTTATGGCCAGACACTCCTTTTCAATGACTGCGTACTTCTTTTCATGGTCATTGAGCTTTCTGCTTAAGTACACCACAGGGTGTTCTTCCCCATTGTGTACCTGTGAAAGTACTGCCCCGATCCGTCTGGACCAAAAAGTTTTTGGAGAAATCGGGGGAGTATAGGATTGGCTGTGCACAAAGAGCCTTCTTCAGTACTTGAAAAGACTCTTCTGCTACTGGAGACCATTTCACCATTACGGAGGCTTTCCCTTTTGTAAGGTCTGTCAGTGGGGCAGCTATAGTTGCGAAATTTGGGATGAATCTTCTATAGTACCCCGCAATGCCAAGAAAGGCCCTGACCTGCTTCTTGTTTGCAGGACGTGGCCACTCCTGGATGGCTTCTATTTTATTCACCTGGGGCTTTATGACACCCCGGCCAATAGTGTAGCCCAAATACCTGGCTTCCTCTAGCCCAATGGCACATTTTTTGGGATTTGCCGTAAACCCTACTTTGAAAAGGGAATCCAGGACAGCCTGGACACGGGGCAAGTGAGACTCCCAGTCAGTGCTATGCACCACTATGTCGTCCAGATAGGCTGCAGCATACTGTCGGTGAGGTCTTAGGGTCCTGTCCATAGCCCTCTGAAATGTTGCAGGGGCATTTTGCAACCCAAAAGGCATTTTCTTATACTGAAACGACCCCTCCGGGGTCACAAATGCAGTCTTTTCTTTGGCCCTACCAGTCAGGGGTATTTGCCAATATCCTTTGGTCAAGTCCAAAGTGGTCAGATAACGGGCCTTGCCAAGTCGGTCTATAAGCTCGTCTACCCTGGGCATTGGGTATGTGTCAAACTTTGTTACCGCATTAAGCTTCCTGAAGTCGTTACAAAACCTCCAAGTGCCATCCGGTTTTGGGACTAATACAATGGGGCTAGACCAGTCACTATTGGATTCCTCAATAACATCTAGCTCCAACATCCTTTTAACTTCCTCACTGATGTCCTTTCTTCTAGCTTCGGGAATTCGGTATGGTTTGAGCTTGACACGGACCCCAGGTTCAGTAACAATATCATGCTGAACTGCTGAAGTCGTGCCCGGCAACTCTGAAAATTTCTCTTTATTCCTTATCAGGAACTCTCTAGCTTCCTGTTTCTGGGAACATGACAGGGTGTCTGGAATCGTGACCTCAGGGATCAGAGGGGATTCAGTACCCTTAAGGGTTACCGGGAGAGACCTGGCAGTTAATGCCAGTCTATCCTTCCAGGGCTTTAACAGGTTTATGTGGTAAATCTGTTCGGGCTTCCTTTTACCTGGTTGATACACCTTGTAATTGACCTCCCCAACTCTTTCAATTACTTCAAAGGGTCCCTGCCACTTAGCCAGGAATTTGCTCTCAACAGTGGGAACTAACACGAGGACCCGGTCACCAGGTGAGAAAACACGAAGTTGGGCCCCCCTGTTGTATATCCTCTGTTGGGCGGCTTGGGCCTGCAGTAAATGTTCTTTTACTACCGGCATGATTGCTGCAATCCTATCCTGCATTTGAGCGATATGCTCAATAACACTTTTGTGAGGTGTCTGCTCCCCCTCCCAAGTTTCCTTGGCTATGTCTAAGAGTCCCCGAGGGTGTCTCCCATAAAGCAGCTCAAATGGAGAGTACCCCGTAGAGGACTGGGGAACTTCCCTGATGGCGAACATCAAGTAAGGTATCAGGAAGTCCCAGTTTTTCCCATCCTTATCAACAACCTTTTTTAACATACTCTTTAATGCCTTATTGAAGCGTTCCACCAAGCCATCCGTTTGAGGATGGTACACTGAGGTACGCAACTGCGTCACCTTAAATAACTTGCAGAGCTCCCTAGTTATTCGTGACATGAATGGGGTACCTTGGTCTGTAAGGACTTCTTTCGGGATGCCAACCCGACTGAACACCATAAACAGCTCTTTGGCAATGTTTTTAGCAGATGCAGTGCGTAAGGGAACGGCCTCGGGGTAACGGGTAGCGTAATCCATGATCACGAGGATATGTTGATGACCGCGGGCAGATTTGGGGAGTGGACCCACCAGGTCCATGGCAATCCTTTCAAAGGGCACTTCAATAATGGGCAAGGGCACTAACGGACTTCGAAAGTGGGGTTGGGGGGCTGACATCTGACATATAGGACAGGATTGACAATAATTCTCGATATTTTTCCATATCCCAGGCCAGTAAAACCTGCGCAACACCCTTTCAGTGGTTTTCTCAACCCCTAAATGGCCTCCTAGCAAATGCCCATGGGCAAGTTCCAACACCACCCGTCTGTATAGCTTAGGGACTACCAACTGTTCAACCACTTCATCATTAGTTTTACATACACGATACAGTAAATCCTCATTGCTGCAGAAATATGGAAAACAGGGCCCGTCCCCCGGTTCGACAGGTACCCCATCAACCACCACCACATTTTCCCAGGCCCTGGCAAGGGTAGGGTCTTTTCTCTGTTCCGTACCAAAATTTTCCTTGTGCACATTTAGATCGGTAAACTCTAACGTAGGCTCAGATTCAGCAGACGGCTGTCCAGCTCTACTGGTTGTGGGGACTTCTTCAGGCTCCCCCAGCTCTCCTGCCATAACTGAGAAAGGATCACCCGGAGAGCCCTGAGAGGAGTCCCCTGAACTCACAAGGTCAGTAATGGCCATGAGTTCTGGCTCTGCGACTGAGTTAGGTACTGCGACTGGGTCGGGACAATCCCACAGTTCCCAAAACTTAGGGAAGTCCCTACCAATGATAGCCTTGTGCACCAAGTGGGGCACCAGTCCGACCGAATGGGTCACCGTACCTAAGCCAGTTTTAAACTGAACAGTGGCTATTGGATACTCGCGGGTATCCCCATGTACACAGATCACAGCAACTTTTTTTGCATGAAAATTCACAGTTTCAACCATCTCAGCTGTAACCAAAGTAACTAGACTTCCTGAGTCCAGCAAGGCCGTAATAGGCTTATTATTAATAGTCACTTGACACATGTGTTTCCCCACATTTGGCACTGCAGCGCATGAAACGGCAGCAAACATAGACTGCCTTCTAAAAGATAGATCACACTGCATTGGTTCATCTGTTAATGGACAGTTTGCTGCAACATGTCCCAGTTCTTGGCAACGAAAACACCTGATGTTTCCCCAATCTGGTTTGCTGACAGGCAGTGGCTTCCCTTGCTTGGGCCGCCAAACTTCAGTCCTGGCACCAAAATTCCTCCCCCCTATTTCCTTGCCATGCTTACCACCCACTTCCCCTGGAACAGTCTTACCGGTTGCCTGGGGAGACCGTGGTTTTGGATGGAAAGTCTGTGCGGCTGTAGGGGTGGTGACCAGGTTCTCTGCAGCAAAGTACCTCTCAACGAGCTCCACCAGGTTGTCTGCTGACTTGGGGTCTCCTTGACTCACCCACTTCTGCAGGGGAATTGGCAGTGACCTCAGGAATTGGTCCATGACCACACGCTCCACTATTTGTGGCGCAGACAGGGACTCCGGCTGTAGCCATTTCCGCACCAGGTGGATCAGATCAAACATCTGCGATCTTGGGGGCCTCTTTTCTTGGAAGAACCAGCTGTGGACCCGCTGAGCTCGAACAGCCAAGGTAACGCCAAGTCGTGCCAGGATTTCCCGCTTGACCTTCTCATAATCTCCCGCTTCTGCTGACTCCAGATCATAGTAGGCCTTCTGCGCTTCTCCAGAAAGTAAGGGGGCGATCAGTCCTGCCCACTGGGTTTGGGGCCAACCTTCCCTCTCAGCGGTCCGTTCAAATGTTAGTAGGAAAGCCTCTGGATCATCATCTGCCGTCATCTTTGAAAGAAAGCGACCCACATGGATGGTTGAGGGCTTGTCTCCAATATCCTTCATTATCGCAGGTGACCCCTGTGCTAGCGTCTCCAAAACCTCAGTAAGGGTTTTCCTATCCGCTTTTGCAGCAGTGGCAAGCTGTTCAAACAGCCTCTGCGATTGCTCCTGTACAGCACCAATCTGTTGGAACAGCACCTTGGTTTGCTCCTGTGCGATAGCGTTGGCTTGCTGTTGTGCAGCGTTTGCTTGCCGCAATTCAGCGTTAGTTTGCTGTTGTGTAGCGTTTGCTTGCTGCCATGCAGCGTTAGTTTGCTGTTGTGCAGCATTTGCTTGCTGCAACGCGGCATTTGCCAACACCATTTGTTTGAGGAGGTCCTCCATGTTGTCACTTTAGGTACTGGCCTTTTAAGTAGTAACTTACTACAGCTGGTCGCAGCCTCCACCATATGTAACCTGGGGGGCAGGTAGCGGGTACACAAACTCCCTGGGATGAGCAGGCACAGATACCAAGTCCATTGGATCAGTGAAAACAGTGTTGTTTATTGGTGCTATATACAAAGTCTAATGACAGGTGCTGTACAGTGTGCTGAAAACAAACAGAAGGAAAAATAGCTAAACAAAAGCCTAGCCGTGTCTCGGCTCTAACTACACAGTATGTACAGGCCCTCACTACCAGGCTGGACAAGCCTAACGCTTGTCAGCTTCCACATTACACAGAGTAACAAGTTTTACCAACCTTCTTGCTCTCACAAACCAACGTTGTCTGTGTTTCCCAGGCTGAGCAAAGGCTGTCTGCTCAGGTGAGCTTTTAATTAACCTGTGGGAGAGAACCAACACCTGAACTGGACCCTGGCTCAGAGATCCCTGAATGTATATGAGAGGAGCCTGGGAGATGTATAAACCCCGAATAGGACTTTCCCAGGCTCTCTCTGGGATGCTCTGTCACAATATATATATATATATATATATATATATATATATATATAAACTCCAATGTGCATAAGACCCGATGGAGGGGAAATCTTCTAAAATAATATATATATATATTTTTTTCTTTTTTTGTTCATTTTCAAAAATTCTCTTACAAACATTAGAAACAGAAAATTATCTTCAAAAAGTCATTTTGTACAACTCCCCGCCCTCCCATCCTCTCCCTTCCTCTTTCACCCCTACCCTCCTTCCTGTCTTCTTTTTTTCCACCTGGTAGCCTTCCCCATGCTCCTATACCCTTTTCCTCTACTCCGATCTCTTCAGTGTATTTTCTTGTTCTTTTAAATTTCAGCTTTCCCACACTATTTTAGTCTCTGTACTATGGAATAGGCATACCCACGGATCTTCGGGTATTTCTATTTTTATAATCTCTTTAAATCAGGTATAACACTTATTTCCAGTAATTTATATATTTGGGACATTCCCACCAAATGTGGGCCATATTTCCTATAGTGCGACAGCCTTGCCAGCAGTTTGGTTATTTTCTTATTTGATACTTGTGAATTATATCTGGGGTTATACACCATCTGGACAAACACTTATAATTAATTTCTGTAGTTCAATAGGGAAGGAAAGAGGGAATTTGACGGTGCATACTGCAGGTAATGAAGAGAAAAAATTGTATCTTAAATACATTTTAATAAGTATAAAGTAAAAAAAAAACATGAGCAGAGGCAATAATATCCATAAATATACAGCGGTTCACAGGATATGTGGTCATACAAACAAGTGTACTGTTACAGCGAGAGTTTCAGTTTCATATATTATCCCGCCATGTTTCGCTTGATAGCTTCATCAGGGGATATAAGAATTAAATCGGACAGTTCATGAAACTATAAAAAACTGAAAAATAGATAAAGTGAGTAACAGAAAAAGTAATAGTGGATATCAACAGTATAAATAAGCGAAGGTCAGTATAAATTTATACTGTTGATATCCACTATTACTTATTCTGTTACTCACTTTATCTATTTTTCTGTTTTTGTATAGTTTCATGAACTAATTCGTATATCCCCTGATAAAGCTATCAAGCGAAACATGTCAGGATAATATACAAATCTGAAACTCTCGCTGTAACAGTACACTTGTTTGTATGACCACGGATAATATTGCCTCTGCTCATGTTTTTTTTTACTTTATACTTATTAAAATTTAAGATACAATTTTTTCTCATCATTACCTGCAATATGCACCGTCAAAATCCATCTTTCTTTCCCTATTGATCTATTTTCTGTTTGGGATGAGGTGCCAATTCCTTTGGGTGTTCAACCACTAATCAGACATAATCAATATAATTTCTGTAGTGTTTATGTCCACTGCAGAACTATGGACCATTTAAAATTTTTTGCTCAATTGCAACCCATTTACCTGTGCTCCCAGTTCCTTTTCCCACTTTTTGATGTATAGCGGTTTTTCCCTTCCTAACATCTGTAGTATTTTATATATTTGGGATATCCCATGTCTAGAATTTTTAGATGTACACAGCTGCTAGCGGTAATAAACTTTCTCTGGATCTTACTGGTTGTGGTAACGATGTCACAAAATGCTCCAACTGAAAAAACGCCATTCAACAATCACCATCCATTTCTTTTTTGTGCTTTAAATCCTGTAGTGTAATTCCTCATTTTCCATTATGTCTTTCAACTATGCATTCCCTTTTCTTATCCATTCCCCGAATAATCTCCCTCCACCTGGTAAAAAATAACTTGTGTCCCGTAATGGGATTAATGGCGCGTTAAACTTCCAATTAGCTTTTTTATGTGTTGAATCCCAAATTTTTAATACTTCTAGTGTCAGTTCATGTGTATCCATGTCTAACTCTCTGTATTGTGGGGGAATCCAAACAATTTTGTCCAATAGTGTACTACTTAAAGTTTTTCTCTATTTGCACCCATTTATTTTCGTTTATTTGTTTAGTTTATGCTATTATCCGTGATATTAATATTGCATTTTAATATGTTTTAATTTACGGTACTGCTAAACCCCCTTGCTTAATACAGAGTACTGTATTCTGTTTTCTATTCTGCCAGATATATTTTAGTATAATTGCTTTCATTATTCTGAAATAGGCTTGAGGTAAGGAAAAGCAAAATTTTGAATTTATACAAAATTTTTGTTAGCATCATCATCATCATCTTTACCATGTTCACTCGACCAGTCTACGATAGTGGTCTAGTTGATAAAACTTTTTATTACTGTTTTTATTTCGTTAAGGAGTGTTATATACCGTATATACTCGAGTATAAGCCGAGTTTTTCAGCACATTTTTTTGTGCTGAAAATGCCCCCCTCGGCTTATACTCGAGTCACCTTTTTGCGCCTGATCTCCCGGACTTTGGGGACCCGGTACCAGCCGACTGACCAAACTTGGCAGAAATGTAGCCCAACACGTTCTCTACAATTGTGCAAAGTTTCTTGTCCAGGGGACCTAAGGGCGGGGAGCACCGATTTTTCAAAGCCGGGCACCCCTTCCCTAGACTCCCATGTTAAACGGTAATTTCTAAGGCGATTTTGGGGACCCGGTACCGGCCGGTCGTAGGTGCCCTGGACCCGAAACTTGGCAAACATGTAGCACTATTTCTCCTCTACAATTGTGCAAAGTTTGTTGTCTAGGGGACCTACGGCCAGGGAGCACCGATTTTTCAAAGCCGGGCACCCCTTCCATAGACTCCCATGTTAAACGTCAGTCTAGTCATGGACACAGTGAGGCGTGGACACAGTGAGGCATGCAGATGGACACCCTAGGCTTATACTCGAGTCAATACGTTTTCCCAGTTTTTTGTGGTAAAATTAGATGCCTCGGCTTATATTCGGGTTGGCTTATACTCGAGTATATACGGTAGTTTAAATAAAAGAAAAATAGAATCGCGCGAATCAATGTTTCAGATTTATAGATAAAAAGTTCATATAAAAGTCCACCAGTGCTTGTAACTAGGAGTTTTTCAAAGTTTCTGATGAAATGAGCCACCATCAATCACCCTGTATGAAGAATCCACCACCAAATAATATGGTTTGCTTTTTACCAGCGCCAAATGATCCCCTGTTACAGGGGACCAAATAGCGCGTTTGGTTTAAACCCAGCCTGGGTCTTTCCCCCAGTGTAAACGTACACCTGTCCACAGGGCACCTCTCATTCACTCAGAGATAGATGGATTTGTATAAAAAACAAAAAAGCTTGATATAGTGTCCTCGCGCACATCACTGGATCGGATCAGGCTCAGTTTAGAAGATATTTACAAGAAAGCCGTGCGCCAATGTCTACGGCCCATGCACATTATAGAAAGGGCAGATCGTGCCGTTTCTAAAGGGGTCATGCCGTGTCTGGCTGCTCACACTTCAAGCGACTCCGGCCAGTTACATCGCATAGTAGCCCATTCTGTGTCACTTACCTGAAACCGAAGCCTGCGATGTCACAGCTGTCCCCACTAGCAGCGAGCTTCCATCTTCACCCCTCTTCCTTCCGGGGCCGCAAAACTACGGCTCTGTGACTGTCAGGAGTCACTTGACGCGGGAGCAGCCAGACACGGCATGATCCCTTTAGAAATGGCACGATCTGCCCTTTCTAAAATGTGCATGCGCCATAGACATCGGCGCACGGCTTACTTGTAAATATCTCCTAAACTGTGAAGGTTTAGGAGATATATCCAGCACCTACAGGTAAGCCTTAATATAGACTCATCTGTAGGTAAAAGTGGTTGTACAGGTTGTACAACCACTTTAATGCAAAGAATGCATTAAGGTGAGAAACCTTAAGGCCTCATGCACACAGGACATTTAAAAAACGCACTGCTGACAAAAAAAAAGCAGCATTAAAAATGTGCTTTTAGCTGTGGTTTTTGGAAGACGAGTTTGTGTTTTTCTGCTTTTTTGGGCGTTAGCCTTTTTACAGTTAAAAAAACTCCCTATAATGTAAAAACATCTAAAAACGCCAAACGCTGCTAAAAGCTTGTTACAGCGTTTAGCAGCATTATTTGGTGTTTTTCGTTTTTACAGCTCCTGGCTGTCATTTTTTATCTACTGCTTCTAAACGCTTATGCCTCCAAACGCCTCTGAAAATGTATGTGTGCATGTACACATAGGCCAACATGGAGGGGCGTTTAAAGGCAGTTAAATATAAAAATAAAAAAAATCAGATGCCCCCAACAGCAGCTGTAAAAAAGCGTGCATAAGCCCTAAGGCTTTACAACCACTTTAACTCTTACCCCTGCACATGTTTGTATAATGCAACTCTTTGTTAAACAAAAAATAAATAAAAAATAGCGGATGGATTTAATTTCTAGAAAACTTCAGCAAGGCCGGGTATCATGCTGTGCAAAAAAAATAAAAATAAAGTAAAACCAATTTTATGTATCCGACAGTGCCCTTTTATACTCCCTGGTCATCTCTGGCATTATACTGATGCTTTCAACTAAAAATGCTCACAATTACAAATGAATATTAATGCACAAAGTATATTCTCTTTAAAACCTGCATATTCATTTAATTGTACAGTGAACCTTTAACCTTTCAATTGAAAACTAATTTCAAAATAAAATGTGAGATATAATCCTGATAATAAATGTAAACAATTAATAAGTGTCTTATTTGTCCCCCTGTGAGTGTCGTGATGTGCTCCAGAATTGCATTAGGAAATGATGAGGACTGACTGTGCATATTTATCTTTTGCTAGTTAATAATGTGTATCTTTGCTATGCGCAATGTGCAGTAATGTTGGCTCCCTATCTTGCAATTACAGAAAAGCTTATTTGCATTGGAGCTCTTCACAGCACATTGGATTTATTTACTCAGTAGATTACATTTAGCAGACAATTCAAAATATGCACAGAAAGATAATTGCAGATAATACATTATTAGTCGCATTGTACATATGAAGGCGAATCGTCAGAGCAGATTATTGTAAATATAGCGCTGTACTGCCATACAGCCTGAAAAGGAAAAAATATAGGTTTTGTGACAAAACACATGGCTTGAACAATTTCTGCTCTGATTATAGCAATTTACAAAAGGGAAATAACCAACATTTATTCTTTCCATGTACTCGTGTTTATTTTCATACTGTATGTTGTCTCCCACTGTAGCATCATACAGGTAAACAGCATACATTGGAAGATTCCCAAGCAAACAGCTATCAATTACAATATATCTGTATGCATCGTGGGAGTGAAAAACCATGAATTCTACAATTAATCCACAATTATATGCACATGGGAAAGAAAGACCGCATACCAGCTCATTAAACTGCATTGTTCATTTCCCACAGATAGTGGGAATATAATACAAACTAATGTACAGAAAACGCATCCTAGATTTCCTGAGCTTCATTCTACATAAGACAGACACAAATGGACACTAGCAGGCTGTTTAATTAGGTAGTGTGATACTTAAAGCCTGACTAGGTTTACTGTGCCTTTAAAAAGTTTATTTGGGCCAAGCTGGCCAAAACAAACAATATCCCATTTTCATTTACAAGCATTGTCTACATACAGTCTACACTGCTGTGTTTTGGCAGCAAGACAGGAATTCCCCCATCCTGCTCCGGAAGCAAAAAAGGGGTTGGTCTGTGTGCTGTTCAGCCACTCAATAGAAGCTTTTCATTCAATGAACGAATACAAAGCTTCTCTGGCATCAAATGATTAGGTGATAATTTCATTGATAAAATAAAACTGCGCTGATCTACATACAGCAGGGAAAAATAGGATTTTTTACTCACCGTAAAATCCTTTTGGCTGAGTTCATGGACTGACACAGCTTCCTATTGACAAGTGGGTATTATCCTATCTTTAGGAGTGACTAGGCAGAAAAAAAACTTGTAAAAAGTGTTACATCACACCTTCTACAACACCGCCCAGGGGGCGGACCCTCTGGTATAATCCCTCTCTCTGCACCTTGCAGATCAGTTCGTCAAAAAGCAGTACAAACTTAAAAACGAGGGGTGGGTGCCGTGTCAGTCCATGAACTCAGAGAAAAGGATTTTACGGTGAGTAAAAAATCCTATTTACTCTTTCGTTCTTGGACTGACACAGCTTCCTATTGACAAGTGGGATGTCCCAAAGCAGTGTCAAAAACGAGGGGTGGGAACAGCATTAAAACAACTTCACCCCAAAACAAAACAGAGCTCATCAACAGAGGAGTTGCAACTCTAAACAGCCGCAATACCTTGCGGCCGAAGAAGCATCCGAAGATGCACACACATCAACTTGTAAAGTTTAGTGAAAGTGTGCACGGACGAGCAGGTAGCCGCCTTACACACCTGGTGAAATAGACGCTAGATGCTCTCAGAGCTCGGGCAGCGTCCAAAAAATACAACGTCGTCTCCTAGGATTCAACGGATGAAGACACAAGGATGGTAGTACAATGTCTTCCTTGAGATGGAAGGTCGAAACACGACCTTAGGAAGAAAAGAAGGCTGCGGACGCAGCACCACCTATCCTTATGGAAGATCAGATAAGGATCCGTGCATGACAAGGCTGCCGGCTCAGAAAACGGTCTTAACTGACGTAAACCAAAAGGCATATCTTGCCCTGGTCGAATGCGCCAGGAAAGGGAGGTGCCTGACCTTTCATGGCGTAAGCCTGATCACGATCTGTCGGAACCACCTAGAGATGGTGGCCGACGAGACCGCTGGGCCCTACTTGGGACCAGCCACCAAAACAAACAGTGAGTCTGGACTCTGGAACGTAGCAGTACCAGACAAGCATTCTCTCAGAGTTTGGACAACGTCTAAGGAATGCAACCTCGTCTCCTTAGGATTCGACAGATGAGGACACAAGGATGGCAGTACATGTCTTCCTTGAGATGGAAGGTCGAAACACGACCTTAAGAAGAAAAGAAGGCTGCGGACGCAGCACCACCTTATCCTTGTGGAAGATCAGATAGGGAAGGCTTGTATGACAAGGCTGTCCGCTCAGAAACCTGTCTTACTGGCATAACAGCCACCAAAAGGACCACTTTCTGAGAAAGTGTCAACAAGGGAATCTCCCTGATGTACTCAAACGGTGGTTTCTGAGACACTAGAGGCCATGCCATTGAAGCCATTGACTGCAAGCAGGATGGCATATGGTACCCTGCGCCAGCAGGTCCTCTCGTAGTGGTAGACGCCAAAAGGACGTCTGCTACACAAGCCTCACGGAGGTAGTGGAGGGTGGACCGGCGGGGCCGCCTGCCGAACCCTCTGTACAACATTCTCACTAGAGAGTGAGCCACCAGGGGTTGTTGAAACAGACAGCCAGGGCATATACGTGCCCTCTAATTGAACTTAAGTAAAATTTTTGGCCCGTTTCCTGCTGAAGAACAGCAGGACTCTGGAACCAAATAAGTACGCGGATGCCCCCTCATTTCCTCACAATTGGATATGCAGGTCTTCCAAGTGCGATGGTAATCTTCCTAGGGGATGATTTCCGAGCACTCCTCATGGTAGAGATCGTCGAGTCTGACAGGTCCCAGTCTCTTAGCACCTGGCTCTCAAGCCATGCCTTCAAGCCAGTGACTGTACAAACAGGATGGCGTATGGGATCTAGCGACAGCAGGTCCTTCTTAACGGTAGATGCCAAAAGGCGTCTGCTACCAGACGCACTAGATCGGCATACCAAGGACGCCGAGGCCAATTCAGAACAATTGGGACCATTGTAGTCCTCTCTGCCTCCAGTCTGCGAAGCAGATGAGGAAGGAGCTTCCGAGGAGGAAGGGCATAGATTAGTCGGTACTGACTCCAGTGCCATAAAACGCATCTGTCGTGTTTGCCTATGGATCTCTTGACTTGGTCACAAACCTCAATACCTTCCGATGGAGTCGAGAAGTCAGGAGATATACGCCCCTTAGGAGGTGAGCGACCTCCGATGCTGCAGCAGAGCTGCTTGTTCCTCCTTTCTGATTGACCTACGCCACCACTGTGGTGTTTGGCTGGATTCTGACTGGACGCCCTTGAGCCTCAGACCATGTGGAAAGGCAAAGCCAGATCGCCCGGATTTCAGGCCAATGATCTGCAATATGATTCCTCTGGGGTCCAGCGACCCAGGATGACTGAGCTCCTCAGACTCCTCTGCAACCGGGAAGACAGGCGTCCGCCGTGACCACCATCCAGTAAAAAGGAAGGAAAAACTTCCCAGACAGAAATGCCGGTGATGTCGGCCACCCACTAGGGAGGTCCTGATTAGATAGCTCACCCGGATTTAGATAATCCAGGGATGAAGGGCACTTGACCCTTCAGGACAGCGTTACCTCTGTAACACTCGCGTGTGGAATAGTGCCTATGGTATCGCCTCCAAGGAGGCTACCATGAGGCCCAGGACTCACCTGCAAAAGTGGCGTGACAACCCATCTTTGGGATGTCAACTTCCGCACCACAGCCGGAAGGGTCTGCAACTTTCCCCTAGGGAGAAAAAAAAACTTGCGCCTGTGAGGAGTCCAGAATCAACCCTAGACACACTAGGAGTTGGGATGGTACCAATACTGACTTCCGAGTGTTCAGCACCCCACCAGTATCAGAGGGTAGGACAGGTTATAGACATGCTTACTTCTAAATTTAAGTCTGAAGTGACCCTCAGAAGATCGTCCAAGTTGCCCATGATAGCGAAGCCATGCTGTCTTCGTAGGGCCAGAATCAGGGCACCTTGCTGAACACCCTTGGGGCCGATGCCAGGCCAAGGGGAGAGCCACCATTGGTAGTGGTCTTTCCTGGCCACCAACGCAGACATCTGATGCCTGGTGCATATGGAGACATTAAAGCATGCGTCCTTGATGATCAAGGATGCTGGAATAATCCCCTGGATGGAGAGGAGGTCAACAGGGCAAGCCAACTCCTTTCCGGAATCTTTGTACTTTCACAAAGCAGTTGAGGGTCCTGAGATCCAAGACAGGACGAACCCCTCCTTCAGCACTAACGAACTGATTTGAGTAGGACCCCTGAACCCATTCCTGTACTAAGACAGGAAGGCCCACCCTTCGTATCAGCAGGTCTTGGACCGCCCCATGTAGGGCTTCCCGACAAGTCGGCTGAAGCTGACGGTTAAGAGGGGAAAAAAAAATCTGTTCGGTAGGCAAGTAAGGTTGGGCTTGCAAACCCAGGGACGCTTTTGTCCCTCAGCAGGCGCTTTAATCGGCCTGGGGTCATTTACTTGCCACACTAGGCGGACGAAAGAACCGTTTGTGCGCTGTAAAGGAGGGCCCTAGCCTATGGCGTGGCTCCTAACCTTTTTTGGATTGCAGAAGCAATGTGCTCTTACCTCCTGTGGCATCTTAAAAGATGTCATCCAGAGAGGCCCCAAAAGTCTGTCGCCTTAGAAGGGCAGATGCAACAGGGCCTTCTAGGAAGATTGGTCCGCAGACCATCACCTTAGCCAGATCAGGCGGCGTAACGCCACTGCATAAACGGAGGCTCAAGACAGCAAGGGAATAGTATCCATGTCTGACTCGCAGACAGACTCAAGGCCCTGTACCAACTGGTCGGCCAGAGCTACCGCGTTAGCAGTCTCCTGTGTCTTTAACCCCATGGAGTAGCCTTTTTGCATACTCAGTCAGTGTCTGAGCTATCAGAAAAACCCCAGCCAATACTGGACGTACCAATGAGCCCCCCACTGTGTATAGGTAGCGAGTGTCCCTGAAGACAGGAGCCCCTTCCACTGGAATCGTGGTAACTTGTTAAGTCTGGACACAGGGGGGTCCACTATCAGGGGAGAGGGCCATTTTTTCAGGAACTCTCCTCAAGGGGTAGCGAACTGGCCCAAAATTTTTGGGGCTGCAAAAAACCCTCAGTGGGTCTTCCCACTCCTTGTACAAGAGCTTATCAAGATAAGACACACAAGGAAACACCTTAGCAGTGCGTGCCGGTTTACGGAACCCAAAAGGGGACCGGTGTCTCTGCTGCTTTAGCAGCATTCTCCCATTTTAGCGTGTCCTGCATTGCCGTGATAAGGTCAGATACCAAAGCCTTTTTGCGTGCTGACCTGGACCTGGAGTCATTCTCACTGTCCGACCGGTCACGGTCTGCAGTCTCTGATGCATCAGAATCCGGGCCATGAGCCACAGCCGGGCCTGGTTCTGCATCAGAATTATCCCCAGAAGATGGTGGGGGACGGGGGAGATTTCCACCCCCCGTATTCCCATGCGCCACTTCTACCTTGGCAACAAAGCCTCCAGGGGCACCAGCTGCCAACTCAGGTGTTTCAGGGGAAAAACATCTGCTTCAGACGCCATGCTGACTCACGCGCTGTCACCCACAGGGACTCCAGGCAAGCTATCAATAGGCCACACTCCTAGCTGCTACAGAGATGCAGATCTCCCAGAGGACTCACCACCCTTGGAACGGTACCGCTATCGCTGCCGTGTGCTCCGCCTGTGATGCTATCCCACCGCTGCCTGTGTCAGTCTGATTCTCATCAGCATTCCCTGTGTGAATTTGCGCCAGTGAAATGCACTCTAGAGGCAGAAGACTTCTGCATAATGGCCGCCAAGCGGCCGTATTGAAAACAATGTGGGCCCTAAGAAAATGCCCGCCAAGCCGACAGTAGAGGCAAAAAACGGCCACGGGCCACAAAAAGATGGCCGCCGGGCAGTGGTAATTACATACGGGCATAAACAAGGCCGCCGAACAGTTGATCGAGGCCAAAGCGGGCGCGAACCACAACAAAATGGCCGCCAAGTGGCGATATACATATTGGCGCGAACCACAAGAAAATGGCCGCCGGACAGTCACTAGAGGCCAACAGGCATGGACCACCCCAAAATGGCCGCCGACAGCATGGAGGGAGAAAGGCACACACGTAAGCAAAATTAAATTTTTTAAACGACAGCTACAGTGCAGCCCCGCTCCAGATGGAGCCCCCCAGGTGACCCCCGAGCACCCAGCAACCTTAGCTCAGAGCCCAGGGAGGAGGGAATGCAGGGAGAGAGGAAAAAACAGGATTTTTATAACAGCTTATCTGTAAAATCCTTTTCTTGGAGTACACCACGGGACACAGAGCCAGTCATTACATAATGGGTTAAGGGTCACCAGCGGTGATTGGACACTGGCACAACCAATAGAATGCAGTTCCCCTCCCTATAACCCCTCCCATCAGGGGAGTTCCTCAGTTTTTGTAGCAAATCAGTAAGGTTCCCATAAGAAGGGGGGACCTCTGTGTCCCGTGGTGTACTCCAAGAAAAGGATTTTACAGGTAAGCTGTTATAAAAATCCTGTTTTCTTTATCGTACACCACGGGACACAGAGCCAGTCATTACATAATGGGACGTCCCAGAGCAATGCTCAATATGAAGGGTGGGAGACCCAGATCAAGCAGGCTGCTTGCGGACAAGAAGCCCTATACTGCTGCCTGCAGCACACTTCGCACGAAGGCGGAATCCTTATGTCCCTTCACATCTATTTGATAGAATTTGGAAAATGTGTGGACTGAAGACCAAGTTGCAGCTTTATAGATCTGAGCCATCGAAGCCTGGTGGTGCACTGCCCATGAAGCACTTATCGCCCTGGTAGAGTGCGCCTTAACAGAAAAAGGAGTCCTGTTTTTTAAACCATAAGCTTGAACAATTACTTGTCGAATCCACCTGGAAATGGTGGATCTTGATGCCGCTTGGCCTTTCTTGGGACCATCTGGCAAAATAAACAAAACATCTGTTTTACGTATCTGAACGGTTGCCTGCAGATACACCTTTACCGCTCTCACTAGATCTAGAGAGTGCAATAACTTTTCCCCCGCCGTCCGCGGGTCTGGAAAAAGAAGGCAGAACAATGTCTTGATTCAAATGAAAAGCCGACACCACCTTAGGTAAAAAGGCAGGATGGGGTCGTAGTACAATTTTGTCTTTGTGACAAATTAGATAAGGCTCTTTACAAGAAAGAGCTGCTAGTTCTGATACTCTTCTAGCAGAAGCAATAGCAATCAAAAAGGCCAATTTCCTACTAAAATAATTAAAGGAATATGGCGAATAGGTTCAAAAGGTTGCTTTTGCAACACTGACAATACCAAAAGGGAGACCTGACTGGCGGATTTATCCTCAGTACCCCCTGAATGAACGCCCGAACTAGGGAATGAGATGCCAATGGTCTCTAAAAGAAGACTGATAGAGCCGATATTTGACCCTTGATGGTACTGAGGGCTTATTTCATATCCACTCCTAACTGGCAAAAGGCAAGAATCCTGCTTATTTCATATTTCTGAGGGTTCCATCTTCTGGATTCACACCAGGAAACGTATGCTTTCCAGACTCTATAGTAGATAAGTCTGGAGGCTGGCTTTCTAGCATTAATAAACGTAGAAATAACTGGACCAGAGACCCCTCGTTTCTTCAAAATGTGGGTCTCAGCAGCCAGACCGTTAAATTTAGCTTTTGTAAGGAAGGATGGAATACTGGACCCTGCGACAGCAGGTCGTGTCGCAGCGTAAGCTTCCAGGGTCTTCCTACCATCATCTTTACGATTTCGGCGTACCAAGGCCTCCTGGGCCAATTTTGGGCCCCTAGGATTACTGGTATTCCCTCCTTTTTGATCCTGCAAAGTAGTCTTTGTAAGAGAGGGATCGGGGGGAATGCATAGATCAGTGAGAACTGATTCCAGGGAATTATTAGAGCATCTGTTCCGTAGGCTAGAGGATCTCTTGTCCTGGACACAAAGTTGTCCAACTTCTTGTTGAACTTGGAAGCTAGCAAGTCTACATCCGGGATCCCCAATCTCTGGCATATGGCCTGAAAGATATCTGGGTGGAGAGACCACACTCCTGGTGATAGCTGCTGGCGACTTAGATAGTCCGCTTGCCAGTTTTCTATCCCTGGGATGAAGATTGCAGATAGACAAGGAACATGATCTTCTGCCCATGCTAAAATTCGCTTCACCTCCTTCTGAGCACCCTGACTGCGGGTGCCTCCTTGGTGATTGATGTAAGCTACTGCAGTAGCATTGTCGGATTGAATCCGAACCGGGTGGCCCTATAACCTGTGTGTCCAGGTTTTGAGGGCTAGATATACTGCCCGGATCTCCAGTACGTTGATGGGCAGGCTCTTTTGTGTCTTGGCCCAGGTTCCCTGGGCTGAAGCTTCTTCGAACACTGCTCCCCAGCCCAATAGGCTGGCATCCGTAGACACCACCTTCCAGGTGACTGGGAGGAAGGATCTTCCCTTCCGTAGGTTCTTTGTCTCTAGCCACCAGTTGAAACTTTGGCGCACTTGTGGAGACAGGCGCATGGGAACATCCAGAGCTTGAATCTTTTTTGTTCCAGGTAGTTAAGATACTGCTTTGCAGTAGTCTCAAATGAAACTGGGCGTAAGGGACAGCCTCGAACAAGGCCACCATCTTCCCTAGTAGCCTCATGCAAAGGCGAATTGATGGCCCCTTTTTTGCCTTGATCTTGTGGATCAGGTCTATCAGAGACTGTATCTTTGGCTCTGGTAGCAATACTCTCCTTTGGGCTGTGTCTACGATCAGGCCCAAATACTCTACCCTTCTTTGGGCTTGCAGAGCGGATCTTTGTAGGTTTACAATCCATCCTAAATGCTCCAGATACTTTACTGTAGTGAGCACAGCGCAATTTAATCCTGCCACCGACTGATCTATTACAAGTAGATCGTCTAGATAGGCTGTTACCGCTATGCCCTGTGTCCTCAGATTTGCCAACAGAGGAGCTAGGACCTTTGTAAATACTCTGGGCACAGTAGCCACACCAAAGGGCAGGGCCACAAATTGGAAGTGGCGATGTTCTACCGCAAACCTTAAGAATTTTTGGCGAGCAGGATGTATCGGTATATGTAACTATGCGTCCTTGATGTCTATGGGCACCATGCATTGTCCGCCTTGTAAGGAGGCGACCACGGATCCAACCGTTTCCATTCGAAAATGGCGTATGTTCAGAAACCGATTTAGAGATCTTAGATCCAAGATGGGTCTGACGTGTCCATTTGGTTTTGGAATCACAAAGAGGTTTGAATAAAAACCTGAACCTTGCTCCTTTAGGGGTACTTCTGTAACCACCCCTTGAGACAGTAAGTGATCAAAAACTTTTGAAGAAGGATCCTCTTTTTTGTGGATCTTTGGAGAGTCTTGAACTTCGGAACTGAGAAGATGGGATCTCTCGAAATTCCAGTTTGTACCCTGAGGATATTGTAGATACTACCCACTTGTCTTGGATTTCTGTCTGCCATGCCGCTGAAAACTGACAAAGCCTTCCCCCCACTCGGCCGAGCAGGGGCGCCCCTTCACAGAGAGGCTTTGGGGTCTTGCTTGTTGGCTCTTGAACCCCATGGCTTCTTGTTCTTCTGAGCCTGATTTCCTTTGGCTTTTGTGGCTGGCTGAAAATGCCGCCGCAACTGGCTGGAGGCAGGTTTCCCCAGAGCCGGGGAAAGAGAACGTTTAAAACAAGGCCTCTTGTCTTTCTTTCTCTCAGGTAAAAGAGTGGTTTTACTGCTTGATATCTTTTGGGGAAACTGGCCAAGAGTCTTTTGCATGGAGCTTTTGCTGACCAATGCTTTAACCAAAGAACTCTGCGCATATGCACCAGCTGGAGTGTAAGGCGTGATGCTTGTAGAATAGAATCTCTCATGGCATCCACTGTAAAACAAAGGTTTAGGCAAATTCTCCCATAATTTGGCCTGTTCCTGAGGCAGATCCTTCAGCCCCTGTTTTACCTGCTGTCTGATGACCTGACACATCCCCACTGCTGCTACAGCAGGCTGGGTAACTGAGCCAGCTAAAAGAAAGGAAGATTTAAGTAAAGATTCCAACTTTTTCTCAGAAGGATCTTTAAACACTTGTACATTGTCCACCGGACACGTCAGGTTCTTATTTACACAAGAAATAGCTGCATCTACAGAAGGCAGGCTCCATTTCTTTGAAAACTTCTCCTCCATAGGATAAAGAATGTCAAACTTTTTTGGAGGTGAGAAACGCTTATCTGGGTGTTGCCAGTCTGCGTAAATCAGATCCTCTAGTAATGGATGAACGGGGAAAGAGCATGCACCCTGCAGGGATCTTAATGAACCCAGGGAGGAGACAGGTGATTCAGTTACCTCCGAAGAGGGTAACTTAAATGCAGATCGCACTGTTCCAGCATAACATTGCACCTGCGACTTCAGAATCTGGGATTCAGAGAAAGGCTCATCTGATATCCCTGATCCGTCCGATTCCTCATCCTCTGCCGGTGTAGCATCCTCTTCATTCTCAGATTTTTCTGAAAGGAGGTCAACAACTGGCGGAGATCTGCTTCGCTTTCTGTCCTTTTTAGAAGACTTAGCGATTAATGTGGCGATTCTCTCTTCTAGGTTATTTAGGGCTGCTGACAAAGTGTCCTCAGACATACGCAGGCCCAGGCTTCACTGGGGAAGCTGCCATACCTGATAGTGGTAATGGCTCATCCTGTACAGCTGCGTCAGATAATACAGGAGAGAAAGGTACCGAGTAAGCACAGCTAGAGCCTCCCGTCTCAGGCGGCGGTGCTTTTTTATCTCTTTTGTCAGAATTTCTTCCCCTGGAAGGCATACTGCCAAGAAAAAACGCATATACTACTGTGCTAAGTTTAGCAATCTACATAAAGTATGCAACTTTAAACACACAGTTTTATGCACAAAAGTGGGTGTCTGTCTCGGTAGTACCCAGCCTGTCCACATGGAGTCTTACTTCCCTGTAATGCTGCTGTATCTCAAAAGGAGTGAGCTTGCTGGTCACTGCAGACCTTTATGCCTTTGTAAACAGGCGCCGTTTTCACGTGCCTGCGCTCACGTGCCCGCGCACGTGCATGCTCGCGACCTCCCGTCCCTCCTGCCGCCGATAAAGCGCACCCCCGTGAGCGCGCGCGGCTCCTAGAGCTCAATGGCGGCGACTACGGTGCAAGGGAAGCTCCCTTATCCAGCACCCTGCCATCCTTACCGGCTTCTGCAGGTGTCTGGTCGGCCATTCGAGAGGAGGGGGGAGGTGGCCAAGGAAGACTCTGCAGCAGAAGAAACTCACAGTGTGCTTGTCCCAGGAAACAGACACTGAACAGAGCGAGGTGAGTTAACACTCAGCTCTTTACTCCCCCCAGTGGCGGCATAAGAGAAGACATCCACTTATCCTTAGGAAAGGTCCTTAAACTTAGTTTAGGACTCTAACCTCTTACCTTTATCCTCGCCGCAGGCTTTTTTCTGCTGAAAATCAGACAGATACCAATCTTCACCCATCACGGCGGGCTGTGTGTGCCAACCTTCAGGGATATGGGTTCCTATTTAAAGGATGCCTCTCCCCTGGGCCTTGTAAAAGACACTTACCAGGACTTTAGCGAAGTAGCGAAAGTGCTGGATCTTAGAGCCCAGTCCTTCGAAGAGAGACATTACAGGCGTCGCCTCACTCGTGAGGCCCGGATCCCATCCAGTTTTGGCTTACTTTAGGTGTCTTGGATGGGTCCAGAAGCATAGCTCTTTTACCCCCAGAGGGTCTCCTTGGCAGAGCTTTCCTTTAGCACATCCTATCGCGTCCAACACCTTTAGACACTGGCGAGCCAGTGTCCAATCACCGCTGGTGACCCTTAACCCATTATGTAATGACTGGCTCTGTGTCCCGTGGTGTACGATAAAGAAAAAGGGGCCACAACCACTTACTTGATCTCTCCAGGAATGTCCAGCCAAGTCACCCTGCCGAAGCAGGGGACGTTACTTACCTTTGCTGCGTGGATCATGCTGGAAGACATTCCAGACAGATCATCATCCGCGCACGGAGGTGACTGTCGGCCAGGCATGCTGTGATTGAATCCTAGGGAACGATCGTATGCATGCCCTGGAGCGCGAGCTCACCGGACAGGCTACTGCGACTCGGCCGTAAGGTCAGCCGAAGCTGAGCGGTCCGATGCAAGCCCTGGAGCATAAGCTCACCGGCCAGGTTACTGCGACTTGGCCGTAAGGTCAGCCGAAGCTGAGCGGTCCGATGCAAGCCCTGGAGCGTAGGCTCACCGGCCACCCGTAGAGCGACGGGAATGTTGTGAAAAACCCAGCGCGTAGCTAGGGTCGGCACACGCTCGATGGCCGAAACTGGGGGGACTACAAGGATCGAGGATCCAGCCTGTCACCCAGTCGGCAGTTGATCGAAGATCGCAGGAAACAAAAAAATAAACGTAGAATTTTTTTTCCCCCCAGACCAGTGGGCCCGAAGGGAGCCATGTCCTTCTCCTTGCTAGACAGAAAAAAACTGATCTGCGAGGTGCAGAGAGGGATTATACCCAGAGGGTCCGCCCCCTGGGCGGTGCTGTAGAAGGTGTGATGTAACACTTTTTACAAGTTTTTTTCTGCCTATTCACTCCTAAAGATAGGATAATACCCACTTGTCAATAGAAAGCTGTGTCAGTCCATGAACGAAAGAGTAACATTTATTTGATCCCGTGCAGATTTTGCAAGTTTGCCCACTTAAAAAATTATAGACCCTTCATTTCTTTGTATCATAGTTGTATTTTAAATTATAAATTAAGTTGCAATTCAGTTAGTAAAATAAGTATTTGATCCCCAAGCAAAACATGACTTGAAACCCTTGTTAGCAAGCACAGAGAAGTTGGTGACCAGGCTTGCACACATCAAGGGATTTTGGACCACTCTTCTTTACAGATCTTCTCTAAATCCTTAAGGTTTCTTGGCTGTCTCCTGGCAACTCGAAGTTTCATCTCCGTCCATACATTTGTTATGGGATTAAGGTTTGGAGACTGACTAGGCCACTCCATGACCTAAAATGTGCTTCTTCTTGAGCCCCTCCTTTGTTGCCTAAGCTGTATGTTTTGGGTCATTGTCATGCTGGAAGACCCATCCACGACCTATCTTCAGTGTTCTGACTGAGGGAAGGTGGTTCCAATACAAAATTTTACAATACATGGCCCCCATCCATTGGCCCCTCAATGCAGAAAAGTCGGCCTGTACCTTTAGCAGAGAAACAGATCCAAAGCATCATGTTTCCACCTCCATGCTTGACTGTAGGGATGGTGCTACTAGGGTCATAGTCAGCATTTTTCTTCCTTCAAAACACGGCGAGTTAAGTTACTTCCAAAGAGCTCAATTTTGGTCTCATCTGATCACAGCACTTTCTTCCAAGCCTTCTCTGAATCATTTAGAGGTTCATTAACATGACTGTAAATGTGCCTTCTTGAGGAGGGGCACTCACCATGTTTGGAGGAAGAAATAAAAATCCTATTTAACAGCTTACCTGTAAAATCCTTTTCTTGGAGTACATCACGGGACACAGAGCTTAGTAATTACTATGTGGGTTATATCTCACCTTCAGGTGCTGGACACTGATGTAATCAATTAGACAGGAACTTCCCTGCCTATATAACCCCTCCCATACTGGGAGTACCTCAGTTTTGTAGCAAAGCAATAATATATCCCCAAACAAGAGGGGCGGGAGCTTTGTGTCCCGTGATGTACTCCAAGAAAAGGATTTTACAGGTAAGTTGTTATAAAAATCCTATTTTCTTTATCGTACATCACGGGACACAGAGCTTAGTAAATACTATGTGGGACGTTCCAAAGCAATGCCTACTGAGGGGAGGGAGACACAACTAACGCAGACCGCCATCAGACGTGAGGACCTATACCGATGCCTGCAGCATACTGTGCCAAAGAGCGGCATCCTCTTTCCGCCTTACATTCACCTGATAGAATTAGTGAACGTATGCACCGGCGACCAAGTTGCGGCCTTGCAATCTGAGTCATAAAGGCTTGGTAATGCACCGCGCATGAAGCACTTACTATCCTGTTAGGGTGCACTCTAAAAGAAACAGGGGAACCCTCTCTTTAACCACAAGCCTGAATAATAATCTGATGAATCAACATTGAAAACAGTTGATTTAGACGCTGCCTGCTCTTTCCTGGGGCCTCCTGGTAGCGCCCCAACATCAGTTTTCCGTATCTGAGCAGCTGCTTCAGATAGGCCTTGACTGCTCTCATACCAATGAGAGAGTGCAACCATTTTAATAGCCGATTTGAACGCTACCTGCCTATTTCTAGGGTCTTCTGGCAGCACAATCAAAACGTCAGTTTCCTATATCTGAAACCTTCAGATGGATTTTTAACTGCTCTTCTCTATATTGAGAGAAAGTAATAACCTTTCCTTCTGCAGAACAAGGCTCTGGAAAAAAGGAAGGCAAGAATATCTTGTTTGAAATGAAAACCAGATCCTTCTAGGAAATAAAGCCAGGTGAAGATTTACCATCACCCTATCCTTAAGAAAATTAAGTATGGCTCTATACAAAGAAAGTTGCCAATACTGAAACTCTTGCGGAGGCTACCGCAACCAAGAACACCAATTCCCCTGTTAGAAGGATGAAGGGATATATGGTGCATCGGCCCAAGGTGCTGACCTTGTAAGCCAACCAAATTAGACTCAATCCTCCAAGCACAAGGGCGCCCTAACTGGCGGACTAATACATGTTACCCTTGTATAAAGGTCTGGATCAAAGCAAGCGGCCTTTGAAGATGCTGACAAGGCCGAATCGGATCCTTGATGGAACTTAAGGCTAGCTCCATCTCCTTTCCTAATGTAGGAAGGTAAGAACTTTACCTATGACATACTTCCAAGGATCCACCCCTTGGTTTCACACCAGGAACATGGGCCTTCCAGATCCTTTGATACATGGTCCTGGAGGCCAGCTCTCCTGTATGAATCAAGGTAATTTGCCGCTGATTCTGAAAACCCCGATCCTCAAGAATGCGGGCTATAACAGCCAGACCATCAATTTCCATGTTTGCAAGACGGGATGGAATACCCCCTGAGAAGTAGGTCTGGACAAGATGTAAGGGACCCTGGGTCCTCTACTATCACCCTTACGATTCCTACACAGTAAGGTTGTCTGGGTCATGCCGGAGCCATTAGGCCGGCTTCCGTTCCCCTCAGATGTTGCATAGAAGCCACGATAGTCGCGGCACTGGGGGGAGAGAATGCACAAACCAGTGAGAACTGGTCCCATGAGATCACCAAGGCATCTGTCCCACATGCGAGTGGATCCTTTGTTCTTGACACAAAGCTGTCCAACTTCTTGTTGAACCTGGACGCCAATAAATTTTATGTTCGGGATACCTTCTCTGGCATTTGGCCAGAAAAAAGTCTGGGTGTAGAGGTCATTCTCCCGAGAACAATTGTTGACGGCTCCAGAGAAACGCCTGCCAATTCTCCATTTCATGAAATGAAGTTTGTCGATAGGCAAGGCACAAGCTCCTCTGCCCAAGCCAGAACATGGTTCACTTCCCTCTGGTTGCGTGACTTCTAGTGCCTTCTTGGTATATAAAGTAAATCATTGGTGTGGCATTGTCGGATTGTAGTCTGCCATCCGTAGCTCTAGAATGTTGATGGATAAGGCTCACTTGGATCTTGACCACTTCCCCTGGGCACTGGTCTCTTTCAGGCCTGGCCCCCATCCCTAGAGGCCAGCCTTCATAGCCGCCACCTCCCAGGTAACCGGCATGAAGGATCTTCCTTTCTGCCAATCTTTTGGTTAAGAACCACCAACTAAGACTCCAGCGTATCCCTGGGACCAGACCCTTTGGATAATGCTAGGTTAGGATCTACTTGTTCCAGGCTGCCAGAATAATGTTTATAGCAGTTTTGAAAGAAACTGAACATAGGGAACCGCTTTGAAAGAAGCCACCATCTTCCCTAGCACCTTAAGCAAAAGGCAAACGCAAGGAACTCTTCCTTGCCTTGACCACATTAGACCAGCTTTCTTTTAGCGCTGCCTTTGTCTGAGGCAAAAACCTCTCCTTTTTGGGCTGTGTCCCAAATTTCCAGGCTTCTTACCAAACGCAAGAAGGTACTTTTAGACTGGGATCCTAACCCAGGAGTTCCAGATACTTGACCATGCTGGACACACTTAGGTCCAGCCATGCTACTGACTGATCCATCAGCAGCAGATTGCCTCGGTATGCCATTACTGCTATACCCTGGGCCTTTAGACCTGCTAGAGGCGGGCCCTAGCACCCTGTAAACCCGGGCACGGTGGCTAACCCCAAGGGCAAGACCACCAACTGGAAGAGGTGCTTCTCTCCTGCGAAATGCAGACAACCTCTGCAGGCCCATGTAAATAAACATATATGCAAATGGCTCCCCATATGTGTATGTGGCAAGTGTTAAGCCATATGCCTCTATGGAAGCGAGCGTTCATTGAGGCATGAATTCATACAAATATGTTTTAGGCACAACATAAAAAAGTGTGCGCTGTATACCACGCATACATATAGCACGTGTGCTATGGAACGGCCATCTTGCAAGCAAGCATGCGTTTGAGAACGTGTTATGCCACATGTACTCATGCAGACACGTATTCCTATATGAACACAAGGAATCCTGTATAATTAAGCAAACTTAAATTATCATGCCTCATTATGCAACCATGCAAAATCTAGGCGAACATGCAACTTTAGGCGATCATGTATCTTTATGCGATTCAGCATCTTTTAATGTGATCAAACATCTTATGCATCTTAAGCACTACTGTGGGGACATGTACCCTTGTGTGACCAAGGACTCTTGTGTGATCAAGCACTCCTGTGCGATCCAGCATGTTTATGCAATCAAGCATTTTTATGCGACTTTAGGCCTTTCCGTGAAAACAAGCCTCTCTGTGTGATCAAGTATCCTTGGAAAATCAAGGACTCCTGAGATCAGGCAACCTTGTGTGATCCAGCATTTTTATGCAATCAAGCATTTTTATGCGATTTTAGGCATTTCTGTGCAAACAAGCCCCTCCGTGCGATTTAAGCACTTTAATATGATTAAGCATCCACATGCGACTATGTAAAAAACATGTAATCCATACAAACAGAAACGTGTATCTTTATGTGATCAACAATAAACATGTTCTGTTACTTGTCTTTTTACCCCACATGCATTTTGTGTATTCCAAACTCATGTATTTTATGCCAACCTGTGGACTGGTAAAGAGGCAGTTATCCTCTGCAGACGTGCGTTTCCGCAATCATGCGATATAGCTGTTGTGCGTTAGCAACGTGCACCAGCAACAGTGCATCCCAGCAGTTGTGCGTTTGGCTAACCTGAAGCCAGCACCAGGATGAGGATCCTGTGGAGGTTTACCAATAGCTCCTCGACTAGAGTTTCTAGGAGGAGAAAAAAACTGCTTATGTGGGTGCCCAACCAGCAGAATAAACTGTTGCAGTAATGGATGGAGTGGGAAGGTACAAGCAACCAGAGCTTGTGAGGCTTCTGATACCTCCGCCTCGTTAGCCTGCACCTGTTCCCTGTCCTCTGACGGTGAACTTTCAACCTCAGGACTTTCAATCCATTTGTTTGAGGATTTAGAGCAGGGAAAGGGGGCACACCCCAGTTTCTGCTTTCTGTGAGGATGCAGCAATATAGCAATTAACCTCTTATAGACCACCAACGTCAGTCAGCCTTTTGCTTCTTAGGATTTTTAGTCCCAGAGCCCTTAGAAGGCATAGTCCCAAGCTCAAAGCCGAGGTACTGGCAGCCAAATTGCACCTATTACTGAGCTATAGTTCAGCGTACAAGCTGCTATACGAGTCAGTCAGGTGTCTAAACTAATGTGCCTTGGGGATGCCTGTATCACCGCCTGTTGTATGCCAAATACATTTATACTGTCACCAAATCAGCCCCTGCTCCTGTGTCTGTCCTCTTACGAGTGTGTCTCCCAGAGACTGTTCTTTTAAGGCAGAGGACGCCCGAACATGCGCAGAAGTGCTCCGGGACACACGGAGCGTCAGAACGCCAAGCCCCCCTCCGTGACTTGTTCATATCTTGGAAACCTCTCTCGCACGCGCGTACACGCCTTAGACACTGATGAAAAAACTGAGGTACTCCCAGTATGGGAGGGGTTAAAAAGGGAGGGAATTCCTGTCTAATTGATTACATCAGTGTCCAGCACCTGAAGATGAGATATAACCCACGTAGTAATTACGAAGCTCTGTGTCCCGTGATGTAAGATAAAGAAAATGCTGACTATGAACCTAAGAACACCATCCCTACAGTCAAGCACGGAGGTGGAAACATTATGCTTTGGGGCTGTTTTTCTGTTAAAGGTACAGACAGACTTTGCCGCATTGAGGGGCCAATGTACGCGGCCATGCATTGTAAAATCTTTGATGAGAACCTTCTTCCCTCAGCCAGAACACTAAAGATAGGTCATGAATGGTTCTTCCAGCATGACAATGACCCAAAACATAAGTAGTGGCTCCAGAAGAAGCACACCAAGGTCATGGAGTGGCCTAGCTAGTCTCCAGACCTTAATCTTATAGAAAATTTATGGAGGGAGATAAAACTGAGTTGCGACAGCGAAGAAACCATAAGGATTTAGAGAAGATCTGTAAAGAAGAGTGGACCAAAATCCCCCGAGATGTTTGCAAACCTGGTCACTAACTACAAGAAACGTCTTACCTCTGTGCTTGCCAACAAGGGTCTCTCCACCAAGTACCAAGTCATGTTTTGTTGGGGGATCAAATAATTACTTTACTCACTGAACTGCACCTCAATTTAACATTTGTATCCTGTGTTTTTTTCTGGATTTTTGGTCGATATTTAGTCTCTATCATTTAAAATACACCTATGATAAAAAAAATTATAGACCCTTCATTTCTTTGTAAGTGGGCAAACTTACAAAATCTGCAGGGGATCAAATAATTATTTAAAATGAAAAACATAACACCACAAACCAAATATAATAGTGACCGTCAAAAAAGTCCTCACTTGTCTAATGTTGCATGAAATTACATATGAAATAACACTCCAAATACCCAAGCAAAAGAGTGATACTGTGATTCCCACACCATTGTAAGACAGATACAACAGGAGACATATGATCCTCATATCATAGAGCAGTCATAACACACTGGGCAATTTTGGCCGCCGTTCCTTCAAACTTCACTCAGGCCCCTTTCACACTGGGGCGGTTTGCAGGCGCTATTGTGCTAAAAATGGAGCCTGCAAACCGAGCCTAAACAGCGGCTGCTGTCTCTCCAATGTGAAAGCCCCGAGGGCTTTCCACACTGGAGCGGTGCGCTAACAGGACGTGAAAAAAAGTCCTGCTAGCCGCATCTTTGGAGCGGTGAGAGGAGCGGTGTGTTTACCGCTCCTCCACCGCTCCTTCTCATTGAAATTAATGGGACACCGCGGTAATACCGCCCGCAAATCGCAGCTACGTGGTATTAACCCTTTTTCGGCCGTTAGCGGGGGTTAAAACCGCACCGCTAGCAGCCGAATACCTCAGCAATCCCGACGGTATAGCGCCGCCAAAAATAGCGGCGCTATACCGCCACCGCATCCACCGCCCCAGTGTGAAAACGCTCTCACTTATTCATCAAACTGGCAACCAAGAGAGGAAATATCGCTTTAAAACTCCATCTCCAATGCTCACACACGCGTGTAACTATGTGAAAATGAGAAAGGAGACCAAGCACTCCCCATAGTGTAAAATCAAATATATGTATTGTTAAAAATACATTTAGTACACAGAGGTAAAAATAAAAAAAATTGGCTCTGCACTGACAGTATAGTAATCCGAACCCACCAGAAAGGACTTCCGGAGACACTTCCGGGAAGGTGATCAGGTCACGGCACGTAGCTCTGCCTAAATGGGTTTTGCCCCATCCAAGGTCTTCTGGGGCACAGGCACGTGGAGCTATTTCTTTTACCTGTGAGCGTACTACATGTATTTGTACTACACGTATTTTACGCAACATTACGTTTTGAACCATTATGTTTTTTTCTTTAATTGTTCAGTTTTTACATTTTAGGTGTAAATTTATGTAGTGCAGCAGTTTTTTAAATTAATGTGGTTTATCTATGGTAAATATCCAAAAGTGTGCTAGCTGTTTTTTTTCCCTATTGAGCACTTTTCCACTAGTTCAGATTCTTATTTTACATTTATTTAAACGCATCTAGTGTTTAAGCATGTTCATAAGCGTTTAGGCATTTTCTGCCTAAACGCTCCTCTCCTGAATGCCATTTGATGCGTTCAGATTTCTGCCTCTAAACATCTGTAAAAGTCTGTGTGCATGGACACATAGGCTAACAGAGAGGGGCATTTAGGGGCAAAACAAAGCCGAAAATGCCTGCAATATGGGTAAAAGCAGTGTGCATGAGGCCTTAAAGTGGAAAGTCAAGTTACAAAATGAAGAAAATGGGGCAGGCCGGTTTTTAAAGAGGAGACGTGCTATGTCTCCTTTGCAATAAAGCACACACACCTGCCTGTTCGCAGTCTTCCCAAGACTGTACAATGAATATGCACATGCGCAGCTCAGTGCACATTCTCAGCACACCTTGGTGCCGGAATGAACCAACTCATGTGCAGGAGCTACAAAATCCCTCTGCTGGCCCATGAAAGTGATTGAAGACTCGACACCCAGACAAAGCTGGAAAAAAGATGTTGGTGCTGATGAGGTAGCTCACAG